>OY728146.1:124056138-125503013 GCA_963277665.1 Viscum album | reverse complement strand
GTAAAACCCCAGATTCTTGACATACATTCAACCAGTTCCTCAATTTTCAACGGTTTGGAACCTTTTGAAAAAATCAATCACGCAATTAAGGAAAATTTTCCAATTTTCAATCCCTCTGAGACAACATCCAAATTTTCTTTGACATAAGCATTTCTACCCTTTCGCTGTAAACCTCCAGAAGCAGAGCCCTTGAAAATTGAGAAAGAACGAGATGAATCATCCTTCATCACCTTCGATGCATCATTCAGTTTCAACATCAGCAAATCATCGGCGGAAGGAGCACTCGACACACTAGTGGTCAATTTCCTAGAAGCAACACAAACAACATATGAAAAAACCAATGTGTTCAGTGGATCCATAGCCTCCAAGAATGATCTAGATCCCCTATAAGCATCAAATCTACCCCTTTTTAATAAATCAACTGTAGCGGGAGCGAGGATGCTCACAACACAAGATGCTTCAGATCCAGGGTTCAACACCAGTTTCAGAGGGATGTTCACTGAAGTAGAGACATCCTCAAGTGAAGCCTTTGAACCAAAGATGATCAAATTAGCGACCTGGTTCTTATACAAGTCAAATCGGCCTTAAGAGATGAAGGAAATTGACAATGTTGGAGGAACCACCATCGCCATAAGAGAAAGTCACCTCTGTCAACGCACTCCACTGAGAACACCTGACCAGATTTAGACCACCGCTGCAGGTTAGTGTTTCTATCAGATCTGGAACGTCATCCGAAGGCCATCGTAGAGAGGAGACACCATATCTAGAGATCCGTCATACGAAAGGCCATTGTAGAAAAGATGTCAAATTAAGAGAAGCCTCCATCTGAACCGCACACTGCCGAGAAGGTCGACGCAAAGAATTTCTGGATTTAGAGAGACCACTACAGTCTTCCTCTATACATTACTTCAATCCACCACCATGCTACCACAAATGTTGTGGATGATAAACCTTAGCGCCATTAGAGGGTAATCAGGAGCATCTCCTGCAAGCCCATATTTTTCACTCACACACACACATGCATTTATTTATATATATCAAAATATACACATAAATATAATTTTTTTTAATGATACACACATGTTTATATATAAAAATTACTTATATAGGTATATATATGCAAATTAATGTATTTTTATAAGGTAAATAAGATCGATAATTATTTGTTTTAAATGAAATGAATAAAAAATATTTATTTACATATGGTTTATATGTTTAAAAATACATTTCTATGTAAATATTTATTTTAAAAAGTGATTTATTATAAGTAAATATAAGAAAATATTCATATATTTAATTATAAATAAAACTAAATTTTAAAAAATGATTAAAATTTAAAACCATAATATCAATATGAATGTAATAAAAGAGAAAAATTTATTCCCCACCCAAGAAAGATAATAAGACCCCCTTAAATGAGGATGAAATTCTAGAAAATGTTAAAAAATTAGGATACCTTGACTAAAAAAATAATTTTGGAGGCCTTAGGGGCCACTTTTTACCTAAAAAAATAGTAACTTGGGTTCCCTCGATCATCATGGTGTATAGATCATTGCCGACTTCGATTTGATATGTGGTGGAGCCCAAACAGACACCCGAATCAAAAGTTATGGTCATTTGAAGGCTAAGTTTAATTTACTACTTTTCTTGAAACTATAATAAATTTTATTCTTTTAATTATTACAAAATTTAAATCTAATTTGGTTTTATTTCATCTCATAATCTTCTATTTGACTGGTTTTGAAGCTAAAACGGGCTCTCAGATCAAAAGTTATGGTAAATTGATGTCGAAGTCTGATTTTCAACTTATTGAAAATTTGATTTAAGTTTCAAATTATTATTAACTAATAATTATAAATATTTATTAATTAACACATTATAATTAATTTAAATTATAAATAATAAATCATATATTAGAGTAAATAATAAATAATAAATAATAAATCATAAATAAATATATTTTTTAAAAGAACGACTAAAAAATTAGATTCTTTTTTGAAAAAAAATCAAAAAAAAAAAATCAAAAAAATAAAATAAAATAAAAAATTAAAAACATTTAGCGGCAGTTTTAATAACTATTGCTAATTTTTTTTTTCTAGAAAACATTTAGCAGTAGTTTTTGAAACCACTGTCAAAAAATCATTGGGAAAAACCATTTTTTTATAGTGAGAGGACATGTTAGCCATCAAAATGCTCAAGCTATCACTTCAAACCAGGTTGTTCATGCTACTGAGACTAGGCAACAAGATTTACTTAGATATCAACAAGCACAACCTTCCCAGATCCGACCACCTACCCAATGTCCAAACATGCCCAACATGTCCAATGTTACTACCTCTTCTGACTAAAGGTCACTGCCCTGTTGAGATAGAAACAACATAATTAATCGACACCCACATCGAGATGGAATTAGGAATAGAGTTTTGAAAACATGAATTAAATCAATGATAGAGACCCGAACTAGGCAACGAGCTACAAGTAGGAATCCATGGAAGGAGGAACCAACATCGTATCATCTCATTTCGATCAAGGAGCCGACATTGCTGATTGAAGTGATGAAAGTTTACCGCCTTTGGAAAGTGGGAATACAGGGCAACAAAAGCAGCGCGTCGCCGCTAGGTGGAAGGATAATGTGGGCCCCAATGAAAGTGTTAGAAACAATATGTTTATTATATTACACACATACACACAATTATAAATATATTTAAATAATTTTAAATATGTCTTCATAAATATAATTATAAATAAATATATTTATATTAAAATTTTTATTTACCAATATATTTGTAAATAAATAAATAAAAATAAATATGTATATATTTTTATATAATGATATTTATAATTTTATATTTACAATATTTTTTAAAAATATATATTTATATAATTATAAAGCATTTGGGGTGGTAGCCGAGTGGTTAATACACTCTGTAATCCTATATTAAACCCATGATCAAATATCGACAAAGCGATATTCCCACATTATTATAGCATTACTGTAGAAGGTACTGTACAACACTTTAGCAGCCAAAACTATTCATAGGATTTGGGCCTTTGGGCCACCGGTTTGGGCCTATAGACCATAGGGCCTTCAGGCCACCTCAAGCCTTTGGGCCATGAGCTTTCGGGCCATGGGGCCATGAAGCAGTCCAAGGAAAACCACATAAGAGAAGGCCCCAGAAGATGATTCAGAGAAAGTAGCAACCACTAGGGTAGAGATAACCAGATTGGAAGAATGAGAGGGTATGACAATTACAATCATTACTTGGTACTGTGTAGTTCTGCATGAGCCAATACTAGTCGATCAGCCATGAGAAGTGGGGAGTTAGGCTTCTTCAATGATGCAGATATTGGGAAGGGGTACTTCCAAGTGTAGTCGAGACTTTGGGCATTCAGGTCATGTATTGGGCCTTGTGCCTCTAGGCCTTTAGGTTATGTACTAGCCCTTGTGTCTTGAGGCCTATGAGTCATGTAAAGGTTCCCTCTCAACCCAACTAAAAAAGGGTGATTATGAAAAAATAAATAAAAATCTCGAAGGCCTTTAGGTCGGGTTGAACACCAAATATACAATTATAAATATATTTATATATAAATAAATTTATATATAAATATATTTATGAATACATGTGTATATTATTATATATAAATAAATTATTCATCAATATATATATATATAATTACATAAATATATTTATAATTATTTAAATACATTAATAGATATATTTATAAAATATTTACTATAATTACACTTATACATATATATTTACAATTATACAAGTAAATAAATGTTTAAAATTATTTAAATATAGTTATAATTATATAAATATAAATATATAATAAATATGTTTCTAATTATATAATTATAAATATATATTATAAATAAATATTTATAGCCATATAAATATATATATATATACATATATATAATTATTTAATTATTAATATATAATTATAAATAAATTTAAAATAAATTTATAAATACATTTATATATTTATGTATGAAAATTTATTTATATTTATATAATTATAAATATATTTAAATAATTGTAAATAAATTTTATAAATATAAATATAAATATTTATAATTATATAATTATATATATATATATATATATTTATTGATTAAAAAATGTATTTATATTTATATAATTATATATATATTTAAAGAATTGTAAAAAAATTTCTATATATAAATATATTTTTACAAATATATATTTAATATCTTACCCAAACCCATCCTGATTAATAATCAGGTAATAATTTTAAAATAAATTTTGTTATATATATATATATATATTAAAACAGGTAATGAGAAACCCCATTTTTTTTTATTAAACTCAAGAATCTCCTCTCATTATTCTGGGTAGAGGTAACTCATTACATGACCAATAGGGGTCCAGGGGCACATATAAGCCTAAATAATGAACCCGAAGATCGTGACCCAAAGGTCCAAATAGGGTCGGAAGTCCCAAGCCCAGACTGGGCTTAATCCCAAGGTCTAACCAGAAGGTCGCCCGCCTCTTCTTAGACAATTCTAGTTCAATTGGTGCTGAGCAATCCCTGATTGAAAAAAAACAAAAAACCTAAATTTATATAATTAAAAAAATAAAAAATCCCACATTTAAATTTTTTTCAACTCATTCATTGTAACCCGAACGAGGCTTGAATATTGATTGAACTTTTAAAAATGACAAATTTATTATCTAGATAAGAAAATTTAGTTCCAATGATACATTTTTTTGAATCTAGGGTCCCATACTACATACCTGGACAATTTCCCTGAAAGTCTCTCATTTGGGCTGTCTATATTAATTTTTATTTTTTATCTAAGTTAAACCAAATATAATAAATATATTTAAAAAAAATAATTTATGAAGAGAACCCTATAATCTAAAGAATGAAAATTTAAAAACACCTACTAAATAATAAAAAAAATGAATTTATGAATAATTTTTAAATATATGTTAATGAAAATTTAATAAATTAACACAAAACTAATTATCAATTATTTTAAATATAATTTTCAAAATAATGATTCAAAAATATTTTTTTTTGATTCTTTGTACAAATATTATAAGAAAAACGATTTTACCCTTTTCCTTTAAGATTTTTAAAAAAAGAACAAAATAAATATTCTCCTCATTTTTTAAGAATGAGGGGCATGTTTTTTTTTTAAAAATAACAAAAAAAATTGAATAATTTTTTAAAATAATAAATCCAAAAATTGTTTTTAAATAAAAAACTATTTTTGAATAGAAAAATTGAACCCCCTCAACAGTTACGATTGACATATTTTTAGAAAATAAGAAAATATAAATGGTAGAGTTCATATTTTCATATTTATACATATGTTTTTAAATTATTTAATCCCTTACAATTAACCAATTTGATCTTATTTGGATCATTTTATGTTTCTTGGTGAGTTTTAAGCTTAAATGTGAAAAGTGGTTAATTCTGAACATTAAATAGTTTTATGTTACCTATGTATTTTGAGTATAACTCCTAAAATTTTCATCCAATTCATGTTATTCCTTTTTTTAGGATGACATGATATGTTTACTAAAATAATCCTTCAGGAACCAAATCCAATTCAAACTCCAAGAGGCCAAAACAAATCAATCAATGTGAACAATTATTCTGGCTGGCAGAATGGACATTCATTCATTCAATGATCCATATCTTGGGATAACAACAACCAAATGGGGTGATTATAGTTGGGTCAGAAATAAAACTTGACAATAAATTTTCACATTAAATTTCATGCAGAAAGGATTTCATATAGTCCGCCCTTCAACCAGTCAAAGTATGGTTGGTGGAATAGTGATTGTCAACTAGAAAAAGTTAGGTCTACTAATTAGGCCATAACTCATTCCACACGACTCAAAATGACTTGAAACTTCATGGGTAGATGAACAAATCCATTAATAACCTCTTATAATAAGAGACCCCATCCTGATTCGATAATATGGTTGGAGAACTGAATCTGAACTTCTAGAGGACATAATCTGGAGGAGAAAATTCTGTTCCTTATTTTCACTCTTTTCTTCTTATTTTTGTAATGCCTTCATCTTCCCCATTTCTATAAATTACCCTTATCATGGTGGGTTAAACATATGAGGTGATTGGGGAGGGAAGGTTTTATATTTTTAATGCTTTGTGTTCTTACATTTGATTGAATAAAAACACTCTCTCTTCTGTGAAGTTGTTTTCAAATTATAAAAACAATATTTATTATCTTATACGATCGTATTAGATTTTATATTGTATTGTTATTATTGATTTGATAAATGATCATTTTTATCCCTCCATTAGGTTCTGGTCTATATTCGATAGAATAAGATCGGGGCTTAGTGGTGAAGTACTTGGCGATCGCTAGTACGTGTGGGAGGGGTGGTGAATATTCACGATTATTTAGGATAAACAATACCCAATTATGAATTTCCTAAGATAATTGGGGGTATTCACAACAACTCTATCACACAACGAAAGAAGTGTATACTAAACTAGAATTTTGTTAAACCATTTAACCAAGGAATTGATTTGAAGTAATTATGGAATCTCACTTAAATCAACTTAGCAGAAGAGGATTGAATAAAATGGAACAAGGAAATTATTGAAATTATAAAATCGACCCCAAATTGATCAACCATCTCATAAAATAGTTTTTAAATAAATTCCATTCCATATTTTTCGTGAATATTTTCCTTAATTTCTTCCTTTGTTCTGTTTCTCTCTTTGATTTCAAAACCAAACAATTTAAAAAACACTTAACTTTTTCTCTAATTAGAAAGTGACAAAATATTTTGTGTGCACTCCTCATCGAGAGACAACCTAGGTTAACCATTATAATATATTTTAACTCAGTAAATAATTGTTTTTACCACACCCCATGATAGGTACGTGTCAAAACTTGGCACCGTTACCGGGAAGGAAGTGCCTCAAAACACAAAAACTAAAAAAACTTTCTTGAATGACCTGCAGTTCAAATAACCCTTTAATTGAATTTGATCCTAAAATTGATCGTACAATAACCTAATTGAGAAAACAAAATTTTCAAATAGAGTTTGAAGAAATAAACCTCACAGATTCAAGTGATACTTTCAGTGATTACTCTGAACCTTCAATAATGGCTAATAATCCCAACCAAACTCTGTGTGATCTTTGCACACCTCAATTTTCTAATCAAAATAACCAACTCACTATCCCTGGCATAGAAAATTATTTTGAACTACACATTAATATGAATCAAGTGCTACAAAAATTTCATGGTCTTGCAGGTGAAGACCCAAATCGACACATCCAAGAGTTTACCTATGTCTGCTCCAGCTTCAAACCCCGAGGAGTAGCAGAAGAGAAAGTAAAGTGGAGGGAATTCCCCTTCTCACTTGAGGGAGAAACAAAAGAATGGATGTACAATGTCCAACCAGGGGAGATAAATGATTCAAAATATCTCAAAATAAGTTTCTTACAGAGATTTTTTCCTATATCTAGGAGAACAACAATTAAAAAAGAGATTTATGTCATACATCAATCGACTGGAGAGACTCTCTACGAATACTGGGAACGTTTCAAGAAACTCTATGCAAGATGCCCGCACCAAGAAATGGAAGAGAACCAATTTATTATTTTCTTCTACCAAGGATTGATCGAAAATGATCACAATTTACTAGACACATCATCTGGAGGATCCTTGATCGACAAGTCACCAGAAGATGTCAGAGGCCTGATTGAGAAGATTGCACAAAATTCACAGCAATTCAGAACTAGAGGTACGAGAACTAGAGGCATCCATGAGGTAAGAACTTCTAATTCATCCTCACCCTTACTTGAATCAACACTTAAGGAAATTTCTAGTGTGATGATACAAATTTCTGTGAACAAAGTGAAGAGAAAAAAACGGCCTGAATCAGGTATGCGGTTTATGCTCTTTTAGTTATCATTACACTGATCAATGTCCAGAAGTGCATGGAACTAAAAATTGTACAACTGCCTATCAAGAAAGTAAAATCCAGTCAAATCAACCACATCAACCCCAACAAGGATATGGATTCTGATATAACCAGGATAAGCCTCAATTTCAAAATCAATACCAAAATCAACCTCCATTCTAGCATCAACAATACCAGAATCCTCCACCATTCCAAAAACCCTATAAACAGCCATACCAGCAGAAACCATATGAGAAACCTTCAACAATTTCTCATAGGAACCACCACAAAATGGAGATTTAAGATCTAAAGAAGACAGTTAAAAATTTAGATAATAAATTTGACAACCTTATGGATATTCTAACCAAAAATCAAGGAAAAATCCCAACACAAATAGTTCCAAATCCCAAGGAAAGCGTGAGCTTCATTACAACACAAAGTGGAAAAGATCTAATGTCACCTGAACAAAGTGAGGATGATGATTCTAAGAAACCTACTAAAGCACAACACATCCATCTAAAAGAAGAAGACCAGAATAGAAAAGGAGAAAGAATCAGGTTTAGAAAGGAAAGGCCAGAAACACCTTTGCAAAAACAACAAAGGGAGAGAAAGGATATCCAATCACTATTCCTATCTGCATTAATTGAGTCGAATAAGGTTGAAGAAGGGAGACTTCAAAAATAAATTCAGGAAACTTTTTAGAAATTTGAGATCAATATCCCACTACTAGATTCAATCAAACAAATCCCTAAGTATGCAAATTTTTTGAAGGAGTTGTGAAAAAAAAGAAGAAGGTTGGATGGGAATGAGAGAATCATCTTAGGAAGAATTTTATCAGCACTGATCACACCAATGATACCAAAAAAATGTCAATATCCAGGGATATTCTCTATTCCCTGCACTATTGGTTCTTTAAATTTTACTAACGCACTATGTGATCTAGGAGCTTCAATAAATGTTATGCCTCACTCGATATTTTCATCCTTGTAGATCGGAGAACTAAAAACAACTCGAGTGGTGGTCCAATTAGCAAATAGATCCACCATTTTCCCAGCTGGAGTTATATAAGATGTACTCATTGGAGTAAGTGGATTGATCTTTCCAACAGAATTTTATTTCCTTACCATGGAAGAAGACAGAGCTTCAGGCTAGTCTCCCATCATCCTGGGGAGACCATTCCTAAAAACATCAAGGAATATCATCAATGTCCATGAAGGAACACTCACAATGGAACTTGGAGATAGTACAATGCACTTCAACATTCTTGATGCAATGAAACATACTTCCAGTAATCACTCACTTTATGCGATCTCCCATGAAGAAGGTATAGAACCAATTGAAGATTCAGGTATGCTTCTTGACTTCTTATCATTAAGAGAACATTTTTCATTTGAAAATTCCAATTCCCATGAACCTTAAAATCCTAAACCCATGTTAGAGAATGAGGTAAAATATGAATTTTCTAACGATTTATTAAAAGAAAATGAGATGATACCAGAGATTCCAGTCTTAGGAATAGGATACCTTAATTCAATGTCATCCCTTAAAAAACCCCCATGTCTGGATCTTAATCCATTGACAAGTGATTTGAAGTATGCTTACCTAATGGAAGGTGAGAAACTTCCAGTAATAATTGCCAATAACCTATCCCATTCACAAGAGGAAACTCTAATCGACCTACTCAAAAGAAATGTCCAAGTTGTAGGATGGAATTTAGGTGATATAACTAGAATCAATCCGAAGGTCTTCTCTCATAAAATATTTTTAGAAAGTGATTCCCGACCAGTTAGAAAACCTCAGATAAGACTTAATCCCACAATTATGAAGGTTATTAAGAAAGAGATATAGAAATTGATAGCAGCTGACATCATTTTCCCAATATTTGATTCTCAATGGGTTAGCCCCATTCATGTAGTCCCAAATAAATCTGGCCTAACAACTTTCAAAAATGAAAGAAATGAATGAATCCCCATGAGAGTACAAAATAGCTGGAGAGTGCGTATAGATTACAGGAATCTAAATCAAGTTACCCCAAAAGACCACTTCCCCATTCCATTCATCGATCAAATGATAGAAAGGTTAGTTGAAAAAACCCATTATTGTTTTTTAGATGGATTCTCAGGATACTTTTAGGTACCGATCGTACCAGAAGACTAGGTGAAGACGACCTTAACCTATCCATTTGGTACATTCTCCTACAAAAGGATGCCTTTTGAGCTATGCAACACCCCAGGTACATTTCAAAGGTGTATGGTGAGTATTTTCTCAGATCATATTGAGGACTTCTTGGAGGTATTTCTTGATGATTTCACAGTTTTTGGTAATTCATTTGATCATTACTTAGAAAATTTGGATTTTTTTTTAAAAAACATGAATTCAAAAGAATCTTGTCTTAAATTTTGAAAAATGTCATTTCATGGTTGAAAAGGGAATAGTGTTGGGGCACATAATTTCATAAAAAGGGATAGAGGTTGATAAATTGAAAGTTGAAGTAATAAATTCCTTTCTATATCCAACTTGTTTAAAACATGTTAGATCCTTTTTAGGAAATTCTGGATTTTACAGAAGGTTCATCAAATATTTTAGTAAGATTTCTCTCCCTCTCTCAAGATTACTACTAAAAGAAGATGACTTTAATATTGATTATGCATGCATAAATTCATTTGATTAACTGAAGAAAAGGTTGATCACACCTCCAATAATGCAACCACCCAACTAGGATTACCCTTTTGAGTTACTTTGTGATGCATCCAACAAAGTAGTGGGAGCTACTCTATCACAAAGAATTGAAAAAAAGCCTCAAGTCATATCCTATGCATCAAGGAACTTGGATGCCACACAAATCAATTACACAACCACTGAGAAGGAATTCTTTGCAGTTGTCTTTGCACTAGATAAATTCCGATCATATCTTCTTAGAACTAAAGTTGTTTTTTTTTCTGATCATGTAGCACTCAGGTATTTAATGAAAAAGGTAGATGTAAAGACAAGGATAGTGCGATGGATTCTACTCTTACAAGAGTTCAATTTGGAAATTAAATATAAAAAGGGAACTGAAAATTAGGTGGTTGATCATCTAAGTCGACTACCCCACACTGCTGAAGGAGAAATCCCAAACCATAATCCACTTAATGATGACATTACTAGAGAACAACTCTACACCATCAATAGTGAAGTTCCATGGTATTACAATATGGTCAATTGTCTGGTAACATCTCAAGTCCCATCTCATTTAAATTCCCACCAAATTCAAAAGATGAAATATGAATCTAGATATTACATCTAGGATGATCCATTTCTTTAGAAGATTTTCAATGACCAAGAAATAAGAAGATGTTTTCCTAAAAGTGAAATTAATTATATCTTTGAGTTTTGTCACACATTAGCTTATGGAGGTTACTTTGGACCTCAAAGGACAACAAGGAAGGTTTTAGAATCTGGACTTTATTGGCCCACCCTTTTTAAAAATTATCATGAATTTTGTAAAAGGTTTGAAAAATGTCAGTTTTATGGGAAAATTTCAAAGAGAAAAGAAATTCCCCAACAACCACTTAATTTTTTTGAAAATTTTTAAGTTTGGGTAATAGATTTTATGGGCCCTTTCCCAATGTCATTTGGAAATTATTATATCTTTCTTTCCATTGATTATGTTTCCAAATGGGTGGAATCAAAATCCACCAGAACTAAAGATGCTAAATTTGTTTGTGATTTTGTCAGGACTAACATATTTTGTAGGTTTGGAGTGCCTATAGAAATCATTAGTGATCAAGGGACTCACTTTTGAAATAGGAGAATGGAGGCATTGCCGAAGAAATATGGGGTGCATCATAAAACATCAACTCCCTATCATCCACAGACTAATGGTCAAATTGAAGTGTCCAATAGGGAAATTAAAGGAATTTTAGAAGATACTGTTAATACAAATATGAAGGATTGGAGCCAAAGGTTTGAAGACACATTATGGGCTTAAAAGACGGCATACAAAACCCCGATTGGAATGAGTCCATATAGGTTGATTTATGGAAAAATCTACTACCTACCTGTGGAATTGGAACATAAATCATACTAGCCTGTGAGGAAGATAAATTTGGATCTTGAAAGTGCTGGGAAGGAGAGAAGATTATAGTTGTAGGAGATGGAAGAAATTATAAGGGAATATTTTGAAAACTCCAGGATTTATAAAGAGAGGACAAGAGTGGATCATGATAAGTTGATCCAAACAAAAAACTTTCATCCTGGAGACATGGTGCTATTATTCAACTCAAGACTCAAGATGATGCCAGGTAAACTTCGTTCCAGATGGGAAGGTCCATTTGTAGTTACTCATGTATATCCTTTTGGTACTGTACAGATTGTGAAGGATGGAGAGAAGAAGCTATTCACTGTTAATGGTCACCGGTTGAATAAATTCCTTGGGACCATACCATCAGAGCTAGTTGAGGAGATCACACTTCTCAAACCCATTTATCAATAAATCCATTAGGTAATACCTATCCTTACCACTTTATTGATTTATATTATTCCATTTAAAATATAATTACATATTCAATCTAATTGAATGCATTGAAAACACTGCATTATTTAAGTGTGGGGGAGGGAACATTTATAGTTTAGTAATTTAAGTTGTGTGTTTTTCAAATTTTTGTGTTTTTTTTGAAACTTTTGAGCTTAAATGATTATCATCACATATTTTGAAACCCATGTAAATGTATGAAACAATTTATCCCATGAAACCAAGCTTAAATGAATGCTAATAATGAATTTGTTTCAAGTTCAAATATTTGGAAATTTCATGAAAAGTACTCTGATTTTTTTAATCCCATGCCACAATTCACTGTCATTATATTTGAAATCATTTTCCTGTGAGGCTTATAAACCTATTTTTCATATTATTTTTATTCACCTCACTTCTTGAGAGAACCATACCATGCTTTATTTAACCAGAAATTGATTTATTTCTGTCAAAACTTAAGGGTTTGAGGTACATGTGTTTTAAATGATTGATGAATTTCTTTGGTATTAAAGCCCCTATTTTATAAGAATAATTTTTATAATGGCCCACCTTGTATATTTAATCCTTGTATCCCATAGAATCCATGGACATCCTGTTAGGTTAGCCACATTATAAGCCAATTTTTCTTATCCAACCTACTCTTGAAGTGAAATTTCATAATTTAGTTGAACTTAAGTGTGGGGGAGGTTGACTTGTATTATGATACCTCATTTGGTGATACTTTGGGTGGAAAATAAAACATTGAAGAGATGTTCTTATTTCTGAAAAAAGAAAAAGTTCTGTTGAAAGTTGTGCCTTATCTGGAGATTTTATGTAAAAGAAGTTGTGCCTTTCTAGAGCTTCCAATGAAAAAAAATAAAGTTGTGCTTATCTGGAGCTTTCAAGAAAAATAATGTTTGAGATGACTGATACTTTTGTTGCTGAAATGATGAATGGTGTGTAATTTCACTAATTTTTCATGCTGGTGGAACTGTTTTACTACTAAGGGGAGTGAGGAGGAGACCATACTTAAATAAAAATTATAATAATGCAATTTTCTTCAAAAAGAGCCAAACACTCCTTATTCAGCCTTATAATTTTTCACATATAAATCCTACCAACCTAAATCCATAGAACAAAATTTACAATTCTTCATGATAAAAATATGCCCTTGACTCACATTGGGTGGATATGTAGGAATTTATCAGGCCTATGGTGACCCTTGCATGATTATTGGATGAGAAAGACATTTTTGAAAATTGATATTTGTGTGATGAGATAAAATGCATGTTAGGTAAGTGTTTTATGTGCATGTGAGTAGAAATTAAGAGGAAATATATTGAATGATATGAAATGAAGAACTTGAAATAATCATTTTTTGAGGATTCACAATATCTTTTATTTCATGGTAATTAAATTGTTGGATCTTAAGGATATGTGTTTTAAAATTTTCTTTGATTTGATATCGATGTTTACTTTTCCAGGAGTCCAAGTGATAAGTGTCGGGTAATTGATAGAGCTCATATTTTCATATTTATACATATGTTTTTAAATTATTTAATCCCTCAAAATTAACCAATTTTAACTTATTTGGATCATTTTATGTTTCTTGGTGAGTTTTAAGCTTAAATGTGAAAAGTGGTTAATTCTGGACATTAAATAGTTTTATGTTACCTATGTATTTTGAGTATAACTCCAAACATTTTCATCAAATTCACGTGATTAATTTTTTTTAGGATTACATGATATGTGTAATAAAAATAAGTCTTCAAGAACCAAAGCCAATTCGAACTCCAAGAGCCAAAACAAATCGGTCAATGTGAACAATTATTCTGGCCGACGGAATAGACATTAATTCATTCAATGATCCATATCTTGGGATACCGAACACCAAATGGGGTGATTCTAGATGGGTCAGAAATCCAAATCGACGATAAAGTTTCAAATTAAATTTCATTCAGAAAAGATTTCATATAGGCCGCCCTTTAATTGGTCAAAGTATGGTTGGTGGAATAATGATTGGCAGCTAGAAAAATTCAGGTCTACTAATTTGGACAGAACTCATTCAACATGGCTCAAAATTCCTTGAAACTTAGTGGGTATATGGAAAACTACATTCTTAACCTCTTATAAGAAATGACCTCGTTCTGATTCGATGATATGGTTAGAGAACTGAAGCTAAACTTCTAGAAGACAAAATCTGGAGGAGAAAATTATGTTCCTTATTTTCACTCTTTTCTTCTTATTTTTGTAATGCCTTCATCTTACCCATTCCTCTAAATTACCCTTAGTATAGTGGGGTAAACATATGAGGTGATTTGGGAGGGAAGGTTTTATATTTTTAATGCTTTGAGTTCTTACATTTGATTGAATTAAAACACTCTCTCTTCTGCGAAGTTGTTTTTGAATTCTAAAAACAATATTTATTATCTT
The DNA here is from genome assembly GCA_963277665.1 of Viscum album. NCBI lineage: Eukaryota > Viridiplantae > Streptophyta > Magnoliopsida > Santalales > Viscaceae > Viscum > Viscum album. Next base: position 125,488,163 of record OY728146.1, on the reverse strand, counting down.
ATGAGATTGTATTCGATTTTATATTTGATAGTTATTATTTCTTTGATAAATGATCATTTTTCTCCCTCCATTAGGTTCTGGTATATATTCTATATAATAATATTGGGGATTAGTGGTGAAGTACTTATCGATCGCTAGTACGTGTGGGAGGGGTGGTGAATATTCATGATTATTTAGGATAAACAGTACCTGATTGGGAATTGCCTAAGATAATTGGGGATATTCACTAAAACTCTATCACACAACGGAATAAGTGTATACCAAACTATAATTTTTTAAACCATTTAACCAAGGAAGTGAGTTGAAGTAATTATAGAATCTCACTTAAATCAACTTAGCAGAAGATGATTGAATAAAATGGAACAAGGACAATATTGTAATTATAAAATTGACCCTGACTTGATCACCCATCTCATAAAATAGTTTTTAAATCACTTTCATTCTATATTTGTCTTGAATATTTTCCTTAATTTCTTTTTTTTTCTATTTCTCTCTTTGATTTAAAAACCAAACAATTTCAAAAACACTTAACTTTTTCTATAATTAGAAAGTGAAAAACTATTTTGTGTGCACTCCTCATCGGGAGAAAACCTAGGTTAACCATTATACTATATTTTAACTTAGTAAATAATTTTTTTTCCACACCCCACAATAGGAATGTGTCAATAAAATATCATAATATTAATTCCTTTTGTTTGATTATATTTTATATAAAAATTATTATATAACAGCTTGGCCCTAAGCCACTCATAAGGGCTTGGACCAGAGCACCACATGCCCTCAAGCACGCCTCCTTGTATGATAGTGGGTGCTAAGTAGTGACAAGCATCTAATCAATACAATGAGGAGACTATTCCCTCAAATAGAGTCATACAAATAGCAGAAAATAACCAAAAAAATACATCATAAACATCATAGTATGCACAATCAATAAATACAATGCTATAACAAAATGTACCAAGTAAATGTATGAAACCACACATACATCGATCTCCCAATGGGAATATCCAAAATACAAAAAAATAAATAAAAAATGCATGCACACTATCCCTAATGTTATCCCTGGGCCACACATACCTTGTCTCCAAACACCCATTGAACTGCACCAGCCTGATCTATTGCACATACTATAATGAACCTGAAAGTAGAAAATAAGGTCTCACTACTAAAAATTTAGGATATAGCCATGGTTTGAAACTATGTATATAACCCCAAAAACCTTGGATACAGGTTATAGCCATGGTTCAATGGACCGTGGTTGGTATTGACATGGCTATAGGGAAAGACATATATCCATGGTTTTAAACTGTGGCTATAACCCTATAGCCATAGTTCAAACCGTGGATAAAGCCCTATAGCCATGGTTTTAAACCGTAGATAAAGCCCTATAGCCACATTTTAAACTGTGGCTAAATCCCTATAGCCACAGTTTGAAACTATGGCAGAACATTAAGCAACATAGGGCCTATAGCCACAGTTTAAAACCGTGGCTATAGGTCTTCCCATTTCATAAGAAAAACACCCCACATCCCCCCCTTGAACACCCCCTTTCACCCCATTCCCCCTGTAAAACCCCCTTACACCCCTGTGGACAACCCCCTTGCACCTCCTTGAACACCCCCCTGCACCCCCATGCCCCGACCCCCCTCTTGGACACCCCCCTCGCACCCCCTGGACAACCCCCTTGAACACCCCTTGCACCCCCACCCCTGCAGTATCCCACCCCTTGAAAAGCCCCCTGGATAGCCCCAACCCCCCTCCTAGACACCCCCTTGCACCCCCTGGACATCCCCCTTGCACCCCCTTCAGTAGCCCACCCCCTGGACATCCCCCTTTAACACCCCCTTGTAGTAGCCCCACCCCCTGTACAACCCCCTTACACCCACCCCTATAGTAGCCCACCCCCTACAAAGCCCCCCTTGATAGCTCCTGACCCCCCTTACACCCCCTCGATAACCCGCTTGAACACCCCCTTACACCCCTTCACACCCATTCCCCCTTTCACCCCCCATGGACACCCCCTAGATATCCCCCCTTGCACCACCCTCCAGTAGCCCACTCCCCTGGATAGCCCCCTTGCACCCCCTTGAACACCCCTTGCACCCCTTGCAGTATCCCAACCCCTGGAAAACCCCCTTGCACCCCCTACCCCTGTAGTAGCCCACCCCATTGCAAAGCCCCCCCTAGACAGCCCCCGACCCCCACTCCTAGACACCCCCTTGCACCCCCTAGACAGCCCACTTGCATCCCCCTACAGTAGCCCACCCCCTGGACAACCCCCTCGAACACCCCCTGTAGTAGCCCCACCCCTCGGACAACCCCATGCACCCCAACCCTACAGTATCCCCCTGAAAATCCCCCCTGGACAACCCCGACCCCCCTAGACACCCCCTTTATCCCCCTAGACAGCCCCCTTGCACCCCCTGCACCCCCTGGGCAGCCCCCTTGCATCCCCTGAAGTAGCCCACCCCCTGGATAGCCACCTTGAACCCCCTTTAACACCCCCCTGTAGTAGGACACCCCTTGGACAACCCCCTTTCACCTCACCCCTACAGTATCCCCCCTATAAAGCCCCCCTAGACAACCCCCAACCCCCCTCCTGGACACCCCCTCCCACCTGGACACCCCTCCCTCCTGGACACCCCCACTTGGAAACTCCCCTCCCTCCTGGATACCCCTTGGATATCCCCCCCTCCTGGAAATCCCCCTGGATAGCCCCCCTCCTAGACACCCCCCTCCCGAACACCCCCTTGCACCCCCCTGGACAACCCCCTTGAATACCCCCTGCACACCCATTCCCCCTTGCACCCCCTCCTAAACCCCCCTTGCACCCCCCTGGACAACACCCTTTCACTCCCTTTAACACCCCCCTTCACACCCATGCCCCCTTTCAATTCCATTTATAAGATCAAGGGGGGGGGGGTCACTTGGTGGTGACTTGGTCATTACAACACTTGCCTACTTGGGCAATTCCATCTTAAACAACCGTTTTAATAAAAAGAGGTAAACCCCATACAAGGATATAAAAAAAGTCAAGTATGATGTGTGATTTACGACTAACAATGACATCAAGTATAATGAAAACATTAATGAAATAATTTCATGCAAGGTATACAACCGTGAGTTTTCACAAACACCGCACCTCCGTTGGAGGGGTTTTATTGCAAAACCATGACTTTATCAAATGAAAAAATTATCTTAACTAACACTTATTCAATAATTGCAATTTAATATAAACAATCATAATTAAGAAGGCAATTAAATGTAATTTAAAACATTTTTGAATTAAAGAGGCTAGTAGAGGGACCCTACCTCAAAGGAGCCAAACCACACTCGGTGCTTGAAACTTTTATCAGCAAAAACTCTAAGCCTCTTCATCCATCCTCCGGGAATATGCACCTTTTCATATACATAAGGACACCATAACCCCAATGTACGTGTCTGCATGGCCTTGAACATGCACAAGAGGATCCTTATATATATGCTCAAATGCATAAGACTGTTATCACCCACACACGTATGAATTTTCCATATATATACATAAGCACTCCTAGCCCCTTATATGTAATCGCACTACCATGGGTATATATACATATAACAGGAGAAATTATTATATATATTCTTACCTATTCATATGAGGTGAGTCCCATTTGACTCTGGTTTCCGCAACACACACGAACGGGTCTCGGGATACTTCAACAAAATTCCAGTGATATAATGAATCATCATTAATTGAACCTAAAAATTAAAGTGGGAGGAACATGATTTGTGAGAAAGGAAATAATAGAATAGGTGATGATGATAAAAATATCAACATGTGGCATCATTAGCATGATTAAGACATCAAGACAACAATATCTTGTTGATGTCAACACAATTTCATGCGAACACATGGGTGAAATGAGAGATTAACATAAAATAATACAACCAAGGAACAACTCATTCAATGTTATCAGTAACTAATTCCCCAAGTACAATTTTTTTTTACAATTTGAATATTTATCATGCATGATTTATTTTAAATAGTAGCAATAATCTTTATTTCAATCTCTCTTGACATTTGAAGGAAATATGTGCAAGATTAACAATGTAAGAATTATAAGCGAGAAAATAAGTGAGTGTATGAGAAACTAATAGTGTCATTGAACAATGATAAACATATTGACACTATGTCATAGATTATACCAAAATCATGATTTCAGAGAAGTACATGCCACAAAAATGCCTTCTGATGTGGACAAACCCCCAGAAAACCCCCCTTGGATAGCCCCCCTGGATAACCCCTCCCTCCTGGACATCCCCCTCCCCATACAGACCCCCCTTACACCCCCTGGATAGCCCCCCATCTCTCATAGACACCCCATGGACATCCCCCCCTCCTGGAAACCCCCCTCCTCCCTAGACAACACCCCCTCCTAGACATCCCATCCCTCTTAGACAACCCCCTCCCCCTGCAGACCCCCCTTTCACCCCCTGGACAACCCCCATCCATCCCGGACACCACCCTGGACATCCCCCATATTGGACAACCCCCATCTTGGATAATCCCCATCCATCCTGGACACCCCCCTCTTAGACAACCCCCCATCCATACTACCCCCATCCATCATGGACACCCCCACTCCTAGACAACCCCCATCCATCCTGGACCCCCTTCTGGACATCCCCTCCCCCCTAGACAGCTCCCCCCCTGGACAACACACCTCCCTCCTGGACACCCCCCGGACAGCCCCCCTCCCCCAAAAACCCCTTTCACCCCCTGGACAGAACCCCATCCATCCTGGACACCCCTGGATATAACCCCACAGATATCCCCCTCCCCCCTACAAACCCCCCTTACACCCCCTGGACATCCCCCCATCCCTTCTGGACACCCCCTGGATAACACCTCCCTTGGACAACCCCCCTCCCCCCTACAGACCCCCCTGGATAGCACCCCCTTCTGGACAACCCCCCCTCCTGGACACCCCCCTGGATAGCCCCCCCTGAATACCCCCCCTCCCTAGACAACACTCCTGGAAAACCCCCCTCCCCCTAGCATAACCCCCTGGATAGTTAGTGTTGGGGTACTGCAGTCGATGTTGGGGTGATACTGTTAATGTTCTACCATTGAGGTTCCATCGTTGGTATGCGACTACTTGATGAAGAACATAACAATTTTAAGTCTCAATTTTTTGAAGTTACCATGAATCAATTATGATGATGCAATGTAATATGTTCTTCTATGGATAAAATACCATGATATAGAAGGTATCATATTGAATAAATTCCCATTGGTATACTCTCTTGAATAGACACCCTAGTTCACAAATCCAGTATAAAGAAGAATATTATAAAAATGATATACTATAAGTGGAACTGAGACACAATGGTCATTGGTAAATGATACATACTATATTTATAAATTATGGTTACCAACATACCTTCTATATTTGATTTAACATGAAAATAAGTGGTGTTTCTATCTCCATCTTAGAGCTAGTAGACTCGAGTCCTTTCACAACAGTTTTTTTCTACCTCTATAAATCCTTCCACAATATTCTTTTGTTTTTCCATGAGATTCATAAAATTTTCATCATCCAAAGAGTATTTCAAGTTTTTATTTAGTATATCTATTTTATTTTCTAGTTCTTTAATTCCTATAACGGAGGAATAATGTTGTGTAGACCATTCCTTAATGACTCATTTCAGACATCTGAGTTTCTTTTGTAGTATATGGTAATGATTTCCATACAACGAACAATATTGGTATTACATCACTATTGATAAAAAGTCTTCTTGCTAAGTCTAAATCATATAGAAATAAGAAACCCATGAGAATCACCGTCTAAATCTACCAGTAAGAGTAATGGGAAAGAGTGATATGAGAGAGCCCTCTCTAAGTGGTAGCCCTACTGCCATGTTTCATGACCCTAGTTTAGAAGGAATCATAGATTCAGATAGAGACTTAGCCTTAAGTCTGTTGGTCACACCACTAGATTCAATGTTAGCTTCAAAAAACCTCTAATCTCTTTGTAGATCATCATTAAAATCTAGAGCATTAAAATAGCTTGACATAAAAACCAGAGAAGCTTCAACTATAGGATAAATTGTATCAGGTAAGAGACGTAAAATTGGGAATGGAGGAAGCTACAAGGAGAGAGATAAAGAGATATTACTAACATCCTCACTAATAGTTGTAACTTTCATGGAATCCCAATAATCCTTTAGTATAATATCCATATCATCCTCACCATAAAATGTGGCTAAAATTCTACATCTACCAATATCGTTAGAGATAATATAATCATGATATCTAGGTAGAATCAACCTGACAGGGACTAACTAATTTTTGAATCATTACTTATTTTTAAATATACAAAGATAGTTACCCTAGAGAAATATTTACAATGCACATGGGTGACTATGAGGGTGGATTAGCATTGTTCTGTTTCTGATAAATTTGATAAGAAATTGCATCTTATTATAGCTTCAGTGAAAGGTGGTGATGGATTTATTAAAGACTAGTGGGCCTTAAGAGGTCAAAAGAAATCTTAGTTCTAATCGGGTGTAGGAGATGACCATGTTGACTTTCAGGAGAAACTTTTTATGATTTATGATACCATCAAGGGGAATAATTCCCTTGGAATTATGAATATTTATTCACTTATTTAAACTCCCTCTATTAGGGCTGACAAGAGGTATAAATATGTAAAGTATACCTTTATTTCAATATCGGAGGAAGTTAAAAATAACCACTCTATTAAGAGAAAATCCAAGGTTATCTCTAGATATAATTATTTTTTTAAAAATGATGTTTATGGATTTAATAAGGATGATATAAGGAATGAGGATGATCAAAGTATGGAATTGGATGGTGGTACTACTATCAGTGATACTAACAACTTAGTTGAATATTGGAAGGATGGGAAGGATGATTTAACAATGGTTAATGTAGGTGAATATGGGTAGAAGGATGGGGAATCTTCTTTATATATTCAATCTTGTATGAGAGAGGTCACCTCAAGGACTAAATGATGTTTTCATAGAGTGGTTTGAATCCCCCACCCCTAGACAAAGCCCACCCCACCCTGTAGACACCCCCCTGGATAGACCCCCTGAACATGAACCCCCCTACAGAAACCCTCCCCCCATGAAAATCCCCCCTCCTCTCCCCCCTGGACAAACCCTAGATAGACCCCCTGCATACCCCCCTAGACAGACCCCCCTGGACAGGACCCCCCACACCTACATCACCCCTTCCCCCATGCAAAGCCCCCCCCCACTCCCCCCTAGACAGAATCCCCATTGCACAGACCCCCCTTCACAGCCCCCACCCCTAGACAACCCCCCCATAGTGGTTCTTGCACGTGAATTCACATGGTGATAATCCAATTATCTAATAAATGAACCACTGCTTAATAAAAAAATATGACTGCTCAAAAAAATACATGTTCTAATGGTCTAAAAAACTATCCACTTCTTAAATTAAATAAGTTATCCACTGCTCAATAAGATTACACTCAGTCTAAAAAATGAAGAAAAACTCATATTTAATACAAGAAAAATAAAATATTAACTGAAACAAAATAAAATGACCCATTACTTGAAAATATACCATTGCTCTAATCTTTCATGATGGTGTATTTCTCTAAAATCGAATGTTAGTCCACCTTGTCACCTTGTATGAAGGATCAAAACCCTGCATGAATATTGATTATACTTAATATATTGAAAACATAAATTTTTGGTACATACTATTGCAATAAAAGTGGATTAAACATGAGTAAGCAATATAAGTTATAAAAAATTTAAATTTGAATTCATGGAAAAAAATATCACCAAATGTAAGAATCAATTTAAGACAGGGTGCATGTTTACTAATTACACCATGTGGATAGACATTAATTGTACTATAGGGGATATGTCATGTATTTTTACATGGCTAGACAATCTGTGTATATAGAGTGCACAATAATATGTGAGAATACACAAGAATTGATTAGAGTACACAAGCATACCCCTGGGAAGATAAGATAATTTGTGTTCCACATGTAAACTCCATGTAATTTCACAAGGATTACCATGCCAATTCTAGATGAGAACATTACCAAGTGTCCAGGCATGGTCACACATCACGTGAAACTATGTAAACATCATTTAAATTTCTATGATACATACAACCTATGAATCTATTTATTTGAGACTCAGATTTAGGCCTTTGAATAGCTTATCCTGAGTAGTTTACCATGCATAACATAATGGAGGCACTCATTTTTATAGGTGAGATATGGTGAAATGTGATGCTAATGGGTCATACCTCTTAGTGATTCTTATCCAATAGCAACAATCAGGCACGAGACATAACATTGAAGCAATTCAACATCATTTTGTTATGTAATAAAATTAACAACACTAATGTCTGACTTGAAAAATCTAAAGTAATGATCAAGTGAATACTTAAATTGCACCCCCTCCCCAACCTAAACCCTCCCCCTCCCCCCTGCCCTGAAGACCCCCTGCAGATATCCCCCCCTCCTGGAAAACCCCCTAGACAACCCCCCCTCCTAGACACCCCCTCCCTCCTAGACCCCCTCCATGCAGGACACCCCCAGATCTCCACAAGGCCCAAATAATGTATTTGATTGTTTTTTCATGGTGAAAAGTGTCAGGGTATCAAAGTATAACCATTGATGGTTTCACCCTCTGAATATGAATAACCACATCAAGGACTCCACCCATAAATCCAACATGACTCATCTATACATCAGTCACTCATGTACAAAATAAATAGTTTCAATATAAAATAAACAATCAAACATAGTATAATATTTTAGAAATAGTAAAAGTTCATAAATCACGTCATCACATCATTACATAAAAAAGTAATAATAATAATACCAAGTAAATAATAAACTAAAAGAAATATCTGGTTCAACAAGGATTATATATAAACATCCAAAAATATGACCAAACCTGGATCACTACTAACTACCTTCTTATAACCCACAATCCCCCATACCATCCTATACCATCTATCATCAGACCAAATCAAACATTAACCAAGGTAAAAGAACATACATACACCTATTGGTGTATGCACGATGTGAACCAAACTATGCCTAGTAGTATTTCACTAAGGACTTTGTATAATTCCTTTGAAAAGACATTTTATTAATGATAGTTTAAAATATAAGTATTGAATAGGTTTTTTCACAATAGGGTGTAAAGAAAAAGAGTAACATGCCATAACTTCTTTTATAAAACAACTTTCATTTTCATTTTAAAATGAAATGATTTCAAACTAAGGAAAAAAGGAGTTTAAAATACATTAAAAGAGAACTAATAATTTTCCCTTTTTTTCCAAATCCATATCTCAAAACCACACATTTAAATCAAACATCATTCTTTTCTTTAATAATATACTTTCAAAACTATTTTTTAATTTAGTTTGAATATAAACCAAAACCACAACTGAAATAGAATAAAGAAACATAACATACACCAAGATATCAATGGGAAATTGATAATAAGAAATAACTGAAGTAATAGTGGGGATAAAAATAATTCATGGGATGATATCCTTTAATAAACATTCAATGAATTATAGACATCATGGGAAACTCATTAGGCTCTAGAATGGGTTATACTAGACCTAGTTCATCATATTACTCATTGGGACCCTATGTGAAATTAGATCATCCCATTCAGATTACCCTTTTAGGTCTCTCCATGTATAAAATAGACCGCTAGTAGGGTGATAATCTCATAGATCACTATCCAGCTGACATACACTAAGCTACCATCACATGCCACTATACTTTATATTATTTACCTAAGTTTCCATGATAAATCAATCTATTGGCGGTGGAAAATCAAAAGAATCATAAGAATCGATAAAAAAATATTTTAAATAAATCTCATCTCACCTCCAACTCCAACTCTCTCACAATAAATAACCCCTTTCACTTAATATATATAAAAAATAAAATACAACATCCCTCCTCAGGGGCCACAATTCAAATTAGGTATAACCAAAACAAGGGGAATAATCGATGGTCTGATACTCATTATAAAAATATATTATATAAAGTGAAAATATTCCCTTTTCAGAAACCAACTATGAATTCTAAGTCATTTCAACCATTTAAAAACTGACTTTATCACCTTCTTTATAATTATTCTATGTGAAAACACAATTAAAATCATTTGTAATACCGACTACCTTTTCATTCAAGTCATTTTAAAATCCATTAAACCAATTCTATTTAAAAAAATCCTTGAAAATCATACCAATACCCAAATGGGTTCAAATACCTTTTTTATATAAATTATTTTAGAACAAGCCATATAAGCATTTCCACAAACACTTTTCATTTAAACCAATTAATTAAAATTTAGAAAACCATTATAACACCTTTATTCCAAGAGAGAAAAAAATTTATAACACGTTTTAAACCCACTATATCTATTAAATATTGATTTAATTTGATAAAAAAAGTTTTAGAAAACACCAAGCACAAAATGACATGCTAATTAAAGTAAATATTCAAAAATACCTACCTCAATCCAAGAATATTTGGTTGTGAAAGACATATTAAAGGTGTAATTTCATGAAATGTCAAAAAAATCATATAGATTTGATACAACATAGCTAAGAATAACTGATAAAAAAATAATGAACACATAATTGTTCATAACAAGGAGGAGGATGATCACCAGGAGGGGGTTGGATACGTCGGAGGAGGTGGGGAGGCCACCTAGGAGCAGCGTTGGCGGGGGGAGTTGAGGTGTCCTACATTTGGTGGCAACATCAGTGGAAGACGATCAAAGATCAGAGCTTGCAGTGGGGTTACCTAATTCGATGGTAGAGAGGGGAACCGTCATGAGGGTCACCATCACGAGGGGCACTATCTCGAGGGGCACCGTTGGTGGAGGAGGATCGGGGAGGAGGGTGCCACTGTGAAGGTCAGAGGGTATTGGGGAGGAGGGAACTGCCGTGAAGGTCAAGGGTTCGATGGGTCACGCACAGAGAGTATTAGGGAGGTGGGAGGAGGAGCTCGACGAGTTTATAAAAAAAAGAGACGACACATTTTAGCCATTCCCCAATCATTTAATCGTGGCTATAAATAAGCTATAGCCACAGACCTATAAAACTGTGGCTATAGGTCCATGGATATAGCCTAAATTTCTATTAGTGTCTACATGTGTACTGAGGTGCCTGTGTAGGGTTTGATAAATTTATCTCAGTAGGGTCTCACCAAGTTCCCATAGTATACATCATCATATACATGTATGCATGTTAAAAAATAAATATAAAAACCTTGCTATTTATTACACATTTAAAAATGATTTATTATATAAAATTTCACTTAATATAACTCATAAGATCGATAGGTATAGTGTCTTAGAAAATTGGGAACATTATATAATAACTTAAAACATTAAATGCAACATATTTATTGAAAATTTATTTTACATGACCAGAATATCCCTTCATACTTAACACTACATGGGATAACCTGAGGACAAACATAAGGAAAGTGGTGAACTATAAAACATAGTAAGGGAATAAAAATGGAATACAATGAGGATAATAATACATTTTAGACAATTCATATCAATGAGGCATTAAGAAATATGAATATAAAGGCATGATATAGCATGATAATCATAACATGGAAATGTTACAACAACTTAAAACACTGTATCATAAACAAAAAGGAATCCGGTAAACCCCTATCCCAACATGGTGTACAAAAGTACCATAAAGGAATCAGGTAAACCCCTATCCTAACATCACTTATCATGATACTAAACATTACCCAATTCATTGGAGTGATATTAGGGGGCACCCTTTATAACCATTTCAATCTCATGCTTAAATGTACCACATAGATCATATAACATGGATTCATTAAAAATCATCATTTATTCCATGATAAAGGAATGTGGAATACATAAATGTAAGTACTAAATAAACAAGTATAGTTTCATAAAGTTGAATACCCTTTATATAGTAATGAGTATGGTATTCACTACACAATGATTTTGGCATGGAAAATCACGATGCAATTTCGATAGCATAACAACGTCAGATGGAAATTCGTAAAATGGGTTGATGAGAGAGAAAGGGGTATCTCATCATTTATACATGAAATGGATAGTAAGGGTATCATGGAACATAATATCCCAACATATGAAATGTAATTTAAGATTCATAATATAAAAGAAATTCTTTAATGGGAATGAGGAGAGAGAAATCCCTTACGGAATTTCGGCATGGTAATAGGTGTATATAAAGGATCATGAATGGATTAATGAGAGTGGAAGGAATCTATAATTATTTATAAATAAAATTTAAAGTAATGGGAGTATTTATAACCATATCCCAAAATATGAAAATTTAAATTAAAAGGCATATCACAAAAGGAGTGCTTGATAAAAAAGGAAAGTGAAAGATCCCTTAAAAAATTTAGGCATAGTAACTACTTAGATAAGGGTCCAAATGAGGGGGAATAAATGATCCATCATTCCCATAAAATCAAATTGATAGTATAGAATTTATTATAAAATGATCACATTATAACAAATTGAAATTAAAAAGAAAAATTTCAAATAAGGTTCTTGAATTGAAAAGAAGATGGGAAGGTGAGGATCCCTTACTTGAATGTGTGACTCCAAAGGATTGGGAGAGGATTCTTGAGAGATTGGAGTCACCTTGGGAGGAATTTAGAGAGTAATAGGTAGAGGGTAGTTGAGCTTCAAAGAGTTTGAGTGAAGAGAAATGGGATCTTGGGTGGGTTTATATAGGAAAAGAGGGAGATTTCTTTATTATTTTGGTTTTGGACACTACACAATAAAATATTCAAAAACACAAATCATACCATGGTTTTTTCCCATGGTTTCTAGAAAATTGGAGTGGTATAAATTATTTTATAAGGATAAGGGGTTAAGATATTAAAATATTTCCCTTTCTTATGTGGAGGTGAGTCATACTTTCAAGGAAATGATTTTAAAATCTTAAAATATATTATATGTTTTGGAGGATTCACCAAGGCTTTATAAAATCAATTAAATAAACTTAAAATTATTATTTTTAAATTAAAGACATATATTTGGCTGAATATACCTTTTATAGTATTTATTACATCACTATAGAGTCTTTATGATGTCTTAAAACACACTATATATTTATATGGTATTTAATTTTCACCCAAATATTCGGTTCTCAAAAAATTATGAAAAATTCACCGTTGGATAATTTAAAAATCCTAATTCCAAAAATAATATTAATTTTATCTAAATAATTTTCTAAATATGTGAATTTTTACTTTGAAAATAAAAACTGACATTTATTGAAAATTGACTGGTTTTGAAAAAAACAGTTTTTAAACCTTAATAAAAATTACATTTAACTTCATACAAATCATATGAACATTTGTATAAAATTAACTTAATTATAATATTTTATTATAATATTATTTATTTCAAAAATCCATTAATTAATAAAAATATATTTCTTAATTGAATTTGAATATTAACCAAAAATACTATTTGTGCTTTAAAAATCATTTACAAAGTAACAATAATATAATAAAAGTATATTCATTATTCTATACAAAAATAATGTACATAATCATAATTCTAGGGTCTTGTTTCATATACCTTTATTACACCAACATACTCCTTAAGAGTAAGGTGTGCGACGATGGAGCTTTCATGGGGTTGTTCGGTGAACATGGTTTGGGTCGTGATCTTGATGAGCTCGAACTTCTCCAATAAACGGTTTCGATCATGCTTAAGTTATTGGATCTCGACTTGGGATTAGTCTTAAGAAAATAACATAAATTCTATCTCCCTCATAAGCTCTGATAAATAATCTTCATAGGGAACGATCCTACTGGTCGAGGCCACCACTTCCTTTGTCTGTGTCAAAAGGATTTGTTAAAACCCTATATTTATACTAGTAATGTGATCACTATTCAATGACTATATTATCGAAGGTAATGATACTAAATAGTCATTTAAATTTAATTGGATAAAAATGAGTGCATGCGTTTTCTATATCCACAAGAAATTTAATTGAAAGAAATAGAATTTTATTCATAAATGCTCGGGTCATTACAATAAAAATGTCATATAAGCACCCCATACATCAGGTGCTAACCAAGCCACCATGACTCCCCATGCATCAAGTCACCCTGTTCTAACTAGACCAACATAATGCCTAATCATACCTCCTTCAGCATCATTCCAGGATCTTTGTTGTTATGACTCATTCCATCATATAATTGCCCAGCCCTGTACCTAAATACACAAGGTAGGGCGACGTCCAAAGACCCACTACCGACATACATTGGGCACAATCATACATTTATAGCTTGACCCACAACTTAATCACTCTTGGAAAGGTATACCAGTATCATCACATCACCCAAAACCAATCCCCCATGATGGTCCTAAACCCAAACCTCTCAGGCAAGGTCCATCACCATTCATCAACCCACACCCTCTCACTTAGGACATGGTTAGCTAGGCCTTCTCACTCAAAGATAAGGCCCTTTATGAAACCACTACCTTATCACTCATGGTATGTCTTGAACACATGAACACTAACCCAAGACATGTCTAGAAAGGTCCTCAAACTAATAATTAAAGTGTTAGGTCATGATCATCACACCGACCATCCCTAAAGACTTTGGGGAGGTCACCTCAAGCACGCTGACCTAAGCCTCCTCAAGGAAAGGTCCCACAAGCGCAAGCACACAAGGGATAAACCCATCACACAACTCACCAAATAATCTGAGGGTGCTAGTCACATGAGACCTAATCCCTAGTCTCATCAAATCCTGCCTTTCCCATCAGAGCATCCAATGGGCCCTTTTGTATTTCTACAGTCTCTGTTCGCCAATACAAACTCATATCTATCACCCCTCAGTGAAATAACTACTCAAATTCTTGTATCAATACATAACCCTAGTACAGTACAACCTCACTAAACCCTTATCATTCCTAGTCTTGATACTCAGGGACCATCCCAAGTCAATGTGTTCCAAGCCCCTTGGAATCCCAATGCTATGTCCCGAATGTTTACCTGACCCGCACCTGAGTCCTTTCTCACATATCCTAAGGGAGATCCCTCAAACTACTACCCAAAGAATGTTGGGATCACAAATATTCTTCAAGTTATTAGAATTTCACTCATTGGAAGTTTAGAGTCTAGTAGTAGGCTTTGATATTTTCAGAGTAACGATAACAAAAATCTTCAACATACGTGTCAACTTACCAGAAGTTCATAAAATTCTGATGAATGACATGTAGATTGGTCTTTAGGAATGATGAAAAATGTACTGGTTGATTCTATTAAGTCGGCAGAAGCCTCATTTGAATAGAGAAGTAAATAGAGGACTGAAAAAAAATATATCTGATGGCAGTGCGATATATTTCACCGGTAATGTCTCTATATAAAAAGATGTAGGACCAGCTACTGGTATGTGTAATTTATTTTATTATGAAAATTATAATACTAACTTTATAAGCTATAATGTTTTAAATTATTATATCTCCTATAATACAAATATTTTTTAGAGTGATCTCATGGATGTAGGATGAAAGTTTGAACCATGTAAAACTTGTGTGTCTATTTAATTTTCTCGCTGTTCTTCATTTGAGTTAGAGTGTGTGTTTTGTTAATCTATGGAGTGATGGTTAGGGAGAAACATGTTTCATTTCTCACTGTCTTTTGTTTTAATGATCACAAAAATTATTTAAATCATTTAATTATTTATTTAAGTGATTGGAAGATAGACTTGAAAACATCATGTTATAATCTTGTAAGGACCTTGAATAATCCTTGAAGAGTCATAAATGACTTGTTAAAGTCATGGAGTGAAGTTACCAGATATTTAAAGGGTTATTTAAAAAAGTGTAGGTTCCACTCGATAAATCTTATGGTAGTAGGAAACACCGGCCAGCCGGTACAGTCCCACTGACCAACTGGTGGCATGTTCGGAGGCTTCCCCTTCCAGTACATGTCCACCGTCTACTTGGTGGAGGAGTACCAACCAGAAGGTGCTGATGGAAAAATCCATCCTTAAAGAATTTTTCCATCAACCAAACTCCAGAAGCTCACTAGTCATTCAGTGGCTTCAATAGGAACCTGGACAGTAGTGATAGTATCACCAGCTACCTGGTAGAGGATACTGAGTGACCGATGATGATGAGATATACCTTTTATGAGAGCATTTAATGATGTTCAAAATTCATTAATTTTGGTCTTTAATGACTCAATTTACCCTAGTTAATTCCATAAGGTTTATGAAGGGTTTTGAGGATATAAATAGACCCTTTGGAGGCCTTGCCAACACACTTTTCTCATCTATTCTCCAATTAAAACATGTTACGATCATCAATTCTATCTCAAGTTCTCTCATTCTTTAAATTATCACTTCTCCAATCTAGAGCGTGTGATTATTGTAATATACTTTCACTCTCATCTTCTTCTAATTATCTCCTAGTGGTTCTTTATATTCTTTTAAGATAACCGAGACTGTAATAAAACATGATTGATTCTAAGATATACTCTCTCTCCATCCTCTTTATTATTATCAGTTATCACTAACTTTAAATCGAGGGAATCGTGTTTTTTTTCCATAACCGTTAAGATTAAATAGACTATTATCTTTGAGGTTTCTAGCTATAGCCATAAAAAATATAGCATCGATTGTATTCTAGTTTCTTACTATAACCTAAAAATCAAGGGAGTTTTGGTATCTTGGATACCATTAAAGTTAAGGGATTAATAAATTTAATCCTCAAAAAATTTGGGTGTTATACATATGGGATATTTTAGATCTCTTACAAAATTTCCTTACCAAATTGTGTGCTTTATTTACTTTCTACATTTTTATTTTATTAATTAATTTTATTCATTTATGTCTTCTTATTCCAATAATTCCTTATTTTAATAATAAAAAAACATGTTTATGTATTTCTAATTTTTTCTGTGTTTTTTTGAAGTTAAATATTTATTCTATGAAATTTATAAATCTTCATAATTTTGGAAGCGACCATAATCCAATCAAACCAGACTATTAATCGTGAATCCAGAAAACTGACTGCGAGTTTGAAGGAGTTATTTCACAAAGGACCAGATAAAACATATGAATAAATCCATAGAAGATTGATTTTATAAAGTAAAAAAGTGACCACATGCCCTTTTCATTGACCATGAAAAAATATTTTAAAAGTTTTAGATCAAATGAATGACAAGTGGATCGACTGCACAAAAAGTGGATCGACTGTGGTAGATTTCTCGCTAACTCTTCAATCAACTGCACAAACAACCAAGAACCAAAAGGATAGGTTTAAGAGACCACATGGTTTTTCCATTTGTTTAAAATATCTAAAAGTATTGGAAAAAATGCATGATGAAGTTAGATAGATCGTATGATAGTGAGTTTTTGACAA
Source organism: Viscum album (assembly GCA_963277665.1). NCBI lineage: Eukaryota > Viridiplantae > Streptophyta > Magnoliopsida > Santalales > Viscaceae > Viscum > Viscum album. The sequence continues at coordinate 125,470,712 of OY728146.1, read as the reverse complement.
ACTGTTGAAGCCACTGTGAGACTCTGAGTGACCACATGTTGAGTTGAAGTGATTGTGTGGAAAACTAGTTTTGTGACTAAGTTTTGAAGAAAGTTTATAGACTTAATGAGATTGCACAAAATTTTCCAAAGTATTGGACTAATCACAAGTTAAAAAGCAATCAAACATATGACCTTATCAAGGAATCCAATCAAGTTTTTCACCAAGTGCTGGAATTACCATGGATAGACTAACATGGAACACTTAAAGTGGTCATGTATAAAAGTGGGTATTATATTTAAATATAATATTTTCCAACCAATTTATGCACATAATTAAACACAAAGTCAAAATAATTTAATGCTCCTTGATTCCATTCCAAGAACAAGTATTCGTAATAATGTGTTATCAATGGATATTTTTGGATAAAATGTCTATTTATAGATAATTGAAGTTAGGAAAAAGAATGATGGATACAAATGAATGAAAACAAGACTTTTTACAAATTTGAAAATTGAGAACTACATAATACTCCATTTCTTATCAGAAATTCATTGAAAAATATAAGAGCAACCTTGAATCTTATCATATTATCACCAAACCTAAATATGAACATTGATAAGAGAATACACATTTGCAGAACATAAAAGATTAAATCTTCTTCTCCATCAGATTATTTCTTCTTCTCTTTATCTTTGTTTTAGATTACCTTTAAGCTATGCTTATTCTACTCTGTACATTTATTATCACTTGAACCTGTGCTATATTGAAGAGTGTTAGATACTCACTATTTTTATTTTTTATATGTGTACTCTCACATAAACCATGAAAGAGGTTGTGTATAGCCTAGATATCCCTACATGCTATTTTTTGTAAAAACCTATCCACAATGTGGATCTATTTATTTATTAATAAACATTCTTGGTAGTGATTAATTTCCAAATGGAGATAATTAGGTCTCATCTTGAGACTAAAAATCCTGTTTTTATTCCACTGCGTATTTCAATGTTTTTCTTCCTTTATTTTAAAACCATTTATAAAATATATTTTTCAAAAACTATACTTTGATAGTTAGTTTTTACAAGTGATATTTATACTTTTTAATGTGATTATATTATTCTAAAAATATTAGGATAGACATATGATTATTATAACTGAGTTTTTATTTATATTTCAAGAGGTTATTTAAAATAATTAAATTAGATATACACACTACAATAATTAATGAGTCTATATTTCAAATTGGGGGATTTAGTTTTAATTTTTTTCAAATAGAAGTTTTTAATTGGAAACTAAGTTCACCCAAATCTTGAATTTTCCACTCCAACCAACATTTAGTATCATAGAATTTGTTTTTCCTTTTCTTTTCTTACATTTGACTTTAATAAAATTTTTAACAAGATCTTATCTTTTGTTTGTTCTTTAATTTGTAATTATTAATGCTAAGTATAAAGGTTATTCTAACAGAACACCTCCATAATTTAATGGTCAAAAATTATGGTTAGTGGAAAATAAAAATGAAAATCTATCTTGAAAATATGAGTTTTGAAATTTAGGGATCTATTGAAGATCAATATAAAAAACCTGAAACTTCTAGAAAATAATGGGTTAATCCAACTAAAGTCTCTTATGATTCAAAATATAAATCCAAAAATGATTTGTTTTATGATTTATGAGAGGATTAATTTAATAATATTTCTACTTGTGGTACTGCATATTAAATTTGGGATACCCTTCCTGTGTCTTATGAAGACACTTCTAATGTTAAGGAAATGACATTGAATGCATATAATATTAAGTATTATAATTTCAAAATAAATCCTGATGAATATATCTTGGACACGTATCTTAGGCCCAATGAGATCATAAATACTATGATTACACTTATAAATAATATGATCAACAAATCTCAAGTGTTAAGGATTTTAAGGTATCTTCTAGATTAGTGGATAGGTACTTCACTCTTTATTCGAGAATCATGTGACATTAGAAAATTACCAATAAAGAAGTTAATAGGAAAGATGATGATGTGAGAAGAATAATAAAAAGTAAATAATTAAGAGGATGAAACAAAAAGGAAATATGTTTCCTTTAAAGCATCACAGTTAAAATCTAAGGAAGTTGTCAAACTTGAAAGTATAAGTGAAAGTGAAGATGATGCTGATAGTGATAAGTAAATGAATCAGATATATAGAACATTTCAGAAGTTTTATATAAAGAATAAATTCTTTTTTAAATCAAATTATGAATGAAAATATGAAAAAAGAGTAAATTAGAGGAAATATTGGAAAAATGATGACTCCTATAATTTGGTTACCTTCTACGAATATAAGAAGAAATGATACATAAATAGTTCCTATCAGAAGATCAATTAAAATAAGAGGTATAGGGATAATGAGAAAAGACCAAGGAAATAAATGAATACCACTTAGAGTAAATCTAGATATAACTCCAATGACTTATATTTAAGGTGAGATGATATGAATGAGAAAATAAAACTTATGATTTATGGATACCAATTCTGAGGTACCATATAATTCTACTCATATTTCTATTGATTCTTAAATTTCTAGTGAATAATTAGAAGAGTACTATTATATTATAGAAGATAACATGAATGAGATAAAAGATAAATACCAAAATCATAAAAAATTCATGTTTTATGTGCTTAGACAAATCTAATCTTAGTATTAAAAAAGCGAAGAATACCAATCCCCTAAAGAAAAATACTAACATGAAATAGGTAAATGAACATATTAAAAAAATATTTAGAACAATTTTTTAAAATAAATAAATCTTTAAATATCATGTTAGGTAAATAACAAAATCAAAAATACAAATCTATAATCAGGTATGTATTTGGATAATAAGGGATGCTTTAAAAAAATATTTCATTCCTAGTTCCAAAAAACATGATTTTAGTTTCTAAAAAAACTACTAGTTTTGGAAATAATTCTAAAAATTTTAGAAAAAAAATGTTTTTTCTATATAAATCTATTATTTATGTTGTAAATAATATTGTGAAAAAATGTGGATTCCAAAGGATTTATTTGGAAACTTATCCGGAACTAAGAAAATATGGGTACTAAAATCATTTCTTATCTGATTATATTTAGTAAAAATTCTTGAAGATCTCCAATAAGAATTTATTGTATTTGAATAGGGTATGTTCTAGACATATGAATAAAGACTATTTAAGATTTAATAATATTATAAAGGGATATAGTGGGCATGCCAATTTTGGTGACAATTCAAAAGGAAAGATTATTGGACTTGGACAAATTGGTGACTCTGAATATGTCCTCATTTATAAAGTGTTATTCATTGATGGTTTAAGATATAACCTATTTAGTATTTATTAGTTTTTTGATTATGGTTTTAATGTTAAATTTGTAAACAATTATTGTAATATTTATGATTCCAAGCATGATTTATTATTTATTTCTTTAAGAAATGATAATGTTTTACTGTTAATTTAGATTCCTTATTTTCTCAGAATGTTTCTTATTTAAGTGATTTTCATAGATAATATTGGTTGTGGAATAGAAGACTAGGCTACTAAAATATATACTCACTTAAAAATATAAAAAAGAAGGTTTTAGTTAAGGATATACTAAATATATTATTTCACAAAGATAAAGTGTGCAATCCTTGTCAAAAGGGAAAGAAACACAAAATATCTTTCAAACCAAAGAAAGGTATATCTACCTTTAAACAATTATAATTGGTTCATATGGATTTATTTGGATCATATATACTTTCTAGTTTAGCTAGAAAACACTATGTTAATGTCATTGTTTATGATTATTCAAGATATCCATGAGTGTTTTTCCTTTCCCATAAAAGTGAAGCTCCTTCCCATTTTTCAAAATATGTAAAGTTGGTATAAAAACTTAGTGGGATCACAAAAAAAACCTTGAGAAGTGATAATGGATGAGAGTTTTAAAATTAAGAATTTGAATCTTTTTTATCATAATATGGTGATACTCATAATTTCTCTGCACCTCAAACACCTCAACAAAATGGGGTTATTGAAAAGAGAAATATGAATCTTTAGGAAATTTACCATACTAAACTTAGTGAATATGACTTACCAATGTATTTTTGAGCTTAATATGTTAATAAAACTTGTTATGTAATTGATATAGTTCTTACCAGACCTATCTTGAAAATGACTCCATATAAATAATGGGATGGTGGAAAAACCAAAGCAAATTACTTTAGAGTTTTAGATGTAAAGTATATATTCTAAATATAAAGAAGAAATTGGAAAAATTTTCACCAAAAATATATGAATGGATTTTTATTGGTTATTAAAACACAAATAAAGCTTATAGAGTCTTTAAAAAGAAATATAAAGTTGTGGAAGAAACTATTTATGTCACTTTTGATGAGATAGATTCACATGAACTCAAACCTTCTATAGTAAATCTTAAGGATGATATGTCAAATTTAAATACCAATAATACCTCTAAAGTTTTTTGATTGTTTGATGATTTATCTAAAAAGTATTCTAGATGTGACCCTCAAATACTTATTTATATAGAATAATACTTGTAAGAACCAAGTACTTCAGTCCCTAGAACCATTATAACACTAAAAAATTATCCCATGGATGTTGTTGTAGGTGACCCGAATAAAGGTACTCAAACCCAAGCCTCTCTAAGAAAACAGGTTGAACATCAAGCCTCATTGTTATATCTATAACCTAAGAACATAAATTAAGTAATCAATGATGAACATTGGGTAATGGCTATGCAATAAGAATTGAATTGGTTTGAAATAAATGAAGTCTAAAAATTAACAGATTGACATAAAAACTACCTAAATATTAACACCAAGTGGGTATATAGAAACAAGGTTTATGAGTTTGAAACTATAATTAGAAACAAATCTAGATTGGTTACATAGGATTATAGTCAAGAAGAAGGGTTGAATATAAAAAAACCTTTAGTGCAGTAGCTAGACATGAATCCATCAAAATACTGCTTGCTTATGCAACACATCAAAATTTCAAATTATATCAAATGTATCTCAAGAGTTAATTTCTAAATGGTTATATCATTGAGGATTTTTTTGTTAAACAAACCCATGGTTTTTCAAATCCTTATTTTCTAAATCACGTTTTTAAATTAAAAAAATCTTTATATGGTTTAAAAAAATTACATAGAGCTTGGTATGATAAGATCAACAATTTTATTAGTTAAAATGATTTTTTAAAAGGTTTCATTGATCCTTCTTTATTTATAAAAATAATTTCAAAGTATGTTTTATTAGTTCAAATATTCATTGATTATATTATTTTAATATCATCCAAACATTGGTTGTGTACTAAATTGTCAAAATTAATGCAAAATTAATTTGAAATGACTTTGATGGGTGAACTAAAATTTTTTCTTGGTTTTCAATTTTTTCAAAAAAAAGTAATTATTTTAAATCTAAGTAAGTACACTAAAGATATTTTAATTTTTTTTGGCTCTAATAACTTAAAAGGACGTGATACTCTAATGAGTATCACCTATAAATTTGATCTTGATGAAACTAGGAAACCGATTGATCGAACCACTTATAGAGGTATGATATGGAGTTTACTTTATTTGACAACTAGACAAAGTAATATTATGTTTAGTGTGTGAATGTGTGCATATTTTCAAACAAACCCCTAAGAATCACATTTAACATCTATTAAAATAATTTTTAAATGCCTCAAAAATACAAATAATATTTGATTGTTCTATTCTAGAGGACATGATTTTGATTTAATCAGTTATTTTGATGTTGATTTTGGTGGATGCAAGTTAGATTGAAAAAACACCTCCGTAACATGTCATATTTTGGGAAAGTCTCTAGTATCTTGATGTAGTAAGGAATAAAATTATATTTCATTATCTTCTACTGAAGCTGAATACATATCTACAGGAAATTGTGAAAAAATTCTATGGATGAAACACACTCTACTATACTATGTTTATCAATTTAGAAATGTCCCTATAAACCATGACAACAAAAATTCTTTTAATATTTATAAAAATATTGTGTCACATTCTAGGACAAATCACATTGATATAATACATCACTTTTTGAGAGATCATTTTAAAAAAGGGGATATCACTCCTAAATTCATTATCATATAACATCAGCTTACTGAAATTTTTACAAAGCCTTTAAATTATGATTGATTAAAATAACATCATACATGAGTTAAGAATGATTAACTATGTTTAATTTATTTGGTGTTTAAATTATTTGATATATTTATATATTCATATACATATAATTACTATGTAATTAAGAGTTTTAAATTTTATTTAAAGACATCGTAAGTATTTTTTAGTATATTTTATTTTTGTCCCCACATGTTATTGTACAAATAGATCTCTATATAATTTTATTATTCTGAATTAGAATATTAATCATTGTATCTCTTTTAAAAATCAAACTAAACCCTTTTTTTTTTGACTCTTCCTTACCAAAACCCTAGACTTTATTTATTCAAATATCTATTTTGAATAGTGTAGATAAATAAATATTTTGAAAAATATGTTCCTGAAATGTATAATGCTTCTAAAAGATCAAAGGAGAGCACTGGTGGATCTAGAAAGCTTTAAAAAATATATATTTTGAAATGAAAAGTGGAATTAGAGAAAGAAGTGGATGCGGAATGGTTTAGAAAAAGTTGTTCTTTAGTCCAGAGAGATGTACTAAAATAAGGATGGACTGAGTGGTTTTTGGATGATAATCATCCTTTATATTCCCATTTATTAAAATATTTTTATCTGAACATGGATTTTAAAGCTAGAGATGAAGCATATATCATAAGAACCATTTTGGACAGTCAAAAATGTGAGTTCTTATCAACTCTTTGGGATGAAAGTTTGTAAGTACCATATCAAGGATAGTATGAGTACCACCAAAGGTCCTATCCAATAAACCATCCATATTTCAAGGATAGAATTACCTTGGAAGAGTTAATCAGTGACATAACCCCTCAAATTCCTAATGATATTGAGTTAATTTTGAGTGTAGGATATTATTTAAGTTCATACAACCCACCATCTTCCCTTGAGAGGGATATTTTAACACCATTAAGCATCAAGATATCTTCCTACTCTACCTAATGTTTCATGGAATTCGAATCAATCTTGATTTTTGATGAGGCATATGGAAGAGATTAACAATACATCCTCAAGGTTTAATACCATTACTTACCCTAGGTTCATTTCTGCTCATCACGTATCTCAATGAATGATTCCTAAGGGAGTAGATAATTCAAAGTTTTCTGGTGGAATTTTCCTAAACCATACTTCATGCCAAAAAATAAAGATTAGTTGGAATTTGTGGAAGAAAATGTGGGTAGATGATAAGGATAAACTCTATGTATGGTTAAATCCTATGAGAAACCCAACTATAACTAGAGATTCCAAAGATCCAAGTTTGGATCCAGACTAGATAGAAGAATATAACTACTCTTCTAATGAAAATGGTTGTCAAGCTATAATGGATGTAGTTGAAGAAACAAAGAAAGATTATGAAGGTAGCATTGGATTATCTCCTGGTCTAAAAAATTCAAAGGTTTTATAAGTTTGAGTGGAAGTTAAACTTGTAAGAGAAGGATGTTAGTTTTGAATGGTTATGAAAAAGAAAAATACACAGGGGGGTGAATTGTGTTCTTTATAAAACTTTGATAGATTCATAACAACTATCTCTTTATGCACTGAACCATTCCTTCCCTCTTAAAGATGATTGAGCAGTGGAAATTGATAAAGGAAAAGAACACAACGATGTATAGTGGTTTAGGGAACAAAGATCCCCTAGTATAGCCCACTAATTCTCAACTCCAAGAGTTTGGTGATTTTCACTATTAGGTCCTCTTATCCAGAGACCTTTACAAAAAAAACTGAGTGTAGGAAGTTGAAACCTTACAAGGATTTGATGGGGCCTTTTGTTTCTTTTACAAGGAACTGTAAATCCAAATCTTAGTGAAATAAACTGACACTTAACCACGATTGAGTACGAGCATTAAAAAATCCACCAAATCAAAAGAGTTTAATTCATTTAAAAACATAGGTAAAACTTTACAATTTTAGAAACAAATGATAGATGTAATTGATCTTCAATAACATGAAAATAAATAGATCTTCAACATTTTATAGGATTACTTAAAATAATGATAGAGAAAACATCAGATAGATGTATAAACATGTATGTTTCTAAAGTTTATCTCTGACCAATACCTCATCGATCTTGTAGAAGAAGATGTAATAATAAAATGCAGTAATAGTGACAACAATAATAGTAGTCAGTCGATCAGATAGATCAAAACATGTATGCCTCCAAAGTGTATCTCTGAAGGCAATGACACACTTGTTATTTTTAAAATGCATATTTTTCTTATGTACATCCCCTCTCTTATTTTTTGATGAATAATGTATTTATATTAATACTATAGTTTGAACATATCTAGGTCAAACTATCTCTAGAAATATCACACAATAAATCATGAATATTTTAATTAAAAAACATTCAAGAGAGTCGTAACTTCCTACAAGAATAGTAACAATTTACTCCATTGAATATGCACCTTTAAAACAATCAAAATAATCCTTTGATTTTTTCGTAAAATATATTTGAATAGATCTTTAATTCCATAAATTTAATTTCATGAATCTCAAATAATATCACAGATTTAAAAACTACTTCATTGAATAGTCAAACGTAGGGTTCCTTCACGTGATGAAAAAACTCCATATGTAGGGTTGAAAATGTATGGTTGATCACAAAAGTAGGGTTGATCATGTATGGTTGATCACAAAATTAGGGTTTATTAACCATACTTTCCATTTCTCAGATGCATGGTTTCTTCCAAACATAGGGTATATGATCCATAAGATTTCTACCAAATGTAGGGTTTTCTTCCTTACGTTACGCTTACAAACATAGGTTATAAATAGTGTTTCCCGAATACATTTAAAGATGTCCAAAATAATTTCAAAATATATTTCCCACATAATAATGACTTGAATATATTTCCATAATAAATATTCCAATGAATATCAATTTCTTGAAATCCACTTAAAAGTAAATTCATTAGTAACATAAATGTGGGTGTTTGTGAGCATCAAAACCAAAAATAAATTAATTTTTTTTTGAATCAACACATGCTCAACAATCTCCCCCCTCCTAAAACCTATAACCAAAAAAACTTAATTTTTTTTGGAAGAATAAATATTCTAATAACATTTCTCATGAATACACAATTTTCTTATATAAAATATTTCACAATTTGAAAATTTCTCATTTTATATATAAATTTACCCCCCTTTATCCCTTTTTAATATAAAGAAATACTTCTCCACAATGTTAAGGATATAATATAAAGTTGATAAGAAACTTCTCCAACTTCTCCCCTATGATGATAAACATGTAAAACTAAAACTATAAACTTCTCCCCTTTTTGTGACATAAAAAATATAAGAGTAATAAGTAGTTAAAATAAAATCTCCCTAATTTCATGATTTCTTAAAAGATATAGATTTGTAAATAAGTTGTATATGAATTATTTAATGAATAAAATTATTATTTGATAAAAACTCTCCCTAATTCATAGAATATAGAATATTAAAACATTTTAAAAGAGATAAAATACTTTTAACTATTTTTTTCAAAAGTAAAAAAAATATTTACTACTTACTGTAATAGATTAATTTATTAAATATTAAGTAAATGGTGCTCATAAAACAATATATATAACATTTAATTTAAATAAACAATATAAATAAAATCGAAGAGTTGGGGAGGAGTAGATGGATCTTCTGAAATTTCTAAACTTTGAAAATTTTCACTTAAAAAAACTAAAACTCTTGAAAGTTATTCTAATATGTTTTGAACATCTACTGTTCTTTGATATGAAGAAGATGTACACTATTCAACCAGAAAAACTTCAACTTATCAATATATAGATTAGTAATAGCTTATCTTCTGAGTAACTCCATCTGACTTAGTATTTCTACTTTAAAAGATTTAAATTATCCTTTTCAGATCAAACTATATTTTATATTATGATATTCCCTTTTTAATGAATAAAAAACCATTTTCAATACAGATGCTTTCTGTAGTTCTTCATATGAATTTATAGAGACATCCATATCAGTTTGCAGCTTCACCTTTTCTTCATTCAAGGTGATGACTTTGAATATAAGTTCTTTATAAGACATTTGATAAGAAGAGACTTCTATTTCATAATGACTATGAAATTCCTTATTTCTTTCATAATATTTTTCAAATGAATCTTCAATATACAAGATTTTTTTTTCTTTTAAAAATTAAAAATATTACCTTTTTTCTTTTTGTGAGAACAATTTTCTTCTGAACTTGGAGTACTTAACTAATTCACCTTTATATGATTGGCTTTCAGAAGCCTTTAAACCTGATATTCCAAAGAAGATGAATAAAAAATTTAAAAGTTTTAAGAAGAATGTTCTAGGGTTTTAAGGTGGAAATGGTATGTTTTATTCTGACATAATGCAGGTGATGCTTAACATTCTCGAATTGAATAGTAGGGAATAATCATTGTAGATTTTAAAATTTTAAAAGACATGTTACGTAATTTTTTTCTGGTTACGTAAAAAAAAATAAGATTTTAAAGAATAAAAATTAAATTAGTTTAAAAACAAAAAATATAATCTTTTTTCATAATTAAAACAAATACTGTATTTATTTTAAAGATCAAAACAATGTTTAGAGATATTCAAAGTCTTTAGAAAATATATTATAAAAAAATAGACAAAGACTTGATTCAAATAGTAAATAAGAGTCTTCATCAAATTTTAAGAGATATATTTCTCCCTGTATAATATAATTAATGCACTTGAAGAATAAAACTAAAATACTTCTTGGATTAGTGATTTTAGTACTAAGGGTTTTTTGATAACTAAATACTTCAGAGTTGATCACTTCTTTAAGAACAATATTTAAAAAAACAACCAATTCTTGATTTAATAATGTAGATCTATGGTGTATTCCTTCAAATCATAAAATACAAGTGATTTTCGGTACCCATATACTTTTGGATCCAACAGTGTTAATAATTAAATTTTTAGATAACCAAACTTATGTATTTTGAGTAGGAATTCTACTATTCAAGTTGAATAATTATTTTGAGTAATAAATATTTTTAATAATTTTTTTAAGGATTTATAAAGCAATAATAATTCACATAATTTTTATTAATATCATAATAAAATCATTTAACAGTAGACATGTTTTTTTATTTAAACCAGAAACAAAATAATTTTTATACTCTTTTGGTCTTTCACCATAACTTAATATTCCAAGTTTTCCTTTATAAATTTTATTTTTAACAAGGATTTTATTTAAGAATTTTTCTCATTTTATTAGTATACTTGAAGCTTATTTTAAATTATGAACTCCATCCAATAATTATTTAATCTTATCATCATATACTTCACAAGATATTTTAGAAGAATTGGATTTTAAATCTATAATCCATTTTGAAAAATGTTCTTTATCTAATAAAAAACTACCACAAGATTTTCTAATTTTTCTTTGGTCTTTATTTAAGGATTATTATATATCTTTTAGAATAAATAAATATCTATTTAATTCATCATAAGAAAGTTGTTAAAAACTAGAGTTTTGAGAGAAATAATATTGTTCCTCATCAGTATGATCCATAAGACATAACATTTATCTTTTATGCTCAATCTCAGAATCTATATTAGATTCATCATGTGAACTATAATAATTAATCTAGGTATACTTCATAATTATATTACCTTTTCTCTTATAGTTTTATTTTCTTTGAGCTTTGAGCAAAGGAATTTTATCCTTTGTATAACCTTTTTTCTTTCATTCACATTATTTATTTTCTTAAATCCCTTTCTTTTTATTTATGTATCTTTTTTCAAAATTTCTTACAATATTTCATAATTATTTATCTAAATCTAGATGAATTGAATTATATGACTCACCCATAGTAGTTTTTAGAGAATATTCTTCTTATTTTATATGATTTTTATATTCAGCCTTTATCTCAGCTTCATACATCATTAAAGTTCCAATCAATTCCTTCACAGATAAATTTTTCACTGGTGTAGATTGACGTATATCTATGAATATTCTGTTCCACTTAGAGGGTAGTACTCTGTGTACTTTTCCCTCTTGATATGATTTTAAAATTATATCTACCAAAGCAGTAATATTATTGACAATATCTGTCAATATTCCATTAATTTAAGTGATAGTTTCATAATCATACATTCAAAACATATCAAATTTTAGTTTCATAGTAGTGTACCTTAATTGTATGATATTGTCAGTTCCTTCATAGGAAACAATAATAGTCTTCCACATATCATATGAAGTAGGACATTGAGATACTCGATTGAATTCATTAGTTCCTAAACCACACAAAATAACAATCATAGCTTTTGAATTGATATAATATTCTCTTTCTTGATCATTATTCCAATCTTAAAAATCTTACTTATGAATCTTATAAGGCTTAATAATCTTTAAATAAACCTTTATTCTAAGATTTTTTAAATAAATAACCATAAAGACTTTCCAGCATCCTAATTATCACCATTAAAGTAAGGATCATGGATCATCAACATACCTTCTCTAGAATTAGTCATTTCAAGATATCTTTGTATGAATATTTAAATCAAGCCTGTTAAAGCTAGTAAATATTCATGATTATGTATAGGATCACCACCTTTGGTATTTCTTGTTGATACTTCAATAGATACTTTCCTTTGATACCAATTGTAGGGTCAGAATGGTGATGAAAAATAAAAATACACAATGGGGAGGGGTGTGAATTTTGTTATTCAAAAAACCTTGATAGATTCAGAACACCTCTCTCTTTATGAAATGAAAATTTCCTTCTCTCTTAAAGACGAGTGAGAAATGAAAATTGATAAAAAAATAACACAATGATATATAGTGGTTCAGGGAACAAAAATCCTCTAGTACACTCCACCAACAGTCAACTCCATGATCTTGGTGATTTTCATTAGTAGGTCCTCTTACCTGGATACATTTACAAAAACAACTGAGTGTAGTCAGTTGACACTTCACAAGATTTTTACATGGATTTATTAGTGCAAGAAGTTGAACCTTAACCACGACTGAGTACGAGTAGTCAAAACTACACCAAATCAAAAGAGTTTGATTCATTTGAAAACACAGGTAAAAATTAAAAGTTGAAGAAGAAAATGACATATTTAATTTATCTTTAATAATACACAAAAACAAATATATCTTCAACATTTCACAGACTTCCTTAAAATATAGATAGATAAAACACCAGAAAAATGTATAAACATTTATGTCTCCAAAGTTTATCTCTGACCATTGCCTCATCGATCTTTCAGAAGAATATGTAATAATAAAATGCAGTAGTAATGACAACAACATAAATAGTGATTCAATTAGATAGATCAAAACATATATGTCTCCAAAGTGTATCTATGAAGGTAATAAAACACGTTTTATTTTTGAAATGCATTTTTTTATTATATATATCCCCTCTCTTATTTTTTGATGAAGAAAGTATTAATATTTATACTGTAGGTTGAAAATATCTACTTTAAACCATATCTAGAAATATTTCACAATAAATCATGGATATTTAAATTCAAACACATTCAAGAGATTCATAACTTCTCATAAGAATATTAACGATTTACTCTGTTGAATAAGATCCTTTAAAATAATCATAATGAGCCTTTGAATTAGGTGTAAAATAGCACTAAATAGATCTTTACTTATATAAAAACTATTATATGAATCTTGGATAATATCGTAGATTTTAAAACTATGTCTTTGAATAATCAAATGTAGGGTTCCTTCACGTGGATACAAAAATCCACGTGTAGGTTTAACAACATATGGTTGATAACAAAAGTAGGGTTAATCATGTATGACTGATCATAAAAGTAGTGTTGATTAACCATAATTTCTATTTATTAGATGTAGGGTTTCTTCCAAACATAGGGTATATGATCTATATGCTTTCTTTCAAACATAAGGTTTTCTTCCTTACATTATGCTTACAAACATAGGGTATTAATAGTACTTCCAAAATAAATTTAAACATATTCAGAATAATTTAAAAAAATATTTACCACAGATTAATGACTTGAATATATTTCCAGAATAAATATTCCAATGAATATTACTTTTTTAAAATTCAATTAAAATTAAATTCATTAGTAACATAAATGTGGGCGTTTGTGAGAATAAAAAAAAGTAATTAATGAAATTGGTAAATCAAAACATTCTCAACGAAGGAGTAGTAACTCATAAGGAGGAGAGAACTCCTGGATCTCCAATATTTGAACCAATTCTCACTAATTATAAAATTGATAGAGAATATGATCCTGGTGGAGATATTCCTCTAATGTTTGAGATATGAGGATCCCCTATTTTTGATTATCTAACTCCTAGAGAGGATTATTTTCTAGATAATCCCTTCTTTGATTTGGATCTTTCTGATCCTGGAAATGGTGATAAAAAATGAAAGGGTGATGATAGTTTACCTAAGCCATATGATCTTGCAATGACTATTGTTTCCAGAGTTTTAAAGCCTATTGTAAAAATCCCTTCTTCACTAGTTCTAGAGGAATAATTTTGGATTGATCCCTATGATAATATCTTGTAACTTCTGGCCACACCTTCCACTTCTGGACATGGATTAGATAATTAGTTTGATGGTGATCCATTTTAGGATTCTGCAACCAGTAATGAGGTGGTGGTTATAAAATAATTAGACTATTCAATTCAAGAAGATGAAAGGCCTCTGGGTATCTTTTTAGATAATGAAGGATCTATGTTGAGACCTTCAGAGTGTAAGTTCAGTGATTCTAATTCTAACTCATCTCCTTAGGATGAATATTATTTTCCTCAACTAGTTCAACATAAACCCATTTCACCTATTTATACCTCTATGATCAAATTATCTGATTTTATCTAGTTTAAAACCGATCTTATAGATGTTCTAAAAGTATTATTTTTGGGTATCAACAGTTCCAATGTGTATTATAGGTGATAGGATGTTTTTTTTACAATTGAATGTGTAGTGGATCATATTCAACCTAAGATGTTTCTAAATCTAGATCAAATGGCACATGAGATTACAAGTTTTAGAAGTCAAATTGAGGATTTATGAAGAAAAATTGGATCCATTCAAACTAATTTAATAGATATGCTTACTACACTAGAAAAAATGTATCTTTTAATGATCACAAGTTCTTCTATACCTCCACCTTCTGCTCCTGCATCTGAATCTATAGGTCAGTATCTAATTAGAAGACTTTTAATGAGGAAATATTGCGTATGCAAGATAATGTTAAATATATTATAAATCAAGTTTAGATGGATATGACTGCACATGGAGAGAATCTATACGATATGGTTAAAGATAAATCAATCAAGTCTACTAAGGAAAATGCTGCAATCAAGGGAGCTATAAAGTATTATCTAAATTGTATTGACACCAAGTCAGATTTAAAAACTCAGTTTCAATCTTTGGAAAGGGACCTCAATATGCCTCCTCTAACCACAACTTTAGAAGGGATTATAGCGACAATATTAATTATGGTGAACCTGCAAGATTAGTTCATGTCATAGAAAGACAAGTTTCTATAAATCATTAATCATGTTTCTAGTGGTGTAAAAGATATTACCATAATTCTTGAGCCTTACATGTATGTTGAAAATAATTCAGTTTTGGCACCATCGAATTTACCTATACCTCTCATCTATCATAATTCTACCCAAGATACATCTTCTATATCTACTTTATTTTCTATATATTCTATTTAACATATTTATTTTTCTCCTATTTCACCTCCTACAAGACCCTTTGGTCTCATCCTACCTCAGGTTCTTAGACAGATCAGTCTTGTTTCCAAATCCCTCATGATTTTAGGAGTTTCTGCTACACTACAACCTGCACATCCTCTACATATTATCATTGGGAAAGGAAAATACCTGATTGATCCCACAACCCTTCTAGAACTAGATTTATTTTTTGATTAGGGATTATTATAGGGCCTTATAATGAACTACTTTTAACCATCAATGCAATATTTTTAGTTCCTCTTATTGTTTTTTTATTTTCTACACTTTATTTTCATATCTATTCATTTTTACTTTACCACCATTCCTGTCTTCTTTTTAATAATCACAAAAGGGGAGTAAAGTATGAAATTTTTATATAAATTATGACATGTTAGAAATCTAATTGTATATTATTAATTCCATGGTCCCATGATTACTTCATGGTTTGTGTTTAATAATTTCATGATTTGTGATCATCAAAAAGGGGATATTTTTTGTCTTATTCCAATAATTACTTATTTTAATAATAAAAAATCATGTTTATGTGTTTATAAGTTTTCTATGTTTTGTATAAGTCAAATATTTATTTTGGGAAATTTGTAAATTTTCAAAAGTCTAGAAGCGACCATAAAGACTATCAAACCAGACTGTTGACCGTGAATCTGGACGACTGATTGTGAGTCTGATGTTATTTCTCAAAAGTCCAGATCAATCGTATGAAGAAATATGGAGAATATAGATTTTTAAAAGTACCAAAGTGACCACACAACTAATTCATCAACCATGGTGGAATATTCACAAAGGGTTGGATCAACCACATGACATGTGGATCTACCACATGGTAAGTAGATCAACCACATGACAAGTGGATCAACCATGGTGAATTTCTAGCTAACTCTTCAATTGATTGCATGAGAAACCATGAAACCACATGTACAAGTAGAAGTGACTACATGTTTTGTCTATTTTTCTGAAATATCACAAATTCTTCATGAGACCACACAATGAAGTCAAAGTGACCATATGATAGTGAGTTTTTATCAAACTATTGAAGCTAACATGAGACTCCAAGAGACCTCATATTGAGTTGAAATGACCATGTAAGAAACTAGTTTTGTGACCAAATTTTGAAGTGACTGTATGGACTTCAAGCGACCATATATATTTCTATAAATTATTGGATCAACTGTGAGTTCAAAAAAAATTTGACCGTATGACCTTCTCAAAGAATCTGATCAAGTTTTTTGGGAAGTTTTGGAACTACCATGGATAAGATAACATGGACCAATTTAAGTGACCACATCTAAAAGTGGGTATTATATTTAAATATAATATTTTCTAACCACTTTCTATACACAATTAAATTCCACTTCAGAAGAATTTAATACTCTCAAATTTTATGTTGAGTATGCGGATTCATAATGTTATGTTCTCAATGGATTTTTTTGGAGAATATGTCTCTTTATAAAAAACTAAATCCAAGAAAAAGAATGATATATATATACGCATGACAACAAATTTTTTTACAAACTTGAAAAACTTTAACTACATAATAATCTATTTATTATCAGAAATTCATTGAAATATATAAGAACATACTCGAGTCTTCGTATCTTATCAAAATACCTAAAGATGAACATTGATAAGAGAATAAACACCTACAAAATATAATAACTTCAATCTTCTTCTGCATCAAATTATTTCTTCTTATCTTTCTCTATATTTTAGCTTACCTTTTAGATGTGATTGTTTTACACTAGAAATTTATTAGAAATTTATCCTGTGTTTTATTAGAGAGTACCTTTTCTTTATTCATATCTATACTCCCATAGAAACTATGGAAGATATTATGTATAACATGGATAGTCTCACACACTGTTGTTTGTAAAACCCAATCCGGGTTGTGTATTTGTTTATTTATTAATAAACGTGCTTGTAAGTAATGATTTCGAAGTATAGAGGATTTGGTCTTTGATTGAGAAAGAAAATATTGTTTTTATTCTTCTATTTATTTCAATGTTTTGATTCCTCTATTTTAAAACTGTTTTTAAATTTTTTTTTCAAAACTATATTTTGATAGTTAGTTTTTACAAGTGATATTTCTACTGTTTAATGTGCGTAGATTAATCTCAAAAGATTAGGATAGTCATAAGATTATTCTAACTAATTTTTTATTAATTTTTTGAGAGGATATTTAAAATAATTAAATTAGATATAATTATCATATTAATTAATCATGATATATTTCAAATAGGGGGATTTAGTTTTAATTGTTTTTAAATTAAGGTTTTTAATTGGAAACTAAATTTATCTCTTCTCTAGAGTTTTTCACTATGAACAATATTTTAATTAATGAACCATTTAATCCACCAATATGATTAATCATTAATTTTTTTGAATAAATATTTCTTTGATTATTCAATTTTTATAAACATATATTATTATTATTATATCATTTTACTTTAAACTTTTATTATATTGTTTATCACTTAAAAAGTTTTTTTAGATTTCTACATTCTTTTAAAAATAAGTTTTAAGTATTTAAGAATTTTTTAATTTTCTTTGATTTTTTAAAGGGTGACTCACCCCCTCTTTCAAATTTACATTAATCCACCTACATTTGGTATTAAATGAGTCTTTAATTAATTTATTTATTTGTTTTAAAATCGATTCAAAACTCAATTTATTTTCAAAATATTTAATTATTTTTCAAGAAATGTTATTTTGTTTAAAATGAATTTCAAAAACACCCATGATGATCCTAAAGGACACTTTATGTGTCATTATCCCTTTTTTTATGGTAGTGTAATATCCTAACCTGGGTGCCACATATCAGTGCCCTGAGCTGGTTGGTTACATGACCTCAAGCACACATCCCCATATGCCAGAGGCTTCTGAATAATAGCGAGGGTCCTCTAGATGTATCATGGGAAGACTATAACCTATTTATGAGAGTAGAACAACAAGAAAAATAAATAACCAATATCCAAATGATAATGAAAAATAAACTGAATAATACCATAACCAATATAGACCAGTATC
This sequence comes from Viscum album, assembly GCA_963277665.1. NCBI lineage: Eukaryota > Viridiplantae > Streptophyta > Magnoliopsida > Santalales > Viscaceae > Viscum > Viscum album. Next base: position 125,451,824 of record OY728146.1, on the reverse strand, counting down.
ACATGAAAATCCAAAGCAGGAAACAATATCGAAACCAAAGCAGTAGATATGTCATGCCATATATGTGTCAAGTGTCAATATGAAAAACCAAAATACACACTAACAACTCCCCAAGTGGGTCTCAAAATCACATAAATTTACCTCATCCATGATTCATCCCAACTCAAACATCTATCACAGGGCTCTTAAACTTATCCTATCCTACAAAAATGAATTCTATTTGGGTACTGATCAAGCAGCCTGAGTAGGGTGTGATTAAAACTCAGTAGGCCACCACCAATGGTGTCTAAAATAATATCTAGTCTATAACAATATATGCAGTTGTATAAACAATAAAGTACAACAAAAAAAGTAAACAATTATCACATTTCATTATTATTTAATTAACCACATAGATTTCTCAGGTTCAAGATGACACCTGAACCATAAATACCTACTTCATCCCATTTCTAAGTCTGAACCATATCACACAGGGAATCACAATTCATTATATCATGAGATTTAAATATTAATTTAAAACCAATTTTATTTCATGACTACTTGAAAAACCAGTCCAATGCCAATATTATGGGCCCAGAATTTCATGTCTAACACCTTGTGGGTATTTAGAGCATCAATCCCTATCCTACACCCCATGGGTATTTGGAGCACCAGTCCCAGTCCCATAAGATAATATTCACATGCATGGATTTGGGACTAGAACATCATGTTTATCACCCCATGGGTATTTAGAGCATCAGTCCCTATCCCACACCCCATTTATTATCCAATCACACACATATATCACATTTATAAAGGTTAATCATCATTAAACTTCTTATCAAACATTCTCATCATGGTACACCATTTCAATTTATCACAAAAATCAAAATTCTTCATTTAAATCACATGGAATAATATGAAAAATTCACCATTAAATCATTTAACAACATTTAATAATAATATCCATTAACCATTCAAGGTTAATCCAACCACCCCTTTAATTCCAATTATCAATCAGTCCCAAAATCCCATTATCCTACCAATTTTATAATTCCATGAATTAATTTAACCAATTATTTGATCCAATTAAAGATTCAATTTCGAAAAATGGAAATTAAAATTCCACAATTACATACACACAATTATAATTCAAGATTATGGGAATTGAAATTTTGACCACCTACCTCAAGGCCGTTGACAAGTGTTTGCCAAATGAAAATCCCTAAATTGAAGCAAAAACGATTGAATTCACAATGGCACAACATATCTAGGACCAAAACCTAAGATCAAGATAAAATGTATTAAGATCCATTAAAACCTAGATCTAAACCATCTCCAATGGTGGATAAATAATTTCTCTTCATATAGAAAGAGATATGGGAGAGATAGGAATCCAAACAAGGAAGAAATCACATACCATAGGAGAGATGATCCTTCAAAAAAATATTCAATTCATTAAGAATGGGGTTCTATGAGCCTTGTAACCCTCCTGAGAGCTTCAAAATTCATAGTATTGAGTTTAGGTCTAAGTAGGGGTGATTAGGTATTAATACCAGGGGGTTCAGAATTTTTTTATAAATTTTTGGAGGATTAAAAACCCGTGTGCATGGATTCTTGGGATGAGGAACAAGGTTTTCCAAACTATGTTCCCTAACCCTACACCTCATCTTAAGGGTGCACAATTTTACAAACTGCATGCTATCTATACAATTCTCCCTTGTCTGGGATTGTACAATTTGCTGGGGATAGGCGTATGGTTTGGGAAAACCGTTCACTACACATTTTGATTCCAAATTCCCAAATTTCACCTAAACCACCCGGAAACGAAAACCCTCCTAAGATATTCCAAAATAAGGGTAAAATAGTACCTATAAACAAGCATGAGACATATCCAAATTTTTTTTGTAACTTACAATATCCCCACCTTATAACAGCTCTTCCTTGAGTTGTACTCCCAAGAATCTCTAAGATTTTCTAAGGTAAAAAGATCAGGCCACTGAGCCCATATATCTACTCATATCTCCCATGTTTTCTCCTAAACAAGACCATGTTTACACAATACTCAAACTATAAGCATGGTATTTCCTTGCAACAATTTCTCACTGTAATCCATAACATGAATCAAATTCCCCTCAAAGGACGCATCAGTCTCAAGCTCAACATCATATACATAGATCACATAAAAAGGGTCAGGGTGATACCTCCAAAGCCGAGACACATGAAAAACATCATGGATAACACTATACCTCTATTGAAGATCTAATCAGTATGCCAACATACTGATTCTATTTACAATCTCTAAAGTTCCAACAAACCTGGGTGCCAAATTGCCTTGACTTCTAGTCCTACGATGATCCAATCTAGGCAACACCTGAAGGAATACATGATCACCCACTATAAACTCAAGGGGCCATCTATGTCTATCAGCATACGACTTATGCCTACTCTGAGTTGTATCCAAATGTTTTCAAATCATCCAAACCTACTATGATGTATCCTACATGATACTTGGTCCTAAAAACTCTAACTCACCCACCTCTATCCATCACAGAGGAGATCTGTATGACCTACCATAAAGATCCTTATATAGTTCCATCTAAATAGTTTCCTAATTACTATTGTTATAGGTAAAATAAATAAGTGCTAAGTGATTATACTGAGACCCACAAAATTATATAACACACACTCGTAACATATCCTCCAAAACCTATATAGCACATTCTGACTGACCATCTATTTGTGGGTAGAAATCCATACTCAGAAATACCTACATACCAAGTTTTTTACGAAAAACTTTCCAGAAAAGAAAAGTGAAACATGAGTCATGGTATGAAACTATGCTCCACGGGATGCTATACATATGGAATATCTCCCAAATATACATGTAACCTAACTAATCCACTGAAAAAGTCTCATATATAGGAAATAAATGCACTAATTTCATCAATCAGTACACAACCACCCAAATAACATCATTAATTCAAGGAATACTCGGAAGACCTACCAAAAAATCCATGGTAATTTTGTCCCACTTACATTCTAGAATGGTCAATGACTATTGTAAACCATAGGGTTTTTATTCTTATCCTTCACCTATTGATAGGTGTAATATCATTTCAAGAACCCTACAATCACCTTTTTCATGCTCGAACACCAATACTATCAATGTAGGTCATGGTACATTTTGTTAAAATCCGGATGCACCACCCAATTTGAGGCAAAAAACTCACTCATTAGCTCCTCTAGCATACTCATAGGCACAAAAGCGTGATTCCTGACATAGATGATCTCATCCTCATCTATGGTCCAATCCAGAGGTGAATCCCTACCTTCAAGTATTTTCCTAAAGTCCAAACACTTCAGATACTCATATCACCTCTCCCTAATCCAGATTAGGAGTGTGGAATCAATTGATACTGATACAAGGGTTATCTTCTCCTAGACCTCATGAACCACAACATGCATCTCATCCAGTATGGTCATAATCTTCCACTCAGAGCTAGACTCCTAAGCTATATGAGCCTATTTTTTCCTAATCAAAGCATTAACAACACTGTTTTCCTTCCCAGGCGTATATTCTAGATCAAAATAAAATGAATTAATATATTAAACCCACCTCCATTACCATATATTCAAATATCACTATGAAAAGATATAATTTAAGCTCTTGTGTTTGGTATATACTGTAAACTTTTTTCCCAATAGATAATTCTTCCAACACTTTAAAGCATAAACCACTGTCACTAACTTGAGGTAGTGCGTAGGGTAGTTTTGTTCATGTGGCCTTAACTATCATGACCCATAAGCTACAACTTGATGTCCCTACATCAACACTACTTCAATTCATATCCCAAACGTATCAAAAAACACTGTATAATCCTTTCCTGTCTCAGGTAGGATCAAGATCAGTGTGATGGTCAAATGCCTCTTTAACTCCTGGTGCTCTAGACCATTAAAACTTAATCCCTTATTGGTCAAGCCCGAAAGTGGTGTTGCCAAGTGGGAAAATTTCTGGATGAACCTATGATAGTAGTCCCCTAAACCCAAAAATCTATGGATATTAAAAACATTCTTGGTATGTTCCTAATAAACAACTTTTTTGACCTTCTCTAGGTCCACTGAAACACCTTTCTCTAAGATTATGCGACCTGAGAAATGTACCTAATAATTCAATAATTGAAACTTATATAGATTGGAATATAACTGATTCTCTCTAAGTGTACTCAAGATGATGTTAAGGTCTTGGTCATGATCATCATGAGTCTTGAAGTACAACAAAATTTCACCCAAAAAACAACCACAAACTAATCTAGTTATAAGTGGAATATTTAGTTTATAAAGGCTATAAACACTACCAGAGTGTTCGTTAGCCCAACCAACATCATGAAGAACTCATAATGGCCATACCTTCTTCTGAAAGATGTAAATGGTATATCAGATGGTTGAACTTTGAGATGATGATACCCTAATCTCAAGTCAATCTTGGAGAAAACATAATCTCCTCTCAACTAGTCAAAGAGATCATAGACACGATGAAGAGGATATCAGTTATTCACCATCATGTAGTTCAACTTTTGGTAATCAACACATAAGTGAAAATTTCCATCATCCTTCTTTGAAAACAAGACTATATAACCCCAAGTTGATGTACTCAGATGGATAAATCTCTTATCCATCAACTCTCATAGCCAAGTCTTAAGCTATTGAATCTCTTTTGGTTCCATCCTATAATGTGGAATGGAAACTGGATTATCTACAGAAATGAGCTCAATCATAAACTCCACATCTATTTTAGGTGGAAACCTTGATAAGTCCCCATGAAACATGTCTTGGAACCAATATAATATAGGTGGAAATACATCATGCTTAAAAACCTCATCATCCAGAAAAAGACTTACAACTTGGGCGGTGAGCTCACCCAGTTGCTGATGAACTGTCCCTGCATGAACTACCTTGATATCCTACTCTCCAAGATGAACATAATTTTCACCCTCAAGAGATGTAAAGGTCACTATCTAATGGTAATAATCTACATGGTATTGGTATGATACTAGCCAATCCATACCCAATATCAAGTCAAAACCCGAAAATTCAAGTATGTGAAGATCCCAATAGAAATGATACTCCATGACCTCAAGATAACACCCCTTACATAATCATATATCTCTCAACCGTACTCCTAATGGGGTATCGATCATCATAAACCTTCTCACAAAATCCACTGTTAGACTCAACCTATTCACAATTTGTTCAGATATAAATGCATGTGAGTAACCAGTATCAAATAAGGCACTAGAAAACACAAAATCTACAAAAAATAGATTCTCTAACTGTTAATGGTCCAACCTCGATATCCACAAGTGTAGGATAGAATGCATGTAACTATCTTACCCATCTTTCCTATGCTACATTATGAGTCCCCTGAGCTATACTACTCTGATGATACAATATCTCTTTCCCAGAAGTACCTCATCTACTACCTCGACCACCACGGCTCGTAGAACTCTAACTTCCAGACTGATATGGGGTAGAAGACCCCCTTTTAGCACTCTGATTCTTCCTAGATCCTCCATAATTACCCACTTGTCATGGGTTCCTGTAGAACCATTGTAGATATCCCATCATTCCATAAGCTTGACACTCTATCAGTGGTCGGGGGAACTATCTACGAAGGTGACCTGACCTACTGAATTGGCGATAGAGCACTCGAGTAATGTCCTACATAACTAATACTTCACTATGGCCACACCACTTTCCACTACTCTAGTTAACATTATCATAGTGACACTTACTACCCTAAAAAGATGTACCTCCTAGTCATCCAATAGAAACCAAATGCATCTCACTTGAATCCCCCTCCAAGTTCCCCTCAGAAATGAGAGTCTGATTCACCACTTCTGGGAACTTTTTTAGTCAGAAGATGTTAACATGGGACTTAATCTCACATTTAAGCCCATACTGAAAATGATTCACTATAGTAGCCTTATCTTCTTCCAATGATGGAAAAAATCACTACAAATCCATAATGCATCTAGCATAGTCCATCATGGACATACTCCCCTGGGTCAACCACATAAACTGAGCTTCCCTTTCTTTCTTAAGTGTCTCGGGGTAAAAGTGATCCAAGAACTTCTCCTGAAAGTCCTTCCACTCTATATTATCAAGATTTCCATCCCGATTTTGGATTTCCCACCAATTTTTCAATTTACTATGTAACATATATGCATCCAGTTTGAATCTCTTCTTAGTAGGAGTCTCTAATTGGTCAAGGATCGCCTGGATAGACTTAATCTAGAACTTTTCTACCTTAGGTCCACCCTATCCGGTGAATATTGGAGGGTGCTCCAACTAGAACTCCCTTGTCAAGTATGACATACTCTTCACAACCCTCCCTAGGTCTCTTTCCATGAACTGAATAAAGAGAGAAAGGTTCTCATGGAACTTCTCTCTAATTTCCTCACCCAAAACTTTTGGAACCTCTAGTTATGGTACTCGAGGTACATTTCTCTCCATGAAATCCTATCGTCCTATCAATAAATGCCGACATGGAGGTATATCTCTATAATTCCAAACACATGTCTTAGGACACATTACATTAAATTATCACTTTTATGTAAGAGGGATTTACAATAATCCATAACAAGTCACCCCCATACCCCTCCATATGGTCAAAACTGAGGCACTATCACTACCCTCAACCATCCCTCATCTAGGTCATGGTTAACTAAGGGGAAAAAATTATCATTTATCAAGGATTATCATTAGAAACCCATCTATCAATTTCATTTACCATATTCAAAATTATTTAAAATTTTCAATTTCATATTAGTAATCTTTCCATTTAAATTACACAAGTAAATAAAATCATTTTCATCTAAACAACTCTTCAAAAACTTGATTTTCCCATACATTCCTAAAAATAATGCATATTAAAATAATTCATGAGTGCCTAGAATAATGCATGTATACTCAAACTTCATTCCATACCAATCCATGAATAAAATATTAGAAAATAATAACATTTCACAACAAGTGTATCATCCAAGGTAAAATAACATCCAACTGTAACATCAAACATCAATAACAATAATACCACCCTGGGTACTTGGGTTTCCCCCATACACGGGTTAGCTATTCCCATGCATGATCTCATGAACAAGGCTCAACTCTTCTTAGTATCCTTTCTACCTTTAACAAATAGTAATACAAAATAAAATAAAATAAAATGGGGCTTTAATACCACTTTGTAACGTCCTGACTTGGGTGCAACATACCAGTGCCCTGAGTCGGTCGGTTACATGACCTCAGGCATGCCTCCCTGTACGCCAGAGGCTGCCGACTAGTAGGTAGGTTCTAATAGATGTATCATGGGGAGACTATACCCTCTTTATCAAAGAAAAAAAATAGTGAAAATAAATAACCAATATTCAAATGATAATAAACAATAACCATAATATTTCTATAACCAATACAGACCAGTATCACATGATAAGCCAAAGCTAGAAACAATATCAAAACAAAAACAATAGATATGTCATTCCATATATGTTTCAAGTGTCAATATTCAAAACTAAAATAAATACACATTGGAAACTCCCCAAGTGAGTACTGACATCATGTATGATTCCCTCATCCATGCTCCATCCCAACTCAACCATCTATCATAGGGCTATTTCCCTTGTCCTGTTATGCAAACTTGAAGTCTATTCAAGTATCGATTATACATCCTGAGTAGGTGTGAGTAAAAATTAGTAGGACACCACTAATGGTGTCTAAAAAAAATCCATTCTATAACAATGTATACATTTTTATAAAGAATAATGTAAAATAAACAAAGTAAACAGTTATCACATTTCATTATTCTTTAATTAACCACATAAATTTCTCAAGTTCATGATGACACCTAAACCATCATTACCTGCTTTAGCCCATTCCAAATTCTACACCATATCACATAGGGAATCACAATTCATTATATTACAGGATTTTATTATTCATTTAAAACCAATTCCATTTCACGGCTAGTTGGAACGCCAGTCCAATTCCAATATTATGGGCTTAGAACATCAGGTTTAGAACCCCATAGGTATTTGGAGCATCAATCCCTATCTCACACCCCATGTGTATTTGGTGCATCAGTCCCTTTCCCATACAATAATATTCACATGCATGCATCTAGGCCTAGAAAATCATGTCTATCACCCCATGGGTATTTGGAGTATCAATCCCTATCTCACACCCCATTTACCAATCAATCACACATGTCACAAATATCAAATTAATCAAGGTTAATCATCATTAACCTTATTATCAAACATTCCCATCATGGTAAACCATTTCAATTTATCAAAACAATCAAAATTTTTCATTTACGTCACATGGAATAATATGAACAATTCACCATTAAACCATTTATCAATATTTAATCATAACATATATTAAACCTTCAAGGTTAAGCTAACCAACCATTTAATTCCAATTATCAATCAATCCCATAATCCCATTATCCCACAAATTTCATAATCCCATTAATTAATTCATCTAAATAATTAATCCAATTCAAGATTCAATTTCTAAACATGGAAATTTAAATTACATAATTACATACATTCAATTATAATTAAAGACTATAAGAATTGATATTTAGACCACCTACCTCAAGGTCGTTGATGAGTGTTTTCTAAATAGAAATCCCCAAATTAAAGCAGAATAGTTGAATTCATAATGAAACAACAAATCTAGGACCAAAACCTAAGATCAAGATCAAATGGATTAAGATCCATGAAAAACTAGATCTAAACCATCACCAATGGAAGATAAATCGTCCCTCTTCATCAAAAAAGAGAGTAGAGAGAGAGAGGAATCCAAATAAGGAATAAATCATATACTAGAGAAGATATGATACTTCAAAAAAATCTTCAATTCGTTCAGAACGAGGTTTTATGAGATTTGGAACCCTCCTGAGAGATTCAAAATTAATAGGAATGAACTTAGGTTTGAGTAAGGGTGATTAAGGATTAATATTAGGGGGATTTGGATTTTTTCATAAATTTTCAGAGGATTAAAAACCCATGTGCATGGTTTCCTCGGTTGGGGCACACAATTTTCCAAACCGTGCACCCTAACCGTGTGCATCATCTTATGGGTGCATAGTTTCTACAAAGAGGGTGAACAGTTTGACAAACTATGCACTAAACATGCAATTCACCTCTTTCTGGGATTTCAAGGTTTTCTAGGGTAGGTTTATGGTTTGGGAAAACCATGGACCAACCATGAACTTACCCTTTTTCTTCAAAAATTCCCAAATTTCACCCAAAACACCCAAAAATAAAAAAAAACACCCAACATGTACCAAAATAAGGGTAAAAGAGTACTTGTAAATGATAATGATACATCTCCAGAAAAGGTTAGGATCTTATAGGTAATAATTATGGTTATTGGAAAATTCTCATGTCTACCTTTCTTAGATATATTGGTTATCTTGTATGGAAAATTTTTATGCATGGTTATACCCTTAATACTAAAAAATAAGATAAATGAACTCCAGATGATATATTTTCTTTTGAATTATATGGTAAAGAAACAAATTCATTTCATTTTGGTTTAAATAAAAATAAATTTAATCAAATTTCTATATAAAATATAGATAATGAAATTTGGAAATTCTTAGAAGTAACTCATGAAGGAATGAAAAAATTTAAAGATACCCAATTAGATATGTTTAGACAAGACTTTGAAAGTTTATCCATGCATCCTAATGGATTTATCACTGAAATTTTTACTCGGTTTACTAATATTTGTAATGGGTGAAAGGATCTTGGTGATTCTCTTTCCATTGAAACCTTATTTAAGAAAATAATTTGGGTTTTACCAAGAAATATTTCTCCCAAATTCACTATGATACAACAATCTAAGTACATAATGAATATGGAGGTTGAGGATCTCACCAATTCTCTCATTACATATGAGATAATAATGAAAAGAAAAGCTAAAAAGGAGGATAAGGAGGTCAAAGAAATAAAAAATTGAATATCTTTAAAGGAAATAAACAATAAATCATATGAAAGTAAAGGCAATATTGAAAATATTTCCAAAAGGGTGAGAAAGTACATGAATAATAAAAAAATCTAATCAATGATTCAAGAAGGAAAATTAAGAAATGGAATTTACTTACTTCAGTTTAAAAAAGAAGGACCACATCAAGCCAGATTTCCCCTTGAAAAAACGTATAAATACAATAATCAAGGTAAGAAAGTGCTAAAAGTTTCAACTTGGAGTGATATCTAGGATTCAATTTCAATATATAAATCAAGTGATTAAAGTCCTAAGTGTATCATAGCCAATGTTGAGCTATATGAAAAAGTAAATACCTCATGTTCTAGTTCTTATTATTAAACTTTTTAAACCTCTTATTTAAGTTATAAAGATATTATTTATTTGATATATTAAATTCAAGATGGTTTTGTGAAATTATTTCAAAATTTAAAGATCTTAAAAAGAATTATAATCAAGATATTTTTGAAAAATATCAACTTTTAAAAGAAAAATATGATTTTTTTTAAAATTAAAATAACAAACAAATATTGAGAATTTGGAATTTAAAATTAAGAATATTAAAAATAATATTTCTTATTTCACTAAAGTCAAAGAAACATTGAATATGGTTTTGGTATCTCAAAATATTGTTAAAATTAATTCCAGAATTGGTTTTTCAAAACAATATAGTTTTCAAAAAAATTATAAATAAACTACTTTTGTAAAGGGAACTTCTAAAAATAAATATTGTAATTATTATAAGAAATTTGGTAATATTGTTTATGAATGAATTTGTAAAAATTATAGATATGTTAGACTAAAAATAATTCATATTTTATCTCATAGTTCAAATGAAAAAACTTGTTTTAAACACGTTTGGATTCAAAAGTCTCCATTGGCTAACTTTAGTGGACCCAAGATATTGGTACCAAAATCATTATTATCTTAATATTTTATTGGAAAGGGTATCAAGATAAAAACATAATAATATACTTTGTATATATATATTGGGTTCTTAAGGTACATTTGTGGTTATCCTTTCAAATTCAATCATCTTGAAAATTTTGGCGAAGGACATGTCACATTTGGAGATGACTCAAAAGGTAAAATTACTGGTATAGGTAGGATTGGTTTCTAAAACACTACTCTTATTCAATATTTTTTTAATGTATTGAATCATAATTTACTAAGTATTATTCAATTATGTGATAACAATTTTAAAATAACTTTTAAAAATGATTTTTATAAAGTTTTTCCATTTTAAAGGAATGTTTTTATTTAACTTATATCATTTTCAAAATGTTTATATTATTGATTTAAAATATATTGAAAGTTAAAATGTTAAGTTTTTAAGTGAAAAAGATAATGAATCTTGGATTTGGAATAAATTCTTGGGTCATTGTAATATTCACTCTCATGTCAAGATAAACTATAACCAACTAGTATGAGATTTATCAAAATTGTGTTTCAAATATAAATTAGTTTGTAAACCTTTCCACCTTGTAAATAAAAAAAATATTCTTTAAAATATAAAAAGGTTTTTACTCTTCTAAATCCTTATAACTAGTTCACCTTAATGTTTTTTGACCAAATCAAGTTTCTAGTTTTGGAGGTAAAAATTACACCTTTGTAATTATCGATGACTATACTATATTTACATGGGTTTTCATCTAAGATAATAAAAACGAGAATTGTAATATATTTATCAAGTTTTCAAGGAAATTAAAAAATGAAAAAGGATAAAAACTCCTTTCGCTAATAAGTGACAACATAGTAGAATTTTATAACCAAGACTTTGATGATTTTTGTTTTTATCAAGGTTACCATCACTCCTTTTCTCTTAGAACACCTCAAAAAATGGGGTAAATACCACTTGATTTATCGTTAACCATGTTCTCATATGAACCATATTAGTAAAAAAACCCTTTGAATTTTGGAAATGAATTTTTTTTAAGTTGGATTCTTTAAATTTTTCAATTTTAAATGATTTATTTTTAATATCAAGGATAATATAGGAAAGTTTGATCACAAATTTTATGAAGGTATCTTTCTTATGTACTAAAAATAAAGTAAAGCCTACCGATTATTCAATAATAGTACCAAGACCATTTAAGAGTCAATTCACATCAAATTTGATGAGAATCTTCCTATATCACATCCTCAAATTGATGACGATGTTGACCAACCTAGTTTGACCTTACCTAAAAGTCAATCTTATAAAGCAATTTAAGATGTTATAAAACCCCCTTCTACTCTTTTACCTAAGGAATGAGTTTAATCTAAATACCATCCTCTTGAGAATGTTTTTGGTGAATTACAATCCAAAACTCATACTAGGAGGTCAATCTTAAATGAGGTTGAGCATAAAGATTTTATCTCTCCCTTAAACCTCAATCCATTCATTTTCTACTAATAATGAGAATTGGTTAATTTCCATGTAATAGGAGTTAAATCAATTTCAAATGAAAAATGTTTGGACTCTCATGGAACATCTTTATAATCATCCTATTATTGGAACCAAGTGTGTTTTTCAAAACAAACTTGACGATAAAGGAATTATAATTCGTAATAAGGTTTGACTTGTTACTAAAAGTTATAATTAAGAATAAGGTATTGATTATGGGGAAACCTTTTCACTCGTTTCATGAATAGAACCCATTAGTATTTTTTGTAATTCACTACTCATTTTAATTTTAAACCTTTTCAAATGGATATTAAAAGTTATTTTCTAAATGGTTTTATTTTTGAAAATGTTTTTTTAATCAAACACCCATTTTTTTAAATCCTAAATTTCTAAATCATGTTTTAAAGTTATCCATAGATATTTATGGTTTGAAAAAATCCCCCCAGTCTTGGTATAATTGATTAAATAAATTCTTTTTATCAAATGATTTCAAAACAGGAAAAGGTGATTCCACTTTTTTTCTCAATTTTTTAAATGATTTATTAATCATTAAAATTTATATTGATAAGTTTGTTTTCATATTTAATAGATAAACTCTTTTTAATGAATTTTACAATTTAATGAATAAAGAGTTTGAAATTAATTTTATGGGAGAACTCATATTATTGATTTTCAAATTTCCCAAAATTATAATAGACTTTTCTAAAGAAAAGTAAATAAACTAATGAACTTATAAAGAAATTTATCTTGATTCATGATAAGGAAATCAGAACACCCATGAGTAAAACTTTTAATATGACATTGGATGATTTTAGAAAATCAATAAACAAAAATATTTATAAGAGTATGATTGGGAGTCTACTTTACCTTACTGCGACCTAAACAAATATCGGGTTTATTGTATGCCTTTGTGTTCATTTTCAAAAAAATCCAAATAAATATCATTTAAAATATCTCAAAATAATTTTTTAGTATTTTAAAGGAATTAAAAACATTTGATTATTTTATCTCAAGTAAAACTCTTTTGAACTTACTTGTTTTTACAATACAAAATTTGGAGGATTCCAATTAGACAAGAAAAGCACCATTCGAACTTATCATCCACTAAGAAAATATCTCATATCATGGAGTAGTAAGAAGAAAATCTCTATTGCTCTTTCTATATTCAAATTAGAATACATAGCTATTGGGAGTTATTGAACCTAAATTATATGGATGAAACATACTATTTTAGACTTTGGGATAACATATTCTCATTTTATTATCAATTGTGACAACAATAGTGAGATTAATATCTCTAAAAACACAATTAAACACTATTTCACTATGCACATTGATTTGATGCACCATTTTCTTTAAGAATAAAAAATGTGACATTGTTCTTGAATTTATTTGTACTAACATTCAATTTGTCAATATATTTACTAAATCACTTCCTCTTTATCACTATGAATTAATTAAAGGTGAGTTGGATATGATTATCTTATGATACTTATATCTTAACCTTGTCAAGCTTGAAAATTTTTAATTTAAAAGTTGATTTTAAATTTATTATTATTTTTTTTCAAAATTTTCAAAATTTTGTTAAAGTTATGTGAGTGTGATACCCCAAAAAATACATTCCTATCAAGATAAAAACAAGCGAATGTGGTTTTTTAAGGATATATTTTCTAAAGATATAGCCTGTATATGATGCATGACTATGTCTAGTGTATGGTATATCAATATTCATGCATGAAATAAAGTTTCATTCATGCCACTTCCTTTAATCATATGAGAAACCAAATATTAAGTGTGTTAATATTTTATTGATTCAAATTCATTAAAAGTTATCATTTATTAAGGTGTTATATGAGAAATAATTCTAGGGTGTAAATGCATACGATGAATTCATACATTCATGAACCAACCATGGCATTTATTCATGTGTTTCAACACATAAATAAATGACATGAAAATTAAGTATAATCATTGATTTCCTATATAAAATACTTTCATGTTATGATATTGATGTGAGTGATTCCATGTAATCATGGATTAAAATCCCTGAGACCTATAACTCTCTTATTCTTACTTCTTTGAATATGAGATGCTAGCACATCATGAATGGAAGAATAATTCCATCTAAACATTAGATGATTTAGATTAGCCTATAGATACCTTCAGTAGAGAGATGCCATTTGACTGACTCTGTGATATTTATCAAGAATATCAAATGAAGATCAAAAGTTTTGTAGATGTTATTCAGTGAAAGGTACACCATTTACAACATTTCTTTATTTCTAATTTTACACAGGTTTCATATATCGTGCATGGGAGATCCTTAGGCTAAGGTTTTAAACCACTTTTGCTTCATCTATGTGACCTTTCTACAATCAATGATATCTGGATTATAACCCTTATGTAAATAATTTATGTAAAGGTGTTATATAAGGGTATGATATTGATTACCCATATGCATAAAGGTTGTTTTTTTAAAGATATACATGAAGGTAACTTGAAACTTACCCTTACACAAAACACTACTATATAAAGGTAAAAAAGGACATACCTTTACGCAAAGGAGTTAATATAAAGGTAATTTCATGTTTTAATATCTCGTGTAAAGGTTAAAGCGAGGTACCTTGATGTAAAGATGGATTTATTTTAACATAACAGTGGTGATCTATTTTAAAGGCTTGAATAAAGGTATTTACCTAGTTACCTTTATGAAAAGTGGTTTACCTTTATGTAAAGGAGTTTATGTTAGGGTAATATGAGTGTTACCTTTACGTTATGGGTTTACATAAAGGTAATATCTTGACACCCTTATGAAGTATGAATTGAATAAGTTTTAATACTATTTACCCTTATGTAAATTATCTATGTAAGGGTAGATGGAGTATACCCTTACACAAAATATAGATTCCATGTAAGCGTAAATAGAAAAGTTTTTAAAAATCATTTTAAATTATTACAAGTTTTAATGGTTTATAAAGTATTTGTAAATCATTATAAAAGAAATTTTGAGAATATTTTATTCATAAGGAATTTATAAATAAGAAAATAAATTATAAATGGTTTATAATTAATTAAATAATTTTTTATTAAATATCTATATTCCCAAATATTAACTTTTAATATTTAAAATACATTTTAAAAAATTATATGGTAGATATTATGATATATACATAAAAGAGTTTACTTATAAATCATAAGAAATGCCAATGAGCCTATATCCAAGTGGTAGAGGCTCCTACTTGGCATCCAAAAGACCCGGGTTCAAATCTGGGTGAGGGTGAATTCATGGGGTATTGTAGTAATTTCATATAGCAACACTATATCTAGTACTATGCAGTAATGTAGTATTCGAAACTATTCACCAAATTTGGGCCTTTAGGCCGCCAGTTTGGGCCTACGGGTCTCACGTCCTTTGGGCTACAAAAGGCCTTCGGTCTATCAAGGGCCTTTGAGCCATAGGGATTTTGGGCCACCAATGGACTATGGGCCACAGGGCTTTCAGGACACAAATACCAAGAAGAAGCCCAGGTAGACCATATAGGAGTAGGCCCATAAGAGGATTCAGAGAAAAGTAGCAACCACCAGAGTAGAGCTAACCAGATTGGAAGAATGATAGGGTATGAAAACCACCATCGATACCAGGCATCGTGAAGCTCTGCATGAGGAAATGCTAGACGATCAGTCATGTGATGTGGGGATCTAGGTTTCTTAAAGATGCAGATGATGGGGAGGGTCTATTTCAAGTGTTTCAGGTCTCGATCCTTCAAAGTTCATGTATTGTGCCTTGTGCCTCTGGGCCTTTGGGTCATGTTTGGGCCTTATGCCTTGGGCCTACGAGTCATGTAAGGGTTCCCCCTCAACCCTTAAAAGGGGTATTATCCAAAAATCAATAAAAATATGAGGCCTTCAGGATTTCAGAGTAGAAATCATATGAAATAATTTATAAAGGGTTATAAATTATGAAATACGTCCAAAATATAAATTTTTTATATTTAATTATAAATTGTTCATAATTAATTATTTTTAATTATACAAAATAAGGGTGGGGAGATTATTTGGATATTATTAAATGAATGATATGATCAAGGTTTAAAAAATGATTAGGTATATGGTATTTAGAATATGTAAAATGTTTAAATAATAAAAATTGGATTATAAATAATTTATAATTCATATAATATCATATATTTAAAATGAAAATTCCATGTAATGATTAATTTGAAAGAGTACATATTGGAATGAATATAAAATTTTTATATTCAAAATTATAGAATGTCCATAATGTTAAAGTTGAAATTATAAAAGGTAATAACATGTGATAATATGGTGAGATTAAAATCCCATTAAAATACTAAGTTTGAGATTCCTTATAAAGAAAAACTTATCAAGATCTCAATCATCAAAATGGGTAGGTCATATAAAAGGTGAGTGCCCTTAGATTATCTTGTGTAAGGTAATAAAGTAATAAGTGACTCTATATTGTCCTACTAGGTAGGTAATGCTAAAGTTGGGTGCCCTTGGATTATCCCTTATTTTATTATTTTTGGTGTTTTATTTAGGTTACATTATTCAGGAGATCCTAATAGGATTAGGTTACCATATGAATAGATTTGAGTTCATATATATGGTAGATTATATAAAGAGTTTTCCACTCAACTATCCAAGAGTCACAATTGTTGTGATTAGGATGATGTTGTACCTAAATATCTAAGTGACCCAGATCTTAATGAAATTTGGATCATGGAACACTAATGGATATGATAGATTTTAAAACGAGGTCATAATTTTAGTGGGTGCCCATTTAATAAAAGTCCTTATTGAATGGTTACAAAACATGATACTCATCCGATAAAATATTCTATTATAGATAACTCCATCATTTAACCAAGATAAACTTTATGATAAATCCTTGATAAAGAGAATATTAATGTAATCTACTCCTTATATAGGTAACTTAATAAAAGTTCTTAAATAAGATTGGTATTTTAATAAAAGTTATTAAGAAAAATTCTATGTGCCAGAATAGTTCTTTCCTTGGAAAACAAGTGCTAAAATTACTAAATAAAAGGATCTAGATGCTTATGAAATCATATAATGATTCATTAAAGCTTTCAAAGGTATTATATGAAAAATGAAAAAAGTAATCTTATTCTACACTCGTATACTCAATATGATTGGGTATAACTTGGATTCTTCAATCTTGGATCATCTAATCATAAGATGTGTATTTTATCTCATTTTTCTATTGTGAAGAGAATAAAAAAATTATTATTTAATAAAATGAGATAATGTGTTTTTGATACACATAGTTATTATTTTTTAAGTTCTATTACTTGATTTAAGGGGAGTCTTAAAATAGCTTGTTCTGGTTAGGGAATTTATCCTATTGTCATCTATAGAAATGTTCTGATGATATGATTAAATTAAAATAACGGTTTCTCGATATTCTCAAAGTGTTGGGAATAGATATGAACTATGATTATGATGTTTAGATTTTAAATTACTGTATAGATAGTAAAAATAGGTAAAATTTCAAACCAAAAGAAAAATATTTGGTTGAAAAATTCAACAATGTTTCTTTAAGAAGCCAATCAAGGCCATTAAAATACAAGATTGTTAGGAAGGAAGGGTAATATTTCAATATGGTTGGATTATAAAATATATACCTGAAGGAGTTTTTAAAACTCTATGAAATGACCATGTCAGGTATGAATGTTATAGATATTAATTATTTTATTTTAAAAGCTTTGTGATAACAAATGTATATTTTACAAAGTGTTGTAAATATATTGGAGTTCAAAATAAAATGAAGAATTGATTGAGATTGTAGTTTATATTCACAAGATGAAGTAAATTATTAGTACATCAAGTATTTAAATATAAATGATTTTATCGATCTCAAATGAATCTAAGTAAAAATGTGTATCTTTATCTCATTTATCTATGTTATAAGAGAATATGCTCTATAAAAAAGAGTTTTTATGAAAAATTATTAGATGATTAAATGTATACACATGGTTTATGATTCATCAATTTCAATAACATGTTTTAAGAATAATATATGGATGTTTTTTTATCTAGGATAAAATGTTTATCAAAATATTTTTTAAAATATGAGGGAATGTGTTTCTTCCACCTATTGATGGTATATTTTAATAAATTATTTTTTTTAAATGAAAAATGTTCCAAACACATAGAATATCACATATGAAAATAGTAATTTATTTGTTAAATTTTCCTACTTAAAATTAAATAAATGTTATTTCTTAACATAAAAGGGTTTTTGTATCTTAGAAATATATTCTAAAAATAATCTAAGTGGCTATTGGGAGTATGTTTGGACATAAATAAGTTCAAAATTAATAAATAAAGAATTATGAAAATATTAAGTTAAAGTTATTTCCATTTAATATCCTAAAATGTTTAGGATATGTGATGGTAAATAAAAATAAAAAATGGTACATTTAGTTACCATTTAGAAAGTGAATATCACTATTCATAAAGGGTCATACCAGTCTACGATTAAAGTGTTTTCACTAAATATCCTAAAAGAGTTTTAGGATATGTGATGATAATTAAAAATATAAAGAGTTACATTCATTTATCAAGAGAAAACTAAAGATACTATTTCTTTAATGTTTATACTGGTAAAAATGTAATTTTTTTTACTTTATCCTACAAGATTTTAGGAGGAACAGTAAACAATAATGTAAGTAGCTACATTATTTTAAGGGAATTTTTTATGGAATAGGGTTACAAGGATGATGATAATGAAATTATAAAGAGTTCTAAGTAGAAAAAAGAAGTTGAAATCATAAAATTCGATATTTTAAAGTCATGAAGTTTGAATATATTTAAGAAATTGAATAGTTAGGAATATGATTCCTAAGTCTCACCATTATTAAAACTGGATTAATTCATAGATGTTTCTCAGTAAAGAGTTCAATGGGAGGGTTTTATCATATGGTCAGATAATGATGTGTCAGGAATTATATACGACGTAAAGAGTTAACAAAATCTAAAACATATAGAAAACACAAGGCTAATATGGTAGTTTACTATATATGATATGATAAAATGGTGATTATTTTGGTTTTTTTAAATATTATTACAAATTTTAAGAATAGTAACATGAATCAAACTAAATGAAACGTCCATTTTATCATTCTTTCACATTGGCTACATAAATGTATATATATATACATTTCATGAAGTGTAATGATAATTGACCTCTCAAAGTAAGACTATGAGTTTATCCCTAACCAACATTCACCATGGATTACTATAGGTTTTTATGAGATATCAAGGATAGTGTGAGTATGAATCTTGTATAGAGGTAAAAAATATGCTCATGAGGCACAAAACAAAGAATATGATTCTTTATGTACACTGGATGACCTATTAAGTATACCACATGGAATTTCATACAAATGTATTTGTTATAATAGGGTTTTATGGATCATATTTGAGTCCCCTTTTCCTAATATTAGAGAGATAAATAGAATAAGAACCTTAATTATTTGATACCTTACTTACACAAGTCTACATATCATCTTATCTAATATAGTGGTGGTTATGTATATTATTGATCATGTCATCGGTTAGAGGTTAACCAAGGTGGGATTTGTCATATCATATAAGGAGTATAACATCTCATCCCTCAATTGAGATAAACTATGGGAGTGTGAAGATGCACCTAGATATTGTACATCTATTCAGATAAGAGACATGTGATGTGCCTATCCATAAGTATGAATGACATGTGATGTATTCAACAATCAGATTAGTCTACACTCTAATAATTGAGAATATATGAGTTGGATATATGGGATTGACATGTCTCATGTCCCATGGTCACCCAATGTCTTATACAAAGGTAAAATATGAGATTTCATATTTTTATATGATACAGAATGGTGGAGACAAGTATAGAGTTAAACGTGTTTGATGGAGATCATCCAAGATCCCTTTATAGCTTGATTAGCATCGATGCTTTGCTATAAGCCACTTTTTTCTTACATTTATGAATCCAAAGATTCTTATTTGTTGTCAATTCTAAAACGCCTTTGGGGTTGCACTTTTTGGTTTACTAAATGAGGATTGAGTTTAACTCAGAGAGTTAATATATAAGTGTTTTAGAGTTAATCTAAAAGTTTTTTGGATGGTTATTCACAAGGTATTTCATATGATGTGATAATAGGTGAATTTTATGATATCTTTCCAAAAGAATTTTTGAAAATATTCAAAAAGTATTTTGGATATGGTTTCACAATTTATTGTATGTGATACAATATAAGGTAAAATGAAATAAAGTCTATTAGGCTTTAGTGCAAGTAGGTGATTAAAGGAGATATGTATTAAAGATATATCCTGTATATGATGTATGTCTATTTGAGTCCATGGTATATCAAGATGCATGCATAAAATAATACTTCATGCATTCCACTACCTTTAATCAATCAAGAAACCAAATATTAAGTGTGTTAATATTTGATTGATTCAAACTCAATTAAATATATCATTTATTTAGGTGTTATATGAGATATAATTCTAGGGAGTAAATGGATATGATATATTCATGTATTAATGAACCATCCATGGAATTTATTTATTCATTAAAATGAAAGAATAAATGATATAAAAATTAATAAGAGTCCTTGATTACCTATATAAACTACAACCATGTGATGCCAGTGATACAAGTTATTTTATGTAATCTTGTTCAAAACTCCATGAGATCTATTGATCCTTTATTTTTCCTTCTTCTCATATGATATTATATCACATTTTTAATGGAAGAATAATCCCATCTAAATGTTGAATGATTCTGATTAGCCCGTGGATACCTCTAGAGGTGGTAAATCATTTGGATACCACTTTTTGATCTTTATCAATCATATCAAAAGAATAAAAAAAGGTTGTAGATTCTATTCAGTGTAAGTAATTATATTTATAGAGTTTCTTCATTTTTGTTTTTATGTAAGTTTCATATATCATGCATGGGATATCCTTAAACTAGGGTTTTAAATTGCTTATGGTTCATCTGATAATTGTTATTAGACTCTAAAAAACCCTTCTATTTTTGAACACATTCTCCTAGGGATTTTATTCAGAAAAATTTGATTAAGTTTTTAAACTAGTCTTCATATTGGGCATAATTAGTGGACCTTTACTGTATACATAGTTTGGCACTCTTGGGGAATTTTCTTTGGTTTATTAACAAAATATTTTCTCAACATTAATCATGGATTTGTTTAAAAATATTTTCTAATATTTTATTTATTTATTTATTTATTTATTGGATATGATCCATTTTTTTCATATTATTCATTATTTAAGGGGGATGTCAATCTTGTTAATACTGAAATGATTTTATAAGATACACTCATTTTCTAAATTCTTTTTTAGAAATTTATTTTACTCTTGAGATTCTTCAATTTTTTTTCAATTTTTTTTATCTTAAGATATATTTCTTAAATAAAAGATATTTCTATTCTTCTATCTTGGGATTTATTGAAAATATATCTTTCTAAATTTTAAATCTTTTTCATTTTTTCAAAACTTTGTTTTTTTCACTCTTGAAAAATCATTAATGATGATAATTTTTTTTTAAAATTATGTCTTTTATTTAATCTAACCTCGTCTATGAATACTTTTTGATGACATCAAAGGGGGAAAAAATTTAGTATTTGGAGAAATATCAGGTGATTATATTATATTATTTTAAGGGGGAGAAGTTTTTTTTGTTTTTAAATGGATTATAAATCTTGGTAATTTTATAAATCTATTTATAAAATATTTTTAATCTTAATAATCTTATTTTTCTATATTTTTTATACTTTTTTTATTCACTTATTATTCAAGTGTTTGTGATAATCAAAAATGGAGAGATTATTGTAATTCTCACCATAATTTTTTTAATAATCACAAACACTCTTTAAAGTGTTTAACAATTTATTTAAGTGATTGCTAGTTAAACTTTATGAAATCATGTTAAAATCTTAAAATAATCTTAAAGGATCCTAGAAGAGTCATAATTGTATTATTAAAGTCATGGACTGAAGTTACCAGATCCTTAGAAGGATATTTAATAAATTGAAGCATCCACTTGATGAATCTCCTAGAAGTAGGTAACACTATCCAACTAGAACAGTTCCACCCACCAACTGATGGAATGTTTAGAGGATTCCCCTTTAGAATATGTCTATCATCTACTTAGTGGAGGAGAATCAACTAGCTGGTGTTGATAGACAGAGTGAACCTTGAAGAATTTTTCCATCATACAACTTCTAGAATCTCACTGGCCACCCTTTGGCTTCAGCAAGAACCTAGATAGCAATAGAAACACCATCGACTAATCGATAGAGGCTACCGTGTAATCAGTGGCATTAGAACAAAAATTGTGAGGAAACATTTAATGCTGGTCAAAAGTTATTAATTTTTATCTTCAATGTATTTATTTCCCCCAATGAATTCTAAGAGGTTCCCAAATATTTTTTAGGTGATAAATAGATCCTTTGGAGGCCTTGGAAATATAATTTTTTCATACATTCTCCACGTAACATCCTATTATTGATTTTAGGTACTAATTATCCCTTATTTTAATCTCCCATTTCTTGGGCCTTGTCTTGGGTTGTTTCTATAGGTTTCTATATTTTTTTATAATTTTTTTTCTAGGGGACTGTGCTGTGGAGAAAATGGATGTGGCATAGAGTGAGTTTGGTTATGGCATGGACCTCAGGGCTGTGGTGTACCCAATTTTTGTGCCACTTCCAAATAAAAAATGGTTGTGGCATAGACCACCAGGATATAGTGTGGTTAGTTTTTGTGCCTCTACCAAATTGTGAAGGGTTTCAATATAGAGTAGAGTTGTGATGTGGAGGTGGATGTAGTGCCTCTATAGTTTTGGGGGTGGCTATGATATGGTGTTTGAACAACACCATAACCTTGCCTAGGATAAATCAGATCTAGCCATAACCTAAGCTATGGGATATAGAGGCTGGTTGACCAGGGGGTGACTACAATGTAGTGCTATGGGGTACACTACAGTTTTGGGTGACTATGGTGTGGTCTCCCTTACTGTACTATGGTCTTACCTATTTTTAGTAGTCCTATTCCGTGGTGTCTTGAGATGCAATGTGGACTTGTGTTTTCCAAACTTAAAATTCATGATCCCTTTTTTATTAAAAATTCTTCCCAATCAAACCTTATTTAATTTTTTTTCTTTTGAAGTCTCCCAAGATGAATTTTGGCTCCTCAAACCTCCATTATTCTTTGATTAAACCACCAATGGATGCATTTGATTCATTTTTGGTAAGTGGATCTTCTCTCATATGGAATCCTCTATTTTTCCTTCTCTATTTATTTGAGAGTGAAAAATACCATTTTTTAATGGATTTGATCCTTTTTTTATGTATCATGATTATAGGGATTACTACTTGATCTTTCTCACCTTCAGGTCTCTATTGGAGATTCCCAATCCGAGTGTTTAATTGATCATTTGATCGGGTGATAAAAAGGTAAGTGGTTCTATAAGGATTTTCCTACAATTAAAACCTTGATTTCTTTGTTTATTTTAAATTTATTTTCAATGAAAATCCTTGAATTTATTATATTTTATGTTTGATATAAAATTCATGGATTTGTGAAATGAAAACCCCATTTTCAAAGGATTTTAGAAATTAGTTGGATTTTTGAGAAAGATATATTGAGTTGAGGAACACTACTAGAAACTTAGCCTACACCCCCACATCTATACCCATAGTTTATAGAAAATGTGGGTATAGAGTGGTTGGAATATATATATACCAATTATTTTTGTAAACTATTGGTATAGACAGGCTATCACAAAAGTTTAAAAAAACAATTGGTATAGGTTGAGATATACCAATGGTTTTATAAAACCATTGGGAGAGAGTTATCTCATATACATTGGTCTCCCACCACCTTCACTTCCTAGCCTTATTATCCCCTCACTCGAGTTTCAACCAATTATCCTCTCCTCCTACATTATCCCCTAACTCAGATATTTTTTGATTCTAATCTTCTTCAACATCAGATTAGTGAGTTCGAAATCCTTAATTTTTTCTACTGACTATTGTTTTCATTTTTATCTATGTATGAAAACCTAACCAAGAAACAATTATGTTATGATTATTCTATATTATTTGAAATAAGGTTCTTTTATATTATTTTTGTTAAATTATTTCATAATAAATGTGATTGTAATAGATGTATTTGTTTTTTTAATTTAGTTATCCACTACTTTTACATAAATCCAATACAATTTTTTTTAATATATATTAACTGATTATGTAATTAATTAATGTAGTAATTTGTTTTTTTATTACTTTATTAGGGGATTATTTTATCTCTTGTGATCATATAGAATAATTCACGAGTTACCTTTACTTTGATTAATATACCCTTACGTAGCCTTTAACTTTTTCTACTTACATTTACATAGGTCAGTGTACTCTTACACATGTTAAAAAGTAAGTCTCACCTTTACATGGGTATTTAAGATCATGAATGAACCTTATGTATATTATTAAATGGAATGATCCTACCCTTACACATGATTTAGGAACATACCACTTGAAGAGCTAGTTGACACCACTAGAAATCCATTTCTTATAATTTCTCTATAATGAATTATTCTTTCAAATGAGGCTAAGTAGATTTATAAACCAATATTTATCTCCCCCTAATTTTTTAACCTCTAGAAACCACTTTTTGAAACTAATTTGTTGGTATAATTATTTTTCCAAGTAGCTTATGAGTATCGTGAAAAACACTCAGATGATACCAATATGTTAGTTTTTAATAATTCATTTGAAAGGATTTCCAAATACCCTAACTTCATTAGTAAAACTAAAACTTGGAGTAGAAACCTGAATCACTCCAAAATAGGCTTTAAATACACTTTATATTTAACATTTTAATATATTTATATATATATTCCTTCACGTGTGGCCAAATTCACAATGTTCTACACTAAATTCATTATTTTTCAAATTTCAGAATTATCTAGAAATTTCATTTCATCATGCACTATTATATTTTTAATACTCCTTTTAATGCACACATGGTGAATACCCCCATGGATTTATCTACCCCTTCATCCTTCATCACTCAATTTATCATATTTAATAAAAAAATAAAAGGAGAGAGGGGTACCTATGACATCCTTATATTAATGATTATGGTTTTTATTTATGAACCAACTCTTTTCTTCTAATATTCCTCCAATCCTTACTAGAAGATATTTTTTTTTTCAAAACCACTTGTGACGATTAAATTTTATATGTTATCTATGAGATTATTTATCCTTCTTTTATTGGGTTCCTTCAGCATTATGAGACTAATCCCACTAATACCTGTCTCTTCTTTTGATACATTTTTCTTACACCCTTCAACATGTTTCCTCTTCCAATGGAGGGCTCTTCAACCAAATTTTACCTCTTTACTTATGTGAGATCATTAAGGCATACTTTTTTATTTTCCTCTTATTTTATATCTATAAGATTTACTTATGACTTATTCTTCCTTAGTGAATCCTTATTTAAGGTCACTTCTTTCAAAATTTATACACACTCTATGTGTATGTAGACCCAATTTACTTTGATTTTTTTAGTTTAAAGTTATTGTTTGAGTAAGTGTATAATCATTGTATATTATTAAGACATATCAAAGGAGAGAAGTGATGGATTTTTTCTTTCTAATTAGAGATGAGTAAAATTTCCTAACATATTTTGTATTTCATTTCATATATCATACAACTTTGGGATTCCATATCCTTTAATACATTTTGGATATATTTTTTGTTATTTTATAAATCTTAGTTTCTATGATATTAGGATTGGATAGTTATTTATATTTATATCAATTATGGTAGAATTTACATGATATTATTATACCATGTTTTTATTGTTTTGATGTTGGGTGACACATTGTTGTTATTCTTTAGTAAATATTTTCCATTATAAAGACAAGTGTATTTAATTGGATTGATTTCATATTCAAAACATAGAAGTTTTAAAAGTATTTTTTTCATAAATAAATATGTATTTAATTTTATTGTGTAATATTTATTTCTCATTCCATGTATTATACTTTGTCTGGTTCTTTATTTGTAGGCATCACTTATAACATATGTTATTTCTATTATTATTTGTTTTTCTAGTTACTAGTATAATTTGATGAATTTCATATTAAAATTGGTTGTAATGAATTTTTTAATTATGATTTACATTGTTGATTTGAATATAATTTTTTTACCCTATAGTAGAATGGATAAAATCTGGATGTATCATACCGATCATATTTTAACTGAGTTTTAAAAGAATTTGGATATTTTTTTAGATTCTATATTTAACAATTCTTCAGATAGAGGTCGTATAAAATTTCCATGTTATAATTTTGTTAGAATACCCTGGTTAAGTCAAGAAGAAGTTAACTACCATATAAAAAATGACGTAAAACAAAATATTATGTTTGGCATCACAATGGAGAGATGAGACAATCTTATACTATTCACAAATAGAAAGAAAGAAGTGGTATACAGAATTTAATATTTGATCAGTTTAAATTTATTCATAATAATGAGAGTGATAGTATTCTATTTCAAGAAGAAAATTATATTAATACACATAAGGAGAAGATTGAAGATAATGATGTTGAGAGAGTGAAAAAATTAGTGGATAATGTCAGAACTCCTATATATCAAGAAAGTATTAAAATGAAAAAGTTTGAATTTTTAATGTGGTTATATCATGAAAAAAATGTATGTAATTTATAATACCAATATTTATTATATTCTTACCTTTTTGAAGGACTTTCTTCCTGATGGTGCAAATATTCCCTCAAATCATTATATGTCTAGGAAGTTAATTAAGCAGCTTTGTCACGAACCAGGTCGGGTCACCATCCGAACCGGCGCCCGACCCAGTCTGCAGCATAGACCGAAGGGAGTTCCTAATTCCCATGGTCTGGCACAAGTGTCCGAGTATCAGAACTAATATATGGGAACAATTTACCCGAAATAGTAAACACAAAATAACTGAAAAGATAAATAAACCAAAACTAAAAATAGACAACCAAACTGGAACTTAAACTAAAATTAAATTTAATGGTTTACAACTTGAACCAAAATAAAAAAGTAAAAAAAAGAAAATAAAACTCTAACTCAAACCTCTAAGAAACAAGAGAGGTGCGACATCCACAAACTACAAAAACCAACCTGTATGAGAAGACCATCAAAAACCCAAACCACCATCACTGAGCACGATGTCACAACCTGGAATACACAAGAAACAAGGTCAACATACACCCAAGGGTGTATGTAGGGTGTGATCCAAAGGCCTAGTAGGATACCACTAAATGAAAATATTTCGTGCCACAACATCTAAGAGATAATTTAATGTGATTATTCAAAATTATACTTTAAAAATGCTTTAAAGAAAACATTTACAAGTTATAAGCTAAAAGAAAACACTAAGAAAACACATTTCACAAAAACTATTTTAAAGAGGAGGAGAAAAATTCATTAATGGCACACACACACACATACTCTCACACACACACACACAACTGATCCTCCATATGCCTACAGAAGGTACCGCGTCATGGATGGTGGAGCACTATGGGTAAATCCCTTAAGGTTCATCTAGATAGAGTGGGACCCTAGAACCTCATGTCTTGGTGAAACGTGGATTAGAAACCATGACCCTCAGTAAACGTGGATTAGAAACCACGACCCTCAGTAATTCATATGTTTAGTTAGTGTTGCAATCGTCAATCCAGCTAAGTGAAACAGGGATGATACCCCTCCGGATCACTAGCGCACTAGTTCTAGTCCTACCACCTAGATACCCAGGGTTTTCCCCTGTGATCAATCAAGTTTCACATTCACATAGTATAATTCTTTCTCATATCACAGGACAAACAAGATATTACACACAAAATCCACAACTTTCATACCCAAACAACATTTCAAAAACACACGCACACAAAAATACCTTTACAAAATATATTTTTCATTACTTAGTCATTTCACAAATCCCCATTTGGAAACACTCAAAGGAGAACATAAAAAATTCACACAACTTAGAAAACATCATTTGCATAACACAACAAGGGCCTACACAAATAAACATACCTAGTCACAAGTAGGAAATCCATTTTCAAATAATTTTACTCCATATAGCAACGTCACATTAAAACCAAATACACAAGGTAACCACATCAAAACATGTTTTCCATTATTCATCAATTTGTAATTAAATTTAAAAAATTCACAATAAGGCAACACACCCAAAGTGGTTCATTTTCCTATGAAAATCTCTATTTAAATATACACACACCACAAAGACCTTGAAACATATTTTTCACCTACCAAATAACCCCCAAACCCTACCAACCATGTTTCACACCTAAAAACCAACATATAAAACGTTTTTATAAAATAAAACATCACTTTTACCAACACACGCAACAATTTATTTTAAAGAAAAATTCATTTCTAACAGAAACACACATTAAATTACTACCAAAACATCCTTTGCACACAAAAAATAATTAAGTAAACATTTCCAAGAATTCTCAAATTAAGACTCACATGAGAAACATGACCATTCTAAAAGGAGACCCAAATTCCATCGTATGTGCATATCAAAAATATTTCTGAAAACATTTCGCACCACCCCAAACAATTCATTAAAAACTACCAAACATTTATAGAACAATATGCATATGAACGAAAAAACTATTTTATTCAGGAAATCCAATTTCATCCAACGAGTACGCAAAAACATTTTAAAACATAGTTTGTGGATTCTAATTAAAAGATAAAACATATTAAAATTAACTAAACAAACAAAATAAATTATCTAAAAGATGAAAAGTCATGTAACCACCTACCTTGATGTAGAAAAAATTTATGATCTTGATGCAAAAATTTCACCACACGTCAACTGTAGCTCAAACCACACAAACAGGCCCTAAAAGCACAGTATCAAACCATTTGCATCAATATTGAACCGAATGCTACATAAAACCCTAGAAAAGAGTAGGAAGGGATTACTCGGGTGGTCCGCACTTGCGGTGAAGGGAGAAGAAGGCTGCTGCAAGGGTTCGAGAGGCTGTCTGAGGAGGAAGTGGGGTACACCGGTGGCATCTGGGGAAGAAACAAGGTATGCCATCCAACTTGGGAGGAGGCACGCTAGATGGAAGGAGAGGGAGGCGGGTGAGTAGGCTTGTGAGGGAGTAGGGAATGGTGTACCAGTGGTTTTAGGGCGACGACACAACGACCTGGATGAGTGTTCAGGGTCGGGTGTGCAATAGTAGAAGGCCGAGGGGATCAGGGGGGTCCGGTGGGATTTTGAGCAGGAGGTAGGGGTGCGGCGTGACAGGGATAGCTGGGGTAGGGGGTGCAGCACATCCGGGCTAGCCACAAGGGAGGCGTTTTGACAACGGTAGGCCATGGGAGGGAGGCACGACATGAGCAACTCATTGAGAGGGAGGTGGCAGCGCAACCGAAAGAGAGAGGGAGTTGGGAGGAGACCAAAAACGCACAGGCAGGAGGCCCTGTAGGCACGACATGAAGAGGGGGGGGGGGCACTAGCCAACTCTAAGAGGAAAAAAAATAAAGTAAAAGAAGAAAAAAAAGAAGAAAAATAAAAAAAAGAATAAAAATAAAAAAAAGAATAAAAATAAAATAATTCCTATAAAAATAAAAAAAATAATGATAATAATAATAATCATCATATTAATAATTATAATAACTTAACATGATATTAATAAACATAATACAGTTGACAAAATTTAATAAAAAGTTAATAATAATAACTTAATAATAATAAAACTTATATTAATAAACACAGTGAGCATAATAATAATAATAATAATAATAATAATAATAATAACAATAATAACAATAATAATAATTACCATTTTTATTATAATTAAAATAATTCTTTAAACCTTGTTTTATTTTTTTTATTTTTAAAGAGTCAGGAAATCGTGCGGTTACCCCATGCGGCTCATGGAATTTTTTAATAAAAATATGATGATGATAATAATAAACATAATAAAATTATCATCTTTAACATCTATTTTAATTTCATTCCTTTATTGATCATTACACTTAATAAATTAATTAACTAATCATGCACCAGCAGACCGTGCAGTGAACCGGGCAAGGTAGCACGGTGACCCAGGAGAGGCCGTGTGCCTTTGAACACGGTGCACTGGACACAGTCCAGGACAATACCATCATTTTTTTAAATAAGTCGCCAAATTCATTATGTGGGGCTTCAACCTGAACCACCCGATGTAAAGAAAATTAATAAAATAAATAAATTTGAAAATGGTGGGTGTGAAAATTCTCCCCACCATAAAGCTTTCCACCCTCGGAAAGCCACAACTAAGGTTGGTACTCAAAGAAGAAACTGATACCCCACTAAGGTTCAAAGAGGATCCCCACAATCAACAAGTGAAAAGAGGCAAAATCATTGTGCTAAGAGAAAGTGACTCAAATACAACTTCAAGAAACTTGTAAAAAGACTTTCTGATATGTGTCGCCCGCCCCAAAGAGCTAGAACACCTCCAGTTGATTGATCAAGGAAAGGAACTCTCACACCCACAGAAACCAACTTCACAAGCCGAAACATATCAAGTAATATTAAACAAGAACCACACCATTTGGATAGAATGAAAAAACAAGGTCAAACCGTGTCCAAGGAACACTTTTATCACTTATCACCAAGACATATTTAGAAACAGAACCAAAAGGTCAACATGGGGAAGCCTGATGGGATCCCCACCATTAAGAACCTACTAACACCCAAGACGAGACTGTAAAACAGACATGGGGAGGTCTGAGCGGAATCCCCACCATTAAAGAAAATTACAACACTGATTCATTCTAGAGACATTCATGTGAGACCCACTGTAGGTCTCCCCACCATTAGAACTGACAGAAGATACAGACCTTTGAACATTTTTTAATGGTGACCAAACACCCCACCAAAAGGGGCGGGGAGGGAGGGGTCGACCACTGGGCATTAAAACCATGACCTAAGACCAACCAGAATCTCCACGTCCCTATATGAGAACTATTCAAATCTGAGACAAATTTACCTAACATACCATAAGGACCACTAAAAGAGATTACACCTAGTGGGATTCAACCCCCAGGACTTTAAGGTACGAGACAACTACACTTCCTCATAGATAAAGGAAACCTCACACACCCAAATGGGTCATTCAGAATGGAACTACTACATGAAATGATTTAAACTCCCTTCACCTTCAATACCTATGACAGAAATAAAGATGGGGTCCCATACACTTCTGGGGTTCCTGACCATGCGCCAACTTCACTCCAAGGCCTACAGCTAGAGCCCTGATATTCAAATCATCTCTTGGCTCACAGTCAGGAATTGAAGACTCCTGAATGGATCTTCTCTTTTTTGGTACCACACACAACCACACTACAATCGAGACAATGTCAAAAAATACAACATATCCCGACATCCAACTACTCCCTCACGGAACATCCACCAAAACAGGGGTTTAGATGATGAACATGCATCACTTCTTCACCTTAACCAAGAAAATTAAGAAGGAAAGATGCACGACTAACACTCCCCTTTGATCAGAAAAATTAGAACTCCCTAAGAGGAGGACACACTCCTATGAAAACAGGTATTCTTGGAGGGTTCTACGAAATCCACGTTTTCTCTTCAAGAGTACTCACGCTACAAGACATCACCAAACGTGAATCATACGGCCGATGAGGGAACTATAATCCTTTCAAGCCATCAGTCAGCACTGATAATCCCAAAGCGCCTTCACCCCTCCCCACTAGAATTCCTTTCACTGTTTCCAGGGGAACCTTCAAACACAAAAATGTCAAACTTCATAACCAATGACTCAGACAACTCAAAGAGACAAAGACTCCCTTTAACTCCCCTCACATTTGTCATCCCGCTATGAGAGGATCCTCTAAACCGAAAAAAATGGATAGATATAGAACTATCACTCAAAAGGGAGAGTCCTTTCTTTAATTAACTGGAGGGTTGACCAACAACAAATTACTCGTGGCCACACTTCAATCGAATGTTAATGCTTTATGGGGTGTGCACTAGTTGAGAAAGAAAACCATGGACCTAATCAAACTAGTCCAATGTCCTAGAAATATTGTAAGTGAACACTAAACATGCAGGGAGAACCACTGCAAGGGCTTCCCAAATCACTTTTAAAAATAAACCATTAACCACATGCTTGCACACCAACTTACAAATAATAATTCAAACTCAGGACACAAATCATTCAAAAAGGATTCTCGTCTTGAAACGCCTCACATCCAACATTTTCAAAATACAAGGACACACCACACAACCACTGATTATTAAAACATCAAATCATTTTTACTTAAAAACATAATTTCCATGAATTAAAAACAAAGGGACGAGGAATGATGAAAGGGGAGACTAGTGTCAGTGGGTGACTGAGACATATGGTTGGAGGCCATACACCAATCACTCCACCGCCACAAAGAGTATTCTAGGACAGTGTCCCCGACCCCACATGGCTTACTAGACCCTATGATCTCACTAGGACCACTGAACCAACTCACTTTTCATTTCCCCTAAACAAAATTAATCATGAGGACCAATGACTTAGACAAACCTCAACTTACTCCGGTAACTAGAGTCCCTCCATGAGGTGTTCTGGCCAAGCACCTTTCTCGTAGCTAGAATGTGAAGTTCCGACACCCTTAACTTTCGTCTACCCTGACTCTATCCCAAAAATAACATGACCAAAGATAGAAAATTTCCCCCTCTAATAACATTTTGTCATGAACTAGGCTGGGTCACCATCCGACCTGGCACCTGACCCAGTCCGCGGCATGGCCCGAAGGACATTCCCGATCCCCATAGGTTGGCACAAGTGCCTAAGAATCAAAACTAACACATGGGAATGATTTAACTGAAATAGTAAACAAAAAACAACTAACAAGATAAATTAACTAAAACTGAAAACAGACAACCAAACTAGACCTTAAACTAAAATCAAATTTAAATGTTTACAACTTGAACCAACATCCAAAAAGTAACGACAAAAAAAGAAACTAAAACTCTAACTCAAACCTCCAATCAACAAGATAGGTGAGACATCCACAAGCTACAAACACCAACATGCATGATAATACCATCAACAACCCGAACCACCATCACTGAGCACAACGTCACAACCTAGAATACACAAGAAACAAGGTCTAGACACACCAAAGGGTGTATTTAGGGTGTGAGCCAAAGGCCCAGTAGGATAACACCAAATGAAAATATTCCATGCCACAACATCCAAGAGATAATTTAATGTGCTTATTCAAAATTATACTTTCAAAATGATTTTAAAGAAAACATTTAAAAGTTAAATGATAAAAGAAAACACTAAGAAAAACCATTTTACAAACACTATTTTAAAGATGAAGAGAAAAATTAATTAAGGGAACACACACACACATACTTACACACACACACACAAGTGATCCTCCATATGCCGACGGAAGGCACCACATCATGGATGGTAGATCACTATGGGTAAATCCCCTAAGGTTCATTTAGCTCAAGTGGGACCCTAGAGCCTCGTGTCTTGATGAAACGTGGCTTAGAAACCATGATCCTCACTAAAAATGGCTTAGAAACCATGACCCTTAGTAAACATGGCTTAGAAAGCGCGACCTTTAGTAATTCATATGTTTAGTTAGTGTTGCGATCGTCAATCCAGCTAAGTGAAACAGGGACGATACCCCTCCGAATCACTAGAGCACTAGTTCTAGTATGCCCACCTAGATACCTGGGGTTTTCCCTTGTGCTCAATCAAGTTTCACATTCACATAGTATAATGATTTCTCATATCACAAGCCAAATAAGACATTACACACAAAATCCACCACTTTCATACCCAAATAACATTTCAAAAACACATGCACACCAAAATACCTTTCCAAAATATATTTGTCATTACTTGGTCATTTCACAAATCCCTATTTGGAAACACTCAAAGGAGAACATAACCAATTCACACAACTTAGAAAACATTATTTTAAAAACACTACAAGGGCCGACACAAATAAACATACCCAATCACAAGTAGGAAATCCATTTTCAAATCACTTTCCTTCGTATAGCAACATCACATTAAAACCAAATACAAAAGGTAACCACATCAAAACATGTTTTCCATTATTCAAAAATTTTCAATTAAATTTCAAAAGTGCACAACAAGGAAACACACCCAAAGTGATTCATTTTCCTCTAAAAATCTATATTTAAATATACACACACTAGAAAGACATTGAAACATATTTATCACCTGCCAAATAACCCCAAAAAGCCTTCCAACCATGTTTTACACCGAAAAAAACATATAAAACGTTTTTATAAAACAACACATCACTTTTCCCAACACACACAAAAATTTATTTTAAAGAAAAATTCATTTCTAATAGAGACACACATTAAATTACTACTAAAAAATCCTTTTCAAACAAAAAATAATTAAGTGAACATTTCCAATAATTCTCAAATCAAGACTCACATGAGAAACATGACCATTCTAAAAGGAGACCCAAATTATATCGTATGTGAATATCAAAAATATTTCTGAAAAAATTTTGTACCACCCCAAATAATTCATTAAACACTACCAAAAATTTATAAAACAACATGCATATGAATGAAAATACTATTTTATTCAGGAAATCTAATTTCATCCAACAAGAACGCAAATTTTTTTTAAAACATAGTTTGTGCATTGTAATTAAAACATAGAACATATTAAAATTAACTAAAAAAAATTAAATTATCTAAAAGATGCAAAGGCATGGGACCACCTACCTCGACGTAGAAAAACTTTACAATCTTGATGCGCAAATTCCACCGCATGTCAACCATAGCTCAAACCACACAAACAGTCCCTAAAAAATGGTATCGAACCATTTTCATCAAGATCGAACCGAATGCGACATAAAAACCTAGCAAAGAGGAGGAAGGGATTATCCGTGTGATCCAAACTTGCGGAGAAGGGAAAGGAAGTCCGCTGCAAGGGTTCAGGAGGCTTTCTGAGGAAGAAGCGGGTTGCACTGGCAACATATGGGGAAGAAATGGGGTGCAGTGGCCGACATGGGAGGAGGAGTGCTAGATGGAAGGAGAGGGAGGTGAGTGAGTAGGCTTGTGAGGGAGCAGGGCATGTCAGACCAGGGGTTTCAGGGTGACGATGCAACGACTTGGCCGGGTGTTTGGGGTCAGGTGTGCGATATTAGAAGGCCAAGGGGAGTTGGGGGGTCCGGCGGGATTCTGACAAGGATGCAGGGGGTGCGGCCCGATGGGGCTGGCTAGGGCAGGGGGTGCGGCACATCCGGGATGGCTAGGAGGGAGGCGTTTTGACGGCGGCAAGCCATGGGAGGGAGGTGTGGCATGAGCAACTCGTTGGTAGGGAGGTGGCAGCGTAATCGGGAGAGGGAGGGAGCTGGGCGACAACCAGTAGTGCACAGGCAGGAGGCCCTATAGGTGCGACGCGAATAGGGGGGGTGGGGTGGGGCGCTAGCCAACCGTAGGAGAAAAAAAACAAAGTAAAAGAAGAAAAAAAGAATTAAGAAAAATAAAGAATAAAAATAAAATAATACCTATAATAATAAAAATAATAATGATAATAATAATAATTATCATATTAATAATTACAATAACTTAACATGATATTAATAAACATAATACACTTGAAAAAATTTAATAAAAAGTTAATAATAATAACTTAATAGTAATAAAACTTATATTAATAAACATAGTGAGAATAATAATAATAATAATAATAATAATAATAATAATTACCATTTTTATTATAATTAAAATAATTCCTTAAACCTTATTTGATTATTTTTATTTTTAAAGAGTCGAGAAACCGTGCGGTTACCCCACGCGACTCATGAATTTTTTTAATAAAAAGATAATGATAATAATAATAAACATAATAAAATTCAAATCCTGAACACCTATTTTAATTTCAATCCTTTATTGATCATAACACTTAATAAATTAATTAACTAATCGTGCACCGGAAGGCTGTGCGGTGAACCGGGCGAGGTCGCACGACGACCCAGGAGAGGCCGCGTGGCTTCGACCACGGTGTATTGGACGCATTCAAGTCCAATACCAGTATTTTTTTAAATAATTCCCCAAAGTCATTATGTCGGGCTTCAAACTGAACCACTCGACCCAAATAAAATTAATAAAATAAATAAATTTGAAAATGGTGGGTGTGACAAGATTGGATTTTATATTAATTAAATTTATGCTTATGCCAAAGATTGTAGTTTATTTTTAGAGGAAACAAAAAACCTTAATGACTATAATGAATGTGTCATATCTTGATGGAAGAAAAATTCAGATGGAACACCATCTCATGAGCCAAAAAAATTCATGTGGCACTTTCCATTGATTCCCAGGCTTCAAAATCTATTCATGCCTACAGAAATCTCAACCAATATGTGATGGTGTGATGCTAAGAGAATTAAAGATAATGACAAGTTAGTTCATCCTCCTTATGGATTATCATGGTGGGAATTTGATTCAAAACATATTGATTTTTTACATGAGGTGTGTAATGTCTGGTTTGAACTATCCTGTGATGGTTTTAATTCGTTTGGTTAGATTCTTACTGCTCACAATATATAGCCAGTTTTTTTCATATTTAAAATCTTCCTCCATGGATGTGTATGAAAATACCTTACAATTTATTGATTATACTAATATATAGACCTTATGATTTTGATAATGATATAGATGTATACTTTTATCCTTTAATAAGAGAGTTGAAGAAGCTTTGAGATATGGGTGTACACACATTCAATGCTTATTCAAAAAATATATTTCAGATGTGTGCTTCCCTTCTCTAGATATAAATGATTTCCTTGATTATGAAATGATGTCTTGTTGGATAACAAAGGGAAAACTATTATTTATAATTTTTATGAAGAATACATGATTGATAATACTTAAATATCATCATAGTTTCAGTTTCATGGGGCATTGACAATTATTTCCAATAGATCATCAATAAAGGAAGAATCGTTGGAGGTTTGATAATACTGTTGACACTGAACAACCACCTCAACATATGTCAGGAACTGATGTACTTAATCAATTGAAAGATTTTAGTTTTTTATTAGAGAAATGTCAGATGAAATCTAAAAATAGGATGGATTTTTACACCAAAGACACTTGCAATTGTAAAAAGAAAAGTATCTTTTTTGAGTTTCCATATTGGTATACCAATTTTTTACTTCATTGTTTAGATGTAATGAACATTGAAAAAAATGTATGTGAAATTTTTCTTTCAATTCTTCTAAATATCAAGGGGAAGACCAAATATGAATTACGATATCACTAGGACTTATTGTATTGGGGTATTTGACCAAAACTGCATCCTATGTCTATTAGTGAAAACAAATGGAAAGTTCCTTATGCTTCTTATATAATAAAACCTTTAGAGAAAAATAAACTTTTGTAAGTATTAGATAATATCAAGGTTCCTTATGTCTATTCCAGCAACATATCTAAATGATTCAATAATGTGTTGTTGAAGGTGATTCGATTGTGCTATTTTTATAGATACCTTTGTGGTAAAAGGTTATCCAAGTATTTTTTTGATAAAAATATAGCAAGTGACGCCATTAATTTTTTGTGAGTTGGAATTTTTTTTCATCTATATTCTTTCACTTTCATACTGAATTTAACAGTTCATATTACAACTGAAACACTTATTAGGGGTCCCAATACTTTTAGGTGGATGTATCCTATTGAAATAAATATGCTCACAATGAAATCCTATGTCTGAAATAAGAATCATCCCGAAGGTTCCACTATGAGACGTTATATTTCTCAAGAATATATGAATTTTTGTTCAATGTATTTGTATGATGTGAGAACAATACATAAATAGACAATGAGAAATGAAGATGAGTAGTATGGGAAAATTGATCCCTCATTTCCATCTCTTCCCCAAATAGAAGGAATTAATGGGTCATATTTATTGACAACATTGAGCCTTGAAGAGTGGAGTATGGAACATCGCACATTCTTATTTAATAGTGGTTTGTTAGATGACTATATCAAGAAAGTAATTTTAATATTTATATGTTATCTCATACTATGATATTTTAAATATATCTTAAACTTTGATTATCATTTTATGTAGGGAACATAAACAAATTATAAGTAGATTTTATCGATCTTATCCTTTGATAAGGAGAGAGGCTTTTCATAGAAAAGATTTTACTACTTAGTTTAAATCCAAGGTATTACCATTACTTTAATTAACTTAAAATATTAATATTCATTAAATTTTATTATTCATATATATTTCAGGTATTGAGTTTACTTATTGAATCAGTCTCTCAAGAATTAAGAGCATTGTCTTTTTGTCCCAATTATTTGGTTCGTGAATGAAAATATTTAATAATAAATGGGTATAAATTTGTTACAATAGATAGATAAGTATAAATGAGAACAAAAAATGATGCCATTATATTAACTACAAAAGGACTATTATGCTAGTGCATCAGATAGTAGGCCTCGATATGAAATGTGTCTTATTATATACTTCTTGTGAAAATATTTTTATTGGATTACTACTCTCATGGTCGAGTCACTATGATGAAATGTAAATGGTTTGATTAAATTATTAAACATGGTACATTTATTAATGACTATATATTTAGAGTTATTAACATGAATCAATTCATATATACATATGAACCATATATTTTGAAATCAATTGAAAAACAAGTGTTTTATGTGAAAGATCATCAGAGTCCTGATTATTGTGTCATTATTGAAGTAATCCCAAGACATATTTTTAATGATGGAGGGGAAAAAATTGACACTATTGACTCCCCCATTAGCATTGAACAAAATAATTTATTTTATGATTTAAATTTTACCATTCTAAGAATTTATGTTGAACCTGAAGTAGTGGTGGGTAATATATATAAGCAACCATATATGTTCATAGTTCATTCAGTTTAACTTGATGTTGGTTTTTCAGTTTGTACTACAATAATTACTTTAATTTAGTTTCAATGTAGAATGATATGTTTGTTTTAGTATTTTTTTTCATTAAATTTTATTATATTTATTTCAATTTAAAAAATTGTCTTTAAAATGGGGTTTAAATAATGTATAACTTTTTTTAAATTATAGTTTCTAAAATATATTAGGACATTGTTTATTACTTCTTTGATTTCTATGTTGTATGTAGAAATTTTTAAAAACATTTCTAAAAAATTCACATTTCATTATTAAGAAAATTATGAAAGATATTAAAGAAGTTAAAAGGAAGATATTATTTGATAATTATCAATAGATACGTGATCCAGGGTTTCCTCCTCTGGTTCCCTTATTGAGTATAATAATTGTAATATTTTTCTTTTGCATTACATTTAATGCCATGTTCTTATTATTTATCAATTTTTAGGGGAATTCATATGAAATAGAGTTTAATTATCATCATCTTACTAGTATGGGTCCAATTGGGGGTACTTTTAGAGCTACACAGAGCACCCTTCATTCCTGTTCACACCCCGACCCACCAGGAAACACCCCATCTACCACACCTTTTCATCCTCCACTTGAGCCTCCAGGGATATTCCCACCCATGCCTCCATTATACTCTTATTTAGTCCGATCTTCTCATACTATGTTTAAAACACCTCTAGGTATGTTCCCACCTATACCATATCCATATCCTATGATGTATCCCCAACCCTTCCATCCTTATCCAACCATGTATACGCCATCTCTATTTCCTACTATCCATACAGGGTCTGATGATTCTGTTCCTTAAGATTCCACTCTAGTGCATGAAGATGAACTAGTGTATGAATTGGAACATACAAATCTTTAATAGGATAAAGATATAGGATAGCCCATGAATCTATCAGATCCTAATGACTAGCCTGCATCAGGTTTTTTTATAATTATGTGAAATTATATCACATCATTTTTTTTTCTATTGTACTGTGTCTTAATTATTCTTTTTTTTAATTTTATCTTATTCAGTGGGATATTATAATAGGAAATGTGGGACCACTTGTATGTATGAATAATGGAATCATCAAACAAAAATAATGGTGGATTACAATGAAGATAATAAAATGATAGGTAAAAATGTTAGGCAGTGTAGATTTTTATGGAAACTTTAGCCAAGTACAAACATATCACTACTATGAAACAAGTATCATGGAGGCATATTGGTAATTAAATAAAGGAGAAATCATGAGTGGAGATATGGGTAAGAATTTTTTTTAAATTGATATATATATATATATTATTATTGTATTTATATGAATTAACATGTTCGTTGTAACATCAGTTTAATTTTCCTGATGGTAAAGCTACTAAGGTCGCACAGTTGATAGATCTTGGGGAGTTATGGAAATCATATAAGAATGAGTTATATGTTGGTTTGATGAGTAGAGTCAGTTATTATTTAGATTGTGTACCAATACTCACTGACTAGATAATACCACAATATCAAGAAATGATCTCATATTGGAAGAGTAATGATTTTAAGGTATTCATAATCTTTAATGGTTTGAATTGAAAATTTAATTCTTATTAATTATATTGATTTTTTTAGGATTCATAAGAAAAAAAGAAAAAATATTATATGATGTATTTGTAAAATTTGGTGCACATTATAATACCCGAGCATGAGAGGTGTTAGGTAATTTAATATGAATAGAAATAATATCTATATTTATAATGTTACTAAAGTGGTCATTTCGTTTTATTTTGATCTTAAAGAAGTATAAAAACATAAATAGTCATAAAAAGGATTTAAAATTAAATAAAACTATTTTTAAATAGTCCTAAAATAAACTCACGTAGTCCTAATACTAAAGGCAAAAAATTACACATTAATACAGAAGGCTAGAAATTCCTCATCTAGTTAGATTTTCGTGCTAAAATTTAAGTTTTCTTCTCATGAATCCCTTTAATATAAGATTGTAAATTCCCATTTAAACTAAGGAGATATTTTTATGATTTTTTTTTTAAAATATGTAAAAGTTATCAACATTTGTTTAATACCTTTAAATAGTT
The DNA here is from genome assembly GCA_963277665.1 of Viscum album. NCBI lineage: Eukaryota > Viridiplantae > Streptophyta > Magnoliopsida > Santalales > Viscaceae > Viscum > Viscum album. The sequence continues at coordinate 125,410,235 of OY728146.1, read as the reverse complement.
ACTTTTTAAGAAAGAAAACTGTTTTCTAAAATTATTCTTTGAATGAGAATTAGTTTTAAAAAAGGGTGGGTATATTGAAATGATTATTTTTTGTAATGTAATTTGGGAGAGTGTTTTTTCAAATTTTATTTTAAATTAAGTTGATTTTTAGGTATAATATATATTTGAAATTAATTTTTTTGGGATTTTAAACAGCAACGTTACTTTGGTGAAACTATGTTGAAGTGTATTTTTTTTTATAAACCAAAATTTAGTGGCTGGAAGGAAAAGGTAAAATCATAGTGATCCTATTTGGTTTCTTGGAAATTATGATGTATAAGGATGAAATGTTTTTTTGGGTTATGTAATAGTTTTTTTGGATATTATTTACCTATTAGGTATTAGGTATTTAGTATTTTATTTTTTAAATTAAAATTTTGAAGTTACACCTTTGAATAATGGTGTATATTTGAGATATGTGCTAGTATTTTAATTAGGGATTGATAATTTTGGTATTAATTAGATCTTATATGTGTAATTGGTTCATCTTTTTAGGGATGATAAATTTTTTAGTAGAGAGGTTGTAAAAACCCATGTCCCAGTGGATTATAGTAGGGGGGGGGGTATTTTGTTTAACTTGAAAAGTGTTAATCCAAAATGAACAAAATAACATAAACTAAAAATACCTAACCTAAAATGAACAAAATTAAATAACACAAAATAAAACAAATAACCTAAACCCAATTAAACCAATTGTTCAAAACAGAAAATGAATAAATGACCAAATTAACTAACCAAAAATTACATAACCCTAAAATGAACCAAATGACATAACCCAAAATAAACCAAATAACATAACTAAAATATGACATAACCCAAAGATGAACCAAATGACCAAACCTAAAATTAACCAATTGAAATAACCCAAGATTAATTAAATAACCTAACAAAAAATTAACTAAATCACCTAACGCAAATAAAAATAAATAACCAAACCCAAAAGTGAACTAATTAACCTAACCAAAAAAATGAACAATTGATCAAATAACCTAATACAAAACAAACTAATGAACAAACTACCAAAATTAACCAAATGAAATAACCCAAAAAAAACATAACCCAAAAATAAAATACATTACCTAACCTAAAATAAACCAAATAACCTAACATAAAAAAGATATAACCTAAAATTGAACAAAATAACCTAACCTAAAAAGACCTAACCCAAAATGAAAAAAATGAAATAACCTAAAATGAAAAAAATAACCTAAACCCAAGTAATCTAATTTTTATAAAAAAATTAATTAACTAACCAAAAATTACATAACCTTGAAATGAACCAAATGATGTAACCCAAAATAAACCAAATGACCTAACTAAAACATGACATAACTCAAAGATGAACCTAATGTACAAAACCAAAACTAACCAATTGACATAACCTAAAATGATGAAAATAACCTAAAAAATGAACTAAATAACCTAAACCAAATAAAAATAAATAACCTAACCCAAAATAAACTAATTAACCTAACTAATAAAATGCACAATTGATCAAATGACCTAATACCAAACAAAATGATGACCAAACGACTAGAATGAACTAAATGACATAATCCAAAAAAGTCACAACCCCAAAAAATTAAATAACCTAATCCAAAATAAACCAAATGACCTTACATAAAAAAGTGATAACCTAAAATTGAAAAAAATAACCAAACCTAAAAAGACCTAACCCAAAATGAATAAAATGACATTACCCAAAATAAACCAAATAACCTAAACTCAAGTAAGAAAATTGTTCTAATAAAAAAAATGAACAAATTACCAAATGAACTAAGAAAAAATTAAATAACCCTGAAATAAACCAAATTATGTAACCTAAAATAAACCAAATGACCTAACTAAAATATTTCATAACCCAAATATGAACCAAATGAATGAACCCAAAATTAACTAATTGACATAACCCAAGATTAAGCAAATAACCTAACCAAAAATGAACTAAATAACATAACCCAAATAAAAATAAATAACCTAACCCAAAATGAACTAATAAAACTAACAAAAAATGCATAATTGATCAAATGTCCTAATAATAAACAAAACTAATGACTAAATGACCAAAATGAACCAAATTACGTAACCCAAAAAATACATAACCCAAAAATAAACTAAATGATCCAAACCAAAATAAACCAAATAACCTCAAATAAAAAATACATAACCCAAAATTGAATAAAATAAACTAACCTAAAAAGACCTAACCCAAAATGAACAAAATGACATAACCCAAAATAAACCAAATAACCTAAACCTAAGTAATCCAATTGTTCTAACCAAAAAACAAACAAATGACCAAATAAATAAAAAAAAATTAAAAAACCCTGAAATGAACCAAATGATGGAACCCAAAATAAACCAAATGACCTAACTCAAATATGAAATAACTCAAAGATGAACCAAATGACTGAACCCGAAATTAACCAATTGAAATAACCCAAGATGAAGCAAACACCCTAACAAAAAATGGACTAAATAACCTAACCCAAAGAAAAATAAATAACCTAACCCAAAAAAACTAATCAACCTAACAAAAAAAATGTACAATTGTTCAAATGACCTAATCCAAAACAAACTAATGACCAAATGAAAAAAATGAACCAAATGACATAAATCAAAAAATACATAACCCAAAATAAAATGAATGACTTGAACCAAAATAAACCAAATAACCTAACATAAAAAATAGATAAATCAAAATTGAACAAAATAACCTAACCTAAAAATACCCAACCTAAAATGAACAAAATGACATAACCCAAAATAAACCCAATAACCTAAACCCAAGTAAACCATTTTTTCTAACCAAAAAATAAACAAATGATCAAATGAACTAACCAAAAATTACATAACCCTAAAATGAACCAAATGACATAACCCAAAATAAACCAAATGATCTAACTCAAATATGACATAAACCAAATATGAACTAAATGATTGAACCTAAAATGGCTTAAAAAAAGTAAAAAAATAACATTTCAGAGAATAAACCAAATTATATAACTAAAAAATGACTTAACCTGAAAATGAAGTAAATGAACAAACCCAAATCAACCAAAATAACCTAACTTAAAATGAACCAAACTATCTATCCAAATAAACAAATAGAAAAATATTACAAAAGAGATAACTAAAAAATGAACCAAATGATATAACTCATTAATGAAAGAAACACCCTCAACTAAAATGTATAAAATGACTAAAATAAAAAATAATTAAAATACCAAATGAACAAATGAATTAATGACAAAATTACCAAACAACCTAACCAAAAAATTAACCTAGTGACCGAATGATCAAAATTACTAAGTAACTGAATAACCAAATAACATAACACAAATATAATTGAAAAAATGAATATACAAGAGGAATACATGTAATACCCATCTTTAGAAAGCTAATTAGTATGTATTGATTAGGTTATTCCAATAGTATTAAATTTCTAATTAAATATTTATTCAGATGATTCTTCATATTATGGATTTATTGACTAAATAAAATTTTAATTTGTTTAATGTTTATCAATTTCATATTATTCAATAACTTACTATTATACTAATCAATGTCATTTGCAGTGAGTGACATTGGGCATAGAAGGCCATGTGCCTCGAGAAAAATATTTTTTCATGAGTAGGAGGAAAAAGGATGGAAGTTCCATAAATGCATACACACAAGAAAATATTGTAAGTAATTTTATTGATATTTCAAATTTTGATACATAACTAATAATTAAATATCTTGTTTATATTTTCAACAGTGTGCCTTAGAGTCCCTTTATGAGAAAGAAGATGGAAACTTTAGGCCAAATGATTATTTGAGATAGATATTAGGTGATGAGAAATGGGGGAGAGTATGATGTAAAACCTTGAAAAAATCATCCCCACTAGGTATTGAACCTCATAGGGAACCTCTCAAACCACTCACACCACTAAAATACAAAATGATCATGCAGAAGCAGATGAGGCCCAAAAAATATTTATATAGGATCATAAAATAGGTAAACTGGTCACTAAACAGTTATTGAATGCTATATTAGTTATATGTCCATAAATTACATCATAGGATGCTAATGTTTTTGATTCATATATGGAAATAATATGCTCTATATATGATTCATTGAGTGATGTAAACAGGGGTCCTAGTAATGGTCGAGGTGATGATACTAATGGTGGTGATGATGATGATGATGATGATATTGGTGATCCAGAAAATGATGTTGATGATGGTGGTGATGAGGATGTTGGTGATGAAGATGAGGATGAGGATATTAGTGATGGAAGAGATATTTATTCCTTCCACTTTTGAGTTATTAGTAAAGAGAAGTGTGGATGCTGTTTAATCACTTAAATTGATCAATTGTGTGGATGTATATGTATGTTATTATATTGTAAATGGTTTGAAAACTATCACAAGTAGTTGTTTGAATGCTAAGTATAAAATATATGTATTGAATTGAATGTGTACCATGGTTTGTATTTTGTTTATAGGTTTTTGGTATTGTTTGTGCAGTGGGCCTAGATAGGATTCTACTACTTATTGAGGATATGGAGAAATACCAATAGTTCAATACACCATTAGTATATGATATGTTGGGGTAAATATATACCCATTGTTCTCATAATAACGGTTATAGATATATACCCATGGTTTAATGAAAACCGTGGTTATATCCTATACCCACAGTTTTATGTGCTACACCAACAGCTCTAAAACATGAGTATAGGCTAAGTTTCTAGTAGTGAAATGATTTAATGAAATTATTTTATGATTGGTCTTTGAGAAAATGTATTTAAATGAAAGGTGATTTTAAAAGGCATGAATTTGATGAATACCCATGATTTGGTTTTGAAATTGAAATGGCATGTCAAAACTTGAATTTGAGAATTTGAACTGTGGCTGATGAATTGAATTGAAATGAATGATTTTACCATGATTTATTTGTTTATTGAAGAAAATTTAAGCCTATGTAGTTAATGGGTTATTCGTACAAGCATGATAGGACTCTGAATCCCTAGAAATGGACTGATGATGACAACTCTAACTAAACCATGTTCAACATGATTTTCCCTGATGGGGTGTTGATTGATACTATCTTGATGTACTGAGCCTAGGAACTCATGAACACACTGTGATGTGATGATTAAATAAGATGTGTGAGGATCCTATAGCATGTAACTAACTAAAACTATGGATTTTGTACACATTTCTTATTTTTTATTTGATTATTACATTACATTGATTATAGAACTACTTTTATTCCTGGCCTTGATTGTGAAAATATTCATTAAATCATATTTTGATATATATTTCATCCATTTACTTTTAAATTATGTTTGATTTAAATTATGGAAAATTATTTTCCATTTATTTATTTTATTTAAATTAAATCATAAATGGTTTATTTGCATTTTAACTTCTTACAGAATGCTTGGTGAGACCCTACTGGGTTTTTTATCTCACACCCTACCTTTTCCTTTGAGTGTTTGAATATTTTTTTATTCCAATTCTATGAAAAAGGAAAGTACTACTTGGAGGTGGTGGGTGTGCTTGAGCACGAGAATTGGAGTGATGGTGGTGACTGATGGAGCTATGGTCCACTTATTGTATAGGTATTCTGAGATCTTGTATTAATGATATTATGATGTTTGATGGATGATATATTATTTGATATATCTATATATTTATGGAAATTTCTCCTTGAGGAGTGTTTTTAATACCATATATGTATTTATTTATCTTCCATTGTTATGTATCCATGGTTTTTTCTTGTGAAAAAACCATTCCCTTCAATGTTTTTCAAGATGTCAGGTTCTATTTTCCAACCAAAGGGGATCAAGAATTCCCTTCAGGCTATGTATGAGCCAGTTTGGGTACTAGTGTTTTAGGGTATTTGGGGTAGTTTATGACAAATTGGTGTCATATCAGGTTTTTCATCTTTCTTTAATGTCAGTATATTGTTTTGGGCTGTCTTAATAGACAAGAGGTAAGATTTTCTAGACTTATGGTGTATTTTTGAGCGAGTGCCCAGATATATCTCATCGTAGAAAGCCTTAAGTCACCATGGGTTCTTGGGTAAAGTTTACTTGAATAATAACTTGATATGATTCTAGTCCTTTTACAAATTTTATCTTAATATGTGAAATCCCAAAAGTTTGAATCATTTTTATGGAATTACTATTCCTATATCACTTGATTGAGTTGATTATCTGAGTATCATCATTGATGTTTTTGTGTTTCCTATTAATGTTATATAATACCATGTCCTTGAGAAGTTGTTTGAACTGACCTTAGGAGGGAAATTTTGATGAACCATGAAAAGAGAACCCTCTGATTGATTATAACCTTGTTGAGATAGTGATGCGTGCTATACAGGCTTTGGGATAGGTACCCACACTTATTCCTGTTCAGGATCCTATTTTGAAACCATGAAGGGATGAATCTAAAGATCATACTCAAGAGTTTCTAAACTAGAAAACAGAAGATTTATAAGGATTGAATGATCCTAAAGAGGCATAGGATTGGTTAAAAAATATTAAGATACTTTTTGAGTTCTTGGAAACTCCTAATTCGATAAAGGCGAAATGTGGTAACTTCAAGCTTGAAGGGTTTAACAGGAGATGGTGGGATCCAATGGTTACAGTGAAGAAACATGAATTATTAGAGTGTAAAGACTTCAAATCCATATTTAAAGATCAATACTATCTATATTCTATGGTTTTGGAGAAGTCTATGGAGTTTCTTAACCTCCAAAACTGTGATAAGGTTGTGACTCAATATGTGAACTATTTTTCTGAACTTGTTTAGTTTTCTCTTAAGGAAGTGAAAAATGAGAAACCTAAGGCATGAAGATTTATTATGGGTATATTATATGATATCGAATTTTATATTTTTATGTTGAAGCTCACTCCTTATGTTTACATGATGGATAGATCATTGATGGATGATCTTGACCTAGCTAGTAAGTTAGGGTTGACAGAAGTTCCTTTTACTCTTAGTGGTAGTTTTGTTGATACCTTTAAGGGAAAGAGGAGTCATGATGAGTCTCATGGTGGATCTCAATATCATGTATCATCAAGACCTTAGGTAGTTTCTAGAATAGGCCCATTGACTTTCTTTCAGTGTGAAAAGGTTGGTCATTCAAGGTGGGTTTTTACTGAGGCATCTAAGATTTATAGTTTACACAGTTTATTAGTCCACTTGTAAAGTTCTACTATATATTTTATACCCCACACAATAGAATGGGATCATCATCACCCAAAGGTAGTTCATTGAAATAAAATACTTCAAAAAATAAGGGCTTTCATCCACAAGAATCTAGAATTAATCTTCTTCATGTATTAGAAGAGTCTCTAGAGGAAAATGATGTGGTTCCATTGATAGTGATAGGTCCAATCACTATAGACTCATCTTTAGTCACTACTTTATTTTATACTAGTTCATCTAATTTGTTCATATCAACTCTTATTTTGAACTTGTTGAATCTTTCTACAAATATCATGTCTTATGTGATGGATATTCCCACACCCCTTAGAAGAATAATGCAATATGGACAATGATCGATCGACTGACCAAATCAGCTATATTCATCCCCATTTGCAATACAACCAAATTTGAGGACTTGGGAATCCTGTACATGTAGCTATTGTCCCATATAATGACTGTCTGAATAACTCAATAGGGGGGGGGGTGGTGAATTGAGTTCTTAAAATATTCTTTGAAATATAGACCACCCTCTTCAAAGTATGCACGTCCAATTTTCTTTATTAAGAGTTTATGCAGAAGAAAATTAAAACATGTAGAAAGGAAATTTAAAATAGAGGTTTATAGTGGTTCGAGGAATATAAATCCCCATAATACACTCCAACAACACTCTACTCCATGATCTTTTTGATTTTCACAAAAAAAACCTTTTATTGGGGGCTCTCAGCTGAGTACTAGTAGATGTCACATAATATAAAGGTCCAGGAGCTTTCAACTAGACTATATTTTTACAAGACCTATCCCCGGTCTTAACTACACTCATAAAATGAGTGAAAATAGAGTTATAAAAGAAACAATTTTTGAGATTTTTTTGCAGCATACGTTTGAAAGAATCAACTGACAGTAGATGAAGATTCATCCATAGAAAGGATAAGCTTCAAGAATAGATTGGGATAATATTTAGTGCAACTGATGAGGCAGATAATCTTAACACTTGACCTATGGATTTACTATATGTACAGATCTCACTGTTTCACAGTGGATACCTTATTTTGTTCACTTCCACATTCTCTGATTACATAAACATGTATCTATGTATCTGTTGTTGCCTACTATTTTATATATGTTTATTTGAAATTAAGAAAGGATAATTATAATGGTTTAATGATCTATACAAAAATCCTGATATTATAGGCTAAATACATTATGCATTTTTTCCTTCCAAAAATGGAATTTCTTCTATGACCACAATGCTAGAGGTATTTCTCGCTCCTTGAAAATTTCCCATTCATAGAAATATTTGAGCAGATGATATTTACTTAAATCGATAATCTTCTTTTGATGTACTCAAAAGGTATGAATTGACTTATCACAAGATTAGCAAGGATAATAATTACAATCTATACTATCAGATCTTTTAAGGATACCGACTGATCATATCGTTCACTGTCAGATATATTTTCCTTAAGAAAAATCTATATTCGTAATATAATCTAATTTTGACATATCATAAGATAATTTTGGCGTAATATAAAGTGTTACTAACATAGTATTCACTTTTGTTCAGATTCTTCTAACATTGAATATACCTCAAAAGAATAAAGTTATTTCATATCTATATTTCCAACTAGAAGTTTTTCTTGAGTGACTTACTCAAAGATTGTAAGATAAAATATTACATTAACATCTCTATTTCTGCAAAAAATAAAGATGTTCCTTGAACTTTGTAAGATAATATGCTTGTGTAAGATAAATACTTGAGAACACAACATAATATGAATATGATCTAAAACAATTAAAAAACTTTTCATAATAAGAGTATGTATTTTATAAATCATAAAAATACATAAAGTAGAGATGTATTGGAATGATACATTTTACAAAAATCTCCCCCTTTTTGATGATCACAAAACCAATGCAATGAGAAAAAATATTTCTGAAATGGTTTTTAATACACACGAAATTTTGTATTTTTCATTATATTCTCCCCCTTTTTGTGATATTAAAAAGAAGTTTATGAAGTAAAAACACTATCTATTTCACATAGATATTGGTTAGTAATCATAGGTTTAATAGAAAGAGTAGTTCATAATGAAATGTAAAAAAAATATCAGAAAGAATCTAAAGAATATAGACTTGCTAAAAATAAATAATTAATCAATAGTAACCATCAAAAAATAGATTTAATAAAGTGAATGTAGTAAAAAAATTTATCATAATCATTCAAATAAAAATTTATAGTTAACTTATGGAGATGATTAAAACTAATGAAAATGTTAATAATTACATAAAAACATTGGCATGATTCAAGTGTTTTATAAAGGCCCAACCATTGATCAATGAAAATTCATGAGATTCTTGAGGAATGAGAATTGAATGGACTACTTGAAATGAATTTTATAAGGTGTCTTCTTGAATGAAAAGGGTTGGTTGTGAGATAATGGCAGAGGAGCGTCAGCTATGGTACCAACAACATCTCCTAACTTCAGTGAGGATGAGCCAAGAACATCATGATCTTATCGAGAAACCCTGACTGGTGTTTATTGAATGTTGTGGGAATCTAGATGTTCTCTCACCATATAAAAGTTATATTCATGTGAAAAGGGTAGTTTAAATAGAGGTCCAGGGAAGGAAGAAGATTTATCTATGTCAAACCTTTGGTGTTCCCTGAATTGACCCACCTAAGGATCAAATATTTCCTATAGACATTGATAGGTATACTGATAATGATCAAAGATTTTTGGGTCTAAGAAGCCTTCTAACATGAATTTGAAAGAGTGCATCCACACACTCATCAATTATTCTCACTAATTCATTCTTACAGTAGTCTATAATGCTTTCAAAACCACTCCATATTCATTGAGATAAATTTACAACAAAATTTTTGAGGTCTCCTTTCTTCGCACAGCTGGAGATTAGGTTCTTCAAAACTTCTACTTGATTATCCAAAATTGGAATGAAATATATAATTTCTTTTTCTTTATAAGGATCTGTCTTATCGAAAGATTTAGAAAAATTATCAATCTCAACTCCATCATCATTTAAAAAATTTTACTTGAGGTTATTTATGAAAACTTAATGAAGATCATCAATCTTATTTTCAATTTTAGCATATTTATTTTTAAAATATCCACCTATATTTCCTAGAAGAGTAACAACAAAACTTATTTCACTCTTAACTTGTAAAGAGTCTTTCTAAGAATCTGTAATCCTTGTACTAAGCACATAGACTAAATCACTGGATGATTGAACAATGGTTTCAACAGCTTCTTTCAATGTGAATGGAAGACTTGAAAGTTCATCAACAACTGATTTTAGAAAATCTTGAAAAACTTATATTGTCACAATTTCACACTGAAGTGAATCAAAAAATGTAGTGATAAAATAAACAGCTTTAGATAATTCCAAGATTCATGACTAAACATCTTCACTAAGAGTGACACTAGCAATAGGTCGATTTGAATTTTTTTCCAAAACAGACTATATTAACAGTCTAATTTCTTGAACATAATATTTAGTGTCCATTTGATCACAAAGGGTTATTTCTTGATGTTGTACTTTAGAAAATTGAGTTTTTAGAAATTCAACATCATAGTCTAACTTATAAAAGGTTCTTTCAAAACCTAGTACTTATTCATTATGAGAGGCTTGGGGAATCCCTTTCCTGATGGACTTCTATACTCTTTTCTTATTGATATTCAACAACATTCGGTACATCATCCTCATGGTTTGATTCTTGCTAGAATGAATATTTGTATCTATCTTTAGTCATTATTTGTGTGGCTTGAGAGTGGGAGGGAACTAAAAGTAGAGATAACCTTGTCCTTATAGATATAGTCTTGTCTTGACCAATAGAGAACATTAGAGTGATATTTGATGCTATCGTATCATTTGTAGTTTGAACTGGTGGAGAGGCACAAACAAGAAGTGTGATTTCCTGATCAAAAACTTGAGAATTTGAAGGAATACCAATTCTAAATATCCTTATCAAATTGAGAGTTTCTTTTTATTCATCAAGGCTTTTTCTGGTTTCATATCATTGAGATGATCCTCTTATGACTATTGAAGTCTTGTCCAAATTTGAACACTCCCCTTGAATTTGAGCAGGGTACATTTTAGGCATCGAACTACACGACATCAACTTTTTTATAGAGAAATCCCAATGTAAACTACTCTTTCTTAAAACAATCATATTGAGAGTCATTAAACCATGAAATTGAGTTACATCATTATCATCCAAGGTGACTCTAGCATTTCATAAGATTATGGAAAGGATTAGACCATAAGGATAAAAGTTTAGGAACTTATTTTGAACATGGTAAATGTATCTCAAGATATACCATGCTAGGTTGATAGGTTTTTCAAGCATAAATAAATAGATAAAATAAAAATCTTGAAAAATAATTTTTTCAAACTCACCATTGGGTTGGATGATGCCAGACTAACTGAACTTCACTAGAAGCTTCCTTTATAGTTCAAGAGTCTTCACTTACTTTTTATTCACAATAGTAGTTCCAAAGAGTAAATCCATGATCTATGAAAGGGTAGAACACTCTATGAAAGATAGAGAGGTTTAAAATAATAGATAACTTTCATGAGGAACTTTCAACATTTCAACGAGATTGACTGATGTTAGGGACAACTCTTTTTCATTGGCTGTTGCAGTGCATGTGTATTAATATTTACCAAATAGAAAGATCACAGGTTTTTAGAACTCATTAGATTCTTTCTTGAAAACTATAGGGTTTCATGATGCATCAAACATGTATTACCAACCTTGATGATTTATAACCTTTTTCAACAACATATCAGTTTTGTCCAACCACTTGAAATCGACTGCTCTACCACTCAACACTTTTATTGATAACTTCTATAGTTTCATCCTAGTTTATGAACCACCATCATATCCTTTGGTTTTGGCCCTTTTCAGAAGGTTTATGGATTGTAAGGTTGAGATGGCTAGGGTAGAAAGGGTTCTAGTGAAGAGACACAAGGGTTCAAATGGTTTGAGAGTCGTTTTACGTGTATAGTTGATGCTCAATATAATTTTTGATTTTTTTGAGAGAAACAAGTGGTCATGTAGTAATGTCATAATAATTATTACTAAATATAGGTGATACGGCCTATGGGATGTAGGTATTACACAAAATGGTAACACAAAGAGATATTTAAATAAATCAAATAATTTACTCACTGTAAAAGTTATAAAATAAAATATTACTATGTAAAATTAAAAATACCTAATTAAAATTTAATAAACTCAAATATTTCAAAAGATAAGGGTTTATTAAAGATATCTTCTAATTTTTTTTCTGTTCAGAAAAATTCTAAATAGATATCTCCTTTTTATGCATGATCTATTAAGAAATGATGTCTCAAGTCAATGTGTTTTGTTCTCGAATTGTTTATCGGATTCCTTGAGATTTTTATAACACTAGTTTTATCACATATTATTTGAACATGATTAAAATTAAATCCATAATCCATTAAGGTGTGTTTCATACACAACACTTGTGAACAACAACTTCCAATAACAATATATTCAGCTTCGGTAGTTGATAATGCTATATAATGTTTCTTTTTTCTTGACCAATAAACAAGGGATTTTACAAGAAAATGAAAGGTTCCCAAGGTGCTTTTCTTATCTAATCTAAATCTAGAAATGTTGGAATCTAAGTATGAAATTAAATTAAAATCATAGGTTCTTTTAAAAACAAGATAAAGAGTTACAATTCCTTTTAAATATATTAAAATTATTTTTTGCAGCATTTAAATGCGATTATTTTGGATTAGATTGAAATATTTCACAAATAAATACTGAAAACATAATGTCTAGTCTAATTGTAGTATGATAAAATAAAATTCCAATGATTCCTCTATACAACTTTTTTTCAACTAGTTTTCCAGTTTCATGTGAATCAAGTTTGATATTGGAGCTCATAGGAGTTGAATAAGTCTTACTATTTTAAAGTATAAACTTATTAAGTAAGTCAAGTATGTATTTATTTGATTTAAGATATTTTCGAAATATTTTTGATAAACTTGAAATCCTAGAAAATAGTGTAGTTCTCCCATCATGCTCATTTAATTAATTTGCATAATTTTTTAAAAATGATTGCAAATATTTTCATTATTTGAACTAAAAATAATATCATCTACGTATCTTTGTAATAGTAAAATATCATAAAAAAAGTTTTATTAAATAGTATAGGATCTTCTATTCATATTATAAAACCATTTAATAGTAGAAAAGATCTTAATATTTCATACAATGACTTTGGATATTTTTTAATTTCATATAAATCTTTGGTAAGTTAAAAAAAGAATTTTGAAAATGAGTATCTTCAAAACCAAGAGGTTGTTCTACGTAAACTTCCTCCATTAAAAAAACATTTAAAAATAATATTTTACATCCATTTGATATAATTTAAAATTCTTATAGGATGCATATTATAGAATAATTATAATGTCTTATAATCTAGATATGAGGTCAAAGGTTTCCTCATAATATATTCATTCTTATTGATTATATCCTTTGGAAACTAGTCTAGATTTATTCCTAGTTATTACACCGTAGTCATCTTGATTATTTCTAAAAATCCATTTAGTTCCAATTACAGGATAGATCAAGGGTCTTTCAACTAATTCCCATACTTTATTTATTTTAAATTGATTTAGTTCTTCTTGCATTGATAAAAACCAACTTTCATCTAATAAAGATTCTTCTATAGATTTAGGTTCTAATTAGGATAGAAATCCAGATAATTCTACTAAGTTTTATAAATTCCTTATAATTCTTACTCCATATATATTTTCTATGATAGTTTCTAAAGGATAGTCTTTAAGGTTTATAGGTATTCTAGGAAACACACTTTCTAGTTATCTAGTGTCTTACCTTATTGGATTTAGTTCAAAGTAATCAAGTTCTAAATCATCATCCTTGTTTTTATGAAAGAAAGGTTTAAGTCTCATATTTTTGATTAAATCATTCTGGTCATCAATTTGAATAATTTTTTGACTGAAAGGATCACTTTCATCAAATTTCACATGATCTAATTATTCAACAATCCTTGACCTTTTATTGAAAACTCTATATTCTTTGGAAGTTGTAGAGTAACCTAGGAATATACCTTCATTAGCTTTTGGATCAAACTTTCCAAGACTATCCTTTGTGTTTAAGATAAAAACCTTTCATCCAAATACTTTGAAGTATCCTACCTTTGGTTTTATATTATTCCACAACTCATAGGATGTTTTCTTTAAAATAGGTCTTATCAGTACTCTGTTAATGATATAACATTCTATTTTGACAGCTTCAGTAAAAAAATGAGTGGGATTGTTATATTCACATAACATAGTCCTAGAAATTTCTTACAAAGTCCTATTTATTCTTTTGAAAAAACTATTATGTTGAGGTGTCTTGGGGGTAGATAATGTATGTTTAATTCCTTGCTTAGAGAAGTAAGAATTAAATTCATGATTCTCAAACTCACCTCCATGAAAAATTCTCAAATACATGATTTTGACATCTTTTTTGTTTTTCACAAGTTTACAAAAGTCAATAAATATAAAACAATATTCACTTTTAATCCTTAAAAAGTAAACCCATGTAAATCTTGAAAAATCATCAAATAATACATAAAAAAAATCCATGTGAGACTTACAGTTCTAGTTGGTCTGAAAAAATCCATGTGGATAAGTTCAATAGGTATATAATTAACCACTTATTTAATTGAATTTAAACATGAATTATGTTTCTTTCCCATTTTGCACGCATCACATAATTTCTTTTTGTTCAATCTAAGATCAGGAAATTCAGATATCAAATGCTTTTTAGATAATATTTTTGATGAATGAACATTGTAATGTGCAAGCCTTTTGTTCCAAATCCATGATTCATCAAATTTAGCATTTAAACAATTTACATTTTGTCTACACAATGAATTATGAACTAATGTGTAAAAATTTTCTGTCCTGGGTGCTTTAAATTTGAGACATTTATCTTTGAAAAATAAGTAAGAATTATTTGAAAAATCGACAGAATAACCATCATAAAAAAGTTGAGAAATACTTATCAGATTATGGTTCAAGTGTTCAACATAAAGTATTTTGTTGACAAGGATAGACTATGTATTTACAACTGATCCAATGCCAAATATTTCCCCTTTTTCATTATCTCAAAACATGACATACCCTCTATCTAATTTGGATAAGCAATGAAAATTGAAGTAGTATCCACTCATATATCTTGAGAATCCACTATCCATGAAAAATTTGCATTTTTGTTCATACGGCTAATTTCCTACAAGAAAAAATAAAACAACATAGTTCTTTGGTACCCAAATTAATTTGGGTCTAGATATGTTAGCTATAAAATATTTATGCATCCAGACTTGTTTTTGTTTTCCATAGAACTTTGCAGTTTGTTTTGAAAATTATTTTGAAAGGATTTTTTTAATTCCAGATGTTTGAGGATTTTTCAAATCACAAATATTATCATAATGTTTCGTTTCACCATAATGAAATCAAGTATTCTTAAGAAGATATTTATTTTTTGAACAACAAATAGAATATTTTCTATGAAGTTTGTATTTTTTCCCTTTTCTTACAATTCCAAATTTTTATTTTCTAAGTTGATTTTGACCAATAATTTTATTTAAATATCCTTCTAATTTTATAAAAACACTTATAGTATCTTTAAAATTTTTAACTTAATTCTGTAGGGTTTCAATTGTTTTGTCCTTTTCAGCATTCAAAATAGAATATTTTTCTAGCTGATCTGTTAGCTCTGAAATCTGATTATTCAGATTTTATTCTTTACCAATGACTTTATTATAGTAATTTTGAAGGTATTTTTTTTATTCTTCAAACTTTTATACTTAATTTACAACATAGTTCTGTATTAATTTAGTTATTTTTTTGAGCAATATTCATTATCTGAATTACGCCCAGAGTAGTAAGAATGTACCTTATCCTATTTTTCAATAAATTATATGTTGGCCTTTTGATTTTTAGCTTCAGATTCAGATTCTGATTATATAAATTCTCTATAATCTTCAAAAACACTCTATATAGCCTTCATATATTTCTTTGACTTCTTATATCTGGTATTCTTGAAATATTTCTTTTATATCTTCTTTTCTTCTTTGATTATCAGATAGTCGGGCTTGAAGTGTCCTACCTTTTTGCATTCATATAATTTTAACTCTTTAGAGTTTTCACTATGATTATGTTCTTGTTTAAGGTCTTCTAAGTCCTCACATCTTGTTATATAATTTTTTAAAGTTTCATGAAAATTGAGAAATCTCATCATTAGATTCTGTATTTCTTAAGAAGTCTTCTTATTCTTTAGATGCTTCATATTTTTTTTTTCACTTTTGTTATTTTTGTCATCTTTAGAAGTATAGGCTTTCAAGGAAACATTTTCCTTTTTGATTATTATGGGATCTTCATTTGCAGTTTCCATCTTGGATTAATACATCATAAGAGTTCCAGTAAGATCTTTATTCTTGATATATTTTACCTCTTTGATTATCTGATAATAGAAAATATTCCATTCCACTTAGGTGGTAATACTCTAAAGACTTTTAGTGATTTCCAGGCACATTAATAGGAATTCCTAGAGCATGAATATTGTTCACAATCTCAGTGAGTATTCTATTCAGTTGATTAATAATTTTTTCCTTAATCCATTTTGAAAGTTTTGAACTTAATCTTGGTTGTATCATATCTGAGAGATTTCACATTGTTAGTAATTTCATATTCTATTACAATAGTAGTCTAAATTTCATGCATTGTCTGACATTGAGAGACTTGATTAAACTAATATTGTCCTAACTCATAGATTATATCATTCATAGATTTGGAATTTAGATCAAAGTTTTCTTAAGCTGTAACATCCCAAGTTTCAAGTTTATTATTAGGAATTTTATAGGGATTAATATATTTGAGATACACCTTCAGACCAAGATTCTTCAAATAAATGACCATGTGTGATTTCCAAAAACCATATTTCTAACTATTAAATTATAGATCTATAACCATTGAAAAAAATTCTTAGTTATCATCCATAATAGCCATTTGATGATAAATATTTGGACTTAAACCTTTTACAGTTTTGGAATTGAAATTAACTTTCTATAATACCAATTGTTTTCCCAGATAATGACTAACTGAATAACTCAAGAGGGAAGGTGATTTAATTCTTAAAAGATTATTTGAAATATAGACCACCCTATTTGAAGTATTCACATCCAAATTTATTTTTTAAGGGTGTATGTTGTGGAAACGTAAAACATAAAGAAAGGAAATTGAACATAGAGGTTTATAATGGTTTGGAAAATAAAAATTCCCTAGTCCACTTCACCAAAACTCTACTCCACGATCTTGGTGATTTTTACTAAATAATTATTTTACCGGTGGATCCCCACTAATTAAAAGCAGCTGTAACTTATTACAAAGGTCCAAGAGATTTCAACTAGGCTCTCCCTTTACAAGACCCATCCGTAGTCTTAACCAAACTCATACATAGAGTGAAAATATAATATAAAAGATACAAGGTTTGCGAAATATTTTCAGCACATAGTTGCAAGTAGTAACTGGCAGTAGATGAAGATTCTTCCTGAGAAAAGATAATCATTAAGTATTTCTCAGGATAATCTTCAGTGAAACTAATGAGGTAGATAAACTTATCACTTTATGTATGGATTTACAATATGTATAGATCTCAATGTTTCATAGTGGAAACCTTATTTCGTTCACTTCCACATTCTCTGATTCCACAAGCATGTATCTATGTATCTTTTGTTTCCTACTATTTTATATATGATGATTTTAACTCATGAAAGGATAATTATAATGGTCTAATGATCTATATGGAAATCGTAATATGATAGGATAAAGAGAGTATGCATCCACTCCTTCCAAAAATGGAATTGCTTCTGCAACCACAATGTCAGAGGTATTTCTCTCTTTCTAAAAATATCCTATTCATTGAAAGATTTGAGCAGATGATCTTTCCTTAAATCAATAATATTTTTTTGATGTACTCAAATGTTATGAAATGAATTATCATGATATTATAAAGGATAATCATGAAAAATTTTAGTATTAGATCTTTGAAGGATATCAAATGATCATACCATTCACTGTTGGATATCTTTTCTATAAGGACACTCTTTATTCATAAGATAATATGATTTTGATGTATCATAAGATAATTTTTTGGTGTAAGATAAAGTGTTACTAACAAAATATTCACTTTTTTTCAACTTCTTCAGATAGTGAATATACTTCAAAAGAATACAGTTCTTTGATATCTATACTTATGACTATAATTTTTTCTTGAGTGACTTAGTCAAAGATCGTAAGATAAAATGTTACATTACCATTTCTATTTCAGATAAACTAAATATTTTACTTGAAATTTGTAAGATAATATGCTTATATAAGATAAATACTTGAGCACACCATATCAAATGAACACATTTTGAAACACTTAACAAACTTTTCAAAATAAGAGTAGGGATTTTGTGAATCATCAAAACACATAAAGAGAAGATTCATTGAAATGATACTTTTTAAAATAGTAGGATATTATTAGATTTCATGATGTTAAATTTATAATAATTTATGATAGGTATCCCCAATCCACTTCTCATTTTTGGAGTGACCACCAGGAGGTGTTGAGATACCATGTGAGTTTGAGTATGAATTATCATCCACAAATAGATGGATAGATACAACGAGCTATACAAATATTAGAATACATGATTCATGCTTAAGTTCTTGATTTTTGTGGATCTTTGGATAACCACTTGGTAAGGGCTGAGTTTTCCTATAACATCAGTTATTAGTTGTCCATTTGTATGGAAACCTTTGAGGTCTTGTATGGTTGCCTATGAAAATATTTGTTATGTTTGTTAGATATTGGTGAAGCTACATTGATGGGTCCTAGTTTGGTATAAGATACAATGATAAATATTTAGTTTATTCATCAAATAATGGTGAAATCACATAGTCGGTATAAATCTTTTTCTGATCGTCATACATGCCCTTTAGAGTTTTTAGTTAGTGATCAGGTGTTTTTGAGAGTTTCACCTCAGTTAGGTCACTGATGGATTGGGAATTGGGGAAATATTGCATAGAGATATGTGGGGCCATTTGATTTTATTAATTAGTTTAGAAATCTATTTTATCTCTTTGATTTTCCACCTCAATTGATGTCGATTCAAAACATGTTTTACATATCAAATCTTTGAAAGTATCTTCTATACCTATCTTATGTTTTGATATGGGAGGACCTTGATGTAAAAAATAATTTATCCATGAATGAGAATATAGTTCAGATCATTGATTATGGGATAAAGTTTCTTTATGGGAAGTTTATACCTTTGGTTTGAGTGATAAGGAATCATGGTTCTGATTCACATGTGACTCAAAAGCGTGAGGCACTGATGAGAGAGTAGCGACCTTATCTATTTGAAATGGAGTATTCTTGATAATATTTATATGGGTAGAAAGATTTTATATTGGAAAGGTTTTAACATACTGTTACCAATTTCAAGTACTGCTTATCCTTTGTTTTTATGTCCTCTTTCTTAGGCCTTATTTTGGTTCATTTTTAGAAGTTTTTGAAACTTTTTGGAAATTATGGTTTTTTTCTTCAGGGGACTACATCATGAAGAGTAATGGGTGTGCACGAAGTGAGTTTTAATATAACATGTACCTAAATACTATGGTATGGAAAATTTTGTTTCCACTACCAAATATATTATGGCTGTAGTGTTGACCACCAGGTTGTGGTGTGGTGAGTTTTTGAACCTTTGCAAAATTATACATGGTTATGGAATAAAGAATAGATATGGTTTAGAGGTGGATGTGGTTCCTCTACTATTTTGGGGTTGGATGTGGTATGGTGTATGGTTTACTCCATAGCCTTACCCTGGGTAAATTAGATATGATAATAGCCTACTCTATGGAATCTAGAGACTTGTTGACCGAGGGTTCATTGTGGTGTAACACTATTGGCTATGCTGTAGTGTTGGGTGATTGTGGCGTGGTATCCCTTACTACACTGTGTTATAGCCTTTTTTAGTAGTTATGTGTTGTGGTGTCTTGGGCTATGATGTGGACTTATGTTTTCTATACTTAAAATCCCTAAGCCCATTTTTATTCCAACTTATTCCCAGTCAAACCTTATTCAATTTTTTGGAATTTTAAGGCTCCCAATAGGAATTTTGGCTTCTATAACCTCTATTCTTATTGGATCAAAGCACATATGAATTATTTTGATCTCTATCTAGTAAGTGGATCTTTTCTCATATGGAATAATCTATTTTTTTCCTTTTCTCTTTCTTTGAGAGTGAAAAATCCTTATGAAATTGATGGATTGGATATTTTTTTTGATGGATCATGATTCTAAGGATTACTCCTTAATATTTATTTCCTTTGGGTCTCAACTAGAAATCCCCAATATGGGTGTTTGATTTATCATTTTATCTAGTGATAAAAAGGTAGATGGTTCCATAAGTTTTTTTCTATAATTTAAAAATTGATTTATTTGTTGATTTGAAATGTATTTTCAATGGAAATCCTTGAATTGATTAGATTTGATGTTTGATTTAAAAATACATATATTTTTGAAATGAAAAATCCTTTTTCAAAGGCTTTGAGAAATTGGTTGGATTTCTAGAAAGATGGTTTGAGTGGAGAAATGATTTAATGAAATGATTTGATGATCAATCCTTGAGAAAATGGATTTAAATTAAAGATTATTTTTAAATGAATGAATTTAATGAAAACCTATGATTTGGTTTTGAAATTGAAATGGAATGTTGAAACTTGAATTTTTGAATTTGAACTGTGATTGATGAATTGAATTAAAATGAATGATTTCCCATGACTGATTTACTAATTGAAGAACATGTAAGCCCAAGTAGTTATTGGGTGATTAGGATAAGCATGATAGAAATATAACTCCCTATCAATGGATTGGTGATGGAAAATATAACTAAGAAAATTTCAACATGATTTCCCCCAATGGGGTGTTGATTGATTCTATTCCAATGGAATGAGCCTAGGGACATGTTCACACACTGAGCTGTGATGATTGAACGATATGTGTAAGGATCCTATATCCTATAAATAACCATCCACATGGATTATGTACATGTTACTTGGTTTTGATTTGGTCATTACATGAAATTGATTATAGAACCACTTTTATTCATGACCTTGGTTATGAAAATGTTCATTAAATTCTATTTTGATATATCTTCCATTTATTTACTTTGAAATCATGTTTGATTAAAATTATGAAAAATGATTTTCCATGCCTTGTTTTTTTTAAATTAAATCACAAATGGTTAATTTTTATTGAAACTGATCATGGAATGCTTGGTGAGATCCGATAGGTATATTTAGATTACACCATATCTTTTCCTTTAGGTGTTTGTAGATCTTGTTATTCCAAGTCTAAGAAAATGGAAAGTGCCACCTGGAGGTGGCAGGTGTGATTGAGCATGATTCTTGGAGTGATGGTGGTGACCAATGGAGCTATGATTCACTTGTTTTATAGGTATTCTAAGATATTTTATTAAAATTATCGTGACATTTGATAGATGATATATTATTTGGGATATCTATCTATTTATGGTACTTTATCCTTGATTAGTCTTTGACATACTAATTATGTATTGATTTATTTTCTTCTGTTATGTATTGATGGTTTGTCCTTGTTGAAAAACCATTCCCTTTGATGTTTTTTATGATTCCATGTGCTAGTCACCAACCCATGGGAATTAGTAAAGGACTTTGAGATATGTTAGAGATAGTTTTGGTACTGGAATACCAAGGTATCTGGTTTAGTTCGTGACACTCCAACACCAACATGATACAATCACCAATAATCACTAAAGTGTTCTCATTTTCTAAATACTCTCTTCTCTAATCTAGAGTATGTGATTTTTGGAATATCTTCTCAATCTCATATTTTTCTCATTATCCTCTAGTGGTTATTCATATTATTTTGAAAGAATCAAGACTATACTAAAATTTGATTGCTTTTAATTAATCCTCTCTCTTCTTCCTCTCTCTTCTTATCAATTTCCACTACCTTTGAAGTGAGGGACTCAAGTTTTTGTTTCCATAACCATTAAAAGTCAAGAGACTAATCTATTTGAGGTTTATAGATATACCCATTAAAATGTGAGTGTCTATTGTATTCTAGTTTCTTTCTAAAACCTAAAAAGTAAGGGAATTTTGGTATCTTGGCCACTATTAAATCCAAGGGACTAATACATTAAACCCTCAAGCAATTTGGGTGGTAGATTTAGGGGATATTTTAGATATATTTATTAAATTCATTACCAAATTGTGGGCCTTATTTACTTCCAACATTTTTTTTATTAATATTTTTCATTTATTTAATTAATCAATTTTTTAATCCATCAATCCAATTAATAATTTTACTTTCATAATATATATTTATTTTATTATTTCATTTCTATAAATGTATATTATTTCTATATCATTTCGCTTTAAATTTTTATTCTCTTATTTATCTATTCATTTTTTTTAAATATATTTATTATTTTAAATATAAATTTATAGTCTTTAAGTATTTTTTAATTTATTTTAATTTTTAAAGGGAAATTTACCCCCCTTTTCCATTTTATTATACTTTTACCTTCACAAAAAAGCTTCATAATTACCATACTTCAAGATATAAGGGAAGAACCAATATTTGTTTCTACAACATTTTACTACTGATGGATATGAATCTTTGGTGAAATCAAGGTTCAAATATCCAGTGATTAAATCAGAATTTTAGTCTAACATGTTTCCTCAATAAGTGGTATTAAAGGGTTATTGGTTTGACACAGTCAAAAACTCATGTAAATTTATCAATTTTTCTAGATCCATTTTTTTATTTTTCAGTTGGTCATATTATCATTAGAATATATAAAAATAGTTAAAGGTAAGTTTCAAATCAATTAGTTCCACAGAACAAACTTTGGTTTCTGGAAGATAATGATAGAGAACTATCTCATCTATAAGGATCACAAACTTCTTTTGTGTGAGAAACCCAACATGATGGATAAAGGATAATGATAAAATTTGAATATAAAAGTTCTTATATTAGTGAGGATGACATTGTAATGAAATGTTTCATTCAACATATGAGAGAAAAATACCACAACTTCACTTTTGGAGGCCCTGAAGAAGATTTATAAAAAACCAAAAAACATTAAAAAAAGTGTTACTAATGAGGAATTTTTTTTAGATTGAGCCTATCAGAAGGAAGTTTAGTGGTAGATCATGTGAAAAATTTCAACATGATTAGATGTCAGATCACATTAATTAAAGTGACTTTTTCATATGATATGTGGGCTATACTACTACTTTCATCTTTACAGTAATCTTGGGATGACATGGTTACAATAATAAGAAATTTATATGGAAAGACTGATCTTGTGTTTTTTAATGTCCATAATTTTATCTTTAATGAGGCTATTAGGAGAATATAGGTCCACGTAGCTTCTAGTAGTTCATTTAATACTAATGGAAGGGTACACTCACCTCATTATTAGAATCATCAACAAATAGAATAAATTTCCAGAAAAAATAGTCATGGGAAGTCAATTGGTCCTTATCATACTTGCTATAATTGTAGTAAGAAAATAAATATTCAAAGAAATTATAGAAACTATAAGGAAGGAACTAGAAGAATAACTAACAGCTATTCAAAATATATTAATGTAATAGAATATAGTATAAATATAATACTTAATGTTCACAATCCACTGGAGTCATGGATGATTTACTCCAGTGCATCCTTACACTCAATGGTGGATTTCAGATGCTTGAAAATATATGTATTTAGAATATTTAGGAAAGTTAATATGGAAGATGATGAAGCTTTGAAAAATGTTATAAAGGTGGGGGGTTTAAATCTATGGATGATGAATACGAGTTTTCATTGGTTGAAAGTAGTGAGACACATACTAAGCCTTAGAAGGAATCTCATTTTAGTTGGAAAGTTAGATGATGAAGGATTTAGTACTATTTTCAACAACGTAGTTTGGAAAGTGAATAGGGGGTCCATGGTTATGGAATAAAGATCAAAGGAAATAACGCTTTATTTGACCATAATTTCAGATGGAAGTGAAATTGATGGAATTTCAACCTCTGAAAATTTGGAGGTCTGGTATTGTAGACTCTGTCACTTTAGTGAGAAGAACATGAAGATTTTAACAGGGGAGGTAATTATGAAGCTTGATTATACAACTATCAGAAGTTGTGATAATTGTGTTTTTG
The DNA here is from genome assembly GCA_963277665.1 of Viscum album. Taxonomy (NCBI): domain Eukaryota; kingdom Viridiplantae; phylum Streptophyta; class Magnoliopsida; order Santalales; family Viscaceae; genus Viscum; species Viscum album. The sequence continues at coordinate 125,385,674 of OY728146.1, read as the reverse complement.
GAAATCCAGAGAGGGTTTCATTTAACTTGAATAGTTGAAATACTATAGCCCAAAAACTATAGCTTGTTTACATGGATGTCTGAGGAATTTACTTTATTAAATATCATGGAGGATCATAAAACTTCATCACATTAATTGATAATCTATGAGGAAGGTATACGTTTATTTTCTTAAAAATAAATTTGATGTGTTTGATATATATTTTCAGTTTAAATACATGGAGGATTTAAAAAGTTTCTAGAAATTGAAGTGCCTTAGATCTAATATTGGTGGTGAATATAATGGTATAAAATTCTAAAAATTCCATCAAAATAAGGGGATCAAGCTTGAGAGAAAATTAATCTAAACTCCACAATAGAATGGAGTGGAAAAGATGATAAACTAAACTTTGATAGATAAGGATAGATGCATGTGTGTTCACTCTGAAATTCCTAGGGACATCTGGGTAGAATTAATTATCACAAAAATATACTTGGTCAATAGAAGTCCTATCTTTATAGTGGGACAAAGTCTGCCTAAATAGCTATGGTTTGATAAGCTACTAGAAGTTTCATATCTAAAAATATTTAGTTTCATTACTTATTCTCTTGTTTATGAAAAGGAAATAGATAAGTTGGAGGTAAAATAAAAATACAATTTTCTTATAGGACATGGAAATGAAGAGTTCGAATATTGACTATGGAGTGGTGACCAATGGAATATCATCAGATGTTAAGATGTAAACTTCAATGAGAAAATCTTATATAAGGATTAAAAATTCGATGAATCAGAAGTTGATGGAAATTGGTCAATTACTGAAGTAAAAGTTTATATGGATGAAAGAACTATATATTCACAAATACCAATTATACTAAACATTAGAATGAATTCAATTGAAATTTGACCAATGAAAGGCATTCCATAATACTTGTGAACTATAGATATTTGAGGGAAGTATTTGGAAGAAGAGGAATCAATAATAAGAGTATTGAAAGTTCAAGCATCATAAACTAAATTTCTTATTAATATAGAAACTCCACTAAGAAGATCTTCTAGAATCATATGATTGGTCCATTAGTACAAGGTTGACACAAAATTCTTACTTCTAATGGATATTAGGGAACCTGAATATACATAAGATGCAACAAATATCAGTGACTTAAAATAGTGGAAGTTATCCTTGGATGAATATATGAATTTATTAAATTTCAATGAATCTTGGGACATGATTAAACTATTAAAAGAAAAATAATTACTTGAGAACAAAATGGGTCTATTATTTGAAATAAGAATCTGACAAAAGTATAAGATATAAGGAATACCTAGAAGTGAAAGGATTCTAACAGAATAAAAGAATCAATTTCTTAAAAATATTTTCATCGATAATAAAGCATACTAAAATTCTAATGGTGATAATAATTATTTCATATGATGGTTTATATTTGGATCATATGGATGTAAATACTACCTTTGTTTATGGTGATTTTGAGGAGGATATATACATGATGCATCCCAAGGGGTTTGATGACCATCGGAAGAAGGGACTCATTTTCAAAATGAAGAAAAGTATCTATAGCTTGAAATAGGCATCTTCATAGTGCAATCATAAGTTTTCTGAATTCATGGATAATGAAGGTTTCACAAGGAGAAAATTTAATCATTTTTGTTATTATAAGATATGGAATGATTGTACTTATGTTATAATCATACTCTATATAGATGGTATGTTGTTGGTGGGTCCGAATATTCCATAGATTCAAGAGATGAAGAGTAATTTATCCATAATATTTAAAATGAGGAATCTTGGTCAAGCCCATAAAATATTTGGGATGAGGATAGATAGGGATTATAAATATAGTACTCTGGTGTTATCCTAGAAATAGTAAATTTGGAATATCATTGAGAAATTTGGGATGACCAGATGTAAATCTGTCAGAAATCCTCTTTCTAGACACTTCAATTTATCCAAGTAATATATAAATTCAATAGTATATGAGGTCCAATATCTAGATAAAATACCATATACATTAGTTGTCAAAATATTTATGTATGAAATTATTTGTACATGGACTTATATTTCCTTTACAATGGGAGTGGTGAGTTGGTTCATGTTTAAACCAAGGATGGAGCACAAAGAAGCTGTGAAGTGGATCATATAACACTTGAAGGGATTAGTATATATAGATTTGTGTTTTAGGGAATATGATCCCCTATAAGGATTTGTTGATGAAGATTTTTTATTGATTTAAATAGTCAAAAATAAAAATATGTTTTTTGTTTACGTTTGGAAGAGTGATGATTAGCTAGATGTCACAGTTATAACTGATGGTGAATTTTTCTATAACTGAAGAAGATTATGTTGCAACTAAAAAAATCTAGAAAATATTTTGTTAGTTTAAAGTGATTAAAAAATGATCTAGGTAAAGAATTATAAGGAGGAATGTTATTCTATGATAGTTAGAGTGCTATCCAACTTGCTAAAAATAAATAATTTAATGTGAAAACAAAAAATATTTACTTGAAATTACATTTTATCTTGAATCTTATATAATATAAGGTTTTAGAGCTACAAAATATCTCATAAAAGAAAATATAGCTGACATGTTCACAAAGGTTTTAGAAAAATAAAACCTAAGGCAACATTATGACTTAGTGGGATTCAATTGAATGATTGGAGGATAAAGAGCACTATAATAAACATAGAATAAAGAGTTAGTTTTCCCAAAGTTTCAGAGGATGCTGAATAGGTTCCTTGAAACAATATTTAAATGTGAGATTTTTGGGATCATGAATATTTTTCACGTCACCATAATATCACTCAAAAGAATTTCGGATTTTGGTATTATGATTTTTTCTTACCAGAGCAGCAACACATGAATCTTATGTTACACCTTAGTCTCTTAATTAATTTAATGATAAAAAATACTATTTATTGATCCAACAATTTCATTTTATGTTATTTTAACTTATATATTTGATTATCTTCTTAGTTAATCAACTATCCAATTCACGGGTTCAAGAGGATCATGTAGTTCCATTTTAAAGGTCATTACTAGACTAAAATAGTGAGTAATCAGAGTGAAACCACCAAAAATTTGGTGGGGGAATCCAATAGTTAGTGGTAATACCTAGAGCCTATAAACTATCTGGTGAGGATTTGATAGTGGAACCTGCCACTAAATATACCACCAATTAGCCAGTTGATCCCAGTGCCCAGCCAGTTCAGTATATTCATAAAGTCAAACTGGCTATTTGTGGATGTTACCCTTAAACTCTCTCATATCCCAATGAATCCAATTTCCCCAAATACCTATTAGATCCTTAGGGGTCCTCTATATCCTATATATACAACCCCTTAAAGGTTTTGAAATCCAATAAGACATAATTTCTATTATTTACCCATTTCTTGAACTTAAATTTTGTGCTTCATCATTACAATAGATATCCCTATTTCTATTGGATCTATTTCTCATTTTTCCCATCTTATTCTTGTTGAGAAAATAAAGTGTTATTATATAGGGTTTTTGTTTATATTATTTATTCTTCTTCTTAGGTGCTAATTACCACTAAAGTGAGGGAATTGAGTTCTCAATACTAATAAAGTGAGGGACTTGGGTGATCGCTACCATTAAAGTGAGGGAGTGTTGATTTCTTGCTAAAATTACTGAAAATAAAGGGTTTGGGATTTTTTGATATCTCTATTGAAAAGAAAGTGTATTATTTCTGTTCGGGTATATGGATACCATTAAATCCAAGGGATTAATCTAAAACATATCAAACCTTAAGGGGACGATACATAAGGATCAAAATTGGGTTTTATTCAAACTCATTTATCAAAGTTTTGTGCCCTATATTTTATTTTATATTTACAATGTGATTACTCTTGATTAATTTTATTTATTTCTTAAATTTCATAATTTTATTGCATTACTTTATTTTAATTTTTTAAAAGGAAATTCACCCCCTTTTTCTATCCAACTTTGAACAACATCTTAAATACACATATCAAATTAATGAAAGTTCACAAAATTTCAATAGATAATATGAAGACTAGTCTTTTGGTGTGATGAATAGTATACTGGATGGGTCAGTTAAGTCAATGAAAGCCTCAATTGAATGAATAATTCAATGGATGGTTGACCAAAAATGTTGGATGGTGGTGAAACCTATTTAATGTACAATGTATCTATATAAAAGGAGGTGGGACCAACTGCTAGTATGTTCACTGTACTACATTAAAAAAATTATGATGATATATTTTTAAGATATAGTGTTTTTAGTTCTTATACTTCTAGTAATATAAATAATTTTCAGTGTTCTCTTACAGATGTAGGAAAAAAGTTTGAACCACATAAAACTTGTGCATCCATTTACTTTTCATATTGTTTTTAATTTGAGTTAGAGTGTGTGTTTGGTTAATATGTGAAGTGATGGTTAGGGTACAAAAAGACTTACTAATTTTTATACTTAAATATATAATAGATGAACCTACAGTTAGTTTTTTGCAGTGCCGAATTATCAGTGTATACAAAGTGAACTCAAGGTTTAAACATCCAGTGTTTGTATAAAAATTTCAGGTTGATGTGTTTCCCTGATAGAGGAAACCCCTCTCTATCAAACCTCATCCCATATCAAAGGACTCTTCCCACTCACAATGCTCATCTATCCTCATACCACCCTCAAAAGGGTGTCACTTTTTAGGCATGAGACAAATGATCATCTCACCCGTCATCATTGGGCCTAAGATTTTCCTAAGTTATTGACTATCCATAGGGAAACCAACCTAGGATACCTAGATCACATCTCATGTCCCGAGATCACCCAAGGTCTATTGTAAAACAAACCACCACTCTTTCCCCTTGGTAAAATAGTCACTAGTCGATCCAACTTCCCCCCTCCAAATCCATTTTTTTATTTTTGAAAATCCACTTTTTGGTAAAGTGGTAACCACACAATGTCACCCTATCTCTTTACCTTGGTCACTTTGAATCCCTATCCATCTACCCCATCCCATAAAACATGTATTTAGACAAGAATTCATTCATAAAAACACATATGGATTTGTATTAAAGGGACCACCTACCCCTATCAAGGAGTTACCATCTAAGCCAAGCTCCACCAAGCCCTGATCTAGCTCATCCATGACTTATCTAAGCCTGTATTACCACCCAAGCTCATGCATCACATAAAAAAACATAAATAATTAATTATAAACAATTATAATTAATTATTTAATTAAAAACAAATAGGAACAACTATAGTAACCCTATTTTTTCTTACATGACTATTACATCATTTTAAAGATAAACAATATAATAATTAAACATTCAAGGATAAAAATGTTTAGTATCTTGGGGAAATCAGGATAAAACATAAATTTTACATAATAAAACTTAAAAAATTATTTAAATACTTATTTTTTATCCTTTTAAAATCTCGCATTCTCTTTAGTAAATGTAGTCACATGAGGATATACATCAAATAAAGGGGTGAGCTAAAAGCACAGTTAGAGGAGTAAGGGTCATGAATCAATATTACATGAGTGAGCGTAATAATAATCATCATATAATATTAATAAGATAATTATAATAATCATTATGAAAATATTTTATAAATTCATTGAATATTCCAATGAATAAAAATGAAACATCATATCATAGTGGTCAAATACCACACATAATTGTGAAAAAAGTTAGCATCATGTTCACGCATAACATATGATCATAATAATAATATCATCCTTGTGAAAAAATATAACATAACTTTCATGTATATAACATATTATATCATGAGATACATCACATTAACCAATTAATTGGAAGACAATATACTTCCAGGTCTACCCGCCACATCATAATATTTACTTATTCATGCATGCTATATAGAACGTATAACAATCGTAATCATGAAATAACCCATGGAAAGTAATGGGTTTCATAAGGATTTAATAAATCATGATTTCATTAATAAACTTGAGGTTCCAAAATTAATAAGGGAAACATATTAGGCATAGACATTATCATTTTTGAGTGAAGAAGAAACAACTCAATAGGAGTAAAAGATATGTATTAGAAAGAAAATCCTTTCTGGTAAATCTTTGAATTTGAATTATAAATAAAGGAGGTAACATGTATATAAACAAAAGAAAAAGAAATAATAGTGAAATAATATTTAAGAAAAATTAGAGGAATATCCATACTGAAAATGACATGAAAAAGTGATAACCCAAAGAAAAAGAGTTGTGTTCAAGAACCCCTTACCTTAATTCCCACTTTATTTCATCACCTTTCTGCTTACTGAATAATAAAATTAGGATTATTAAAATATATTTATGGAAGTTAATTGTGTTCATTTGTTAAAATATTTTTCCATTATAATTATTGGATTCTATTTTATAACATTATTTATTAAACGTTAATTGTTTTGTCATCACGTTTTCATTAAATTTTCCTGTTTTGTTTTGATTTTGCTAATTTTGATCAAAGTCATTATGAATGAGTATAATTACTTCAAAAAACTTATAATAAATATAATTAAATGTCTATATATTATATATGATTCATAATATCTATCCACTATGATGTTTATAATTGTTTACATAGAAATGTCTTCATATGTGGTTAACCAACCTTTGATGGAACATTGTCAGGAGAACATGAAAAGGGAGTTTGAAATTTATATATATCATAAATATGATACTTATAGTAGGTTAAAATCATTAATAAAATGTTAAATTACTTCATAATTAATATTATAAGTTTTTTTTGAAAACTTTGTGAAAAAAGAAAGGGATGAAGAAAAAAGAGGAGTTAATTGAAACTTACTTAATCCTCAGTGTAGCTTCTCGTGCACGACACTAAAATTACCTTGATGTTTGGAGTTGGTTTACTCAAAAAAGTACATAGGTATTTTAAAGGGATTGAGATAGAGGATTTGGGTAGAACTTTTTTATTTTTAAATTGAGGGAGGAGTGGTTTTCCAATGGGAGGGAGAGGGGTTATTTATACTCGAGGAGAGGGGTATTTTTGGAATAAAATATTAAATGAAATAATATATTAAAGGTAAAACTTGTAATAGTGATTTTTTTATAATATAAATAATTTATAAATATAATATAATGGTTTTAATGAGTTTAAACTTCTTTATAATTAAAATTAATTATTTTATAATAAAGGAATGTAGAAAAAAGAAAAATTGTTATTTCAAGGGAACACTTTTGACTTTAGGTTTTAGAAAATTATTTTAAGGATTCAAAATTAAGTTTATTATATTTTAACGAACCATTTATGAAATTAAATATTTTTTTATGAACCTAAAGTTATAGATATTATTAGGTCATTATTACATCATAAATGATGTAATTTAAGATACACAAGTTACGAGAAAAACTGTATTTTTACTATTCACCTGAAGATTGAAGCATTTAAGACAATTACTAAAAAATAAACCTTGTAAAATTTTGGTGTACTAATTTCAAAAATTATATTCATTTTATCAAAATAAATCTCCATCATAAGTAATTTTAATTTTTAATATAAAAATTATGATTTTTATGAAATAATTTAAAATATAGTTTATTAAAACTGTCTTTATATTTTCTTTGAGTTTTTAAATCATGATATTTATTTTTTGGTATTATAATATTTATATTTAATTAAATTAATCATTATATATTTTTTTATATTACAATTTATTATTTTGAGGTAAAATTATTATTCCAATGGTCTGGTTACTATTCCTGCCATCCATATTACTATTCCAAATATCACATTACTATTACGATGATCACATTACTATTATAATAGTACCATTACCTCCTATAAAATACCAATTAATTATTTAACTTAATATTCACTAAAATTTCTCCCAAGGTTATATATTTTCATTTTCTAAGATGTTAATTCATTTACTAATATATTTTTTCCTTTTCAATAGTATTGGTAGTGGGGGTGATGATTCTAGTAGATTGAGGTGATCCATATTTTCCCATTTTCCCATTTTAGCTTTTATATTTTATATTTTTTATCCAATTGTAATTTTTGGAATTTTTATTAGTTTCATTTCTGATTAATGTAACAATATTTATTAATGAAATAATTTTTTCTTAGTTTCTTTATGTGTATAATACTATATAGTATATTATAACATACATTTATTTAAATATAAAAAATATCATTTATAAACTTTCAGTTGTTAAAATAATTGACGAACAACTCATTAAGAACCAAAATTATTCCAAAACCTCAACCAACTGCACCTGGAGGCTCCCTAGGACACCCTTAGTACCATCCTAGACAAAATCCCCAACCATCATCATCCTATTATTCACTAAATTAATTTAATTTAATCCAAAAGCTTATAAAATTCACTATAATGTTTTATCTTACCAAAACAGAAAGTTTTAGCATGCATATGAAATATCAGGTCATCCTCTAATAAGGATGCATGAAATCCACATCCATTTTGGTCGATTCCACCATGATCTGATGGAATTGAAACCAAATACCTAAATAAAATTTTCCAATATATCAACGAATATAACGGAGAGAAATGGAGGTGGATAAAATGGAATAAATCACCTTGAAATTCTATTGAAACACACTCAGATTCAACCCTGGTTAATGGGTATTGAAGGAGAGGCGTGTGTGTGTGTGTGGGGGGGGGGGGATTTATCAAAGATATTTAATTTCCCGATCCCCCTTACCTCATAAATCCTAAAACCAGTGACCAACAAAAATACCTTTTACCTCATATAAAACACCAAAAACACCCCCATTGGTGGCCCTAGGTAGTGGCCTAGGCTTCTGGTCATCCCACTGGTGAGTCGGTGGTGGCTCACTAGCTAGCTAGTGGCTGCTGAATTTTTTTTAGAATCCCCCAACCTCATATCCTTCCTCTGATTCCTTCTCAAACCCTTAATCCAACACCTAGGCATTTAACCTCATCCAAAAAAACCACTTATAGATGTTAAAAATCTCATAACCCTAGTTCAAGTATTGGTTCTCAAAACAAACCATCCACTAAATGAGAAATTAAAATTTCCTCAAGAATTTATAACCTATAATGACTTGGTTCATTATAAACTCCCCACAATAACACTTCTCATCTTTGAGAATATATGGTAGTCCTTAAACCCCATCTCCTAACCTACTATGTTCATAAAACACCAAGAAATCACTATGTTCCACTTCCAAATTCTCAACTTCACTTCCACTACACAACCCTAACTTCAAACATACCATTTACCAAAAGTTATGCCACTTCATCGATTCCAAAATGAACATCAACACTATTCTCACCACACACATCTCTCCTGACACACCTTGGAATATTTACCCAACTCATCCATAGGTTCATGGTTCTCCCCACCATAGGAATTCCTACTGAAAATGAACATTGAGCAGTCTAATGACCTACCAACCATGTATCGAACATGTTATCAATGTGGTATCTGTAGAGACCCGAAGCTTGATGTACATTGACATTACATTACATTTGCGGAATACTTAGTACATAACAAAAACACACACACAAGGACCGTAATAGTTTAGTGTCTTTGGAAACTCGGAATATAATCCTCTAATCCTGGTGAAAGATCATCAACATCTCCCATAAAGATATTCCTTTTTATTATACCTAAAACCATTCTTTATATCCTGGGGAAAAGAAAACATAAAAGGGTGAGCTCAAATGCTCAGTAAGGGTAAAAAAAAGAAATATCAATCACATCATATACATAAGAACATAACTTTTGGAAATCTTAACCTGTAAAAGAGATCATAATTTTATAACCTGGGATAACTCATGGCAGTGAAATGTAATCACAATAATCATAACTTAAAACATTAAACTTTGTGGAATACACACATAATCATAGAGAATCATTTCTTATTAGTCAATACTCATTTCCAATACTATCTTAGTGGACAAAGTCCCTTTCTGAACCGAGTCACCCTCGTTCCAGTCCTGTTTCACTGAACCGGTATAACCTACCATTCCAGCCATGTCTATCTCATGAGATATAAAATATTTACCCAATGCATTGGAGGGATATATAGGTCCCACCCATCTCATAATTAAACCATTCTTATGTGTTCCACAAAATCATAAATCACACATCATTACATAACCCATGTAATAAAAATGGGAATCTTAAACATCGTGACATCATAATACAACTCATATAAGATAAAGGAATTCATAAAAATAATTCCATCACAACATAATAAAATCAATGTAATAATAGGGATATAAACATAACCCTTTATAATCTTAGATGGAAAATAATTTTGATAAAACGCTTGAACTCCATTCTTGAGGAAAATATCCTTTCTACTTCAAAAACACTTTTCCTTTCTTAACATGTAATAAAATTTTAAACTAAAAGAAGTTGATTAAAAATAAACTTGAAAAATTGTAAGGGAATCTTCTTGGAAATAATGTTTTAAAAATCCATTCATGCCGTATAAGTTAAAAGAAAACATTCTTCTCGTACTTTTGTCGGAAAAGTCAAAAAGTACCTCGTACGAAAAAACGACAAAAGATTCCTTTCATATCCTTTACTAAAAACTCACCGAAGGGTAAATTTGGATTTAAAAAATTGTATGTGGATGGAAATAAAATTACATATTGAGGAAACATGGATATGGATGATAAAATACACCCCAGTAAATACCAAAGTATAAACAATCTCGGATAAAAATGAGATTGTGATATTTTCCTTACCTTAAGTCCGATTTGCTTCGTAAGTGTCCGAACCTCCTGTATAATGATTTAAATAATGTCATTAACTTATTACAGAATCATATTCATTGTTATGATATCATATATGGTTCACTTAAGACTTTATATTACCCGTTCTTTTGTAAGTTCCATGTTAAAGAAGCGTTTTGGGTAAAATCGTTTCATTTATCGTAGGTGTTTGGACTTGTTGTTCTTGACATTATTATTACTTATATCATGATTTACTTACTTCCAAAATATAAAACATGATTTATATATCATATATATTCAGTATATATATATATATATATAATAGATAGATAAATTAAATGAAACACACCGTTCATGGAGACGGTAGTCCGTACGTACGCATGAACGCTGTTTTCCTTTCCTTATTGTCTTGAATGGAGGTAAGTAGATGAAATACATATATACATAAATCCAGTAGCTTTATAATGTCATATATTTCATTATTATTTCTTATATATACTTTATAATCATTCTTAAATGGTTAACATGGAGAATGAATCTCATCGCGTCGTGGAGACGGTAGTTCGTACGTACGCACGAGCGATGATATCATTCTCATGATCGTGAACTTGTGTTGAAGTGTATGTATAATATTTCAGTATCAATATAACTTTATAATAATCATATATAGTTACTCATTACAACATTATACCCATCCAATTAAGGTGTTGGCAGAAAATAGATTACACCACGGCGTGGAGACGGTATTCCGTACGTACGCACGCGCGATGATTTCCTTTTTCCGTAGGATGGATAGAAGGTTAATTAGAGTTGTTTAATATTTATAATAACATATCAGTATATAGGAAATACTGATGTTATTACTTTATCATGAAACAACTAAAGAAGAAGAAGTTGAAGAAGAAAGAAATAGAAAAAGATCGGTAATGGATATTACCTCTTTTTGACGCGCCTTTTCTTAACCTCCACTTAAAGAACTAAGGATGGTCTTTGAAGAAGACCAGGACCTCTAGGATGATACTAGGGAAGTGGAGAAGAGATTTTTTCAGGGTTTGTCCGAGCTTGAATGCTCAAATTCGTGTGAGGAGGAGAGGGAGGAGGTGCCCTTTTATAAGGGAGGAGAGGGGCACCTTAGGAATATCTCAAAATATTATTTTATATTAAGGTCAAATTCGGTTTATAATGGTTCCAAATGGTCTTATTTCAAAGATAAAGTGGGGATGGGTCGAAATAATCTCATCCAATATAATTTAGACAAGTTTAGGTTCCTAATTTAACCTTATCATTTAGATTTAACATTAAGTTAAATAATTTTACTTTTACCGTGTCTTCTTGTGTTCTTATACTATAAGGTTAATAAACTTACTATAAGAAGCCAAACTAACCCCAAATTGTTTATTATTAATATATATAACCTTATCTAAGTCATTTGGCCGAACCTTAGATTTTTAGGAATAAAATAACAATTAATAATATAATATTTGTTTAAAAAACTATTTTATGTCAATTTTGACACTATTTAGTAATTGATTTTTGTGAAGATCATAACAGAATGATAAGTTCTAAAAAAGTTAATTAAATCAACAATAATATGTCATATTAACCTAGAAAATTAGTGTAAGTCATAAAAAGTCTCAAATTATATTTATTTGAGTATTTATAACATCAATTATGTCAATATTTCATTAATAAGATAATTACTACATCATCGTTGTGTCATAAATAAATTAAATTATTTAATGTCTAAAAATTACAAATAAAATACCATTATGTATTAAATATTTTTATCTTTCTCATGAATATTTACAATCGAATTTATCTTATGTATAACCCTATATTAAAAATGTTTTAGTAAATAAACTTTGATTTTAACTCTTTTAACTCTTCTTTGAATTAAATAATAATAAATGTCCTAATCTAATCCAAGTGGGCCTAAATGGTCATATTTTATTCCTAAGATTGTTTTTGGTCTAATTAAACTTATCCAATAGAATTTTGACATGTTTTAGGGTAATAATAATATCATTTTTACCCTTAATTACCCTATTTACATTTAACCGTGGTAAATAAAAGTAAAAAGTTACTATTCACCAAAAATTATTTTCATCTCATTGAACCACATTTTACTTACTGAAATCAACCGTGTCTCTCTGATTTTTGAAATTCCACTCAAAGAAGCGGTAAAATTAAGTTTTATGAAAAATTCATTTTTTTAACTACCACTTAGTGGTTTCACTATTCATCAAAAATTGAAAGTTTTCAGAAAAATACAAAAAATTAGGCCTAAGATATATTTGATATTATGAACTCAAAAATGATTTCTATTTTACCAAATTCAAAACATATCAGTTGCATTAATTAATTTAAAAATTAATTCCCGTCGTCAAAACAAAAGGCGTGTTTTTAAGAGATAATAACTATCAAAAGATTGACACTTGTTTATAACTGGTTTAAATGTGAAATTACATCCAATGACCAAAATTGTATTGAATTGTAAAAATATATTCTAAATATACTTTAAAACCACTCAAATTAATAATTTATCACTATTAATTATTTCGATTGAAAAAGTTGTTTTTAATTAAAATTTAGTAATTTTCACTATTCATCAAAATATGAAAGTTATCCGAAAATCACCAAAATTTCACCCTAAGCTAATTTCGATATTCCGAATCCAAAAATGAAGTACATTTTAAAAAATAGAAATTAAAAAATTTCAAAAAGTGGTTATTACTATTCATAATGTCTAGTTTTAATAATATTTTAATAGCATATCGTTGTTTAGCGAAACTTGGTGTTGCGTACAACACACGCTATCATGGAAGGTCACGATTGTGTGTAATTCAAGCTAGGTCAGTGATGTGTATTGTGAAAGCTCCTTTTGGTGTAGCGTATAACACAAGACATTAATGAAATTAAAAAGAATATTTTTCATAAAATCTCGGGGTGTTACATTCTACCCCCCTTAAAATGAATTTCGCCCTCGAAATTCGTCGGGGTTATAAATGGTTTACTACTCGAAAGTTTCTTTAATAGAAACCCACATCGTAAAAAGGAATACCAAAACCAATATTTAAAAACAAAAGTATGAAACGTAACGGTTACCCAATTAAACTAATCACTGGGTTTCCACATAGGTGAAAATATGGATATAGAAGAGAAATCTAACCATCATGTTCTGATGGAGAGTGGTAGAGAACATGGCTATGGAAAAGCCAGCAATCACAAAGCCATAAATTTGTGACGATCTAGGGTACCATCTGATTCATCGGATATAAGGGCACTAGGAAAACATTTTTGGTTTTCAAGATCATTTCCCTAAAGTTGAAAATTTGAATTAGAATAAATACTTACTTTATTTTGGTACAATATCACTATTTTTCATGCCTTGAACAATTTCCACTTCATCTCTTAAATAAATGAAGTTGAATTTGTTATTCGTGAAGTGTTAGCAGATCATGTGATAGAATGACGGGTCATTCCATCTGTCTCAAACAAAAGGTTAGCAAAAATTATATACATAAGTCGATCTATAGTGAGATTAATCATATATGGTTCTTAAAATGGACTTATACTTAATATATCATACTGCTTAATATAATAAAACTAGTTTCTACTAAACAGGGACTTCCTGTAGGCCAGTGGTATGCGATAAAGGCCAGTCGCACTTCGGTTGTGGGTTCGATTCCCACATCCTTGTCCGAAGCGATGGGCTGTCGCCCGTCCTGCAGGTTGTCCTTTTTCTAAAACTACATTACTATAACATCCCATCAATAATATCGAAAATCTTCTATCCTTAAACAATACTAACTTATGTCCAACATAATCCATTCTAATCTTTAGGCTTATCCATAATACTGCAGTCCACTCTCATAACATAGTGAAAACGATTACCAGAGATTTAATACCATCGTTGATCCCCATATATCATAAGATATGTTTTGTTGGTCACATTCCAAACATTCAAAGTCCTTAATCATGTATTCTCTTGAATACCCATTGAACCTTAGTGAAAACATGAATGCAGTTAAACGTTAACACTTTCCACATACCAAAATCCTCAAAATTCTATATACTCAAACCATGATATCACTTAGTCCTTATATCAATCATGAGCTCATGAATACTGTTAAACATTTCATTTTCTCGTTTTCCCTTCATTATGCGCATATCATCTTATTTCCAAAAATATCTCAATCACTTTGAATACCACATTAGACCAATACATAAATATTCCAATACTCCATGATACAACATTATTTTGGAATCCCATTACATAAACACTTAATCATTCCACCACATCGTTGTCATATTCAACATCGCCAATAGTGATCGCATGTGACTTCCCTTTGTCCTTTGCCTTAAGCGGTTGCTCATGTCGATCATCACTAACCCTTGGATTAGGAAATTTATTAGCATAATACCCCATTTCCTTGCACTTGAAGCATTGAAGTGTTGGTGGTGCGTTCTCTGCAGTGTTTGCTTTATTCACATCATTAGAAACCCTTTTTCCATTACTTTGACACTCAGCCGCTCGATGACCTTCTTTTCCACACTTAAAACATTTTCTAGTTCCTTTAAGACAATCTCCACCATGCTTCTTTCCACAATTTGTGCATAAGGAAACATTCATATTCTTTTCACCATTATTCTAAGATTTCTCCTTGAACTCCATCTTTCGTTTCTTGTCAAAACCATGAGATGGATATGTAACACCAACTTCCATTTCTACCTTGATAGCACAACGCACAATTTATTCATAGCTACTGAAGTCTCTTATAGCCAATGCCCTTCGAAGACTTGGTTTTAATCCACTGAAAAATCGATCAACTTTACTTTCAGGTTGGATGATAATGCCAGATGCATACCTTGAAAGTCTTGTAAAATTCGATTCGTATATACCAACAGATTCATCATCCTTCTGCTTCAGCTCAAGAAACACCTTTTCCATCTTTGTTCGAAGAATACGAGGGAAGTACTTACTGAAAAACAAGTTCTTGAACTCATCCCATTCCATGGACTCAATTTCATCTCTTGGCCTCGTATTCTTGATAAGATTCCACCATTGATCAGCTTCACCTTCCAAACGATATACTACTAAGATGACTTTATCATGTTCAGAACATTGAAGAACTGAAAATATCTTTTCAGTGGTACTGATCCATTGTTCAGCAACAAGTGGATCGGAAGTCCCACTGAAAGAAGGTGGACGTTGCCTCATGAAGGACTCTATAGAATATTGTTCCCTTCTCTGCTCATTTGGAAGTCCAGAATGATTCATATCTTGTGTAAGTATAGCAATAAGATTTTGCACTCCATCTCCCATAACATTAGTTTGTTCAGGAGGGAAATCATTGCATTGTCCATTGCATTGATCAACAAGGTTCCTTCGGATTCCATCCATCGTCTAAAACCCAAAAAGAATAGTGTGAGAGGCAAAAATCATGCTAGGGAAAACAACATAATAAAGGGGGAGTACCTTAAATATCTAACATCTTAGGTTTAATTCTATGATCGTTAGCGTAATTCTAGTACTATAACCTATACGTATACTTAACCTTAGGGACATCCCTAGACATACCTTAGAAATATCTCTAGGGATCTCACTAACATTTTCGCATCCTAGTTTCCAAAGGTTGACTAAACCTTTCCTCTAATACCAACTATAGAGGTCTGGAATTACTTCCAGTGGACTATAGTTGATACCTATCAGGGCACTCCATGGGCGGCTACACCCCCTGGGCGGGACACACCACCATCCCCAGTGGAAGCCATTTCCTCATGAAGCCCTTGGGCGGAGAGCCATGCTTCGTCCAACTCTCACATGTGAGAGTTCCCAAGGATCGGATACATTCCTACCTCCTCTGCCTTTGATATCAACTGTAGAGACCCGAATCTTGACATACATGAACATTACATTACTTTTTCGGAATACTTAGTACATAACAAAAAACACACACACAAGGATCATAATAGTTTAGTGTCTTTGGAAACTCGGAACGTAATCTTCTAATCGTGGTGAAAGATCATCAACATCTCCCATAAAGATCTTCCTTTTTATTATACCTAAAACCTTTCTTTATATCCTGGGGAAAATAAAACATAAAAAGGTGAGCTCAAATGATCATTAAGGGTAAACAAAAGAAATATCAATCACATCATATACATAATCACATAACTTTTGGAAATCTTAACCTGTAAAAGAGATCATAATTTTATAACCTAGGATAACTCATGGAAGTGAAATGTAATCACAATAATCATAACTTAAAATATTAAACTTTGTGGCATACACACATAATCATAGATAATCATTTCTTATTAGTCAAGACTCATTGCCAAGACTATCTTAGTGGACAAAGTCCCTTTCTGAACCGAGTCACCCTCGTTCCAGTCCTGTTTCACTGAACCGGTATAACCTACCATTCCAACCATGTCTATCTCATGAGATATAAAATCTTTACCCAATGCATTGGAGGGAGATATAGGTCCCACCCATCTCATAATGAAACCATTCTTATGTGTGCCACAAAATCATAAATCACACATCATTACATAACCCATGTAATAAAAATGTGAATCTTAAACATCGTGACATCATAATACAACTCATATAAGATAAAGGAATTCATAAAAATAATTCCATCACAAAATAATCAAATCAATGTAATAATAGGGATAGAAACAGAACCCTTTATTATATTAGATGGAAAATAATTTTGATAAAACGCTTGAACTCCATTCTTGAGGAAAATATCCTTTCTACTTCAAAAACACTTTTCCTTTCTTAACATGTAATACAATTTTAAACTAAAAGAAGTTGATTAAAAATAAACTTGAAAACTTTTAAGGGAATATTCTTGGAAATAATGTTTTAAAAATCCATTCATTCCCTATAAGTTAAAAGAAAACATTCTTCTCGTACTTTTGTCGGAAAAGTCAAAAAGTACCTCATACGAAAAAACGACAAAAGATTCCTTTCATATCCTTTGCTAAAAACTCACCGAAGGGTAAATTTGGATTTAAAAAATTGTAGGTGGATGAAAATAACATTACATATTGAGGAAAAATGGATATGGATGATAAAATACACCCCAGTAAATACCAAAGTATAAACAATCTCGGATAAAAATGAGATTGTGATATTTTCCTTACCTTAAGTCCGATTTGCTTCGTAAGTGTCCGAACCTCCTGTATAATGATTTAAATAATGTCATTAACTTATTAAAGAATCATATTCATTGTTATGATATCATATATGGTTCACTTAAGAATTTATATTACCCGTTCTTTTGTAAGTTCCATGTTAAAGAAGCGTTTTGGGTAAAATCGTTTCATTTATCGTAGGTGTTTGGACTTGTTTTTCTTGAAATTATTATTACTTATATCATGATTTACTTACTTCCAAAATATAAAACATTATTTATATATCATATATATTCAGTATATATATATATATATATAATAGATAGATAAATGAAATGAAACACACCGTTCATGGAGACGGTAGTCCGTACGTACGCGTGAACGCTGTTTTCCTTTCCTTATTGTCTTGAATGGAGGTAGGTAGACGAAATATATATATACATAAATCCAGTAGCTTTATAATGTCATATATTTCATTATTATTTCTTATATATACTTTATAATCATTCTTAAATGGTTAACATGGAGAATGAATCTCATCGCGTCGTGGAGACGGTAGTCCGTACGTACGCACGAGCGATGATATCGTTCTCATGATCATGAACTTGTGTTGAAGTGTATGTATAATATTTCAGTATCAATATCACTTTATAATAATCATATATAGTTACTCATTACACCATTATACCCATCCAATTAAGGTGGTGGCAGAAAATAGATTACACCACGGCGTGGAGACGGTATTCCGTACGTACGCACGAGCAGTGATTTCCTTTTTCCGTAGGATGGATAGAAGGTTAATTAGAGTTGTTTGATATTTATAATAACATATAAGTATATAGTAAATACTTATGTTATTACTTTATCATGAAACAACTAAAGAAGAAGAAGTTGAAGAAGAAAGAAATTGAAAAAGATCGGTAATGGATATTACCTCTTTTTGACGCGCCTTTTCTTAACCTCCACTTAAAGAACTAAGGATGGTCTTTGAAGAAGACCAGGACCTCTAGGATGATACTAGGGAAGTGGAGAAGAGATTTTGGCAGGGTTTGTCCGAGCTTGAATGCTCAAATTCGTGTGAGGAGGAGAGGGAGGAGGTGCCCTTTTATAAGGGAGGAGAGGGGCACCTTAGAAATATCTCAAAATATTATTTTATATTAAGGTCAAATTCGGTTTATAATGGTTCCAAATGGTCTTATTTCGAATATAAAGTGGGGATGGGTCTAAATACTCTCATCCAATAGAATTTTGACAAGTTTAGGTTCCTATTTTAACCTTATCATTTAGAATAACATTAAGTTAAATAATTTTACTTTTACCGTGTCTTCTTGTGTTCTTATACTATAAGGTTAATAAACTTACTATAAGAAGCCAAAAGAACCCCAAATTGTTTATTATTAATATATATAACCTTATCTAAGTCATTTGGCCGAAA
The DNA here is from genome assembly GCA_963277665.1 of Viscum album. NCBI lineage: Eukaryota > Viridiplantae > Streptophyta > Magnoliopsida > Santalales > Viscaceae > Viscum > Viscum album. Next base: position 125,366,401 of record OY728146.1, on the reverse strand, counting down.
ATTAGATTTTTAGGAATAAAATAACAATTAATAATATAATATTTGTTTTAAAAACTATTTTATGTCAATTTTGACACTATTTAGTAATTGATTTTTGTGAATATCATAACAGAATGATAAGTTCGAACAAAGTTAATTAAATCAACAATAACATGTCATATTAACCTATAAAATTAGTGTAAGTCATAAAAAGTCTCAAATTATATTTATTTGAGTATTTATAACATCAATTATGTCAATATTTCATTAATAAGATAATTACTGCATCATCGTTGTGTCATAAATAAATTAAATTATTTAATGTCTAAAAATTACAAATAAAATACCATTTTGTAGTAAATCTTTTTAGATTTCTAATTAATATTTACAATCGAATTTATCTTATGTATAACACTATATTAAAAATGTTTTAGTAAATAAACTTCGATTTTAACTCTTTTAACTCTTCTTTGAATTAAATAATAATAAATGTCCTAATCTAATCCAAGTGGGCCTAAATGGTCATATTTTATTCCTAAGATTGTTTTTGGTAGAATTACACTTATCCAATAGAATTTGGACATGTGTTAGGGTAATAATAATATCATTTTTACCCTTAATTACCCTATTTACTTTTAACCGTGGTAAATAAAAGTAAAAAGTTACTATTCACCAAAAATTATTTTCATCTCATTGAACCACATTTTACTTACTGAAATCAACCGTGTCTCTTGGATATTTGAAATTCCACTCACAGAAGCGGTAAAATTAAGTTTTATGAAAAATTCAGTTTTTTTAACTACCCCTTAGTGGTTTCACTATTCATCAAAAATTGAAAGTTTTCAGAAAAATACCAAAAATTAGGCCTAAGATATATTTGATATTATGAACTCAAAAATGATTTCTATTTTACCAAATTCAAAACATATCAGTTGCATTAATTAATTTAAAAATTAATTCCCGTCGTCAAAACAAAAGGCGTGTTTTTAAGAGATAATAACTATCAAAAGATTGACACTTGTTTATAACTGGTTTAAATGTGAAATTACATCCAATGACCAAAATTGTATTGAATTGTAAAAATATATTCTAAATATACTTTAAAACCACTCAAATTAATAATTTATCACTATTAATTATTTCGATTGAAAAATTTGTTTTTAATTAAAATTTAGTAATTTTCACTATTCATCAAAATATGAAAGTTATCCGAAAATCACCAAAATTTCACCCTAAGCTAATTTCGATATTCCAAATCCAAAAATGAAGTCCATTTTGAAAAATAGAAATTACAAAATTTCAAAAAGTGGTTATTACTATTCATAATGTCTAGTTTTAATAATATTTTAATAGCATATCGTTGTTTAGCGAAACTTGGTGTTGCGTACAACACACGCTATCGTGGAAGGTCGCGATTACGTGTAATTAAAGCTAGGTCAGTGATGTGTGTTGTGAAAGCTCCTTTTGGTGTAGAGTATAACACAAGACATTAATGAAATTAAAAAAAATATTTTTCATAAAATCTCGGGGTGTTACAGTATCCACCTCACTACATCAAAACTCACGCCAAAGTTCCAGTTGTACCTCCTCTATCTTACCTTTTTGAAAATATAGTCTTCACCTATTGGAATTCCACTAACATGCCTGATAATGATGTCTTAATACTAGAAGGCATCATCAAATCATCCCAATGCCACCACAGAAGTCTGAACTTGAATCTTGGTGAAACTACCCAATTAGATCATCAACTATCCGCCCTAGTAAATATAGTCTCACCCCAAGAACTTGCACAACTTTGATATGAATTGACCTCAGATCATACCAAAAAACCCTAGGGCTGATGCCAACACAATAAATCCACCCAACAATGAATCTGTATCATGAATCTAGTATTTATTGAGGAACCAGATCATATCAAATCTTACCTCACACTTTCATCTTGATGTCACATCGACCATCCACCAATTGGTATCACTCACCCATGAACCTTTCAACATTAAGGTCATTCAACAATGAATGATACAATTCTACCATCTATAGGAGTATCATTATCATCTCTCCACTGGACCAAACATCAATCTCCATGACCCATGATCTATTCATCACTGAGCATAATGATTGGAAATATCTATCCTGCTCCCACCCGAGTGCCAATACCGAACACCAATTGTCACATTTTCTCAGCATACCTAGAATGATTCTATTCAATATCCCATGGGGAAATTCCTACCATAGGACTTATCTTAAACTTATCAATGAGCACCGAACCAAACAAGTCCCAACACCACACACATGTCACTCCTCCCGATCCACAATTACTTCCATTGTGTCAAACCCTGACACCAAAACTCCTTGATAATTCATATCGAGGCATATCCTTAGTTAAAACCTACTATAGCTCCCTGAATCTTCATATATGTCACCTCCTCACATAGAGGGACACCTTACAATTTTCCTGAAACCTCGGGACATCATTCCCATGAACATCTCATCGAACAACTTTCTCACCTTTCTTATAGGGTAACCCCAAAATAAACCACCACTACACTAACACTGTAGTTCCACTCAGGTTCATAAAAAACCTGAATAATTCTCAATGGACCCAAAAATGGACCATTCCATTAATTCACAACATAACTAGCACTATGCATCCCTAACACTTAATTGAAATTATTAATTGAGAGTTTTTACAAAAGTATCACCAATGATCACTCTCCTCCAAAGGCATAGTGATCCACTAAGAACCTAATCACATGCCATCACTTGAAATCTACCCCAATATCAACCAAACCCAATGGATTCACACCCCCATGCAACCTGAACACACATCCCGAATCATGCTCCTAGAAGTCACATCCCATTAATCCATGATCACACAACTATCCCATTGGACATGCCCTAAACTCATGTAAATCACCTCAAACCAGAGCATCTTTAATGATACTCTTAAAAATCAGGCATCTCACTCATGCCATGTGTTGGAATCCTCTTGTTTTAATTCTCACAAATCATGTAAATCATGTAAATATTGTAAATCATGTAAGTAAAGTTTAAATCTAATAAATCATGTTTAATCATGTTCTATTATATTTTATTACACTAATGATTAACCTTAATCCATTATGTGAGTATTACTTCTTAAGATAGATGGAATATATTTGACTAATTCTAAGACTCTATTTCTATGATCAAACTATCTCACTGGTTAGTCTAAAAAACCGATAAAGAATGAGACACCATTTCTCTACCCAAAAGATCTCACTGTTTAGTCTGAAAATCGGCAAAGTCCGTGACACCATTTACCTGACACCGTAACCGTGCTACCGGTTCTAGAATTTGCAAAGGACTTGACACCATAACCATGTTACCAGTTCCATAATTTACAAAGGACTAGACATCGTAACTGTGCTACCGATTCCAGAATTCACAAAGGACTAGACATCATTTCCGTAACACTAGTTCTGTGACACCATAACAAGACACAGTAACAAGACACAGTTCCAAGTCACTATTACAGACTCACCACAATTGTGACACCATTCTTTACTTAACAATTTTTCTATATTTTACAATTAAATTTAAAGGTTGTTTCTAACGGTCATATTTGAGCCATTTAATGACACTAACATAATTAATAATCTTTTATAGACATGAAACCTAAAAGCACGAGGTGTGGAGATCATTCTCATTTTCGTCCATAACACAATCACCCAAGATAAAATACAAGGTGGAACATGATCTAGGAGATGAATAACTAACGACTAAAAGAGATGTTAGAGTGGACATACATGCATGAAAGAACACACAAAAGAACACACAAAGAAATCTCATTTTATACCGGCTATATTTTTGTGGATCAAAACATTGAACATCCTTACAACAACAACACAAAGAAGAGAAGAAGAGAAACTTTCTGAACTGAAACCCAGAACATAGAACTCACGACACTCTGTTTTTGAGTCTGCTTTCAGAAGAGGACCCAGAAATCAAATCTACTACATCCTAGAAGTCCAGAGATACATATAACAACACTCAAAGAATTTCTAAACTAGAATTATTATATTATGATCTGTCGTGTACTATTTTATTAATCTTTCAAGCAGTGTGTGTATCTGTATTAAAATTACACACTGTCTCCTACACTGAACTAGAGTATACAAGATATCCTCACACAAAAATCTTTTTACAACATTTTCACCCACATATAATTATGGAAGAGGTCATGTGTGACCTGGATATTTTATTTCCCACATAGAACTATGGTATAGGTCTTGTGACCTGAACAGTCTTGTGTACAGTTGTGTAAACCCCGATCCAGGGTGTGGATAAAATATTTATATATATATATTTCTTGGTGGTAGGTGATTACCAAGTGGAGTGAATTAGGTCTTGTATTGAGACTAAATGACTTGTTTTATCTTCTGTGCTTTTCAATTTAGTTTTTCTTTATTTTACCTTATATTTTAGAAAACTATGTTTCACTTTGATAATTAGTCTTGGATAGTGTTTATAAATTTTTTGATTTAGTAAATTGGTTTTAAAACTTATTTCAGTCTTTTAGGTTGATATAACTGAGAAGTAATCAATATCTTGAGAAATTAATTGAATATTAAAACTATTATAAAATTACTACTTTGATTAACTATCCTGTTTTTTTTAAATTGAGGGATCTTTTTAGCGACCCAACATTTTCTTACATTACTATTACATCATTTCAAAGATAAAAAACATAATAGTATTATACATAGAGGATTCAAAGGTTTAGTGTCTTGGGAAAACTAGGACCACACATAACAAATACAACATCAAGAATAAACATTTATTTAATTTCTTCTTCTCTAGATTCTTATTGGCACTTGTCCTCTCCTTAGTACATGTAGCCACCTGAGGATATACATCAAAAGGGGTGAGCTAGAAGCCCAGTAAGAGGATAGTTAAGAACAATATACCATGGGGTGAGCATAATCATAACATAGTAAAAAGATCATAAACATGAGAGGAGCATAAATAAAAGACTTGAAATATGGCAATGCATAAAAATGAAACATCATGTCTTAGTGGTTAACTACATCACATACTTGTGAACCAAGATAGAATATTGTTCACACATCATTTAACATTTACTCATGATATTCATCACTTTACCCAATTAATTGTAGTGCTGTATAATTCTTGGCACACCCGTCACTTTGAAACATTCATAATAGCGCTATATAATTCTGTGCGCACCCGTCACATCATAACATTATCATTATCATGATTTCCACAAGGAAAAAACATCAAAAGTGAACATAACTAAACCATGGTAAGGAATGAGTTTCATCTCACAAGAATACATTCATAATCTTTGAGTTCCCAAAAGAAAGAGGGAACAACATACTTGATACAAGAACCATCAACCATGAATGAGAGGTAAAAGTTGAGTTCTTAAAAGTAGAGTTATGTTGGAAAACATTTGGATTGACATAAACTTCATTATAAAACATTTATATCTCAGAAAAGGAAATACAATGATGAAAAAATGATCTTTAAGGAGTGACCATATCAAAAATGGAGTGAAAGAGGTAGAACTCGAAGGATGCAAGTTGGGTTCGAGAATTTCCCCTTACCTTGTATCTGAATGCTTCTTTCTATTTAATGTCCTGTATAATGACATTATATTCATTAATTAGAAATTAAATAACCTTTTATACATTAATAGGGTTAATTATGGTTTCATTATTTCATTTTATGTTCCTTTGTATGACTTATAGAGTTTAAAAACATTGTTCGGGGATGTTCATTTTATGGTTTTTCTTGGGTGGTTCACTTGTATTCATAAATTGAAGTTTGAGTAGAACATGGGTAAACATCCAGAAATTATATTTCATGTCACTAATGATATTACAGGATTTTTATTGATCTTATAATGAATTATATTAGATCTATTTGGATGAATCATTAGATAAGAATTAAATGATGGTTATTTGGGTCAATTTGGGCGGTTTTTCGATCAAAACGAACTTATTTTAACTTATCACTTAGTAATATGTCCATAGATTATTTAAAGAACATTAAATAGGACATAATACATATAAAATATTCTGGTTAAACCATAAAAATGGTTTCATGACTAGATATGAAGGTAGAAATGGAAGAAGAAAGCATGTCGTTCTTGAAGGTGATAAATTAACACCTCACGAACAACATTCTCTTTAATAAAATAAAAGGAAGAGGAAAAGGGGTTTGGATGATATAATATCCCATTAGAATCATAAAATTATAGTATATGTATAATAATGGAGTTAAAATACCATTTGGATGAATATAAGTGGGGAGAGATCAAGAAATGAACTTGAACTTGAAAGGGAATTAAAGGAGAAGAGGGAGAGAAAATACCTCTTGAATCCTTCTCTTGAGAACCACATTAAGGGAATAAGAATGATATTTTGATGATACAAGAAGCTATTGGATGTGGGGGAGGGTCTAGGGAATGTGTTTGGTCAGAGTTTAGAGAAGTCTTGGAGCTTGAGAGCTGTGAGGAAATGAGGGTGTGAAGGGTGACTTTTATAGTGGAGGGGAGAGGAGTTTCCATAATATAAAATTCATTAGTTTATTAATTTCCCCTAAGACAAGGAATATTGAGTCTTGAATGAAAAAAATAGTAATTTATCATGTGATCCCGAACCAAGTGGGCTTACATCAGCAGAACATCATCGATGACTCAATCAATCCATTATTTAGCATTTATTGTAAATTATCGGATTCTACTATTCATAAAAAAAGTATCTCAGAAAAATACCAAAAATTTAACCCAACCATTTTTCGACGTGTAGAATCAAAAAATGAATTCCATTTTTCAAAAATAATTTTCTAAATATTATGAATTTAATATTTATTTAAAATCATAATTTACTTAGAAAAACAGTTTTTAAGATTAAAACTGATTTTATAGTACTTTCAAAAATTACGTAGGGTCTTATAAAATTATCTAAAAACTATAATACATTGATTAAATAATTTATGAATACATTTTAGGGAAATAAATTTTCTTTTAAATTAATTAATTAATTATAGTTAATTATTTATGACTTACAAAATACCAAAATGTTTACTAAGGTCAAATTGTCACTTTCTAAGATGTTTAAATTTTATTTAATTATTCATAGGTAATGTTACTATTTTTTTCGAAGATCTACTATTCATAAGAGTCATATTAATATTCATAAGGGTATGTTACTATTCATAAGGTTAGGTCACTATTCACCAAAAATTATTTTTGTTTCATTAGACTCCAAAAATCATCTTGAACACAACCGTGTATGCCAGATTTTCTAAATTCCAAACACAGAAGTGAAAAACTTATGTTTAAAGGTCACTTATCACTTAGTAGTTCATTATGTTGTGTTTTCATGTTATTTTATGACATAAATATAATTAGATAATTTCCATTGAAAAACTTTGGGTCGTTACATTCTTCCCCCCTTAAGGAATTTCGCCCCCGAAATTTCACTTTACACAAATAGGTGAGGGTATTTCTCCTTCATTACCTCTTCTGGTTCCCAAGTTTCTTCCCCAAACTTATGGTACCTCCACAAAACTTTGACAAGATGGGTTGTCTTGTTGCGTAGAACCTTATATCTCTGATCCAGAATCTTTACTGGCTGCTCCTCATAGGAGAGATCATCTTCCAACTACACCACCTCTGAGTTTAGTACATGTGAGGGGTCTGGTATATACTTCCTTAGTAGTGATACATGAAACACATCATGAACTTGAGCCACATTCGGTGGAAGTGTAAAACGATGGGCCACAACTCCTATGCGGTCAAGGATCTCAAAGGGGCAAATATACCTTAGGCTTAACTTCCCTTTCTTCCCGAATCACATGACTCTCTTACATGGAGATATTTGAAGGAAGAATTTATCTCCAACGTCAAACTCCAAGTTCCTTCGATGGTTGTCAACATAGCTCTTTTGCCGACTTTGAGCAGCTTTGATGTGTTTCTAGATGACTTGAACCTTCTCTGTCATCTCTTGAACATGATCAAGTCCAAGTAGCTTTCTTTCTCCAACTTCATCCCAATAGGTTGGAGTTCTACATCGCTTTCCATATAGAGCTTTATATGGAGCCATCTGGATACTTGATTGGAAGCAATTGTTGTATGAGAACTCAACCAATGGGAGATGCTGATCCCAACCACCTTTTAATTCAAGAGAGTAGGCTCTTAGCATATCTTCAAGCGTCTGAATAGTCCTTTCAGACTGGCCATCATTTTGGGGGTGATAGGTTGTACTGAAATTTAATTCAGTACTCAAAGCATGTTTAAGGCTCCTATAGAATTTAGACGTGAACCTTGGATCACAGTCAGAGAAAATTGAGAGTGGAACACCGTGCAGTCTCACCACTTCCTTCACATATATCTTTGAAAGCTGTTCAAGAGAGAGGTCTTCCCGAATAACGATAAAATGGGAAGTCTTGGTGAGTCGGTCAATCACATCCCATATCACATTATTTCCCTTTGACATCTTCGGGAGACCCGTGACAAAGTCCATAGTAACATTTTCCCATTTCCACATGGGTATAGAAAATTGATTCATCATAACTTTGGACTTTTATCACTCAACGTTAACTTGCTGACATACCAAGCACCTTGATATATATATTCTGCAATCTCCTTCTTCATGTTATCCCACCAGAAGTGTTATCAGAGATCACAGTACATCTTGGTACTCCCAGGATGGATAGAGAAAGTTGAGCTATGTGCATTATCCAAAAGCTCCTTCTTTATACCGAGTAATGAAGGCATACAAAGCCGCGTTCCAAACCGAATCACACCATCATCGTCGATATGGAACTCTTGTAGATTCCCTTCCTTTATTGCATTCACCCTCTTTTTTATATCCACATCATCTTTTTGTACTTTCTTAATCTTCTCCTGGATGGATGGTTGCAAAATCATTTGGTAAAGGTAGGATGTATCCCCTACCCTTATGATTTCCAAATCCATTATTTTCATATCCATGAAGATATGGTCTTTCTCAATACATAACATGGATAGAGTAGCGGGTTCTTTTCTTCTTAGAGCATCAGATACCATGTTTTCCTTTCCAAGATGATAGTGAATAGAGTAATCGTAATCCTTGATTAGATCTAACCATCTCCTTTGACACATGTTGAGATCCTTTTGTGTGAATATATACTTTAGGATCCTGTGGTCGGTGTATATGTCACACTTCTCGCCATAAAGGTAGTGTTGCCAGATTTTCAAGGAAAAAATCACGGCTTCCATCTCTAGATCATACGTCGGGTAGTCTTTATCATGGATCTTAAACTGTCGTGAGTCATAGGCTATCAAATTGTAATTTTTCATGAGTACACAACCCAAGCCTTTCTTTGAAGCATCACTATATATCACAAAACTTTCTCCACTTTTTGGTAGTGTGAGTACAGGTGCAGTGATCAACCTTCTCTTTAGCTCCTTGAAGCTTCCCTCACATTCTTCCATCCAGACATACTTTACCCATTTCCTTATTACCTTAGTTAACAGGCTTGACAATAGTGAGATGTTTCTCACAAAACATCAGTAGTACCCAGCTAATCCAAGAAAACTACAGATTTCTGCGACACTAGAGGGACTGGGCCATTCCTCAATCACCCTTGTATTTGAAGGATCCACAAATATTCCCTCACTTGTGATCACATGTCCCAAGAACGTGAATTGATTCATCCAAAAGTCACACTTTCTGAACTCGGCATACAACTTCTCCTTTCTCAATGTCGCCAAAACAAGTCTTATATGTTCTTCATGTTCCTCCTTTCTCTTGGAGTAGATAAGAATATCATCGATAAACACTACCAAAAATTTGTCGAGGTAATGTCTAAAGACTCTATTCATCAAATCCATGAAGATTATAGGGGCATTAGTAAGTCCGAAGGGCATCACCAAAAACTCATAGTGCCCATGCGTTGTTCAGAAGGTAGTCTTATGAATATATTCCTTCTTCACCTTTACCTGATGATATCCAGAATGAAGATCCACCTTTGAGAAGTATTGAGCTCTTCTTAACTGGTCGAAAAAGTCATCAATACTTGGGAGAGGATACTTGTTCTTTATGGTGATCTTGTTGAGTTCCTGATAATCGATACACAGCCGCATTGTTCCATCCTTCTTCTTCACAAAAAGCACTGGCACACCCCAAGGTGATGCACTAGGGCGTATGAACCCTTTGTCTAGATGCTCTTGTAGCTACTTCTTTAACTCCTCCAGTTCTATAGGATCCATCCTATAGGGACATTTATAGATAGGAGTAGATCTAGGTATGAGTTCAATTGAGAAATCTACCTCATGATCCAGGGGAATTCTGGGTAACTCTTCAGGAAATACATCGCCGTATTCCCTCACAATGGCCATTTTCTCAAGGTTGGAACTTCCCTTCGACTCAACCATTTTGGCGAGGTATGATTCCTCATAGGGAATCAACACCCACACCATTGAAGGATTTTTCAAAGGAGATTCATGATCTTCCTTACATTTTTAGAGGATCATGGGATGGTTCGTAATATGAAAATATATTTCCTTTTCTCGACAGTTGATATGTGCTCTATATAATGAGAGCCAATCCATTCCCATTATAGCGTCGAATTCCACCAAGGGAAGCATTACCAGATTTGTTGGAAGAATATTCCCACATACGCCAACAAGAGAAGATTAAAACACTTGGGTTGCAATGATTACACCAATTGGTGTTTTTACAGATATCTCTACATCAAGGTTTCAGGGATTCAATTCTATAGTTCTAGCAAACTTGCAAGATATAAAGGAATGCATAGATCCGGAATTAAATAAGACTTTTTCCATTCTTGAGTGTATAGTAAGTGTACCATGTACGACTTCATTATCATGCTCCACCTTCACAGTAGTGATGGAATAAGGCTTCCCTTTTTTCCTTTGTCTTGGGTGGCTACTGACGCTAATTACCCTCTAGAACTCGTGGTTTAGTGCACTGGTTTTCATAGTGACCTATCTCCCTACAATTTTAGCATTTAACCATTAGTGGTTCTATCCTTTCATCGACTACATTCTCCTTCCTTTTCATGTCTTTTAGATACTCTTGAGAATGGTGTCCTTCTTTCCCACACTTGAAGCATTTCCCCATCCCTTTGAGTCAGTTCCCATGGTGTAACTTTCCACATTTTTTGCATGTAAATTATTGAGTTTTCTTCCCACCTTTATCATTAGATCCACCGGCTTAAAACTCTATCTTTCATTTCTTATCCTCATAGACATGGGACCATTCTCCAAACTCCATCTCCACTTTCAGGACACATCGAATAACTTCTTCATAACACCCAAAGTCTCGAATTTAAAGATCCTTTCGAAGGTGTGGTTTTAATCCACTAAAGAATCTATCAATTTTGCTATCATTGTTTATAACAAAACCCAAAGCATACCTTAAAAGCCTTGTGAAATTCGCTTCATAGGTTGTGACATATTCTCTCTATTTTTTCTTGAGCTCTATGAATTCTCTCTCAATCTTTGTGCGAAGAGTTCTTGGGAAATTCTTGTTAAGAAACATTATCTTAAATTCATCCCATTCCATCTCTTCAATTTCCTCCCTTGTCTTGGTGTTCTTAATCAAATCCCACCATTGATCAGCTTCTACATCTAGATGGTAAACGGATAGAGTCACCTTCTCCATCTCAGAACAGTGAAGCACAGAAAAGATCTTCTCCATGGAGTTGACCCACTGTTCCGCAACTAGTGGATCAGAAGATCCACAAAACGTCAGTGGTCATTGTCGCATAAAACATTCGATAGCCAGTTGCTCCCTCTTTGGTGAAGGAGGATGTTCCCCATTATTATGGTTATTATTCATAACCTGAGATAATTGGGTAAGCATCACCATGAAGTTTTTAACTCCACCTCCCAAATCATTGGGGATGTTGTTCGGGCAATCGTTGCATTGGCCCTCGCATGAGTTGTTGGCCTGATTTCTCCTAGTTACCACCATTTTCTAAAATAGAAAAGGTTAGAACAAAAATAAGTAAAAAAGTCATGAATAACTTATTCATTTAAACAATTTATACCAAAAGAATAACATATGGGATCCCTAGGTAAATATTCTTGTGTGAATATTTGTACTTAGTCGCATAATAGAGGTTTTCTCTAGGGCTCACTAATCCTAATTCCCAAATTAACTAAACCTTGCCTCTGATATTGACTATAGAAACCCGGAATTTTCTTACATTACTATTACATCATTTCAAAGATAAAAAACATAATAGTATTACACATAGAGGATCCAAAGGTTTAGTGTCTTGGGAAAACTAGGACCACACATAACAAATACAACATCAAGCATAAACATTTATTTAATTTCTTCTTCTCTAGCTTCTTATTGGAACTTTTCCTCTCCTTAGTACATGTAGCCACTTGAGGATATACATCAAAAGGGGTGAGATAGAATCCCAGTAAGAGGGTAGGTAAGAACAATATAGCATGGGGTGAGCATAATCATAACATAGGAAAAAGATCATGAACATGAGAGGAGCATAAATAAAAGACTTGAAATGTGGCAATGCATAAAAATGAAACATCATGTCTTAGTGGTTAAATACCACACATACTTGTGAACCAGGCTAGAATATTGTTCAAACATCATTTCACATTTAATCATGATATTCATCACTTTACCCAATTCATTGGAGCTCTTTATAATTCCGGGCACACCCGTCACTTTGAAACATTAATAATTGCACTATATAATTCCGGGCGCACCCGTCACATCATAACATTATCATTATCATGCTTGCCACAAGGAACATACATAAAAAGTGAACATACCTAACCCATGGTAAGTAATGGGTTTCATCTCATAATAATACATTCATAAGCTTTGGGTTCCCAAAAGAAATAGGGAACAACATACTTGATACAAGAACCATCAACCATGAATGAGAGGTAAAAGTTGAGTTCTTAAAATAAGAGTTATTTTGGAAAACATTTGGATTGACATAAACTTCATTAGAAAAAATTTATATCCCAGAAAAGGAAAGAAAATTATGAACAAATGATCTTTAAGGAGTGAACATATCAAAAATGGAGTGAAAGAGGTAGAACCTGTAGGATGAAAGTTGGGTTCGAGAATTTCCCCTTACCTTGTATCTGAATGCTTCCTTCAATTTAATTTCCGGTATAATGACATTATATTCATTAATTATAAATTAAATAACCTTTTATACATTAATAGGGTTAATTATGGTTTCATTATGTCATTTTATGTTACTTTGTATGACTTATAGAGTTTAAAAACATTGTTCGGGGATATTCATTTTTATGGTTTTTGTTGGGTGGTTCACTTGTATTCATAAATTGAAGTTCAGGTAGAACATGTGTAAACATCCAGAAATGATATTACATGTAAATAATGATATTAAAGGAGTTTGAATGATATTATAATGAATTATATTAGATAAATTTGGATGAATCATTAGATAAGAATTAAATGATGGTTATTTTGGTCAATTTGGGCGGTTTTTCGATCACAACGAACTTGTTTTAACTTATCACTTAGTAATATGGACATAGATTACTTCCAGAACATTAAATAGGACATAATACATATAAAATATTCTTTTTCAACCATAAAAATGGTTTCATTACCAGATATTAATATAGAAATGTAAGAAGAAAGCATGTCGTTCTTGAAGGTGATAAATTAACACCTCACGAATAATGTTCTCTTTAATAAAATAAAAGGAAGAGGGAAAGGGGGTTGGATGATATAATATCCAATTAGAATCATAAAATTACATTATATGTATAATAATGGAGTTAAAATACCATTTGGATGATGATAGGTGGTGAGAGATCAAGAAATGAACTTGAACTTGAAAGGAAATTAAAGGAGAAGAGGGAGAGAAAATACATCTTGAATCCTTCTCTTGAGAACCACCTTAAGGGCCTAATCTTGGTCTTTTAATGAGACCATAAGCTCTTGTAAGTGGGGGAGGGGATAGGGAAGGTGTTTCGGTAGAGTTTAGAGAAGTATTGGAGCTTTAGAGGTGTGAGGAAATGAGGGCGTGAAGGGTGGCTTTTATAGTGGAGGGGAGAGGGGTTTCCTTAATATAAAATTCATTAGTTTATTAATTTCCCCTAAGACATGGAATAGTGATTCTTGAATGACCAAAAAAAGTAATTTTATCATGTGATCCAAAAACAAGTGTGATTACATCATCAGAGAGTCATCGATGACTCAATTAATCCATTATTTAGTATTTATTGTAAATTATCAGATTCTACTATTCATAAAAAATTCAACTATCTCAGAAAAATCCAAAAAATTTACCCCAACCATTTTTAGACGTGTAGAATACAAAAATGAATTCCATTTTTCAAAAATAATTTTCTAAATATTATTAATTTAATATTTAATTAAAATCATAATTTACTTAAAAAACAGTTTTAAGATTAAAACTGATTTTATAGTGCTTTTAAAAATTACGTAGGGTCTTATAAAATTATCTAAAAAATATAAGACATTGATTCAATAATTTATTAATACATTTTATGGAAATTAATTATCTTTTAAATTAATTAATTAATTATAATTAATTATTTATGACTCAAAATACCAAAACGTTTTCTAAGGTCAAATTGTCACTTTCTAAGATGTATAAATATTATATAATTATTCATAGGTAATGATACTCTTATGTTAGATGATTTACTATTCATAAGGGTTATATTAATATTCATAAGGGTATGTTACTATTCATAAGGGTAGGTCACTATTCACCAAAAAATATTTTTGTTTCATTAGACTCCAAAAATCATCTTGAACACAACCGTGTATGTTGGATTTTCGAAATTCCAAACACAGAAGTTACAAACTTATGTTTAAAGGTCACTTATCACTTAATAGTTCATTATGTTGTGTTTTCATGTTATTTTATGACATAAATATAAGAAGGTAATTTCCATTGAAAAACTTTGGGTCGTTACAATCTTCACATAAAGTTTTTAAATTTTTTTTTACAGGAACTTAATTCACCCCCACTTGAGTTTTCTACTCTGACCAACATTCAGTATCATAGGTTGTTGTTAAACTACTATTTTCAAAGGTTTCAAAGCCTTTTCAAATATTTTCAACTATTATTTAGTTGTGTTTTAAAGATCTCTAATTTTTTTTAGTTTTAAATTTCTATATCTTTAAAATCTAGCCTTTATTATTTTTTATGGACAATATATAGGAAGGTGCTTCTAGCAACATACCTCCCTACTTTAATGGAAGAACTTATGCTCAGTGAAAAATTAAAATGAAAATGCACTTAGAAAGTACGGACTTTGATATTTAAATAGTAATATAAGATAAATATGAAATACCAGAAAATCCAAGATGTACATGGAGTGAAGATACAAAATATTCTTATAATAATAATTGTAAAGATATGAATTCCTTGTTTTGTGCTTTAGGGGATGAAGAGTTTAATAGAATTTCTACTTGTAAATCTGCCTATGAAATTTGGGATACCTTAGCTATCTCACATGAAGGAAGTGCTAATGCTAAAGAAATGAGACTTAATATCTATAATATTAAGTATGATAACTTTAAGATGAAGACTGATGGACCCATTTCTGATATGTTTCTCATGTTTAATGAAATATTCAATACAATGATACCTCTTGAAAATCTAGTGGGTGATAAAAAAAATCATGCGGTAACTCAGATGTCTACCTAAAAGATGGGGATGAACCTTTGTATCAATTAGAGAATCTCATGACATCAGTAAGTTTCCAGTCAAGAAGATGATATGTAAATTGATGATGTATGAGGAAGAGTTAAATGTAAACTAAGAGGAATATGATGAACCGAAGAGAAAGTCAGTGGATTTCGAAACCATTACTTCCAAAAATAAAGAAAAGGAAAGGATATTGACTCATTCTAACAATACAAGTAATGATGATTCAATATCATACAATGATGAGGAAATGTATCAATTATCCATAAGGTTTAATTAGTTTTATATAAGGAATAAATTCTTCAGGAATCCCAACTATAAAGGAAAGTATGATCAGAAGGGAAATTAGAAGAAGGACTGGAAAAGGAATGAGAAATCAAATGAAATAGTTTGTTATGAATGTAAGAGAAAGGGACATTTAACAGTTGATTGTACCAAGATAAAGTATAAAAAGAAGTATGAGGAAAAAGATAGAAAGTACAAAAATGAAATGAGAGAAAAATGGATTGATTCTGAGGATAGCTCAAGTGAATCAAAATTTTCACATGATGAAAAGGATAAAAATACAATATGTGTTTCATGAAAAACACATCTGAGGTAACTCTTGAGTCTCCTATAAAAAATTCCTATTACTCTAGAGATGAAAGTGATTCTGAAAATATGACTAGTGAAGAAATGTTTGAACACATCAAAATGCTTGAAGATACATATGATGAATTAAAAGATAAATATAAATCTCTAAATAAACAACATGATCTCGCTTATACTATTAAATATGAGATTAATATAGAAAAGGAAAATAATGCTCAATTACTTGAAAATAATAATGAACTTAAATTATCTAATCAACAATTTAAAAAGGACTTAGAAAAATTTACCAATGGCAAGAATAATCTAACAAAAATGCTTGGTAATCAAGTATCTCTTATACAAAAAATGAGTAGCCCCAGAAGAGGATTTAGAGTAGGTGCACTCACCAGAGTAGAGCCAAATGGATTGTCAGAATGAGAGGGTATGGCTATGCCATCGGTACCAGCCTGTTCTTGCACAGGAAGCCTAGCCAGACGGTCATACAAAGGTGGAGAGATACTATCAAGATGTAGATGCTGGGGAGGGGAAGTTTCTTGTAGATAGTCTGGTTGAATTCCCTAAGACCTTCAGGTCATGTAATCTCTTAAGCATATGGTCCATGTAATCTCTGAGCCTACGGGCCTTGTAAGGGTTCCCTCTCATCCCTTGAAAGGGGGGTTATCAAAAATAAATAAAAAATGAAGGCCTTCGAGCCATTCAGGCAAAGTATCTCTTAAGTACACTACTATTATAAGATACCAACCTAGATAGAGGAACATATCTAAAACTCATTTTATAACAAAATATGGAAAATATGTCTTCATATCTTGAACTAAAAAATATACTAGTCCTAGCTTTGGGAAGTCATTCACTGCTTCAAATTTTTTAGGACCAAACAAATTTTAATTTTCCAATACTTTACAAACTATGTATAGGAAACCCATGAAGCAAGTATGGGTTCCCACAACTCTTATTACTAATGTTACTAGACCCAAACAAATTTGGGTACCAAAATTGTCTCTTGCTTAATTCTTTTATAGTAAAGTTGTTTGAAGATATCCTGTAGAATTCTATGGTACCTGGACAATGGATATTCAAGAAACATGACAGGATATTACTCATGCTTCAAGAATATGATAAATATTGATGAAGGATATGTCACTTTTGGTGATAATGCTAAAGAAAAATAATTGGCCTTGGCTAGATTAGTAACCCTAACTCAGTTTTAATTTCTAAATTTCTTTTTATTGATGGATTAAAATACAATCTACTTAGTATTTAACAATTGTGTGATGATGGTTTTCATGTTAAATTTTAAAATGATGCCTGCAATGTTTTTAATTCTAAAAATGAATTAGTATTTTTTTTCTTTTATAAATAAAAATGTTTCTGTTATTAACTTGGATTCTTTAGTTTCCCAAAATGTTTTTTGTTTGAGTGACTTTCACAAAGAGTCATGTCTTTGGAATAGAAGACTAGGAAACTATAATATACACTCTCTTAGAAATATTACTAGAAAATGATTTGTCAAGGATCTACCCAAACTTGAGTTTCCAAATGGAAAAGTCTATAATCCTTGTCAAAAGGGTAAACAACAAAAAACATCTTTCAAACCAAAGAAATAAGTTTCAACTTCTCAACCTCTCAAGTTGGTTCACATGGACTTTTTTAGACAGTCTAGAGTTTCATGTCTTAATGTGAAGCACTATGTATATTTTCTTGTGTATGAATATTATAGATATATTTGGAACTTTTTCTTAGCTCACAAAAGTAAAGCTTGTTCTCATTTTACCAAGTATTCTAGAACAGTAGAAAACCTAAGTGGTATCAAAATTAAATCCTTAAGAAGTGAACATGGATGTGAGTTTGAAAACCAAGAGTTTGAATCTTTTTTCTCACAAAATGTCTATAGTCATAACTTCTCTTCCCCTAGGACACCTCAGAAAAATGGTTTTGTAGAAATAAGAAATAGAACCTTAAAAGAAATAGAAAGAACCATGCATAATGAATATGACCTACCTATATACTTTTGGGATTAAGTTGTCAATACAGATTGTTATATTATTAATAGAGTCTTAATCAGACTAATTCTTAAGAAATATCCCTATGAGTTGTGGAATAATAGAAAAAAATGTTAATTACTTCAATGTTTTTAGTTTCAAAGTTTATATTCTCAATACTAAGGATAATATTGAAATATTTTTATCCAAAAGTGATGAAGTAATTTTCCTAAGTTATTCAATCTATAGTAAAGCCTATAGAGTCTTTAATAAAATAACTAAGTGTGTGGAAGAATATTTACATGTGAAATTTGATGAAACATATCCACATGAACCTAATACCTCTCTAGAAAACTTTTAGAATGATGTGTCAAATCTGGACATAAATGAAAAAATATTTTGACCCTACTGTCAAGCAATTTATAAAATCTTCCAGTTCTAGAAATTCTCCAAAATCCAGTCTTGATGAACTTGAACCTGTTGAATAACCTAAAATATCTATAACTTCTTATTATAGATCTATTAGATCCCTTAAGAACCATAATTTAGATGATTTTTTTAGAGATTTAGATAAAGGAACTCAGACTAGAGATTCTCTAAGAAATCAGGTTAAACATCAAGATTTCTTATCACGGCTTGAGCCTAAAACATCAATGAGGAAATAAATGATGAATTTTGGGTAATGTATATACAAGAAGAGTTAAATTAGTTTGAAAGAAATAAATTTTGAAAAATAGTGGATAGACCTAAAGACACATTGACCATAGGCACTAAATGAGTGTTTAAGAATAAAGTAGATAAATCTAGTAATATTGTAAGAAACAAAACGATATTGGTTGCACAAGGTTATAATCAAGAAGAAGGGATAGATTATGAAGATTTTTTTTACCAATTTCTAGAATTGAAGCCATTAGAATCTTTCTTTCATATGCAGCACATCTAAATTTCAAAATATATGAAATGGATGTTAATAGTTCATTCCTAAATGGGTATATAGTTGAGGATGTTTTTTTGAACAAACTTATGGTTTTAAAAACCCTCATTTCCCAAATAATGTTTTTAAATAAACAAAATCTTTATATGGTTTAAAATAATATCCAAGATCTTGGTATGATAGATTATGTAGTTTTCTTATTTATAAAGGTTTTACAAAAGGTATAACTGATCGTACTCTCTTTATAAAAATAATTTCTAAAGATATTTTAGTTGTTCAAATATATGTTTATGATATTTTTTTGGATCTTCAAAAAATTCCTTATGTGTCGATTTTTCAAATATGATGTAAAATTAATTTAAAATGAGTTTGATTGGTGAACTAAAATTCTTTATTGGATTTAAAATATTTGAAAATAATGAAGTTATTATTTTAAATCAAAGTAAATATACCAATGAACTTATAATTTTTTTTGGTTTGGATAGTACTAAAATTAGTGATACTCCCATGAGTACCACCTATAAGTTGGATCTTGATGAGAATGAAAAATCTATTGATCAAACCAATTACAGAGTAATGATTTGGAGTTTACTCTACTTAACTTCCAGTAGGCCTAATATTATATTTATTGTGTTTATGTGTGATAGTTTTCAAGTAAATCCTAAAGAGTCACATTTTCTTGCTATTAAAAGGATTTCAAATACCTCAAACATACTACCAACTTAGAAGTATTATATCCTATAGGATAATCATTTGACTTAGTTAGCTATTCATATGCTGATTTTTGTGGTTGTAAGTTAGATAGAAAAATCACCTTTAGATTATGCCATTTTTGGTAAATTCACTAGTATATTGGTGTAGTAAAAAGCAAAGTTATTTTGAATTATCTACTACTAAAGCTGAATACACAGTTTCTAGTAGTTGTTGTGCTCATATTTTGTGGATGAAACACACTTTTCTAGATTATGGATATCAATTTATACATGTTCCTATAAATTATGATAAAAAAAGTTCTATTAACATATCTAAGAATCCTGTTTCTCATTCAAGAACAAAAAATATTAATGTAAGACATCAATTTTTGAGAGATCATTATCATAAGGGTGATATTACTTTAGAATTCACTAGCACTGAACATCAGCTTGCTGAAATTTTCAATAAGCCATTAAATTATGAAAGGATAAGTTACATCATACATGAATTAGGAATGCTCATCCTTGAGTGATCAGTTTACTGCCTAACAGTTAATTTTTCATAGTTACTGTCTCACAGTTACTGTCCCACAATTACTATCTCTCAGTTACTATCTCTTATCTTGTTGTCTCATGTTTGTTGTCTCACTAGTTATGGTCGCACTATTTAGAGTCACACCTTTATGATGACACCGTGACTACTTATTCTAGTCTCACCATTATGACTTAGACTTATATTTTAAGAAATATTTTTCTCATACCACTATATTGATTATTTTATTTCTTTTATACCGTGTTTTTGTGTTTCGTGACGTTTGAACTCCTTAAATGATAAAAAAACCCATCTTTTCACTTCTCTCTTCACTCGTAATATCCAATCCTAAAGGCAATCTACTTTCTCTTGAACTATTCATCTTTATTGACCCCATTGTGAATTTACAAGATTAAGTGTCCATCTTCATCATCTCTTATAAAGCATCGGTCTTCAAAGAAATAGAAAAAATCTCCTATTACCATGCCCGAGAAACTGCTAAAGCCAGGTCTTGTGGATCGTACAGTCATGCCAGAGAAAGAAATATGTGCAAAGTGGATTCTGTTAAGTAAGTCTCTCGTTCTAAAAGTCTTGGAATACCGGGGATGGTTAGTGTGGTTTTCAAAATAGAAAAGACCAATCTATCTGAAGCTTGTTTTCAAATTTTATCAGTATCCTCACTTCAATTTCAACTCTAAAGATGATTTTGTGGTTAGAATATGGGTGAATGGATATAGATATACCTTTTCATTGAAGTTGTGGGATGCCTACTTAGGAATACCACATTAAGTAATTTTTTAGGACTATCAAAGAGGTCCTCCTCCACCAAGTGATTTTTTATCCTAGAAGAGGCACTGGGTAGTTTGATTGGAAACAAAAAAAGGCCTATTATTGCTGAATTGGATGGAGAGAATATGTTGTTGTTTAAATTTATTCAACACCAAATATGTCTAAGGAAATGATAATTTTCCACTCTTAAGAATCAAGATGTATTTTGGATACATTTTCTGAAGAATGGTCACAAAATCAATCTATATAAGTACATTATACTTCACATATGTGACATGATCAAGACAAAATCAATGTAAACCTCCCTATTCCATTCAAGGTTTATCTATTCAATGATACTATAAAAAGGTGTGGTGGGTAATAATGAAGAAGTGGTTGAAGATTATAATTTTTTTATATATAAGGATACATGCAAACGAATGAAGATCAGTTGGAATCCATGAAAGACATAATGGGTTGAAGATAATGATATAATGTATGTGGATTTTAATCCTATTGAGAATCCTTTAAGACCTAAGGATGTATATGATCCTAGTTTAGAATCTAATGAGATTTTAGAATACTCAGATTAAGGAATATATATTGATAGAACTGAAGAATAAAAAGAATCAGATGGAGAAGATAGTAATCCAGAGATTCCTCAAAATACTGGAGAACCCACTCTTGAATATCATGGAAAACCTCAGGATGTTCCCTCTAGAGAATATCCTCTCTCTAAAGGTGATGAAGATTTAGGTAGAAAGGGTGAAGTTGTTGATAAAATTAAATTTTCTGAATAAGAATAAGAAAATAATTCTATGGAATAGCATGTTGATATTGAGGAACAGACAAAATAATCTGTAGAAACAGAAGTGATTTTTCCTACTGAAGTAAGAATAGAGAAAGCTTTTCAATTATCTAGAGATATGGCTGAATCTGATAGAGTATAGGGTGTATAAACTGGTCAAGATATTGATTCTCTTATTCATATAATAGAAGCATTTGTTGAGGGGGAAGAAAACCCCATCTTGGAAAGGATTTAAGTTCCAAAACCTATGGATTCAAGTTCTGTGGATACCTGGTACAAGTTTCCAAGGTATTTTTATGTTGATGAGTCTCAAGGAATATCTGTTTAGGGATTAGATCTTTAAATAGTGTTTCAGCTAAAACTAGTCTCTAAATTTGTGTCTACTAAGGAAGTAATATCTTCTAAGGATCCATAACATGTATATGTTCCTACTCTTAATCATAATCAAGAAACTACTAATTATATAAGTTGTGATGATTTTAAAGATTTTGGAGACAATATGTTTTCTGGTTATGAGAAGCTTATGAAGTTTCAACCAGCTCCTGTAACCAATCTCAATGAAAGGGATGTTTCATTTCTTCTAGAGAAAATTATATGGAACATCCAACCCAAGATGCTTCATGAAATTCGGGATGTCTAGATTGAAAATAATTAGTTGAGTGATGAGGTTAAATATTTAAAATCTACGTTTGAGGAAATGAGGAAAGAATTGAAAGTTTCTAAAGCTCCTCTTGCTCATCTTAGTGAGCATGATGTTGATAAGATCCCAAAGAAGGTTGTATCTCTGATTCAACCTAAATTGATTACTATTTATGAAAAGGTGGTTGAGAACCACACCAAAATAGAAAACGAGATGTGCAGACTTTTATCTGGAATCAATAATATGAACACTGAGTATAAAGGATGTTTACAGACTGTTCTAAATCAGCTTAAAACTCTCACATCATCGTTTTTTGCTCCAACTACTTCTGATCAGCCATCTCAGCCCTTGGACACTGAAATGATCAGATCGATATTTAGAGAAGAAATTCATTTTGTGTTGAGTGGTACTGATCCAAAGAGTCTCTATACAATCATTAAGAATAATGATCATGTTCTTGACTTGGTAAGAGTTTATTCAAAAATTGCCATTGGTTATCAAGAAGAAATCTCTAAGAAAGTGGATTACTACTTCAAGAGGATCTATTCCAAGCATGATTTAACCATCCATTTCAAGTATCTTCGGAGAATTTAAAGATTCCTCCTGTAACTCAAGCTTTCAAAGATCAAGTTCATAAGCTAAGGGACTTCACAACTACTCTAGAGAAATTCATGGAAAATAAATATGACTTTGAAAAGTCCATGGAGTATGGTTTTGAAATCATTAATGATTTCATAAACTTGTTTAAGCCTTATATATTTGTTTAGAGAACAACCATCGTGGCTCTTGTAGTGGCTCCTTTGATAACTAGTCTACCTCCTTCCACCTATCCTTCTACCTCCACTTCCTTTTCCCCTGCTATAATGTTTGTTGCTCAGGCTCTGAGTTAGATCAGACTCGTTATTGTTGAACAAACTTTTCCTCGATCTTCCACCAGACAAAGACTTACCCCTTCTATCATTGAAGGAGTGTAATTACCTTCCCTTACTACTACTTCTTTCATATCCACTTCTGCACCTCTTTCTTCTACCCCTTTTGTCTCTGACAAGGAAAAAGTGAAGGCTGCAAAATATGAAGAGAAGTGAAGGATAATTTTTGATGGGGATGTGATGCATTCTATTTTTTTATTTTACCTAAACTCTATTTTTATATTTAATGACAAGTTTTATCTCTCTTTTATTCACTTTTTGGTTTCCTTTTGTGTTTGTTTTCTTATTATCCTTTTGATAATCCCAAAAGGGGGAGAAATTAGAACTAGATTTTAGGAATTTATGAAAAAACCATTATAGGAGAAGAGATGGAATTTATTCTATTTGTTACATATATGATCTAATACCTTGATATGATAAGAAATATTTTTATTACTTTATAAGATGTATGACTTGTAAATCCCATGATTTGTGATCATCAAAAAGGGGGATATTATTGGAATCCTCTTGTTTTAATTCTCACAAATCATGTAAATCATGTAAATAAAATTTAAATATTATAAATCATGTTTAATAATGTTCTATTATGTTTTATTACACTTATTATTAACCTTAATCCATTCTACAAGTATTAATTCTTAAGAAAAATGTTAGATATTTGACTAAGTATGAGACACCATTTCTGTGATCAAACTATCTCACCGGTTAGTCTGAAAAATCAACAAATTATGAGACACCTTTTCTCTGCCCAAATGGTATCACTATTTAGTCTATAAATAAGAAAATTCCATGACACCTTTTCCTTGACACCGCAACCACGCTACCGGTTCCATAATTTGCAAAGGACCTTACACCATAACCGTGCTACCGGTTCCAGAATTCATAAAGGACTAGACACCGTAACCATGCTACTGGTTCCAGAATTTGCAAAGAACTATACACTGTTTCCAAAACACCGGTTCTGTGATACTGTAATAATACACCATAACAAGACAAAGTTCCAAGTCACCATTCCTGAATCACTGAAACTATGACATCATTCCTTATTTAACAATTTTTATATCTTTTTCAATTAAATTTTAAAGTTGATTATAACGGTCATATTTGAGTCATTTAATGACACTAACATAATTAATGATATTTTTTAGACATAAAACCTGACAGTACGAGGTACGAGGTGTAGATATTGTGCTTATTTTCATCCATAACACAAGTACCCAAGATAAAATACAAGGTGGCGCACAAGCTAGGTGATGATGAAGTTCTGAATGAAAGAGACATTAGTGTGGATATACATGCATGAAAGAAAAGACATAAGAAAACAAAAAGAACTCTCATTATTTGCTAGATATATTGCTATGGATCAAAAATTTTAACATCCTTTCAACAAAAAAACAAATAAAAGGATAAGAAAAACTCATTTAGTTGGAAAACAGAACATAGAAATCACAACACTCGGTTTCTGAGTCTGCTTTCATAAGAGGACCTGGACATAAAATATGCTACATCCTAGAAGTCTAGAGCTACATAGAACAACACTTAGAGCATTTATAATACCTTATTATTATATTTTTCTATGTTGTGTACTATTTTATTAATATTTCATGCAGTGTGTGTGTCTGTATTAAAAATATACACTGTCTCCTGCACTGAATCGAAGGATACAAGATATCCTCACACAAAAATATTTTTACACCATTTTCACCCACATATAACTATGGAAGATGTCCTGTGTGACCTGGCTATTTTATTTCCCATGTATAACTATGGTAGAGGTCTTGTGACCTGTACAATCTTGTGTAATATTATGTAAACCCTGATCCAGGATGTGGATCAAAGATTTATATATATATATATATATATTTTTCTTGGTGGTAGGCGATCACCAAGTGGAGTGGATTAGGTATTGGCTTGAGACTGAACCACTTGTTTTATCCTCTATGTTTTTCAATTTAGTTTTTCTCTTTTTTAACTTATATTTTAGAAAATTAAGTTTTAATTTGATAGTTAGTATTGAATAGTGTTTATAACTATTTTGATTTAGTAAATTGGTTTCAAAAGTTATGTCAATATTTTAAGTTGATATAACTGAGAAGTAGTCAATCTATTGAGAAATTAATTGAACATTCAAACTATTATAAACTCACTAATTTCATTAACTGGCCTGTTTTGTTTTTAAATTGGAGGATCTTCATATAAATTTTATAATAGAAAATTTTATAGGAACCCAATTCACCCCCTATTGAGTGTCCTACTCCAACCAACAACATGATCCATCACATGAAAACATCCACTCAGGTTCCATTCAATACTCACAAACATCCACCCATTATTTCACCACACCATTGAAAGTGCATCCTAAGAACAAACTGGGATAGAAATACAACTAATACTACCGTCAAAACATAACCTTGATACAAAAAACACTCTAAGTGATTCACATAATAAAAGACCTAGGCATCCCACATGGATTTAATCAACTCTATCAAGGTTTACACATTCTCAAGGAAACCCGTACACATCATCAAATTGTTCCTAATACACCACATTCCTATACCAAACCCATTAGGGTTCCATCACCATGGTATCCAATGCCTACACTATCTTAATAAAGGTCCCCTTTAACCCCTTGATAATGGGAATGCAATTCCATCACCAAAGAACATCCTTCCCCAGGATCTACCTGAACTTCCATCAAATAAAATACCATGGTTAAGTTGAGTATAATTCCACTAATAATCTATTTGGGAAAACCCATATAAGTTAATGTTGACACTTTAAACAACTGAACCTTGTCATCAGAAAATCCAATTACACATAATTAGGAATCTTCCATTTGATTCCTATGTGCTTAATATAATGCATGTACATGAGACTACTTCCAATGGATCAAGAGTTGAAAACCAAAAATCACATCTCTATAAAACACATAACATTCCACATAAATATCATCCATAATTATAAAACCAAGAAAAAAAATCTGGCACCCTAGGTAACAGGGACTTTCTATCATAAATGTGTCCATGACTCACCAATTCATGATCCATAAAAAGATATGAATCATTCCTAGCCTACATGTTTAACATCTTCCCAAATCATAAAAAAATTATTTGATACTATTTTTTAATGTACCATCCATAGGCCACTCATCAGTGCTCGAACCTAAGTACCATGTGGCCTTAAGATCACCTCCCCATATTCCAGAGGCTACTGACTAGTAGCTAAGGACCAATCCATAAAATAGGGAGACTATACCCTTGAACCAAAGTCATAAAAACATTAAAAAATAACCAAAAAATAAACAATGGGAACATCAGAGTATGCATAATAAATAGTTTTTTTTTAAAAAATGTACTAAGAAAAATAATACAAGAACACACACACACACACACCGATTTTCATCTGGGCCTATCGCCAATAAAAAATAAATAAAAAATAAAATGAATGCACAATAGCTCTACTTCCATCCCCGAGCCTCACATACCCCGTAACTAAAAACCCATCGAGTTGTACCGACCCATTCCACTGAGCGTCATGTACTAAAACTAAATTTAGACAATAAGGTTTTCAAACATACCAAGGTGACTATACATGGTGTGAGAAATATATCTTATTAGGGTCTCACAAAGCACCTCTAGTATATTCCATCATATATGTGTACACATGGAGGAAACTAAACATGTCACACAAGTGCATTGGATGTCAGGTGCTAACCATGCCACCATGATTACCCATGAATCTAGTCATCATGTGCTAACTAGGACACAAAGACCCCTATTCATACCTTATAAGGACTCGATATTAAAAAATTACAAAATATTGAGTTTTTAGATAAGAATTCACCATCTTGAACTCCTAAATATCTTTTAGGTTGAGAGTTTTAGAGAATTAGATCATCAAATTTACATTAAAAACTACATATTAAAAAGTGGACACTTCCACTCAGTATCCATTTTCCATAAAATATAAAACTTTTAAAAGGAAACATGTTTTCTTTTCATATAAAATCTTCATAACTTTCAACTTGATTTCTTCTTTGTTCCTATTAGTCCTTAAACCATATGAAAAACACTTAAAAATGTGGGATGATCACAAAAAGACCAGTAAAGGACATAAAAGAAATAAATATGTTATTCTAGTTCAAAAATGAAAACCCATAATGGTTACCTTTTTCACATTTTTTTGAGCATATAAAATAAATCATTTCCATACGGGGAAAACAATTTTTCCTCAAAGAAAACCTTTAAAAACCAAAGAAATAAAATTGAAAGCATTATAGGAATTTATATCATTATATTCATAACCTGTTTTAAATTATGTTATAAATAACTAGATACTAGTTAAATCCATAGGAGAAACCTCTCTGGTTAACTCCCTCATTATTTCCTTTGAAAATAAGGATCATTACGCGATGCATTGGAGAGCTATTTCGGGATCACCCATAACATAAGCTATATCAGGATAAAAATTATCATATATAATGATCAAGTAACATACAATCAATAAAATATTTATAATATTTCACCTTTTTTATCATCAAAACCTTGAAAAATGCATTTGAACCCATAAGCAAATCACTTTCAGATATTGAAATACCCTTTCCATTAAAAATTTAGTTTTAAAAAATAAAAATTCCTAGAAAAAAGGGAAAAATATTTTATTTGAAAAACCATGTAATATTATAAAGTAATTAGAATAATGAATAAATTTCATGATGGTAGTAAAAGGTGATCAATCCATATAATTTAAAATATAATATTCCTTTTACCTTTTGTAAATAAAGTCAAAACATTCTATATAAAATATGTAAAAAGATTCCTTTTGAAAACCTTTGAAAGAAACTAAAAAGAGTCATAAAATTTTATTTATAATTCATTTATGTCCATATAAATACATACATAAAATAATTTTAGGAATAAGTAAATTAAGGAAAAATATTTAGAAACTAAATCTTTAAAGCATTGAAAATGAGGCATTAAGGTAAAGTACCCCTTACCTTGAGTCTGACTCATCACATACATTCTTTATCATCCTAAATAATAAAATTAAGTTAAATATATAATTTATTAATAATCTTAATAAAGTTTATTAATCCTTTTATTTTATTTATTATCATGTTATATTCAATTACTTAATCAATTAAGTATCACATTGGGCGTTTTGATGATATTCAACTCATATGTCAAAAATAATTTTGGTAGGTTGACTATGGTAAAATGGATCATGATTATTTAATTTAAATAATATTAATAATGATATAATTATAGTTTTTATACATTTATTATAATTTTATAACCAACTATGAAATATGGCTATGAAAAATTAATGACGTTACAACACAGAGACGGTAGTCCGCACGTACGCATGAGTAACATTTATATTTTTCAAAGAACACAAGGAAAATATGTTAATATAATTTTATCTCTATATAATTATTATTATATCATAAATATAATATTATTTATTTATATATAACTATATATACCAAAAGTTTTATACAGTTAAGGAAAAATAAAATACATTGTTTCGCGAGGCGGCAGTCCGCAGTACGCAAAACTAATGTTTTTATTTTTTATTAAATGGAAAAGAAACAATTAGAATATTTATTTACCATTATAGAATTAAATTTATATCATATATATAATATTATTTATTTTGGATCCATTAACATGGAAATCCATAATATTTGGTGATGAAAAATGAAAAACATCATCTTCGCGAGGCGGTAGTTCAAACGTACATAGGAAAGATGTTTTCATTTTCCATTATATGTTTTTATTTTCCATTAAATGGATAATTATATGAAAAAGGATTATACCATAAACATAATAAAATTTCAGTATATTTTATATTCTGATGTTATAATATAAAAATATTTAGGATATTTTTAAAGGAGGTAAAAGAAGAAATAAAAAGAAAACACTTGGTTAAGAACTATACCTCTTCTTCAGACAATCTCCTTAGGTTTATAAGTAAAACCTTATTTGGATGATATTATGAAAAAAAGGACCTCTAATATGTGGGGATTAATATTAGTAAGGGATTTTGTTAGGTATTTTAAAATATAATAGTCTCTTGAATCATGGATAAGAGAGAATAGGGGGTGTCTTTTAATACAAGAGGGAGATGAGAGACTTAGAATTTTTCAAAAGATTAAAATATATTAACATCTTACTCAATAAAAATGTCCCCAAAATAACTAATATTATAATATTAGATGATAAATGATCTAAATATGACTATAAAATAGTATTTATACAAGTTTTAAAGTCATTTTAACACTTACCATTTTAGTTTTAATCTTTTAAACCCGTTTTAACTCTTATCGTGGTAATTGATATTTTTTACCAAAATTACTATTCATATTGAAAAAATGGTAGTGGATCATTACAAAATTTTTAAATACTAATTAAAAATATGGATTCAATTTTATAAAATTCAATTTTTATAAGTTTTAAAAATTAATTTTCAAATAAACCTGCAAAACAAGATGGAAATTGGTTCCCAAAAAAATACATTTTAAGTATAAAAATGTTTGTATACCACAATAATGTGTAATGTTGATTCCAATGAAATTTATTAGATTATTTTTCATCAAAATTAACTAATTAATTTTTAAAAACAATAAAAAATAGAACTTGACTTTTTAAACACATGAAATAAAAGACAATTTTCTTAAAAATCTTTATTTTCTACAATTCACCCAAAAATAACTTTTTCAGAAAATTATAGAAAATTTACTCTAATATAATTTGGAATTTATGATATAAAAAATGATACCCTTTTTTTAAAATTTAAATTATGAAATTTATAATTTAATATTTTAAATAAAACCATATAATACATGTAAATAACTTTAGTAAGAATAAAGATACTTCCTTTTTGATCGAAAAATTACTTAATATTAACATAATGAATATAAATCTATAAAATTTAATTCATGAATATTAATATAGAATTAAATTGATTTAATATTAATATTAACTGAGTTGTTACATTCTTCCTCCATTTTGAAAATTGTTTCATCACAATTTTATTCATTACTTAAACTAGGGGGGATATTTTTCTTTCATAGTATTTTATGATTCCCATGTTGCTTCTTTAGCCATTTAGTTTTTTCCAAAAAACCTTATCCTAGTAAATCACCTTATTCCTAAACACATGATCTTTATGGTCAATAATCTGAATAGATTGTTCCTCATATGAAAAATTCTCTTCCAATTATACTACTTAGAGCCTCAAAACATGAGATGCACCTGAAACATATTTCCTTAATAATGAAACATGAAACACATAATATAACTAGGATAAACTTAGAGAAATGGAAACTTGATAAGAAACTAATCCTTATTTATTATTAATTTAATAGGGGAAAATAAACCATGGACTTAACTTTTCCTTTTTACCAAAATACATAATATTTTTTCATAGAGATAATTTAAGGAAAACATGACCGCCTACCTCGTATGAAAGATATTTCCTATAGTTATTTTCATAACTCTTTTGCATACTCTAAGATACTATGACATTATACTAAATCATATTTACCTTCTCAACCATATCCTCTATCAAATATAGTCCCAAAAACTTCCTTTCACCCACTTCGTTCCAATAAACGGAAGTTTGAAACAAATTTTTATATAATGTTTCAAAAGGTTCCATCTATTTAGTGAAATAAAAATAGTTATTATAAGATAACTTAACCAATGAAATATGATGATCTAAAATTACTTGGTAATCCATAAAAAAGATTAAATCATGTCTTCCAATGTACGAATCATTCTCTTTGACTATCTATTAGATTTATGATGAAAAATGTACTGAAATTTAATTCTGTACCCAACAACTTCTAAAAGACTTTATAAAAATTAGAAGTAAATATAAGATTATGGTCAGATACAATAGAGAGAGGAAATCCATATAACTTGACTATCTCATTGAGATACAACCAAGAAAGTTGGTCTAAAGTCATTACATATTTAATATTAAGTAAATGTGAAAATTTAATCAATCGATCAATAATAACCCAAATTGCATCATTAACTCAAGATTTATTTGGAAATACTACCATGAAATGCACACATATATTTTCTTATTTCTACTCCATCATTAGAAAATGCTAAAGTATCAATTTTGGTAATTTACATGGGGATTTAACCTATTGAAAAGTTAAATATTTCATGGTAAACTCTAAAATATATTTATTCATTCCACACCACTAACAATACTCCCAAAGGTATCTATATATCTTAGTACTTTTTAGATGAATAGAAAAGGAAGAGTTGTGAACTTCACTCAATAATTCTTTTTGCAATTATATGATAGCTGGTACACACAACCATTTTCAAAATATAAAAACACCTT
The DNA here is from genome assembly GCA_963277665.1 of Viscum album. Classification (NCBI taxonomy): domain Eukaryota; kingdom Viridiplantae; phylum Streptophyta; class Magnoliopsida; order Santalales; family Viscaceae; genus Viscum; species Viscum album. The sequence goes on along the minus strand of OY728146.1, from coordinate 125,334,462 downwards.
TATTGTCAATGTTAAATTTAGGAAACTTACCTTTCCTTACAAGTTCCATATTTTCTTCAAAATCATGATCTTCACTATAATCCTAATTAATTATGTCTGAAAAATATTACTACATTGACACCTGAATCAAAATAGATAAAGTACACACATGCACAATTTCTAGGATAACATTCATCAAATCATTTACCAAAGGATATTATTCTAAACATATTATAGTTAATTACGCATTATATTTTCAACTCAAATCATCATATCCCATTTTTAGTTTTCCTAGATGGTAATTAATAATGCAATAATAGTCCTTTATTAGTTCAATCCATCTTCTCAGCCTCATGTTCAACTCTTTTTGAGTGAATATATACTTCAAACTTTTATGATCATCATATATTTCACATTTTACTCCATATAAACGATGTATACATATTTTTAAAGTAAAAACCATAACATCCAGTTCCATATCATGTGTAGGATAATTTAGCTCATGTGGTTTCAATTGATGTAAATCATAAAAAATTACCTGATAATTTTGTATCATAACACAACCAAGCCCCTTCAAATAAGAAACATTATAGATTAAAAATTCACTATTTATATAGGGAAGGGAAAAACTATAGTATTCACTAATCTTATTTTTAGTTCTTAGTAAAATTCATGAAACTCTTTTTTTCTAGATGCATTTAACTCTTTTTTTGAGTTAACATAGTTAGAAGGCTAGATAAATGATCAATTTTTTCAACAAACCACTAATAGTAACATGTCAATAAAAGAAAAACATAAATATATATAAAATTTATAGTTCTTGGAAATTATTAGACTACTTAATTTTTATAGGGTCAATAGTTATTCCATATTTAGAAATAAAACACCTAAGGATTGAAATCTTCAATATCCAAAATTCATTAATTATCCATATAACTTCTTTTTTTTTTGAGTTTGAAAAATTATCCTTATATTTCTTTCATGATACTTATTAATTTTTAATATACCAAAATACCATAAATAATCACAATAAAAAACTTATCCAATAGTCATGGAAAACTCTATTCATAACATCCATGAATATAACTAGTGTATTAGAAAACTCAAAAAGAATAACCATAAACTCATAATTCCCATATCTAGTCTGAAATGACAACTTTATAATATCTTCCTCCTTTAACTTCAACTGATGCTATCCCGGCCTAAAATCATTCTTTGAAAAATATTATGCTTCGTGGAGCTGATCAAACAAATCATTTACATGAGGGAAATGACACTTGTTCTTAATAGTGATGTTATTCAAATTATATGATCATTGAAAATCCACATTAAACCATATTTATTTAAAAAAATAAAACAAGAGTACCCTATGGTGAAGTTATAGGATAAATTAAACCTTTATCAATAAATTATTATAACTTCTTTTTCAATTCCAAAATTTATACTTAAGCCATTTTATAAGGGGTTAGAAATTGGCTTAGTATTAGGTACTAAGTCAACATCAAACTTAAAATCCCAATAAGGAATAGTACCAAGAAAATAATCTGTAAATTTATACATATATTGATTTACTACTAGAACATCACTAATTTGAATAGTTTCTTTATTTTAAATAATATGAACTAAGTAACATTCACTACCACATTTAATCAAATTCTAAACTTTGAGATATATTATTAAAGGTTTGAAATCATTTAATATAACTTTATTTTCTCTATAATCTATCTTATTATGATAATATAAAATAAAATCCATACCAATAATAACATCAAAATATATTATTGGAAGTTCAATAAGATTTTTAGGAAAAACCATCCCACCGACAACAATAAGCCTACTTGAATGGCCCAACCACAATAGGAAGATTCGTATAAATCTTGGTTTCTTTAATACTTACACTAGTATTTTTCACCAAAAGTTTTATAAAATAAGGTGATATTCCCATTTTATTTGAAAATTTATTATAAATGAAGGAATATGTTGATACAATTTCAAAAAAAAAGAATTTACATAATTAAAATAAACAAGTAGCACTTCCTTAGGTGGATCGACATCAACCATAGTAGTAGAAAATTATTTTTACATACCTTTTTTTACTTTAGATCTTAATAATTTCTACCCTATATATCTAAATTTTGAAATAAATTATCATGATAACTAACTAATTATAATTAAAAAATACCACCATTGGTTGGATATTCATTACTCTATTCTTGGAATGATCAAAACTCTTTTCTTTGTAGTCATGAGCCATATGACCAAACTTAACACACCAATAACACTTTTCAAATTCTATCAAGAATTCCCCAAAATTTCACTTGGAGCATGTTAAGGTCCTACCTATAGATTTCTTAGTTGACTGTATCTTCAATGCTTTCCACCTTGACCGCTTCTTACTCTTGTCGTCATGAGGCAGATAAGTCTAAAAAAACTCCATATAAACTTTCTAAGCATAATAAAAAAATTTCTCATAAGTTTTTAATTCTCATAAGTCCAAAGATCATTATAAAATTGGTCTTAATCACGAGTAAAATCTATTAATTTTATTATCAAGGTCCCTAATACAATTTTGTGCATACTTGGATAGTCTTGTAAAATTGGATTCATATCAGGATACTGAATCCTCCTCCTTTTCCCTCAATTACAATAATCTTTTATCTATTCTAAGTTGAAAAACCATAGGGAGATATTTATTTAGGAAAATATTCTTAAATTTTTCCTATTCCATAGAATCAAGCTCATCTCTCTTTGGTATTCTTAACCAAATACCACCACCAACCAAATTTACCTTCAAAATGGTAAATAACAAGGGTTACCTTTTGATGTTTTGAATATCCCATGGCTTAATAAATATTTTAGAGAGAATTGATATATAATTTAACTATAATGACTATAGTTTTCTATGTAAATATTTCTAAGAATATTTATAAAGCCAGGTGCTGAGTCTCTGCGATCCCAGTTCCTAGAGAGTCTTAGTGCAGTGATATTAAAAATATTAATTATATTTTATCACAGACACACATATTTTCTTTTTAAATGTGCAATAAATCCCAATAAGAGTCTTGGATCAAAAATCTATAATCACATTTGAGTTCAGAATGTGGTTTTTACCCTAGGTGCTATATAAAATTTATCAGTGTCGGGTTCTTGGTTGAGGGAGAGTGTTGGAGGGGAGTTAAATAGAGTTTGTTGATTTAATAAAAATTAAATCAATAAACCCTCCCACCTTGTGTGGAACATGACATAGAAGTAGAGGATTCCCCACTAGTGGATATACCAGATTTAACATCTAAGTAATGACATTATTTTATTCTAATCCAACGCCAATAGTATGTGTGAGAAATTTTTGACATTGATTTTATTAAAAAATGATGCCAAAAATTTTTAAGAGTGGTTTTTGGTGTCGATTTTTAGTAGAACCGACGCCAAAAACCACAAAAGAAATGACATATGGCATCAGTTTTTCTAAAAATCGATGCCATAAATAAAAAAAAGTTTTGGAATTGGTTTTTACAAAAACCCACGCCATAAATCACTAACTCATAATCTTTTAGCATCAGTTTTTATAAAAAACGATGACATATATTAAAAAAAATATTTATGGCATCAGTTTTTCAGAAAATTGACTCCATATAATTTTTAAAAAATATTTTTAGCATTGGTTTTCCCAAAAATCGATGCCAAAAATATTTTTTGAACTCTTCGACATTGGTGTTTGTAAAAACAAAAACCGAAAGTATTTTAAAAATAGTCAGGATCAGGAAACCCTCATGTTTTTGGATCTTCAAAATCTAAACCCGCAGTAACTCCTCTCAACTTGCGATGACTTTGAAGGAATATTTGTGATCTCCATCATAAATTCTTGTCGATTTTCTTCCATTTTCATGATCTTATATCTAAGTTCTTGATTATCTCCCCTTTTTTCATCATCTATGGATTATTTTTTCTTCCAAAACTTATTTTAAGTGATATTAAACCGTGGTTTGATTTTAGTTTTTTTATCTTTATTTTTCATTTTTACAATCATTTTTTATAGATCTTGGAGTGTTTAATTTTCCAAATCATTGCACTGATAAAATTTTTTATTGGGATCTATTTTCGTGTTAAACTCCAAATTTTGTAAGTTTTTTTTAATTTTGAAGATAAATTAGTTGTCATTTAATTGTGTTTTATATTTTCTTCAATTATTATTTTATGGTTTATTATAAATGTGTTGGAAAATGATTAATAGTTATCCCTAAGAGTGATCATCCCATATACGGTGAAAAGTCCAAGTGGAAAGGGATGTGATTGTTGTTCATGTAGATTTTTTTATGGTTTATTATGGTTTCACCTAGAATGATGTGAGTATATTCTTCTTTTTACTGATTTTTAATATTTATGGTATTTACACTTGGCCTAGTACAGGAAGGATGTATAATTACATGAATCTTTATAGAAACATACATATTAACATGTACTACATATGACATTCCATGTATGTTTAATTACTATGCTATTTTAAATTTACTAATATACCTTGTATGTTTCATTACAATTCATTTTACATACCATGATTGGATTTTTATAAGAAAACATAATGTTATCCTTTTTAGGTATTTGATAAGAATGCTTGTTTGCAAAACATACTTCTATTATATAATTATCATGCTTGGAATATATTCTATGCTAGAGTGTTTCCTACTTATGTAGTCGCTTTCCATGTATATTTGTTATGCTAGTGATTCTCAGGTATGTCTACCTATACTTGTTGTAGCGTGCATGATTCCTATATATTTATTAATGGTTCCCATGTGATTTACATATTTAGGTGATTAATTAGTAATCCATGGTTGTATTCCATGCATATATACTTAGAAATCATGATTTCTTTTATTTATTACTTGTGATCTCTTGCCCTGATATAATTTCCATGCACTATTGGGTCAAATAAAATATTGGAATCAATCTAATTGAAGTAAATTTATAATTTAGCATCCAAATATAGAAAACCTATAGATTCAATGGTGTGTTTTACTAGGATATGTATTTCATATTAATATAAAATGATTTAAAAATTAATGTATGTTTTTATTGGGTTTCCTCAGTTGGTATAGATGTTCTCTTTTTACTATTTTTTATTATTATAATAATAATTTCAGGATATAATAAAAAAAATAATGAATGAAATGCGTTGTAAGATTTACCAATTTAGTTATGTATTTAACTTCATCTGTCATAAATTTGGGAGTATTATGATTGATTTCACTTATAATATGAAAATTTACTCTAATTATTATTTCATATTACTAATAATGACTTAATTTTTCCTTTTAAATTATTGAAATCTTCAATACTTTTGACACATGAAACATCGAAATAATGCAACAACTATGTAAAATGAACTATTAAATTTTAGAAGATTGATATTATAATTAAATTATAATATCAATATAACACATGTATATAATATAAAAATAAAAAAGTTTACTCTTTTTAAATGTGTTTCATATCTGATGTTTTCTATCTGATTATCAATAGTTTTTATTAAATGTGTTTCTGTTTATAATTTATCTGTAAATATATATATATATATATATATATATATATTTAAAGGTTTATATGTTTTAATATATTCACCAATTATATTGTGATATTAGGTATTGAATGGATCAAAATTGGATACATTTACGAAGAACCACTAGTGAATATGAAAAACGAGTTGATGAATTCTTGGAATTTTATAAATGACATCCTCAAAAAATTGATTTGATTTTTTGTCCATGTGTAAAGTGTTTGAATATGATAATGTTAAGCTTCATATAAATCAAGGATTATCTCATTTGTTATGGTTTTAGCCTTAATTATACATGTTGGATCTGGCATGGTGAAAGAACTGAAAATTCAACATACAATGTTGATGAAAATATTCATAATGAGGCAACAGATCATATTGAAGAATTAATTCATGATTTAGGTGTTACAACCATAAAAAAACAATTTTTGAATGATTGTATGGAGATTCTGAGAAACCATTATTCCCAGGTTGCAGTAAATATACAGTGTAATCAGCAGTTTTGAGATTAGTTAACTTAAAAGCAAAAAATGGGTGGAGTGATAAAAGCTTCTCCAGCTTACTTGAGCTTTTAAAAGAGCTATTTCTAGAAGTCAATGGAATTCCATATTCCAATTATGAGGTGAAGAAAATATTATTCTCAATGGGATTAGGGTATAAAAATATATATGCTTTCCCCAATGATTGTGTAATGTATAGGAAAGAATATGAATATTTATCAACTTGTCCTACATGTGGGACATCACACTATAAGATAGATGGGAAAGTCAAATTAGATTCATTCTCAGGTACTATCATCTAACGTCATGAAAAATAAATTATGTACTTTCTAATGATATCATCCAATATTTTTTTCATACAATTATGATAATTCAACTGTGATTCATTCCTAGGTACCAGAATCAAAACTCCTGCTAAAGAAACTTGGTACCTTCCAATAATTCCTCAATTGAAGCATCTATTTTTAAATTCAATTAACAAAAAAAGGTTAAGATGACATTCAGATGATCACATATTTGATGGTAACTTACATCAACCTACCGATTCACCACAGTGGAAGAGTTTTGATAAAAAATTTCATGATTTTTGAAGTGAAATTAGAAATCTCAGAATGAGATTGTGTACTGATGGAATGAATCCATATCGGACCCTCAGTAGCCAACATAGTTCATAGCCTATTTTTATAGAAGTTTATAACTTCTCCCCACATCTTTGTATGAAGAAAAAATATGTTATGATGAGCTTGATGATTTCTGGACTAAAACAACCAAGAAATGATATTGTTGTGTATCTTTCACCATTGATTGATGATTTAAAACTACTAAGAGAGGAAGGTGTTAAGTTTTTCAATGTATACAAAAAAAATTATTTTATTTTACATGCTATGATAATGTTCAATATAAACAAATTTCCTACATATGGAAACTTATCTGGATATATTGTTAAGGGGCATAAATCATGTCCAATTTGTGAAGAACATACTTCATATTATCAATTTCAGAATGAAATAGAGGCAGTGTACATGAGATAACGAAGATTTTTGTGATTGGATTATCCTTATCGTATACTAAAAAAATAATTTAACAGTTTACAAGAATATAACCTTCCACCTCATCCATTGTCAGCTAAAGAATATTATTACAGGGTGAAAAATATTGATTTGATGTTTAAAAATAAAAGAAGTTCTATTCTTCAAAGAAATATCTGGAAGAACCAGTCTATTTTTTTGAACTACCATATTGGAGATTGTTAGAGATAAAACATAACATCTATGTTATTCTTGTTGAGAAAAAATATGTGTCATTTTTATTGGAATTTTTTTAGACATAAAATGAAATAAAAAAATATGGATTTCATGCTAGATTGAAATTAATATTAATGAGAATATTTTTGGAGTTATCTCCCACTTTGAAAGGAAACAAAACATATTTACCTCTATCTTGTCACACATTAAGCAAGATTGAAAAGATAAATTTTTGTCATTTTATTCATGGTATTAAAGTACCCAATGGTTTTTCTTCAAATGTGAATAATTTTGTGTCATTTAAGGATTGAAAATTAATAGGTATTAAATATCATGATTTCCATGTATTGATGAAACAACTTATACCAGTAGCAGTGCATGGTATATTGCCGATAACTATCAGAAAGACTATCATCAGGTTATGTAATTTTTTAAAATCCATTTGTAGCAATGTTGTTGATCCAAATTTGTTAGATGTGTTGGAGAATGAATCAAATCTTATTCTTTTTCTACTAGAAATGTATTTCCCACCTACTTTTTTTTGATATTATGGTTCATCTGTCGATTCATTTGGTGTGTGGGATAAGAATATGTGGGACTATTTATTTACGATGGATGTATCATTTTGAAAGATATATGAACATTTTTAAGGGATATATTAAAAATCATTATCGACTAGAGGCCTCTGTTGCTCAAAAATATTTATCTAAAAAGTTGATTGAGTTCTGTACTGATTATTTGTATAAGGTGGAGCATATTGGCCTCCCTATATCTCGACATATGATAGTTGATAGTGAAGGTATAGGGGTTTGAGGCTTATAGGTAAAGTTCATTCCACACGATTAAGTGATGCAGGCACATTTATATATTTTGAAAAACAAAGATGAGGTTCAATCATATATATCCTCACATATTGCTGAATTAAAGTTACGATATCAGAAAATAAATGAAAAGTGGTTAATGATTGAACATAAGAAGATATTTGTTTCATGGTTTAAAGATAAAGTCACCATAGATATACCAACATCAGAAACATTGAAGTGGTTAGTAGGGGTACATCTCTTAATGTGATCACATGGTCTGGTTTTGATATTAATGGTTACACATTTTACATAAAAAATCTCTATGACAGGAGTACCGTTCAAAATATTGGTGTGATGGTTTTCACTGAAGCAGTGCATTTTTTGAGTGCCAAAGATAAAAACCCAATTTTTGCATCAACACCATATTTTGGAGTTCTTAAAGACATATGGGAAATTTATTATATTAAATTTTGAGTCACCATTTTTAAGTATAATTGGGTTGATAATAAGAGTGGTGTGAAACATAATGAATATGGGTTTAAACTGGTTGAATTGAAAAGATTTAATTACAATGAGGAACCATTTATCATGGAGACACATGAAAAAAAGTTTTTTATGTCATTGATCCATCGAATAATCAATGGTCCATTGTTTTGAAAGGAAAAAGATACCATTTGGGTGATGAGTATGATGCTAATGATGTTATTGATTTACAAGAGCCTTATTAATCTATTATGCAATTTACGGATGATTATAATGAGTATAAGACAAGAATAGTGTATGAAATACGTAAAGATCATAATGAAGGCATATAGGAAAACACTAAATTAGTCTCTTAATTTTTCTGGTAAATATTTATATTTTGTTTTTTTTGAAACTTACAAATGAATGCCTCTTTTTGACTTAATTTTTTTCTTTCTTGTTTCTAAATATTCAGTTTTCTAATGATATGTAGGAAAACAAAATTTCATTACACTTTCTATTAGAAATGTTAGATAAAAATAAAGAGGATAAGTTACCGAGGTATATCTATTTTTTCATATTATTAAATATCCATTAATATACTTATTTAATGAAACAAGACTATTAATTTAATTTTTTTTGCAGGACTACTGATGCATCCTCAAAAAAGGAGACTTATCCTATTACTATTAAAAAATTAAGTTCTTAAGTTGGTAAACGTGGTATTACACATTTATAAAAACTACCACTTTCTCACAATGATAACATATTACACATCCGTTTTGATGATAATGATAATGCAACTGACCCAAATTCAGTTCAACTTATTAGTTATATATCGACGTAGAGATGTTGTAGCATTATTATTTTATATCCTAATTGGAATTCAGTGGACAAGATGGAAAAGAAACAGCTTTGTGAGGCCATGATGGCAAAATATTTTAATTGATTTATTTTATATCATTTTTTGAATATTAAATATTTTAAATGATATATTTAATTTATTCAATTACCGATGACATTCAATTTTGAGAAATCTAAAGAAATTAAGAAAAGGCATCTCTCTTTAGTGGTAGTTATATGGAGAGATTTTAAAATAAAACTAAAAAAAAATTATGTTTTTGGAAAGAGAAGGTTTGAAAACCCATGCCTGAAGTATCAGTTTATAGATGAAGATTCAGGGAAGCGATTTGATGATAGTCATCATGAAGAAAAATTTCTGGTATGATAATTATTTTATATTGTAAAATTTATTATATATTTTTCTAATTACTTAGTAGTTTATTTTTATATAATAGGCCTCCAGGAGATCTCATTAAGAGATTCAATTGATAAATGTATACCCTCATACTTTATTGTGTGGAGGGAATCTATATTTATAGAATAAAATGATTGAAGAAAAATTTGAATCATTAAGATCTCATTCTAGTAGTGGTTCATAAAAGGTTCAACATGGTCCTCCATATCCTCCCACTATTCATGAAAAATGGAAATGAGCAAGAAGAAGGAAAAATGAGAGGAAGCTAAGAAAGTAGATGATAAAATTGTAAGTAAATATTATTTATTTTTTCATCATTTTTTGTATTTTATAAATTTTAAACACTAATATAACATTTTCATTTTCATTTCAGGATAAACTTCAAGAGAAAGAGACACATGGCTCTTTTATCCATGAGGGTAGGATGTACATCCCAACCACTACTTTGGGAAAGGCAGAACACCTCGGATGTGTTAGAAGATATCAGGAAGCTGTTAGTATTCAGAAGGTTTTTGGTCAGAGTAAGCAATCAAGAGACCCAGAAATATAATTTTTAAAAGCCAAGATGAAATATATGAAATAATCTATGGGTGATCAAATTCAAGAAAAAGTGCAGAAGGATTTTTAGAATACATGGAAATGCACTCACAGTTTGCACATCCTTTTTAGGTATATTATTTATTTTTCATCAATTTTTCTATTTTATAAATTATAAACACTAATATAACTTTTTAATTTTTTAGCCTTCCCAGCATGCTCACCCAAACTACCCTACCCCATCTACCTACCCTACCCCGTATACATAGACTTCCCAGGTATATTATTTATTTATCATCAATTTTTCTATTTTACAAATTATAAACACTAATATAACCTTTTCATTTTCAGCCTTCCCAGCCTGCTCAGCCAGACTACCCTGCCCCATCTTCCTAATTCAATCCTCCACCTCCTCGCTTGAACCAATCATTATATTATTTATTTTTCATCAATTTTTATATTTTATAAATAATAAACACTAATATAATTTTTTCATTTTTCAGCCTTCCCAGCCTGGTCACCCAGACTACCCTGCTCCATTTACTTACTTTGACCCTCTACCACCTCGTTCAGACTAAAACGTATACTATGAGTTGTTTTCTAGAGATCCTCAAATACATATTGTTGTGTTAGGACTAGTGAATTTTTTGGGGGATTCTTTACATCACCAGCCTATGCAGATGGGCCAGGTTAGAAAATCATTACTTGATATTATAGATCCTAATGGTCTACTACCATTTCTTATTGAGGAGATCACCAGAGTTGGGGATTATAGGATACAAAGATTATCTCAGGCTTCCTCTTCATTGAATTATATCTATGAGTTTTAGATGATGTCCAATATATGTGGAAGAGAATATTCATTGAGATTACTCAAAGAAGATATCATGCATCTAGTTGATTTTGAAGAGATCAAACTAAATATAGTGCAGTTGTTTTATATTTAAGTAAATTGACATTTGAATTTGTATTTATTTAATAAAATATTGTTATAAATTGACTAACTATATTTTATTTTTAAATTAGGTATCTACACATGTTTCTTATATAAAATGGAAGTATAATAATTTATAGTTTTATAGATCCAGAATTCATTTCCATGGAAGTGCAACATGTGAAGAATCCTGATAGAATTGCATATATATATGTGAGAGATTATCACATACGAAGATTGGGTGTTGATTTTTTCTATTTCTTGATAAGTAAGAACAGAAACATAATTATGAAGTAAGATCATTATAATTTCATTAATTGTGAACTTTTTGTATTGTAGGGGGAATTGGATGTTAGGCATATTGTGCCCAAGTGAATGCACCTTATATTGGTTTTTATCTTTATTATGGAATGTTCGTAAAATATTTTCCACGTTATTAGACATGTAAGTTTTTTTATAAGATCATTATGTTTAATTTTAATTGTTTAGACATGTATTATTAGTTCATATATATGAAAATGCAGTTCATGGAAAAAAATTAACAAGGAATACATGTCGATAAATACACCAAATAAAATCAAATATGTGGAAGTACAGGTAATTAGTTTTTATATTAGATCTTATTCTTATTTTTTGTTATATTCTTATTTTCATTATCAGTTTAATGTTTTATAACTATAGTTTCATCATCAAAAAAGACATGTTGAATGTGGTTACTATATTCTACGATTCATGTACGAGATAATCACAACTGGGAAAACTACTAAATTTTATATGGTTAGTTGTATTAATTTTTTATATTTTCTTCCATATTATTCTATTTTTTATCTGATATCATTCAATGTCGGTCAGAATGGATCAAAGGCCTTCATTTTTTTATTATTTTGATAATCCACCTTTCAAGGGGTCATGTGGAACCCTTAAATGTTATTGTAGGCATTAAATCATTCTTATTATTATTCTCAATATGATCTTACCCATATTCAATCTATTTTTTCAAACTATTTGTTAATTTTGATTAGGATTTGTGGTATGTATATTCTAATATTTATGAATAATATTACATATGGGTTCAAAAAAATAACTCTTTTGATATAATAGGTGTTTGAACATACTAATAGTCAAATTAATGGTTAAATAATAACCAACAATGAGCTTGTTGTAAATTTCATGTATGTGTATTTTAATTATACTTTATAATACAAATGTGTAGATAAATTTTTGATTAACTAGATAAAAGAATGTAAGTTATAGATTTTTAGTCAATGATAAATATTGTTTTATTGTTTTATATTGTGTTTTTATTACAGGGGTTTCAATTATTTTGGAAGTGTAATATTTTCGATTTTCTAATTTTTTTAACTTTTGGTGTTAGTTTTTTAAAAACCAATGTTGAAAATTAAAAAAAAAAAATCCAATTTTCAGTGTCGGGTTTTAAAGAAACCAACAACGAAAAATATTCAAAGAGGGTTTTTGGGAATTATATTTTAAAAAACCAATGCCGAAACCCTTAACAAAAATGATTTTTGGCATCGGTTTTTGTAAAAACTGTGCTGAAAATAATCTATTTTACACCACCTTTATAAGTTTCAGTCAAAAAATGAAGTCAAAAATAAAAAAAACCGATGTTAAATACAATTTTTTCACTAGTTCCCCCCTTGAGCGATGGATGACCCGAGGCCAAACCTAGGCGAGGAGGTACCACTGATCCCCATTTTTGACACTGATAGTCACCAAATTGATCTGCAATGGCTCCTAAGAATCGTTTTGAATTCAAAGATTTGGAGTTTCACCATGAGGTAGATAGATTTGAGTTTCAAGTCCCGATACCCCTTTTGATGCATTGTTTTAAGGTTTTTTATCCCTTTATTGACTATTAAGGACAGTGTGTGGGTCGATCAGTGGGTTTTAGTGGAAACCGGGGTGTTTCGGGTGGCTCACTGGGGATTCCCATTTGGAATTCCAAATTACATGGTGTGTATTACAGAGGCACATGATTTGTGTTATTCCCATTTGGAGAAGATGAAATTTTTAGGACTACACAAAGTGTACAAGGGTTAAATTTCATGTAGTAAGCCCAGGTCATGTTTCTAAGGGACATGACCAGTTATGCCATGTTAAGGGACATGGACATGTGAAATTACATGGCCAAGAGACATAGGAATAGGGTTATGTACATGGTAATGGATTGAGGACATGGAAAACATGTCAGTTAACCAGAACACACCATGTACTATGGGTACACACCATGTTAGTGACATGATTGGCTGAGACATGTAGATAAATACACGACCAAGGTTATGGATGTGGTGAGACACACCGTGTATTCCATGTACACACTATGTAAGCTCACATGGCCTCCAAGAAATGAGTAAAAGTCCATGGATAGGTTTTTAGGTGGGGTCACCTGCCGTGTGGACCCCTGTACATGCTGTGTACTATCCTTGGGAACTTTCTCCAAGCGTATCTCATTCTTTGGGGCTCAGATTTAGGCCTAAAAGTATCATATAATGAGATTTTTTCCATGTAGAATGTGATGACTGCCTTCATGGTGGATTTTGAGATATGACATGGTGTGAATCTAGCATGATGTGGAATTGGCGGTTCTCAATCATAAAAAGTGATCAGGGTGGATCACTAAAGAGAGGACAGGGTCGATACCCTTCCCTATTGTCTTAGGATGTAGGTACCCCATGACTCTTTATGCCGATAGAGTGATGCTTCCCTACTATTAGGTAGTGGGTCCCCTACCCATTGTAGTGTTGCAGCGTGTGGTGTGACGGGCATGACACTTCTTTCCATTATTCTTGACTGAAGATAGAGATCATTTTGGTTTAGAGAGAGACATTGGGATTGGTACTCCCCCACTCTCAGGACACAAGTTTCCCTTACCTCTTGGATTGTTAGAGATAAAATTTCCCCAAATTAGGTGCATGTCCTCGACCCAAGAAGTAGTTCATCCAGGGTTGTTACTCCCCTATTTGACTAGGGTTCAGACCCTATGCATCGTTAGTGCAGTTGGATATGGATCTACCCTATCACATTAGAGCACGATCCCTCCATACTCACGGTGAAAATAGAGTCGGTACTCCCCTTAGGTGATAGGGTACGGGTCCTCTATCTATGTATTCAGCACTCCCCTATTTTACTAGGGTGTAGGTCCTTCTCATGCAATGCTCGGGTAGAGTCAGTACCCCTTTGTTGTACCAGGGTGCACGTCCTCTATTCTAGGATTGGTAACCCTCTATTGTGTCAGGGTGCAAGTCCCCCATTGTGATCATACAAGTAGAGTCATAACTACCCAACACATAGGTTGAGGGTCCTCTATCTATGGAGTGGTAATCCCCCATCTTTGAGTGGTAGTGGGGAGTGGGTCCTCCACTATAGTTGGATCTCCATTTTTGAGGATCATAGTTGTGAGGAGCTGGACCCTTCACCTGTTATGCATGAAACATGGCTGGGAGTCAGTTCTCCCTTAGTGTGGTAATGTGTGGGCCTCTCCCTATGGGTATTACAGAGGTTTCACAAGATATTTATAAATTAGTAATCTCTTTGTTGTGGGGTAGAAAAAATGTGAGGGTCCCTCTAATCTATCTTTTGAGAGGATGTATGGGGTGCATGGTTTGGAGCAATGATCTCTTGATTGTGTGTCGTAGAGAGGGGAATGCCTCTCTAGTTGGGTTACTATGAGCTTTCATAGGGTGTAAGACAGGAGTGATAGGACCTCTGGTGCCGGGAACTATATTTGGACCTAGAGATCTATTTCTAATGGATCATATCTCTTGGATGAGTTCCATATGATATGAAAAGGATCATGGAGTGGGATCTCCTAGATGAGTATTAATTTTGAACCTCAAATAGAATCCTATGTCTAGTTTTGAGGTTAGGACCTCATGAGACCTAGAGTCTGAGATGAGTATATCTAGGTGATTCTGAGAGTTCTTGTGATGTTGTCACATATCATGGTTGAAACACCATGTGGATTAAGTTGACCAGTCCTATGTAAAAAAGAAGTGGTCGATATGTAGTTTCTCTCTCATTTGGGTTTCCTCCTCATGCTGGGTCGAGCAGGCTGTTGCCTTTTAGTTAACCCCTTTTATTTTGGGGTTTTTTGGTTTCTAATTGGTATTGTTATACTCACCCATGCATTTTATTTTCCTATACATGTCATGTATTGTGTAGATGACAAGACTTTTAATGGATTCCTCAGAGGACCTAGAGTAGGAAGATCTTAGTGAGATTGATAGATCGAGGTATTTACTAGGGCTTGGATGGGATGTGTTCTAATAGTTTCATTTTACAGTAGTCCACACCTTCTGAATAGGTTGGACTCTTTTGTAATTTTTGGTGGGATTTTATTTTTCCTTTTTTACACTTTCATTACTCTTAATATACACTATTTTTTGGATATATTTATGCATAAATTTTTGGTTTTATATTTTATTATCTCTACACTGCTTCATGGAGATGTATGTGGGTGTGTGTGTGTATAGGTACCATAGGCTAAGGCCTACCATGTGTGTGATATTCATACTCAAAACTCGACACTCAACCTTGGCCTATTAGAGGTGGGATTGGGGAGTCATGGCTTGGTCCCTGATGGGTTGGGTCATGATAGAGTGGTATGAGAGTGGGTTCTACATTTGGACCACAATTTATAGTTTTTTTAGCTGTGAGCTTGGTTTGGGATGTTTTGTGATAGTGTTAAGGTATTTTAAGATCGAATTTTAGTCTAAAGACTCCAGTGTTGGTTCAGTGGCCAATGTATCCATACACCAGGGCTCTGATCACATACGTGTTGATTCGGTACATTTCGACACAGGTTATAGGTAAATTTTGGTACTGCATCATATATTACAGAGTTTTGGGTTCTATATCCTTATTGAGTTAGATCCCCAAATATACTTTTTGACTATGGAACATCTTGATTCTATTTTAGGACACCACAACAACGAAATCTAGACAGGGTTCCATGATGGGATTATGATGACGACCCACCTAGTGATGAGGCTTTAGTGTAGAGAATTGGTCCTTAGGAAGTACTTCTAGGTGGTCTTATAGTTGAGCCAATAATCATTGAGAAGAATATTGTTCTAACAATTTAGGTCAAGGATACATGTAGGATGAGTGTGATGTATGATTTTTAGAGTTAGATACCTCCTAGGTATCATGGAGATCCATAACCCCAGGTAACTAATGACTGAATTTTGGCATTCATGCACATTTTATACCGTGTGAGGAAACCTCCTATTCAGATGGTGGTCCTAGCAGCAAGTCTTATATAGGGATCATTAGGAAATGGTTGAGTCTGGTGACATAGACCCATGATGAGATGATTCTCACTTGGATGGAGTTTGAGTGGGACTTCAAGAAAGAGTTTTATCTAGCCACATTAAGGTTAGTGTGTATCCATGAGATTCTATAGCTTTGGAATTATAACATGTCCATGAAATATTACTCAGTGATACTCAAAGACCTTTCGCTATAATCCCTAGATATGGTTTGAGATCCATTTTTCTAAGAACAACCCTTTTAATAGGGACTCTGTAGATATATTCAAGCAGGTGTGGTCTCCTTGTGCCTTCCCTCTTATGTGGGGGTGCTAGAGTGAGCTCTAGTGGTAGAGAGATTCTTGTAAGAGGGTCAGGTGGATGGAGCCAAAAATGGTTATCATAAGGCTGAGATGTCTACAACAACTGGAAGATGTTAGTCAACATGATCATGGAACAAGAGGCATACCCATGCCCATACTCAGAAATGTGGGTTTGTAGTCTATGATTTGTGCCAGGGATTTGGTCATCTATAGGAGAGATGATGTAATGCTTACGATGGATAAGGAAATATTGCGTGATATTGTATGACTTGCTGTGTTGTTGATAGGGAGACGGTCAATGTATTGACCTAGCATAGTAAGCATTTGGAGCATGGAGTTCCACATGATGGTGAACATGGAGAAGGAGTGGGGAGAGAAATAAGAGGTTACAGATGGTTTAATATGTTTCCACCACCACCCCCAAGTGGTCCATGGTAAGATCAAGGCGCTAGAGGACAAGGGAGAGGACAACTGTAGGCCATAGAGGTCTATGACCTGGAGGCTTTGAGGATGATTAGATGTATACTCTATATCTTTTCTACCTTTTCACTAATATTTTTAGACACTATTATAAGGTACTCTTTTATTTCCACTTCCTGATTGAGGATTATCCAGGGTGACATAGAGAATGAGTAGAACCTTGTGATGGTAATATTTGATGTACTTCCGACTCATGAGGAATAGGGAAACTTCCTCCACTAATACACATTCTTACAACATTATTAAAACTAGGTTTTAAAGTTAGTGCTACCCAAAGTGGATAATTTCAAGGTGTGGAGGACGAGTACCTTTGAATTGTGTCTTTAGCAAGGTTTTATGTGTTGGGGACTAGGAGTATGGCCTCACATTACCAATGGAGCCTTCTTGCTCAACCCTTACATTGGAGGTTCCTACAAAGAGGATCAAGGACCACACATGTATATTGATAGTTTGAACTGACTCTGATAGGATATTTCCTCACAAATAACCATTCTATAATGGTAAAGTGAGGCCCAATGATGTTTCCTTAGTGTAGATTGGTTTTCTACCATCAATTCATAGTGGTTTTATTCTATTGGGTGTGGAAATGTTTGTAGATTTTGGGATGGAGTTCCTCCTTTGTGTTGGAGTGATCCCAAGATGAGAAAGACAAGATCATGTGTAAGAAGATACAACCTACTTTTATCGGATATCTAGTATGACCTTTGGAGAAGTTGTGTAATGATCTTTCAGTTTCCTATGATAGTGTTGGTGTCAAGTACATCTTCTCGAGGACATGACGAGTTTTCCTCTCCACCAAGAGTTTTATTCTACTTTGAATGGCACCTAGGGACTACCCTAATATTTTTGTCAACATATTAGTTAAATCCCATGGATATTTATGAGTTGTGGTGCGTTTGGAGGTTTTCAAATATAGGGATTAGTAAGACCAAGTGTGTACGCTTTGGTACCTCTATGTTGTTTGTTGGTTTCCTCATGTGCTCAACGTTAGACTGGTATGTGAAACTATTGAGGTTGGCATGTTTTAGTTCATCCGAGGGTGGATGAGAACTACCAGTTTATGTTAGTATATGTGTCAGGTTTGCAAGGTAGTGTACCACTAGACCCTGTGACTATAGAAAGACTAGGTGATTAGTTTTTTCCACTTATCAAAACTAAGGGGACATGTAAAATTATCATTCCATGATGTGAACCTGGTTTGAGTTGGACCTTGGGTGTGGTTTGGACTTTGAGGTTCTACTGAGTTCATGTTTTTAGACAACATGACAACCTATTGGTGAGATCACTGGTGAGAGAGTCCCAGTTGAGGTCTTAGTTTTTCTCTTTATGCCAAAGATTTTACTTTTTGGGGAATAAAAACCTTAAGGTGGGGAGAGTTTAGTGACTTTTGTTTTTCCATGTTAGACTTTGGAATATTTCTAGGAATATTTCAAAAGTTAGGCACTGAGTCAGTATGGGATTCTAGGGATTAGAGAGCCTTGGTATAGTGATATTAAATATATTAATTATATTTTATCACGTGCACATAGTTTCATTTTAAACATGGAATGAATCCTGAGAAGAGTCTAAGATCATAAATCCAAGACTATGGTTGAGTTCAGAATGTGGTGTTTACACAAGGTGCGACATAAAATTTGTCGACATCAGGTGCTCGATTAAGGGGGAGCATTGGTGGGGTGTTAAATAGAGTTTATTGATTTAACAAAAATTAAATCAATAAATACTCCTCCTTGTGTGGTGCATGATAAAGGAGGAGAGGATCCCCCCTTTCACAATGGATGACCTAAGGCCAAAACTAGGTGAGGAGGTGACATCAATCCCTGTTTTTGATGCCAGTCATCTAGGAATTGAGCTGCAATAGATCCCGAGCATTGTTTTGAACCTAAAGCTTCAGAGTTTCACCATGAGGTAGGTGAATTTGAATTTCAAATAATGATAAACCCTTTGATGCATTTTTTAAGGTTTTAGAGCTCTTATATGACTACTAAGGAACCTGTGTGGGCCGATCTGTGGGTTTCAATAGAAACTGGGGTGCTTCAGGTGGCTCGTAGGGGATTCCCATTTAGAATTCTCAATCACATGGTGTTTAGTATAGAGGTACACACAATGTGTTCCTACCATTCACAGAATATGAAATTTTAGAGACTAAATTCTATATACCTAGGTTAAATGACATGTTGTAATCCCAGGTCATGTGGTAGAGGGACATGGCCAGTTATGCTGTGTCAGGGGAGGTGGTCGTGTAGAAGTACAGGGCTAGGAGATATGGGAACATGGTTACATAAATAGGAATAATATGAGGAAATGAACAATATGATAGTTATCTAGAACAAACCATATACTAGGGTTACACGTTGTGTTGGAGACATGTCTGGCCAAGCAGTGTGGAGAAAGACATGTCTAAGGGCCCAAGTGAGGTGAGACACACTGTGTACCCCATGTATATTCCATGTAAGCTCACATGGAAATCCAATCTATTCATAAGAGGAAACATATATGTTTTAAAGAAGGGTCACACACCATGTAGACCCCCATACGGGCCATGTACTATCCTTGAGAACTTTCACTTAGTGTATTTTCTTCTCTTGGGATTGGATTCAGGCTAACAAGTAGCCTATCCTAAGTATTTTTCTACACAAAACAAAATTGTGGACTTTATAGTGGATTTTGAGATATGATGTGGCATGATTACATCATTACACTGAATTAATAGTGATTAATCATGGGAGGCAATCAAGGTGGATCACTGGAGAGAGGTCGGGGTCAGTACCCTTCCCCGTCGTCTCATGACATGGGTTCCCTAGACTATTTAGGCTTTTAGAGTGGTGATTCACTGCTATCAAAGCATGGGTCCGCTACCCATGGTAGTGTTGTGACATTAGGTGTGATGAGCATGATGATTCTTTCAATTATGCTTGGAAAATTCTTGAGATTAGTTTGGTTTATCAGAGAGACACACTAGGAATGGAACTCCCCTACTCTTAGGGTGAAGGTTTCCCTTACCTCTCGGATCAGTAGTGGTAGAACTCCCCCGCAGTGGGCATGAGTCCTCTACCCATGGATTAGTTCTCCTAGGGTTGGTACTCCCCTATTAGAATAGGGTGCAGGTCCCCCATATCATTTATGTAGTTGGAGATAGATCTCCCCTATCGTATCAGGGTGTGGGACCTCTATACTCATGGTGAAGATATAGCTGGTACTACCCTGAGGTGTTAGAGTGTGGGTCCTCTATCTATGGAGTCGATACTACCCTATTTCACTAGGGTGAAGGTCCTTCACATGTGATTTTATGGCAGAGTTGGTACTCCCTTATCATACCAGAGTGCATGTCCTCTATTACTCTATCAGTACTCCCCTATCATGTCAAGGTGTGGGTCCCCCCATTGCAATCATACAAGTAGAGTCAGAAATACCATATAGATAGGGTTAAATTCCTCTATCTATAGAGTGGTACTCCGCTATCTTTGAGTGGAAGTGGGGAGTGGGTCCTCCACTGGAGTAGGAGCTCCCTCAGCTATGTATCATAGTTGCGAGGAGTATGCCCCTCCACTTGTTATGTGTGACACTTGTGTAAAAGTTAATTCTCCCTCGACATGGTGAGGCACATGACTCTCCCTACAGGTATTATAGAGGTTTCACAGTAATTTTAGGAGTTATTACTCCCTCATCCATAGGGTAGAAATGAGGTTCAGTTCCCTCTTCTCTCTATTTAGAGAGGATGCATAAGGTGCATGGTCTGGAGTAGTTCTCCCTAAACTATGTGCAGTGGCAAGGGGTTGGCCTCTCCAGTTGGGTTCCCATGAGACTGAGCATGGTTCAAGACAATAGTGATAGTACCTCTGGTGTTGGGAACTATATTTAGACCTAGAGAGCTATTTATGATGGAGCGTATCTCTTGGATGAGATCCATCTAGGATGGAAGGGCTCATGGAGGGGGATCTCCTGGAAGAGAATTACCTTTGAACCTTGAATTAAATTATGTGGAAAGCTATGAGGTCGGGAACTCATGAGACTTAGATTTTGAGATGAGTATATCTAGATGATTCTAGGAATCCTTGCGGTGTTTTCATATATCATGGTTGAAACACCATGTGAGTTGAGCTAACTAGTCATGTAGATCTTAGGAGTGGTCAAGATGAATTTTCTCTCTCATTTGGGTTTCCTCCTTAGGTTGGGTCGATCATACTGTTTCCTTTTAGTTGCACCATTTTATTTTTGTTTTTTGGGGTGCTTAATGGGTATTTTTACACTCACCCCACACAATATTTTACCACACATATCATGTCTTGTGAAGATGAAAGGCCTTTCGACAGAGTCCCAGGAGGACTCAGAGAAGGTAGAACTTAGTGAGATCTACAGTCTGAGGTGTTTATAGGGTCTTGATCAAGGTGTGTTTTGGCAGTTTTATTTGAAAGAAGTCCCCTAATTCTGAGAAGGTTGGGCTCTTTTTTAGTTTTTTGTGGGATTTTATTTTTCCCTTTTTATGATTTCATTAATTTTTTGTACTCTGTTTTTGGGATAGATGTATGCATGAATTTTTTGTTTTAGATTTTATTATCTCTACACTATTTCATGGAGATATATATGGGTGAGGGCGTAAGGTACCATAGTTTAAGGCCTCCCATGTGTGTGATGTGACTACTTAGTTCTGGACACCATCCTTTAGCCTATTAGAGGTGGGATTGGGGAGTCACAATTTGGGCCCCAGTGGGTTGGGTCGTGACATCGACTACCACCAGATCTGAGGTTCCATCAGAATCCAGAGGTCCCTATTTCAAAAAATTTTATAAAATGGAAAAATTATTATATGGAAAATCTAGTTTGTCTCTAACATAGATTACACAACCATTTATATCCTATGTCAACTGATCCATCACTGTGATAAATTACTCAGTTCCAATTCCAACCATTTTGGGCTACTAATTTCGAAGGATATTTTCCTCTTGATACCTTCCCACTTTAACATCCATATTTACTCTATGGAAAACCATTATAAATAGAAATATATTAGATGAAAAAACTTGGTAATATTCAAAGTCTATATAATGTGAACATAATAATAAAGTAAAATCTCTCAAGGGTATCCTATTAACATTATCCTAACCTCTAAAGTTATCTAAACCTTCGATCTGATACCAACTATAAGGATCCAACCTTAAAACATTACATAATATTAAGTTTTTAGAGAATAATACACCTTATTTTATTCTCAAATATCTTTTGGGTTTATAGTTTTGGACAATCGTATCATCAAATTTATATAAAAACCCATATATTACAAAGTGGATACTTCCTCTCAATATCCATTTTCACCACAATATAATTTTTTTAAAACAAAACACATTTTATTTTTATGAAAAATATTTATGAATTTAACTTAATTTCTTAATTATTCCTACTCATCCTTAACCCTATAGAAAAAATTTGAAAATGCGGGATGTGCATACAAATATCAGTAAGGGACATAAAAAAATATGCTTGTCTAGTGAAAAAAATGAAACCCATAAATGTCTAATTTTTTAAAATTATTCTTTGAACATATAAAATAAATCATATCCACATGTTGAAAACATATTTTTTCACAAATAAAACCTTTAAAACCCATACCATGAAAATTGAAACCTGTGTAGAAATTTTAGATAATTATATTCTTAACCCATGTTTAATCATATCACAAATAACTAGAGTCTAGTTAAAAACATATGAGAAACCACCTGAATTAATTCCCTAATTTTTTTCCTTTGAATAAAAGTAACATTACCTATTAAATTGGAGAGCTATATTAGTCTCACCCATAATATATGTTGTATTGGGATCACTCGTCATATAATCTATACTAGGATCATTAATAATATAACATGTATTGGGATTTTCCATCACCATATATAATTATAAAGAAACATATCATAAATAAAACATTTTTAATCTTTTACATTTTCATTATTAAACCCTTGAAAACTCATTTGAACCCATAAGAATTTTTTTTTCAGATATCGAAATATCCTTTCCTTTTAAAATATTTTTTTAAAAGCTAAAAATTTTCAGAATAAAGGGGAAAATGTTTTCATTGAAAAACCATGAAATATTTTAGAGGAATATAATTAAAAAAGAAATGTCATTATGAAATTTAAATTAATCAATATAAGTTAAAATATAACATTCCTTTTTCGTTTTGTCGAGAAAGTAAAAAAATTCTAGATAAAATACATAAAAAATACCTCTTGAAAACCTTTGAAATAAAGTCAAAAGAGATATAAAATTTCATTTATAATTAATTTATTTCTATATAAATACATCCATAAAACTATTTTAAGAATATTGATATGGAGGATAATTATTTATAAAATAAATCTTTAAAACATTTAAAACGAGGTTTTATGGTAAAGTGTCCCTCACCCCGAGTCTGAATCATCACATATGTTATTTATCATACTGAATAATAAAATAATATTAATTATTTAATTAATTAATAACCATTTTAATTTTTATTATTCCTTTTATTTTATTTATTACATTGTTATATTTAATTTCTTAATCAATTAAGTTCACGTCAGACGTTTTGATGATTTCCGGATCATAGGTCCAAAATGAATTCGGTAGGTAAACTATTGTAAAATGGATCATGATTATATCATTTATAGAATATTTATCATGATATAATTATCACTTATATACATTAATTATACTTTTATAACCATCTATAAAATATGTTTATGAAAAATAAATTATGTTACAACATGGAGATGGTAGTCCGTACATATGCATGAGTAATGTTTCCATTTTTAATGAACATGAGAGAAAGAAGGTAAGTATCATTTAATCTTTAAATAATTTTTATTAAATCATAGATATAATATTATTTATGTAAAAAAACTTATATAGACCTAAAATTTTAGGCTATGATGAAAAATAAAACACATCAGTTCGCGAGGTGGTAATCCGTACGTATGCACATGTGATGTTTTTATTTTTTGTTGAATGGAAAAGAAATAATTAGAATATTTATTTAATATTATAGAATAAAATTATATCATATAAATTATATTGTTTCATTTGTATCCATTAATATTGCTAGTAATAAGATTCAGTGATGAAAAATTAAATACATCATCTTCGTGAGGCGGTAGTCTGCATATACAAACGAAAAATGTTTTCATTTTCCATTAGATGGATAAGTAGATGTAAAAGAGTTATACCATGAAAATAACAAATTTAAGTATATGGTATATATTTATGTCATTATATCACAATTTATAAGTGAGTTTTTAAGTATTTAAAATAATAAAAAAAAATAAAACACTTGGTTAATAACTATACCTCTTCTTTGAACAACAACCTTAGGTTTATAGCTAACATCTTCTTATGGTGGAATTATAATCAAACCAGAGCCTCTAGGAAATGTTTAGGGATGTTAGGAAGGTATTTTTTAGGTATTGGATAATATAATATGATCTTAAAGTATAGATAATAGAGGATAGGGGGTCTCCTTTTATAAGTGAGGGAGAGGATACATTTGGAAATATTTAAAAGATTAAAATATATTAATGTATTACTCAAGAAAAATGGATCCAAAATGACTCATATTAGAATATAATACGACATAGGATCTAAATATTACTATAAAATATGTTTTATATAAGTTTTAATTAATTTTAACCCTTATCATTCTAGTTTTAAAACTTTTAACCCCTTTTAACTCTTATCATGGTAACTAATTTTTTTACCAAAGTTACTATTGATAATGAAAAAAATGAAAGTGGTCTCATTAATAAATTTGGACATGATTATTCCAAATGTGGAGTAAATTTTATGAAATTCAAGTTTTATAATTGGCATAAATTAATTTTAAAATAAACCCCAAAACATGATGAAATGTTTTTTCCATAAAAATGAATTTTTAAGTGTAAAAATGTTTGTATACCAAAATTAAGTGTAATTTTTATTAATATGAAATTTATTGGATCATGTTTTAAAAAAATTATCTAATGAAATTTTAAAAACAATCCAAAATAAAATGCGACTTTTTAAATACATGAAAGAAAATATAACTTTTTAAAAAATTGGTATTTTCTATTATCCTCCTAAAAAATAATATTTTTTCGAAAATTCACAAAAATTAACTCTAAGTTAGTTTTGAATTTATAGTTTAATATTTTAAATAAAACCATGTAATACATGTAATGTTTTTTAGTAAGAATAAATCTATTTATATTTTTATTGGAAAATTACTTAATATTTTTATACTGAATATAAATATATAAAATACAATTCATGAATATTAATAAGGAATAAAATTTATTTACTATTAACAATACTCGGGTTGTTAAATACCTTCTTCGGTGCCATGCTGAAGTCCCTGTCATCGCATCTCATTCCATCGCACTGATTCCCTGCTCATACTCAAAGACTCAAGGTAGGGCGATGTTCAAAACGTCAACCAACTAACCATAGAAACTAGGCATGTTAATATTTACATATCTTAATCCAATGATTAATCACTGTAGTCAGGGTCCATTGGTCTATTCACATCACCCCATGACCTAGCCTCTAGGGTGGTCCTCTATCCAAGCCTCTCAAGAAAGGTCCATCATCATTAGCCAACCCATGCCCTCTCAATCAGGACATGGTCAACCAAGAATTCTCACTCAAGGATAAGACCCCTTCCTCAACCACTACCCTATCAATAAAGGTATGGATTAACCAAATTCACACTAACCCATGACATGTTTGGAAAGTTCATAAACCAAATACCCAAATCATTAGGGAATAAACATCACACCGTCCCATTCCTAGAGACTCTA
Source organism: Viscum album (assembly GCA_963277665.1). NCBI lineage: Eukaryota > Viridiplantae > Streptophyta > Magnoliopsida > Santalales > Viscaceae > Viscum > Viscum album. The sequence goes on along the minus strand of OY728146.1, from coordinate 125,308,317 downwards.
GGGAGGTCTCCTCAAACACACCAACCTATTCCCACTCAAGGAAAGGTCATACGTTCACAAGAACATAGGCATGAAACCTATTACATAGATAACTAGATGATAATAGGGAATCATTCACATGATACCTATCCACTTGTCTCATCATGCCTCACCTCACTTAAGAAAGCATCCACTATGTCCTCCAAGACCGCTACAGTCATTTTTCACTAATACCAACTCATATCTATCACCCCTAAGTGACATAGATACCTAAAGGATCATCCTAAACCAAACTCCACAGTCTAATCTAACCTCACTAAGCCCCCATTACTCCTGGTCTTGTTACTAAGAAACCATCCCAAGTCAACATGCTCCAAGCCCCTTGGAATCCAGATACCAAGACTTAAATGTTTCTATAACCCACACTTAGGTCCTATCTCATATATCCTAATATATATCCATAAAAATAATACATAGAGTAAACCCCTATATGTCATTCCTCATCCCACCCCGAATTACTTTTCACACTAATAATACTCACCAAGACCTAGACCACCCTTAGGAGGGTTTCACTCTTCATTCATGATAAAAACAATCATCTCACCCATTGTCACTAGGACCAAGCCTTTATTACTAATTTAAATAGACCTAGGGAAACCAAAATAGGATAATTCTATCTCATTTAATGTACCAAGACCACCCAAGGTCCCTCATCAGCCTAGCCATCACTATCTCCTATTTGCGACATAGTTGTTGGATGGTCTAACTTACCCAAGTTCTAAAGAGCACTTATACAGAGCATAGGAGACCCAAAATCATCCTATAATTTCCACTTTTCTACTCATATTCCCTATCCATCCACCTAATCCAATGAAACATGCATACATGCAAGTAGTCACTCATAAAAACACATGTGTATTTTATTAAAGGGATCACCCACCTCCTTCAAGGAGTTACCATCCAAGACAAGATCTTCCAAGCCTCATCCTAGACCATCAATGCCTTATCCAAGACCATATATCCACCTTATCTCCTACCTCATGTCACAAAATATAAATAAATAATTATAAATAATTATAATTAATTAATTAATTAAAACCAAAGAGGCATAATGGCTGAACTAATCACTGAGCACCACCATTATTCTAGAACCTCAACCAATCACACCCAAAGGGTCCACAACACACCCCTGATACTATCCCCAATAAAATTACTAACTATCAAAACTCATTAGATCACCAAATTAATTAAATTTATTCCAAAAATCTTATAAAATTTACCACAATGGTATGACTCACCAAAATGGAAAGCGAATACATGTGGATGACATCTTAAGATGTCCTCTAGACAAGATATATGAAAAAACCATCCATTTTAGTCAATTATTCAATTCCTCGATGGGATTGACACTAAATACCTTAATAAAATCATCTAAAAGATCAGTGGATATGAAGGAGAGTAAAAATGTTGTTAAAAAGGGAATTAATAACCTTGAAATTCCACTGGAATGCACTCAAATTCACCCTCAGTTAAAGAAGAGGCATGGGGGGGGGGGGGGGTCAGCCAAGAAACGGCCTTTCCTGAGCCCCTCCCCTAAATTATGAATCCCTCAACCCCCAAAAACACCATTTTACCCATGATTATAACACCCCATAAACACCCCTACTCACTAGTCAGTCGAGCCTCACTAGAAATCCAGTGGATCATTGGCTAGCTAGTTGAATCCCACTGGTGGGACGGTGGCTCCTGGTTGTCTCCTAGGCCACTTTCCATCTCACAAAAAATAAAATGGCTGCTAGAAAATTTTTCAGCAGCCCCAACCTCCCATCCTTCCTCTGATTCCTTATCAAACCCCTGAGTCACCACCCAATCCGTAGACCTCATCCAAAAAGCATATTATAAACATTCAAAATCTTGAAAACCCAATTCGATTCTTAGTTCTCAAAACAAACTATCCACCAAATGAGAAATTCAAATTCCCTTAGTAATTTACAACTCGTAACAATGTGGCCATTATATATTTTTTCCTATTCTTTTGTGTTATCATAGGTGTTAGATATTCAGAGGATGTGTGAATTATTTATCTTCTTTGGGGTAGGTGACCAATTTCTATTTTTTGGTGCTTGTATTGTGAATATATATTATGTGTGCATTGTTAAATGATTTAATGAATTTTTATGGGTTGTTTTCTATGTAAAATCGATTCTAACATTAGAGAATAATTTTCTATGTATTATTAAAGGGTATATGTGTATTAAAGTGGTGATTAAATGATGAAATTTTTGTTAAAAGATATTTAATGGGATGAAAAAAAGTTTAATTGGTTGAATAAATTATGGGATTAAGGTAAACATTCATTGTGAAATTAATGATGAAGAAACAAGGCTGAGTTTGATTTCTAAATAGAGATTTTGATCTATTTTGAGTGAAACACTAATATTTTATCTCAAATTTCATTTAAATGAGATTTGATAAGTCATTGTAGAGAGTTACTTGGTATTATATGTGTTTTATTTTTTGGTTTTATACTGTAGTTATTGAGCTATTTGGTGTTACTTATTGGTATAATTTTCTTAAGCACACTAATTGACACTAGAGGTTGATATTGTATTTTTTGTAATTTGTTATAAAAACCTGGGGGGGGGTTAAGGTATTAAATAAAAGTAGGAAATTATTTTGTATGTGAATAAAAGTGAAATGGGAAAGGGATATGGTTTACTTAATATTGGATAATTAATTAAATAATTTATGTGACTTAAATGGGGACTTATGGAAGATGATTGGGTGTGCTGGAAATTTTGTAAAAGTTGGGTAATGATCTAATGAAAAGGGTAAAAGGGGGAAAAATATTAATTATACTAGAAATTAAATTATTCTAGATAAAAAGTAGTTTTTTAGTATTCAATTTATTGTTTAAATTTATGCATTTGGTTCTAAAAATGTAAATGGGGATCCTTTGTGTTTACTTATGTTTTTCTAGTTGTTCGAGTTATTTGTTGAGAATAACATGGGGATGAATTCATGGTAATATTATGGAATTTTAAAGTGATGTGTCAGTGATTTAAAGATTTGTTTTGTTATAATAAATTAACATAAAGTTGGTAAATTATATGTCTATTCAATTAGACCAGGATTATGGAAAAGATGTGAAAATCTATGTGTTTAGATTAGAATAGGGTTAGGCCTAAGTGTATAGGATGAATTGATTCTATGGTTTTGTAATGAAGAAGGATTAATGTCAGTGTAGTAGTGAAAATGTAATAAAATATAACACAATGTAATCAAATGAAATCCCAACATAGTAGCATTGATGTGCAATCACTCTAAATACTCCAAAATAGGACTCCATGCTCCAAAAACCAAACCAAGTAAGTAGTATCATGATCTTCCACTAGAGAAATGTGAGACCTTTCCTTTAACAATATATCAATACACAATATCTGCAAACACACCAAAATTCACAAGTAGGGGATAATTATAAAACTTAGTAGGTAATAACCAAAGCATTCCTAACTCACACCACTAGGTAAAGAACATGTTAGCACACTTTTTATAAAATAACGAGAAGTTGAATTTTTTTATCCAAATCTATAAATGAGTTCCCAAAAAGATATTCCCCTATAGTACCCCACACTAAAACCTTTCTTTATAACCTAGGGAAAATAAAACATAAAAAAAGGGTGAGCTCAGATGATCCGTTGGATAAGAAATGGAGATATGTAAGCATAATCATGAACATAAGGGTATGAGAACATGATCTTAACATTAGAAGATCACACCCTACATATCAAATATCATATACATGAGTCATGGAATAAATAATGGAAGTTCATAAGACATGAATCATATGTAAATCAAGAGCATAATATATGAAAGAAAAACATAATAATAAGATATAAAATTTGTGTAAGACATATAAACATTTAATATCATTCCTTATAAGTCAAGGTGTATTGAAAAAAGTTAACTAAGAACTTCTGGGGGAATAAACTTACCAGGTGGGACATACCACCATCCCAAATCACATTCCTTTCCTTAGAAGGGATCATGTTTCCCCATATTCCCAGAGTGGATCAAGTTTCCCTATCTTCCAATAGTGTATCAGGTTTCTCCATCTTCCCGTAGTGGATCCAGCCTATTGACTTGTTTGCCACCATTATCTCATGAGTCTTAAATATTTACCTAATGAATTTAAGGGATATATATATTCAACCCTTCACATAATGAAAAACATACATTTTTTTCCAGAAAAATGTAAATCATATCATATCCCTTAAAAAAAGTTGGTTTCATAAACATTTCATCAGAACATAACTCATAGAAAAGAAAAAAAATTCATAAAGATCAATACATAATAAATATAAACCATTTATAGAAAGAATAAGAATGGTATACTTAGGTTATATCCCTATTAAAAAATATGTAACATCAAATAAAGTTGTCTTAGATAGGAAAATATTTTAACAGATCACTTGAAATAATTCTTGAGGAAAATATCCATTCCGATTTGAAAAATTCTTTTTAAATAATAAAACATTTATCAAACCTTTTTAATCGAGAATAAACTTGAAAACTTAAAAATTATATTTTAAAAATATTTTAAACATCTTTTAAATCCATTTTCCTTAAAAATTATTAAAATATCTTTTAAAACATTTTTTAAAAGAACATAGATTTCTGAACAAAGAGAGAATAACATTAAATAAATATTAAAATATCATGAAAAAGGATATTAATTATAAAATATTTCAAAGGTAAGTATATACACCTCATACAATAATATAGTTATATAACATATCATGTGTCTCAAAGATGTAAAAGTTAGACAAAATTACTTTACGGATTTGGTAATCTTTGAACTGTAAACCCCATGAAAGAGAGATCAGAAAATAGACATGTAACACTCATAAATTTAAGGACAAGGATCATAGAATAAATTCATGGGTAGTATATAAACCACACAAAATAAATAGGTTGTGAACATGGCTTATATCTCATGGAAAATAAAAGTGAGACGAAAATCCCTTACCTTATATCTTGACTCTCACCATACTCATGAAAACCTCTTGTATAATAAATATAAGTTTATTATACATATATTACACACCTATAATAATTTATGTAATACCATATATTATTTAATAATTAATTTAAATTATCCTATTATTAACAATTCCAAGTTTATGTTATGTTTTGGATAATATCTGCTTTGTTTCTCGTACATGTTTTGACTTGTTATTCTTGGTCCGCATACTTATACCATGATTTAATTATATAAAGAATGATATAAATGATATAAATATAATATAAATTCATTATATATTTATTTATGGTTATATATAAAATATATAAATATAAAATTAAATACACTGTTCATGGAGATGGTAGGCCGTACGTACACATGAATGTTGCTTCCATTTAATGTCACATTAATAAAAGGAAAGTAAATGAAATATATGTACATATGTATATATATATATATATTATAATTAAATTATAATTATTATGTAATGTATAACATATAATTTCACTAAACCCATCCTTAATACATTTCATGTAAAGTTTGAACGAATCACTTCACATTGAGGAGGCCGTAGACCACACGTCCACAAACGAAGTTATCATATTTCCACAAAAATGGAAAGTATGAAGGTATGTTTTATATAATAATCCCAAAATCATAAATACATAATAAATATAATATATATATATATATATATAAATACCATCTTTATTTCCAACCTTTAAAGGGGTTAATAGAAGAACGACCAACATCGGTTTGCAAGGTGGTAGTCCGCCGTACACATGAACGATGATTATGTATCCCATTTGATGTAAGCGTGTGTGATTTTAGGTTAAAAAATTAATACAAAAAAATCTCATTATATTTATTATAATTATTTTTTTATATAAATATAAAATAAAAATAATTTAATGGGTTTAAGGAAGAAATAAAACAAACAAATTCGTTGATGAACATTACCTCTTTTTTGAGTATTTCCTTTTGATTTGAACAAAAAGAGTTATTTGGGTGAATTTATGCCAAAAGTATGGATTCTAAGATTAATTTTGTAACACCCCAAGATTTCATAGTGTGTTATTTCTTCAAAATAATTCAATAACTTGCACTACACGCAACACCGAGTTCAATCACACCATGACTTACCAAAAAAAGCCATTCAAAAGAGGTTATGAATAGTATTAACTAAATGTTAAACTTTATATAATCCATATTAATTTTAGAATCCATATTATGAGTTTCTTAGACATAATGCAAGAACATATTCTTTTTCAGTATTGCACTTTTATCAACTTTTAATAGTTAAACCTTTTTAAATACAATATTTTAAACTTTTTGACTAAATGGGGACATCAAAAAATTTAAAATGAAACATCCCAAGATTCCACGGTACACTTTCCTTTAAATAATACAGTAGCGTGTGTTGTACGCAACTTCGAGTTTTAACACACCAAAACCAATCAAACTAGCCGTTAAGAATAGTAATAACTCCATTTTAAAATTTTAGAAATTTTATCTCTCAAAATGGACTTCATTTTTGGATTAGGAGTATCGAATTTAGACTAAGGTGAAATTTTGGTACTTTTCAGATAACTTTCATATTTTGATGAATAGTGAAAATTACTAAATTTTAATTAAAAACAACTTTTTTAATCAAAATAATTAATAGTGATAAATTATGAATTTGAGTGGTTTTAAAGTATATTTAGAATATATTTTTACCATTTAATATAATGTTGGTCATTGGACATAATTTTACAATTAAACCGAACATAAAAAAGTGTCAATCTTTTGATATTTATTATCTCTTAAAAACACGCTTTTTGTTTTGACAGCGGGAATTAATTTTAAATTAATTTCTTCCACTTATGTGTTTTGAATTTAGAAAAATGGATTCCATATTTGGAATCAGGATGTTCAAATTGTGTAAATAGGTAACTTTTATTTTTAGACATTTTGAATAATTACTGCGGTAAATATTTTATTTACCACGGTTAAGAGTAAATCTGGTAAATAATGGTTAAAAAATAATATTATAATAAAACTAAATTACCCTAAAACATGTACTAGACTTATTGGTTGATACATGTTCGACCATATGCATCTTTGGGTCGATTTTGGGACCCCATGGTGCCACTTGTAGGTGATAGGGACACTTTATTTTAATTAAGTTAAAATGAATACAAAAATGACACAAGCATATAACTTTTAGAAAAACAATTTTTACATAGGGTTATATATGTTGGATTTTAGATTATAAATATTCATTATAAAGATAAAAATATTTACTACATAATGATATTTTATTTATAATTTTTAGACATTAAATAAGTTAATTTATTTATGACACAATGATGATGAATTTATTACTATAATAGTGAAAAATTACAATAATTGATATTATAAATACCCAAATAAATATAATATGAAACTTTTAATGAATTAAACTAATTTTATAGGATAATATGATATATTAGTATTTATTTAATTGACTTTTTTAGAAGTAATCAATCTGTTATGAGTTTCACAAAAATCAACTATTGAATAGTGTCAAAATTGACATAAAAGAGTTCTTAAAACAAATATTATATTATTAATTGATATTAAATTCCTAAAAATATAAGGTTCAGCCAAGAGACTTATATAATGATAGTTTAATCATTAATGTACCACTTGGGGGTCTCTTGGATGTATATAGTAAGTTTACTAACCATATTATATAAAAATACAAAGAGACATTGTAAAAGTGAAACTAATTAACTTAGAGTTAATACTTAAAGATAAGGTTAATATAAGTACCCAAACCTGTCTAAATTCTATTGGTTGAGTTTTTTTCGACCCATCCCCACCTTAAAATTTAAATAATCAACTTTGGAGCCATTAGAAACCGAATATGAATTTATTATAAACTAATATTTCTAGCTTTTCCAAAGGTGCCCCTCACCCCTCTTATAAAAGGGCACTCCTCCTTCTCATTTCTTCACACCTTCAAAACCTTTTGGTTCGGAAAAACTCTGCTCAAATACTCTCCCAGATTTCCTCAATACAACCTAGAGTCCTTAGTTTGATCAGAAAGCCAACCTAAGGAGCCCTTTTGATCAAATCAAAAAGAAGAACCCGAAGAAGAGGTAATGATTTCACCACCCTTTTCCAAGTTCCTTTCTTCTTCCACTTCTTCTTCCTTTGTTATTACCATTATAAAATAATAACTCCAGTATCATATATATACTATGATGTTATTATAAATATGGTACAACCATATTCATAATTCTATCCACCCTTTGAATAATATGTCACTATACGTGCGTACGTACGACTTACCGTCTCCACGTCGTGGTGTAATTGTTATTCAATATATTATTATTTGTATGGGTATAATAATGATATGTAACTCATGTAAATAATAAATATAACATGTTAATGATTATGTATATATTATATAACAACCATTTATATATTATTTCAAAAGAATGATATTGTCGCTCGTGCGTACGTACGGACTACCGTCTCCACGAACGCGATGCGATTCATTCTCCATCGTATCCATTCAAGTATAATTATCATTTGATGATTTAAAAATGATGTTTCAGGACTTGATATCATTCTGGATATGAATAATATACAACCTATCCATTACAAACATGGCTTACATAACAAAACATATAAAAGAAAACAAGTAAGTTAACACCCAAAACAACGATAATACTAAGATATTATTATCAAATCAATATTAAAAGATCATATATGATATCATATTAATGTATATGATTCTTGTATAATTTAATAACAATTATTTCACCATTATACAGGAGGTTAAACTACCCCAACCAAGGAAAATTACAAGGTAAGGGGTTTTCATCTCACTCCTTATTCCCGTGAGATTCATGCCATATTGCCACCATCACCTTTTGTGTGGTGTATGTACTGCCCATAATTATATTCTTTGTGTAATACACTATAATTTATGTGTATTTACATATTCATTGTATGATACCTCTTTCATGGGTTTTATGTTTCATAAGTTACCAAATTGGTAAGGGTTATTTCACAATCTCTTCATTATCTGAGGTTGTTTATACGTAATAATATACTGGGATATCTTTATCATGAACATCTATGTTTCTTAAAAATGAATTTAAAAACATTTTTACTATTTACTAGAATATGGGTTAAAGTCATTTATACCCTTGTTTGACTTTTTATAAGAGGTTTATAATGGAATCTTTCCGTCGTTTTCCAAACAAGGTGCTTTTTAACCTTTTCGACAAAATTAAGGTAAGAATGTTTTTTTAACTTATACGGAGGGTGTGGCTATTTTCCACCGTTATAAAATCGTCAAAGCTTTCCTTACAAGATAATAAGAATATTTTCAAAAAAAAAATGTTTTATTTCATAAATATAAGACTCTTAAATGATTTCAAAATAGAAAGAGATATTTTTCTAAAATAGTCTTTATTTAATCTATGTCAACATCCTTTGATGGATTTTAAGCTTATTTGAAGTTGATTTATTATGATACAAAACAGCCATATTTTATTGAAGGTTTTGTGATATTTTTGACTGTGGATAAGTTATTCTTATGTCACTCATGGTTTTTGTTTAGAGTATTGACATTTCATAAGTTATTTGTAATCCTAATGTTTATGTTATATTTCAACCTTTCATTCAGATGAATGTGTTAGACAAGTATGTTCCGGGTTGGGGACCTGTAAAAGTAAGACCTCCGGTTTGGTCTCCGGTTATTAGAGGAACTCCGGTTTGGTATCCGGTTATTAGAGGAACTCCGGGTTGGTGTCCGGTTATTTGAGGCACTCTGGGTTGGTGTCCGGTTATTAGAGGCACTCCGGGTTGGGTTCCGGTTACAGTTAGCCCCTAGGTCTTGGGACGAGGCCTTGACAAAGAAATTAAAGTTCAGCATTATGCATTCTGACATTATGAAAGTGGTTATTGATATTGCATGTGATTATTCTATTAGTAGAATATCCATGTGAATAAGTAAATGGCATTATTTCATTTTACTTTTTCCAAACTATGTTGAAGTTCAAGTTTAAAAGGCTTTTGTTTTAGTAATGTATTGCCTTAAATGTTTATGCTTATTTTTGAATGTTCTGCTATATTGTTATCCTTACTGGGAATTTGAGCTCACCCCTTTTCTATGTTTTATTTTTTCCAGGATGTGAAGAAGTAAGTTATGAATGACCTGTAGGGATATTATGAGGGGATAATAGTGTGGACTATGGAGACATTATGTTGTCATAGTAGTTTTTCACTTTATGATGTAATGTAAAACTTATGAATATATCTAGTGTTTCCAAGGATACTAAACCAATAAGTCTTTCGAGATTTGATCTTTCTTGTGATCATGACAATGTTATGTAATAATGCACCGACTCTGGGTAACTAGGGTCGGGGCGTTACAGTTGGTATCAGAGGAAGTTTAGTACAAACCTTGGAATCTAGATTTAGATAAACTCTGATTAAAGCACATAGATTTAAGATGAATTTTGAGGATTAGTATAGAAGAACTTCCTAGAATTTTGGTATTGTAGAGATTTTGTGAGTTTTCCGAGCAATACATCCCTGTCTGGATACGAGCAGGTAGAGGCGGCTCTGGCACAGATGTACCTAGGGGTAAAACCCAAAAACACCGCTTTGAGCTAGACTCGAACGGGAACTGGTGCATGACAAAGGGCCTTGCTGCACTCTTGGTTACGACACTCCTGGGGGATATGCTTAGGATAACTCTCATTTTCTTTACAAATCATTATGAAGGGTTTATGAGTATATACTTCCTCAAAGGAGACATTTTTATGATTATGGATTATATCCATAAACTATTTAATTTATGTTATGTGTTTTACAAGTTTGGGATTAGGTATTGTTATTCATAAACTAATCTAATGTATGCCATTGTTTAGAAATGGCGCCCAGTAGAAGGAATGAGAACTCTAGCAATGCACATGATACAAAGAGAAAGAAGGATCATATATTTTATGGTCTTAATCCAGAATTTACAATAGAAATAGTCTTGCATGTATTATCATCATATGAAGAAATAATATCACGTGTTGATAAGATAAGTAAAGAGTTTACTGAGTCCTATGGCTTTGAAGGGAAGCAAGATAAGAAAAGGATGGAAGAGAGAAAGATGGATAAAGGGAAGAGGGAAAAGAAGAATTTTTCCATATGTGATAACTGTGGAAAGAAACACCCTGGAACTTTCCTGAAAGGAATGGGAGTTTGTTATTAGTGTGGAGGAAAAGGGCACAAAGTACGTGACTGCAAGGGTAAGAAAATGGTTTCAAATGTACAATGCTTCATTTGCAAGGAGTTTGGACACTACACGAACCTATGTCCCAGTCATCAGACTATGCCGCAAATGATGCTATTGGATAATAATCAAGTTATGATACTACCACAGATGAAGAGGAATGATTAGAGTTATTATATTGATTATGTCAATTGAGTGTTGTATCAACAATGTACTTTTTATAATAATTATGGAGTATATAAGGATTGTACTGCAGTACTATTTCATTAAGGACTTGAGATTGTGTGGAACAAAGAAAAGTGACCCAATAGTAGGATAAATTTTTGGAAAATATATGGTTGAGAGAATGATAAACCATAATATAGTTCTGATACCCAGGTAGTGATTTTGGAATAATACATGATTGTTTTGGATAAATTATATTGGATATTCTTGACTACCTTGGAACTGATTAATGATTTGTATATTCCATCATTGTTGGGGTTTAAAACATTTTTGGATTGATGATGTATATCCATCATTCTATATGGAATAAGGGAGCATGAATGTAATCAATAAGGAATATGGTAATTCAGGATGTTTCAGTGTATTAAAAGAATACATGATGAAGGTATTAATATGATATTATGGGGTAAAAAGGATCTACATTATGTTTACCTTCCTTATAAATGTTGGACTGTGAGTTTGGACAGAAGTATTTTGGATTATTTTGGATTTCCATAAAAGGACAACCCGAAGGTCGGGCGGCAACCCGTCGCGACCGGCAAGGCTGTGAGACTTGAACTCGAAACCGAAGGGCGACAAGGGTGTATCACCTACCACTGGCCCACGAGATGTCCTGGATTAAATAATGTAGTTTTTTTTAAAAAGATCTGGTATATGAATTATAAATTCATTTATTTTGGAACCCTGTACGAATAGTATAAATAGAATTTTTTTGCGTTCTATTATCTTTTAGAGTGAAAGATGAGATTGTGGTAGAAATTTATTAATGGATAAAACTCTAATTATAAAGTAAGTATATCTCCTTATTATCTTAGACAATCTCATAAATAAATTCCTCAACATTAATAAAAGGAACTTATAATAAAAATGTTGTCTTAGATGGTACCTTAAATCATCACTAATTTATGGCTTTGGGATTGTTGGCCTTTTCATAGCCATGTTTTCTACCACTCTCCATCAGATAATTGATGGTTAGATTTCTCTTCCATATCCATATTTTCCTACATGGAACCCTAGTATGTGTTATTTTCGGTAATCTTCATACTTTCCACTCTTTATTTTAAATAGAGGCCTCATTAATTCATTTTTCGATGTGGGATTTCAACTAAGATATTTTGAAACGTAAAAAATGTGTTATCCCAATACCCTATGTTTTGTTGAACTGATGGTATTTAAAATCATCATAGATTGATGAGTTTAAGGACCTCAATTTTATACTTGTTTGTGATTGATGACCTCAATCACTACCTATAAATATTTACGTTTTTCCTCCAATTATATGTCTCTAATTGCCACTAATGTTCTCTTAATCGAGATCATAATTTGGCGGTGACCCTTTCATTTCTCTTTTCCTCATATTAAGACTAAATTTTAGTAACCCAATTTCCGATGTGGGTTTTCCCACAAATATATTTTCTATTTTCAACCTTTTATTTTCGAAGAAAAATTTCAAATTGCGAGGACGCAATTTATTGAAGGAGGGGAGAATGTAACACCCCAAGATTTCATAGTGTGTTATTTCTTCAAAATAATTCAATAACTTGCACTACACGCAACATCGAGTTCAATCACACCATGACTTACCAAAAAAAAGCCATTCAAAAGAGGTTATGAATAGTATTAACTAAAATTTAAACTTTATATAATCCTTATAATTTTAGAATCCATATTATGAGTTTCTTAGACATAATGCAAGAACAGATTCATTTTCAGTATTGCACTTTTATCAACTTTTAATAGTGAAACCTTTTTAAATACAATATTTTAAACTTTTTGATTAAATGGGGACATCAAAAAATTTAAAATGAAACATCCCAAGCTTCCACGGTACGTTTTCCTTTGAATAATACAGTAGCGTGTGTTGTACGCAACTTCGAGTTCTAACACACCACAACCAATCAAACTAGCCGTTATGAATAGTAATACCTACCTTTTAAAATTCTATAAATTTTATCTCTCAAAATGGACTTCATTTTTGGATTCGGAGTATCGAATTTAGCCTAAGGTGAAATTTTGGTACTTTTCGGATAACTTTCATATTTTGATGAATAGTGAAAATTACTAAATTTTAATTAAAAACAAATTTTTTAATCAAAATAATTAATAGTGATAAATTATGAATTTGAGTGGTTTTAAAGTATATTTAGAATATATTTTTACCATTTAATATAATTTTGGTCATCGGACATAATTTTACAATTAAACCGAACATAAACAAGTGTCAATCTTTTGATAGTTATTATCTCTTAAAAACACGCTTTTTTTTTTGACAGCGGGAATTAATTTTAAATTAATTTCTACCACTTCTGTATTTTGAATTTATAAAAATGGATTCCATATTTGGAATCAGGATTTTCAAATTATGTAAATAGGTAACTTTTATTTTTAGACATTTTGAATAATTACTGCGGTAAATATTTTATTTACCATGGTTAAGGGTAAATCCGGTAAATAAGGGTTAAAAAATAATATTATAATAATACTAAATTACCCTAAAACGTGTTCTAGACTTATTGTTTGATACATGTTCGACCATAGGCATCTTTGGGTCGATTTTGCGACCCCATGGTTCCACTTGTAGGTGATAGGGACACTTTATTTTAATTAAGTTAAAATGAATACAAAAATGACACAAGCATATATCTTTTAAAAATACAATTTTTACATAGGGTTATATATGTTGGATTTTAGATTATAAATATTCATTAGAAAGATAAAAAGATTTAATAAATAATTATATTTTATTTATAATTTTTAGACATTAAATAATTTAATTTATTTATGACACAATGATGATGAATTAATTACTATAATAGTGAAAAATTAAAATAATTGATATTATAAATACCCAAATAAATATAATATGAGACTTTTAATGAATTAAACTAAATTTATAGGATAATATGATATATTATGATTTATTTAATTGAATTTGTTCGAAGTAATCAATCTGTTATGAGTTTCACAAAAATAAACTATTGAATAGTGTCAAAATTGACATAAAAGAGTTCTTAAAACAAATATTATATTATTAATTGATATTAAATTCATAAAAATCTAAGGTTCGGCCAAGAGACTTATATCATGATAGTTTCATCATTAATGGACCACTTGGGGGTCTCTTGGATGTATATAGTAAGTTTATTAACCATATTATATAAAAATATAAAGAGACATTGTAAAAGTGAAACTAATTAACTTAGAGTTAATACTTAAAGATAAGGTTAATATAAGTACCCGAACCTGTCTAAATTATATTGGTTGAGTTGTTTTCGACCCATACCCACCTTAAAATTTAAATAATAAACTTTGGAGCCATTAGAAACCGAATATGAATTTATTATAAACTAATATTTCTAGCTTTTCCAAAGGTGCCCCTCACCCCTCTTATAAAAGGGTACTCCTCCTTCTCATTTCTTCATACCTTAAAAACCTTTTGGTTTGGAAAAACTATGCCCAAATACTCTCCAAAGTTCCCTCACTACAACCTAGAGGCCTTAGTTTGATCAGAAATCCAACCTAAGGATCCCTTTTGATCAAATCAAAATGAAGAACCCGAAGAAGAGGTAATGATTTCACCACCCTTTTCCAAGTTCCTTTCTTCTTCCACTTCTTCTTCCTTTGTTATTACCATTCTAAAATAATAACTCCAGTATCATATATATAATGTTATTTTATTATAAATATGGTACAACCATATTCAGTATTCTATCCACCCTTTTAATAACATGTCACCATACGTGCATACGTACGGCTTACCGTCTCCACGTCGTGGTGTAATTGTTATTCAATATATTATTATTTGGATGGGTATAATAATGATATGTAACTCATTTAAATAATAAATATAACATGTTAATGATTCTTTATATATGATATAACAACCATTTATATATTATTTCAAAAGAATGATATTGTCGCTCGTGCGTACGTACGGACTACCGTCTCCACGAACGCGATGAGATTCATTCTCCATCGTATCCATTCAAGTATAATTATCATTTGATGATTTAAAAATGATGTTTAAGGACTTGATATCATTCTGGATATGAATAATATACAACCTATTCATTACAAACATGGCTTACGTAACAAAACATCTAAAAGAAAACAAGTAAGTTAACACCCAAAACAAGGATAATACTAAGATATTATTATCAAATCAATATTAAAAGATCATATATGATATCATATTAATGTATATGATTCTTGCATAATTTAATAACAATTATTTCACCATTATACAGGAGGTTAACCTACCCCAACCAAGGAAAAGTACAAGGTAAGGGGTTTTCATCTCACTCCTTATTCCCGTGAGATTCATGCCATATTGCCACCATCACCTTTTTTGTGGTGTATGTACTGCCCATAATTATATTCTTTGTGTAATACACTCTAATTTATGTGTATTTACATATTCATTGTATGATACCTCTTTCATGGGTTGTATGTTTCATAAGTTACCAAATTGGTAAGGGTTATTTCGTAATCTCTTCATTATCCGAGGTTGTTTATACGTAATAATATACTGGGATCTCTTTATCATCCACATCCATGTTTATTAAAAATGAATTTCAAAACATTTTTACTATTTACTAGAATATGGGTTAAAGTCATTTATACCCTTGTTTGACTTTTTATAAGAGGTTTATAAAGGAATCTTTCCGTCGTTTTCCAAACAAGGTGCTTTTTAACATTTTCAACAAAATTAAGGTAAGAATGTTTTTTTAACTTATACGACGAGTGTGGCTATTTTCCGTCGTTATAAAATCGTCGAAGCTTCCCTTACAAGATAATAAGAATATTTTCAATTTTTTTTTATTTCATAAATATAAGACTCTTAAATGATTTCAAAATAGAAAGAAATATTTTTCTAAAATAGTCTTTATTTCATCTATGTCAACATCCTTTGATGGATTTTAAGCTTATTTGAAGTTGATTTATTATGATACAAAACATCCATATTTTATTGAAAGTTTTTTGATATTTTTGACTATGGATAAGTTATTCTTATGTCACTCATGGTTTTTGTTTAGATTATTGAAATTTCATAAGTTATTTGTAATCCGAATGTTTATGTTATATTTCAACATTTCATTCAGATGAATGTGTTAGACAAGTATGTTCCGGGTTGGGGACCGGTAAAAGTAAGCCCTCCTGTTTGGTCTCCGGTTATTAGAGGAACTCCGGTTTGGTATCCGGTTATTAGAGGAACTTCGGGTTGGTGTTCGGTTATTAGAGGCACTCTGGGTTGGTGTCCGGTTATTAGAGGCACTCCGGGTTGGGTTCCGGTTACAGTTAGCCCCTAGGTCTTGGGACGAGGCCTTGACAAAGAAATTAAAGTTCAAAATTATGCATTCCGACCTTATGAAAGTGGTTATTGATATTGCATGTGATTATTATATTAGTAGAATATCCATGTGAATAAGTAAATGGAATTATTTCATTTTACTTTTTCCATACTATGTTGAAGTTCAAGTTTAAAAGGATTTTGTTTTAGTAATGCATTGCCTTAAATGTTTATGCTTATTTTTTAATGTTCCACTATATTGTTATCCTTACTGGGCATTTGAGCTCACCCCTTTTCTATGTTTTATTTTTCCCTGGATGTGAAGAAGTAAGTTATGAATGACCTGCAGGGATATTATGAGGGGATAATAGTGTGGACTATGGAGACATTATGTTTTCATAGTAGTTTTTCACTTTATGATGTAAAGTAAAACTTATGAATATATCTAGTGTTTCCAAGGCTACTAAACCAATCGGTCTTTCGAGATTTGATCTTTCCTGTGATCATGCCAATGTTATGTAATAATGCACTGACTCTGGGTAACTAAGGTTGGGGCGTTACAAATTTAGGGTATATTTTAGTATATTTGGATACGTTTTGTCCAAAAAAATGCGTTCTGAAATATGTAGAGAAGAGAAGGCAAGGTGCCCTTTTATAAGAGAGGGAAGAGACACTTTTGGAATTTCTCAAAATATTAAATTTTAATAAATTAAATCTCACTATAAATACCTAAAAATACCTTTTATTATATTATAATATATTATAAGGTTTTAATTTCATCAAAAAATATATTTTAGACAAGTTTTGGGGTAATTTTAAACCATATTAGTTTGATTAACCCTTAGTTATCCTATTTTAATTTTAAGTAAGGTAACAACTTTTTCAATATTAAATGGTTATAATTTTTACTTATGTGATGTTAATTAAATCATAAATATATAATTTATAACATTTTTTAACGTATTATACTTTATTTTTATTTTTAAATATGTTTTATTTTTATTAAATAATTTAATAAAATGTTATTTTTATAAAATATCATAAGTGTTAATCTTGACACTATTAATAACATTGACTTGAAGAAACTCAATCGAGCAAGATTAATTCAAAAAAATTCATTTAATACACCCCTAACATGTCATATTAGCCTATAAATTTTGTGCATCACCTTAATTATGTCAAATTATATTTATTTTAATGTTTATAATATCATTCAATTGATTATTTTATTAATTGAATAATTACTACATCAACATTTTGTAATTTTTTATGATACTTATTACTTAACTAAAAATTAAAAATAATTTTCTATAATTTAGATAAAAATTTTATATTTCATAAAAATATATATATTCAATCTCATCTTCTATTTATCCCCATATGAAAAATATTGTACTTATTAAAAGTAACCGTGTGACATTTTGTCACTCGCTTTGATTTTAATAATATCCAAGTCATTTTCAAAGAAAAGTGTCCATTAAATTATCCAAATTATATCATTATGGGTTAAGGGTATAATTAAATTCATCCAATAACATTTGGTAAAGTGTTTTGGAATTTTAATAATATTTATAATATTATTTTTTACCCTTAATTTAACTGATTTACCATTAACCGAGGTAATAAAAATTACTAAAGTTACTATTCATATTGTCCAAAAATAAAAGGTGTCTATTTAATAAATTTTAAGCTTATGATTAAAAATATTGAATCCATTTTTTTAAAATTAAATTCATATAATTTTAAGAAATTAATTAAAAATTAATCCCATAGAGGGAACAAAACGACGTGTTTTTAGAGTAAAAATGTTTAAAAGTTTGAAATATTTTTATATCCAATTTAAAGGTAAAATTTATTACAATGACCTAAATTATATTAAATTATAAAAAATAATCTAATTATACTTTAAAAGTAAAAAAATATAATTTAACACTATAATTTATTTAGATGAATAATCCATTTTCAACTAAAATTTTAGTATTTTTCACTATTCATCAAAACAAGAAACTTATCAAAAGATAATAAAAGTTAAAAAAAGTAAATTTTGATGTCCCAATTTCAAATAATAAGTTTATTTTGTCATATAAAAATTATAAAAGTGTTAAAATTTAGATTTAAAATGGGTTCTTCATTAAAAGGCAGTAAAATTTCCTTTTTGGAAAATATAGATTTTTTATGCATCAAATTGGGTTTGTTCTTATCTTATGAAAAAAATATATTGGATGAATATAAAAAATATTTCATAGAATATAAAACATATATATTTCATTAATATCATTAAATAATTATAATTTATTTAATTTATTAATACAAAATGGATTTGGGAATAGAAAAATAAAAATATTTCCTTTGTATTCAATTGGTATATATTTTCATTTCTAATTAATTGGTAACAAATGAATTCATCTTATAAAACATATATTTTCATAAATTTAGTTAATACTATTCATAACCTCTAATTTAATGGTAGGTTATATATTATTATATTAAATAATAATATTTTAATAATATGATGTTGTTCAGTAAAATTCGGTCTTGATTGTAATGAAAGCTATCAAAAGAACTTAGAAATGTGTGTACCCCAATCCAAACATAGTGTTTCATGTACTAAAAGATAAAATAAGTGTTTTTTGTGGTGAAATATTAACTTGGTGTATCGTATAACACAATAATAACTTGGTAATTTCATATAACACAAGAGATATTCAATGTTGCATGAAGAGAAAAATATCAAAAAGATTAAATTAATCCAAAAAACACATTTCACAGAATATTAGGGTGTTACATTCTACCTCCCTTAAAATTAATTTCTCCCTAAAAATTCATCATTATAGTACAAAATATTTGGGTAATTCTACCTCATAATATCCTCAAGTTACAATGTATTTTTGTCAAACTGATGTGTTTCTCCACAAAACATTAACCAAGTGAGTGGTCTTATTTTGTAGAAATTTATCTCTAAAATCCAAAATTTCTACTAGTTTCTCTTCATATTAAGTATCTTTATCCAGTGGTATGACCTATGAGTTTAGTACATGTGAAGAAATAGATATGTACTTCTTAAAAAGAGATATAGAGAACACATCATGAACATGAGAGAGCTTTGGTGAAAATGAAAATGGATAGGCTACCATTACAAAAAGATCAATAATTTAAAAATGGAATCATATCCTTTAAATTAAAAATTGAGCTTCAAAAATTTAAGGTTTATGTTTGATAATTTATTTTTGGGAAAACCACAATGTAAAATAGGTTAATTAAACTTTCTCTTAAATATATGGAAAGTAAAAGGTGAACATCACCACATAACTAAGATTAATTGAAAGTGAAAACATTGAAATAGAAGATAATTCTAACTATCATGTTATGATGGAGAGTGATAGTGAGAAAGTTCATTATAAAGTAAATCATCATAGTGTAATAAATATGTGATGATCTAAGGGACCATTTGATTCATAAAAAATGAAGGTACTAGGATAATTTTTTTGTTTCAAGATGTTTTTCCTAAAGTTAAGTAATTTTCACAAGAAGATATACTTACTTGATTTCATTACATTTTGTAAGAATGATATCATCCATTGATTTTTACTTGATAAATTTTTTCTTCACCTAATACTGTAAGAAATGAGGTTGAAATTGTAGTTCCTGAAGAACCAGTGGATCATAAGAACCATAATGATATGGAAATTCATCCCTTCTATCTTTAGTTATTATCACAAAAAAATGGTTAGCACATCTTATCCAATATTCATAAATCCTCATATAGAGAGAAAATACTTTAATCTATAAAACTTCATAAAAAGTTTAACATAAACCATTCCAAAAATGATTAAAATTATAACCCTTCTGAAAGATATAAGTCCAAACATTATAAATGAGGTCACTAAATTCCTCAAAAATAGCTTATAATTGATCCTACATATATCATAAATTAGCTATTGTTTGTCACATACCAAACATGTGAATACCTTCATGTATTGTATTGAAACATGAAAAATACAATAAATACTTATTGAAAACATGCATTATTTCTTAATCCAAAGATTATTGGATATATTCCTTAAGTCCAAAAATGTTTTAGACTCCACTCGTGATAGTATAAACCACTTTTTCAAAAAATCATTAATCAGTTCTAATGTAATAAGTACCATCTAATTTACTTATTCATATCCAACATATCATTATCCAAACATTATTATCTCAACATTAGAAACATATTAAGGCTTATATTTCCCTTAATCTCGTGTTTCCATGAATATCACCTTTCCATTAAATCAATTTTCTAAGACTTCAGTACCATTCAACATATCATTTTTAATCCTAAATGAAAAATTATATTAGAAATACTTATATATCTAATAATATTTTAATTCAAAAACATATACACTTAAATCATCCAACATTATTCTTAAACCATTACTTAGGCTTCATCATCTTAATCTTTACTCAAATATGAAATATGAATCACATATTAAGGTTCCTCAACCTCAATATAATCATGATTATTATGTTTAATATAAAAAATATTGTTAGAAAATACCATACCCTCTACATGTCATTTTAAGTCTATTCAACCTCAGTAGTATAACTAATGCTCATTCCACCTTCTTGATTATCTTCGTGATATTTCCACTTAAGAAATCAATTCACATAACACCCATAATTTCCACATCTGAAATATTCAATGTTAACCTTGTTACTTCTAGTTACTACTATTGACTAAGACCATAAATCATAGTGTGATAAATACTTATCATATAATTAAAACCCATAAACATAAAAATTACTTATAGGATGCCTAAATCATGACACCTACTTTTAAATCTATGACACCTTAGGCTTATCTTTAGAGACATACCTAGTCATATATGTAGAAATATTCCTAGGGATCTCACTAAAGTTTTTTCAACACAGTTCCAAAAGGTTGACTAAAACTTTTCTCTAATACCAACTATAACAACTCATGATTTATATACATGGATATTACATCATTTTTAGAACATTTCATACATTACAAAAACACATTCCCAAAGACTATATTAGTTTAGTGTCTTTAGAAACTTGGAAAAAAACTTCTAATCTGGTGAAAGATATCCAATGTTTCCCATAAAGATATTACCCTTTATTAATCCAACCTAAAAATTTTCTTTATAACCAAGGGAAAATAAAACATAAAAAAGGGTGAGCTTAGATTCTCATTAAGGGTAAGAAAGGGAGATACATAAGAATAATCATTAATATAAGGGTATAAGAAAATGAGTTTAACATTATAAGATCATACCCTACATATGAAAGATCATATAAATGATTCATGTAATAAATAATTTCAATTTATAAGACATGAATCATGTGTAAATAAAGAGCATAATCCATGAAATCACAACATAATAATAATACATATAATTTGTGGAAGACATATAAACATATAATATCATTCCCTATAAGTCAAGGCACATTCCCAAAACTTAATAAGGAACTTCACAGGGACTACACCTACTAGGAAGGACACAGTAAAATCTCCAGTTACAATCCTTTCCTTTTAAGGGATATGGTTTCCCCATCTTCCCATAGTGTATTGGGTTTTCTCATTTTCCCATAGTGGATCAGGTTTTCCCCATTTTCCCATAGTGGATAAAGTCTGTCAAATTGTTTCCCATTATCATATCACGAGACATAAATATTTACCCAATTCATTAGAGGGATATATATGTCCCACCCATCACGTAATGAAATCCATATATTTGTGTTTCATAAGAATATAAATAATATCACAACCCTTAAAAAAGTGGGTTTCATAAACATTTCATCATAACATAAAACATGGAAAAGAAACAAAATTTATAAATAGTAATACATTATAAGCATAAAACACTTAGAGAAAGAATAATAATGGTATCCTTGGGTAATATACCCAATAAAACATAAGTAACATTGTTGACGCCCCTTTCGTCACAGAATCTAAAGATCGGAAAAGGGAATATCTGAGCTCAAAGTGATTCAACCTTTGAAGAAAACATCAAAAATCGACAAAGTCATGAACAAAGGATCGACAACAACTCCACCGCGCAAGTTTTATCACTGTCGCGCAAGTACACTTGCGCGACACCTTTGGTCGCGCATGTGACTTGCACGACCTAAGTGGTAACCGCCCGGTAACCGCCTGGGGTCTTCTTTTGCCTATAAATAGACCCTGTGGGCCCCCCATTCGAAGGAATCTTTTTTCAGAAACTCGGATTGAAGCTCCCGACGCCCAAGTCTCTTCTCAAAGCTTCCGGAACACTTCTAAGGTAATTTCTTACCTATAATGGAAGATCTAAAGAGAAGAAGGAAGACCTAAGTGTTGAAACTTATCAAACACTTGCGCGCCGACTTATTTCCTTCAATATAACTTGCACGTTCCTTTTTTGGAAGAACCTCAAGAAAATTCTAAAGGGTTTTAAAAAGAGTCGCTCAAGTATTTCAATGCTGGTTGAAAATCGCGCAAGTACACCATGTGTCGCGCAGGTATACCTGCGCGACCATACTTGCGCGCCCACGGAAGACTTGTGCGCCTTGCAAGACTTGCACGCCCCTATCTTTTTGGGTGCCCATCTTGCCCATTTTTACCCCTCTTAAGCCATCACACCTTTCCTTTTCAAGATTCAGTCTTCAAGATACTCTTCAAAGCCATTTATGGCATGATTTCTTGATTTGACTTCCTTATCTGAAAGGAATTCTGTGGAATCTCTCTCAAAGTCTAGTGATTTAAATATCCTTATGTCACTAAATATGGAGAGTTCATTCATTCAACCTCATACTTTAAGATGAGAGAATCCTAACCTGGGTCTCCTTTTTAGGAATAAGACTCAGTCATAACCTGGGCCTTCTTTTTTAAGAGTAAGTCCCAGTCCTAATTTTGGGCATCCTCCTCAGGAGTAAGCCCCAAACCTTAATTCCTTAACTTGGGAATCCTCCTCAGGAGTAATCCCCAATCAAGTCCTCTAATTTTGGGCATCCTCCTCAGGAGTAATCCCCAAACCTTAATCCCTAACCTGGGTATCCTTTTCAGGAATAAGACTCAGTCATAACCTTGGGCTTCCTTTTCAGGAGTAAGCCCCAAGTCCCCTAACCTGGGCCTCCTTTTTAGGAGTAAGTCCCAGTCATAATCTTGGGTTTCCTTTTCAGGAGTAAACCCCAAGCCCCCTTAAAATTCTCTTAACCAGTCATAATTTACCTTTGATTTGGGTTTCCTTTTCAAGAGTAAAACCCAATCATAAGTCCCCTCCTAACTTGGGCATCCTCCTTAGGAGTAATCCCCAAGATTAGAGTATTCAAATCTCCATAAAGCACATATACCTTTATGGACCCTGTTCCTGGATTTTCTCCCTAAAAGTAAATCCTAAACCTTCATCTATTTTGGGCAGTCATACATACATAATCCCCAAACAAATTCTTATGATTGCATCTTTCATGGAACAATTGTCTAAATTTTACCAATACCTCTTTTTTCTCACACCGAGCATGACTCACGTGAGCTTAGAGTGTAAAAGTAATTATGACATTCATCTTTGAGCCATCAATAATAAACATCATACTCCATTACTCGAACTACGTGGGCTCTGATTCCTTTTCCAAAACAAAGGATACGTAGGTAGCCCATTTATGGGTTCGATCCCAACTTTGAAATATCTCTGTCCTTCTGAATGACAATAAACTTCAAGTGCCCCACTGAGTGGCTTTAAAACCAGCCTGGTCATCATAAATGACCAAGAGACTTTTTATATAAATGTTTTGAAGGATACCATTGACCAAGAATCTCTAAACAGATATAGATGATTCTCTATTGATGAAGAACCTCGAATACATATAAAAGATTCTCTAAATTTATTGCATATTTAATCATTGATTGTTAAAACTAAAGGAAAGCTCATTTTATACTTGGTAATGTAATAAGGATTCACGAACATAACTTAAATCTATAAAGAGAGTCTCGGAGTAGACAATAATTCC
The DNA here is from genome assembly GCA_963277665.1 of Viscum album. Classification (NCBI taxonomy): domain Eukaryota; kingdom Viridiplantae; phylum Streptophyta; class Magnoliopsida; order Santalales; family Viscaceae; genus Viscum; species Viscum album. The sequence goes on along the minus strand of OY728146.1, from coordinate 125,283,543 downwards.
CCTCAAAAAGGTGTGATGAGTCCGACCTCCCATCCTCTCGACCAATGAAAATTCCTAAGCCTCATTAGTCCACAAGCTAATGAGCGCCTGCCTTTGGAAAGTAGGTCCAAAAGGATGTGGAATCATTGGATGTTTCCGGTTCTACGAACAAACCCGTTAGAAACCGATCGGAACGTTTGAATCTCCCGTCCAGGAGGTCATCCCCGGATTCCGTGAGAAACAAAAATGGTGAACCCGACGTGAATCCTTAACCAAGTTAAAGTGATATTCTTCTTATTTGTTAGCCCCCTTGGGCCAACAAAGAAATTATTGACATGTGCTCATCCAAAAGATGCAGTGGCCGGATTCATCTTGATTATGTCTGTTACATGGAACAGACACTCTTTTCTCAAGATCTTCTGCAAAATGGCTTTCCTTAAATTCACCCCTGTGAATACTGCTGCTGTGAACACCTATACTGTGAGGTCTGCTGCTGGGAAAACCAATGCTACTACTCCTGCTGGAACGCCGTCCGCTCTGAGGATGACATCACCAACTCAGCATCTTCAACGCTGGGTTTCTAATGCACTAGTTAAGGAGTACTGTCGCAATGGTACTATCCAAACTCTGGAGGCCACTCGTCAAGCCCTCCAAGTTAACAACTCTACCTGGTTGCCCAGACAACGGCGGCCAGCGATCAAGAAGCAGGCGGTGCTGACTACCGTCTCCAACCGTTTCGGGTCGTTATCCCCGGAACGCAATTTCCATTCACTCCCTTACTCTGAAGAAGTGAATGAGCAGGTCCCACAGGACCTTAATTCAAAAAGACAGGAGTCCTTCTCAAGGGCTCCCATCAACAATCGCCGCCAGACTCGTGCGGTAGTGCGCCCTCAACATGATGAGGGTACCGACTCCAGGCATTCAGCTCAGGTTCCTCGAACCCGAGCAGGCAAGATGAACCGCCAGAGACGGAATCCGGTTAACAATAGGAAGGTTGTCATCCCTGCCATCTCCGGAGAAGTCCACCAACCTAACTTGGTGGCAAATAACAAGCAGGCACAATCACCTGTCCGTTTCAATTCCGCTGTCCAGCAGACTCGTCTGGCAGCATCAAGCCGATCCCGCCAGGCAATTCCGGCGGAGTACCATAGGCAGGAACATACACCTTCTTATACATCACCAGTTAGTCAGCAGGCTCGTCTGACTACATATGATGGATCTCATCAACCACGTTTGGCGAAGTGTAATCAGCAGGCACATACACCTGCTAATACTAATCAAGCCTACCAACAGTCTCGCTTGGTAGCGCACGGAGAAGTCAGTCAGAAAGTCCCGACGACAAACAGGAGGCAGAGTCAACTCTCTGCCTCCACACTTGAGTACTGTCAGGATTCACTGACAGGAAAAGGAGGACAATAGCAGGCACATACACCTACTCCAAGCCCGGAATGGACGTATATCCCCGTTCCGGCGGCTGAAGTCACCAAACATATTTTGTCAATGGTGAAAGAGCAGAAGAAAATTCCTGCTCATATTCTGGATGCTTGCCAGGATGTCATAACAGCTTCAGCATCATCACAGGGACAGACACATAAATCTATCTCTAGCAATGGAGTGACACATCAACGATTCACTCCGGAACAGACACACACATCTGTTCCAGTCCAAGAGGGTTATGGGGCATACTCCCCCATATCATACGGACAACCAAGTCAGGAACATACACCTGATTTGAGTGGAGATCGTCAGCCTAACCTGACCATCTTTCCTGATCAGGCACATACACCTGATCAGAGCAATCACTTTCGTCATCAAGTGGTTTCTAAAGCGAGTAAGAAGGCATCTAAGAAAAAGATCCGCCCAGCACAATCAGGAGATCAAAGGCCAATCTGTAACCAAGCCTTGCTCGATGCTGGAGTTCTTGAAGCCCTCAGACATTTATCTGTCGGAATTCAAGATTCTACTCCCTCAGTTCCCAATAACAGGAACATTAATTCTGAAGGTCTTCAACAGACACTTCCTCATGAAGACTTGCTTCATGAAAATTCGGTCAATCTTGAAGTTTCTTCTTCAGATGAGAGCCACAGGAACCCTCTGTGTGGTCAGAAGACCAAGGAGCAAGAAATTTCATCTTTTGCTGTAACCCATCATGATGGTCCTCCTCATGGTGATGAACTTCGCTGCGAAAGTCCTCTCCGCAGTAGTGATTCACGTTGTCTCGAAAATTCTTCAGAAGGCAATGTAGTGACGAGAAAGCCCTCCTATCTCGAGGCACTTGAAAACGTAAAACCAGTCATGTCTGATGCTTTACTATCGGCAGGTGAAACTCTTTCTCCATCAGAAGATAGCCTGGGGTTCAGGTTATTCTCCGAACCATCCCTGGGTCATTCATCTTCCAGCATGAATAGTGATATCTCTACCAGTCTTGTTGAATCCGATGAAGCAACAAGGAAACACCAACTCTGGTCAAAACAGGTAGAAGAATCTTCATTTAATGATAAAGAGGAAATGCTGAACATGAGGAAAAAACTGGCAAAAGGTGAATTACCAGTCATGTTTTGGCCTTTGGCTGACTCCCAGTACGACATTCCAAAGATGTTGATGGATGATGGAATCCATGATATTCGTCTCAACATATGGAAAACTCTTTGTCAATTAAATAAGAAGGTATTATCTTATGATGAATATGAAAATCATCTTAAGATAATAGAAGGGCTACAACATCAGATTGATTTGGCATCTCTATTAGTCTCTCGGTATCCAAAGGCTGAAAAGCAACAGAGAACCCTTCAACGTTCATGCCTTGGCGCACTAAGAAAATTGCGTCAGTTAATTGCCAATGCTCCATCTGATGTTCATATCAGAGGATGGGGTGTTCACGGAGCACTACATTTCACAGTGCTTTCCGGTCAGCAAAGCCCGCCGAAAATGGTCTCATGCAATGTTATTGCCCATGGCCGGCCACAGTCAATGGGCTTTGTTCATAATCAAAATCTTGCTCAAGAACAGGCTTCAACTAGTTCCTCTCAAAATCAAGTATATAGAGAACAAGTTGTTGAATTGCTCCTACATCAAGTAGGCGAGAATATTGCACAGGCCTCTCGTCTGGAGCAAAAACTTCATCAAATGACAGAAGTTTTGGAAATCATCCAACGGTCTGTTGAACCAGGTGATAAAAGTGGATACAGGTTAATGCATCCAGCTAATTTCCGAACTAAAATTCGCAAGATCAAGAGATATTTTAAGAAGATCTCAGACATAGCATGTCAAGAGACACCCCAGCTTGTCAGACTGGGGACTTCTCTAACCCAACCCTCAGAGTCAACAAATGGGATTCTAGGAGTTGAGCGGAAGCAGCAGGAACATCCCCAGTCTACCGGACTGGGGACTTTTTCAAATTCTCAATCCCTCCCTCAGAGAAAGTCAGTATTCTCTCGATTAGGGAATAAGCCTCAAGAGGAACGAAGAGCCAAGCTATCAGGAGATTCTCTCCAAGTGACGGTTCTCCAAGAAGTTCCTAAGGGATCAAGTCAACGGAATTCCATGTCTCATCATGGACATGGAAGAAGACAATATCACATAAATGATGATAGAAAGGATTCCATGCAATATGCATCCATTAATGTCATCAATGCCGTTGCTGCTGATTCACCAGATGAGGCTCAATCAGAGGGATCAGACGAAGAGGTTCCCGCTCAAGAAGTTGCGCACACAGACTTAAATGAAGAAGGCGTGCGCACACATAATCAAAGGATTACCCAAAATCTGGGTATTCCTTCAAGTAACCCACTTCCCCCTCTGCGAAAAGGATCCAATAAGGGGAAAGGAAAGAATCAGGTTACTTCTCACCCTTCCTCTGAAGGAGGTCAATCGCTCTCATTAGAGCAAAGGTTTTCACAACAGGAGGAAGAAATGAAAGAATTAAGAAGGTTGAATGTAGAACTACTTCAGAGTAGTCTTCTTCTTAAGAATGCCGAAGTCCGACAGACGAAGGAATTTGTTGTAACTACTGAGATGGATCAAGAATATCCTCCTTTATCAGTACACCCACAGAGGTCTAATCCTACGGGTCAAACGCAACAACGGTTGGTAGCACTACCATCAGTTACAGCACCAACCACCACGTCTGTCCAAGCTCCATCCATTGCACCTACCCAAAACCAAGTTCAACCTAACATTTCTAAAAAGTTAATAACTACTATTGAGTCATTAACAGCTCGGTTAGAAACTATGGAAGGGAAACAGGCGCAGGTTCAACCTGAAAAGAAAGTTTACCCTGAATGGGTAGATTCAATTTCTCCTCCATACAGTTTTGGAAACCCTGTTTTCCCTACTTTAAATGGATCAGGAGACCCCGAACAACATTTGACGCATTACGTGTCTTGTTGTGATCCTATGATGGGAACTCCAGAGCAGCAAGAAGCAGTGAAACTTAGATGCTTCGTGCGAACCTTGCAAGGACCATCTTTTGTCTGGTATACAAGCTTGTAATCCCGGTCAGTCATCGGATGGGAGGATCTTCGTCAAAAATTCCTTCTTCAGTTTAGCTCAACTTTTCCAAAAACGACAGTTTTCGATCTTACAAACTGAAAGCAAAGGGAGAATGAAAGAGTCTCTGATTTCATTGCTCGTTGGAAGGGATTAACGTATTCCTTGAGTTTAGCACTCCCTCAGGAGGAATTGTTGCCAATCTGTGTGTCAAATTTGCGTGACGAATTACGCACGCCATTGATCCCTGTGAAATACACAGGAGGGTTTCGAGACCTTACTTCAATCGCTCAACAGATTGAAGATTCCCTTATATAGGCTAAGGTTAAATCTCGTATAATTCCATCAGCTCCAGGAAGGAGAATGGGTAAAGCGGAAACTGCTACAGTTATGCTTAAACAAGCACCTATACCTATTTCTACTTCAAAACCTTCATCTTCTCGAAGGGCTCCACCTCCTGAACGCCAACAACAAAGGCTGTTTCGTCCAAATGATCAAAAAGATCAACGACGAAAACAATTTGAGGATATGAAGAGTAAAACATACTCTTTCCGAAGTGAGCAAGTTCCTGGTTACTTCATTTCAACTCTGGAAAATAATTTGGTTTAATTACCAGTTCCCAAGAGGCCAAACAAGGAAGGAGATGAAGACCGTCCCAATTATTGTCCCTTTCATCAAATGTTGGGGCATCCCATCTATGAGTGTTTTGTTTTTAAATACCTCCTGCAAAAGATGGTCGACTTGGGACAAGTCAAATTGAAGGGTTCTTCAGCTCATGTAGCATGTATTGTCGCTACAGATCCAGAGGAAGGAGGCGAGTGGCAGGAAGTCAAAAGAAAAACTGCGAAAAAATATGATGATTGGATGGTCATAAAGACAATCAATTGGGCCCATTCCATTTTGCGAACACAATTGAAGAAGCCAATTTTGTCTCCTACAAAAGCTGCAGTAAAGCCTCCATCAAAAGACAAATCCTCAAAAGGGCAGCGCAATTCAAAGAAGAAAGAGGAATCAGGAGAAGATGAGTATGTATCAAAGCCTAAATTGTCTTTGACTCTGGCAGATTTCATGCCATCTACTTCAAAGCCACGGGCACCGCCCCATCAAACGGCACAGCCTAAACAGGCTAACCAGGCAGAGTCTTTATCATACGAAGAGTTAATCTTTGGTTCTGTTAATATGATTCAATTAACAGATCCATATTCCAGTCTTGATGAGCCTGAATTCCCTGTATCAAATAAGGGAACCCGAGGAAGTTATAGAGGTTCAGGATATAGGGGTAGACGTGGATCTTTCCGAAGCCACTACTCTAATTCTACCCCTGCTAGCACTGTATATGCAGCATAAACTCGTGGTAGAGCCCTTCAGCGAGCTCAAAAAGAACAAGCAAGTTCTTTCTGCCAATGGCCAACTCAGTTTCAGCACAGTTATTTTGGAAGACCGATTAAAAGTTCCATCTTATTTATCTCAGTAAGTAAATGGATCTAATCAGTCTAATCTGCCAAAACCAAGGATGTTGCCAGCTTCAATACAAGATGCATCAGCTTCCAAAGCATCTGCTTCCAAGGTACCTGCTAAACCGCATATTCCTATTGGGAAACGCAGACCTCTAGATCAAAAGTATGATATATTGAAACACTTTGCCCAAGTACCATCCAAGTTATAAATTTTGGATTCTTTGAATCTTTCAAAAGATCTTCGGGAAGCACTCATCGAAGCTTTGTCAAGTCCTCAGGAGTTTGATGCTGAAATTGCTGCAGCTGAAATCTATCACATAGAGAATAATCCTGCAAAATTCCATGCAGTGATATCTTTTACTGATAAAGATGAAGATGATGTTGTGCATGGGCACATAAAACCTTTGTACTTATCTGGCAAAGTCAATGGTATAGATGTTCGAAGAGCTTTCATTGACAATGGTTCAGGAGTCAACCTCATGCCCATTCGTACACTTCGTCGATTGGGCCTCACGGAATCTGATTTATCTCCTTCTACCATGATGTTGCAAGGATATGATAAAAATGAACAAGAACCACTGGGAGAAGTTACACTCAGAACTCAGTTTGGAGATCTTGTTTCCAATTCGGATTTCATGATTGTTGATCAAGACTCAGCTTTCAATATCTTTCTTGGAAGACCCTGGCTACATCAGCATGCAGCTATTCCGTCATCATACCATCAATGTCTTAAATACTGTTTCGATGGTCAATTTGGAACATTGTATGGTGATAAGGCCCCGTTCAAGACATGTGAGTCTCAATACATTGAGGCGGAATTTTATCACATGAAGGGAAGAGAAAAATCTACAATGAAGGAAATTACCAAAGTTAATGCTCCATATGGTTTGGAAAAAATTCCAATAAATCCATTTTCACATGTGAGTACAGATTATGTGTTACCTATCAGTCAAATTGAAAAAATAGGCCCAAATCAAAATACTCTTATGGAAAGATCCATAATGTCAATTACGGCAATCGAGCCAGATAACATGGGAGAAATTGGTAACTTACCAAGCAGTGATGAAAGCATAAGTGGTGACGTTTTCATTTCGTCTGCTGAAATCCAACAAGTCTATACTTCGCTAATCAAGCCATAAGAAGTTATAGCAACACCAGAGGTGAATAATGATGTCGATTCTCAATCCATCATCTCCTCTTTATTTCCCAAAGAAGACCCTTTATCATCAATAGGGTCGGAAATGGAATCTTCTTCTTCAAAATGTGAAAATTTTGACATCTCTTATGATCATGAGAATTTCGTTTTTTCATCTACTTTGCAAGTAGAAACGAAAGAAATAACACATGATGAAGAGGAAGAGGAAGATCTTAGAGATGCTCCTCCAGCATTTGAAGAGGGTATCTCTACCACTGTGGATGAACTCAGAGAAATAAATATGGGTACAGAGAAAGATCCACACCCCACTTTAATTAGTGCGGCCATGACCCTTGAAGAGCAAGAGATGTATATTTATTTTCTAAAGCAAAATAAAGATATTTTTGCTTGGAATTATACAGAGATTCCTGGCCTTGATCCTGATGTTGCTACTCATCATTTGGGTTTACCAAAAGAACATCGAGGATTCAAGCAAGCCGCGAGAAGAACACACCCAACCTATGCTTCCAAAATTGAGGCTAAAGTGGATAAGCTTATCAAAGCTAACTTTGTCAGAGAAGTTCAATATCCCAAGTGGTTGGCTAATATTGTCCCTGTAAAGAAGAAGAACGAACAAATTAGGGTTTGCATCGATTTCAGAGATCTTAATCGGTATTTTCCTAAAGATGATTTCCCAGTTCCGATTACAGAACTCTTAATTGATGTGACGACTGGCTATGAATTACTTTCTTTCATGGATGGATATTCTGGATATAATCAGATCTGAATGGCCCCAGAAGATGAGGAATATACAGCCTTCAGAGCTCCTCAAGGTGTGTTTTGTTACCGGGTAATGCCATTTGGTTTGAAGAATGCAGGTGCAACATATCAACGTACCATGCATCGTATCTTCAAACCTCTTTTAGGGAAGTTTGTTGAATGCTATGTAGATGATTTGGTGGTTAAATCCAAACAACGTTCTAATCACTTGGCTGATTTGGAAGTCATATTCCACAAGCTTCGACAACATAATTTAAAGATGAACCCCTTAAAATGTGCTTTTGGGGTAACCTCAGGAAAATTCCTCGGCTTTTTTGTACGCCATCGTGGTATTGAAGTCGATCCTGAGAAGACCAAATCAATCCTTGGTATGTCACCTCCTCAGAATTTGAAATAATTAAGAGGACTTCAAGGACACTTAGCCTATATTCAGCATTTCATCGCCAATTTGGCAGGAAAAAGTTTACCCTTTACCAAATTATTGAAGAAAGGAGTCACTTACCAGTGGACTGAATAATGTCAAGAAGCATTTGATGTTCTCAAGAAATACCTCTTGAGTCCACCAGTACTCATGCCACCTGTTGAGGGTATACCTCTTATCCTCTATGTGACAGCTTTAGAGTGATCATTGGGTACCTTTCTCGCTCAAAAGAATGATGCTGGGAATGAAAATAGTCTCTACTATCTCAGTAGAACTATGCTTGAAGCAGAAACCCGGTATTCAAGTATTGAAAAGTGCTTCCTAGCATTAATCTTTGTAGTTCAGAAACTGAGACACTACCTGCAACATCACGAGGTCCAATTGGTATCTCGTAATAATCCGCTCAAATTCATCCTTAGTCGTCCAATGCTTACAGGACGTCTGGCAAGGTGGGCGGTTATTCTACAGCAGTTCGACATTCAGTATGTGTCTCAAAAGGCAATTAAGGGCCAAACTCTGGCTGATTTCCTAGCTTAACATCCTTCAGTGGAAGACACGTATTCAGATATCGAACTCCCTGATGAGGAAGTTTTCTCTATTCAAGAGAGTCCTCAAACATGGGAAATGTATTTTGATGGTGCTTCTAGAAGTCCAACAGGGAAGAAAATGGAAAATCCTAAATTCAACAAAGTTGGTTTAGGAATTGTGCTTATTTCTCCAGATAAGGCAGTGTTACCTTATTCCTTTTTGTTGTGGAAAGGTGGTACCAATAATGAAGCTAAATACCAAGCTCTCATTACAGGCTTGGAATTAGCGCTTCAAGCACAAGTGAATCACTTAAAGGTGAAAGGTGATTCAGACCTGGTAATCAAACAAGTCAATGGGGATTATACCATCAGAAAAGAAGAATTAATCCCTTTGTATGATTACGTCAGAGAGTTAATGTCGGAATTCCCTTCAGAACCGACATTTTCTTATGTCCCAAGATCACAAAATGCTCAAGCTGATGCACTGGCTAATATAGCCACAGCTTTAGAAGATCCAAATCGGGACGAGACAACCATCTTTATTGTCCACCGTCGTGCAATTTCACCTTATGTTCAAGTCAGAACAGAGGAAATTAATGAAATTAGTCCCATTCCTGAACCATATGGTCATACTACAGGATGAATGTCACCTATCAGGGAATACCTTCAAAATGGAACACTTCCACCTGATAGAGCCGAGAAAGAACAAATTCGGCGCCGTGTGGTCAATTTTACTCTTTATGATAGCCCAAACCACCTCAAGAAAATTCTCTACAAACGTGGTTTTGATGGAGTTCTCTTCAGATGTATTGATGGTGAAGAGACAATGGCTATCATAAAAGAAGTGCATGCAGGAGTCTGTGGTGCCCACCAGTCTGGACATAGACTGTCTAATCAAATTCGAAGGCTTGGATACTTTTGGCCTTCAATGATACAAGATTGTGTTAATTTCACAAAGAAGTGTCATTCATTCCAAGTATATGCCAACTTCATTCATAAACCTCCAGAGTTGCTTCATACAGATAAATACTCATGGCCATTTTCCACATGGGGAATGGATTGTTAGGCGGAGAAAGAAGGAAGTGATGGCAAGAGGGGGGGTGAATTGCCTTTTAAAAAAAGATTAACAAATTAAAAATCAAAGTTAAAAGTGCAGCGGAAATAAAGAGGCAAGACACAAGAATTGATAACGGAGTTCGGCCTAAAACCCGTCCTACGTCTCCGCTCACAACTCAACCGTTGAGAGATTTACTATCGCTTGCTTTTTAATGGTTGTAGCAAGAAACCCACTAGCCTTTTTACAGGTGAAGGCTAGCTCACCTATTACAGCTTGCTTTTTAATGGTTATGCAAGAACCCACTTGCTTTCAATGGTTGATCAAGAACCCACTAGCCTTCTTATAGGTGAAGGCTAGCTCATCTTTGATTCAAGCCTTTTAAAAGGGAAGGCTTGACTAACCTCTTCACACCTTGAAGGTGGTGTGAAAACCCAAAAGAATGGAGGATGAGAGAAATGGGAGTTTGTAGGCACAAACTCAATTTAAAGCTCAAAATGAATAAAACTAGAAAAACCGTAATTGGGGAGAAGCCTTGGGCACCAATGGATGATTGGAGTTGAAGACGTGCACTCCCAAGCTTCTATGGTGGTGCTCCTTGGATGTGGAATTGGATTGGAGCAGTTGGGGTTCCTTTGGAACAATCCACCGGAGGTTCGCCAAATGATGAAAAAGTGTCCGTTGGCTTACGTATGGCTTACTTGAGTTTCCGGGGTTCCTAGTCCTTTATTTATAGAGGGGGAACCCTCATATGGCCGTTAGAGGCCTTTGGAGCCGTTGGAGAGGCTTTCGGAGCCGTTGGAGGCCAAGTGGACAGGCTGGTCAAAATCCCAACGACTAGTTTGACTGGCTCCACCGGCTGACCGGTGCTAGGCCACCGGTTGGCCGGTGTGTGCAAAAAGGAGGAGGGCTCGGGCTCAGGCTCCACCGGCTGGCCGGTGAGGAGGCCACCGGTTGGCCGGTGCTGAGGCAGTAGCATCCACTGTGCTGGCTGGGTGCCACCGGCTGGCCGGTACTGAGGCAGTGGCTCAGCCTTCTGTCCAGGGTCCATCGGCTGGCCGGTGGTGAAGCCACCGGTTGGCCGGTGGACTGAAAACAGTCCAAGTTAACTCCTTTGCCACTTCTTGCTCCTGAAATCATGCCTAACAACACAAACACTTGAAAACAAGATTAGATAAATGAGAGGGTGATTGTGATCATGAAAATCAAACCACGAGGGGTACGAGAGGTACAACAATCTCCCCCGTTGGAGAGGCTTTCGGAGCCGTTGGAGGCAAAGTGGACAGGCTGGTCAAAAGCCCAACGGCTAGTTTGACTGGCTCCACCGGCTGACCGGTGCTAGGACACCGGTTGGCCGGTGTGTGCAGAAAGGAGGAGGGCTCGGGCTCAGGCTCCACCGGCTGGCCGGTGAGGAGGCCACCGGTTGGCCGGTGCTGAGGCAGTAGCAACCACTGTGCTGGCTGGGTGCCACCGGCTGGCCGGTGCTGAGGCCACCGGTTGGCCGGTGCTGAGGCAGTGGCTCAGCCTTCTGTCCAGGGTCCATCGGCTGGCCGGTGGTGAAGCCACCGGTTGGCCGGTGGACTGAAAACAGTCCAAGTTAACTCCTTTGCCACTTCTTGCTCCTGAAATCATGCCTAACAACACAAACACTTGAAAAAAAGATTAGATAAATGAGAGGGTGATTGTGATCATGAAAATCAAACCACGAGGGGTACGAGAGGTACAACATGGATGTGGTGGGACCTTACCCTTCAGCTACGGCCAAGCAGTTTAAGTACATTCTTACTGCTACTGATTTCTTTTCCAAATGGGCAGAGGCAGTACCTCTCAAAGAAGTCATTTCTAAATGCATTGTTAACTTCATCAAGTCTAACATCATTACTAGATTTGGTGTCCCTCATACCATATTGATGGACAACGGCACCAACTTCTGTTCTTCTGAGGTAAAGAAATTGTATCAAGAATACAACATTAAGTCCAACCATTCATCTCGATATCATGCAGTGGCTAATGGCCAGATAGAGGCCTTCAACAAGACTCTTTCAAATATACTACAAAAGATGGTGGATAAAGATAAGAGGTCATGGCCTGATAAACTCTTTCATGCTTTATGGGCTTATCAGACTACCACTCGCAATGCAACGCGGTCAACTCCATATTCATTGGTATATGGAACAGAAGCAGTCTTGCCAATTGAAGTTCAATTGCCCTCACTCAGAATATCCATTTGTGATCAGTTATCAACAGATGAGAAATCCCAAAAGAGGTTGAATGAATTGGAACAGTTAGATGAGAAAAGATTGTGCACTTTGCACCACTTGGAAATCTATCAGAATCGAATAGCACGAGCTTTTAACAAAAAAGTTCGTCTTCATTCATTCATTCAGGGAGAATTGGTATTGGTTCTCAGAGCACCAATGATACCAGGAAAGAAGCCTCCCAAGCTTGAACCAAAATGGGAAGTACCTTATTCAATACATAAGGTCTAATCAAATGGAGCATATTCTCTAATCTCAATGGATGGAGAACACATTACGACTCCAACTAATGCCAGATTTCTGAAGAAGTATTTTGTATAAACACAAAATATTGTTCCCAGATCCAAAACAATCACATTGGTTCATGATTTTGTCCTACATGACACTAAACTGTATTATGTCCTATCTACATGACATTAAACTGTACAGAAGTTCCATATTTTGTCCGAGATGACATTAAACTATATTTTGTCTGAGATGACATTAAACTATATTGTGTCCTAGAAACATGACATTAAACTGTGTGGCACTTTCATCGTCCAGCATGACGTTAAACTGTAAAAAGTCCCTAGAACTGATATCCTCATATTGGTTCACCTTAGTCCTAGCTACATGACTTTAAACTGTACAGCACCAGTTCGTCCTTGCTATATGACGTTAAACTATACAGCAATGGTCCATTATGACTTTAAACTGCAACTTCGTCCCACACGACATTAAAATGTGAAAAAGTTCCCTAAACCGTCCAGCATGACCTTAAACTGCATCATCCCTGGTCCAGCAAGACGTTAAACTGTGATGTCCTAACTACATGACGCTAAACTGTATAAAAGTCCCTCACGTCCGGAAAGACGTTAAACTATATAATTATCAAAGGTCCAGTATGACATTAAACTGCACCATTCACGGTCCATGCATATGACCTTAAACTATTCGCACTTTCGTCCGACATGACGTTAAAATGGTACACTCTTTTGTCCTTATTGCATGACATTAAACTGCACAATCCCCCTTTTGTCCAATATGGTGTTAAACTATTTTATCCCCATCGTCCTAACTACATGACGCTAAACTATACAGAAAGTCCTTGATATGTCCTACATGACATTAAACTGTTATTTTGTCCCTGCTACATGACACTAAACTGTACAGCACCAATAGTCCTAACTACAAGACTTTAAACTGCATAGTCCCTTTTTTATGTCCTACATGACATTAAACTGTGCATCGTTAAGGTTGTTATTACCTCTTGTTTCTCACACCGAGTATGACTCACGTGAGCTTAGAGAAAACATCAACCATAACACTCCCTTTGGGCCACTAACCATGTGTAAGTCCAAACAACATTTTTTATTAGATCATTGTCCCCAAGAACAACTTGATCATTAATTCATTCTTTAATTGAACTACACGGACTTTGATCCTTGCCCTCCAGGATGGGTATGTAGGCAACCTCCCAGGGTTCAAGCCCAAAAATAATCTCTTCACATCGGTTCACCACCATCTCATATGATGTTTATTCGTGAAACCGCCCCTAGAATCAATATTTTTTACATTGATTCACTTTCGTCCTTGTTATATGACGTTAAACTATGCAACACTTTTGTCCGGTATGACAATAAACTACAATATTCTTTGATTTCCTCATTTGAGAGAGAACTATTATTGACATTGATTTTTCAATCATGGTTTTCATTTTCAAAAGACTATATGCATACATGGTAATGCCTAAACTTATTATCTTAGGTTAAAACCATCATTGCACTAAAGTCCCCTTTCACCCTTCACATGTACGAACCAAATTTGTACGAAGGGTAGTTCTAGAACTACGTGGACTTGATTCACATCCTTATGGGATACGTAGGAACATTCGAGTATCCCTCGAATCCAGTCCCAAGTCTTTTGGGCCTAACCCCAAATTTCACTTTCAGTCCCTTGGCTGAAAATTCCTCATGAAAACACACACTGTGTATTCATTATTATGGTCCGAATTCTATGACCCTAAACTAAGATCACTCATACTTTCGTCTTGCACGACATTAAACTGCATTTCAAGAACTACGTATGGCTTGATTATCATTCTTATGAGATATGTAGTGAAGTCCAAAATTTCAACTCAGGACCCAGCCACAACATGATTATGGTTTTCATTGACCTATGTATCTCTATATACATTGGACAATACCCATCTTTATGTATTATAATCCTAACCTTAAATATTTTCAGATCTTCATAACCCTTTTCATGACTTCTAGTCACAAAAATGTCAAACTTATGAGAATTCTTTTGCCTGACTATGCAGTACGTGCCCATAGGTGGCCTTGCATAAACAGTCCACATAACAGACTTGTCATCCAAAAGATGCTATTCATTTGACCATGCAGCCAATGCCCATAGGTGGCCCTGCATATTTCAACCCCCTAACGGGTTTTGTTAAATAATAGTAACTTCATTCTTGGGAAGAATGCCTCTTTTGTCCTTATTTGTCTTAAACGACAGTATGTAGGGATCCGCAAAAAATAGTCATCCTTAACATATTTGTCCTATATCCTTTTTCATGATCTGAAAGTATTCAAGTCTATGGTTTATTCTTCTTCCCTATGTTTGGGTCAGACCTTCGTAGGAGTGATATTCATCCAGTTCTTCGATATTCTTGTTCGGAAATATCTTCTCCATATTCAAGTACCTCTTTCCATACAACAAACTCTATACTTTAGAAAATTTGAACCTCCATAAACTTTCACTGGCTTTTAGCACTAGGAAAGTAAATTTCTGGGAGTTCTTTTGCCTGACTATGCAGCACGTGCCCATAGGTGGCCTTGCATAAACAGTCCACATAACAGACTTGTCAGCCGAAAGATACTATTTATTTGACCATGCAGCCAATGCCCATAGGTGGCCCTGCATATTTCAACCCCCTAACGGGTTTTGTTAAATAATAGTAACTTCATTCTTGGAAACTACTTCTTCTAATGCCTTTTAGCTCGTTTTCATATCATTCCTCATATTCAAATATTCTTAAGCCATAGTTTACATTTTTTCACTCATAATTGAGTATGGTAATATGTTTTCAGATAAATTTTCAAGGAATTGAATCCATTTTAATCTATTTTGGTCAAAGCTATTTTGACCTTAAACATTAGCCCCTTTATGTCTGGCGTGCATGACTTTAAACTGCCCACACAAAAGACAAAGGAACTCTGAATAAAAGTCAAGTTCCAGCTCACTAAATATACATTTTTTGTATGATTTAGGTAATATTGAGCAATTAAGAGATTCAAAGTTTGTAGGATTATTTGTAAATAATCCTAGTAAAAATCAAACTATGCTTACTAGCCCCATTAGCTTAAGTAAATTTGAAGCAGTTAATGCAAGAATGCAGGTACAAATGATTGAAGATGAAAGTGTTTTTCATTGATACACAGGAGATAGAAAGACATCCATAGACTGGAGTCTCTTCTCTTTTTCAAGAATTACAGAAGATTGTCAACATAAGTCTTCATTTGATGTATAGCATCCTGAGCCTTATCAGCAGTTACTTGAAGCTCGTGCACTTGACCAGCTTCACTCTTTTCAGCTTGCTGAAGTGCCTTCTTAGCATCTGCGATGGATTTCATGCCATTCATATGAGTTTCATCCAATGATTTATTAAGCTGATCAAGTTCCCCAGTAACAGCATCTAACTGTTGCTGGAGTTGCACCTGCTGGACGACCTTTTCTTTGATTTTTTTGCTTCAGATCCTTCATCTTGGCAGCATAATCAGCTTCAGCTTGGGATATCGCAGCCTCAAATTTGCCTATGTTGACTGACAATTTCACTCTGGTCAAATCTTCGCGACTTGTCTGCACTTGCTCCCTCCTGAAAATGATCTGTTTCACCGCAGCATGGATCTTTTCATATCCAAAACCACCAAGTCCCAGTATAACAAATTGGGATGACAATCGAGAAATTTTTGATGGTAGCTCTTCTAAAGGCACCCCAGATATGATGTTCCATATGTTGTTCCATGCCTTACGTCGTGAAAAGATGAATGCTTTAAGCATCTCTAGATCTGATTCAATATCATCGTCAGAAGGGGGTATGTAATCTGGAATTAGCGTGCTTAAGGAAGTGCCTTGTCCTGCTCTTTCCCCCCTGACTTGTGCTTCTTCACTTTCAATTCCCGTTGGGGCAGAGGCTGAGGCCTCATCTACGGATCTAGTCATTGCAGTTGATGGTCCTGCATGATTAATTGAAGGGTTTAGTCAGCTTCAAAGGATAACAAAAGAATAGATTGTCTTGCGAATAAAGTACAATCACAAATATTGTTATCCCTTACCCAAGGGTGGTTCAGCAACCTGAGAAGACTTCTCCCCATCTTTCCCGGTTTCAACAGGATTTTCAAGATGGGTCTCAAGAGAGTTTATTGGATTTAGATCTACTTGAGCTAATGTTTCTGCAATGATAGGGTTGACATCAGTGTCCACACCCTCTTCAGGCATTGGCAGTTCAGCGGCTTCTACGGAAGACCATCATGGTTAGAAGTATATTTTTTTAAAAAAAAATTGGGCGAAGGGTAGCACTCACGCCCAAGGTCTTCTAAATCATATGAAAACTTAGCATGATCATAAAATTCTTCAAAAGTCATTCCTTGATTCATCATTTCATCCAATGATACTTCAGAATCTTGATTAGTCTCACCAGTGGGAGCATTTGCTACATCTTCTTGCCGACTTATGTCCTGCAACCCCTGACCTTGGACAACATCTTCAGTAGTAGGAGGGATACTGGGAATGGATGGTAGCTCTTCTCCAGGTGCAACCAAGTCAGCCTGGGTCTGTGATTGTTCTACATCACCCTCCACGACCTTTGAAGGAGGGTCAGTCCCTTCCCTCAAGGGGGAAATTGAAGAAGCCCCTGCAATCCTCAGAAATATGAGTAACCATATGATTATGGGTATAAACTCATGATTGTTCTAAGGACTTACCACTGCTAATGAAACGTTTAGATATGGATTTCCTCCTTCGTTACCTTGGCTTATTTTGTTTTTTCGGAGTATCAGTAGTCTCCCTTATTGGCACTTGGATTGGCGAATGGAAGGCTATGTCTAGTGCCTCATTCATGGCCTGCTGGCC
This sequence comes from Viscum album, assembly GCA_963277665.1. Classification (NCBI taxonomy): domain Eukaryota; kingdom Viridiplantae; phylum Streptophyta; class Magnoliopsida; order Santalales; family Viscaceae; genus Viscum; species Viscum album. The sequence goes on along the minus strand of OY728146.1, from coordinate 125,266,329 downwards.
TGGAGATATCTCGCCTGGTTCACGAGGAGAATTAGCAGCAACCCCGATAGCAGTACCAACAGGGCTATATTATGGTGAAGGAACCCCAGTTCCTTTCTTTGCAAGCTGCAAGATGAAGAAAATAACTTCCTTAAGTAACGAAGCTTCAACTGAAATCAAGTTGCAAAGAAAATAAGGAAAGAAAACTTACATCTTCAGGAGCCACGTACTCCTGCCATTCCTCATCTCCAGAACCACCAGCCCCCTCAGTGGCGCCACGATCAATCATTTCCTTCACCCTCCTGGTGATAGGAACCGAGTCATCAGTGGCATATATGAGCATTTTCAGATCTCTGATGTAAGCTCGCACTTCATTGGGGTTATCTCCGTATTGAAGATTTTTAGAATCTAGAAGATATCCTATTCCAGGAAGTTGTAGGCCCTCACAAAAATCCAGCCAGGCGGTCTCAGTATCACAGTATAAGCTCTGCCATAGCTGAACAACCTCTGGTCTTAGATATAAAGGCTGTGAGGAAGGTCCTACAATTTTTGATTTTAATTTCTTCCCAACTCCTGCAACTACAGATAGAGAATAAGAATGTAAGACTTATTACTTTATAAAGTAGCAGTGATTGAAATTACTACAATGAAATAACTCACCAGGAGTTGATGGAGTGGGTCTTTTAATTCAGGCTGGAGGATTATATCGGGCACGAAACCGCTTTGCTGCCGGTTGTGCCTCATCATCCCCATCATGATAATCCGATGAATCAGTTCTAGAAGAGGAGTCTGTTGAATCTATTTCAGGTGGAGAAGCGTCAACTTCATGAGGAAGGGTTTCTTTCTCTACAGTCCTCTTCCTCTTTCCCACTTTATATACTGGGTGATTCAATATCCCTTTGGGGTATGATTCTATCCAGTGTTCGGCATAAAATGTAGTCAAATTATGTGCCGCTTTTTCAACTGGTAGATCAAATACTGCCCCAGTCTTCTCTCTTGATGTCAGCAACCATAGTTGTCGAGCAACCATCGGATGTTGCTCTAACCTGACATGTACTGGAGGGGATACAATAATCTATTGCAAACATTTTAATTGGCGTGCAAATCTATATGGATCATAGGCCTCACATATGATTTCTCCATCAATCCTGGCTACTAACACACCATCCCTGCAAGCTAGCATGTATGCCCTCAAATCCAAATGGGTTGTCCCATCATCAACAAACCGCCCGGATGGCGGACTTCCATAAGGAAAGAAGTTGAATTCCTTAAACATGTTTAGTCTTACTTTCATGTCATAACCATTAACATCTAATGGAGCAATTCCAGAGAATGCTTTCACTGACGGTCTGAAAGAGCTTCTAGGAATTTGTAATCCATTCTGTACGTTGTAAGTCCTGAAGTGAGTGGCAATCCATCCCCACAAAACCTGGAATGGTCCCACTATTCTTAAAGGAGATTTACCCTGGAAGACGTGAAGTAAACTCCTGTGAATCTTTGCTAAAATGGGGGTAGCTAACCCAACCATTTTTCCCTCATCCAACTTTGCCGCAATGACGAAGGTCCCTGGCCTAAAGCCTCCCTTCGAATCCCTGACCGGAAAGAGATAAACACTGAGCCACATTTCCAAGAAACCCTCCAGACGAGTTTTCTTTGGAATTATTTAATTCACTTCATATCCCCACTTTTCAAACTCTCCTACTTCTAGAGTTGGCCAGAATGTGCCAGGAGCTCCTCTCTTCTCAGGTTTTGGACAAGTGGTAGGACGTCTGGGCCTGGTATCCTTGGATTTCTTTTTCTTGGATCCTTTTTCTTTTGGCTCCATCCCTTTATTCTCAGTAAGAAACACATTCATCCATTCTTCCGGATGAATATCTTTTCTAAAATGAGTTAATGAGGTCTCTGAACTCTTGAGCCTGTGAAAGATTTTAAATAATTCTCGAGCCAAAGCAGGAGTCTTCTCTGAATCATTCCAAGTCACCTTGGGAGGAATGAATTCATCATACATATCGCCCAAGATTGGATCTCCTGAAATCTTGTGGACATCCCACAAACTGATACCTACTTCTCCATGAGTCAAATGGAATGAATTAGTCGCTGGGCTCCAGTGTCTGAGTATCTCTGGCACGAAGTTATCATGTCTGTAAACATATGTTTGCCCAACCCAAACGGCCTCATATATTGCAGCTCTCTTCAGATCCTCAATAAACTCTGCGCCAGTTTGTCGCACCCAGTATGCCCACATCCAAGTTGGCTTCACACCTCCCCCAGGACGGAAATCCCAACTTTTCTTCCAGCCTTTGGATTGATCCATCTGAGCATTTCGGAAGATTGAAGGATGACAATGTGGTTGAAGCTCAGGTGTATGATCTTTCAGATCTGGTGTGCAAGGGCTATGATGCATCACATAAGCCTTCTCCACTATTCCAGCAGTTAGAAATGATCCTCCACCTGAGATATTTGCTGAAGCAAAATCGGTATAATTCTGAAACCACGAAAATGGAAGATATTTCTTTACTTCTGGAATAATGACTTCTTGTAGATGACCATAGCCATACAAAGGTAGATAAGTGCAATGAGGAAAGTTGCGATGATATTTCTTCAGATACTTAGCCAAATCTAGAAGAGTACTATCTTTGACAGTATAGTAATCAGGGCCAATGATATCCATCATATCATCTATCCGCTTGCTATCCAGTTCATCAATTAATCCAGGTCTAAGAGCCATTGAATCTGCACAAGAGTTGAATAAATTAAATTCTTAAATGGGTTTATTTTTCATAAAATTTGTGAAAGAATTTGAAAAAAATGGCTAAGGAATTAAGGCGCGCAAGTATGGAGATGTCACGCAAGGGATACAAGTGACGCGCAAGTTTTTGTCGCGCAAGCATTACCGCGCAAGCCCTATTACCTTGAGAGTAGCGCGACAGCGAGGAAACAGTGGAAAAAGAGACTTGCACGGCGAGGAAGACTTGCGCGGCGAGAGCTCGAGAAATTCGGGATCAGATGTTATCCCCGACCAAAAGCGGTGTATTTATAGGCCAGGAAGCCTATCTGCGCGCCGCACCCAGAGCGCTTAAGGCCTGCGCGACGCAAACTTGCGCGCCGCCCTCTGTGCACTGCAGACTTGCGCGCCTCCCTTTTCCTTTGGAGGGATTCGATTTCCTCAGAGTCAAATCCTCATTTTTCTCCGGATCCAACTCTGAGGGGGGAATTTTGTTGACGCTCCTTTCGTCATAGAATCTAAAGATCGGAAAAGGGAATATCTGAGCTCAAAGTGATTCAACCTTTGAAGAAAACATCAAAAATCGACAAAGGCATGAACAAAGGATCGACAGCAACTCCACCGCGCAAGTTTTATCACTGTCGCGCAAGTACACTTGCGCGACACCTTTGGTCGCGCAGGTGACTTGCGCGACCTAAGTGGTAACCGCCCGGTAACCGCCCGGGGTCTTCTTTTGCCTATAAATAGACCTTGTGGGCCCCCCATTCGAAGGAATATTTTTTCAGAAACTCGGATTGAAGCTCCCGACGCCCAAGTCTCTTCTCAAAGATTCCGGAACACTTCTAAGGTAATTTCTTACCTAGAACGGAAGATCTAAAGAGAAGAAGGAAGGACTAAGTGTTGAAACTTATCAAACACTTGCACGCCGACTTATTTCCTTCAATATAACTTGCGCGTTCCTTTTCTGGAAGAACCTCAAGAAAATTCTAAAGGGTTTTAAAAAGAGTCGCTCAAGTATTTCAATGCTGGTTGAAAATCGCGCAAGTACACCATGTGTCGCGCAGGTATACCTGCGCGACCATACTTGCGCGCCCACGGAAGACTTGTGCGCCTTGCAAGACTTGCGCACCCCTATCTTTTTGGGTGCCCATCTTGCCCATTTTTACCCCTCTTAAGCCATCACACCTTTCCTTTTCAAGATTCAGTCTTCAAGACACTCTTCAAAGCCATTTATGGCATGATTTCTTTATTTGACTTCCTTATCTGAAAGGAATTCTATGGAATCTCTCTCAAAGTCTAGTGATTTAAATATCCTTATGTCACTAAATATGGAGAGTTCATTCATTCAACCTCATCCTTTAAGATGAGAGAATCCTAACCTGGGTCTCCTTTTTAGGAATAAGACTTTGTCATAACCTGGGCCTTCTTTTTTAAGAGTAAGTCCCAGTCCTAATTTTGGGCATCCTCCTCAGGAGTAAGCCCCAAACCTTAATTCCTTAACTTGGGCATCCTCCTCAGGAGTAAGCCCCAATCAAGTCCTCTAATTTTGGGCATCCTCCTCAGGAGTAAGCCCCAAACCTTAATCCCTAACCTGGGTCTCCTTTTCAGGAATAAGACTCAGTCATAACCTTGGGCTTCCTTTTCAGGAGTAAGCCCCAAGTCCCCTAACCTGGGCCTCCTTTTTAGGAGTAAGTCCCAGTCATAATCTTGGGTTTCCTTTTCAGGAGTAAACCCCAAGCCCCCTTAAAATTATCTTAACTAGTCATAATTTACCTTTGATTTGGGTTTCCTTTTCAAGAGTAAAACCCAATCATAAGTCCCCTCCTAACTTTGGAATCATCCTTAGGAGTAAGCCCCAAGATTAGAGTATTCAAATCTCCATAAAGCACATATACCTTTATGGACCCTGTTCCTGGATTTTCTCCCTAAAAGTAAATCCTAAACCTTCATCTATTTTGGGCAGTCATACATACATAAGCCCCAAACAAATTCTTATGATTGCATCTTTCATGGCACAATTGTCTAAATTTTACCAATACCTCTTGTTTCTCACACCGAGCATGACTCACGTGAGCTTAGAGTGTAAAAGTAATTATGACATTCATCTTTGAGCCATCAATCATAAACATCATACTCCATTACTCGAACTACGTGGGCTCTGATTCTTTTTCCAAAACAAAGGATACTTAGGTAGCCCATTTATGGGTTCGATCCCAACTTTGAAATATCTCTGTCCTTCTGAATGACAATAAACTTCAAGTGCCCCACTGAGTGGCTTTAAAACCAGCCTGGTCATCATAAATGACCAAGATACTTTTTATATAAATGTTTTGAAGGATACCATTGACCAAGAATCTCTAAATAGATATAGATGATTCTCTATTGATGAAGAACCTCGAATACATATAAAAGATTCTCTAAATTTCTTGCATATTTAATCATTGATTGTTAAAACTAAAGGAAATCTCATTTTATACTTGGTAATGTAATAAGGATTCACAAACATAACTTAAATCTATAAAGAGAGTCCTGGAGTAGACAATAATTCCCCTCAAAAAGGTGTGATGAGTCCGACCTCCCATCCTCTCGACCAATGCAAATTCCTAAGCCTCATTAGTCCACAAGCTAATGAGCGCCTGCCTTTGGAAAGTAGGTCCAAACGGATGTGGAATCATTGGATGTTTCCGGTTCTACGAACAAACCCGTTAGAAACTGATCGGAATGTTTGAATCTCCCGTCCAGGAGGTCATCCCCGGATTCCGTGCGAAACAAACATAAAATAAAATTGTCTTACATAGAAAATTATTTTTAAAGATTACTTGAAATAATTCTTGAGAAAAATATCCACCCCATTTTGAAAAAATGATTTTTAAATCATAAAACATTTAGAAAACCTTCTTCATTGAAAATTACCTCGAAAAATTATAAAATAATCTTTTAAAACCATTTTAAACATCTTTTAAATCCGTTTTTCTTAAATTTTTTTAAAAGATCATTTAAAAGACTCGTAATTTTTTTTAGAAAAAATTATTTTGAAGAAACACATATTTCCGACTGAAGAGAGAATAAAATTACATTAAGATTAAAATATCACAAAAAGAAGTATCTTCATGATAAAACATGTCAAAGGGTATTATATAAATCTCATAAGATAATATAGTTACATGATATAACATGTGTCTCAAAGAAGGAAAATTGAGACAAAATTACATTACCGATTTGGTAATTTTTGAACCATAAACCCAATAAAAGAGAGATCATCACATGGATATGTAAATAGTTATAAATTTATAGATAAGGATCATATAATACATTAATGGGTAGTATATACACCACAAAAAATAAATAGGTGGTGAACATGTCATATATCTCACAAAAAATAAAAGTGAGACGGAAATCCATTACCTTATATCTTGACTCTCATCGTACTCATGAAAACCTATCTTATAATAAATATAAGTTTATTATACATATATTAAAGAAAAATATTAATGTATTTAATACCATATATGAATTATTTATGACTTTATATTATCCACTTATTAACAATTATAAGTTTAAGTTAAGTTTCAGGTAATAACTGCTTTGTTTATCCTACATGTTTCGACTTGTTATTCTTGATAATCATACTTAGAAAATGATTTAATTATATAAAAAATGATAAAAATTATATAAATATCATATATATTCAATATTTATTTATTTATTGTTATATATAAAATATATAAATAGAAAATTAAATACACTATTTATTAAAACAATAGGTCGTACCCACGCATGAACGCTGCTTCCATTTCATGTCATATTGAAAAAGAAAGTAAATGAAATATATGTGTATATATATAATATATTTAAATTATAATTATTATGTCATATATATCAAATAATTTCACTAAACCCATCATTAATACATTCTATGTAAAGTGTGAACGAATCACATCGCTTTGAAGAGACAGTAGTCCACATGTCCACAAATAAAGTTATCGTATTTTCACAAAAATGGAAAGTATAAAAATATGTGTAATATAATAATTCCAAAAGAAAAAATAAATTATATATTATATAAAAATTTAAATTATATCATTATTTCCAACCTTGAAATATGGCAATGGAAGAACGAGAAACCTCGATTCGTGAGGCGGTAGTCCGCCATACACACAGATGATGATTGCATATCCCATTTGATAAAAGTGTGTGTGAGTGTATATCTAACCCTTAATATAAAAAAATCTCATTATATTGATGATATATAGTTTATTATATAAATATAAAATAAAAATAATTTATGGGGTTTAAGTAATAAATAAAACAAAAAAGTTTGTTGATGAACACTATATATTTTTTGGGTATCTCTTTTTGATTTGTACGAAAGGAGTTATTTAGTTGGATTCATTCATAAATTATGGATTATAGGATTAATTTAGGGAAGTTTTCAGGATATTTGGATAGTTTTTGGCCGAACCAAATGGGTTATGAATTTTTTTGATAAGATAAGGAGATGTGCCCTTTTATAAGAGAGGGAAGGGGTACTTTTGGAATTTATCAAAATATTAATTTATAATAAATTTAATATTACTCTAAATACCTCAAAAAGGACTTTTATTTGAATATAAGATATTAAAAGGTTGTAATATCATCAACTAATATATTTTATACATGTTTTGGTGTAATTTTAAACCTTATCATTTTGATTAACCCTTTGTTATCCAATTTTAATTTTAACTAAGGTAACAACATTTTCAATATTAAAATATTATAATTTTTTTACTTATATGATGTTAACTAAATAATAAATTAATAAATTATAATTTTTTTTAATATATTAAAATTTATTTTTATTTTTAAATATGTGTATGGTTATTAAATAATTTAATAAAATATTAATCTCATAAAATATTATAAGTGTCAATTTTGAAACTATTCATAATATTGACTTTAAGAAAATCATTCCACTAATATTACTTAAATAAAAATTGTTTAATACACCCCTAAAATGTAATATTAACTTATAAAATTCGTGCATCTCTTTAATTGAGTTAAATTATATTTATTTTAATATCTCTAATATCATTTAATTGATTGTTTCATTAATTGAATAATTACTGTATCATCTTTTTTTAATTATTTATGGTAATTATCACTTCACTAAAAATTAAAAATAATTTTCTATGGAAAAGATAAACATTTTATATTTCATAATAATATATGTAGTCGTGCATATCTTTTATTTATCCCCATTTTAAAAATATTATACTTATTAAAAGTAAGAGTGTGATATTTTTTTCACTCTCTTTGATTTTAATAATATCCAAGTTATTTTCATGGAAAAGTGTCTATTAAATTATTAAAATTATATCATTATTGGTTAATTTTCTAATTAAATTCATTAAATACCATTTGGTAAAGTGTTAGGGTAGTTTTATAATATTTATAATATTATTTTTACCATCAATTTACCTGATTTACCATTAACCCTGGTAATAAAAATTACTAAAGTTATTATTCATACTATCCAAAAAAGGGAAAATTTTAATAAATCTTTAACTTCTGATTAAAAATATAGAATCCATTTTTTAAATTTAAATTAACAAAATTTTTAGAAATTAAATAAAAATTAATCCCACAGACGGGACGAAACAATGTGTTTTTAATGTAAAAATGTTAAAAAGTTAGGAATGTTTTTATATCCAATTTCAATGTAAAATTGATTAAAATGACCTAAATTGGATTAAATGAAAAAATAATAATAAAATTATACTTTAAAAATAATCTAAAATATAATTTAACACTATAATTTATTTAGATGAAAAATCTCTTTTAAATTAAAAATTTAGCATTTTCACTATTCACCGAAACATGAAACTTATTATAAAAATACCAAAAGTTAAACCAAAGTAAATTTTGATATCACACATTAAAATAAGAAGTTTATTTTTTAATATAAAAATCATAAAAGTGTAAAATTTTATATTTAAAATGGGTTCTCCATTAAAAGGCGGTAAAATCGTCTTTTAGAAAAATATAGGTTTTTATGCATGAAATTGGGTTTATTGTTATCTTATGATAGTAAAATCTTTTTGATTAATATAAAAAATATATTTTATTAATATCATTCAATAATTTTAATTAATCTACTTTATTAATACAAAATAAATTTGGGAGCTTAAAAAAATATTTCCTTTATATTCAATATGTATATATTTTCATTTATAATTAATTGGTAACAAATTAATTCATATTATAAACCATATATTTTCATAGAGTTAGTTAATAATATTCATAACCACTAATTTAATATCTAGGTTATATCTTATTATATTAAATAATAATATTTTAATAATATACTATTTTTCAGTAAAACTCGGTATTGCATGTAATGAAAGTTATCAAAAGAACTCAACATTGTGTGTAATATAATCCAAAAATTATGTTACATGTACCAAAATATAAACTAGGTGTTGTGTGTAGCATAATATTAACTTTTTGTAGAATATAACACAATAATAACTTGGTGCATTCATATAACCAAGCTATATTCAGTGTTGCGTGAAGTGAAAAATATAAAAAAGATTAAATTAATTCCAAAAAAAATTCAAAAAATATTGGGGTGTTACAATTTTGGATGGGATGACCGAATTCTTGAAGCATCAACCTCATTTCCATATGGACATCACCTTCAAGACTTGGCTGAGCATTTTCCTAAATATACCAGTTGTGAAGATGTCAGGGCGATCAAAGTGGTGTCTAGTTGAATGGTAGAAGAGAAGGTTGGGGGTCTAATTGAATGATTCTTGAGGAAGTTAAATACTAAGAATGGGGATAAAATATAAAGTATTGAAAGCTAGTGATTAGATATACAATGTTTCTGGACACCTTCTTGAGTGGTCAGATCCTACCAGTCCAAGATTTCCGTATGGGTCTGCGTCCCAGGTCATTGGTGATGGCGGATATGTCGGCATATGGAAACTGGGTAAACTTGGGAGTCCAAATGCTGGCTCGACTCTATAGACAACTTGGGCATGTTACAAGGGGAAGCATGCTAAGACATATCAATGGTTTATTCCAGTTCTTTAATGGATGGGTCAAAACACATTTTGGGGGGTATGAGTTCCCAAATTCCATTACTCCCCTGAATGAAATCCTAAAACCTTCACTAAAAAATATTTTTGGCATTATACTAGTAACTATTGATAAAGCAGGGGTCATGATTAGCATTGGAAATCATGGTAATTTCAATTTTCATCCATTCTCAATCCTTTTTGGAGAGATGGTTGATAATATGGAGGAGATGATAGAGTAGTGGGAGTACCTCTAGGCCTTCCAATATGGGGTATTGGTTTCTAGGATAGAAAAAAACACTTATTGAAAACCATACACTATGTCTCAGTTTTCTAAAAAATTCAGATGCATTTAGAAAATTACGAAGTGAGTCTACATGGGGATCCACAAAGAAAGGAATCCTTGTATCCTTTTTCAAAATTTGTGGATGTTTATGGCCGAAGTCATGGGGGAGGTCATCATGTTGCCACCAACAAATATCAATTCCAACCTATTTCCAAATTATGATGGAAATTGGGTAGTAGCATACCCAGGTGCAATCCCATGTTAGTATGTGAGGAGGATTGTGCCATTAGGTGAGCTACAAGATCATAAGGGTGGCATAAAATATTCTCTTTGAAGTGACCTCCATACATCAAGGGCTCAATCTAGAGTAGTGTCAAGGGAATATCAGAGTTCAACTACACCCCCACACCTAGTGGTGTAGGGATCTTACAGAAGTGGCCACAATAGAGAGCAGAGAGCTCTCGTTCTAGGGAGGCTTCGAGGAAGAAACTCTGGTATCTGGTGGAGCTGTCTGATGATGCCACATATACCGTACTCTAGATGGAGTGGGGTATGTTAAGGTTTCCTTGATCATGGATAAACCATGGAAGTGGATCACCCAAGATAGGCTTGAATTTATAGAGGTTAGGATTTCCAAGATCACAACCCTCATGGGCTTCTAATAGATATTTTCCAACCTAATGGAGATGGATGCCTTCTCTCACCAGCATGGGGTATCTGGGCCTACCACCACTCAGATAAAAGTGATTTTAGGTGTATAACCTGAAGAGAAAAAGTCTATTTAAGTGCTAACCCATGATTCAACATCCTTCGATGTCGATGCATAGGGTTCCAGCGATGAGGAGTCATAGGGATCCACCACTGGCCGAGAAACCTCTCAAGAGAGAAGAGAGGTTAATTATGGGGATGATGACTTGACCAGACTCTTTTTCGGTGTGGAAGGTTTTTTTTTAACTTTATCAACTTTTCCAGTCTTTATTTCTTTTAAAGGTTATAAATAGAGGGATTTTTTATATATAAAGTGGTCGGGGAGACCCAAGAGGTCTCTATCTAGGGGGATGAGAGTGCCTCAAAATAGAATTAGGATCCCACCTAAGAGTCTAATCCAACATTTTTATTGGGTGTAGTGCCTATAGAGGGTATTTATGGGGAGGTTTCTGATTCTCTAGACTTCTTGGTCATCTAAAGGGGACAAAACCTTAACATTATGATGGCCGCTCCTACTTTTAGTGAGGTAGATTTCCCAAGGTGACTCATTATTGAAATCCCCACATCTTAAAGTGAGATGAACTATCAATTCTCATTAAGTATGTTTTTTATAAAACCTTCACAGGGTTCATTTTATTAATGTGTTTGTTTGTTTCATGAAGCTTCCATCTAGGAAGTACTGAGTGGTTCAATGTTAACCATTGAAGTGCCAACCAACACCGAGGGGTCCCTAGTGGTGGAATTTACCTTTGAGGCCCCCAAAATGGATATCATACAAACTCTCACCACTTTTAAGTTATTTTCTCTTACACAATCATGTTTTCCATGTTTATTGTCCCATGTAAAACAAGATGAAATTATTCCATTTTAAAAAATTATCGAGAGAGTGCACAACCATCAAATTAATACAATTAGGGAAGTTGGGGTGTATCTCCCAACAACCAAGACAAACCTCAGGGATCCTACTATTCAGGTAAATATAGTTTCAATTCCAAGAGTAAAACCCACTGCAGTCAAAAATTCATCTTTGGGGTAGGATAAACTTGAAGCAGGAAAATATGTTTCTTCTGGTGAATAATCAAACCATAAAACTCTCCTATTGACATAGATCTTAGTACATATGAAAAGATCCTATAAAATACCCTACTTCCACTTTTCTTATGCATTTTATGAAGTATGAGCCAGTTCCACAAAAAATAATTAAAAGATTATGGGTTTATTGTTGATGAGTAGAATCACATCATCTGACGTAGGTATTAGAGAAGTGTGTAGAAATTCATCACCCACACTCTAGATCCAGATCTAGTGAGTCATATGGGATCTTTCTATAATTGGATACTGAACCTGGAAACTAGAGGGGTGGAATAATTTTATCACCATGCAGTGGATCAAAATTATCTCACTAAGGAAGAGAATATAGAAATCCAAGAGTTTTGTGTTTCTTAACATAAGGAAAAATATGAGGGTTCTAAGAAACTCCAAGAAGTAAAAAAAGAACTTATATGGTTGGAATAGAATTTGTGTGGGATTAAATCCATTTTTAATACTCAAATAGATATTTTCATCCAATTTATGGACCAGTTAGCAGCGACCAAGGCTACAAATTTAGAGGCGACGTCATTGCTGGATGAGTTCCAAGATGAGTAGGACCAGATGCAAATTAGGGATGATGAGGTTTTTCCATTGGTTGATGAGGAATAAAATAATCTTTCTAAATTGAAATAAGTTATGGACACCACTCTCTAAATTATGGCTAGGAAAGGGTGATCGATTTATGAGGTAGAGCCATATGAAGCACTAGTTTGGTTGAAATAAAGTAGAGGATCCAACATGTGGATGAACCTCCTAAACTCTTGAAGTTTGTTTTCCTTTAAATTACCCATATTTAAATTATACCATTTTTTGTTTGTTTTTATGCATCTATGATCATATTAATAAGACAAATAACAATAAATCCCTAATCCCATGTGATCCATACTCATTATGGTAAACAAGGGAAAAACAGAATATTGCTCATTTATGTTAGAGTTATAAACAAGGGGAAAAAAATTCAAGGTCTAAACTATTTATTGACCCTCAGGAGTGTCCTAAAAAAGAAATATTTGGTTGGATATGGAGTCTATCTACACAAAAAACTTGATATATTGATGTACAATAGTTCAAAAATAAGGTAATGTTAGGGATGTTGAATTTTACCTGAACAAAAAAGATGAATAACGTGAATCAAGATGCCTAGGATTTGGAATATAAGGGGGGGGGGTGATAAGATGATAAGGGATAGCTACTGAACATGTTTAAAACACAGGTCCCACTATCACTCTATCAAGGATGTGGGAAAATAATTGAGGTTCAATTGTTGACCTTGTTATAAATTTGGGACCGGTCAAAATGTTATTGTTGAAAGTCTTTCAGAGCATGTTCCTTGGATGGTAGGTGAGCCAGTGTGGCCTGAAAATATTAGAGTTAGGGGCCCATTCATACTTGAAAGATGATGGGGATATAAATCAAGAATAAAAAAATGTGTGGGGATGAATTGAGGGGAATTTTGAATGGAGTTAAACACCCTTGGGATTACACCACTCTAGATTTGGGAACATTTGGTAGGTGTATTGGTCTGAGAAATGGTCAAAATCATATTCCAAGGTAGGAATCATCTAAAATGATGGGTGGTGGTCAAAGAACTCGAATGGTGTGGTTGGTAACTAACACCGAATGACGAATGTGATTCTCAAGTGAAGCCCTAAAATATTTCAAAGTTTTACATCATGCTATCAGGATGGATGGTGTCGAGTTTAATATCTTTTGGAAAGGATGTTAAACACACAATTTATAATCTTATTGGTGAGGATGATGCATTTTAAAAATTTAACATAATGTTATTAGGACTTTCATAACATAGTTTGGAATATTGTGTCTAGGATGTGTAAAATAACATGAATAAATCCCACCTAGTTAGGGTAGTGAAATACATGAATAGGAAACATAATGGGTGGAACCTCATAGAGGATCTTGTGAGAAAAAGGGAACTAAAATTTGGCTAAAACTGTTTTATGACTGATGGGTTATGCAAGCACATCAAAGTTTTTTAGAGTCCCATGGTGGGTCCTGATGGATTTATACCTTTTTATTTACACCCTCATTTTTCCCAAGTCATGAGAATGATCTGGTGGGTGGGAGTCAGAATTTTTCTCAGGTTTACCCTATGAGTTTTTGACTGAAAGATGTATATGCCTCTTGCCTAGGGTAGTTTCTATGGTCATACCAGTGAGACCAAGAAGTGGAAAATAGTTTAAGTTCATAATTCTTGTACTAGGAGTTAAAATAGATTAAGGTTGTAATGCTTGGATCGTGGTGTTTCAAAAATTTTAATGCCTTAATACTTGTACTGTGGGGTTGTAATTTGTCTAAGTTTGTAATTATTGGAATGTGGGATTGAAAATAGTTTAATGTATCAATTCTTGGACAATGGGGGTTATTTCAAGGGAGTTTGAATGAAATCGAATAGAGGTAACCAAACACGAATCGAGGGAAAAGGAGTCCCAATGCCACAATAAACATCTCTGAGATAACTCGCACATAGTTCAAGGTCATAATATTTGGACCTAAACTTCTAGTTTAAGGCTGTAGAATTTGGACCAAAGATGTGATTATTTATTTAAAGGGATGCCTATGCGTCTCAACTTTTCTTAGGGAAATTCCACCCCAACTCCTAATCCCATATAAACCATGCTTTATGTGAGAAAAAAGGAGTGGTATGGAGTTTCTATTGTTTTTAGGGGAGAACACAATAATGGAAAAAAGTGACCAACATGGGAAAGTCTCAAAATGTGTCATCTTATTTATTCACCACATGCATGTGCATGGAAAAATGATGCATAGTGTGTTGGTATTACCACTAGAGAAAAGGTAAATGTAAGGAAAATTAAATCATGACTTCCAAGACTTGGATGGTGAAGAGGGGATGACCGATGGGTAGGGAACAACTTCTGATCATGTTCAAAACATGGTTTCCACACCTACACTAGTCAAGGATGGGGAGAACATATGTAAGATTGACCGTTTACCTTGTTCAAAACATAAGAATATTTATATGTTACTAGGGATCCTTTGAGGCCTGTACCTAGGACGATAGGTGAGACTGTGTGGCCATACACCATTTTTATTAGGGGGTTTGTTAAGATCATAAGGGTTATGGGTATCCAAATTGAGGAAAGCACATAGTGTGAAAATGAAAGTGGGGAATATTCTAAGGGAGGGGGTGGGTGATCTAGGAGATATCCCATCACGTTCTTAGACATGATGTGTGAAGATGTCAATAGGTAAGGATCAATCTTGAATTGGAGGGGGGAGGACCCTGAAATGAGTTAGTGGTAGTGGATGAACCCAGAATATGATATCCATGCATCACTATGTATCTAATGGGAATGGGAATCAATCCATATGTAGTTTTGGAATATGATGTGGTAGGTGACCAATGCTGTAAGGGCAGTGTCCTCTCTAGTGAAGATACAAAGTCCTTTAATATTTTTTATATAGGGAATCCTATGTTCATGACATAGGGTATGGCTATGGTTTAACATCATGTGCTAAGGATGGTGATTTTTTCTATCACATATTTTTCATATGAGGCATCATGGGTTTATACAGGGTAAGGCTACAATTTAACATCATGTGATAAGGATGTTGGTTTTTATTATTATCATACTTATTATATGAGGTATCCTATGTTCATCACATAATGTATGTCTACATTTTAATGTCTTGTGTTGAAGATGTTGATTTTTTCCATCCCATATTTTTCATATGAGGCACACTAGGTTTATACAGGGTGACTCTACAGTTTAACGATGTGTTCCAAGGACGTTGGTTTTTTCTATCCCATATTTTTTATATAATTCATCCCAAGTTTATAAGGGGTAAGTATATAGTTTAAAATCATGTTTTTAGGATGTCATAATTTGTATTTTAAAGTTGTATATCTTAGATTAAGGTTGATACTAGTTTACGGTCATAGAGCTTAAACCAAAGAGGAAACTACTAGTTTAAGTTCATAGAGATTGGACCATGGAGTATGGGTGTCCTAAAGGGGATTGTGTGTAATGAATGAGTGATAAACCAATGTAAATAAGGAGGTAAAAGGATACCATTTTTTCACACAAAATTCAAATACAATCTGCACACAATTTGACATCATGATGCTGAGGGAGGAAAGACACCACGATGAGTTAAAGGTGGGGGATAAACCCATGATATGAGATCTGAGCATCTATATATATCCCATGGTAATGGGAATAACTCTATATGTAGTTCTAGAATGTGTCATGGTAGAAGGATGATGCTGGTAGGGAGGATTATTTTTGAGTGAGGATGTGATGAAAAAGAGAAGGGGGCATCGATTTTCTAAAATACTAGGGATGGAGAAAACCATGTGAATTATGGGACATAATGGGAAATATGCACATAGATTAAGGTCATAATAATTATATATTAAGGATATTAGGTACTTATAGGATGTTAATGTGGTAAAAAAGAGTCAAAACCTGCCACGAGGGATCCAATGAGTCCCCTCACCACACAAAGCAATCCTGAAATGAGCTGCATGCAATTTAAGGTCACGAGGTTTAGACTAGGGGTAGGCCCCAAAAAACAGTTGGTGCCAAGGATGGACCCAATATGTTGGATAAAAGAATCCCTACATATCCCAACAAGCATGGTAATCAGTACATACATATTTATAGAGCACGGTGTGGTAGAAGATTTCCACCAGAAAGGTGGTGTTCTATTTGTAGAGGACATTGAATCATATAATATTACTTATATAAGGCATCATATATTTTAATATGGGGTAAGTCTAAATTTTTATATCATGTGTTGAGGATGTTTCTTTTCTTTTCATCTCATACTTATTATATGAGACATCCTATGTTCATCACATAGGGTAAGGCTACAGTTTAATGTCATGTTTTGAGGAAATTTGATTTGGAAAATATCACATTTGTTATATGAGGCATATCATATTTATAATATAGGATAAGGCTATAGTATAATGTTATGTACTGTTGACATTGGTTTTTTTCGTCTTATACTGAATATACAAGGCATCATATGTTCATCAAATAGGACAAGGCTACAGTTTAAAGTTATATACTGAGGATGATTTTTTTGGTTCATCTCACATTTTTTATGTGAGGCATCCTATATTTATCACATGGGGTAAGTCTATAATTTAATTTCATGTGATGAGGAAGTTAGGTTTTTTAGTTTAAATTCATACAACACAGACTAAGTATGCTTCTAGTTTATGTTCATAAAGCTTGGAATAAATGAGAATTTCATGAATCAACCCAGGTCAAACCCAAACTAGTTACCCGATCCGGCCCATGACAAGGCCTGAGAGTCATTCTTGAACCTCCCAGGCTAGAAACTATTATCAGGAATCAAATATAACTCAATTGGGAATGATTTAGGCCATAAAATATAGTTAAACAAATAATAAAAAAATTAAATCAAAAACTGGCAGTGGAAAAAGAAATAAAACTAAACAACTAAACATACCTCCATGTAAACTTGTGGGTCGCCACTAATCACAGAACTATAATCACTCTAAGAGGTATCCAAAACTAGAAGAACATAAAACTAAAGAAGACAATACAGGCATGAGAACTGATATTCTTATTAGGGGCCAAAATAAGTACCGCACCCTAAGCCTTACCTTTAAAAATAAAACCCTATCATGCTAGTTCAAAATACACATATTTAAAATAAGGTTTTTGTTTCCTTATCAAACATGTAACAAGATTATAATATCAAAAGAACCATTTTATAATACTTTTTCCAAAACAATTTTAAAGAATAAAAGGTTTTAAAATAAACCATTTTACAAAGAAAAACATGTGTTAGAAGAAATACCCTAGTGAAAAACAAGAAGCGGAGAGCAGATTATAAGTAAATAAGTGCTGATATAAGAACTACTAGTGGAAACATAACAATTGATTTTTTTAAAAAATCATAAAATGTGGGAAATTAGAATACATGTGAATCAGATATCATGGGATATACCCAGACACCATGTGAAGATACCCTAGATGTACTCGGTTCGAAATCCATATTCCGCCTATAGATGCGATCCATAGTCAATAATCAACATGTATGATCCCAACTAGCCTCACTAGTGGAACAACCCACATGGAATTTCCCTACCATAGGGATCTAGTCTGTCTAATTGGGACTAAATAGAAACTGTCTCTCAACTCCCCCTACGATTCCTAGGATCCCATGACAATATTATAAAGGATAACCGAGGAGGTCATCACATGATTGATATGAAAATGGGTACCAATGTGCATTCCTTACCCACATACCAACACCGCCCATTCAAAGACCCTCTCTAGCTAGGGGATAATCATGGGGGTACCCATCATATAGTAACTATTTCGAAGGTTCCAACTAGGCCTATACATCATGAAAGTTAAAAAAAATCAAAGAAATAATTTAAAGGATCTAAACGGGCCTTACCAATTTTAATGAAACATCATCTATAAAACCTATCAAATATTGAAAATACTTTAGATTTTCCAATAAAAGGTTGAAAGTATATATTAACATTAAAAAACCATGTTGAAAGTTTAGGTAAATTATATAAAATGAATTAAATTACCATTTCTAAGTGCCCCAAATAATTTTCATAGAATAGATGTACCAAATAATAATAAAACATATTTTTAAAACACTCAAGTAATCAAGGAATTTAGTTTAAAGTATTAGACATAGGGAACCTACCTCAAAAACATGATTCTTTGGATGAAGACAACCTGAACCCGCTTCACGCTTACATGAATATACAAATTCACACACATATATATGTACCCTTTAACCTAATGTACATATTCCCCTTTCCAAGAGGGAATATGTACAAGGAGGATATATACACATAGAAATATATATATATATATATATATATATTCACTTACCTATATATACACGTGCAAGTCACCTTCAATATTGGTGACTTGAAACCATCTCAATAAAGTCCAAGACACACTACAAAAATATAAGAAACCCAAAAGTCACAAAATACCTAATTAAAAATTTAAAAAATAATTAAAATGAAAGGAAACCTACATGGAACCAAAGGAAAACCCACTTCCTTTAATAACCATAGTAAGAAAAGGTCTTAATCGAACCTATTGATCCATAAGAACCAATAACTAATAATAAAAATACCCCAAATGGGATTGGGTTATGATGGTTTACATGTGTAGAGTATAAAATGCACAATTAAAATGGATGAAGAATGAAGTGGAGGAGGAGATGGACTCACCAGAGAAGATCACACTAGAAATCAGAGATGAATTCAGTCAAGGACTAAGGGAGAAGACGAGATGACGATGTGTGAGGGATCCCTTTCAGGGGTGGGTTGAGTGAACCGGGGGGAGGGGGTCCAGCGAGGGTAAGGGTAGGGGGAGGTATTAGAGAATAATAATAATAACAACAACAAAAACACCACCACCACCACAATTAATATTATTTAAACATTTTTTCCTTTTCCTTTTTTCTAGACATGGAAAACGCGCATGATTGGTCAAAAGATGCACTAACCATGTGCCTCTATTGGAGGCCCTAGACACCCCTCATGGGAAGGAAACATGGTTAGGGAAACCATACACTGGCCATACAATTTATCTTTATCAAAACTATATATGGGATCGCTGGGTTTCATATAGTTTTTATTAACAGTGCGCCAACCGTACGCCTATGATTGAAACCCAAAATTTTAAAATTTAAACCCAGAACATCCCAAGACTAAAAATTAAGGATAAGAATACTTAAATATTTAAAATAATTAATATTTCAAGGTCGATATGTAACAATTATCCCCACTATGAAACTTTATTCCCCCAAAAAGTCCCAAATATTTAGTTGATCATGACATTAGATGAAAGAAAACCATTACGCAAGATGAGGTTCCTAAAACCTGACAAAAAATAACTAATACTCGCCCATCTTATGAAACACTGATCCCAAAAAGAGACTAAAGAGGTAATATTCAAAGAAACAAACCCACACTAGAATAGAGAATGAATAAGACCCAAAGAACTTGAATTATCTGAAAAATATTCAATGAAAGTGGTTAAAACCTTCAAACACAATCTAAAAACATATAATAACCCAAACTATAACACAGAAATCACCAAGGAAATCTACCATAGTATGTTCGGGATCTCTATGAGAATCTTCCACATAACCCTTCATCTAAGCCATCCAAACTACTATGGTCAGTGTTGGGCGAGGTGGAATCAAATAATCACACATGCAACCAAAATTTGAAATTCCAAAGAACAAAATAACAAGTACTAGAGATCTAAGATCACCCAAATCTCATGAAGGGTGGTATCCCCACCATTTTATAACCCCAATAAGACACTAGTTTACTATGATGAAACAACCTACAAAACCAGAAAAAACCTCTAACACCAGTGTAACCTCTTAACTTTCAAAGTCACACCCGACTAACTTAAGAGGAGACATAGATGATACCCACAGTGGGCCTCATTACCATTTAAAAGCCAATTATCATAGACCAACCCCAAAATATAGAAGAACCCAACTAATAAAACTCAAAATAAAAACCGAACTAGATCATGATTCATAATTTCGCTAAGTATTGAATCTCCAAACATGCATCACCCAAAACAAAAATAATCCCAAATTAAGGCTAACTATTCAATAGTTTACATATATAAGGAACTAAAACATAAATACTAAGAAAAAGGGGCCTCCTATATCCCCCAATAATAATTTTAAAAATAAAATCCATATAAAGAATAAACTTGAACAATTTCCACTCTCACATTGGAGACAACAGGTTGGGTAAACATCCACCACACCAAGAAACTCCTGCACTGTATAAAAAGGTTCACTTCGAGACCTATATCTTGATCCTTGATTTCTCAAAGAATCTATTGTGAAACAATTAGGAGATATTAATCCCCAAATAAAACTTCATCTTTTAGTATCATAACTTACAAAACCCACTTCAAGTGACCTAAGTAGTCACACTGAATAGAACATCTTCTCATAAGCTATTTATGAACAAATTAATCTCCCCTTTTTCAACTGATAAAGGTAGATGACCACAAAATAAGACCTAGGTGTGGTCCAATTTCTAGAAAGTCCCTAGATCCACCACTCAGTTTAGAGTCTAGGTGGGGTCCTCAATGAGAATACCAAAAGAAACACTTAATCTCAATTTCCTCAAAGACTCATGTTTCTCACAATTACTATCGGGGAGAACCTCCATGTGTTAATTGATGGTGATAGTTTCATTGTACCCCACATTCACTATTTCCAAAGGTGAGAGGCATTCATCACTTCTTAAACTATATTTTATCCTTGATCGAAATGAGATGATAGGATGTTGGTCTCTCCTTTCATGGATTCCTCCTTGGAATGAATCACATAGTCTGGGTATCCCATAGAGATTAAGACCTTCGTGAAACTCTCCCTGGTGCCTCTATTTGTGGATTCTAGTTAATTATGCCACTACTGTCAGGATATTCCAAAGGGTCAAGTCGGGGTAGCAACCTTCGGTTAGGACAGTAGTTCCATTGGCCATCGTTGGAATGTCTGGATGCTGGAACATTGGTACACCAAAATTATACCTTATTAAAAGGCTTATCAAGGGAAAAAAGACCAAGGAATATCATGTAGATTGCAGGTTATCCTATGGTGAAGGCATGTCTATGAGGTTTTCCTTGACTTCCTATGTTTAACATGGGGTATACCGCAAGTTTAACATCTGACAGAGATGAATCAGACTGATTAGAACACTGATGAGAGTGGAATAGATTGGTATATCCCTAGGAGGGAGCACCTGGAAGGTTTACCATATGTATGGATCAAAACTCCCAATAAGGACAGACCTGAGATGGTGCGTCCCAAAAAGGGAAGGTTTCAACCATGAAGGATGATCTGAACATCATAAAGGATGTATCAGAAGACCACACCCCAAAAAAGGGGGACACCATGGTTTACCATTGGCTAGTATTGAACCTCAAAAAGGCATCCTACATACCATATTTATAATACAGGGATCAAAACCCATATAGTTCAAAGGGGGGATTTGAGGATTACACATGGTTATCTACCATTCGTAAGAGGGTCACTCTTGGTTGGATAGATATGATGTGCGAGGATTATGCATGGTTAGTTTCCCGTGTGCTACAAAGAGCAATGAGATGAATGAGGATTATGCATGATTATATACCTAAGTGGATGACATGATCCCACTAGGATGTGGTGTATTGTTAAATAATCATGATGGATAATAGATGATTGGGTGAAGTGGGTAGAATGAATGAGGTGGAACTGATGTGAAGTTGATGGTGCTCGTCTTGAACCTCAGGAAGGCTTCCTATGCATCTCAATGGCTAGGAATCAAAGACCACATAGTTTGGTGGGGTGATGGGATGACTAAGGAGGCGACCTATGAGAAATAAAGTGCATGGATAAGGACCTAAAGGAAATAGAACCTCCAGGTTGGGGCATGATCTTCCCAAAACACAAAGGCTTGATAGAGAGATCAGGATGGGAAATGGGTGATGGTATTGAACCTCAGGGATGCTTCCTATGTACCATATGTAGAATGAAGGGATCAAAGTCCATGTAGTTTAAGCTGAGGGCATAGAATTGGGGCGTACCCAAAGTACAATGACCCATAGACATGCCAGAGGCTTATAAGTGGTTAGCGGCCCTTAACAAGAGGATCACTCTTGGTTTGAGAGGTATGGTGAAGTGTGGGGATTATTCATGGTTAGCTTCTTAAGTGGATCAGAACACCTTAATGGGTGGATTCGGGAGAGGCATATGAAAAAGGGAATATGTCGCATTAGGAGGGTATGTCTCAAGGAGGGAGCACTAGAGTTCACCATTGGTTGGGATTGAACATCAAAGAGGTTTCCTACGTACCTGAAAGGGATCAAAACCTACCTAGTTAGGAGGGTTCAATTTAGTGTCATGCATGATGAGAGAACTGGCATGATATAGTTAGGAAAAATGGATTGTGGTGAGTGATGGGATTGAACCCTAGAGAGGATTCCTATGTACCCTATTTGGAATAAATGGATCAAAGTCCATGTAGTTCAGTGGAGAGGGGCATGGGGCTTATGCATGGCTAGTATCCCATAATCATGTTAAAGCTTATGCATTGTTAGTGGACCAAAGAGGATTTCATGGTCACTTCTTACTCTAATCCTACACGAGTCATAATCGGTGTGAGAAACAAGAGGTAACAACTGATGTTAGGATTATGTCATGAAGGGTGAGGCCATGGGGGATGGTGTGGGGATTACACTTGGATAGTGGCCCAGCGAGATAGAGACCGAGACTTAATCGAGGAGAGAAGTCTGATAAGGTGGTTAGGGCTTACATAGAGACTTCATGAGGAACAAATGGTGATAATGGCCAAAGGGAGAGAGAGGGTGGATCGATAAGGGGGAAGAAAAAGGTTCCTGGTCCTATCCCCTATATGATATTCTCAAAATTGGAACACATGTGGAAACATATAGTTTAACATCACGTGTTGAGGACATTGGTACTTGGAAGTTTAATGTCATGTAGCTCAGATGACGAGGACTCACTCCTCATCCCGTAGACTTACATTACTTATACCAACCTGTAATTGGGGAAGGGAAGGAACAAGCAATTCCCTATGGGAGTGAGGTAGAGGATTGGTCAATCAAGGGGTCTACATTAGAATAGATATGCGAATAATCAATAGCTATTAGAGTACCTATGTGAAGAAGCATAAGTTAGGGAAATGCAACATGAAACAACAATCGGGGGACTATAAAATCACATCACACAAGCCTGGAGGGCCATGCGGTAAAGGGGTTCAGGATGCTAGGGGGATCGACAAGGGGAGATTCACAAAGGGTAAGAGATTTGAAAAGGAAGGGAGATTCGTGAAGGAAGGGTGTTTCATGAAGAGAGGGAGATATATTAAAGAAGGGTGATTCATGTAGGAAAGACTTCAGTAGAGCAGAGATTCTCCTTAACAAAGAGATCATTATTTGGAGAGTTCTCTATGAAGGCTTAATGCTTCATGGATCCTTGAGAAACTCAAAGGGTCTCCCTCCTTCATGAAGGTTTAAGGTATTCATGAAGGTCATTTATACAAGTAGGGTCCAAGAAGAATGTAGAAAATCACAGTTAGAGATGCTCAAATACCTTTGGTGATCCAAATTTCTCTCGGGTTCAAAATGCTCAGGAGCTTCGCAAAATGGGAGTCTAGAATGAAAAAAGTTAGGGTATCAACAGTTATGGGGGGGGGGTGATCCTACTATTTATAGGAAATGTTGGTTCTTGTGGATCTCCATAAATAAAAAACAAGGCATCATGGAGAAGATATGATACCATGAAGAAGAAAAACATCCATCGGATTTTGTCGGACTCACGAAGGCACCATCACAGTAGTGATCGCGGTGCATGCCACATAGAACTAGGACTCCATGAAGGGGCCACACTCCATCACAATGGGTCAGACTCATGAAGTTATCACCAACCTTTTTTGTGACTACGAAGACAGGGATCTTCGCATAGGAGATTATTGAAACAAAATCCTTTGAGTATTTTGATAAATTTTGAGGCTATTCGGTTCTGGATTAGCTTCTAACCAGCTCTGAATTTTTCATGCCTTTGATAGCATGATTTTCAGCACTAAAAAATGCCTCCCTCAAAATTGGATCTGAGGAAAAAGAGGGTATTATTATGAGGGTAGGTCCCTGAAAAAAGGGACAACTCATCGGATATCAAAGGTGGATCATGAAACATGCGCACAGGGTGTTCTGTGAAGCTTTAGTTGATGAAGGTCTCCAGGAAGATTGAGAAAAGGTCTTCACGAATCTCGGGTGGGCCTTGCCTATAAATAGGTCCAGAGGGGCTCAATATCCATACTGTATCTTCACAAATTATTGCGTAGATACTCTATTTTAACGAAGCGATCCACCCTGTGAATGTGAATTCATGAACTAGGTTCTATAGTTCTTTACTCCATCAACACTTTTCAGTGAACTGGTGCATTGTGATCTGCTGATCCTTTATGATGCATGATGATAACAGGGATGCTTGAAGAGATGGTACCTCACAAATGACCTTGATGAATTATCTTCATGACAGAGATTCACAAATAGGCTCAAAAAAATTTCTAAGCCCCAAACTAATGTCTTCTTATGAGGATGCTCGGGAAGTTAAAGAGGTTTATTAGGAGTTTCTTGATAATTCCACCCAAAGGGTATCAATTGAGAACAATATTCTAATAATGGAGTATGTTTGGAGCCAATTCGATCATGAATCACTAACTGAACTGTTAGAGTTGGTGGCCTAGAACCAACTACTTTGTACTTTACCATAAAATTGTATTCATGGATTTGAATATTAATAAATAAATTATCACATCTTGATTTTTATTCTATGTGACAATTCACGTGATAATGTCCTAAGGATAGTTGTTTCACTAAAGGGTCATAGCGGATCCCTACTATGATGAGAACCCAGAAGTTCCATAACACTATTCTTGAATATATTTTCTATGACCAGATGATGTTATTTGAGGGATACAAATAATATAGTCCATTAGGGGTGATGACTCATAAAACTTTGAGGTACCTTTTCATGGTGTGTGCCCTTGGTAATATCCATGAGGATATTATGAGAATGAGACCCTCTAGTAGGAAATCCACATTTCATAGTGTCATTGGATGTTCCTATCTGCGGACATGTGTATTGGTCCTTAGACTTTAAGATTATTATTGATGGGTATTACAACTCGCACACTTATATGTATTGATTAAAATTGTGATGACACACTGTTCTCAGCGAGGTAGGATATTTTGGGTGCATTACAAGTAATACCGCATTAATAGATAATGCAAGAAAGGATTTTTCCCTTCTGTTCCATAATGGAAGTTGATATCTCAGGCCCTTTGATGGAATTGATATAGCCTAAATAAATCCATGGACATAGTGAGGAATAGGAAAGTTCAATTCTGGTAAGTCAAACAAATAATAATTGAGAACATGGGTTGATGGCACTAGCATGAAACCCACTTGATTGGAGATATCGAGACAAATGGATTACATTACACGGTAAGAATTCATAGGAGGTGACATGTCATTGCGGTGTCAACTTATCTTTCTATGGGTGCCTTGGCATGGTGCTAGACACTAACCTTGGACTTTAGGCAGGCTCTGCCTAATGACACTGAGAAAGAGGCCTAGAAGGTTACACACTAAGTGTATTCAAGTATCTCAGTTAGATATTCATTTAACAAGTTGAATAAAGATTATTCCCGATTGTGGTTTAATAATTATTCAAGGATTACTGATCACATTTATTTCGACACTAGTTATTCGAGAGAATATATTGTGGGTAAAATAATATATTTAATAGGGAATAATGTAGTGATATTTATTTAAGAAATAAATAGTCATTATTCAATGTCTAATTAAAGTGGTGGAGGAAATAAAGGAAGATGGAAAAACAAAAATATATGACATGTATATTAATATACACACTGTGTGGTTTTTTGGGAATTTATGAGAAATAATATTATTTATTTAATTAAATAATATCAGTTTAATTTTCTGGGTGCATGTAAAGTAATAATAACAGTCAAACACTATTATTAGACATGGGGTTTTACTAAGAATTAAATGAAATAAATAAATACACACGGGTAATTATTTTATTTCATTATTCTAAGTATTATAAATCCCAATTACATCATTCTAATTAAGACTATCCATTATTTATGGTTGTGGACAATGGATCTATAGAAAGATCTCAAGCCAAGAGAGAATTAGTTTCCTCTAAGAATGCTCTCAAGTTACGAGAGAGATCCTCATCCACCAGATCAAGGATAGTTCTTTGTAAGTGGCTCTCAAGGAAATCGAAGGCAGACATCATAAGAAAAGGATATTTTTCACTATCACCTATAGACACCATTATAAAAGTACAGAGATATGTGAAGCATGCATGGATCACTGCTAGAGGAATCCTACTCTTGGATTCTATGATGCAGTGATGGATCACATTGTATCATGGCCGAAAACATCAACAGAGAGAGAATTTCATCAAGGTAATTATTATGTTTTGATTAAATTAATTATAAAGAACATATGATGATCCTTAATATGGTTTCAGGACTTCCCTTATTTCCTTTTCATTCTTCGTTCTATTCTGAAGATCTGACATTTTATCATCATGAAAAATCTCAGATTGATCATTGTTAGTGGTAAAATAAAATCTAGGTACACTTATCCATGCACTTCAACTGTGCCCAGAATATACAAGTGGTATTAGAGTGGTCATATCATTTATTATAATTATCTAGTTTTTCATTGATGATTTATGCATTTAATAATTTAGTTGTTTCAATTCAAGTTAATCATTCTGTAAATCTGAATCTTGAGATCTATTTATCCTCTTTCATTTATTATTTACCTTATAGAAATGATCTTTTTATTTTTATTTTGATTAAAATAAAATAGAGGATCTCATCCAGAGTTTCCAAAGGTTCCTGGTTATACAGCACCATAACACAGGGTGTGTCAGTTAGACTCACATACCGTGTATTTGGAATCACATGACGTGTATTCTGCCTCACACGCCGTGTATTCAAGGTTCAATGCATCAGGACTGGTCTGCCAAACCAATCCATTTGTTGGAATTTATCTAAGTCTTATGAGTCTATGTGTTGACCAGGAATAGGTGAAACATAGTTTCTAGATTATAGGATGTGTAGTCCCTTCGGGTTAGGGTTGAACCATGTACCCTGTACACAGCTTGTCTGGATGGAGACCATGTAACGTGGATACTACACGGTGTGTAACCCACTGGACATGTCGTATACTCTGAAGATTTATGGAGTACATCTACACATCGTATCCTGGGCATGTACTTCAGATGGATAGTGGACGATAGTACACGCCGTGTAGTAGGAACTACACACCATGTACTCGTCCAAATTAAGAACATTTATTAAAATTTATTATTATATTATAAAAACCCTTGAGACGTGTACCATGGTGTGGACATAAAGCTGGGGCACAACACTTGATAGATTTTTTATACATATATGTTTAATTTATCATCTGCATAATGTTCATTTATACTCATTGGGTAGTTATGAATGGGAATTCAATGGGTTTCCTCTAAGGTAAAAGTTACATACACATATAATTTTAAATGAATTTATTTGTTTAAAATTATGATGGATGAGAATCTCAAGGAAATTCTGAAAAAGGGTTTAAGATAAAAGGATTGATTAATTAAATATGATAATTAATTGATTCGAGCGTGGTTTATCTTAAACAAGAAATATTAAATAATTGAATTCTTGTTTTATTTATGCGTAAATATTGTTGCATGTATGGATGATCGCGAGCTAGACCAGGAACTTTGTATGTGGATGTTTTATTTTAATTAATTTATTTAAATTAAATTTTTTGTCCTACAAGCCTTATCCTCATTAATATGTAGGGCCTGCGTGACCAAGGTTTCATTTATGTAAAACCCTGTTTACCCCTCACCTGCATGTGAGAAAAATGCATATTTAAGGATGGATCTCCCAATATAGTAGAGGTGGTTCAAGTTAGAAGCTTAGGTGAAACCAACCTAAGGAGATACAAAGGTGGATAGGTGGAAATCTATAAACAAAAACCCAAAAAATTTAAGGTGTTTTCTCCCCTAGGTCTTGGGTTAGTTTATCAACTGCTAGATAAACTAACCAATAGAACAAGCTCATGATCATTCCATTTATTTTATTTCTATTAGTTTCACAGTTTATTTATTGTGGGTGTGTTTTCATGATCACAAAACTAATTAATTAAAAAATCATGCAATATGGAACTAAAATAAGACTAGATTATGCATAAATATTAAATTAGACATGGTTAATCACTTAAGTATATCCCAATTAATATTAAAAATCATGTAAGAAAGACAATGAAATGAAAATTTATTTATAAGGATAAAACACCTCAAGGAAATATTAAGTTGATATAGCCTTGCATAATCTTGGTTAGAATCGAACCATAGTTCAAAATGCTTGATCGACCCTAGTTTGGGTGCTTTCAATTATCAAAGAATTCTAATTCTAGGTTTTGGGATAACTTGACTTGGTTCACATAAAGGATTGAATACTACAACAGGACTTGGTGTGAGCAAGAGGTAAAGGTTGTGAAAATCCAAAATAAAAGGATTTCAGGATTGGGGAGTCTACTCAGCAGATCAAGGAGCTACGATTAAAGGCAGTTGTTATTTTGGAATGCCTACATAAAAACTTTAAAGTTTTTTGACGAACCCTAGTTGGGGTAATGTGAAGGGAAATATGGATCCTTTATACTAGAATATTTAGGCAATAGAATATTCTGAAGTCAATGGTAAGGGATATTGTATTTTGATAAAATAGTGGGAGATGAATAATTATTAATTTATTTATTTGTCTTGGCTTTATCATGATAAAGTACTAAATCTTTTCTCATATTAATTTTTAGAAACGATAAGAAAATGAATTCAAGAATATCATTTAGAACTATAATATAGAAGTAAAACCTTCTCACTGACACTAATTTCTAGGAGTGGCAGAGGCGTTTACGCATTATCCTTCTCCACGAGAGGAAATTTTATGCACTAGAGGAGATTGTTCCAATTGCACCTAGAAATGAGGCCAATGATGAGAAAATATCTCTCTATATGAAACATTTAGATGATTCCATATATGTAAAATGTTTCATGCTATCGTTCATGTATAATGATCTCTTGAAGCAACATGAAATCATGGACGCATATAGCATGATGTCTTACCTTAAGGATCTCAATCAAGAGAAGGCAAGATAGAAGAGATATGAGATCTCCAATGATTTGTTCAAAAATAAGATTGGAGATTCTATGCTATATGGGAATCGTGTAGTCAATCTTATTTGCTACATTTAATGATTGGAAATCTTAGGGATTAAGTTCTCAGATGAGTTGGGTATAGATCTCATCCTATCATCACTGCCCAAGACCTTCTCTAGATTTATTTTCAACTACATCATGATAAATAATGAGAAGAGTCTATCCAAACTTCTGACCTTGATTCACCAGGTAGATAAGAAAACGGGGCATGAAAAATCCACAATCCTTATGGTAAATAAGAAGATGTGGGACAAAGAAAATGGGCCAAGGATTTGTAAATGGTTTGAAGCCCCTGAGCTCTATCCCTCCAAGAAGGGGATGATCCAAAGGCAGGGCAAGAAACATGAGGCAGTATGTTTTTCATGTGGCAAGTCTGGCCACTAGAAGAGGAACTACACCCAGAAGTGTGGGGACACTAAAGGTGCATTTTTTATCTAGTGTAATCTTTCCATTTCTACACATTGGGTATGAGATACAACAAGTAAAGATCACACATGTCTTCAAATGTAGGAACCAAGTAGATTTAGAAATATTTCCAGAGGATAGGTGGATCTTCAAGCTTCCAATGATGTGAGGTTGGCTGTATTGTCCATTGGAGATTATAATCACTCATTTCCAACTGGGATGCTTTTGGTTTTACATAATTGTTATTATGTACCTAGTGTTACTAAGAACAAAATTTTTTGTATCATCTTTGGATATGGATGTATTTATTTTCAATTTTGGAAATAAGGTTTTTTTATTTTATAAGAATAATGTATGTTATGGTATGGAGTATTTAAATAATGGTTTGTATGTATTAAATTATGAAAACCAAGTGTTGTAAATCGATAATGAAATAAACTCACATGACTCATACAACACCCAGTTATAGCATTACCCTCTTGTTCATGTAAACGAGAAGAGCTTGACAAATCTCTTCCAAGATGGATATTTAGACTCTATTGAGCTAAAACCACTTGATAGATGTCACACTAATTTACAAGTGAAAATTACCAATCCACATTTCGGTGGATAGGGTGAAAGGGCCATAAAGCTTTTAGGATTGGTATACATCGATGTGTGTGGACCGTTTATAGTAGAAGCTAGGGGTGGATATTCTTACATTATTACTTTTATTGATGATTTGAGTAGATATGGATATACCTACTTATTGAGGTATAAGTTATATTCCTTGAAGAAATTTAGGTAATTCAAGAATGAAGTAGAGAATGAACTTGGTAAGAAGATAAAGAAGCTTTGATCAGATCGAGGTGGAGAATATATGAACCAAGAGTTCATTGACATTTTACAAGATTATGAGATTCTATATTATCTCACTACTCCTTATACATCCCAGTGGAATGGTGTTAGTGAAAGGAGGAACTATATCTTATTAGGAATGGTGAGGTTGATGACGAGTCATTTAGATATTCCATTATCCTTTTTGAGATATTCATTACAAATTGGAGAATAAACATTAAATTGAGTACCAACTAAGGCAGAAAATGGAATTCCCTCTAAGTTATGGAATGGAAAGAAACCAATTTTTTCACACACACATGTATAGGGATGAGAGGAATTTGTTAAGTCCTTATCAGGAAACAAACTATCACCCTGAGGTATGAGGTGTATCTCTATAGGGTATCCCAAGGAAATGAAAGGATATTACCTATATAACCCTTCAAACAAGAAATTTACTATCTCCAGACAAGCAATATTTCTTGAGAGGGAGAACATCCTAAAAAAGGATAGTGGGAGAAATATTTACTTCAATGAAGTTGATGCTCAAGATGCACAAAAGTTGGTATAGGAAAAAGTTCCACAAGTCCCTGTGGAAGAGGTTCTAGAAACCCAAGTACTACGTAGGATCTCAAGAGTGGTAAGGGAACCAGAGAGATTTGGTTTCCTAGTCACCGAGGATGGTGAATCATTATTGTTGGAAAATGATGAACCTCTATCCTACAAGGAACCAGTAGAGATCTTAGAAGCTATAATATGGATGGAAGCAATGAATTCTGAGATGGATTCCATATATTAGAAGTAAGTCTAGGTTCTGGTCTATGATCCATTTTATGTAAAGCCTATTGGATGAAAATGGGTATTAAAGAGAAATATGGACATGTAAGGTCAAGTTAGCACCTATAAATTAAGGCTAGTGGCTAAAGGATTCACACAACATCTAGGAATCAAATATGATGAAAACTTATCACTAGTTTCCATGTTTAAATCCATAAGATTCATACTTGCCCTAGCAACTTACCATGAATATGAGATTTGGTAAATGGATGTCAAACAAACATTCCTTAATGAGAACCTTCAGTAAGATGTCTATATGACACAACCAGAAGGGTTTGTGACACCAGGTGAAGCCAAATGGGTTTTCAAGTTATAGAAATCCATTTATGGATTAAAGAAAGCATCCAGTTCATAGAGAATTCAATTTGATGAAGCCATAAAATAATTTGGTTTCATTAAGAAAGAATGTGATCCATACCGTTTAATGGGAATGTGGTCGTTATCCTTGTATTATATATTGATGACATATTACTTATTGGAAATGATGTACCAGTCTTAGAGTCAGTTAAGGACTAGTTGAACACGTGTTTCTCAATTAAGGACTTAGGTGAAGTAGCCTACATTCTATGGATCAAGATCATATTTGATATATCCAAGAGGATTCTTTGACTAAGTTAGTGTACATACAATGACAATATACTAAAGAGATTTAGTATGGAACAATCCAAGAGAAGATTGGTTCTAGTGTCACATGGACTACATCCTTCTAAGATACTGTGTCCTCAGACACAAGAGGAGAAAGATAGGATGAGAAAGATCCCATACGCTTCGACTATAGGATCCATCATGTATTTCATATTATATAACAGTCTTGATGTTCCCTATTCAATGATCATGGTAGGAAAATATCAATTAGATCTAGGAGAACAACATTGGGCTGCTGTTAAGACTATCCATAAGTATTTGAGAAGAACTAAGGATATGTTCCTAGTGTATGGAGGAGACAAGGAGATTGTCATTAGAGGGTATGTTGATTCTGGTTTTTAAACAGATCAGAATGATCTAAAGTCTCAATCGAGATACGTTTTTGTCTCAACGGAGTAGATATGAGATGGAAGAGTTCAAAGCATCCAGTTGTATCTAATTCTACAGTAGAGTATGAATATATAGCGACTTATGATGAAACCAAGGAAACTATATGGATTTGGAACTTTTTCCAAGATCTTAATGCAGTGCCTAGAATTAAAGATCCTATAACATTGTATTGTGATAATACTGCCGCGGTGGATCTTGAAAAAGAACCAAGGTTACATCAACAGACAAAGAACATTCTTTAGAAGTATCACCTCTTGAGGGATTTCTATCAAAGGGGTGAAGCTATAGTGAGTAGAGTGTCCACAGAAGAGAAAATGGAGGACCCCATGACTGAAGGATTATCTCAGAAGAAGCATGAATATCATGTGAGGTCTAGAGGGTTAAAGGTTGTTAGTAGTTGGATCTAGTCCAAGTGGGAGTATTTTGGAGTTTGTGTCCTAAAAATAACTAATTTTTACTTTATAATAAACTTGTATTCATGGATTTGAATATTAATAGACACCTTATCACATCTTGATTGTTTTTATATGTGAGAATGCATATGATAATTTCCTAAGGATATATGTTACACTAAAAGGTCATAGTGGATCCCTACTATGATGAGAACCTGGAAGTTCCATAACATTATTCTTGAATATATGTTCTATGGACATATGATGTTATTTGAGGGACACAAATAATACTGGCCATTAGAGATGAGGACTCATAAAACTTTGAGGCACCTTCTCATACTGTGCACCCTTGGTAATATCTATGAGGATATTATGAGAATGAGACCCGCTAGTAGGAAATCCACATTTCATAGTGTTATTGGATGTTCCTATCTACGGACATGTTTATTGGTCCTTAGACTTTAATATTATTATTGATGGGTATTAAAACTCACACACTTAGATGTATTGAAAAAAACTATGATGACACACTGTTCGTAGTGAGGTAGGATATGTTGGGTATATTGCGAGTAACAACACATTAATATATAATTAGAGAAATGGTTTTACCTTATGTTCCATAATGGAAGTTTATATCTGAGGCCCTTTGATGGAATTGATATAGCCAAAATAAATCCATGGCCATGGTGAGGAATGGGTAAGTTCAATTTTAGGAAGTAAAAGATAGAATAGTAGAGAACATGGTTTGATAGAACTAGAATACAACTCTCTTTATTGGATATATCGATGCAAAGAGATTACGTTACACATTAAGAATTCGTAGGAGGTGACACATCATTACAGCGTTAACATCTTTCTTTATGGGTGACTTGGCATGTTTCTAGATGCTAACCTTGGACTTTAGGTAGGATCTGCCTAATTCCACTGAAAAAGAGGCCTATAGGGTCACACACTAAGTGTATCCAAGTATCTCAGTTAAATATTCATTTAACAAGTTGAATAAAGATTATTCCCAATTTTGGTTTAATAATTATTAAAGGATGCCGGATCACATTTATTTTGACACTAGTTATTCAAGAGAATATATTGTGGGAGACATAATATTTTTATTAGCGAATAATTAAGTGATGTTTATTTAAGAAATAAATAGTCATTATTCAAGGTATAATAAAAGTGGTGGGTGAAATAAAGGGAAATGGAAAAACAAAAATACACACTTTGTATATTAATATACATGCCATGTGGTTTTTATGGGAATTTTTGAGAGATGATATTGTTTATTTAATTAAATATTATCAGGTGTAACTCGATGGGTTCATGTAAAGTAATAATAATAGTCAAATTCTATTATTAGGCTTGCGTTATTACTAAGAATTAAATGAAATAAATAAATACATATGGGTAATTATTTTATTTCATTATTATAAGTATTATAAATCCCAATTAAATCATTCTCATTAAGACTAGACATTCTTTGTGGTTATGCACAATAGATCTGGAGAAATATCTCATAACAAGAGAGAATTCCTTTCCTCTAAGAATGATCTCAAGTTACGAGAGAGATTATCCTCCACCAGATTAAGGAGAGCACTTTGGAAGTGGCTCTCAAGGTGATTGAAGGTGGACATCACAAGCGAAGACTCTTCTGTGCTAGCACATAGAGATCCCTTTGGAGATATCCAGAGATACATGGAGCACATGTGATCACTTCTAGAGGAATCCTACCCTTGGATCCTAAAACACAATGACGGATTGCATTGGATCATGACCAGAAACATAAATGGAGAGATAATTCCATCAAGGTAATTATTGTATTTTAATTAAATTAATTATAACCAACATATGACGATCCTCTCTATGGTTCTAGGAATTACCTTATTTTTTTCATTATTTGTTCTATTCCAAAGATCTGGCATTTTATCTTCATGATGGATCTCAAATTGATCATTGTTAATGGTAAAATAAAAGTTTGGTACACGCATCCACGCGCTTCCACTACGCTTGGAACCTACAGAAACTATTGTCAAATTCTTATAAGAACTATCAAATAGGAAAGAGGTTTCCTCTATATGACTTTGTCTTACAATATGAATAATTTATTCTATAATCCCATAGATATGACCCAACATACTAGTTTAGAGACACACCAGGACAACATGAGTGGTATAGGGTTATGGATGGTCATATTGGGATGGGCCACACTCTTGTCATAGTGCACTCCTATAGAGTCATGTCAACAATTTTGATGGAAAGTAATTGGATAAAGATACATCCACATCTCAGTAAAAAACAATCATTAAGGCAAGGCTTGGGAACTTGGAGAAGGGATGCATAAAAAGTTGTGATCTGTTCTAGGGAGGAAACTTCATGGAAGAGTGGGCCTGTAACTTCTAGGCGTGCACATCCTGCATCGATTTTGAGAGCATTCTAGGAAAGTAAGACTGTATGAAGTAGTATGGAATTCCCAATTCCATGTATCCCAACCAAAGAAAATCATACCATAGTTGCTAAGCCAGTGGTCATTGAATACCAACACATTCCACTTATATCACAGGGAGGTTTAAATTAGCCTATAGGACCTCCATATGATTTTGTGCATCCTGATTCTGGGGGGAATGTATGAAGAGTTTCTCCCTACCATGAATTCTTGGGAGGATACAAAAAATATTCCGCCTTTGCTGAAGGCGTTTCTAAACTTGGTGTCGGGCACAAACAATGATAATAAAACACTAGGTATGTCAACATCAAGATTTGGTTTATTTACTTTATTAATTTCCCACTGTATAAGCTTGTTGAAGGAGAGGAAACGCCAATGAAACTACCAGGAGGCCCCACACATGTCCAAGGGAAGTTCAGTGAGGTAGGGACAGTTTTTACTTGAGTATCCTAGAAGAGAGACAGTGAAAACTATGGGGCTTCAACATCAAGGATGAGCATCAACCAATAGTTTGGGCTAGCTGGGTTCATCTTGATGTTGATCTATGGATGGATGCTTATAGTGAGGGATGCTCATATGGGTGCACGACTGAGCACATTCATCATGGCAGCATTTCTGGCCTTTAGAAAACACATCAATATAGGTATCCCGGTTCTATGAAAGTTGTATCACTTACTTTGGAACATCTGTCAGGGGAAAAGGTCATTGTGGGTGTACAGTCCACTCCACTTACTATACAGCTGGGTTTCAGTGCACATGGGAAAATATGAATACCTCAATTCCATCTCTATACCTGTGATAAACTCTAAACTGGAAATCCTTAATATTATAGGTATATTTCTATTCAAGATAGGTTCGATGGCTATGATGAGAAAAATGGGACAATCATACCAATTCATATTTCATCCATTCCATCTTCCAACTGAAGCATTAACTGAAAACAACACAAATAACACAGATAAGTGATTATATCTACTATCTTTTCATGGTGGGGTACTGGTGGCTCGAGTGGAATATAAATCAATATGCAAACCGTACACTCCACATCAATTAGAAAGATAGTTTAGATGCATACAAAGGATGAATGTGAAGGTGTATTTGGGAGTGTGGCATGATGACCACCCATGCATGATGAGAAAACTCTGATTGATGTTCATGTAGTAATATGGGAATATGTGTAACAAGATTACACCACCCACCACTGCATTGGGGTTAATTCAAAAATATGCATAGAGATGGGAAACTGCCTATCCAGGTGAGATGCTAAAGCAACCAAAAATATGGATAAAAAAAGGTTCACACACCTCAAATTTAGGGTTGAGTGGAAAAAAGGGTATGTTGTGAGGACAATGACGACACGTATCATGGTCATGAGGCTGTAGAAGTAAAGGAATTAGACCACAAAACAACAACGAATAAAGGTTTAGGAAGAGAGGCAGCAGTTCCAAACCCTGTGGCTATGACCAAGAGGACTTGGGAGAGAGGATAATCACCAATGGGGTTCTGAAAGATGCCTCCTTAGGCTCATGGGAAGCAATTGCAACAAGTGGTGATTTCTCCTTAAACTATCTATTTAGAGGCCTGGAAATAGTGAGACTTGTGCACATAGATCCTCAACATCAACAACCTATGGGATATCCTAAACATGTACAGGATGGAGATATGAGAAATCCACTTTTCAAAAGGTGACTTCAATGCATCCCCTAATATGGGGAGAAAGTTTGTGCTAGAATTAGAGGAACTGGTGCACTCCTAAGGCACCACGCAGCCCATGAAAAAACAAGTAAGGGTTCCATTGAACATGAATTCCACTCCAATATTTTTGGTATCTCAGCTAGTGTAGAAATTCACATTGTCTAAAAAATAAGATGGATCCTGGGAGGAAGAGGTCGGCAAAGAGAACCTTCAGATTGATGCTGAGGAAATAGATTTCAGGGGAGGCCCTCCAAAAGAAGGTGAAATCATGGCCTTAGAGGAAAATTCTCTAGGTGGAATTTCTAAATCCATTGAAGTAATCTCTTACTCATCCCCAAGTTCCATTATATTTCTCACTTTATATCATTTACTCAACTAACATCCACTTGTACAAGAGGATCTTGTGTAGGGATCCCCTATCGACAGGGGAGAAGGTGTGGAAACGGGTGTGGAGGACTAAGCACCAGTACCCGCACCCAAAGAAGTAATAGTTGCAGAGTCCAGAATCACTGGGGAGGAAAGGGTGGTATCCTAGAAACCCTCAAATCCCACAATCACATACAGGGGTCTACACCCTAGTATTCCAACAATGGAAATCCAGAGGTGAGAGCACGACCATTGTAAGTTCCTGCCTCTCGGAACCACACCTTCCTTTTTGTCAATCAAAATGACTAACCCAACCCTTTTATAAATAGTAGTCAGAGTGGTGGGAATCCTAATAGGATAGATGGTTGGAGGACCCAAGTCCCTTTTCCTAAGATGGACTCTGGTCTATATGGAACCAAGAATCTAAACTGGCTAATCCATGGTCCCTTATGAGCGATCAATTGTGATCATGATTGACGCCACTAGAGGGGCAGAACCTGGAATCATCCAATCCAACATCATTGAAATATAATCATGAGATGAAGACCATATGGATGAATTTGAAACCAACTATTTGGATGTGATTCCCAAATAATATACTGCTATTGATATCCTGGACGCGTTCCCCAAGTATGAACTGGCTGATCTTGTGGAGTTGGACGAATCTGATTCTGAGGCTGCTGAGTATATATAGAAAATCCGATGCCGAGCATGGAAAATAATCAAAATATTTCTTGACAAGGTTCCATAAGTTTAGTGGATAGGCCGGATGGGATCACTCCACCTTTGGATATGTGATCTATGAACTAAAGGGGAAGATGCGAAAAAATTGCACATACGGATCCAAGACTACCTCACTGAGAAGATGCAGGTGAGTAGCCAGAACTTGGAAACTACTTGGTTTCATAAGAAGTCTGAGAATATTCAGAAGCTCCAAGAGCTCGAGTAGGAAATCCAACACCTTTATGAGTAGATTGGCGAGCATTTCAAATTCAAAACTAAGTAGTTCAGACTCGTTGAACGACTGAATGCCCAATTGGTGGAAGCCCATGAGAAGCTAGTATAGGTGAAACATCAAGTGGAAGAAATCCGAGATGAATGGGGATGAACATATATAATGGAAGAAAAGATTCACTCTATAGCCATTGATGAGGAGGAGGAGCTCAAGAAGTGGTAGGAAACCCTGGAAGCTACATGCCAGATAGAGGAGGAATTGAACTGTTCCATTAAAGGAGAAGATTTGTAAGGGCCATGTTTTGGCCAAAATAAAACACAATTTCCTTACCTACCTTCTTCTAACTTAAACTGTGTACATGGTTATATTCATTTTCTTCCTTAAATTACTGCATCTCCATCATATATGTGAAACAACCATAGATAAGTCCCTATCCTCACACAGGTCATGCCTGGTGTGAGAAATAAGGGATGACCACATGATCATTCACTTTTTATGAGAGTGTTAACCAATCATCAGATACTCGGGGTCTTCCATTATTGATCGACCACCAAGAGTATCCAGGATCAGGGAGGCTATGAATAGAGAATAGGGTTCATGGAACAACCAACTTACCTTTCCCAACATGTTCTAGTACACAAGAGGGATAACTTCTGGGGTGTTGGAATCAATCCGATCAAAAGGGAATGAGATACTTTAATCATGAAACCTAGAATTTAGAACACAATAATGATGGAGTTTTAATATAATATAACTACTAACCATGTTCAAAATGCAGTATTCATACTGTTAGCTTGAAATGGGAACAAACAAATGAGGTCCAACTACTGACCGCATTTGAAAACATGGGGCTAGACTCGAAATGTCATCCAATGTCCTCCAGAATGCTGGCCCAAAATGATAGGCGAGCAAAATGGCTGATCACCATAAATTTAGGGGGTTACTTTAGATGTGAAAGAGGATGAATATCTGAATAAGGGGCATGTGAAACATGGAGGTGGAGTGATGAAATGTTCAAAAGGATTCTGACACTCTTGAAATTATGCCACCATGACGAGAGAACATTGATGTGAGTGTATTAGTTTGAATCAAGATCAAAACTACTTTCTAGAAAGGTCCTCTATAGAGAGGACCTGTGATGCCTTTCAATGTTACATCATTCACATAAGTATGATAGGCACATAGTTTAATATAGTATAATGGGGATGATATAAAGAAAATTTTAATGTCGTATGACTAGGATATTGCACATACTTTAAGGTCATACCACCTGGACCCTGACCAATAGTTTAAATTCATGTTTCATGGACTATGATTTCTATTCCTATAACGTTTTCATGGAGTAGAGGAGATGAACCCGGTGTGAATAAGACAAAGGTGTCTTGAGAACCATATAAATACTAAGGAACAAACAAGAAGGAGGTATATATGATGCAATGAGGGAAAAATACCAACATGAATGAAGGAAAAATAGACCTACTTATACACCACATATTCCTGTGAGGCTCATAGTTTAAGTTAATAGAGTTTGGACCATGGGGAAGTTTGATTTTTCCGTGCAGGTATAAACCTTCCCAAGACCCCTAAGCCCACATGATCCATGCTCGGTGTGGGAAACAATTGGTGGATAAGATATTTATGACCCATTAAATCACATAACATGGGAACGAGAGTGTGGAGTCAATGATGACTCCCTGATTTTGTTCCTCCCATTTAACATGCAAAGGTGCACGGAAGGATAACACCAAGGGTGTTAAAGTTCCTCCAAGACATAAGGATGTGAAAAGTGATGTGAATCACGACATCCACTATTTGGTACATAATGGGAGTAAAATAATGATGGATGATTATTGTAGACTTTATTTTAAACATAGAATCTATAACATGTAGCCTAGGATGGGAAGAAACAAATGAGGGTCATCCACTGACCATATTCTAAGTGAGAGACTTGACTCAAAATTTCATTCGAAATATTATACGACATTGGTCCCGGATGGTAGGCGAGACATAAGTCCAAGCATCCATACCATTAGGGGGGTCCCTTTAGATATTAAAGATGATGAATATCCAAATAAAAGGAAACATGGAGCATGGATATGGAATGAGGAAATTTCCATGCAGAATCCAACACTCTAGATCCTATGCCACAGTGCATCTAATCACATTAATGAGGATATAAAATAGGGGGATACAAACCCCTTCTCAATGGAAAAATACTCAAGAGGGATCTTGTACATGGAATGGAAATGGGCCAATGCCAAATGATGAGGAAAAGGGACAAAATATAGTTAATAAACCTGGGGATGGACCTGAAGGCAAAATGTCTGAGCAATACTATATATCCCATAAGGTTGGTAATAAAGCCATATGTAGTTCCTGAATTCTGTTTAGTTTAAAGTCATGTGGTAAGGATTTAAGAGATCTTAGTTTAAGGTTATAGAACTTGGACCATGGGAAATAGTTTAAATTAATGATGCCTGGATAAAGGAAAATTACTAGTCTCAGGGTATATACAAAACGCAAGAATAAAAACCTGACATGAATGAGGCCAAAGAAGGATCATGTGTTTCATACACACCTAAGATGAATAGGGGCCAAAGAGACAAAAAGGGGTTAAGTAACTTTTGGTTTGACCCGAAGAAAAAATGTCCATGGATCGCTACGTATACTATGAGGGTAGGAATAAAGACACACACAGTTCTTGAAGGATAGTGTTGTTAAAGATAAACGTTGGTGGGGAAAATACTCTTTGGTGGTGAGAAAGCTAAAACATCCCATAACTATCATGGGGCATCCTAAACTTGTTCAGGGTATTGTTACTATTTAACATCATGCATTGAGGATGAAGCAAAGGGAAATAATGCTGAGGATGGACCCAATATTGATGATCCAAACGTCACTAAGTATCCCAAATTGATGGTAATCAAGCTATACATAGTTCTTGAAGAAAATTTTTCCATGCAGGTTAGACCCATGCATAGAGAGAAGATATATTAGATATTTCTTGTTTGTCCTTTTGTTTTTTTGACTGATCGACCCAGGATGAAAATTACAGATGTCACTATGAGAATCAAGACATATGTAGGTATCAACAAATGTCATGGTGGATGGCTAGTGCCAAAGGTGATTCCATATCAAGTGAGAACACCACAATACTGTGTCATTTTTTCTCGTGCATCCAGGATGATGACACCGTAGTTTAACATCATATGATAGGACTGACCCAAGCATTTTAACATAATGTGGTAAGGACACAATAGTTTAAATTCATGAGAGATGAGGTATTATAGTTTAACATCATATTTCTTGTATGAAAATAGATCTTAGTTTAAGGTCGTAGAACTTGGATCATGAGGTTGTACAACTTTCGTATGTGAGTATAACCCTACCAAGACTCCTCAACCCACATGAGTCATGATCGACATGGGAAACAAGGATTGTTGTAAGGCTTTACCCATAACATGATATTGCACAATAAGGGAAAGGAAGTGCTGGGTGGGAAAAACCAACCATGCCAAAATTCCAACTTGAGATATGCAGATGCATGGAGGAGCAACACCAGGGGGGTTGGAGATACACCAGAACATGAAAGGGAAAGAAAATGTGTATCAAAACGTCTAATATTTGGGATGTAATGGGGGTGGAGTAACGATGGAGAATAACTGATGACCATATTTGAATCACAGAATCCATATTGTGTAGCTTGTGATGGGAACAATTAAATGAGGGTTGTCCTCTGACTATATTTTAAGTGCGATACTTGACTCAAAATGTCATTCAAAATCCTTTGGGGAATTGGTCTAGGATGGTAGGTGAGCCATGAAGTTGAGAATCCATATTGTTAGTGGGTACCTTCAAATATGAAAGATGATGAATAGCCAAATAAGGGGATGCATAAATCATGCAAGTGAAGTTGGGGGAATATACCTATAGAATCCAACATTCCAGATCTTGTAACATTTCACATTCAGGCATACGGGCATAGAACATCCATAGGAAAGATCAAACCCATCCTCAAGGATAAATTTTCTAAGGGGAATTGAGAATAGTTTAAAGGTCATGTCACTCGGATCTAAAACTCTCAGTTTAAGGTCATAAAATGTGGACCATAGGTGCCCTGTTTAACGTCATGCACATGGGACATACCCATATAGTTTAACATCATGCAGTGAGGACAAAGATGTCACACAGTTTATCATTGGGTGAATGGGGACACGAGCTTCCTAAAGGGGAAATGCATAGTGCGGTAAATATCCCGATGTGAATGAGTACCAAGGAGGCCTCAACCACACCACACATTCTCAAAGGGAAACCCATGCCAAAAGGGACCAAAAAGGGTGAATTTGAAATTCTGTGGCTGGGCCTAGGGATAAGACATCTAGGTGTATCTACATATCCTAATAGGGATTAAATCAAGCCACACATAGTTATTAGATGCCACAAAGTTTAACATTACACAGTAAGGACAAAGTAATATTTTAATGTCATGTGGGATGAGGAAGTTTAATGTCATGTGGGAAAAAGGGGCACTTTCCTTTTAAGTTCATGCAGAAAAAACCATGAATACTATGTAGTTTAATGTATTACATGAAGGATACAACAGTTTATCATCATGTGTGATATGAGAGATCTTAGTTTTAAGGTCATTGAACTCAGACCATAAGGGAAGGTCAAAAGGGGAAAAAGGTTTGAGAAACCTGGGGATGGTCCTGAAGAAAAAATATTCAGGTGTTCCTACATATCCTATGAGGGAAGGAATAAAGCCACACATAGTTCTTAAATTCCATGCAGTTTAATGTCATGTGCTAAGGAAAAAACAAAAAATGAATTCTCTTAAGGGGTATGGGTGCACGATGTAGCCACTGTAAACCCGATGTAAATAAGGACCAAATAGGTCTCAACCACAACATGTTCAATCCCTGGAGAGAAACAAGAACAGGTGGGCAAAGAGATGAAAATATTTGTGAAACCTAGGGTTGGAACCAAAGACAAAATTTCTAGGTGTTCCTATGTATCCTTTGAGAGAAAGAATCAAGCCACATGCAGTTCTTGGATTCTATGCAGTTTAACATCATGTGGTAAAGATGAAACAATAGTTTATCATCATGTGGGATGAAGCAGTTTAACTTCATGCAGGAAAATGGTGCTATGTAGTTTTACATCCTGCACCTTAGATGAGGTTGAGAAGTTTAATATCATACATGAAAAAATAGATCTTAGTTTAAGGTTGTAAAGCTCAGACTCTGGGTTTTGTGTTTACAGTTTGTAGTTCATCATCATGCAGTATCAAAACTCACTGATGTGAATTACTACTTAAAGAACTTAGCATTGGTGGGAGGAGTGATTTGATCACCATCTATGGTGATCAAAGAGTATGAACCATTGGAATAAACCCTATAAATGATGTAGGGTCCCTCTTATTAGGGATCCTACTTCAGTGGCTTCCCAATAGGTATCATCAACTTCCTAAGATCAAATACCATGTCACCTTAGAGGAAGGATCAGAGATGAAATTTCTTGTTGAAATCCTTAGATACCATGTTCTGGTGCCTCTCTAGGTTGTGCAAGGCCTAGAGCCTATTCTCATTGAGGGATTATAGCTCATTTAGATGGACTTATACTACTTTTTCTACAGTCTAATGATTTCAGACAACTATAAAGAGTGACAACAACTGAATATCAATGGGAAGGACCACCTATGTTCTATACACAGGGGAATATAGGGTCACCTAGTTGGAATTATGAGTTGTTTCCTGATAAGACCAGAGATCATTAGTGATCTTATCCAGCCAAATTTTATTATTTTGAACAACCATATTTCGAAATTTTTTAGATAGGGTCTTATTGAATGCCTCAATCTACCCATTATCCTATGCATGGTAGTGAGAAGTATGGTTAGACTGGATGCTGTACTTGGGGTAAAATTTCTTCAGTTCAGCTAATCAGAAATTGGTTTCGTTATTAGTGAGGACAATGTGAGGGACTCGGAATTGATGGATGATTTTGTATCTCATGAAATCAATGATAGAATGGGTCTTTAATTCCTTTAGTGGAATCAATTCATCCCACTTGGAGAAGAAATATAGGGAGATTAAAATGAACCTACACTAGCTAGCTCTTACTGGTGTATATGCTCCCCCGACATCAATTCCCCAAAATACAAATTTCCATAAATACTTATTAGTGTGGAGGGGATCCGGTGGTCGATGAAAAAAATTGGAATGGATCT
This sequence comes from Viscum album, assembly GCA_963277665.1. Taxonomy (NCBI): domain Eukaryota; kingdom Viridiplantae; phylum Streptophyta; class Magnoliopsida; order Santalales; family Viscaceae; genus Viscum; species Viscum album. Next base: position 125,221,448 of record OY728146.1, on the reverse strand, counting down.
AACATGTGTGACACCTCATGGAAACTCAATGCAATCATGGACCATGGTGGGACAAAAGTAACCTAACCTTCAAATCCGATGAGAGAGTTACAACCTGGGATGATGAACTCCGCAGGAACTGGCTTGAACTTACTATATAACCCAGGGAACCTTGTATCTTTGAATACAATTAAGGATAATTCCATCAAACCCACGTCTATAGAGGATTTTTTCAAGGATGGGACCACACTGAAGGGTGAACTACACTGCACACCGATGAATTCGCACACGTTCGGCTCTGTCAGTCAGAATATTTCCATGTTGGAGGTATTCAAAAAAGGATTTTTCCAATCAGGGATCTCTTCTTCTATATCAAGGGGACCTAGAGGTTATGATGTGGTGGTATCATTGGTAAGTTAGATTACCTGTATGTTCTCATCATCATCCAAGGGGGCATAATCAATGACCCTTTGATGCACCACATGAAGAAACTATTCACCCTGGTCAGGATCTGCAAGATACATGACAAGGTTGGATAAGGCATCGAAATGGTCATTCTATGATCTGAGGATGTGACTGGCCTCTGGTTAAGAATAGAACTAAGCCATCAACTAATAGGTTCACTTTAACAGGGGAAAAAGTTATGGCTTCCTGACGACACAGTCACCGTTAATCTTCTTGATAACCATCTCGGAGTCCCCCTTCCCATGTAGGTGGGGAAATCAATCTCGAGGGAAATCTCAAGTCTAGTGATTATCACTTGATACTCCGGCTCGTTGTTGGTGCAACTTTCTAACAATAAGAATGAATAGTTCATGACATTTTGAGTAGGTGAGATGAAGATGATTCCTAGGCCTACTATGTTGAGCCTGGGATCATTGAGTCTCCTACTAGTGGGGCTCCTTGAGGAACCATTGAAGTGCATATTCCAACACAAAACGGCCTAATCCTCTAAGTGTATGGACCCATCTAGAAAGTCAATATCCATAGACTAATATATAGGGTCTGGATGGGAGAACAAAAAATATGCTAGCACTTGACCCTTATCATCTTTCTCTAGGATGAACCTAATTTCGAACTGGTGAAGGATCATCGCCCACCAATCTAGACGGACTATCAATATAGTGTGGTTCATAATATACTTTAGATGATCCATGAAGGACACAAATCGTATATCATAATGCTTCAAGTAATGCTGAGACTTCTAAATTGTGAAAACTAGCGTGAGGTAGCTCTTCTTGATAGAGTAATATTTGGTCTCAGTGTTGAGGAACATGAGGCTGAGATAGTAAAAACTATTCTCTATCCCCTCATTGTTCTTATAAGAAAGAAGAGAACTGAGGGATCATTCCAGGGTAGTTTGATAAATAAACAACGACTTACTAGAGACAGTTGGAATTAGGATGGGAGGATGGAGTAGATACTACTTGATTTCATCAAAAATGATCTGGAACTCTTTATCCCATTGAGAGACGAACCATTATTTCATGATTTAGGAAAATGGATTACAATTTCTATCAAAATATGCAATGAATCAGTGTATTTAGGCTAAGTGTCATTGAAATCCTAAGAGCTCCCAAAGTTTTCTCATAGGGGGAATATAACTAATAGACCTGATCTTCTTTGTGTCGATCTCAATGCCTCTATATCTGACGATGAAGACGAGAAACTTTCCATAGGTAACCCTGAAGGCACACTTCAATGGGTTCATATTTAGATGGTGGGAATGGAGGAAGAAAAAAACTCTCTCAAGATCTTTAATATTGTCCTGACGCTAGTGGGACTTGACCACCAAATCATTCATGTAATATTCCACTAATTTCAAAGGAATTGGTTTTAATATGGGGTGCATAACATGTTGATAGGTGGCTCCTACATTCTTTACACCGAAAGGCATTACCTGATAGAAAAAGTTACATTGAGGTGTTTTGAAGGCTATGGACTCTTCATCCTTGGGAGCCATACGAATTTTGTTATATCCAAAATATCCATCCACGAAATAAGAGGGCATGCAATCCAGAAGTGGTGTCGATCAACAACTTTGTCATAGGAATGGGAAAATCATCCTTCAGACAATGACGATTGAGATTCTGGAAGTCAATACAGACTCTGATATTCGCAACATTTTTCTAGATGGGGATGATATTGGACAACCATCTGGGAAATTGGAATTTCTTGATGAAGTTTGCTTTGATGAGCTTATCAACTTCGACCTCAACCATGACACCATGAGAAGGGTGCATCTTCCTGGAAATATACTTGAACCCATGATGGATTACTAGGAGACCAAGGAAGTAAATTATGAGATAAGGATAAAATCTTGGAATCTTTTCATAGATCTAAGAAAACACATCATGATGATGCTTTAGGAAATTGACATACTGTAGCTATTCTTCAGCAGGCATAGATGCACTGATCAGTGTTGAACATGGATAGGTCTTGTACCAAGATTCACATGTACCAACTCATCGATTTTGGTGGAACCAACCTCTTCAAATACTAGAGGGGAATCCTCTAAATCCACTTCATCATCCGAGGTGAGAGGATTATCAGAAGGGGGAAATTATTCTGAGTTAGATGACCTTAGCAGAATTCTAGTGCCATCTTAAGTGGCTATGGAATCTTCATTGGGAGACTCCTACTTTGATAAAACCATGGTGAAAAACGTTTCCAACCTAATTCCATCAGGAATTCAATTGAGGGACCCACACTTGATAATATCAAAGCAATGAGGGCCTGTCGTTCTGTGATAACTCAAACCATCTTGACAGAACATGCAAGTATGGAATACAACTGTATCCATAAAGAGAACATCTTGATACCTAATAGAGGTAAGGTTATCTATAATCACTCGATCCAGATTCACGTAGGAGTAAAAATTGATCTTCCATCATTCTTTGTATCTAGGAACATGCTTCCCCCTTTTCCCATAAACAAAACAGCAGCGTCCCTAGTCTGGGGTTGTGGCATCCAACCGATGGATCAGAAGGATAAAGACATCATGTAGGTCTGTCCATGGGCCGACTACAGCAGTAGTATGCTCAATATCATTTGTTTGAGCCCAGTTGTCCTTGATATTGTATTAGTCAGAGTCTAAATAGTAGGATTCACAAGAGTCAAAGGGAGATGAATCACCCTGGAGTATGTCCACTCGACCATTAACAGAGTACTTGAGGCATTGGTGATATGAGGAAGGAACTGCTGCTTGAAGATGGAGCCAAGGTCTACCCATCAATGCATTATAGGTGGTGTCATGTGAGATGAACATAAATTTAGTGCTGGAAATTAGGCCACCAAAATGGGTCTTTAGGTGGGTCTTTCCACATGGACTTTGCTCTATCCTGTCACAACCTTGAATTTTTAGGTCAGGGGGACTCAAATTTACTTCAGATAGCCCTAGTTTTCAGAGCATCTAGGTTGAGAAAAGATTAATCCTAGAACATGTATTGATAAAAAGATGGTGGACTTCCATTCCATTTAACTTGTAAAGACCCATAAATTTCAAGGAAATTTTTTTTCTTAATTTTCTTTGGAATTTTACAAGAACGCAGTTTCTGACGGCACCTGATTCCGAGGCCCGGTGTGCCCGGAATCATTTTCCGAAGTTTGGCTCGGGTACGTTTAGTGAACGGACGAGCGGGTTTTTCTAACATTTAAACCGGTGCCCAGAATCGAATTTTGAGGGCACCGATGAAATTGAAGCACCGGTATTTTCTTAGAAACGCCTCTTCCGGAGTTGCGTTTGCTCGGTGGTGGTTTTTAATTTTTGGGCTTAAAGTTAAGAAATAAAATAATTGTTCGAAAAACTTTATTTTATTTCACTTAAGCCACTTGAACCCACTTGAAAGCCACTTAAACTGAGTTGAAACAGATAGGGTACTATCCAAAAATATCCTACCCTCTTGGTAGGATATTTGTGAGGCGGGGCCCGCACGAGCCCCACCGTTTCTTTTCCGCTAAGTAACGCACCCACGAAAACCCGTCATTATGAAAGTCAACTGTCACGTTTTCTTAAATTCTTAACGCACCATTTAATTGGGCGGTTTTAAATGTGAATTAATTGGGCAGTTTCTTTCGTTGAATTAATTCTACAAATTAATGGGTCGTTACTTACCTCTTTTTCGTTTGTTGGCATAATAATAAAATAAGACCAACACGACTTTTGGAGGATTACACGTTGAGAGGCTTTGACAGAATTCTTGTTCCTTCACCCTTCTTCGTGAAGAACGTGAAGAACGCGAAGAACGTCGGCCTCCGACGAAGAACGCCGAACCCGCAGAAATCGACGACGCGGCGCCGTGTGCCGCGACGCCGACGTTTCCTCTCCTGCGACGTTCTTCGGCGACATTCCTTAATCCGCAACAAAAACCTTCGATCATCCGTTGAGGTGAGAGTTTCAGATTTTCTTTTAATTTCCTTTTTGGTTTTTGACTCAAGAAGGATTTAATTATTATTAATTAAATCTTTTTGTTCTTGAACATTGGAGTTCGTCGACGCGACACCCTTCCGCGATGACGCGACACCGGATACCGCGACGACACGACGATCCCCAAATTCCGCGAATAACCTGCGGGCGATGACTTGACGAGGTAGGGGTTGTTGTGAATATTTTATATTCCCGTGAAAATTTCTTTAAAATTAAAGAACCAGATTCATATGAACAATTTTAATTTATTAAAATTGTTGTTTCATGTGTTGAATAATTCTCCCGTTGCTTTTATCTAACGCGGAGGGTGTGGGCCCAACGAACACGGCCCGACAACCCTCCTCTGTTCTTCGTGGTTGTGCGGATTTGGCAGGCGATGACAAAACGTGACGCAAGGGAGATTTGACGATCCCGTAGTGAAGAACGGAACCTGGGAGGAACAACGGCGCAGCCGGGAAGGAAAACAGACCACCAGAGCAACTCTGGTGGCCCGCGGAAGCGGCCGGCGGCACCGGCAGCCGAAGGCGGTGGCACCCCGGCGCGCCGCCGGATAGGGCCGCTGCGGCTAAAGCCGCGGCGGCGGCGGCCAACGGACCCGCGTCCGCGTGGGTCCGGCTCACCCGCACGGGACGTGGCAGAAGCCGTGTCCGTTGCTCCAGCGCGGCCCCAACGCGGGGCCGCAGCATCTCCAAACCGCGGGGGCAACGCCCCGCGGCACCCAAGCGCTCGGCCGAGCCGAGCCAGGCCGGTCCGACCGGCCGGGCCGCGCCCTGGGCGGACTGGACCGGGTCCAGCCGGGTCGGACTGGGGTGGGTAGACCCGGTTTGGGTCGACCCGGTTCGGCCGACCCAGGGGGGGGGGGGGTCGGGCCGGGTCGGCCCGGGCCCGGACCCCCCGTCTTCGGACCGTTTTCGGTCTTTTTCTCGTAACTTGAGCTACGTGTCTCCGAACGACGCGCCGTCAGCGGCAACACGATCCTTGGATCGAGACGGTCGTTTTGGTATATCACACTCAAGGTTTCAGATTACTTTGGATTCGGACGGGTTGGTTCGTACACGAAACCAACCGGGCCCTCGGAGCGGAAACACTCATATCCTGAGCTATGGACGTCCGATTGACGTGACGTCGACTTCGTTGAATTCCTCTAAGTGAGACAGATCTTTTGGAATACCTCTCCTGAGGTTTGGACACAGGTGGAGTACAGTCGGGTTGGTTTTTCCTTAAAAACCAACCGGGCCCCTCGGACGAAATAGCCAATAACTCTCAGACCGGGCGTCCGATTGACGCGCCGTCTGCGACGTTGAGTTCCTGCTGACGATACGGAACTTTTGGATACATCAAATTCGGACTTTGTGTCAGTTGATGTATCAACCTCTCGGCTCGTGGAGCGGACCCTCCCGAACGAGCTTGCTGTGTGCGGGAAACATAGAGCTGGCTGCGACTGCTATTTCGACAGCGACGACTGTGCAGAGATCCTCAGTCGACTACGACGACGACTGTGCAGAGATCCTCAGTGGACTGCGACGACGACTGTGCACAGATCCTCAGTGGACTGCGACGACTACTGCACTCAGCGATCCTACGTGGATCAGTGCTACATGTCCTGTGTGGGCCCGATCCTGTGTGGGTCCGATCCTGTGTGGGTCAGCGCTCAGCGGTTCTGTGTGAGCCAGCGCCTACAGGTCCTGTGTGGGCCAGATCCTGTGTGGGTCATTGCGGGGTTCAGTTACCTATCGATCCTTTGTGGGTCCGACGACTTAGATGGATCAGTGATCATCTTTATCGTCATCTAAAGAAGTATACCTATGTGAGCTGAATCCTGTGTTACTCTCCTTTGTAGATTGTGTTGAGCTATCCTATGTGGATTTACTGTTTACTCTCCTTTGTGGATTGTGTTGTGCTATCCTGTGTGGGTTTACATTTTCTTTCCTGTGTGGACTGGGTTGTGCTTGGGCTCAGATGTTGGAGCCGATCGGGGATTGATGACTTAGGTATATGTATTGGAATATACCTAAGCAGTGTCGGTTGTTACTTCGTGATTGTATCCTTCCTTTGTGGATTATCCTTTGTGGATTCTGGGAGACCTTCGGGGGTCTCGGGGTCCCTACTGAGTAGCTTATACCCACCCCTGCACGGGCTATGCCTGCACTATGTTGTGTTGGTTGCAGACGACGGACAACGCTAATCGTGGTGGAGGCTTGCGGAGCAGGACGGTACCTGGAGGTGGACCACTGGGCGGGACGCACTCGGAGCGGTCAGGTGGACCCGAGGAACAGTGGGGGCTATTTGTACCCACCCTTCAGGTGGGACTTCCAGACGACGGCTCGATGCTGCGTCTTTTCTTTTCAGTTGTTGTTTTTCCTTTCAGTTATACTTTACAGTTGGGCTTGTATTTCCGGCCCCTTTTACTTTCAGCACATCTTGTTACAGTTTTTTCTTAGTGTTTACTTTTCCTCTTGCTTACTCTGTGGTGCTTGTTTACTTTTCAAAGGCAATGCCTTCCCTTTTTATTGGGATTTACACCTTGGTGCTAGTCGCCAGCCCCTGGCCTATGGAAGGCGGGCTTGGGGTAGTCACGGCACGGGCCCCGAGGACGGGTCGTGACATAACTATCCAAGGATGTACAATAGAAGAATGTGGCCCTATATGAGAGAAGATTCATCTTCACCTAAGAATGAGACGACGACTTGGAATTTTGATCACTCAACTTCCTCATCACGAAATTAATCTGCGGCTTCTACCTCCATTTCAAATTGAAGGGGGATTTTCATAGCCTATTCTATAGATTCATGCATATCTTTTGATAGGTGGAGAGCCTTAAGGATCGATAGATTTGTAGGAATACTAGCAAGGTGCTTAAGCATGTCATACTTCCATGTTAGGTGCGCATTCCTTCCAGCAGGGAGCTGCTATGTGGTAGGTGGTATGATGGTAGCTACTGGTTGAGCCGATAGATTCTATATGGTGTTGGGGATATCCCGCTATCACTGACAAATAAAACAAATTGACTACCAGTTGTCTGTTGGATGATTGAGGTTTGGACACGATTGGACACAACTACTCATGACTCGGTCATGATGGCTCTGCCTGATCAAGTAACACAAATGATGGTGGGAGTGAACCTGATGAGACAGGATAAGAGGGTGACATAGATTGAGTTCTTCATTGATCTTACTATCTGGTCTCAGTGGCATGCACAACTAGGCTGGAAGAATTGGCTTGATCATTTCTATGGTTCACATAACCATGACTATGTCGATGATGGCGCTGACTGGGGACATTAGGAGGAATAGTCCAGCACTCCTCATTGTTGGGAATCATATAAGGGTTCACCAGTTTGAATGTATCCACTAAGGAATTATCATGGTCATCACTTGAGTAATACTCCATTTTTTGGTGAATTCTGGGGGAAATCCACATCTCCGGTGGCATAAATTCTCCAAGAGTGCGGTATGGATTCAGCACCATCAGGGGGCTCTGATTTATCTTATGTCGATGGTACTTTCTATTCTGAGTATAAGAAAGATGATATGTAGATACAGAAGCAGAAGTGGGAGGAAGAATGACAACTTTGTAAGGCTCAACCTAATTCAAAAAGGCACAGAAGATACCTTGGGTGTGAGGGAATGCTCTACAGGCCAACCAGTTATCATAATTTTGAGACCCGTGACTTGGGACCTACTTCCATTCACCATTTTTGTCACTGTCTAGCTCTGTAGTGATACATGCCACCTATGATGGAGCAAGAACCAACCTGACTTCATTGTTGTCAACCTAGTACTAGAGCCAATCCTTGAACACATAACACTGCTTGAGAGTATGTTCAAGGAATCAATGATAGGGGAACTAACCAGGGAGATCTATGAGATTATCCTCTTGGGGTCTTCTGTAGTCTAGAAACCTCAAAATACCCTGATCTAGGGTGCTCTAGAAATAATTGAGGACCTGAGATTCTTCAAACAAGTAGGTTTGGTTTCTCCTATTCAGGAAAGGGAACCTAGGAACCTGGCCCTGATGAGGGGATGAAGCTTGGTGAAGAGGTGGAACCTGATTATCTCACCTTGGAAGTGGTGGTACATTACATGGAAGTGCCTACCGATTCTATAGCAGGCAATGATGAGCCTCAGGCTAGGCTGGAGACCGTTTCCCTCAATGGGGCTATAGATGCAGCTCTACTGGTACCAACTCTAGCGGTCTAGGGGCCTCCACCTATGAAATGATAGTAGTCTCAACTTTGGAATATCTTTTTGGAGGATCTGTGGAAGGAAATTGATGTTCTTGTTTGGATTACAGCAAGGATTCCTATAGGCATTGATCCTTGTTAGAAAAATCCCAAAATCCACCTAGAAAAATCTAAGTGATGAGGAATTTGACTAGTTCAGTATTCATGTTCCCCATGCATATCATCAACAACTATTCCTAATTCAGTGGCATATCAAGTGAATATGTGAGGCCGTTCTACCTAGAGATAAATTCTAAGACATGTTCATCTAGACATTGTTTTCACTTGAAGATGTCAACAATACTAGTCTTGAGAGTAGTGGAGCTGAAATGATAAAGAAACTTCCTAAAAAGATCCTACGAACTAGCTATAGACCCAATTGGTAATTGGATATAATAGATGAATGTGGTCCCTTCTAGTGTCTTCCTAAAACACCAGATCTCATTGACTTTCTAATGTGCTATATTTCCTAGAATGGGTCTACATCTGAAAATGAATTAGTCCAGATGCTACGGCAGGTCTCCCATGCCATTGAAGGAGAAAAAAGTCAGATTCCTGAAATTTGAGGGTGCTAGAATATCATCTACCCATGCCAGATATGGCTTTCCATCAGGTTGGATCTCCACCTGCAGTGTTTCAAGGGCCTCGAGGTGGGTGATGAGAGTAAAAATATGATCATCCTAGTGGGGGTTCCAGTCTTGGAGAGGTTCCATGACCATCAATGAGTTGTTGGATTCTTCACTATGATAAGCCAGCTCAATGACTCATGAAGCAGTTGGAGCTGCTAGAGGAGCCACTAGAGTAATAACTCAGGGAACTGCAAGATAATGGATTGTGGAGTGGTTGAGGGTATAACCTAATGAGTTACTTGAGGAACTTCTAGAGAAAAGACTTGTAGATCCGGGTCTGGGAGAATATTTTTTCACAACTCAGGAAGATTTGGTGATGTGTATTGTGGTCATTTTCCATAAACTCTAAATTATGGCCTGTTGGAATGTGCATGTTTGTCAGGATCAACAAGTGGCAATTCACCGAGAAGAACCCATGGTTTCCCCTGCTTCCCTAGTGGGGGTGAATGAGATCATATCTAGGATCACTATAATCTAGGTGATGTTCCACAAGGTGCTGAGAAAGGATCTCATCAATTATATTTTTTTATTCCACAAGTTATTAAAGTAGAACAACCTTCCTGGGATCATCTTCCATATTCTATTTCGATCTAGATTGATCAAAGGACTTATCTGTCCATGTTTTTCCTTTTCCCTTACTAGGGTCATAACCGGGAGACAATGATTCAATAGTTTTAGTAAGTCCAAGAAAGCGTCTTTGTTGGTGAGTGAAAATTCCAGGGGGATCTAATAGATGTTGCACTTTTCCCAGGGGTAGGTTCTCTTTAACGATCCCTATCTAGGTATCCTTCTCCTTAAGAGGATTGAGGTCATCCATGTTCACTGTGTCTACACATGGCGGCATATCCTTGATATCACCCAGATAGTTGGGTTGGTTTAGGATATGATTGAAGTTAATAGCTTCATACTATCCCCAAACATGGATTTTCACATGTGAGGACACCTCGACAATAATTCTATAGAGTACAGTTAAGCTATGAATGCATCATTGCTAGAGGGACTGATGATAATAGGGTGATGCTGGGTGATAACCGACGGGAAGCATGGCTAGGTTGACCATGTGACACTGATGGAAGATATCGTCATAATGTTCTGGTCTCTTTGTATATACCAACCTATGATGATGGAGGTGGAAATTCATCACCCAGAGAGTCTAATAGAAACATAGGAATTCATCCTAGGTGAGTGACTCTGGGATGTCGAAATATGGAGTTGCAGTCAGCCAGGACATCTTGGGGAAGTGGTTAACTATGATAATGTCCAATAATCTTCTCCATTCAGAAGTAGGATCCAACATCTGGATTCCCCACTCCTCAACTTGGGGCAGTTGAGAGACTGGTAATGGAACTGATGTAGACTGTTGCGGTAGTGGACTGTTCAGTGGAGAGTGTTGGGAAAAAATCCCTCAAGATTTCCCCTTGATTTTTTTAGGTGTGATTGTGTTTGTTGACAAAGACAGATGATCAAGAATGAGAATGGTTGGTGTTTGCTGAAGAAATTTTTTTAAGGTGGTGTAGTTTATTAGTGTTTTCCTATTTTTTGGACCTCAAAATCGGGAGTTTTATGTTGTCAAAGGAAGGATTTATTTATAGGAGTGAACAATATGAATAACATTGAAGAAAATTTAAAAAGGATGAGAACCACATACCACAATTCATGGACCGCATACCATGTTCTAGGAACAGTACACAGAGCGGCAGGAAAGGTATGTTGAAGCGGTTCGCATAACCAAAAACGGTTCATAGAGGAAGGTGGTGTGGTAAGTGTATGGAATTTCATTGACAGAAGAGATTGAATGCATAGGAGAAAAGTAAGTATGTAGACCATATATGAAAAATGGTTTGTGGGTGGCTTGCGATTCGCGGCGGCAGAAGGATCGGTATGCAGTGGAGGTTGGATTGAAGATTTGGTAAATTTTAGATTAGTGGATTTTATGGGTATTTTTTCCTATGTAAGAATCTCTAACCTCATCGATCAATGGGGAGACCGAATATAATTAGATAACATATTTTTGGTCTGGGATTTTGGCAAAGTCCAAAGGAGGTTCGTGAAGAAGAATTCTGCGAAAGCTAAAGTGGTTTGCACTGAAGAAATTTCGCTAAAGCTGTTTGAGGGAATTATTAACCTGAAAATGAAGACTCATTATGCGGAGGAGGAATCTTTAGTACGCGAGAGAGAGGAATCTGAAAATGGTACGTGGAGGGGGAGCTCCAGTATGCGGAAGTAAATACAGTCCACAAACAAAGAACAATTTGTGGACAGAGGGAAGTTCACAGAGGCGGAGCGAAGGCAGTGGTACGTGGAGGTGGTAGTAGTTCACAGAAGGTAGAAGCAGTATGTGGAGAGGCGTTCCACATACCATATCCAATACACAGTATGCGGAGGAACAAGGTTGTTTGTGGTTTTTTCAAGGAAGCTTGAGTAAGTTTCAGATCAGTTTTCAAATGTAATTTCCGGCACCTAGTAGTACTCAGGAAGGTGGACTTAATATATGGGTAAAAAAGGGACTTCAACAGAGAATCTACCAATAGTTGATGATGCATGAATTCATGAAAATGAAGGGACCTGCATGTCCATAAACTGTGTTTGAACTACAAGTTGATAAACAATGTGTTGATTCATTTCCAAGAGTAATGAGTGAAGGAAGAGGAAGACAATGACCCTTTCCACCGGAAATGAGCCAGAGAAAGAGGCATAAGAAGTGACCCTTGGGAATACAGTGAACAGACCATAAAACTTGTAAAGGTAGTGAGCCAAATCATAGAATATCTAGCTTAAACATTATAATCTTTATTGGCAGTGAGCCTTAGTAAATTTGGTACATCGACACATTTCTGTTCTATGCTCCTTGTACATAACCCATTGAGGGTGAACCAAGTAAAAATCACTATGTTTTGGGCATGATTTAAGATATGTTTGTATATTTCTATGGGAGGAAGAGAGAATTTAGTTTTTTTATAACAACGAAATAATATCCGAACTGGATAAAGTTTTAATCTTTCATACCCTAATTCACCCCCTCTCAGGGTATTAAACCTAGTGGACCTAACAATTGGTATCAGAGGGAAAGGTTGAAAGTTACTGGTTCTCTCTTAAGAAGAATAAATGGAGGTGGTAAATCATAAAGGAATTCCGATCTTTGACTGAAATAATTTTCAACTATGGAAGAATCATATGCAACACTACTTTTGATCAGTAGGGATTTATTTCTTCATAGTAGCTATGCATGAAATATCAGATGACATTAATAGTTATGGATTATTAGAATATGAAAGAATATAATTGGATGATGATGCGAAAGGGATCAATGATTTAGGGGGATCCCTACAAAATTCAATTTATACGAAGGTGATGTCCTGTAAAACATCACATGCAATGTGGAAAAAATTATTAAATGTTTATGAGGGTGACTCAAAAGTCTAAGAAGTAAAGCTGCAGGTTATATGGAATAAGTATGAGGATCTCAGAATGAATCCCAATGAGATAGTTGATGCATTCTTTGAAAAGATATATATTATTGTGGAAGATATACAGGGTCTTGGAGGACTCATTGAAGATATAAATATTGTGAAACGTATCTTGAGGAAACTTCCATTGTGGTTCAATCTGAAAGATTTAGTATTGGAAGACAAATAACCAAAAGAGTTGACACTAGATAACCTACACAGTACCCTTGTAGCATATGAAATGATAAATGGTGATAATGATGCAGTGGAAAAGGGGAAGTCTAAGGAAGTGGAATTCAAGGCCATAAAAAATCTCTCTGTTGAAGATAGTCCTGATGAGAACAATATGGATAATGTCATGTAATTTCTCTCCTCCAATCTTCAAAGGGGAAAAGGGAGGTTCAAAGGCAAAATTTTATTTGCATGCTTTCAATGTGGGAAGATTTGACATTTTGTAGAAAAGTTTCCTAATAAGTATGATGATGAAAATGAAGAAAATGATGAAATTCCCCAAAAGAAGTATCCATCAAATGAGAAAGGGAGGAGAAGTACTAGAAGAAAGTTCTTCAAAAAGAAAAATCTTATTTTAAAAGAGGATGAAAGTTTAGAAGAATTTGAGTCATAAAAGTTGGAGGACTGCAAGGATCATAAAATAGATGCTTTGGTAGAAGTTGTTAGAAATTAATTAACAAGAGAAGAAAGTGATAATGAACAAGGATAAATTGAAGGAAGGGTTGATCTTCAGGCTGAATTAGAAGCTTCCCTTGAAGAGGTAGATATTTTGAGAGCCAAAACAAATAAATTTAACAAATTTGTTTATGATGCCAAACTATTTATGTATCAGAAAGAATAATAGAATTATGATTTGAATATAGAAATTAAAAATCTAAGGTCTTCAATGCCAAAAAGCTTCGAAAAGGTGGTTGAGTACAGACTCAAAATTGAATAACAAAAAATAGAAATTGATATTTTGATTGAAACTGGAAAAGATCAAATCAAATGTATCTAATAACTAGAAGAGTAAGTCTTCATCCTGCAAAAAATAATTAAATATTAGATGAAAATTTTAGGAAAAAATATTATATTGGAAATAAAGAAGATGATATTTGAGTAGAGTGGTCCATTATAATAGAAGAAACAATCAATTATGAATGATAAGGCTAGTATGTGGCTTGATCTAAAACAAAAAGCAGTTATGGTTCAAGTCACACAACAAGAACACACTCCAAGATTGAATATTGAATTGGGTATGAAGTATAATCAAAAGATTCAAAGAACCCAAGGCTCAACTAGTGGTGAATCATTTCCACATAGGAACATACCTCATATAATATGTTATTGTTGTGGTAATATGGGACACTCTTAGAAATTATGTTCCATAGAAAAGAGGTACCAAAGGGAACAAGACCAACATAGGTGGTCGTGCAGAGATTAAAATTCTAGGTGATCATTTTATGGTATTTGTTTCAGTTGTAAAGGACCAAGAAATATGGCGAGATATTGCGCATAAATAATGCAGAGGAATGTTCCAAGGCAGACTGAATTTGTCCATAGAAAGCAGTTAAATGTATCATCAAAAGAGATAAAAATTCAAAATCGATTTACAGATTTACAAATTGAAGCTCGTCTGTCTTATACTGAGTAAGATAAATATTATCATTCCATGTCTGGTATGAATTCAAAGACTTGGGTCAAAAAGAAAAGGGACGATCAAGCCGTGGTTGCAGAAATTGCATTCAAGGCATCAGATCACACGAGGATATGGATAATTGATAGTGGATTCACTTCCCATATAATGGGAAATAAGGATATAGTGACCAGAATCAAGTACAATAAAGTATGAATTATAAGATTCGGTAATGATGAGGGCCTGAAAATTATTGGTTTAGAAAAATCCATGTTTGGAGGAAAAGACATGAGATGAGAATATGTCTTGGTTGTTGTGGGGATTAGTCACAACTTGCTTAGTGTTAATCAATTGTTTGACTCAGGACATGCCATAAGTTTTTCCAAGAAATTATGTATTATCAAAGAAAAGGATGGTGATATTGTGTTGCAAGGAAAGCGTACAAAAAGGAATCTCTACATCGTGAGTGGATACGAAGATATGTGATTTCTGACCAAGGATAAAGAAAAAAATTTATGGCATAAGCTCCTTGGCCACATAAGCTAAAAATATTTTAAAGATCTAGTGAAATATAATGCTATTAAAAATCTCCCTAGATTATCACATGATCATACTCATATGTACGATGCCTATCAACAAGGGAAGATCATTCGAAAGACATATAATCCAAAGGAGAAAAAGTCAACAAGATTTCTTGAGTTGGTGCATATTGATGTGTGTGGGAAAATTTCTCTAAGGTATATTTATGGAATGATATATTATGTCCTCTTCATTAAAGATTATAGCAGAATGACATGGGTTTCAATAATCACCCATGAATCTGAAGTGTTCAATTACATTACAAGATATTGATGGGAATGAAAAATGATGCTTGGTCAGAAAATATGGACAATTCAAATAGATAATGGAACATAGTTCACAAATAGCCAAGTGGAGTATTATCTCGAAAAACATTAGATAAGGCATCAAGTTTTAGCAGTAAGAACTCTATAGCATAATGAAGTAGTTGATAGAAAAATCACATTTTCAACAATATGGCCAGAACAATGCTCATTGAAAAAGATCCTCTAGGGAAATTTAGGAAAGAAGTAGTAATGATAGTAATATACACTTAAAACATAGATTTACTTTGTCTAAAATAGGAGAAGACTCTATACGAGTTACAGTATGCAATGAATCCATCATTGAAGTGCTTTAAAATATTCAGAAGTAAATGTTTAATTCCCAATAAGGAGAAACATAGGAAATTTGAATCCCGTGGGGATTAAGGGATATTTCTTGGCTACTCAAAGAAAATAAAAGCATATAAATTCTTCAATAAGTAGCTGGGTAAGATAGTTGAAAGTCATGATGTGACTATAGTAGAAAATAAAAAAAATATTCTGTAAAAACATAATCAGAATCAGGAGGATAGTGATGAAGAGATGAGTAGATCGAGGGACACTATAGCTCTAGAGGATGATTCATAAGTTGACTCAGATGATGAGAATAAATCAGTATCTATCCAGAGACAAAATAGTAG
This sequence comes from Viscum album, assembly GCA_963277665.1. Taxonomy (NCBI): domain Eukaryota; kingdom Viridiplantae; phylum Streptophyta; class Magnoliopsida; order Santalales; family Viscaceae; genus Viscum; species Viscum album. Next base: position 125,205,597 of record OY728146.1, on the reverse strand, counting down.
AGCTGAAATTCACAGACATAACATAATCGGTAATTAGACAACACTAGTGTAGACAAGGAGGATGAAGAATGTAAAAAAAGCATCATACTTATCACAGGTGGAACCTAAATGTTTTGATTAAGTAGCTGGAGATGAGAAATGGGATCAATACATGAATGAAGATCTTGACTAAATTGAGAAGAATCAGACATGTGATATTGTTTCAAGACCAAAAAAGAATAATGTCATAGGGACAAAATGGGTTTTTCGCAAAAAAAATGAACGAATATGGTGTTGTTATTCAAAACAAATCACAAATTTTGTGCAAAGGGTAATCCCAAATAGATGGTATAGATGTTGATGAAGCATTTGGACCTGTTTCAAGGCTAGAGACAATCAGATTATTCTTGGACATAACAGTAAAAAGAATGTTTAAGGTTTTATAAATGGATTACAAGTCAACATTTATGAATTGAATTATAGAAGAAGAAGTTTTCATTGAGAAAATATATGGTTTTATCATCCATGAAGATGAGAATAGGGTTTTTCGGCTATAGAAGGATTTAAATGGTTTCAATCAAGCACCAAGAGTATGGTATTTGAGGCTTGATCAGTTTCTACAGAAGCTTGGATTTTAGCTTGGGGGAGTTGATTACAATTTTTATTTCAATAAAAAAAATAGTTAAATGATGATGGTTATAGTTTATGTAGATGACAGAATCTTTGGTGGATCAGATGAATCACAATGCAGATAGTTTTTTGAATTCATGAAAATAAAGTTTGAAATGTCGATGATTGGTGAGATAACATTTTTCCTTGTCTTATAAGTGACACAATGAAGAGATAGAACATTTATTTCTCAATGTAAATATGACAAGGAGGTTTTGAGAAGGTTTGGAATGGATAATTACAAATAAATGAAGACTCTGGTTGCTAACCGGTTGAAGCTATCATGGGATGATGAAGGCAAGGAAATTAATATTATAGAATACAGGAAAATCATTGGAAGTCTGTGGTAACTGACAACAACAAGGCTTGATATTGTATTTTCCACATGCCAAGAATCAAGGTTTCAAATCAATAAAAAGGATATACACATGATTTTAGTAAAAATAATACTTCAGTATATAAAGGGAACAATGGATTTTGGTTTAATGTATAATGAAAAAACATAGCCATAGTATTTGGGATATATAGATGCGGATTGGGCTGGATCAGTAGATGACAGGAAATCTACATCAAAAGGTTCCTTTTATCTTGGAGGATTTTTTATTTATTGGTTGAAAAAGAAACAAGATTTCATTTTATTGAGAACCATAGAAGCTGAATATATTGCGACTACTCAACCCTACATGCAACTATAGTGTATAAAGAAACAACTTGAAGATCTGGGAATTAAATTGAAATCTCCAATTGGAATCTGTTGTGATAATTCAATTTCTATAAATCTTAGAAAAAATCTAGTTCATCACTCAAGGAAAAAGAACATCGAAATCAAATATCATTTTATCAAGGAGAAGGTGGATCAAGGGCTTGTGAAGTTGGAGTTTGTGCCCCCAGAACAACAAGTTACAGATATTCTTACGAAGGCCTTAACCAAAGAAGTGTTTGAAAGGAATAGATTGGCTCTAGGAGTCCAGTCAAATCCCCACACTTAAAAAAGTTTGGATGTGGTACCCCCTCTCCCCAAGGTATGATGTGTCTTTCTCTAATATGCTGATATGTGTTCTTTATCCTGTTGCAGACAACCTTGAAGTGCCCTTCAGGTTTGTTGACAAAGGGGGAGAAAGCATGATTATTTTAGGGGAGAAAAGACATGGGGAGAAGATATTAAGTGGAGAAGTGAAATAGGGGGATTTGAAGCTAGGGTAAAGCTATTTGGAGGAGCTATAATATAGGGGGATCATTAAATATAACGATGCTAGAAATGATCGATCAATGATTTGATATCATGACGGCTTCGGTTCGTGATGAAAGCAATTCATTGGCATTAGTCTATCAGTATGGTATCAACAATTGGTGATTATAAATGAAGTGATTAATTTATGAAATTTTCATTATACTCTTATTTATCATGCCAATCATGGATCATGTGGGCTTATAGTATGTGTTGAGTAAATCCTTGATCTCTATCTTAATCGCATGAAGCGAATGATGGTTGAATATGGAAGGATATTTAAGGAGATATCAAAATGCAAATAATTGATGTAAGAAGAGTTGTCAACAAACCCAAAGGGGGAGATTGTTGGGAAAAATACCTCAAGGTGTCCCCTCAGAATGTTTTGGGTGTGATTGTGTTTGTTGACAAATCCAAATGATCATGAATGAGAATGTTTAGTGTTTTCCAAAGACATATTTTTAAGGTGGAACCGTTTCCCAGTGTTCACCAAATTTTTAGACCTCAAAATCAGAAGTTTGATGTTGGAAAATGAAGGATTTTTTTATAGGAGTGAACGATATGAATAAAATTGAAGAAAATTGGCAAAGTATGAGAACCACATACCACAATTCAATGTCCGCGTACCATGTTCCGAGAATAGTATGCGGAGCGGCAGGAACGGTACGTCGGAGTGGTTTGTGAAACCAAAAATAGTTCTCAAGGGAAGGTGGTGTGGTACATGGATGGCATGTAATTGATGTAGGAGATCAACCATGTAGGATCAAAGGTAGTACACATACTGCATATGAAAAATGGTTTGTGGGTGGCTTGCGGTTCGCAGCGGTAGAAGGATCTGTATGCGGTAAAGGCTGGATTGAAGATTTGGTAAATCTTAGATTAGTGGATTTTGTGGGTATCTTTTCCTATATAATAATTTCTAATTTCACTGATTACTAGGAAGACCAAATATCATTAGAGAATATATTTTTGGTCTGGGATTTCGGAAAAGTCTAAAGGAGGTTTACGAAGAAGAATTCCGTGAAAGCTGAAGTGGTTAGCATGGAAGAAATTCTGCCAAAGGTGTTTACGAGAATTATTACCTACAAAGGAAGACTCAGTATGATGAGGAGGAATCTCCAATACAAAAGAGTGAGGATTCTTCAAATGGTACATGGAGGGGGATCTTCAGTATGTGGAAGAAAAGATAATCCATGAAGAGAGAATAGTTTGTGGAAAGGGGGAAGTTCATAAAGGGGGAGAGAAGGCAGTGGTACATAGAGGTAATAGAGGTTTACAGAAGGCAGAAACAGTATGCGAAGAGGTGTTCCACATACCAAACCCACTGCACAGTACGAAGAAAAACAAGGTGGTTCACTGTTTTCTCAAGTATGCTTGAGTAAGCTTCAGATTAGTTTGCGAAAGTATTTTATGGTACCTAGTAGTACTCGAGAAGGTGGACTTCATCTATAGGTGAAAAAGGGACTTCAATAGAGAATCTACCTATAATTGAGGATGCATGAATTCATGAAAATTAAGAGACCTAAATTTCCATAAACTATGTTTGACCTACAAGTTGATAAACTATGTGTGGATTAATTTCCAAGAGTAGTGAGCGAAGGAAGAGGAAGACGATGACTCTTTCCACCGGTAGTGAGCCAGAGAAAGAGGCACAGGGAGTGAAACTTGGGAATTCAGTGAGCAGACCCTAAACCTTGTAAAGGTAATGAGCCCAGGCATAGAATATCTAGCCTAAACATTGTACTCATTATTGGAAGTGAGCTTTAATGAATTTGGTACATCAGAACATTTCCATTGTATACTCCTTAGACGTAACCTAGTGAGGGTGAACAAAGTAAAAATCGTCATTCCGTGTGCATGATTTCATATCTATTTGTATATTTCTATGAGAGGAAGATATAATTGAGTTTTTTATAACAATGAATCAAGATCCAAATGGGATAAATTTTTAATCTATCATACCCTGATTCACCCCCCCTCTCAGGATATTAGACCTAGTTGACCTAACAGATAGAATGACCCTAGAGATGATAGAGATGAAAATATAGTGAGAACCTAGAAAGAATAAAAATATTCCTCATTTTATATGTACATGTGGAGGTATTTGAAGATATGATGTGTTTCACTTTTCATAAGGGTGAAGTTCACATGTCGGGTTCTTCTCCTAGACCCTGATATAGAGGATTGGGGTGAAGGCTCCATCATCGAGTTGCATTCTACTTCAGAATCTGAAAAGTGAACTGGATTGACAATGATCTATTGCTTTTCAGGATTCTTCCTTTGGTGGTGACGGTCCCCCATCCTACCCCAGAATGGTTTTTTGGGTAGGGTAGATCTTCAACCAGGGGACCTCTGTGTGGGTTGATTCTGGAGTGGGGAGGACCCCTTCTTTGGTGATATAGGGTGAGAGGAGCACCCGAGCATATGTTGAACGACACATAGGGAGGACCCCCATGTATATTTCCTAACGTGTGGGAAGTACCTATATGGTAGGAAGTGCAAGAGTGAAGAGGACCTCCACTGGAGCTAGATAGAACATGGGGAATACCTCTATATTGGCAAGAACATGAGGAAGACCTCCATGCTGGTTGGTGATAGAGTGAGGATAACCTTCTCTTAGGTAAGTGATTCTGCGAGGAGGACCTCTACTGGAGATGGTGATGATTCTAAGAGGAAATTAACATTGATAACCTGATATATGAAGAAAATTTACCTACATTGGATCATCGGCATGGGGTGAACCTATGTGCTATGTTTTAACAAGATGTAGAGGACCTCTACTCGAACTGATGCTGGTAATGTGGGTAGGACCACCATTCTAAGTTCAGGAGCAGAGAGGACATTCGCTCTGGATAATGACAGTATGGGGAGGATCCCTATAATAAATTTCATCATCATGGGTTGTCCCACGATAGATGATGTTCATACTGGTGACTGGAAGAGTCAGTCAAGCTTTCCCATGGGGTGGCTGGGGTCTCAATCTCGATTAGACATGGGAGTGACCCTGCTCTATAATAGTGGGGAACTGATAATATACATTGGTTATGGAATGGGCCACTGAAGCTTCAGAAGATGATTCCCCATGGCAGGCATCTTCCTGAGCCTATACCCAATATTGACACCAATTCAGTCGGACTGGGGCTGGTGGAGTAGGGGCACAAATTACCTACATTTTAGCTAGGGGAACCAAAAGTTTGTGGCAATAACATGGCATAGTGGGAACTCTTCTTGGTGGATCTTGGGTAGAAATTTAAGCAAGGATGACTTATTCGCCCCTCACCTCGTTGGTGAAGGGGTGTGAATCGTAGGAGCGTTCCAGAGAGAGGCTTCCAAAATGGTTGAATGTCAAAGTAGGAAGAAATGACTCCCTATATGGACCTTGGGGGTGGCAGTGACAATGAGGTACAGAAGCCTCAAAATCTTGGTGGGCCATATCCCTCATCGGGTGACCCCCTCATATTCGTACCGTTGGATAAGAATGTCAATCACTCTTCTCAAGATAAATTCTGAGGGTGAGATAGGGAATGGGCCTTTAGTAGCTGTAGTTATAGACGACGTTGTGGTGTAGGTTGAGCCATGAGGTATTATCGCATTAAAATTCCCCCTGCCCCTATGTTTGTGAGTGGGACACGACTGGTATCCTATAGCTTTGGTCCTTCAATTCAAGAAGATTCATCTATCAGTATGGATAATAGGAAATTAGTTCCCCAATGATGTTCAATCTTCCATAAAAGGATCAAGAGATCCCTGCTCATGATGTCGTAGACTGGAATTCCCAATGATTAACTGCCCCAAATTCTAGTGAGTTCCATGCTAGGCCCCCTATTTTCTTTTTGGGACCTGACACCAGATAAATGGATCTGGTGACACACTTATCTATGGATGTATCTAATGCTACTAATCCCCATGGTTTTAGGAGAAAATATTCATGTCAGGTTCACCATTTTCTATTTCTGATGCTTTCCAATGGGGTGTGTTGCCGCACATTCATCGACGACAACAATCACATTATATCCCACATTCCCACTTTCCAAATGTGGGTGGCATTCATCAGTTATTTAGAAATGTTTTCTCCTTGATCAAAATGGGGTGATGGTATTTCAGTCTCTCCTTTGGATTCCTCCTCGAAATTCATCTCCTAGTCTGGGTCTCCCTTAGAGATTAAGACATTGTTTGTGAAAATATCCACAGCTCCATCTCTTTGTGGACTCTCATTAATTACACTACTTATGTGAGGACATTCCAAAGGGTCAAGTAAGGGCAGAAACCATTGGTCAGGAGAGTAGTTGTGTTGGGAATCACTGACATTTTTGGATATTGGAACATTGGTACACCTGAATTGTCCCATATTAGAGGGATTCTCAAGGGCACAAAATCCCAAGGAATCCCACATTGATTGTGGGGTATCCTATAAAAGAGTCATGTCTCTGAGGTTTTCCTCAGCTTCCTATTTTTAACACCAGGCATGCCATGTGTTTAACATCTGGTGGAGACAAATCAGACTGATTAGAACACTTAAGAGAATATATCAGATTGGTACATCCCTTGGAGGGAGCACCTAGAATTTTTACCAGATGGATGGATCAAAATTCTCAATAAGTATGGACTTAGGATGGAGTGTCCCAAAAATAGAAGGTTTTACATTATGAAGACTGATATGGAAATCATAAAGGATGGATTAGAAGAGGAAACCCCAAAAAAAAGGGGGGTGCCAAGGTTTACTATTGGTTGAGATTGAACATCAAAGAGGGATCCTATGCACCCTATTTTGAAGATAGGGATCAAAACCCACATAGTTCGAAGGGGGGATTTGGGGATTAAACATGGTTAGATTCCCTTCTCAAGAGGGTCACTATTGTTTATATGGATATGATGTGCATGGATTATGCATGGTTAGATTCCCAAGTGCTGAAAAGAGAAATGGGATGAATGCGGATTACATAGATTAGTTACCGAAGTGGATGGTGTGATCTCATCAGGATGTGATGGCTTGGGTAAGAATCAGGATAGATAATGGATGATTGGGTGAAGTGGGTGGAATGAATGAGGTGGAACCGATGTGAAGGTGACCATTCTAGGATTGAACCTCAGGGAGGCTTCCTACATATCCCAATGGTTGGAAATAAAAGTCCCTATAGTTCGGTGGGGTGATGGGACACCTAAGGAGGCAACCTATGCTAAATGGAGCACATGGATAAGCACCCAAAGGAAATAAAACCTCCAGTTTGGGGAATGATCTTCCTAAAACAAAAAGGCTCAAAGGAGAGATCAGGATGGGAAATGGTTGATGGGATTGAACCTCAGGGAGGCTTCCTACATATTCTATATAGAAGGAAGGGATCAAATTCCATGTAGTTCAGGATGGGGGCATATAATCAGGGAATACCCAAAGTAAAATGACTTGGAGACGTGCTGATGGTTTATGTGTGGTTAGAGACCCTTCGCAAGAGGACCACTCTTGGTTGAAGGATTATGGTGAAGTGCGAGGATTATGCATGGCTAGTTTCCTAAGTGGATTAGAACACCTCAATGGGTAGATCTGAGAGATGTGCCCCAAAAAGGTAAGATGTCACATCAGGAGGGTATGTCGCTAGGATGGAGCACCAAATTTTACCATTGGTTGGGATTGAACCTCAAAGATGCGTCCTATATACCCAAAAGGGATCAAAACCCATGTAGTTCAGAGGGTGTAGTTTAACATCATATAGGATGAGTGAACCAATGTAAAATATCTAGGAAAAATGGATTGTGGGGAGTGATGGTCTTGAACCCATTGAGAGGCTTCCTACATACCCTATTTGGAATAAAGGGATCAAAGTCCACATAGTTCACTGGAGAGGGTCATCAGGCTTACTCATGGATAGTGGCCCATAATCATGCCAGAAATTACACATGGTTAGTGGCCCAAAGATTATGTCATGGTCACTGCTTACTCTAAGACCACATATTTTATGCTCGGTGTGAGAAAAAAGAGGTAACGACATACCTGACAATTGTGTCATGAAGGGTGCAACCATAAGGGATGTTGTGGGGATTACGCATGGCTAGTGGCCTAGGGAGTTAGAGATTGGGACTTAATATAGGAGGGAATCCCGAGAAGGTGGGTTGGGGATTACATGGAAAGTTCCCAAGGAAGACATGGTGAAAATGGACAAAGGGAGGAGAGAGAGATAGAGGATCAAGAAGGGGGGAAGAAAAAGGTTCCCAGTCCCATCCCCCCTCTGATCTTCTCAAACTTTCCTCACATGAAGAAACTTACAATTTTACATAATGTTTTGAGGATGTGGGATATTGGTAGTCTATAATCCTACAACTTAGATGATTAGGACTCACTCCTCATTCATTTGACTTACATAACTTGTACTAACCCGCAATTGTGGAAGGGAAGTCACAAGAAATGCTTAGCGGGAGTGAGGTGGAGGAGTCATCAATAAAGGGGTCCATGTTATCATAGCTATGTGAATAAGTAATATATATTATAATACCTATGATAAGAATCATAAGGTAGGTCAACACGACATGAAAAAATACTTGAGGGACTATAAAATCACTTCACACAAGCTTGGAGGGCCATGAAGGGAAGGGGTTCATAATGCCATGGGTCTTAGCTAGAGGAGCTTTGCAAAGGGTAGGATCTTCAAAAAGGAAGGTATATTCACAAAGGAAGAGTGATTCATGAAGAAAGAGAGATCTATTAAGGAAGGGTGTTTCATGAAGTAAAGACATCGGTGGAGAAGAGGTTCACCTTAGCCAAGAGCTCAATATTTGGAGAGTGCTCCCTAAAGGCATAATGCTTTGCAGAGCCTTAATCAACCCGAAGGGGCTCCCTCCTTTGAGAAGGACTTCTTCCTTCACGAATGGAATCCCTATAAGTAGGGAAAAATAATGTAGAAAATCATGGTTCACGATGCTCAAGTACCTTGGGAGATCTCTATTTTTCTCGGGTTCTCAATGATCAGGAGCTTCAAAAAATGGGAGGTTGGAAGGTGAAACGTTGGGGTAAAAATGGTTGTGGGGGGGGGGGGGTGGAGCTTTCTATTTATTGGAAATGGTGGTTCTTGGTGCTCGTGGGGATCACCATGAAGAAAAGAAGGGTATCATAGAGAATATGTGATTTCAGGAAGAAGAAAAGTGTTTGTCTTTTTTTTTCGGACTTGTGAAGGCACTATCACAGTAGCAATCATAGTGCATGCCATGTAGAACAAGGATTCCACAAAGGGGCCATTATCTTTCAAACTCATTCTAACTTAAAAAGACATCACTAACCTTCTTCTTAGTTTCAGAGGAAAGTATCTCCATGAATGAGCTTCACAAAACGGACTCCTTTGAGTATTTTGATGAATTTTGAGTCCATTTAGGTTCGTATTAGCTTCAAACCGGCCATGACTTGTTCATGCCTTCGATAACACAATTTGTAGCACCAAAAACTATAACAAACTCATTTTTTGAAAAATTCAGAAAACTAAATGATAAGAAAAACAAATTCCCAAAACTGACCTTTACATATTCAACCAAGGAAGGAACCTCAGAGACCAACTATCTACTTTTTTTACCTATACTCTTTTGGGGAATACTTTAAAAACCAAAATCATGAAACTAAATGAAATCACATATCAAAATAAAAATCCACACTTCATTTTCAAATCAACCAAATGAGATAAATTACACCACGACCACAACACATGAAATCCAAATCCCAAAAAAGGAAAAATCCAAAAAAAAGGTAGTATAAAAAACTACCACTTTTTAAAACATTTAAATCTCCCTTCTTGAATTTTTTTAGAAAACATAAAAATCCTTACAAACCAAACACCCACCATTGGTATTACATGAAGCCTAACATATATATGTAAATACCTTCCATATAAAGCAACCCTCCACAAATACCACCAACTATCCACTTTCAACATGCATACATTAATATATATGGTCATTTATAGAAATAATAAGGGTAAATACAAAACATTTTCCATTCCAAAAAAAAAACATTCAACCCAAATTCAAATTACCAACCAATTTTCATACCTTCCTCTTATCATTAAAGAATATTTTTTTCAAATTCACAAGCATATTTCATTTCACATTTTACAAAACTTTTCCAAAAAATCCCCAAAACATTTTCCAAAAAAAAATCCATTTCCAAAAACAATTACATTTCCAAAACAATGAATTTGATTTTCAAAAAAATTTCCATTTTTTATAATTTTATAATTTCAACGTTGATAAACCAATTTTTTTTAAAAAAAATAATGAAAAATTCTCAAAACCAACTTAAAACAAAACTTAAAAAAATAGAATCAACTTGATACCCACAGATCAAAAACCTCGAAAATAAAAAGAACAATCATGGCACAAGGCTTGGCCACACAGTTTGGCTGGGTGTACGCCAACTGAGTGAGTACAATAGCTGTTGATAGAGGGAGATAAATGGTCTATTCATGGTTTTCTAGACCATAAAAAACAACCATTCACCATCTAAATCCCTCTAAATTATCACAAAATTCTCAATATCAACCATAAATTCTAAAAAAAATAAAAAAACCTCTAAATATCAAATAGAAAAGATTGAATTTTGGGGAGAAACCATCCTAGAAAACCCTAGTAATTCAATAATCCTTTAAAATAGGTAGTGATCATGCCTTACCCATGATTGAACACTTGAATACCAACATTAATACCTCTTAACTACTAGAAATATCCATATAACAAGAGATAAACTAGCCTCTAATAACATTTTTTCATGAACCAACCTAGGTCAACCACAAACTGGTCACCTGAGCCAACCTACAACAAGTCCTAAGAGGAATTCATGATCCTCCTAGGCTGGAAACTAGTAACAAGAATTAAATATAACTCAATTGGGAAAGATTTATCCCATAAATGGTAGGTAAACAAACAAGAATAAAAAAACCAGTAGTGGAAAAATAAATAAAACTAAATGGTTAAAAATACCTCCAAGAAACCTTGTGGGTCACCACCAATCAAAAAACCACTCTTTCTCTAAGAGTGATCCATAACTAGAAGAACCTGAAACTAAAGAAGATAGTATAGGTGTAAGTAATAAGATTATCACTAGGTATTCCCAAAGAAGAACCACACCTTATGCCTTACCTTTAAAACCAAAACCATGCCATGCTAGTTTAAAATACGTATATTTAAAATAATATTTTCATTTCCTTTTAAAAAAAGTAAAAAATCTAATAATTTCAAAAGAACCATTTTACTATCCTTTTTTCAAAATAGTTTCCAACTAATGAAATGTTTTCCAATAAACCATTTTACAAAGAATAATATGTGGTGGGTAAAATACCCTAGTAAAAAACAAGTAGTGGAGAGAAGAGTACAAGTAAATAAGTGCTGAAATAAGAATCACTTGTAGAAACATAATAGTTGAAATGATTTTGTTAAAAAAATCACAAAACAAGAGAAATTAGAATACATGTGAATAAGATACCATAGGATATACCTAGAAACCAAGTGAAGGACCCTAAACATACTCAGTTTGGAATCCATTTTCTATTATATCAATTTGATCCATAGTCAATAACCAACATGTATGCTCTCAACCAACCTCACTAGTGGCACAAACCACATGGAATTTCCCTAACATGGGGATACATTACTTATAATCAAGAAAAAATATAAATTGTCTCTTGAATTCCACTATGAAACCTAGGATCCCATGACAGTAGTATAAAGGAAAAGCGAGGAGGTCATTACATGCTTGAAACTAACACAGGTTCCAACATGCATGCCTTTCCCACATCATGAAACAGTCCATGTGAAGAACCTCTCTAATTCGAGGATAACCATGGGGTTTCACATCATATAGTAATAGTTTCTAAGGTTCCAACTGGGCCTACACATCATGATAGTTCAAAACCATTTTTGAAAGAAATACTTTAAAGGATCCAAAAGGGCCTTACCAATTTTAATGAAACATAAAATATAAAATCAATCCAACCTTGAGAATACATTACATTTTCTAATACAAGGTTGAAAGAATATATTAACATGAAAAACTCACATTTCAAGTTTAGGTAAATTATGATAAATGAATGAAATTTCCATTTTTAAGTGTCATAACTAATTTTACTTGCATATACGTACCACATAATAATAAAAAATATTTTTAAAACACTAAATAAACCAAGGAATTCAATTTAAAGGCTTGGACATAGGGAAATTCCTCAAAACATGCCACTTTTGATGAAGATAACCTGAACCCGCTTCATGCTTACATGCATATAACCCTTCAGACACACACATATATATATGTACCCTTTGAACATATGTGTATATTATTGTATCTATGAGAGAATATGTATAAAGAGTATATATATATATAGATTCTCTTACCTATGTATACATGTGAAAGTCTCCTTCAACACTAGCAGCTCAAAACCACCTCAAAGAGGTCTAAGATGCACTACAAAAGTACACGGAACCCAAAAGTCCCAAAATCCCTAATTAAAAATTGAACAAAGAATTAAAACGGAAGGAAAACTACCCAAAGCCAAAGGATAACCCACCGAATTCGATAATCATATCTAGAATATGTATTAATCAGACCTCACGATCCCTAAGAACCAAGAACAAACAATAAAAATTCCAAAAAATGGGTTAGGGTTTGGATGGGTCATGTGCACCACAAGGGGGAGGAGAAAATGTGTAATAAAAATGGATGAAGAACTAATCAGAGGAGGACAAGGAATCATCAGATAAGACCATACTAGAAATCATGATCTTATTCAGTCAAGAACCAATGGAAGAGAGGAGATGAAAATGTACAACGGGACCCCTTCGGGTGTGGGTCGAGAAAACTAGGGGGGCCACATAAGGGTAATGGTGGGGGAGGTATTAAATAATAATAAAAAAAACAACAAAAAAAACAACAAAAAAAAAACAAAAAAAACAATATTATTATTATGATTATGACTATAATTATTACTGTTATTATTATTATTATTATTATTATTATTATTATTATTATTTGAACATTTTTTCATTTTCCATATATAATCCTAGAAACCACACATGGTTTGGCCGCATGGTTGGTCAAACCATGCACCAACTATGCACCTATACTAGAGGACCTGGAAAACCCACATGGGTAGACCAAAAAATTAGGGAAACCATGTGACAACTGTGTGATTTGTCTTTATAAAAAACTATATATGGGATTACATTAGTTATTCATAGTGTCTACTAATAGTTCCCCAACTGTGCTCCTATTCTAAAAACCCAAAAGTTTAAAATTTAAACATGGACCAGAATAAAACCGAAAAGAAAGGCTAAATATAATTAAATAATTAAAATAATTAATATTTCAATACCGGGGTATGATAGAGAAGTTTCTAGTTTAAGGTCATAGAGATTGGACCAAAGTTGTGAATAGTTTAAAGTCATAATTCTTGGACTTAGGTTGATTTAGTTTAAGTTCATATAGCTTTGACCAATAAAATTCATGAGAAATACCATTTGAGAAACTTAACATTAGTGGGAGGTGTGATACACCCTATGTTCATGGTAGTTAAAGAATATTATCTATTGGAAAGTCCTCATAGACAATGTAAGGTCCTTCCCATTTAGGTTCCATCTATGGATGCTTTTTTTCATCCATCATTAGTGTTCTAAGAGAAAACACCATGTCACTCTAAAGGAAGGAGTGGAGATGGACCATCTTGTTGAATGCTCTTGATAACCTATTTTTTTATTCTCTAAGTTTTGTAACACCCAGATATTATTTTATTTAAGATCTTCCAACTTAGTTAGACTGACTTCCACTATTCTATATAGAATCTTATGGTCATTAAAAACCATTTAGAGTGATGAAAGATGACCCTAAATAGGTAAAATTTCATATTTTCTATACACTATGGAGTATGGGGTCACATGGGTGCAATTTCTAGTTGTTTTCTGATAGTCCCAGATGGAATTAGGGAGTTTATCGGGACAACTCTTTTTCTTTAGGCCCATTATCTTCTACAGGATGTTATAAAAGTTTTTTGAATGTCTCAATCTATGAATTGGCCTATTAATGGTATCAGGAAGTGTATTTAGACTAGATATTGTACATGGAATATAATTTCTTCATCTCGAATACTCGAAAATTAGTTCCATTGTCTATGAGAATAGTATGAGGAACCCAAACTGATAAATGGTGTGGGATTTTACAAATTCAATCACAAAACATTTTTTTGATTCTTTGAGGGGAAATGCTTTTTCCAACTTTTATAAGAAGTCATTTTCATTCAAAATGGACCTACACTGTCAAGTTATCATTGGTGGGTAGGGAATCACAATGTCGAGTCCTAAAATTGTGAAGGGTCAAGAGTATTTGGCAGTGTGGAGAAGCTCCAACAATTGATGCACAAAGTTGGCATGGATATGACATGAATGAAACCTCTTGGAGAACTTAATGCAGTCATGAACCATAGTGGGATAGAAGTGAACCAAACTCTAAACTTGGTGAGAGATCTTTAATAATGCTTTATGGGCTTCAAAGGACCCAACATGGACCACTTGCTTGACTTGAGGTGTCTCATATTATTTTTTTGTAATGAAGAATAATTCCATCAAACCCACTCCTGTAGAGGGATTTCTCAAGGTTTGGGTAACTATGGAGGGTAAAATCTACTACACTTTAGGAGATTCACTCATACTTGGCTTGTCTTATTAGAAGAATGTCATGTTGGATACACTTGATAAAGGGATTCATCCAATCATGCATCTCCCCAATCACATGATAATTTGAGGGCCTTAGTGTAGAAGTATCGGTAATTAGTTGGTATACATGTTGATTACCATCATCTTCAGAAGTGGTGGGGGAAATTACCCTTCTGTGTGCCATATTAATGATTAGGTTATCTTGATCAGGATCTGTAAGGGATATATATAAGCATGATAGAGTGTTGGATTGACCGTTCTATGACTGTGGTACATGTTTCACCTTTTTCTATAAATTTAATGGGGATATCAACTAATGATTCCATTCCAAAAGAGTCACAAGATCTTTATTTCTAATGATATATCCTCCCTTGATCATCTTGATGACTAGCTCAGAGTCTCTCATCATATGTAGATAGGGTAAATCACTCTCAAGGGACAATTTGAGAGCAGTGATGAGGTCATAGTATTCTACCTCATTATTAGTACAACCTTACAATAATAGAAATTAGTACAGAAGGATTTTCAGTACTGGAGTGATGAAGACAATTCCTAGGCCCACTCTATTGATCTTGGAGTTATCGAGCCTTCTACCAGTCAGACTCTAGGAGACACCATCAAAATGCATCTGCCAAAATGGTACAACCTGATCTACTAAGATAATAGATCCATATGGGAAATCAATTTCCATGAATAGTTCCTCAAGTGTCAGGAACACAACCAGGAACTCTACCAGTGCTTGGCCCTTGACTTCTTTATATGAAAAAAACCCGATATCAAACAGTTGGAGGATTACGATCCAGTTCACCAATTACCCTGTCAACATGGGGTGGTTGATAATATACTTTGTATTTCAACTCATGACACTAAATGTATCTCATGGTTTTGGAAATAATGTCATAACTTATACACTATATATACCAGCAAGAGGGAAATCTTCTTGATGGTGGAGTATCTGGCTTCTGTGTCGAGGATCATGTATTTGAGATAATATAATATTTTTTTCTCTGCTATCATTATTTTAATGACCTAGAAGGACATGAATGGATCATTCTACAGTTTTCACATAAAGGACTAGAGTATTTCCTTAGATGGGTGGAATAAAAACTAAAGCCCTTGAAAAGGGATTATACTTAACGACCACATTTGCAATAAATTGGTGAACATGTGATAAGTGGACTTAGAGGCCCCAAAATTCATGGAGGTTTCATGGGGAAGGAATTTGGTTGATAAAAATAATTTTATATGGATCAATATTGATTCCTCTATATCTGATAATGAAGCTAAGAAATTTTCCAGAGGTGACCTCAAATTCACACTTCAAGGGGTTCATCTTCAAGTGGTGGGAATAGAGGAAGTAAAAAATTTTCTCAAGATCTCTGATATGGTACAAGTATTGGAAGGATATGACCCCCAAATCATCTACGTAACACTCCATCAACATAATTATGATAAATTTTAAGATACATTTCATGGAATACTGGTAGGTGGCTCCAACATTCTTCAAAACAAAAGGCATCACCTAGTAGAAAAAAGTTCCCTAGGGTTCCTTAAAAGGTATTAGACTCCTCATCCTCATGGTATATATGGATTTTATTATAACCATAGTATCCATACATGAAGGTTAGGTATTGGAATCCAAATATATAATTAATCAATAACTCTATCACTGAAATGATAAGATCATCCTTCAAAAAATGGTGGTTGAGGTCACAAAATTCAATGCAGAATTTGATCTGCCCATTCTTTTTCCTAACTGGGATGATGTTAGCTATCCATCCGGGGTGCTAAACCTATCTAATGAAGTTGTTCTTAATAAATTTTTAACTTCAACCTCGACCATTGAATTGTGGGAAGGGTTCATTTTATAGGAGTACATTTGAACCCAAGGTGACCCACTGGGAGTAAAAGGTGATGAATGAAAACCTAAAGGTCAAGCCTTGGAATCTCATCATAACACTAAGAAAATATGTTATTGTGTTATTTTAGGAAGGCCACATACTATTATTTCTTATCTGGAGACATGGATGCACAGATCAATTTCATCCTTGGATCTTCCTCAGTGCGAAGGTTCACCTGAGTCAGTTCATCAATAGTGGTGGAGGCACCCTTCTCAAATGAAGGAGGGGTGTCTTCTAGATTCTCTTTATCATTTGAGATATGTGATTCATAGGGAGGAAATAGGTCTCTTGAAATTGCAATCTTGGGAATGAAATCAGAACATGATATGTTGGGGGAAGATCCTTCAATTATGGATTCTTTCTTTGTAGAAACTACAACAAAAATGACGATGATCCAATCCTATATGGTTTTTGACCATAAGGACTACTAATAATATCAAATTAATGTTAATGGGTAAACTTTTATCAAATTAGACTAGCCTTTTGAAACATGATGAAATGTTGTAGATTAATGTCCATGGGGTGAACTTTTCGATACTTTACAGGAGTAGGGTCTTCGGTATAAGTCAAACCTATCCTGTGTAAAAGTATGAGGTAATTTTCAAGCACTGCTTCCTGGGGACTATAAAAAAACTTCCTAGATATGGTGTCATTGGTTCTAATTGATGAATTGGAAGGAAAATATATCTTTCATGTCTGACCAAGGATCTTCTATATTGGTTGTTAGATCATTGGGGGAATTGATATGCTCAACCTCATCAATTTGGGGATATTTTCCTTCCCTTTTATAGTACTCAACATATAGATAATGGGAATCAAAAGAGTCAAAAGGAGAATAATCACCCTAGATCAACCCTACACAACAATTAAGGGAGTATTTATGGAACTAGTGGAATGAAGAGGGTACCACTATGTACAGTTGGAGTTAGGGCCTTCCCAACTGGGTGTTGTAGGATATTTCATGTGATACTACCATAAATTTAGTTCTTTCCACCATGCCATATAATTGAGTATTCAGTTGAATCTTATCACATGACTTTTGTTTTATCTAATCACATCCATAAATTATAAAGTTAGGGGTGATTATATCCTCTTCCATGAGCCCCAATGTGTGTAGTGTTTGGTTAGGGATGAGATTGACCCCGAGTTTAGTATCCACCAAGTAGTGGTGAAATTATGAACCTTTGAATTAGCCAATGATATATAGCGGGTTTATGTTCCCCCCATATAGTGGCACCCTTATATTCTTCTAAAAATGAGATAATGGCCTAATATTCCTCTTGATAGACTTCCTCTATGTTATAATCCCCAGTGATAGCTACCCAAGTCTCAAAATAAAAGGGGATATTCAAAGATTCAATGAGGGATTCACACATTTACTTTGAAAAGTGGAGATCTTCAATGATTGAGTGCCTCATGGGTATACCAACAAGGCACTTTAACACATCATAATTTTTGGATAGGATAATTTTTTTCCTATACAAGGTCACTCTTTAGTAGGGGGGATAACATAAGTTGTAAACTAGGGTTAGGTGGCCTGACCAGTTCTAGAGGTACTCTACTATTGGTTAGACGAACTACCATAAAAAAGTCATGACTGAGAACCATATGGATGAGTTAGAGCCTTGGTTAGTCATGGTTGATTACAATGAGTTTGTGGCTAATGTAATAGTCAAATAATATAGTCAACCATGGAGGCATTCTTGATAAAACATATTGGGAAGGATTTACTTGTTGAGCCCTAAACAAGGCCTTTTTCCTTGTTTTAGTAGCATGAAAAAAAATAGTTTTCGGCATTGGCATGGACATTCTATTTACTGGTGTTTCCTCTACCTATCATTTTATGATTCTAGATGAAGATGATAAGGGGTTTTTTATAGTGTTACTCATCATTGATAATGGTGTAGCAATCCAAAAGCTCAAAAACATTCACAAATGTGTATTCTTGTTCCTCTTCAGTGGAATAGTCCAAGATTGGATGAACCTTGGGAGTGATTCCCAACTCACAAGAGATGAAATCATTGAGGGTTTAGGATGGTTTCAACATTTATGGGGGACTATGATTTATCTTGAGTTTTTGAAATTTTCTCATTCAATACTTCGAAGTATGTGATGAAGATGTAGATGCAGCGACTATAGTATCCATAGTGTCTGCAAGAGGTTCTAGTTTTCTCAAGAGAGCATAGATAATACCATAGGTGAGAGAGACTTTATTTTGTGCCAACCAGTCATTATACTTCTATGTTCCATGGCTGGGCATCTATTTCCACTCACTAGAGTCTTTACTTCCACAGTAAAGGTCAGTAGAGACACGTTCCACTTGTGTCAGGATATCACCCGATTTGTCTAAGCAATGATCCAATTGGTCCTAGAGCTAATCCTTGAAGAGAAATCATTCTCTATTAGAATAAAAAAGGATATTGTGTTACAATAATTGATTGGAGTGATCTATAAGTTCAACCTCTTGGGGTCTCCTACATTATAGTGGATTTAGAATCCCTTTCTCTAGGGTGAATTTGAAATAACCTTAGGCTTGCGAATCCTTGAAAGAGTAGGTATTGTTCATTATTTCTATTAAAGTATAGAGGCCCGAAGCTTGGCATGCATGGAAATTACATTACTTTTGCGGAATACTTAATACATAACAAAAACAGACACACAAGGACCATAATAGTTTAGTGTCTTTGGAAACTCGGAACGTAATCTTCTAATCATGGTGAAAGATCTTCAACATCTCCCATAAAGATCTTACCCTTTTGGTTTTCTTACCTAAAACCTTTCTTTAAATCCCAGGGAAAAGAAAACATATAAAGGGTGAGCTCAAATGCTCAGTAAGGGTAAGAAAGGATAAAATAAAACAAATCATATACATTTGAACTTAAAAACATGAACACAATGTTTAAACATCAAAATCTTGGGTAATGACATAAAACATGGCAGTACATAGGGCAAAGAAGAATGGGAATAAAAAATGTAATTGTGGAATCCATTAAACACATGTTATGATTTCCATTGTAGCCAAGACATTACTGCCAAGACCATCTTTGTGGACAAAGTCCCTTACTGAACCAGGTTTACTTTCCGTTCCAGCCCTGTATTACTGAAACAGATTTACTTTCCGTTTCATCCATGTCTATCTCATGAGATATAAATATTTACCCAATTAATTGGAGGGAGATATAGGTCCCACCCATATCATAATGAAATCATTCTTACTTGTGCCATAACATAAACATAAATCATTCATCATAACCCAAAGAATAAAACGGGTTTCATAAACATCATCCCATCATAACATAATCGATATAAAACGAATGGATATCATTTTATCATAAGAAAACTGAAACCATGTAAATCATAGAGAAATTATACTTGAATCATACACATATGAAATAATGTAATGTTAGATAGAAAATGGTTTTGATAAAACACTTGAAATGAATTCTTGAGGAAAATATCCTTTCTTCTTCAAAATCATTTTCTTTTCTCAAAATGCCATGAAATTTTAAAAGAAAAGGATTTTATTGAAAATAACCATGAAAAATAGTAGATGAATCTTCTTGAAAATTAGGTGATATGAAACTGTAAAAATCCGTTCATGCTGTATATGTTTAAAAAAACATTCTTCTCGTACTTTTTCCAGAAAAGTCAAAAAGTACCTCGTAACGTAAAAAAAAGAAAGATTCCATACATACCATGTGGTAAAAGTCAAAAATGGGTAAAAAGGAGTTTAAACATACATGAAAACATTTTTATAAAACTTGGACATGGATGATAAATATAATCCTAGTAAATACTTACGTATAAGCAATCTTAGATAGAAAACAATCGAGATTGCAACATTATCCCTTACCTTATGTCCGATATGCTTAGTATGTATCCAAAACTCCTGTATAATTATTTAAATAATGTCATTGAATTATTAAAGAATCATATTCATTGTTATTATATCATATATGGTTCACTTATGACTTTATATTACCCATTCTTTTGTAAATTCCATGTTAAAGCAGCGTTTTGGGTGAAATCGTTTTATTTATCGTACATGTTTGGACTTGTTGTTCTTGATATTATAATTAATTATATCATGATTTAATTACTTCCAGAATGTAAATAATGATTTATATATCATATATATTCAGTATATATATATATATATAATAGATAGATAAATGTAATTAAATACACCGTTCATGGGAACGGTAGGCCGTACGTACACATGAACGCTGTTTTCGTTTACTTATTGAATTGAATGGAATTAAGTAGATGACATACATACATAAATACCGTAGAATTTTTTATTTAATATATTTAATTATTATTCATTATATATACTTTATAATCATTCATGAATGGTTAACATGGAGAATGAATCTCATCGCGTCGTGGAGACGGTAGTCTGTACGTACGCACGAGCGATGATGTCATTCCCATAATTATTGAATAGAATTGGAGTGCATGGTATAATATCTGAGAATCAGTATGATGTTATAATAATCATACATAGTTATTCTTTACACCATTATACCCATCCAAGTAAGGTGGTGGTGGAAAAACATATTACACCACGGCGTGGAGACGATATTCTATACGTACGCACACGCGGTGATTTCGTTTTCCATAGGATGGATAGAAGGTGAAATAAGGTTGTTTCATATTTATAAAAACATATCAGTATATGATGGATACTGATGTTATTACTTCATTATTAAACCACTAAATAATAGGAAGTAGAAAAAGAAAGAAACTTGAAAGAATCAGTAGAAGGTATTACCTCTTCCTCGAAGTGCCTCCTTTGAACTTCCTCTTAGGGCACTAGAGTTGGTCTTTTGAGAAAACCAGTACCTCTATAAGGTTTATAGGGAACTGGGGAAGTGAAATGGGCATATGTTTTCTGAGAATCAAGGCTCAAAATGGTGTGAGGAGGAGATGGAGGAGGTGCCCTTTTATAAGGGAGGAGAGGGGTACCTTTGGAAATCTTAAAAATATTAATTTATAATAAATCTAGCCCCACTTAAAAACATCCAAAAAAGGACTCATATTTAAAGATTAGATGATATAGGGTTGTAATATCATCAAAAAATAAAATTTAGACATTTATGTAATTTATTTTAAACATTATCAACTTGATTTATCCTTATTTAATCTATTAAATTTTATTTGTGGTAATAAGATTCTATATTTTAAATTGTTATAAATAATTACTTATGTGCTGTGAATTATCCATAATTAGATAATTTATGACATTTTAGAATATATAAATTTCAATTTATAATTTTTAAATATTTCTTGTGATTTTTAAACAATTTAATAATATGTTATTTTTATAAAATAACAATAGTGTCAATTTTGACATTATTTATTTATTTGAATTTAAATAAAATTCAAACAGAGGATATATTCAAAATAAAATATTTAATAGGTTCCTAAAATATCATAGTAATCTAGAAAATTAGTGGATAACATTAAATAGTTTATATAATATTTATTTTATTATTTGTAAAACCATTTATTTGATATTTCTCTTAATAAAATAATTACTACAACATTTTTGTATAATTATTAAATATACTTATTTGTTGCATAAAAATTAAAAATAAAATACTAGGATGACGATAAATCTTATATCTTTCATAATAATACATTTAGTCGAATTTATCTTCTAAAATACCCAAATTTTAAAATGTTATATTTATTAAATTATGAAGGTGACAACTTTGACATCATATAAAGTAAAATAATATAAGTGTCATAATCACTTTTATAAGACTCCCAACGGTCATATATTCTGTCATTGGATGATTATGGTATATATATACATTACTAGTAAGTTTTTATCAGGTTTTTGGGCCCTTTAATATGTATTACTATTTCAATAAAAACAATATTATTTATTTTTTACTAAATAAAACATTTCTGCATCATTAATGTATAAGCTAATAAGGAAATTAAATAACTCTTAAAAATTACAAATAAATTATCATGATAAAGATAAAAATTTTATATTTAAAATGAGTATTTATAAATGAATTTATATTCTTTATAACCTTATATTAAAAATACTTTAATTATTAAAGTTTGAGTGATACATATTTCACTTTTCTTTAAATAAAATAAAATAAAAGTCTTAATCACATCCAAGTGGGTTATAATGGATTCCATTTCAACGAAAATATGACTTAGGAAGAAGTATAATCCTCCAATTGTATTAATACATGTGTTAGGGTAATTTTATAATATTATATTTACCCTTAATTACCTGATTTACCTTTAATGATGATAAATAAAATTTACCATAGTTACTATTCATAATGCCCAAAAATAAAAAGTAGTTTTTTAATATAAATTGGACCCACTGATTCCAAATATGGAATAAAATTTTTCAAATTCAATACACAGAAGTTTCAGAAATTAAATTAAAATTAACCCCGTTGTCGAAAGAAAACGGGTTTTTGTTTAAAACATTGCAAAAGATTGAATTGATTTAACCTACGAATTCAATGTAAAATAAATGATAATGACATACATTATATTAAATGGTAAAAATATATTCTATTTATACTTTAAAACCATTCAATATTATAATTTAACCACATAAATTATTACGATGAAAAAAGTTGTTTTTAATTAAAATATAGCGTGTTTTTACTATTCATTAAAACATGAAAGTTATCATAATAATATGAAAAATTTATCCAAGGTAAAATTTTATATCCTGATTCCAAATAATAATTTTATTTTGTAAAATTTAACTTATAAACATGTCAAAAACTAGATTTAATGTGGGTGCACCATCAAAAGGCGGCAAAACTGCATTTTTTGAAAAATACTTATTTTACCCGAAAAATTTATTTTATTCTCATACCATGTTCTAGAAAATGAGTATGATGAATAATAATGTTATAAAATTCAAAATTTAGTTAATACTATTCATAACGACTAGTTCATGATAATATTATAACCATATATCGTTGTTTAGTGAAACCTAGTATTGCGTACAACACACGCTATCGAGGAAGGTCGCGATTGCTTGTAATGAAAACCAGGTCTGGGTTGCGTGTAGTGAAATATCCCTTTGGTGTTGAGTATAACATAATTCAAAACTTATTTCATTTATACATTAAACAAAATCGATACTTAATGTTGCGTAGAATAATTTCTACAAAACAAACTTGAAATTGTGTGTAACACGAGCCAATAATAGTGTTGCGTATACTGCAAGCTAATACAGTGTCGCGTATAGCACAAGATAATTTTGGTGTAGTGTACAATACAATACATCAATGAAATTAAAAGAATATTCTTCATAAAATCTCGGGGTGTTACATTATACCCCCCTTAAAATGAATTTCGCCGTCGAAATTCGTCGGGGTTATAAATGGTTTACTACTTGAAAGTTTCTTTCATAGAAACCCACATCGTAAAAAGGAATACTAAAACTAAATTTTAAAAAGTAAATTACAAAATTTAACTGTTACCCAGATTAACTCATCACTGAGTTTCCACATATGAGAACATAGGTAGAAATATGGATATGGAAGAAAAATCTAACTGTCATGTTCTGATGGAGAGTGGTAGAGAACATGGCTATGAAAAAAGTACAACAGTCACAATGCCATAAATTTGTGCTGATCTAAGGTACCATATGATTCATTCGATATTAGAGAACTAGGACAACATTTTTGGTTTTCAAGATCATTTCCCAAATGTTGAAGAATTTTTGAATTAAAATAAATACTTACTTGATTTTGGTATAAACTCACCGTTGTTCGTGCCTTGAACAATTTCCACTTCATCTCTTAAAGAAATGAAGTTGAATTGGTCATTTGTGAAGTGTTAGAAGGTCATGCGATAAAATTTTCGGTCATTCCATCTGTTTCTATCGCAAAATGTTTGGCACAATTTATTAAATATACATAAGTCCATCTATGCTGAGATTAATCATATATGGTGGCTAAAATGGACTTATACTTCATCTATCATAGCGCTTAATAAAATAAAACTAGTTTTTACAAACCAGAGACTTCCAGTAGGCCAGTGGTAGGCGATAAAGGCCTGTCGCACTTCGGTTGTGGGTTCTATTCCCACAACCTTGTCCGACGCGACGGGTTGTCGCCCGTCCTGCAGGTTGTCCTTTTTTCTCAAACTATACTATCATAATATCAAAAAGATTTATCCTTAAAAAATAATATCTAATGTCCAAATTAATCCATTCCAACCTTTAGGCTTTTTGAAAATACTTATGTCTAATATTATAGCATAAAGAGAATGATTACTAAAAAGTTCATATAACAAGCATGTGAATAACATCATTTATCCCTCATATATCACAAGATATATCTTTTTGATCGCATTCCAAACATGTGAATACCTTAATCTTGTATTCTCGGAAAAAATGAATACCCATTAAACCTTACTGAAAACATGAATACTGTCAAAAGTTAACTCTTTCCACATACCAAAATCTCAAAATTTCGATATCCTCAAACCATGGTATCAATTTGTCCTTATATCAGTCATGAGCTCATGAATACTATCAAAGATATTATTTTATCCTTATCCATTCATTATGCGCATATCATCTGCTTTCCAAAAATATTTCAGTCACTTTTCATGGTTACCAGTACCATATTCTTATTGAAAACCACAATTGACCAATACATAGATATTCCAATATACCATAAAAGTACCTCAAAAAAATTATTCTTTAATACCAATACGTAAACACTTCAATCCATCCTCTTCAATGATTCTCATGGAATAAGTCCATCCTTGATTTAGAAGTAACCTCTTAGGTCAGGGCATTGAGTTGGGTAATGCCCATGTTCTCCACAGATAAGACATTGAACTCCATAACAGTCGGTCACTCTATGAACCTTCTCTCCACACAAATTACATCTTCCCCTCCATTTGATGTATTCATCAAGGTTCTTCTTCACTTATTTAGAAATCTCAATCTTCCTTTCTTTATGCTCCTCAACATGCGAACATGCATAAAATTCTATCTTCATCTTATTTGATGAATTAGGAATACCACTAAATTTCACCTTGTTAATCATATATCGCGATGACTGATTCGGAATAATCACAATGTCATTCTCTCTAGGCATTACTCAATTTCGTTGCTCATAGTAACCAATTTTTCCATTGCATTCAATGTTAACCAAATTCCTTCTGGTTCCCTCCATTAACTAAAACACAAAAACAATTCTGTGAAAGGTAAAAATCATACAAGGAAAATAACATAATCAATGGGGAGTACCTTCGACATCTAACATCTTAGGTTTAATTTTAATATAGTTACCATAATTCTAGGACTATAAACTATACTTATACTTAACCTTAGGGACATCCCTAGACATACCTTAGAAATATCTCTAGGGATCTCACTGAAGTTTTCATATCCTAGTTTCCAAAGGCTAACTAAACCTTTCCTCTGATACCAACTGTAGAGGCCCAAAGCTTGATGTAAATGGACATTAAATTACTTTTTCTAAATACTTAATACATAAAAAAAATAGACACACAAGGACTGTAATAGTTTAGTGTCTTTGGAAACTCGGAATGTAATCTTCTAATCGTGGTGAAAGATCTTCAACATCTCCCATAAAGATCTTCCCCTTTTGGTTTTCTTACCTAAAACCTTTCTTTAAATCATGGGGAAACGAAAACATATAAAGGGTGATCTCAAATGCTCAGTAAGGGTAAGCATGGATAAAATAAAACAAATAATATACATTTAAACTTAAAAACATGAACACAATGTTTAAATATCAAAATCTTGGGCAATAACATAAAACATGGCAGTACATAAGGCATAGATCATGAAGAAACATTAATCATGATAAAATAGCATGGGAATAAAAAATTTAATTGTGGCATCCATTAAACACATGTTATGATTTCCACAGTAGCCAAGGCATTGCTGCCAAGACCATCTTAGTGGACAAAGTCTCTTACTGAACCGGGTTTACTTGCCGTTCCAGACCTGTATTACTGAACCAGATTTACTTTCCGTTTTATCCATGTCTATCTCATGAGATATAAATCTTTACCCAATGCATTGGAGGGAGATATAGGTCCCACCCATCTCATAATGAAATTATTCTTACTTGTTCCACAACATAAACATTAATCATTCATCATAACCCAAAGAATAAAATGGGTTTCATAAACATCATCCCATCATAAAATAATCCATATAAAACGAATGGATATCATTTCATCATAAGAAAACTGAAACCATGTAAATCATAGAGAAATTATACTTGAAACATACACATATGAAATAATGTCACCTTATATGGAAAATGGTTTTGATAAAACACTTGAAATGAATTCTTGAGGAAAATATCATTTCTTCTTCAAAATCATTTTCTTTTCTCAAAATGCCATGAAATTTAAAAAAAAAGGATTTTATTGAAAATAACCATGAAAAATTGTATAGGAATCTTCTTGAAAATTAGGTGATATGAAACCGTAAAAATCTGTTCATGCCGTATAAGTTAAAAATACATTCTTCTCGTACTTTTGCCGGAAAACTCAAAAAGTACCTCATAACGTAAACAAAAGAAAGATTCCTGACATACCATGTGGTAAAAGTAAAAAATGGGTAAAAAGGACTTTAAACATACATGAATTTTTTTTTATAAAACTTGTACATGGATGATAAATATAACCCCAGTAAATACTTACGTATAAGCAATCTCAGATAGAAAACAATTGAGATTGCGACATTATCCATTACCTTATGTCCGATATCCTTAGTATGTATCCTAAACTCCTATATAATGATTTAAATAATGTCATTGACTTATTAAAGAATCATATTAATTGTTATGATATCATATATGGTTCACTTATGACTTTATATTACCCGTTCTTTTGTAAATTCCATGTTAAAGCAGCGTTTTGGGTGAAATCGTTTTATTTATCGTACGTGTTTGGACTTGTTGTTCTTGATATTATAATTAATTATATCATGATTTGATTACTTCCAGAATTTAAATCATGATTTATATATCATATATATTCAGTATATATATATATAATAGATAGATAAATTTAATGAAATACACCGTTCATGGAGACGGTAGGCCGTACGTACGCATGAACGCTGTTTTCGTTTCCTTATTGAATTGAATGGAATTAAGTAGATTAAATACATAAATAAATCAAGTAGAATTTTTATGTCATATATTTAATTATTATTCATTATATATACTTTATAATCATTCATGAATGGTTAACATGGAGAATGAATCTCATTGCGTCGTGGAGACGGTAGTCCGTACGTACACACGAGCGATGATATCGTTCCCATAATTATTGAATAGAATTGGAGTGCATGGTATAATATCTTAGAATTATTATGATGTTATAATAATCATATATAGTTATTATTTACACCATTATACCCATCCAAGTAAGGTGGTGGTGGAAAAAAGGATTACACCACGACGTAGAGACGGTATTCCGTACGTACGCACGCGGGGTGATTTCGTTTTCCATAGGATGGATAGAAGGTGAAATGGGTTTGTTTCATATTTATAATAACATATCAGTATATTATGGATACTGATGTTATTAGTTCATAATTAAACCACTAAATAATAGGAATTAGAAGAAGAAATAAACTTGAAAGAATCAGTAGAAGGTATTACCTCTTCCTCGAAGTGCCTCCTTTGAACTTCCTCTTAGGGAACTAGATTTGGTCTTTTGGGAAGACCAGTACCTCTATAAGGTTTCTAGGGAAGTGGGTAAGTGAAATGGGAATATTTTGGTCGAGATTCAAGGCTAAAAATTGTGTGAGGAGGAGAGGGATGAGATTCTCTTTTATAAGGGAGGACAGGGGCACCTTTGGAAATCTTAAAAATATTAATTTAAAATAAATCTAAACCCACTTAAAAACCTCAAAAAATGACTCATATTAGAATATTAGATGAGATAGGGTTGTAGTAGAATCAACCAATAAAATTTAGACATGTAGGGAATTTATTTTAAACATTATCAACTTGATTTATCCTTATTTAATGTATTAAATTTTATTTGTGGTAATAAGATTCTAAATTTTAAATTGTTCTAAATAATTACTTATGTGATGTGAATTATCCATAATTAGATAATTTATAAAATTTTAGACTATATAAAATTCAATTTATAATTTTTAAATATTTTTGTGATTTTTAAACAATTTAATAATATGTTATTTTTATAAAATAACAATAGTGTCAATTTTGACACTAATTATTTATTAGTATTTAAATAAAATCCACACAGAGTATATATCATAACTAAAATATTTAATAGGTTACTAATATGTCATAGTAATATATAAAATTAGTGGAGAACATTAAATAGTTCATATAATATTTATTTTACTATTTGTAAAACCATTTATTTGATATTTCTCTTAATATAATAATTTGTAAAACATTTCTGTATAATTATTAAATATACTTATTTGTTGCATAAAAATTAAAAATAAAATAATAGTATGAATATAAATATTATATATTTCATAAGAATACATTTAGTCAGATTTATCTTTTAAAACGCCCAGATTTTAAAATGTTATATTTATTAAATTATGAAGGTGACAACTTTGACATTATATAAAATAAAATAATATAAGTGTCATAATCACTTTTATAAGACTCCAAACGATCATATATTCGGTAATTGGATGATTATGGTGTATATATACATTACCAATAAGTTTTTATCAGGTTTTTGGGCCCTTTAATATGTATTACTATTTTAATAAAAATAATATTGTTGATTTTTTTCTAAATAAATAATTTCTGCATCATTAATGTATAAGCTAATAAGGTAATTAAATAACTCTTAAAAATTACAAATAAATTACCATGATAAAGAAAAACATTTTATCTTTCAAATGATTATTTATAAATGAATTTATATTCTGTATAACCTAATATTAAAAATACTTTAATTATTAAAGTTTGAGTGAGACATATTTCACTTTCCTTTAAATAAAATAAACTAAAAGTCTTAATCACATCCAAGTGGGTTCTAATGGATTCCATTTCGACCCAAATATGACTTAGGACGAAATATAATCATACAATTGTATTAATACATGTGTTAGGCTAATTTTATAATATTATATTTACCATTAATTACCTGATTTACATTTAACGATGGTAAATAAAATTTACCATAGTTACTATTCATAATGCCCACAAATAAAAAGTAGTCTATTAATATAATTTGGACCCAATGATTCCAAATATGGAATCCATTTTTCCAAATTCAATACACAGAAGTTTCAGAAATTAAATTAAAATTAATACCGTTGTCAAAAGGAAACGAGTTTTTGTTTAAAACATTGCCAAAGATTGGATTGATTTAACCTATGAATTCAATGTAAAATCAATGCTAATGAAAAAAATTATATTAAATGGTAAAAATATACTCTATTTATACTTTAAAACCATTAAATATTATAATTTAACCACATAAATTATTACGATGAAAGAAGTTGTTTTTAATTAAAATATAGCGTGTTTTTACTATTCATTAAAACATGAAAGTTATCAGAATAATATGAAAAATTTATCCAAGGTAAAATTTTATATCCTGATTCCAAAGAATAATTTTATTTTGTAAAATTGAACTTATAAACATTTCAAAACTAGTTTTAATGTGGGTACTCCATCAAAAGGCGGTAAAACTGCATTTTTTTAAAAATACTTATTTTACCCAAAAAAATTATTTTATTTTCATACCATGTTCTAGAAAATGAGTAAGATGAATAATAATGTTATAAAATTCAAAATTTAGTTAATACTATTCATAAAGGCTAGTTCGTGATAATATTATAAACCATATATCATTGTTTAGTAAAACCCGGTATTGCGTACATCACACGCTATCGAGGAAGGTCGCGATTGCGTGTAATGCAAGCCAGGTCAGGGTTGCGTGTAGTGAAATCTCCTTTTAGTGTTGCTTATAACATAATTCAAAACTTATTTCATTTATTCATTAAACAAAATCTATATTTAATGTTTTGTAGAATAATTTCTACAAAACGAACTTGAAATTGTGTGTAACATGAGCCAAGAATAGTGTTGCGTATACCGCAAGTTAATACGGTGTCATGTATAGAACAAGCTAATTTTGGTTTAGCATACAACAAAAGACATCAACAAAATTAAAAGAATATTCTTCATAAAATCTCTGGGTGTTACAGAAAGTAACTCTAGGTTCTCATCCCCAAAGAGGGGATAGGGAAACATTCTCTCTATGAGGTTGTGCTTGTTCCTGATAAGGCTACATCAAGCGAGGTTATGCCTGGTGGTGCTACACTTGGTGGGGATCATCCGGTAAAGTTTTTAGTAGGTGTACTAGATTAAAAGCCTCTCTATGAACAACATCAATTGTCTTTACTTTTATAGGCCTTCTCATGAGATTTGGACGGGGAAATGGGTGTGACCATTTATTGTTCTACTACAAGGATTCTTCTAGAAACTAATAATTTTTTGGAGAACTCTCAGAATATGCCTGAATAATTCAAGGAGATGAGGGTAGAGACTAGCTAATATTTTGAATTTTAAGCACACATCATAATTAGTTTTTCATGGGAAAACTTCATGTTGAGTGAGTACGTGAGTCCCTTACACCCGGAAATGAAGTAAAAAAACTTGATCATCAGACCTCTGTTTGAATTTGGAGAGTCAAGTGATGCTGGTCTTTCATAAAGTGGAGCTGAACCAATAGAGGAAATTTCTGTGGAGATCCTTCCAACCTGTTATAGATCCCAAATCTAGCTAGCTATACCATATGAAAGCTGGTACTTCCAAGGTCCAGAAAAAACATTGGATCCTAGAAGATTCATGTATTTTTAGAGTCCCCAACATTAGGATGCACCTTGAGGTGAAGAAGTACAAATGTTGCAATAGATCACCCACATCATTGAACATGGTGAAATTTGGGTTGCTGAATTATAGTGGTGGGTTCATATTGTCTACCCAGGCCAGATATGGATTTCCCTTACGTGGAATTGATACCTATCCCATTTCTAGAGCCTCAAGGTGAGTGGTGAGAGGATCTATCAAATAATCTTGATGAGTATTTTTGATCACCTATTCTTTGATCATCTCATTATACAATGATTCTATATGACCTTGTTCTCTAGGTGTATATGCATGTTTCTTAGATAGAGTGGGCGACTCATATCTCAATCATTTTTCATAGCCCCCAACTTTGGTCCTGATCAGATATGTGGGTCCACCTAGTTCAAATATGGTCTCTTGGACAAGAAGGGATGGGTTCCCAAATGGAATATAGATGAGGTTAGTTTTGAAATTTTCATGGATCAGGCACTTCTCAGTCATAAGATCTACATTAATCCTCTTGCATCCCTTTAAATTTGGGAGAAAAGATTCTATCTTAATAACTGAATTATTCTCTGATGTAGTCTTGAATGGAATGGAAAGCTCATAGGACCCCTTTAATTTGTTGATATATCAGTGGGTAAGCGACAATGTCTCATTGGGGGGACTCCTAAGGTCCAATTTCAGTCTCAGCTGATGAGTATGGGTTCCTATAGGGGGATCGTTTTAGTACTATGCCACCCCTTGGGGAAGCTTCCCCCTATCATTCCCTATGTAAGTTGTCCTATTTGATCTCTAGGAGGGTCAATAGAGACCAAATTCACTATAGAAGTGGATATAGAATAACTTTAAATATTTATGGGTGGGACACACTGACAGTATTGTTGTTTCCATGAGATAGGAATGAAATAGAGGGAAGTGTACTGCCCCAAGCCTCTGATATGAACATTCTAAGTTGACTCTACCATGATTCACTGAAAAATAGTAAGGTTCTTGATGCAGGGATTCTGGAGAGTCCTTCTATATCCACACAATTCAGGATGCTGAGCTACTGGGAGAAATATAATCTCAAACCTCATACACTGGTGGTGAATGACTTCTAGGTGCAAATGGATTTATGGGTAAGTTAACTGATAGTCCCAAAGGATTTTGAATGTCACCCAAACATTCTAAAAAAAACTATTTGGTCCTCATTGGGGGACTCTAGGATGATTTTTTTAAATATTTGGGTGGATAAAACATGACTAATAGCTATTTACCAGACAAGAGTCTCTAAAAATCATCTTATTCCTTACTAGGATGATTATCCTACTTCTTGTTATCCCAAGAACTGATTGGTGCAGTTTGAGATACTAGTGGTGATGCTGATAAAGATATTCTTTGCTATTGATTTATCAATAGAGGGGGTTTCTCACAGGCCAAATGTCCACTACATATTGGAATTTCTCTTATAGGTGGATCAAAATTCAAGATAATATCCCTATAGGATAAGTTTTTTAATACCTACTCATGTGTGAGAGTGGTAGCATCTCTTTGGGGCTCAGTGGAGTTCTCACCATCATTTGAGGGAATCATCCTAGACCCTAATTTATCTCCAACTTTCAGTGCAGAGGTTGAGAGGAGGGATACTGATGGCGATGTATACAGTTGAATTGTAAGTCCTTGGAAGGTGGATAGAACATAATCGATATATAGGTATCTATGGAGGTACATGGTAATTTTTTGGACCTTGGTTTCAAGTATTGTAAGCCTTAGTTTAAGGACCTATGCCCCTAGATATGGAAGTGTGGGTGAAGTTTCCCATATCGAGTCATCAGTCATCTTAGATTCTAATATGTCAAAGGTGACATGACACTTACTAGGGTCTTGACTATGATGGTGCGGGAATTCTCCAAGAAAAATTTATTGAGGGTCACTTGGGATTCCTTCACTCATGTGGAAACCTACAATATAGGCATGAGCCCCACGGTGAGTATTCACCATTCTACCCCATGATGGATCTTCAGAGCAAGGCATATCTTCATCATGGGTAGGGCCTCTAAATTGGTTGGTGGTAGTGTGGGGGAGGACCTACACTCTCTCATTCTTCATCATAGGATGAACCATAATGGTTTACAGTGGTCTTTAAAACTGAGGTATTAAAACCATCCTTCTTAAGAGGTGGCTGGGTTTTTTATCCAAATCAAGAATAAATAGATCCAAACTTAGTAGTGGTGGGATATGCTAGTGTTAGTGAGGGAAACTAGAGCTGCATAATATGTATCGTATCAAGAAATGTTGTGATATTTTTTGGGATGTCGGTGTTGAGTGTTCTGGACTGGGGCTAGTGGAGTTGGGATGGGATTGATCCACTCATTTACTTATGGGATCAATTAGCATCAATGATATTATAGCTGAGTGGAAGAAATCTTGGGAATCTCTCGAGTAGTGACCACTATAGGTATGGCTCGAACATCTCCCACCTCCCCAACACAAGGGAGTGATTTATCCAAATTCTATAGGGAGCGGATCCCAAAGTAGTTTTCCATTGGAATGGGGGGTGTTTTCCCCTACGCATCCCTCAGGGGAATCCGTTTTGGTGATGTTCCAATGCTTTGAGATCATGGAAGGCCTCTTACCTAGTAAGAATGATCCCTTATTGTTCATATCAAATAACAAGATCATTGATCACCCTTATTTAGATGATCTCGAAGGGTGATATGGGGCGTGGGTGCCCAGTAGCTGAAGTCTCAGTGTGTGTTTCAGTAGGGATATAATCATGCTAGATTTCCACACCACCATTACTCCTTCTCCCATGCCTATTGGCATTAGTTTACCAATATACTATAGCTTGAGTCTTGTAATTCATATGGAATCATACATCAGTACAAATCTAGTGAAAGTTATTCCCAATTCCCCAACATCCTCCATTATTTCTGAAGTAGATAAAGGATCCACATTGGTGATGTCATAGACCAAGGATTCCCAATATATCTATCATATGTCATAATAAATTTTATGTAGGTACCACTACTTATTAGGTGGGACCTAGATCCAAATATCAGTATCCAGTGACATGAAAATATGATGGTGCTCTAAATTTACCAGTTCTCATAGTTAAAAGAGAAAATGTTCCCATCGTGTTCATTTTTTTTGTTTCTGATTCTTTCCACTGGGGACACATGTCATGAATGTCTTGCACCATATTCTCACTTTCCAATGGTGGGCTAATTCCATCACCACAATTGGTGATGCAGGCTCCATGATCAAAACAAATTGATGGGATGTCAGTTCTTCCTTCCAATGAATTATCCATGGAGACAATTTCCTTGTCCGGGTCTCCCACATAGTTTTAAGTCATGTTATTGAAACTTTTTCATAGGTCCATCTCGAGGTGGACACCGATTAATTACACAACTTCTATCTCAATAATGAATAAACCTTTTGTTAGAGTAAATATTAATGTTGGTAATCTCTAGGTATCTCTAGATGTTGAGATTGTTGGGAATTTGAAAAGTCTTCCTCTGTTAAAGTAAATATTTTTTGTAAGGCTTCTTAGGCACAAAACCCAAGGCATCCCGTGTCAATCATAGGGTAGTAGACTCTAGGGGTATAGGTATCTTGGGATTTTTACCATATAAATCCAATTTTTATTGTATGGGATACATATTTTGGATCATGTCACTGGTATAATGTCTTGTGGAGATGGGTGGGTGACATGGTTAATGTCTTGTGAGGATAGGTAAGTCATAGGTTTAACTTTTTATGGGGACAAGTGGGTGGTTATGTGT
The DNA here is from genome assembly GCA_963277665.1 of Viscum album. NCBI lineage: Eukaryota > Viridiplantae > Streptophyta > Magnoliopsida > Santalales > Viscaceae > Viscum > Viscum album. The sequence continues at coordinate 125,170,523 of OY728146.1, read as the reverse complement.
GTCCCTAAGGGGGGATATTTTACACATTAGGGTTTTTTCAAGTGTGTACCTTGGGGGGTATAATTACACTTTGGAGGGTTTGGTTAAGTATGTCCTTAGGGTAGGATATGATCACACTTTGGATGGTTTGGTTAAGTTCGTCCCTAGGGGAAATTGATCACACTTGAGGGTTTGGTCATAATGTTGGGGGTTTTGGGATTGAACCTCATGGAGGAAACCCATGTGTATCTAGATATTGGAATTTAACTTCATTGAGGTATATTATGTACCCCATTGGGAAATAGTGATGAAAACCCACATAGTTCGATGGTGAAATTTAAGGTCATGTTACAGGACTGGTCCATGCACTTTAACATTATGTTTTAAGGACACTCACATTGCGGAAGGAGATTCAGTGAGGGGTGGTGTAGGGATTATTCCTGGAATCCACCCAAAGTGAGAGTATCATCCAATGGTAGGGGAGAAGGTGAAATCTGTTGGGACCACTTTGTGTATAAAGATTGTATTTGTTGTCAACAGTTGTCAATACTGGTCAAGATGAAGAAGGAGATGAAGAAGAACTAAAAATTTAGTGGAGATTGGCTGAAGTGAGGTTTCCTGGAGAATTTCTATGGAATCATAGCATTGGATGTCATACTTTATCAATTCTGTAAGAAGATCAATTCAGACGATTGTTGAACTGATACCAAGTTCAAAGAACTTGTTTCAAAGGTGACACATTTTTTACAATAATGAAGAATGGTGAAGTATCATCCATCTAAGGATGATTTAATAATAATGATGATTTAAAGAATACCATGAAATGCTTCATGATTACATGAGAACCATGAAATGGATTACTTGAAGGAAATAATCATATGATTTTAATGAAGTAGAGAATGATTGCTGAAGAAGAATAGAGTGTGTGGAAGGGCTTGTCATTCTAAGAAGGTCATGAATTACACATTGCCTTGAAATTAGATGATTGTTGCACTGTTCTTAAAGTTCCAAATACATGTATCAAAGGTGATACATTTTCTGCAACATTGAAGGTATTTGAAGAAGCTTGCAGCCTCCACTTTTGGATGAATATATATGATTGGAGTTCTTTGTGATTAACACTCCAAAAGGAATTAAGGATTTTAAGTGAGGATTAAGAAGTAATTTGGAATTTATATTCCAAAAAAATGGAAAAAAATATGACGATGATTTTATGATTTTTATTTCACAAATATCATAAGTTTGGAGAACTTGTGATGCAATCCTTATGAAGGATAGGGAGAGTAAAAGAAGTGTTTTTGGCAAAGGAAAGAAAGTGGCACGCAAGTCAAAAGTGGCACGCAAGTTAAATATTGGTGTGCAAGTCAAAAGTGGCGCGCAAGTGTGGCTCAAAATTATATGTGGAGCACAAGTATATGTTGTGTGAAAGTCATATTTCAACATCATTATATCAAAATATGAAAAAGGAAAGAAAGTTTCGTACAAGTGCTGGAGTGGCGTGCAAGTGCTGGAGCGGCGGACAAGTGATGGAGCGACGCGCAAGTGCTGGAGTGGTGCGCAAGTGTTGGAGCGGCACACAAGTGTATGTGGCATGCAAGTCACCAAAATTCCAATAAATAGATGACTACCCTCCTCATTTTTTGAGGCTCAACACTTAAGGAAATTTTTTGATCTTTGATCAAAAAATTAGTAGAAAGTGGCTCACAAACTGAAGTGATGCGCAAGTAGAAGGGGTGCACAAGCTGAGGGTTATTTATAAGGCACACAAATAGGGTGGCGCACAAGTGTTGGATTGCAAGAAAAATTGGAATGAAAGTTGTTAGAGGTGCGCAAGCAGGGAGGTGTCTTCAAGAAGTGTGTTGTGTATAAGCCAAAAGTGGCATGCAAGGTGTGAGATATGCACAAGAGTGGAACACAAGTTGTGGTGCGCAAGTAGGTGGTGCGCAAGTTGAGTGGCTCGCAAGTTGTGAGCTATTCACAATAGTGGTGTACAAGTTGTTAGTGGTACGCAAGCTGAGTGGTGCGCAAGTAGGTGGCACGCAAGCTGAGTGGTGCACAAACAGGTGGTTCAAAAGCAGGGTGGCATGCAGGTAAGGATTGGTGCGCAAGCTGTGAGTTGTTATAGAAGTTCTTACCATATTTTGGTCTAATGTGATGATGCTAAGATGATCTAGACTTCATTGTTTTTAGAATAAAAAAGAGAACTTGTGATTATAGAAAGAAGAAGAAGAAGGAGAGATCGGTGCAGATGGTTTTTCACTGAAAGAGAACATGTGAAGAAGAGTATGTTTTAGTGCAGCTTATAGATTTTCTGTATAGAAAGAAGAAAAGAAGAATAAGAAGAACATAGTATGCTCAATTGAAGCCTACAATTATTTAGGGCAGTTTAATTTAGGTGATGATATGTGAGATGATTCTCAGTTTATGAATAATCACATTGGTATATGTGATTCTGGGAAAGATAAGAGAAGATGATTTAGTGCAGTTGATTATTACACTAAGAAGAAGAGAGAAGAAGATTAGTTCAGTTGGTTATTTTTCTAAGAAGAATAAAGAAGAAGTGTAGTTCAGTTGGTGTTGCACTAGAGAAGAAGAGAAAGAAAGAATGAAGAAATGACTTCCTACTGCTTTGCAAGCAATCAAGTGAAGATCACTAAATAAGAACAAGAGAAAAACCTACCTTATCAAGAAGGAAGGAGACTGTCTCTATAGGTAGTATAAAGAACCAACTAGAGGCTGTAAGTTGGACTAGACTATCACCATTCCAGGGAATATGAATGTTTTCCACCCCCTCCGAAGTGTAGGGACTTACACTGGCTAGAGGATTGTTTTCCTAGACACTCCATCGTGACAACATATTACATTATAGTGGATAATCCATGCACTGGTCATTCCCATGCATGGAAAGGACGTAGCTACTCTTATTGAGTGGTGAACCTTGTAAAAATATTGTGTACATATTTTTACTAATTTCTATTGTTGCATGAGACAGGGAATAGAGAATAAGAAAATCAAGATCCTAACAGGTCAAGAGGTATAGGGATAAAATTTGGAATTGGTTTAAAAATTCCCCAACACTGATTCACCCCCCTCTCAGTGTTAGGTATATCCCAAACTGGTCCTCTCAATTGGTATCAGAGGCAAGTTTACCACTATTAGATTCTCTATAGTAAATCTATTCCCTTTTGAAGATTTGAGTTCCTTTCCTGAGTCAAAAATGAATAGAAGTGTTGGTGAAGATTCAGTTACCTTCGATCAGAAGGCCATATCTACCAAGACCATGATGAATAAGAAAAATAAAGAGAAGAGAAAGGTGAAGAAGAATTCCCTCTTATCTAAAGAAGAGGAAGCATCTGGTTTTCCATATCTATCTGACATTGAAGACACACCAGACTTGGAAAGTTATGAGAAGGTGGCTCAAGTACCCACCAAGAAGATGGATAACCTTCCTACCTCAAATGATAAGTAGGCATGTGTTAGTACATTTGGAAATTATTCTCATGATGAAAATGTTGGAACAAGTGGCGATGATCAATCTACAACATCTCAAGAAATACCAGTTGACAAATTAAGAATGATTCTGCATGGTATTCCTGAAGAGAGTGCATCTCTTGTTTGTGGAGTATTTCAATGCATTCAGGAAAATATCACTCAACTGGAAGACGAAAATTATGCTTTGGAGAAATGATTACAAGAAAAAATTGTCGAATCTTTAAAGCTCTCCAGATAGGTTGGTGCCTTTGAAGAAACAAAGAGGGGATTTGAAGTAAGTTCTTCAAAGTGGTTCCAAGATGTTGAAGAGAAAGAGGGAATCAACAAGACTCTAGAAGAGAAGATCCATGCACTTGAAGATGAGCTGAAAAAGAGCAATGATGACAAAGATATATATTTAGAAGAAAAATCCAAGAAGATCAAAGAACTTGACTCTTTGTTACAAAACAAAGTAAAGATGCATGAAGATGAAGTTGAAAGATTAAAGAAGGATTGTGAAGAGAAGATGACTATGAATTAAGACCAGGAATTCATCCTCAATATGAGATTTCTAGAATTGGAAGCTAAGTTGACCAATCTTGAGAAGACACGTATTGAGTCTCCACAAAAGAAGGAAACAATTGCTACTAGTACTCAATTCTCAATGGAGGATTCTACTGTCAAAAGACCTCAAACATCTGTTAAGAAGATCATGGATTCACTCATTGATCTATCACAAGTAGATGGGAAATTAAATGTACCATCCATACCAACTTGTACATATGGTTCTAAAATTTCTTCTTCAAAAAGTGCAAGTTGGAAGAAAAATTATAAACATGTATGGATGAATAAAAGTGAGAAGAAACCTACCACCATGACTAGAGTGGATAGGGGAAAGAGTGTGGAAGATATATCCCCATAGAAAGCACAATATACCAAGAATAAGATTCATAAACCTTATAAAGAAGATGGAAAGAAGTCAAGGTTTGTTGGTCAATGTTGGTGTTGTAATAGATTTGGGCATTGTGCACTAGATTGTTGGTACAAAACCTTAAATGTAAAAGCACAGAGAAAGTCCATCTCAAGGGGGAGAAATCTAGAGAAGAAGAAGCAACATCCACAGATCCAAAAGCATCTGTATACTGCAAACAGATTTAGAATATTAGATAACATCTGTGATGTATGCAATAGGAGTGGTCACGTGAATGGTGAATGTTCACCTCAACAAGTACCCCAAGCTGATAAGAAAAGAAGATCACAACAGCTGGCTAAGAATGAAGAATCATCTTGGGGAAAATCAGAACAATGTTGAAAAAAAAAATTCTTCCAAGAAGATCCCAAGAAGAAAAGCTAAGAAGCCCTTGTATTCTATGTCCAAGGAGTTGAAGGGTGGTGCATCCAAAAGAACCATTAGAAGGATGCTACTCAGAAGAAGCCATGTAGAATATCCAATCTTGATGCCTCAGTTACTAGTGAAATATTGGTGTTTTGGCCAAAATATTTGGAAAGAATGAGGAAAATGGGAGATGCACAGGCTAAAGATAGTGCTAAAAACAAAAGGAAGATTCTACACAAAGGAAAAGAAATTCTGCGTGTGAGGTGCAACAAGGCTGGTCACACTATTAGAAGATGCTTTGAATTTACTTCATCCCAACAAGAATTCCTCAAGAATATGAATGTTACACTAGGAGATTATAGTTCTTTAAAATATCTTGAAGAAATAAGACTCACACACAAGGATATGGAAGAAATAGTGAAGTCCACACAATCACAATCATCATTGAAGATCAGTTGTGAAAGTGTGAAAAATGGAGCATCTGGGTTGAGAAAATCATCTCAACCTTGTTGTTCACATTTATGGAGAAAAGAGGATCCACCTTATTCCATTAAATCTTTGTATATTATATTTTTTATTATCATACAAGGAATTTAAGGTGAAGTAATATCTCAAGGGGAAAACTTTGGATTCAGTGAGGAGAAGTGTTCCCTTGAGGGGGAGACACATGAAGAAGCTTCCAGAGTCATTATCTCAATTAGTATCAACATCAGTTTTTATAAAATTCAATTACTATGAAGTTTGTCTAAATATCATGTTATTATAAAAGGTTTTTCGTTTCTTAATCTCTCATCCTTGGTTACTCAATATAAATATATTTTTACTAAGGGGGGGTAACTAGGCCAATCAATGACATAAGAAGAATGAAAGTGATGCAAGGACACTTATCCTGCTAATTTCACTTGAATGTTTTTGATCCTTTTATTGAAGTGAGTGCAAGAATTTCAGGATTGATTATTGACTATCACATTCAATATCTTTGTCCTAGAATGAAAGTGGAAAACCCTTTAATACAAGTGTAGAAGATCTCATCTCATGAGGTATCATGATTAGTCGATAATGGAAAGCTTTGTTGTCTAAATAAAATCCTCTTGTTTTCTACATCGATCTTTTATCAAGTAGACTTAGAGAGTGAAATTCTTAATGGAACACTAATTAAGTAAGGACTGATACCATATCTACCATGAACTTTTTATTTCTTGTCAATAAGGGGGAGAGAAAGTGAAATTAAAGTTTGAAATCAAATGGGGAGACAAACAAGTAAAGGGGAGAGATAAGATTCTTATTTTGACATTGAAACATTCATTTGAGGAGTATTTGTGGTATTGACAAAAAAATACAAAGGGGGAGATTGTTGGGACTACTTTGTGTATGAAGGTTGTATTTGTTATCAACAGTTGTCAATACTGGTCAAGATGAAGAAGGAGATGAAGAAGGACTAAAAAGTAAGTGGAGATTGGCTGAAGTGAGGTTGCCTGGAGAATTTTTATGGAATCATAAAATTGGATGTCATACTTGAGAAATTCTCTAAGAAGATCAATTCAGACGATTGTTGAACTGATACTAAGTTCAAAGAACTTGTGTCAAATGTGACACATTGTTTACAACAATGAATAATGGTGAAGTATCATCCATATAAGGATGATTCAAGAAGAATGAGGATTTAAATAAGACCATGCAATGCTTCACGATTTCATGATAACCATGCAAGATCTTACTTGAAGAAAAGAATCATATGATTTTAATGAAGTAGAGAATGATGGATGAAGAAGAAGAGAGATTGTGGAAGGGATTGGCATTCTAATAAGGTCATGAATTACACATTTCCTTGAAATCAGATGATTGTTGCACTGTTCTTAAATTTCCAAATACATGTATCAAAGGTGATACATTGTCTGCAACATTGAAGGTATTTGAATAATCTTCAAGCCTCCACTTTTGTATTAATAGAGATGATTGGAGTTCTTTGGAATTAACACTTCAAAAGGAATTGAGGATTTTAAGTGAGGATGAAGAAGTATGTTTGAATTTATATTTCAAAAAGAATGGACAAAACTATGACGATGATTTTCTGATTTTTAATTCACAAATATCATAAGTTTGGAGAACTTGTGATGCAAGACTTATGAAGTATATAGAGAGTAAAAGAAGTGTTTTTGGAAAAGGAAAGAAAGTGGCACACAAGTCAAAAGCGGCGTGAAAGTGTGGCATGAAAGTATATGTGGTGCGCAAGTGTATGTTTCATGCAAGTCATATTTCAACATCATCATATAAAAATATGAAAAAGGAAAGAAAGTGTCTCACAAGTGCTGGAGTGGCGCGTAAGTGCTAGAGCAATGTGCAAGTGATGGAGCGGTGCACAAGTGCTGGAGTGGCGTGCAAGTGCTGGAGCGATGCGCAAGTTTATGTGGCGTGCAAGTCACCAAAATTCCTATAAACAGACGACTATCCTCTTCATTTTTTAAGGCTCAACACTTGAAGAAAAAATTTTGAGCTCTGATCGTGCAAGTAGTAGAAAGTGGCTCGCAAACTGAAGTGATGCACAAGTAGAAGTGACACGCAAGATGATGGTTATTTATAAGGCGCACAAGTAGGGTGGCGCACAAGTGGTGGTGCACAAGCAGAATTGGCACGCATGTTTTCAGAGGCACACAAGCAGGGAGGTTACTTCAAGAAGTGTTTTTGTGTATAATCCAAAAGTGGCGTGCAAGGTGTGAGCTGTGCACAAGAGTGGCACACAAGTTGTGGCGTGCATGAAGGTGGTGCACAAGCTTAGTGGAGCACAAGTTTTGATCTGTGCACAATAGTGGTGTACAAGTAGTTAGTGGAGCACAAGCTGAGTAGTGTGCAAGCAGGTGGCGTGCAAGATGAGTGTCACGCAAACAGGTGGCGCGCAAGCAGGGTGGCATGAAAGTAAGGATTGGTACGCAAAATGTGAGTTGTTATAGAAGTTCTTACCAGCTTCTGATCAACTGTGATGATGCTAAGATGATCTAAACTTCATTGTTTTTACAATCACAAAGAGAACTTGTGATTCTATAAAGAAGAAGAAGAAGAAGAGATCGGTGCAGATGGTTTTTCATTGAAAGAGAACGTGTGAAGAATAGTAGGTTTTAGTGCAGCTTACAGATTTTTTGTATATAATGAAGAGACGAAGAAGAAGAACAAAGTATTCCCAATTTAAGCCTACAATTATTTTGGGTAGTTTAATTTAGATGACGCTATGTGAGATAATTCTCATTTTATGAATAATCACATTGGTATATGTAATTCGAGCCAAGAATATAGAAGAAGATTTAGTGCAGTTGGTTATTTCACTAAGAAGAAGAGAGAAGAAGATTTAGGGTAGTTGGTTATTGCACTAAGAAGAAGAAAGAAGAAGTATAGTGCAGTTGGTGTTGCACTAGAGAAGAAGAGAAATAAATAATAGAGAAATGCTTGCCTACTGCTTTGCAAGTAATCAAGTGAAGAGCACTAAAGAAGACCAAGAGCAGAACCTACCTTATCAAGAAGGAAGAAGACTGTCTCTATAGGTAGTATAAAGAACCAGCTAGAGGCTGCAAGTTGGACTAGACTATCACCTGTCTAGGGAAGAGAAATATTTCCCACCCCCCTCCAAAGTGTAGGGACTTACACTGGCTTGAGAATTTTTTTCCTAGCCACTCCATTGTAACAACATATTACATTATAGTGAAGAATCTATGAACTGGTCATTCCCGTGCATGGAAAGGATGTAGCTACTCTTATTGAGTGGTGAACCTTGTAAAAATATCGTGTGCATATTTTTACTGCTTTCTATTATTGCATGCGATAGGGAAAAGAGAATAAGAGAATCAAGATCCTAATAGGTCAAGAGGTACAGGGATAAAAGTTAGAATTGGTTTTAAAAGTCCCCAACACTGATTCACCCCCCTCTCAGTATTAGGTATATCCCAAACTGGTCCTCTCAAAATCCCATGGTGATCATACATGTATAATACTCTGTTTATCACATATGGTAAGGTTACAGTTCAACATCATGTTTTAAGGGTGCAGTCACATAGTTTAACGTCGTATGACTAGAACGTTGGTATATGTAATTTTACATCATGCAACTCAAACGTTGGAAGGGTCTATACCCGGGGTGACCATCCCCAAGTGGGAGAGGAAGATCTGGAAAAGGCCTCTCTATTGGGGAAGGTCAACAATTTCCATTTATGACGTTACCTTTGGGGTTTATATGTATTTTTCCTATGCAAATCTGGGTGGTGAATGGAATAAACACTTCTTTTAGTGGGTGAAAATTAGGGTTCCTGATGTTAGGGTGCCTATTCTTAAGATCAAGAGGCATTAACATACCTATTATTTAGAGAAACATTTGGGGCGTTGATGGACCGGTTATAATTGGAACAATGTATCTAGGAACTCGACTTGTGAAAAAATATGTTTAGCAGAAATAGGTAATGGGAAAAAGTTACAGATGTTTTTTCATGAAACTGTGATATTCTGTATACAAATGGGGTTTCATGAGCCATGAGATCCAGCACAAGGTCAATACATAGATCCTGGAAGCATATATGCATTAAAATTATGAGGTTTCTAATATATTAGGGATGTGAAAAGGTGGATTCTATTGTGATAACCCAACTATATTTTAGGGATGTTATGTGAGGAACTCTCAAACAAGGTCCAAGACACATTGGGGCCAATGGGAGGTTAGTTATGACAACCCTTCTCTTTATTACGCATTAATTCATGATTTGTTACATAATATTACACGTAACACAACCTATAAGATCAATAACTATAGTGTATTTTGGAATTAGGTACATTATATAACAACTTAAAATAGGAAATACATCATCTTTATTGAGAACATCCTTAACATGATCATATTATTCCTTCATACTTAAAACTGTATGAGATAACCTGGGGACATACATAAAAAAGGGGTGATATGTAATTAACAGTTAGGGAATAAACATGAAATAACATGAAAAAATTAATTCATGTTAGACAATAGGAATATCAATGGATCATAAAATGTGTGAAAATTATAAACATGAGTAATAATGCATGATATATCATGATAACATAAAAGAAACATGGGAAATTTGGAAACAACTTAAAACCCTGCATCATAAACATAGGTCAAGGATAACTACCAAGAAATCATGATGGAAAAGTACCATGATAGATTAATTTCATTTAATAACCCCTTTTATGAAATCTCATGAGAATAAATATTACCCAATGCATTGGAGTGATATAAAATTTCAGGAAAACTCATTACTTTCATTTCATTCTCATTCTTAAGTGCGCCACATAGATCATAAAACATGGAATAATTTTCATTAATTTTATTCCATGATAAATGAGTGTGTAGTAAATATATTTATGTCCCAAATAAATTAATTAAAAGTTCATAAAGTTTAATTCTTTTGATAAGAATCTAGTATGGGTTTTCACTACACTTTTTTTGGCATGGAAAATCATGGTGAAATTTAGGCAGCATAACGGGGGCTTATAAATGTTCATCAAAGGGATTAATGAGAGTTTAATGAGCCTATCATAATTTAGTAATCATAGGGGCATTAAGGGGGACATGTAATAATATATCCCAACATTAGGAATTGGTGAAAGGGGCCTATGATAATAAAGATACTTGAATAAAGGGGAGAGAGAAAATAACCCTTACCTTGAGAGAGTGACTCCAAATGCTTGGGAGGAGCTTCTTGAGAAATTAGGGGTGCATTGGGAGGAATATAGAGAGGGGAGGTAATAGTGATGATTTGATCTAAGGATTTGTAGTAAAGATGATTGAGATATTACGTGGGTTTATATTGTAAATGAGTGGGGAATTTTTTATCATTTCTCAAACATAGGTTTTGGACTCTATATAATAAAATAACCAAAAGAACAAACATTACCATGGTTTTTTCCCAAGGTTTATTCCCAAGGGAAGTGGAATTAATTATTTTATAAGTAAAAGGACCTAACTTAATTAAATAATACCCTTTATGATGTAAAAGTGAGTCAAACTCTTAAAGAACTGATTTTAAAATCTTAAAATATATTAATGGTTTTGAAGGATTCATAATGGATTTATAAAATTATAAAAATAAACATAAATCACATTATATTAAAGGTAAAACATATATTTTTTCATGTATACACTTTATAGTATTTATTACTTCACTTTTTAGTCATTACGATGTCATAATATGCACCATATATTTATAAGATATTTAATTTTAACCCGAAAATTTGACTATCTCAAAAAATTATGAAAAATTAACCATTAGATAATTTCAAAATTATGATTAAAAAAATAATATTATTTTTATCAAATTAGTTCTATGAATAATTTTATTTTCAATTTTAAAATAATAATCGATATTTATTGAGAAATGTTGGGTTTTTAAAAAATAACAGTTTTCAAACCCCTATAAAAGTTACATTTGAATTCAAAAAAATTATATGATAATTTATATTTAATAAAAAATATTTGATAAAAATATTATTTATTTGAAAAAATTTCTAATTCATCAAAATAAACATCTTAATTGAAATTAAATAATAATTAAAAATATAATTTTTGTTTTATTGTATAAAAATAAGAAATTATAAAGTAATGAAAATATGAAAATCATTATATTGAAAATAAAATATACATATTCATAATATTATGGTCTTGATACATATCCATTTAATACACCAGCAACCACCCTAGAGGTAAGGTGTGAAACAATGAGACTTTCATGGGGTGGTTCAACGTATATGGTTTGGGACATGATCTTGATGAGCTTGAAATTATCTTATAAATGGTCATTATCATGATTTAGTTGTTGGATCTTATCTTGGGATTGATCAAGATAAATTCCTAGTTATGATATCTTCTTTGGAATCTTCAATAAATGAGATTCATAAGGTATGATCCTACTGGTTGAGGTCATCACTTCCCTTGTCTATGTCAATTGGATTTGTTAAAACTCTATATTTATAATAATCATATAATCAATGTTCAATGACTATATTATCATCAACAATGATTACTAAAAGTCTTTTAAATATAATATTATATAATAAAACCAAATAAGTGCATGTGTTTTGTATAACCATATTACATAATAATACATTTAATTAAATCACAAGGGGGATTTTATTTTTAAAATTTCAGGTCATTACAATATCCCCACTTCAGAAATTTCACCCTTGAAATTTTCATTTCATACCCTAAAACATATGAGGGTAACTTTTTTTCATCACTTACTCTAGTTCCCACACTGTTTCTTCAAACTTTTGGTTTTTCCACAACTCTTTGATCAGGTGAATTGTATTATTCCATAGAACTTTATCTTTACAATCTAAGATATTTATCGGCTGCTCATCACACGAGTGGTCATTCTCCAATGGTTCCACCTTTTGATTGAGTACATGTGAGGGTTATAGTATGTACTTTTTCAAGAGTGATACATGGAATACATCATGTACTAGAGATATGTTAGGTGGGATTTCTAGTTTATTGTTCACTGCTCCAATGTGATCAAGGATCTCAAATAAACTGATGTATCTTGGACTAAGCTTTCATTTCTTCCCAAATCTCATGAATTTATTCCATGGAGATATGTGGAGGAATAAAATGTCTCTAACATCAAAATCTAGGTCTCATAAATGATTTTCATCATATATCTTATGTTGAATATGGGAAACCTTGATGTGATACTGAACGATATTGACTTTTTACACTAGTTCCTCAACCATTTCAGGACCTAGCAGTTTACATTCCCCAAATTCATATCAGCATATAGGTTTTCTACATCTCTTCCCATTAAAGGGATTCATTAGGGATCCATTTTGATGTTTAAGTAGAAAATGTTATTTTATGAGAACTATACCAGAGGAATATGTTGGTACTATCCTCTTTTGAAGTCAACTAAGAATGCTATAAATATATCCTCAAGTGTCTGGATAGTATGATCATATTGGACATTAGTTTGAGGGTGATAAGCCGGGATGAAGTTCAAATTAATATTTAGAGCATGTTGTAGATTCTTCCTGAACTTATAGGTAAATGTTGGATCTAAATCAGATACAATTGATAGTGATGTTCCAGGAAACCTCACCACCTCTTTAATGTATATCCCTGCATGTTGATCAAGTGATAAGTCCTCTTGAATCACAATTAAGTGTTAAGTATTTGTAAGATGATCCACCACAACCCATATAGAATTATTTCTTCTCGATGTCTTCAGAAGAGCAATGACATAGTCCATGGTGATTTTTCCCATTTCAATATAGGCATGGGTAATGGTTTCATCATCCCCTTGTATTTTTTACTTTCTACCTTCTCTTTATGACATAAAAAACATCTTGATATATACTCTATGATATCCTCTTCATATTATCCCACCAATATTTCTCTTGGAAATCTCGATACATATTCATTCTTTTAAGATGGATAGAGAAGGTCGAGCTATGTGCATCATACAATAACTCCTTATTTAATCCAAGATTTTATGGTACACATAGTCTTAAACCAAATCTTATAACTCCTTTAATAACATTTAAATATAATGATTTTACTTTTCTTACAGTTTATACTTTCTTCTGAATTCCCACATCATCTCTTTAAGTATCCTGTATCTTTTCCAAAAGAGATGGTTGAGAAATAATTTGTGAAAATATTAATGATGTTCCTTTCTTTATGATTCCCATTTCCAACCTCTTCAGGTTTATGAAGATCAGATCCTTCTCAATTCTCATGAATGATAGTATTGCTAAATCCTTTTTACTTATATCATATTCCACTTTACTCTCTTTTCCAGGACGATAGTGGATTGAGTAGTCATAGTCCTTGATCATATCTAAATATCTTTTTTGGTGCATATTCATCTCTTTATATGTGTATATATACTTGAGGCTTTTGTGATCTGCATATATTTCACACTTCCCCTAAAAGTTATAATTCTACTAGATTTTAGATGAAAAGATCACTGCAGCTAACTCCAGGTCATGTGTTGGGTAGTTCTATTCTTAAACTTTCAATTTCCTTGAGGCGTAGAAAACCAATTTGTCATTTTTCAGTAACACACATCCTAATCCCTTCTTCAAAGCATCACTAAATACCACAAAAATTTATCCACTTATGGGTAGTTTGAGTACATATTTAGTGATAAGACTCTTTTTTAACTACTTGAAGCTCTCTTTACATTCCTAATTCCAAGAAAACTTAAATTTATTCTGAGTTATCTTAGTTATAGGGTTTGAGAATCATGATTAATTTATCACAAATCAATGATAATACCCAGTTAATCCAAGGAAAAAATAGATATATGTTAGAGATGTTGGCCTATTATATACTTTAATTTCTTATTTCTTTGAAGGGTCTAAAGATAACCCATTTCTTGTGATAATATTTCCCAATAATGATACTTCCTTCATCCTAAATTCACATTTCTTTTACTTGGCTTTAATCTTCTTCTTTCATAAGGTCTTTAGCATAATGCTCAGATTATCCTCATGTTTCTCCTTTAATTTGGAGTATATTAGAATATCATCTATAAATAATACCACACATTTGTGTAGGTAATCTATAAATACTCTATTAATCAAGTTTATGATGATTTTTGGAGAATTAGTGAGTCTGAGGGGAATCACTATGAACTAATAGTGCTCGTACCTTGTATAAAAATCAGTCTTGGGGATATCCTCCTCTATCACCCAAACTTGATAATACCCCAACTAAAGATCCACCTTAGAAAATTATTTTTCTCTATGTAGATGATCAAATAAGTCATCAATCTATGGAATGTGATACTTGTTCTTTACCGTGATCTTGTTGATCTCATGATAATCATTGAAAAGGTGCATTGACCCATCATTCTTCTTAATGAAGAGGACTAGTGAACCCCATGGTGAAGCACTTGGGTATATAAACCCTTTATCTAGATTCTATTATAGTTGTTTCTTTAGCTCCTCAATTTATACAACATCCATTCTATATGGAGTCTTGGATAATGGTAACTCCCTAGGTATAAGCTCGATTGAAAATTAGACCTCTCATCTAGGAGGAAGACCAAAAAATTATTCAGGAAACACTTTAGCGTGTTCTATCATAATGCTAATGTATTCAAGGATGATCCTTTCCTGAGAACTAATCATTTGAGATAGATATAATTTCTCATAGGAAAATAACATCCACACTTGAGATGTTGGTTATAAATAATATTCTTCCATATCCTTGAATTTTTATCGAATCAAATTTGGATTCCCGATACAGAGAGTGATTCCGTCTCGTTGAAATTTATGTTGGATCAATATAGGTAAATCAAATCCATACACAGAATTGCATAAAATTTTACCAAAGGGAGTATCAAATGGTTTTCTGGGAAGTTCAGCCCACAAATTTTGATTGGGGAGGAGTTATATACTTGGTATGAAATAATTTCCCCATTTTTTGTTTTCACCAAGAACTCTACTTCCATGATTTTTGGTGGTTTTTAAATATTTTTTCTAAACTTTTGTAATATTAAGGAATGCATAGAACCAGAATCAAAAAGTACATTCGCTATTATTGAATGAATAACTAGAGTACCTATCCCCACTTTGTTGTTGGGATCCACCTATACGGTTGTGATGGAAAAAGCTCTCCCTTTCCACCTTGGAGGTTGTTGGTTTTCTATGAAAACCATTAGATTAGTGAAATGGTTTGCAAAGTGCCCTGGTTCCTTGTATTTAAAAAAATGAAAAATGCATTTAGGGTTTACTAGAGAATTCATTTCCTCCATAAAAATAGTGGTTTTATCCCATCGACAATCACTAGCAAGGTTTCTTTTTCCCATAACTAAATCATTTCCTCATTTCCCTTAGGAAATTTTTGTGTGCTTCTTTATGAACTTTTTACAAGTGAGATGTTGAAATATCTTAGCATCATTAGATTTTTCCATCATACTTATTGAATTAAAATCCACTTTCCATTTCTTATCCCCATGATACCCTTGAGATTTTACAATCTCTAGTTTAACTTTGAGGAAATATCAGACAATTTCCTCATAGCTATCAAAGTCTTGGATCACTAGGTCTTTTCATAGACTAGGTTTTATCCTACCAAAGAAGTGTTCAAACTTGGATTCAGGGGTAAAAAAAAGCCTGAGGAAAATCTTTAAAGTATTGTGAAGTTTTCCTCATATGCCCCAATAGATTCTTCATCTTTTTCCTTGAGGGAAAAGAATTCCCTTTCTATTTTAAGTCATTGAGTGTGAGGAAAATATTTATCAATTTTTTTTCTAGAATTACTTCCACCCCATAACTTCGATCTCTTTATCATGATTTGTATTCTTGATCAATATCCACCACTAATCAACTTCTTCATCCATACAATAAACAACCTATAGATCCTTTTCTTATTCAGAACATTGAAGGATGGAGAATATATTCTCAATGGAGTTGACCCATTGTTCCATGATAAAGTGATTAGATGATCCATTGAAAGTTAAAGGCCTTTATATCATAAAAGACTCAATTGCAGCTTTTTATTTTTTACGGGGATTTTGGAGCTCCTCCTAATCCATGTTTCTATTTATAACCTGATTTTTCTAAGATAGTATCATCATTAATTTCAATATTCCTACTCCCATCGGGTTGGGAATCTCGTTGGGGCAGTCATCACACTACCCTTCACATTGGTTATTTACCCAATTCCTCAGATTTTCAGTCATTTAATAGAATAAAGGGAAAATTAGGTATGATTATTTTTAAAATATTAAACACATAAATGGGAATCCAATTAAAATAAAGGGATATATTATAAATTACATGTATTTCTTTTACTTATGAATTTATAAGATTCAATCTATGTTATACATAATCTATTTCCTAACATATATTATTGTGGTATTTTTGTTCCATTAATAATGGTTCACAATGAGATTATGAATTTACCAAAGAATATACATATGGAGTTTCAAACTAGGTGTACAGTAAGGCTCATTATCATGCACCAGTTCCCGATCGAGTCTAGCTCAACAAAGTGTTCAGGTTTTAACCCTATATACATATGTGCCAGATCCAAATCCAATTATAGTATCCAGACATGGATTTATTTTCTTGATAAAGAAATTAATCTATATTTTAACAAAAATTAGGGATAAATTATTATAATTAGTCTTATCTGTAAGGATTTCACTAGAGTTGACTAAACCTAATATAAAAAATAACTAAACTCTTATTTGATACCAACAATGACAATACTCTCTTTATTACATATCAATTCATGATTTACTACTTAAGATTAAACATAATACAACCCAAAAGATCGAGAAATATAGTGTCTTTGATAATTAAGTACATTATATAACAAGTTAAAATTTTAAATACATCATCTTTATTGAAAACTTCCTTAACATGATCATATTATTCTTTCGTACTTAAAATTGCATGGGATAACCTAGGGACATACATAAGAAAGGTGTGAGATAAAAAGCCTAGTAAGGGAATAAACATGACATAGCATGAAAAAAGTAACACATTCTAGAAAATAGGAATATCAATGGGGCATAAAATTGATGATAATCATAAAAATTAATAATAATTAATGGTATAACATGAAAACATAAAGAAAATTTGAGAAATGTGGAAACAACATAAAAAACTGCATCATGAACACAGGTCAAGGCTAACTGCCAATACATCATGATGTAATAAGTACCATGATGAATTAGGTTCACTCCATAATCCATTTCATGACATATCATGAGACTAAAACATTACATAATGCATTGAAGCGCTATATAATTCTGGGCACACTCGTCTCTTTCATTTCATTCTCATACTTAAGTGTTCCACATAGATCATAAAACATGGAATCATTTTTCATCAATTTTATTCCATGATCTTAGAGTGTGGAATATATACATATAACTCCCAAATAAAATAATTATAAGTTAATAAAGGTGAAAACCCTTGATAGGAATTGGGTATGGGTTTTCACTACACATTTGTTTGGAAAGGAAAATCGTGGGGAAATTTCGACAGCATAACAGGGGAGTATAAATGTTCATCGAAGGGATTAATTATAGTTGAATGGGTATCACAAAATTTATGAATAATAAGGGAGGTAAGGGGTATATGTAAGAATGTATGACAATTTTAGTAAATGGATAAAAATAGTATAAGATAAGGAAGATACTTGAATAAATAGGAGAAAAAAAATAATCCTTTCCATGAGAGTGTGACTCAAAATGCTTGGGAGGAGCTTATTGAGAGCTTGGGGGTGCCTTGGGAGGACTATAGATATGGTAAGGAAGAATAATAAAGTGTTTAATGGATTTTTTAGTGAATATAAATTGGATATTTTGTGGGTTTATATAGGAAATAAGTGGGGAATTCTTTATCCTTTATCAAACATAGGTTTTGGACTCAACATAATAAAATAACCAAAACCAAAAAATGTCCCATGGATATTGCCCCTAGTTTCTAAAAATGGGAAGAAATTTTAATCATTTTATAATTCCAAAAAAAAAAATTAATAAAATAATACCCTTTCTGATGTGGAAGTGAGTCATACTCTTAAAAAATGTTTTTAAAACCTTAAAATGTATTAATGGTTTTGGAGCATTCATAATTGATTTATAAAATTAATAAAATAAACATAAAATCAAGTTATTTTAAATGTAAAACTTATATTTGGTAATACATATGCTTTATAGTATTTATTACATCACTTTTTGGTCATTATGATTTTCATTACACACACTGTATATTTATACGGTATTTAATTTTTACCTAAAAATTCGACTGTCTTAGAAAATTATGAAAAATTAACCATTGGATAATTTTGAAGTTCTAACTCCAATAATAATATTTTTTTTATCAAAATAATTTTCTAAATACTTTTATTTTCAATTTTAAAATAATAATCTACATTTATTGAGAAATTATGGGTTTGTTTTGATAATAATAGTTTTTGAACAGTTATAAAAATTACATTTTACTTCATAAAAATTATACGATCATTTATATTTAATAAAAATTATTTAATAATAATATTTTTTTTAAAATATTATTTATTTCAAAAATCTATTAATTCATCAAAATAAACATCTTAATTGAAATTTAATAAAAATTAAAAATATAACATTGGTTTTATTTTATAAAAAAATCATTTATAAAGTAAAAAAAATATGAACATTATTCTATTGAAAATGAAATATATTCATATTATTATGGTATTGATACATATACATTTGATAATCCAGAAAATTCCCTAATATTAAGGTTCACAATGATGAAACTTTCTTGAAGTGGTTCGACATATACGGTTTGGTCTGCGATCTCGATGAGATTGAACTTTTACCATAAATGGTTTCGATCGGGGTTTAGTTGTTAGATCTTATCTTGGGTTTGATCAAGGTCAAATCCCAATGGTGATACATCCATTGTAATCTCTAATAAATGGGATTCATATGGTACTATCCTAGTGGTTGAGGCCATAAATTCCTTTGTCTCTTTCAATTGGATTTGTTAAAACCCTATATTTATACCAATCATATGATCAATGTTCAACGAATATATTATCAATGGTAATGACACTTAATAGTATTTTATTTTTAATGGGATATAATAAAACAAAATAAGTTCTTGTATTTTTAATAACCATATTACATAATAACATATTTAATTAAATCACAAGTGGGATTTTATTTATTAAAGTTTGGGTCGTTATATCAGTTGGGAAAGTTTTATACCTTTGGAAATCCCTCAAAATTTTAGAGTTTCACGATGTTTTGTTAGAGGGGTTTCTGTGAGCGAGGGATAACACTTTGTCTTTTAGAGATCTCCC
Organism: Viscum album; assembly: GCA_963277665.1. Lineage (NCBI taxonomy): Eukaryota > Viridiplantae > Streptophyta > Magnoliopsida > Santalales > Viscaceae > Viscum > Viscum album. Next base: position 125,150,916 of record OY728146.1, on the reverse strand, counting down.
CTTAATGTGAGTGGGTGAGGTTCTATTTATAGCCAAAATTTGTGGATAGTGGTGCACAACCCTACTGGGTCGCACAAAGTGGTTTCACACTTCCCATACATTTTTCCATAGAGATGTGGGAGCACAATCTGGTGGTTTATCATCACCTTTTTCACACAAAGTTATATGGAATTAAAATGTTGATGTTGTGTTAAAGAGTTCCATATTTAATTAAAATTTATTTTTAATTGGTTTGGGACTCCTGGAAAACCTTCTTTACTTTGATCTTTATCATCACCTTTTGCTCAGAAATAGGTTGTGTGTGTGGTGAAAAAGTTGCACACACACTATGAATTTTGTGTGTGACTAATTACTTGGTACTAGAATGTTTCTTTGTTTTAGAATGGTCTTTTTTATGGAAAACTAACCTTATAGGGGTTGAGACAAGTTTTCAGTGCTAATAAATGGTTTTCCGTAGCTTTTGAGTGTAGTGGTGGCCTATTGAGTGATTATGTGATCACAATTATTTATCATTTTTGGTTGAAAGTTAATCATATCCATTATTCTCTCACATGGGGCATTATAATTATTTATCTTTTGGAATTAACTCATTTAGTCATAAGGATACAGGTATTTCTATAGTTTAGTTTTTATTTTAGTTTCTTTTATCACATTGGATACTTAGGATTTTACTGCTTTATATGAAAAAAGGGTGGTAATATTATTTAAGGGGGGACATAATGGAATTGGTGGTGGCTGTAGTTTTATTTTAAAGGGAGGGAGATCAGTGTAGAAGAGGGTTTATCTAGTGTGTTTATTTTTAATTGTCTGTTTGTTTATTTCTATTTATTTTTGTTTCAGTGTGGATATCTGATTTATAGACAGGCCATTCCAGATTTTTATTATATTCATTTTGTCACTTTTAATTTGATTATTTAGTGAAATTATTCCCATTTGTGTACCTATGATTCCCAAGCACTATTTTATAACATGTGGGTATTGAGAAAACCCTTAGGAAATGTGGTGTGACAATTCAGGTGTCTATCAGAGGGATGGAATAGACTAGTATGTTATAAAATGGTATCAGATCTAGGTTCTTCTTTTCTATAGGATCTTAAGTCTTTGTAATCCCCTATGTTATTTTGGGTGTTGGTAGTTTGGAGATAAGGTTGTTAGGACTTGGGAGGTAGGTGCGGGGAGAGTGTCATGATCTCTTTATCATCCTAAACCTCAAGTTTCCATGGGTATTTGGGAATTTTCCTTTGATTCTCGTCTTCTATTTGATGGTGTTATTGGATTATGGTATATGCCTATGGAGGTGGTGTTTTTACCCTCATTGGTATGGCTTGAGTATCCTTGGGGGTCATATGTGATGTTTTTGGGATGTTGAAAAAGAAGGTATTCAAAATGAAAGGATGATTCATAGGGACTAAAAAACCATACAACAATAAAACATTTGATTCTAGACACGATGTAGGGACTAATGCATGATTTACATGTGGAAATCAACCATGGTTCCAAGTCAAGCATGATTCCACATCATGGTTTATTTTTTTATTAAGACTTCTTGACTCTTAGATTTCATAGGGTGTGTTTGGGTAATGGGATAAGGGTCATGATCAGTCTTGAGATATGATGGCATATTTGGTTATATTTTTGAAATAGGATTATTCCATGCCTTTTTTATGTAGTTTTTACATGTGTTGTGAAATTCATTATGTCTATGTGAAAAATGGATTTTCAAGTAAATGTTTTCAGTTTCAAAATAATTCCTCGGGGTTTTTTTGCAACATATTGTTGGTTTTATAATTTTTTTTGAAATATTTGATTTCATTTTGAAATTTGGTAAATATTTTTATGTTTGGTTGGTTTTTATAATAAAGTATATATTGTTTTTAAAATATAGGTTTTCTATTACTTGTGAAACTGGCTTGTTTCAAAAATTGGATTTTTACCCTTGGTGTTTATATTACAAAAGGGTAAGTGATTTGAAAACTTTTTCAAATGGAAAGTGTGTGTATTTTATTTTGAAACCAGAAATGGTGTTTTAGATTTAAAATCAAGTAGTATTTGTTTTTAAACAAATTTTGGAAACATTTTTAAACTAACTATGTTGGGTTAGGTCTTGGGGTTTGAGTTTATAAAATAGTTTTCATTCGATTTTGAATGAAAAGACCCACTTTTTACTGGTGCCTTGGTTTTCAAAATATTATTTAGAAATAGTATTACTTGTTTTAGTATGTGTATGGTTGTTTTGTACCTTGTGTGTTTTTGAATATATTGGTGTAATTTTTGGGATACGACAATGTGAGGGTCTACTTCTCGGGTTGTTTGATGTGGGACGTCCCCCCTAGGATGGTCAAGTGTAAAAGTAAAGGTTTCATCTTAGTGATTATTTATCCTTCCGATTAACACCTCCTATAATCTGAGTGGAGTTTCATGTGTTGTTTCCTTTTCAGAGTATTGTGATTTAGTTTATCTAAGGTTGTGATTTTTAGTGGTCCCCTTTGGAGACTATTGGGTCTATTAGTTTAGACCCATGTGATTTGGTTAATGGATGGATCAATAGAGATCAATTTTTCTTAGAATCTTTCATATGAACTCTAGTTGGGATGTTTGTTCATTTAGGAATTGGGTTGTGTCAATTTTAGAGGAAAAACCTCTTTGTAATTATTCCCATTGGGTTTAGAGTAGTTTTGTCTTAAATAATCCTTGGCCAATGTTTCCTTGGGTTCTAATTTTGTTTCTTATTATGGGTGGTGCTCCTTTTGGGAATCATTCATTCCTCATATATTGAGGTTTGTGGATATCATCATGTGGTTTCTTATTGTAGGTGATGTTTGTTTATTTGAACATGGAAAGTGCCTAGGGTGCATGCCTAGATACTTTGGGTTAAGTTTTGTTTCTAGTTAGACTATAGATTCCACCGGTCTTAATTTTACATTTGGATTACCTTGAGATGGTATTATGAGGATATATATCTTGAAACCCTCGTATTCCAGATGTGACCTTTATGAAAATTCCTAATCGTTTATTAAATAAGTATGTCTCTTGTTATTTCACTTCTTGGTTTTATAAAACCTTTAGTTTTGGTGATCAATTTTGTAATCCCCTAGGATTTTTTAGGAGTATTTATCTCATTGTGTTCCTGGAACAGTTATCTGTAGTTGACCTCAACCGGTAAATTTTTATGATTCCCTTAGGATATTTTGGGAATGTGTTAGATCAGTAATGTTTTTATGTTCCAAGAAAAAGGTTTTCAGTTATTCCACCATTTTAGTTCATTTATAAATAGCGGGGATACCGATGATTGGTATCTATTTCATTAGGGAATTTATTTAATTTGTGTTCTTGATTGGGTTTTTTTGAGTATGTTTTGTTGGTTGAGGTTTTTTGTATTTCTTGGGAGTTAGCCTTTAAAATCTATTCTCTTTGAGATATACGTTGGACCCGTGAATTTATGGGGGGTATAAAGTGGTATAAAAGGGAGTTTTTGACACATGTATTGTCATTGTGGTGTTAATTAATTAATTAATTTAATTAATTTTGATCTATTTTGATTTTTGATATTTTTGGGATAAAATTTCAAAATATTAATGGAAAGAGGTGCAATGTATGGTTTGTACATGGTTAGGAGTATCCATGCACCGACCATGCATGGCGGTCTGTCATCAAGATAATTCCAATTTTCATGGATGGAGAATGGTTATATAAAATCTATGACTTTCTTAGGGGTAACTATGAAAGAAATTTATTCTTGTCTAGTAGGGGAAACATGGTTAGTGCATAGTTTGTTAATCCAAGTTCTTAAACCATACACCTTTTCTATAACTTTAAATTTTTAAATTTTATTCTAATTTATTTTTTCCATTTTACACCCAAATTTTTTATAGGTTTCCCCTTCTCCCTTGTCTACTCACGCGATGAACCCCTTTCCACCATGGTATTACACAACCACCTCTTCCAAGATCCCCTATCCAAGATGATTTCTCTTAGGGTTTTTGGGAATTTTTAGTCAATATACCAAGGTAAGGTATCCTCTTACTTTCTACTATCATATGGGGCATTATTCCCCCTTCCCGTCTCCCCACCTAGCTTAACTGAACTCTAGGTAAAGTGTTGATGTGTTTTTTGTAATTTTTTCCATTATTAGGGTGTGTTATGGGTCTCTTAGGTCATCTTCTTGCATGTTTCATCATTTTTCGTGAAATTTGAAGCAATTTAGACTATTTTATCTCACTCACTTCCATTTGAATTAGGCTTTCTTCTATACTTTTCATTTGGACCAATTATAATTAGATATTTTGTGATTTTTTGTTTCTACTTTATTATTTAGGGTTTCTTGTGGATCTTTAAAGGTGACTAAAATGTATAGGAAAATATAGAAATACATATAGAGAACCCCTTGTACATAATCACTTATTGTAATACAAATATTCACTTTGGGGCTAGGTGTGATTATATATATGTAAAGGTGAATATTCATGTTAGTGTAAAGGGGTGGTTTTGAGTGGATATTATCAAAGGTGACATGTTTTGAGTTATATGACTTTATCAAACCCCCTTGTATTAAATATTATAAATTTATTTCATGATTTTAAATAATTTTTTATAAAATTTAAGTTCTATTACATTCCATTGTATGCTTTAAATAGATTTTGACTAGTTTTTAGCACTTGGAATGGGCCTTGGACACATCCCAAGTATTTAAAAAAAAATCTAAAGGCTATTTAATTTTTTTTTCAAGCATATAAAATATTTTCTTGTGAAATTATAAATGTCTAGATTTTATGTTTTGATTTTCAAGTGGTCTTCCAAAGGTTAAACCACTTGGAATGAACCTTGGTCACATTCCATGTGTCCAATTTGATGCTCTTTTGGATTTTCTAACGGGATTTGGATATTTTAAAAATATATTTGATGTCGGTTTCCTTTTTTAAAAGGGTGTACTTTATTTTTAAGAGGTATTTTTTTATAAAAAGTAGGGGTTTACCCTTTTTTTAAATGAATTTGATATATTTGAGTTTTTTTCCATGTTTGAAATTGATTGTGCTTTCTATTGGAGTCATGTTTGGATTAGGAATTGTTTGAGAAAGGGATTTCCAAAATGTATATGTTATATATGATTAAATAAATGCCTGATTGGTACTTTATGATGTGTTTGTTATTTATTGTTACCCTATTGATCCTATTTTTTTGTTAATTATGTTTATCTTACCCATTTTATGAATGTTTTTTATGTGACTCACGATGTTCTTATGAACTATGGATATTTATAAGGGATGGGAGGTGGGAAAGATGTGATTGTGATGTTATCCCATGGGGATTGTTATTTTCATGTGTTGAAATGGTTTTTTTGGCCCACCTCTATATATTATTCTATGGGGAGATCGATATAGTCAACTAGGATTATAATACATATACATTACATAACTTTTTATGAATATTCATTACTTTACACAAAGACAAAACTAAGGACCATAATAGTTTAGTGCCTTTGAAAATTTAGAAACATAAACACTAGTTCCATAAGTGAGCTACATCATCTCCCACTACATTATTTATAATAAATATCTTCATAACCTAGGTAAAGGAAAAATATGAAAGGGTGAGCTTATATGCTTACTAATAGTAAAAAAAGGAGATACATAAGCATACCATGAACATAAGGGTATGAGAACATGATAATAACATTTGAAAACCATACCCTTCATATCAGAGATCATAATATTAAGTCATGGAATAAATATTGGCAGTTCATAAGACATGAATCATAATGGAATCAAATAAAATTATCCATGAGATCATAACATTGTCATAAGACATTGAATTTTTGGCATAAAAATAAGCATAAAAAACCATTTTCATATTAGTCAAGGTTTACTGCCAAGATCATTATAGAAGAAAAATTCCTTTACAGAACTAGGTTCACTCCCCATTTTGGCCCCGTCTTATTGAACCAGGGTCACTCCCCATTCTATCCCTATCTTACTGAACCCGATTCAATATCAATTCTATACCTATCTTACTAAATGAGGTTCACTTCCCGTTCTAGTCTCATCTATATCCTGGGAAATAAATATTTACCCAATGCATTATATGGAGATATAGGTCTCACTCATCACATAATGAAAACCATATTTATGTGTTTTATAAGATCATAAAAATTCATTATATCATAACCCATTAAATGAAATGGGTATCATAAAAATTTCATCATATCATAACCTATGTAAAAAGAGATAGGTTTTATAATCATTTAATCATCATATAACCCATGAAAATTAGTGGGTTTCATAATCATTTTATAATAGTATAACCCATGGAAGAGAAATGGGTTTCATAAATATCATTCCATAAAAACTTAAACCATTTAGAGAAACAACATGAATGGTATCTTTGGATAATATCCCCAGAAAGGAAAGAATAACACCAATAGATTTCATCTTAGATGAAAAATAATTATATAATATAATTTAAAAGATTACTTGAGGAAAATATATTTTCCACTTTAACAAATGATTTATAAAACATAAAAAATTTTGAAAATATTTTTTTTTGAAAATAAATTTTAAAAATTATAATTGAATCTTTGAAGAAATTATTTTCATGACGTTGGAAAATTTTATTCATGTTGTGCATGTTAAAACAAAGATTTCTTTCACATTTGTGGTAAAAGAAAAATGAAAATTTTTTGGAAAACGAAATGAATAAAGCATTATTTTTTTTGAAAAAAGTAAAAAAGGGATAAAAATTTATTTTTAAACCATAATAGAGTAATATAAAAATAAATTTTTAAAACATTTTAAAAACCATGATTTTGGTAGATAATAGATTTCTGACCGAAGGGAGAAATAAAGTCGGGTTTTCATAAAAAAACGATTCTTAATAATTTTAAGTAAAAATTAGTGGAAATGGTCAAATTACTTTAAATATATCATAAATAAAAAATTCGAATATAATTAATGATAATTATTAAGACATATAACCTGATATTTCAACATTAGATACTTAACTATAAATAATCCCGATAAATGATCTGATTGTAATATAAAATCTCTTCCACTTTGGTAACATTGAATCATAATCCCCATGAAGGAATAACATAAAATGAAACTTAAAATATAAATAGGATGAATAAATTCATGATATTACATGTAAATAGGTTGTATACACACCTCATGAAAGAATATATATGAATATCATAACATACGCCTCAAAGATGGAAAATTGAGACAAAAACCTCCTTACCTTAAGTCTTGACTTCCATCATACTTATTCAAACCTCCTTTATAATAATTTTAAGTTTATTATACATATATTAACAAACCATATATTATTTTATTATGACCTTTTATTACCCATTTATTTATTATTCCATGTTAAAGTTATGTTTCGAGTAATAACTGCTTTATTTTTTGTATATGTTTTAATTTGTTATATTTTTTGTCATATTACTTTGATAATGGATCCATAATATCCAGAATTATAACCATTATATAAATATCATATATATTCAGTATATATGTATTTATATTAATCCATAAGATTTAGTGATAGGAAATGAAATACACTGTTCATGGAGACAGTAGGCCATACGTACACATGAACAATGTTTTTTTCATTTTCTTATTGGGTTGAAAGAAAGAATAGTAAATTATATATATTATTATTCTAGATTAATTTGTTTGAAATATATATCAAATTTTTTTATCAAACCCATCCTTAATACATTAAATGTATAGTGTGAATGAATCACCTCACTTCACAAGGCGGTAGTCCGCCATACACACAAACGATGTTGTTGTATTCCCAAAAAATGAAAAGAATGAAGGTATGTGTAATATAAAAATTATAAAATAATAATAAAATCATAAATATAATATATATTATATATAAAAAATAAATCCATCCTAATTTCCATCCTTGACAGGTGGTAATAGAAAAACCAACGCCATCGATTCATAAGACGGTAGTTTGTCATACACAAAAATGATGATTTCATAACCTATTTGATGGAAGTGGATATATATGTAGTTCATGAACATAAAATAAAAATATCTATGTATATGTAATATAATAATTTTATTATATAATCATGATATAATAATAATTTAATGGTGTGAAGGAAGAAATAAAACAAAAAACACACGTTGATGAATGCTACCTCTTATTCGGGTATCATCATTATGTTTGCACTAAAAGACTTAATATTAATAATTTATGCCAAAATAAGGATTTTAGGGTGAGGTTAGGAAATTTTGGATGTCATTTTTTAAGTTTTGGTCAAGCCAAATGGATTTATAAGTGTGAATAAGTGAGGGTAGTGAGTTCCCTTTTATAATTGAGGAGGAGTGACATTTTCGTAGATACCCATAAGCATTCACTATTGGGAGGTAAATATTACCTCATGTGGTTCCAAAATTTATTAATAATGGAGGGTATAGATTACTTGTTCTATAAAAACCTCCAATACGCAAAATAAACACATTTTTTTATAAATTTATTCATTAGTCTTTAGGTTTAATCGATTTTATCCTTATCGTTTTTACTAAGGTAACTTGCATCTTTTAATTTACCCAAGTAATTTATCCTTTAAGAATAATATTAAAAGAGATTTATTATTTAATTTAAACCTAATAATTCTAGATATTAAATCTAATTTATTAAATAATAAATCCTTTGTGTGTGGAAAATTAATCTTGAAACAAACATATGTAATGCACAAAATCTCATTCTAACCTTAATTGTGGTAATTAATTTTAACCATTTTCACTAATAATTATGGTAAAAAATTAATTTGACATTTTTAGATAATATAAATTATTATTATTCCAAATATGGAATCTATTTTCCTAAATTCCGTTTATATAAGTGGATGAATTCAATTTAAAATTAATCTTACAGATGAGATGAGAATGTAGTTCTTAAAGAGAAAATGATAAAAAGTTTACAAAGTTTTTATATCTAAATTAAATATAATATTTATTCTAATGACCTAAGTTGGATTAATATATTTATAATTAAACAAATTTAAAATATAATTTAACTTTATAAATAATTTATACAAAAATACCATATTCAATTGACCATTCCCTGGGCTATTATATACCATATCTGGAAATGTAAGAATTTCATCATTGATAGGGTAGAGATTATTCATAATTGGTGAAAAGGGAATAAGGAAGAGGAATACCTCACCAATATATTTGATTAGGGTAATCCATTTCACACATTTTATAGCATATTTTCTCTTCCTAGTGAGTGTATCAATATTATGATAGGCAATTCCCTTGGCCCCCATTTTTATTGACAACCTTGATCTTCTTCAAATTCTTGTTATGATCTGATTGAATTCAGTCTAGATTTATTGAATAAAATATATATTGATATGGTTTTACCAAAAAACATTGACCAAGTGAGTGGTCTTATTTTATATAATTTTCTCTGTATTATCCAAAATCTCCACCGATTGTTCCTCATAAGAAAGATCATTCCCCAGTGGTATGACCTATGATTTCAGTATGTGTGAAGGGACATGTATATACTTACTCAAGAGAGATATATGGGAAATGTCATGGACTTGAGATAAGTTTAGTATAAGTTCCAAGTGATAGGATAACATTATGATATGATCAATAATTTCAAAGGTAATGATATTCCTAGGGATTAGTTTCCATTTATTTCGGAATCTCATAACCTTTTTCCAATGAGAAATTATTAGAAACACCATATAACCAACTTCAAATTCAAGATTACATCAGTGATTATCAGCATAAATTTTATAACAACTCTGATCTACCTTGATGTGTTAATAAATGGATCTAATCTTCTTTGCCATTTTGTTAGCTATCTCAGGTCACAATAGATTTATTTATCCAAATTTATTCCATCACATTAGAGCTCTATATTTCATTCCATATAGGTCTTAATAAGGATCTATCTAAATGATTTAGTGAAATATATTATTACAAGAAAAATTAACTAGAGGAAGGTGTTGATCCTAAACACCTTTGAAATCCAAATAACAAGATATCAACATATCCTCTAGGGTTTTAATTGTTCTTTTATGATAACCATTCGTTTGAGGATAATAAACAGTACTGAAACTCAAATCTATATCAAGATATTTCTAAATAATTCATCAGAACTTTGTGGTAAACCTTAGATCCCAGTTATATATAATGGAATGTGGTACTACATGCCACCTTAACACTTTATTAATTTATATCTTTTCAAGATTATCCTAGGAGAAGTATTCTATAATAGCGATGAAGCACGCTGACTTAGTAAGGAGATCGACTACCACCCATATAACATTTTCCCTTAATATGTTTTGGGGATTCAAGTTCAAAATTCAAGGTTATGTTCTCCCATTTCCATTCTGTTATGGGTAATTGATGAAACATCCCCTTATAATGTTTTCTTTTATCCTTTACTTGTTTACATACTAAGCATCAAGATACAAAATCTATGTTATCTCTCTTCATTCCATCCCACCATATGAACTATTTCAAATTTTTATACATATTTGTACTTCCTGGATGAATAGAGAATAAAGAACATTGATATTACTCTAAAAATTACTTCTTCAAATCTGGTATGGACGAAAAACATACATGGTTCTTGAATCTTATCATTCCATCACGATCAAGGTTAAACCCAGGAACATTTATAACTTTCTTTTTCCACTCTACATCTTCCTTCTCCACCACTTTAATCTTAACTTTGATAGATGTTTGAACAATCAATTGATCAAGATAATATTTATACCCTTCATTTAGTATTTCTAGATCCATACTTTTAAAATCCCAAAATATTGTATCTTTTATGATCCTCATCATGGATAAGCTACCATGATCCTTTCAACTCAAAGCATCAGCCACATTGTTCGATTTCCCATAGTTGTAATGTATTGAGAATTGATATTCCTTAATCAAATATAACCATCTTCTATAGTTAATTTTCAACTTCTTCCATGTGAATATATACTTTAAACTTTTATTATCGGTCTATATATTAAAATTTTATCCATAAATAATATTCCTCCATATCTTTAATGAAAAAATTACCACAACTAACTCTGAATAACATGCTAGGTAATTTTCTCATGAACTTTAAATTTTGATGAGGCATAAACTATAACCAAGTCATTATGCATAAGAATATATCCAAATCCATTATTAGATGCATCACTATAGACTAAAAACCCTTCTCCACTATAGGGTAAGGTAACCAGAGGTTCAATGACAAATCTTCACTTTAGTTCCTTTAAATTTTCATCACATTCATCTGTCTAGAGGAACTTGTATCCATTTTGAGTCAACATGGTCAGAGTATTAGATAGTCATGATAAATTATCCATAAACCAATAATAATATTCATCTAAACCAAGAAAATTTCAGATCTCAATCACTTTGGTTGGTCTGGGCTAAGATTCAATAACCTCTATCTTTGATGGATCTACTGATATACCCTCTCTTGAGACTATATAACCCAAAATGAAACCATTTGTATCAAAAATTAACTCTTTGTAAAATTTTCATACAGTTTCTCATTCCTTAGGGTCTTTTTACAATTATCAAGTGGTCTTCAAGCTCTTTTTCATTTAATAGATAATAATATCATCTATAAAGACTACCGTAAAATGATCAAGGTAATCTCTAAAAACTCTAAACATTAAATCCATGAAGATAATAGGGGAATTAGAAAGTACGAAAGGAATAACTATATATTAATAGTGGCCATACCTTGTATAAAATGTTGTCTTGAGTATATCCTCCTTCTTTGACATTAATTGATGATATCCAAAATTGAGGTTAATATTGAAAAATTATTGAGCTTTGTGTTATTTATCAAACAAGTCATTAATGGGGGGAAGATGATAATAATTATTAATTTTGATCTTGTTCATCTCCCAATAATCAATGAAGAGTTTCATTGATCCATATTTATTTTTTTAAAAAGATTAAGTTCTCCCCAAGGTGACACACTTGTCCAGATGAATTCCTTGTCAAGGTTTTCCTATAGTTTCTTATTTAATTCCCATAACTCAATCGAGGCCATTCTATAGGGAGTTTTTGAAATTGGTGTGGCACCAGGTGTGAGTTCTATTGGGAACTCAACTTCACATTTTTGTGTAAAACTTTTCAATTAGTCTAGAAATAAATCAAAAAATCCCTATACAATAGGAACATCATATATTTCAAGTTTCTCCCCAACCATTTGAGATAAACACCCATTCTAAATGGGAATTAGGACCCATTCAATGGATGCAATATCCATTAGAGGTTTGTACTCATAGTCACATGGATAGATGATCATAGGTCGGTTTGAAATATAAAATGTGACTTACATTCCTTGAAAATTGATATGGGATTTATTTAGAGAATGTCAATCCATGCCCATTATAACATCAAATTCAACCAGAGGAAGAATGAAAAGATTTGCAGGAAGTACATTCCCACCAAAGTCAACTAGAGAGGAATCATACACTTGAGATGTGATCATCATACCATTAGGGGTTTCCACTAATAATTTCACATATAATCATTTGTTTGGAATCTTTATGCCCTTAGAAAATTCTTTAGATATGGAAGAATTGGTAGATCTAGAATCAAATATGACATTAGCTATCCTAAAGTGGAAGATAAGTGTACCTTTCCACACATCTTTATCACACCCCTCATCAGAAATAGTGATCACATAATATTTCCCCTTTTCACTCAATTTAATATGTTTCTAATGTTGATAATCATAATTAACCCTCTAGTTTGTGAACCGTTTATAACAATGATCATTGTCCTTACACTTTAAGCACTAAAGTGTGGGTTGTGCATTCTGTGCAGCTTTCTCTCTATTCTCATAGTTAGCTAACTTCTTCCCATGAGTTTGGAAATTAATTTCATGATGACCTTCCCTTCCACACTTAAAACATTTACTATCCCAACTAAGTAAATATCCTCTATGCTCCTTCCCACACTTTTAAAAAAAAGTGAATCTCATCTTCTTCTCTCCATGGTTCTTATATTTTCCTTTTAACTCCATCTTCATTTTCTTGTCAAAAACATGAGATTGATACATAACTCTAACATCCATTTCCACCTTGATAGATCATCAAACAATATTTTCATGTCTACCAAAGTATCTTATAGATAACTCCCTTTAGATACTTGGTCCACTGAAGAATTGATCAACCTTACTTTCAAGTTGGATGATAATACTAGAATCATACCTCACAAGTCTTGTAACATTTTCCTCATAGGTATCAATGAATTAATTATAATTTTTCTTTTATTAAAGGAAATCCTTCTCCATATTTTTATAGAGAATATGAGGAAATTACTTATTAAAAAACAATTTCTTAATCTCATCCCAATCCATGGAGTCAATTTTATCTTTTTACCTCATATTCTTGATAAGAGTCCACCATTTATCCACTTCACCTTCCAAATGATAGGAATTCAAAATCCATTTTTCATGTTTCGAACATTGGAGAATAGAAAATATATTTTTAGTCGAACAAATATATTTTTCAACAACTAGTGGAATAGAAGACCCAATAAAAGAATTTGTACATTTCCTCACAAATGACATAATAGAATGTTGTTCCCTCCTTTGTTTTTTAGAAGTCCAGCATGATTCGTAGCTTGAGAAAGTTTTGTGAGAATAGAAATGATGTTTTTCATTATATATCTCATTTTTTTTTGGATTCTCAAGAGGAAAATAATTCCGTTTTTAATCTCACTCAACATTAAGATGGTTTCTTTGGGTTCTTTCCATTGACTAAAACCAAAAAGCACAGAGCAAGAAATAATAGTCATAGCAGGGAACCAAATAATCTTGAAAAATAATCTATAGGATGTACAAACCAGGAAACCTTATTCTTTAATCTATGAAACCTTAGGTTTATCCTAGGTCATTAATAATCATATTCTATTTAAATCCTTCATGATGATTCATAATTATTTTGTGAATTTATAAAGAATTTCCCCCATGAGTATCAAACCAGGTGTGAAACAAGGTTGTTTTCATATACTTGTTCTCGATTGAGTCTAGATCAATAGGGTGTTTTTGGGGTTGTTACCCCTAGGAAAATCTATGATAGATCCACATAAACTTTTAGTATCCATATAGTTATTTATTTATTTTAAACCACTCTCTCTATCCTATACCAAAATTCTTGGACATTTTCTTATACTTTGACTCATCCTTATACTTATCCTTATACATTTCCTTAAGGATATTAATAAGGTTTTCTTATCATAGTTTCCAAATGTTAACTAAAAATTTATTCTAATACCAACTATATAAACATAGGGTTGTAATACGTAGATATTACATCATTTTTAGAAATATTCATTACATTACACAAACACATGCTTGAGGACTGTAATAGTTTAGTGCCTTTGGAAACATGGAATCATAAACATTGGTCCATAAGTGAGATATTCAATCTCCCACTATGTTCTTCATAACATTAACCCTTCTTAGACATATCATACATAATAAATATCTTCATAACCTAGAGAAAGGAAACATAATAAAGGGTGGTCTTAGATTCTCAGTAAGGGTAAAAAAGGGAGATACGTAATAATAACATGAACATAATGGTATGACAACATGAGTATAACATTTGAAAACCATAACTTGCAAATAAAGGATTATAATCTTGAGTCATAGAATAAATATTAGAAGTTCGTAAGGCATAGATCATAAAAGAATCAAAGAACATGATCCATGAGAGTATAATATTGGCATAAGACATGAAATTTGTGGCATACACATAAGAATATAAAATCATTTCCTTATTAGTCAAGGATCACTGTCAATACCATCATAGCGGACAAGTTCCTTTAATAAATCAGGTTCACTCCCCATTCTAGCCTTGTCTTACTGAATGGAGTTCAATCCCCATTCCAACCCTATCTTACTGAACCAAGTTCACTTATGATTCCATTCCTATCTATCTCATGAGATATAAATATTTACCCAATGCATTGGAGGGAGATATAGGTCCCACCCATCACATAAACAAAACCATATTTATGTATCCCAAAAATCATAAATATTCATTATATAATAACCCATGAAATGAAATGGGTATCACAAACATTTCATCATATCATAAGCTGTTTAAAAACATACTAGTTTCATAATCATTTCATTATAGCATAAACCATGAAAAGAATCTGGTTTTATAATCATTTTATCATGGTATAACCCGTGGATGAGAAATGAGTTTAATAAACATCATGAAATAAAAACATAAACCACTCAAAAAAATAATATGAATGGTACCCTTGGATTATATCAGTAGTAAGGCATATTTAACACTAATAGATGTTATCTTATATGGAAAATAATTTTAAAGATCATTTAAAACATTTCTTGAGGAAAATATTTTTTCATGTTGAAAATGATTTTTAAAAAATAAAACATTTTGAAAAACTTTTCATTTGAAAATAACTTTGAAAACTTATAAAGGAAGAATCAAAGAAATGATTTTTACTATCTTTGGAAAATTCCTTTCATGATTTAAATGTTAAAACGAATATTTATTTCACATTATTAGTAGAAGACAAATGGGAATTGTTAGAAAAATTACATGAAGATTCATTTAATTTTTTAAAAAAATAAAAAAATGGGTAAAAATGTCTTTTAAAAATCATAATAGAGTAATTAAACATTTTTGAAAACATTTTAGAAATCATTGTTTTGGAAGAAAAAATATTTTTTACAGAAGAGATAAATCAAGCAGGGTTTTATAAAAAACATATTCTTAATAATTTTAAGTACCAAATATTAGAAAAATGGTACCATTACTTTAATATATCATAAATAACCATTGGAGAATAAACTTAGTGATAATTATTGAGAGTTAGAACATAATATTTCTAACATTGGAGACTTAACCATAAAAAATCTCGATAAATGATGAGATTGTAACATAAAATCTCTACCACTTTGGTAACATTGAATTATAATAACCATAAAGGAATAACATAAAATGAAACCTAAAATATCATATGGATGAATAAATTCATGATATTACATGTCAAATAGGCTGTATATACACCTCATGAAATAATATAGGTGCATAGCATAATATACGTCTCAAAGAAAGCTACTTGAGACAAAAAAACCCTTAGGTTAAGTCTCGACTTCAGTCATATTCATTCAAACCTCCTATATAATAAATATAAGTTTATTAAAAATATATTAATAAAATAAATTATTATATATCACACTATATAATATTTTATTATGACATTTTATTACCTATTTATTAAGGATTCCATGTTAAAGTTACGTTTTAGGTAATAACCACTTTGTTTTTCAAATATGTTTTCATTTGCTATATTTTTGGCCCCCTTAATTTGATTATGATTCCATAATATCCTGAATTATAAACATGATAATATATATATATTTATATTTATATAAATCCATAAATTTTTTTCATAGGAAATGAAATACACCATTCATGGATTCGGTATACCATACATACGCATGAATGATATTTTTACATTTTCTTGTTGTCTTGAAATAAATACAATTAAATGATATATATTATCATTCCAAAAGAATTTTTATTTAATATATATCACAAATTTTTATTAAACCCATCCTTCATTCATTCCATGTATAGTGTGAATGAATCACATCACTTCATGAGGCGGTAGTTTTCCGTACAAACGAACGACATTATCATATTCCCACAAAATGGAAAGCATGAAAGTATGTGTGATATAAAAATTATAGAATCATAATAAAATCATAAATATCATAAATATCATATATAAACAATAAATCCATCATTATGACTAGCATTGGTAGGTGGTAAGTAAAAAACAAACGACATTAGGTCATGAGTTGGTAGTCTGCCATACACACAAAAAAATGATTTTCTAACCCATTTGATGGAAGTGGATATAGTTTTAGGTCATGAAATTATGGTAAAAACAGATTATTATATTAAATATATTGAGGTTATTATATAATCATGATATAATAATAATTTAATGTGGTGGAGGAAGAAATAAAACAAAAATTCTTGTTGATGAATGTTACCACTTCTTTAGGTATCCTCCTTAGGTTTTCACTAACATCCTTCATATGATGAATTTATAAAAAATGAGGCTCTATGATGATTTTATTAAAGTTTATAAGTGATTTTTATAGGTTTTTTTCAATTCAAATATGTTGAGATGTGTGAATAAGTGAGGGTAGAGAGTTCCCTTTTATAATTGAGGAGGATTAGTATTTTTGTAAATACCGAAAAGAATTTATTATTGGGAGTTCAATATTACCTAATGTGTCTCTAAAATTGATTAATAATGGAGGGGAGGGATTAATTGGTCGATAAAAACCTACAAAAAAAAATAAATACATTTTTTATCAATTTATTCCTTAGTCTTTAAGTTTACTCAATTTTTTCCTTATAGTTTTTACCTAGGTAAAATGTATCTTTTTATTTACCTAGACAATTTATCATTTAAGACTAATATTAAAAGAGATTTATTATATAATTTAAAACTAATTATTATAGATATTAAATCAAAAAAATTAAATAAAAAACCATATGTTTGTGGAAAATTAATTTTGAAACAAACACATGTAATGTGAAAAACTCTATTTTAACCTTAACCATGAAAATTAATTTTAATGGTTTTCACTAATAAATATGGTAAAAAAATTATTTTGAACTTATATGTTAATATAAATTATTTTTATTCCAAATATTGAATCTATTTTCCAAATTATATTCATAGGAGTGGCAATATTCAATTTAAAATTAATCCCGCAAACATGATGTGAAAGAGAGTTTTTAAAGAGAAAAAAATTAGAAGTTTACAAAGTTTTTATATCCAATTTCAACATAGAATTGATTATAATGACCTATATTGAATTAATATATGTAAAAATTGAACTAATTGTACATAAAAAATAATTTAAAAAGTAATTTAACATTATAAAAAAATTAGGCGCAAAGACAATTTTTAATTAAAATTCTGTATTTTTTACTATTTAACAAAAAATGAAACTTTTTAGAAAAATTCCATAAATTCACCCTGAGATAATCTTAGAATTATAAATTAAAAAAAAATTATCTTATCAAATTAAATTTCTAAACATGTGAAAAAAATTATTTTATTACTTTTCACAAAAATAAACAAAAATCATTCTTTTGAGAAAAATAGTATTTTCAAAACATATAAATAATTTACCAATAATTAAGTATTTTATTATCAATATTTTTTCTTTTTATGAAATCATTATATATAATATATAAAAATTAGTTATTATTATTATTCATATCACTAAGTTTAATGCATAGGCTATAACAGTCATGTTTAAATAACTATATTAGTAATATATTATGGTTTTGTTAAGACACTGTATTACATGTAGGATAAGCTTAACCAGGTATTTCATGTAATGAAATTATTCCAAGAAATTTAATTTATTAAAAAAATATTCCTAAAAAGTGGGGGTGTTACAACTATGGAAAATAAGTTAGAGGTAGTGGGGAATTGTTAGATTAATTGAGTTTTAGAACTGGACAATATTTTTAGTTGTATGTATCACCTATATATAGGGATTTTCACCAAGGAGACTGCTTAGAGTGATTCAGTTGATGGATGTTTGACCATTAACCTTCCATAAGTAGGTCCACTTATACTTTTATTTTACTATCCCATTAGTTCACACGATGTTTCCACATGATTTTTATGGCATGTTATGACTTCTTTATTATATTTTGAGAATGTGAGTTTCTTACTTGTTATATTATGAATGTGATTCCATGTTGGTTATTTTATGACTGAAATTATACCTTATGTGTTTTACCTTGAGATTGTATTATTTATTCTTATGACTTATATGAAATCACTTTATATGGTTTTGGTTAACTTTCAAATGATTTATTTTATAATGGTTTGAAAGTATAATTCAAAAAAGGAAAATGGTTTGGGTATTTCTATAAGGGTTTTAATGAAATAGGATTTTCCTTGAAATGGTTTATGAAAATGAGATTTTCATGGGATGTTGGAAAAAGGGGGAAAGTTTTTTGAATTTATTTCCTCAGATTATAAGTTTAATTTAAAATGTCTAGCTATATATCATTTTATTTAAATGATAGTTTTTTACAAAGTGTACTCATGCTTTGATTTTATAAATCATGTGAAAAACCTACTTCGATATTGTATGTTGAAAATAGAATTTTATAAACTACCTTATTAAGGGTTTTCTAGAGATTTGGTGTGTAGTGGTGGCCTACTGAGTGCTTATGTTCTCACATCTATTTATCATTTTAAGTTGTAGGTTTAGTCAATACTTTATAATTTTTCATGGGGTGTTATGGTTATTTATTATTGGGAGGTTATTCGTTTAGTCATAAGTCTATAGGTATGTCTATAGTTTAGCTTTTATTTCAATTTATTTTATCTCATTGGCCTATTAGAATTTCATAACTTTCTATGGATGGAGGGTAGTAATATTTTTTGAAGGGGGGATAGAAGATCCCTGATAGTGGTTGTAGTTTTATTTACAGGGGAGGGAGATTAGGGTAAAAAATGGTTTAACTAGTATGTTTATTTTTTATTTATAGTTTGTTTATTTTTACTTATTTTTTTAGCATGGATGTCCAAAGTATAAACAGGTCATGTCATATTTTTATTATATTCCTCATGTCACTTTTACTATGATTATTGGATTAAAATTTTCCAATATGTATTCTTATGAAGTCTGGGCACTAGTTTCCAGCTCGTGGGGATTAGGAACTCCATTTAGGGATGTGGAGGGCTGGTTTTGGCATTCATGAGAGGGATGACCTAGACCAGTTTGTTGTATATATGGTCCTACCATGACCCTCCAAAATCTATAACACAAGCTCTAAGAATATCCTCCAATGTTTGGATAATCCATTTGGATTTTCCCTTAGTTTAAGGATGATAAGATGTGATCATGGGAAACTAGGCTCCAAGGTCTTTCTGTAAGTATTTACAAGATCAATAGGTAAACATATGGTCCAATCTAGATATAACTGAAACTGGAACACCATGAAAATTTAAAACTTCCCAGATGTATAGTTTTTTCCAGTATTCCACTATTTTGGATTCATGAATAGGGATGAAGTGAGAAAAATTTATGATCCTATCCACAATTACCCATATGTCATTGTGTTTACAAACTATTCTTTGTATAACTATGAAAAATACATAGATATCTACTCATATTTCCCCATGGTTATAAGTAAAGAATGTAATATACTAGAAGTCTTTTGGTTCTTTTCCTTGACCCACTAATATGTGAGTCATCTCGATAAAAAATCTTCCAAGTTCCTCTTTATGATATCCCACAAAAACTATGATCATATTTCCTTATACATATTCTTAATTCTATGATGAAAAACTCATCTTGAGTGGTGTTAGGAAGAAAGGAGTTGTTCTTGACAAGTCAGAGGAACACAAATCTTATTTGTAAAATGTAAAAAAGAATTCCCATCTAGAATCCATCCCTCAATGATCTCACAACCATTGAGTTTCAATCTCAAGGTGAGACATTAAGGATTATATGTATGAGTAACTTTAACCTTATCAATAAAATTAGAAACAATATAAATAAGAAATAAAACCACAAAATAACCTTAATCATTTTAATAGACAAGCATATAATCCATGACTATCAATATCTTCCACTTATATGAAGCCTCTTTAGAAAAATGGCCATATGAATTTATACTCAATGTATCATACGCCAAATTCCATTTTACCAATGTTTACATCAATTCAAAGTAAAAAATTTGATGATATTCCATCCATATTTATTACCTCAGATTCAAATCTTACTATGAGAATATGTTTTAAATATTTTATGATCAATTAAAACTATGAAATTATTACCAAAAAGACAACGACACCAAGTTTTCATGGAATGGACAACAAAAACTAAATCCAAATCATGTTTTGGGTAATTCTTATCATACACCCATAACTATAGTGGAACATCAGCTACAAAATAATCTACCTACATAAGAACACATCCCAAACTAGATTTGGATGCATCTAAATAGACCACATAACTGTGTATTAACTCTAAAAACATAAGGATATGTGTTGGTGTAATCCAAACCTCAAGATCTTGAAAATATTTTTAGCAATCATCACTCTATTTTAAAGGAATGAATTTCCTTTTCAAAGCTATCATTATTGTGGAAAGTCATAAAATGTGATGGATAAGACATGTATAATACCCTATTAATCTTAGGAAACTATGTGTGTCAAAGATGTTCATTGGTGGTTTCCAAGAGATAACAACTTTTATCTTTTCAAGTTTTACTAAAACTCATATTTTAGAAATGATGTGGAAAAGTAAATGCACCTCTTGTATCCATAAATCATACTTTGAAATATTATCATAAATGTGATTTCTCACGCAAGACCCAACATATAGCAAAGTATCATTCATTATTGGTCTTTTTCTAAGAATACACAAAAATATCATCGAAAAATACTACCACAAAGGTGTCAAGATCCTCTAAAAGATCTGATTTATCAATTACATAAACACTACTAGTGAATTAATAAGACTAAATGGTATAATAACATATTAATAATGGCCACAAAGACTCCTAAAATCCACTTTCGGAAAATCCTTTGTGTGAACATGAAGTTGGTGATACACTGATCATAAATCAACCTTAGAGAACCATCGAGATCCCCTCAATTTATCAAACATATCATAAATTCCTATAATAGGATATTAGTTCTTTATTGTAACTTGGTTAATTATATGATAATCCACACAAACATATAGAGTTACATCCTATTTATTTACAAAAAAGAATTGGTGCGACCTATGGAGACATGCTAGATCAAAGGAACCCTTTTATTTCTTACTCTTCTTTCCAAACCTTCAATTCTATTAATTTCATTGGTTCTATTATATATAATAAAAATGAAATAATATTGTCCCCTAGTAGAATATCAATAATAAATTTCACTTCTCTTTTATGTGGTAACCGAGAGAAATTCTCAGGAAAAACATTGGTAAATTAGTCCATGATGGTTGGAAAATATAGATGTTTATTTTCATTAATATTTTATAAAGTAACTACTGCTAACTGGTAAGATATATTCCTAACCATCAGTACCAAAGGCCTTTATATGCTAGCATTTAAATACCAATCCCCTTTAAAGAGATTTTAAACACCATCCAAATATTTGAAGCTAACTTTACAGGCATAACAGTTAATGTGAGCCTTGAAGGATGTTATCCAATCCATTTCAAAAAATTAGGTCATTGATCTCTATATCAAGAACAAATAAATCCAAAAAAAATCATCCTCATAGATAGTTATAGAACGCACAAAACACTTAAAGGTTTTAATTTTTTTTGAGAGGTGTTTGAAATTTCTAGGCATGAGTCATCATTTTAATATGAAATTCCGTATGATTCAAAACATGATAAATCATAAAAAAGTGGGACATACCAATATCAAATACAACTTGCATGAGAATAGAGTTTAAGAGAACATTACCTTGCATCATCAAAGGAAAATATTGATCCTATATAACCATATTCTTAGTACTATACAATTTTTTACTCTATACCCCTTGTTTATTACTTACTTTCACCAGTTGGGGAGTCGTGGTGTTCCTAGAATCACCTCAGCTCATTCAGTGATGAGGAAAAGGAGTGTTGTGATGATATTTTTCCATCAATGTATAAGAGGTATGAGACACATGTCAGTTATTTTCATCAACCAAATTTGAAGTGCTATGATAATAATGATGGAGATATCCAATTTTATTACATTTTTGACATTCTCAAGGTAGTTTTGTACAATATCACATCATATGAGAAGTATAACCACACTAGAAAAAACTAGGCTTGATATCGGGTCATGGTGGAAAGTTAACTAATCATGTGGTAATATTCTGAGGTTCTCCACCTCCTTGAGAATATGTTCCCCTCTTCCAATTGTTCCCAATATTAGAGTTCCCACCTATTCCCATGGACACAAACATAATTTCTCCATTTTTATTTCCATTATAATCTCTTTTCCACACTTTATCTCTATTAACCATTATTTAATAGTTTTTAATACATGGGAAAACTATCTTAGAAATAATCTCTGATCATAGACCAAACTCAAAGACACATTCCTTTAAAGGAACACTAGTATATACCCATGGAGAAGAAAAAAACTAAGTTCATAAGATTAGCTGAATATTCCATCACCGATATATTCTATCTCTTTAGACTAAATAAAAATACCTTTTAGGAAATCTTGAAGGTGTGGGGATAGAATGTTTTGTTGATAAATTCATCAAAGGCCTCCTATATAAGGCCTTGGTTAACCATAACTTTGATAGCTAAATATAATGATTTGTGTTCAAGATACTCCAACATAGAAATTAATAACTCAACCTTTAGCTCATCTATGGTATCAAGGAAATAAAAAATCCAATTCATTATATTGTGCCACACTTCCACATTTTCATGTTCCAAATCTATTTAAAATATTTGTTGATTCTATTTTTGAAACTACAGTGAAGGATCCACTTATTTTGGGTCATCAGTTTAATTTCCCTTATCCATAAGGCCTTGGTTAACCTTAGCTTTGATAGCTAAATATAATGATTTGTGTGCAAGATATAGCAATATAGAAATTAATAACTCGACCTTTAGATCAACTGGGGTATCAAGGAAATAAAAAATACAATTTATTCTATTGATCCACACTTCCACCTTTTTAGGTTCCAAATCCATTTAAAATATTGGTGGATTCTATTTTTGAAACTATAGTTAAGAATCCACTTATTTTGGGTCATCATTTTAATTTCCCTTATCCATAACTTGAAATTATTTAATGATGATCCAAACAAGATGTTAGTTTACCTATGTCTTAGGTGCAATATTATTTTCTATAGAATATTCTTGTCGTTTTCTACACCACCTACCCAATTCTATTTTCTATCAACAGAACAAAACACTACTTAGTCATCACTCACTTGTAACTGAAGGCTTATAATATTTCCAATCACCATAAGAAAATATCATTTTAACCAAAATTTTAAAAAAAATAAACCATTTTAATCATTTTTGAAAAATCATTAAACATAATAATAATGATATAGTCGTGGTGGGAAGTCTCATTACTAATGCATGATATGTTATATTCATTAACTAATCCCACAATGATGAGATGATAATAATCCTAGAATTTTCTTAGATTAATTTTTTATTTAAACCACTATAGTAACTTGAAGTTCATCATAAAGAGGTCATATACATATTATTATGTTATACATTTCAAGTTTCAACATATCTATATCCTTGATACCATACCAAGATGATGGAACAACCAAGAATGATACAATTTGTAACATCCTCACCCAACCCATTGGCTTGGTCTAATTCAGAGGTGCTACCAACCTTAGGTAGAATCCCCAAGACACCAAAGGCCGATAATAAATGCCAAGGGATTAGTAAATTATATGGGATGATTTTCACCGAAGAATAAACACAACCTTTCAGGATAAAATATAACATCCAAACCAACAATATGATTCATTATTAATATCGATACAACTCAAACGAAATAAAAATAAACAATGACATCAAAGTAGAAATGATGATGTAATAAAAGATGACATAAAGTAACCAAAGGAAATCCCAATGAAGTAACACCAATTTGGAATCACTCCCAAGACTCCAAAAGATAACTCCATGAACCAAATAACAAATTGAGGAAGTTGCTTCATAATGCACTGGTAGGGAAATGTGCGACCTTACCTTTAACCACATATCGATAAAAAAATTTCCAAACACACCAACATACCAAGAAGGGGGTGAGTAAAAAACTCTATAGATAATCTGAAAAAACTTCCCAACTCATGCCACTTGGATAAGAACATGTTATCACATTTTTTATAAAACAATGAGAAGAACAAATAGTTTTATCTAATTCTGTATATTATTTCCACATAAGAAAACATAAATCAAATAATATTATCATATATTACCATTTGGCATAACCATCATATGTTCACACACACAAACACCCTCATACACATGAAGGTTAGGAACCTCCCCATACTTGTGAGTGGTGATTTATCCTATCACCAATCTATCAATTGGTGAACCTCGTTGAAGCTAAAACTTCCGACCATGATTCATCCCAGGTTTCCCTTATTTGATGATGAAACTTTTATCCATGATCCATACCATATGCTCATAAACACATGCCAAACGAATTATTCCAAGTTCTAATATCAAACCATGCCATATAAAAATTATTTCCCTTTAAAATTTTTATCAAATATATTTATTATGATAAACCAAAACAATAATTTTAAAATACATCTTTTTAAAATTACAAATCAAGGGGTTTCCTAAAAGTCATTCAAATTCCTATGTTCTCAAAGACCATAATTTTAAAATCCATAATTTTAAAATTATAAACCAAAAGGATTCCCTTAAAGAAATAACTAAACACTTACTTTTAAAATATAAGTAAGAAATTCAATAAAAACTAGAACATCACATTCTTGAGAAAGTGGAGAAGAGAGAGAATCCACGTTCCTCTCAATGGTTGACGATAATGAAAAAAAATGTAAGAAATATCTGTATCTATGTTCAAAATACCTATAATTCAATATATGTAATAAATATCTCATAAAAACATATTATAGGTCATATATATATAAAATGAACTAGATCCGACATTATAGGTGAGATTAGATGAGAATATCTGAATATAAAGAGAAGAAACAGAGACTTAATATTGATTCTAGAGATCTAATGCACTTTTATTTGTAAAAAAATAATTTTGGATCAAAAGGAATTTCCAAGGATTTATAGGTAGGGAGAGAAGTTCAAGAACCTATGATAATTGGAGAAAAATTAGATTTTGGGGCCCTTAATCCAAGTTAAACTCTAATTTTCAGAGCATTTAATGCACATACCAAGATTAAGCTACATGGTTTGTCAAACCATGCGCCAACTATGAAAATTATATTGTCTCCAAACTAGAGATATGAATAGTTATGACACATAGTTTGGAAAACCATGCCCCAAATATATACTGCTACTACCCATTAGCTAGAGGGCCGCATGGTTATGCGACAAAATTTGGAAAATCATTCTCTAAACATGCACATTTCACTATCCAAAGGATCCTAACCCACATGATTTCTCATGGGAAGCTACATAGGTTGGTCAAACTGTACACAATACTAATAACTCCCAAAACCAATTTGAAGAGTTTCCTTGAGATAGTGCATGGTTTCCCTTAATCTTGTTGAAACTGTGTACCATTATAAACATTTCCAAAACACTCCAAAACCATCCAAAAACTCTTGAAACTCAACCCAAGTATTATATAAATTTAAAATACATAATAAAAGAGTAAGTTATCTAAAACCAGGGGTGTTTCATGATGTTTTATTGAAATTTTAATGAGTATTTTTGGGTTTTTAATACATCTAACAATTATATAATGGGTTATATAATTATTTTCAATTAGGTTGCTCATTCCCTTCCAATGATCATATAGAAACTAGTTTATTGTCTTAATATTTAATTATTAGTTTCAATTCTTGTCCTAAAAGCAATGTTATTTTCCTAACATTTTTATCCTTTGGAAAAATTAAATTTTCGATAATTCACATGACTTGGTAAGATTATATAGATACATATTCTCACACAATGGTACTTTAAAAATCATGTCTTTATTTATGTTCTGATTTTAATATAACAACTCATAATTTAGATATAATAAATATTGTGCAAGACATCCCTTTCCAAACAAAATTACTCTATTATCATTATTATTAAACTTTTTCATGTTTCCATCTATCATGAATTTTTTAATCTTGTGTTTTCTCAATCTAAAATACTAGATATTACATGAAAAATATTTTTTATACTATTTATATTTAATGATAATATAGGACATTATAGAACTATTTCACTTAGTGCATTTCACTTTCACTATTTGATTTTTTATTTTCTTATATTTTCAATTATATATAGAAATTTCTTCATCAAATATTATATTTTAAATTTATTTTTTTGTAGATTCCCATTATGTTTTCTAAATCCAAAAAACAAATTTTAGAAATACAAAAATCATTTTACTATTTATATGATGACATTTATTTGTTTATACTATTATTTATAAAAGTAAATTTGAAATTAAATTTTAATTTATAGTAACTTTTATTAAATTATTGAAATTTTTAATAGGTAATAATGAGTAATAGTTAGATCAGTATAATATTGAAAACTAGTGATGATTATGAGGAAGGAGATAATGATTTTTTAGAATTAAAAAAAAAGTGTTCTAAACAATGACATATTATTATGCCCATGTTTGAAATGTTTAAATATTAAAATGTTAAAAAATAAAGAAATCAAATATCATTTAATTTTTTATGTTTTTAATCCAAGTCAAAGTACTTTGTTTAGGAATGGTGAAGTTGAAAAGAATTCAATATCTCATGATGTTGAAGATTTTTAAGACGATATGTTTGGTCAAATTGAAGAAATTATTCGTGATATTAGAGTAGAGGAAATTGAGAAAGAATTGATGATTGAGAACCTATATGGTGATTCTGAAAAAACATTGTATTTAGGTTTTATGATGTTTATAGTTTTGTCAATATTGTTAAGATTGATTAAATTTATGTTCCTAAATGTATGGAGTGACAAGAGTTTTATAGAATTGGTAAAATTGTTGAAAGAAATAATTCTCAAAGAAAAAAACTTCCATATTCACATTATAATGTGAAAAAATATTTTGCCTAATGGGTTTGTGGTAGAATAGGATAAATGTTTTCATAAATGAATGTGTTCTATATTGGAAGGAATATGAAAGTCTTTCAAAGTGACCTAAATGTGAAACATCACATTATAAGTTGAAATAAAATTCACAAGTTGATTTAGAAATTACCATTACTTGTTCTAAGGTAATTTAGTATCTTCTTATAATTATTTGTTTAAAGAATTTATTTAAAAATTTGAATTATTTAAAAAGTTTAAAATAACATGCAGATGTGTGAATATCTAATGGAAAATCACATCATTCAATTGATTGTTTATAGTGGAATAAAATCGATCAAAAATTTCCCACCTCCCATAAATGTTGTTATAAATATCAAACTTGTACTATTCATAGATGAATCGAATCTATATTAGAGAGTTATTAGAAAACTTAGTTTATGGCCTATTTTATTGAAAATTTATAACTTATCTCTTTAATTTTATATAAAAAAGAAATATATTATATTGAGTTTAATGATTTTTGGACCAAAATAGCATATAAAATATATTAATGTTTTATTTTCACCATTAATTGATGATTCGAAACTTTTATGGGTGGAGGGAATGAGGGTTTACTATTCTTATAAAATTAAATATTTTCTGTGATATTAAATTATTATGTTCACTAAAAATAACTTTCAAACATGTGGAAATTTGTCTGGATATAGTTTTATGGGGTATAAATCTTATCCATTTTGTGATGAAGGGACTTCAAGTTAATAACTAAAACATGAGAGAAAAATAGTATACATGGGTTATAAATGGTTTTTGTCTATAGATCACTCTTTTCAAAGATTTAAAAAGGAATTAAATAGTTCACATAAATTTTCTATATCTAAATTGTTTTTTTCAACCAATATTTATTCCGAGAGAGTTAAAAACATTGATGTCACATTCAGAAAGACACAAAAAACTAATAATGATAAAAATATATGGAGTAAACCATAAATATTTTTTGATATTCAATATTAAGGATATCATGATGTTAAATATAAAATTTATTTCATACATACTGAGAGGAATATATATAAAAAATTTATTAGAAAATTGTTAGATATTAAAGGAAAAAATAAGGGAGAGTTTAATAAAATATATAATTACTGTCAATGGGAAAATGTTTGCAGTTATATCACACTCCTAATGAATGATTTACATACCTACCTCTGACTTTTCATACATTATCCAAAATGTAGAAAATTAGTTTTTATAGTGCCTCCATTGTATCAAAGTGCTAAAATATTATTATTGAAATGTAAAAAATATTGTTTCACTAAAATATTTGAAATTAAAAGGAATAAAATCTTATTATTATCATGTCATTTTAAAACAATGCCTACCAAATGAATTGTATTGAATAATTACCATATATGGTAGAAAAACTATCATAAAGGTGTGTTAAGTTTTCAATTTCATTTGTAAAAAAACGATTGATCTAAATTTATTTAACACTTTGGAGAATGGTTTAGTTTCTATACTATGTCAAATAGAAATGTACTTTCCAACATATTTTTTTGATATCATGGTGAATTTAATAATTAATTTGGCATGAGAAATAAATCTTTATGGTCTTTTATATCTACTTTGGATGTATCCTTATGAAAGGTATATGAAAATATTGAAGAGATATATTAATAATCCATCTCAACCAAAATCCTCTATAATTGAGAATTATCTTTCTAAAATGGTTATAAAGTTTTGTACAAACTACTTCTTTGTAGTGGAGCACACTAGTTTTCATACATATATCTATGAATGGTCCGGTTTTGGAGGAAAAGGGATCCATGGATTGAAAATAAAGTTTTTTACAAGTGAAGAAACAAACCAGGTGAATTTATACATCATGAATAATATAAATGACACTAAAATATATATAAAATTTCATATTAATGTGCTAAAATAAAGTTATCAAAATAATATTGTTATATTGATATTGAATAATCATAAAAAAAATTCACGGTTTAAATAGATTTTTCATGGAAGATAAGATGCACGAGAAACATTGATACAGTTAGTGGGTAATCCATGTTTAAATTTGATAATGTGGTACCAGTATGAAATTAATGGCTATACATTTTATACCAAAGATTAAGATAATGGAAGTGCAATTTAGAATAATAGTGTACTGGTGTTCACAGTAGAAATGAATTTTTGAGTGAAAAATAGAAAACAATAATCATTGTATCAAGTGTATATTACATATTTGTTGAAGAAATAGGGGAGATTGATTATAATAAATTTTGAGTTCAGGTTTTTAACAAAAAATTCTTATTGGTAACAAGTGTCAAACATAATGAATTCCCAATGACACAAGTAAATTGTAATATATTAGAATATGAAACTGATCCTTTTAACATGGAAACACATGAGAAACCAATTTTTTATTTTCTTGATTATCAAATGTGTAGTGGTATGTCAATTTTCAAGGCAAAAAATTGTATTTTGGTGATGAAAAACTTGACAATGATGATTGTGAGATCCTTAATTTGATGGAAAGTTTATCAATTAATATTTCTGAACACATTATAAACATGGTTTTGGCTATATATAATGATCATGTGGAAGGAATATGGGAAAACGATCCTTTAATAATATTCTAATGTTATAGGTAACATTTATTTATTTATTTATTACCATTTTAAATTTCACAAAACTTTATATATATTTATTTTAATTAAAACACACATTTTAACAAATATTTTGAATTGTTTTTTAAATTAGTTTATTTTTTACATATTTTTCAATTATTCCAATTTATATGTAACTATTTGATTTATAAAAATTTTTACTTAAGATTTTTTTCTTCTATATATATTATTTTTTGTTTCATAAATATTTTTAGTATTTTTTATAATTTTTAATTACTAAAGAATAAGTTAAAAAAAATTAGTTTAGATTTATTTGTATCATTTTCTAATTATTATTCAAATATATATATTTAAAAATTAGATTTTTATAACATTTTAAAGTTTTTTTCATCCATCTATTTTATTTGATGTCACATAAATCTATTATTATTATTTTTAACTTTTTTTAACAACTCTAATGAATTTAATAAATAGGGATTTTTTTGTATTATTTTTTTATTTGAATCATTATAATTTTTTTATTCAAATTTTTATGTAACGGTTGGATTTGTATAATATTTTACTTAATATTTGTTTTCCAATTTCTATATCATTTATATCTCATTAATTTTGTTAATATTTTTAAAAAAATTTAGTTAACTAATTTTACAAATATGAATAAAAATGTGTTTAGTTTAGTTTTTATAGGATAATTTTAAATTTTTATTTAAGTTTATATATAATAGTTGGATTTGTATATCTTTGTACTAATTATTTATTAATTTGATTTGTAAGATAATATCAGATCAAACAACTGATTAACCTAAAGGTTCTAGGGAGGACCATACACATACATATAATAAGGACCATGCTCATACTTCTACACAAGATCCTTTTACTTCCATAGGGGAAAGGTGGATTCTAGGGATAGTAAACATGGTATCACACATTTACTAAAATTATCAGTTAACTATAGCTCGTACCATAGGATATATATTTAGTTTTATGATAATGGTAATCTTAGGGACCCAAATTAAAAACAATATAGGAATTTTGTTTCAATCAAAGATCAAGAAGAAGTTAATATTTTGATTTGTGATTCGAGAATGTTCAATAAAGTGACATTGTCCTAGTTATGAGATAAAATTTTAGTAATCTTATTTATTATTATTTTACTTATCATGACATATTTTAACTAATATTGGGTTTTCCCCTTCTTTTCTACTGACATATGATATACCTGACACTAGATAAGTCCAGAAGAAATGTTTATCTTTTACTTATATGAAATAAATGGATTTTGAATCAATCCTCACATTAGATTTCATTTTTGGGGAAAGAAAAAAAATTAAAATCCATGCGATATATATCCTTTTCTAGATGAATATAATTAGAAGTGTTTTGTTGAAAGTTAATTAAAAAAAATATTTTCAGAAAGTGAAATATCATATTTTAGAAGTTATTGTGTATAATAATGATCATATTAATGATTTTTTCGTCCTTGATTAGAAAAAACTGAGGATATCTCATCAAGATATCCAATCAAAAAAATTTATACCCTCATAATTTATCAAATAGATGGTATATTTTATTAGAAGAAAAAATTATGGTTGAATAATTTAAAAAAATGAGAGTTGGGACTTTAGGATTCACAGAGATTGGTCCCCTAGACAGACATGAAAAATCAAAGAGAGGAAAAATGAGAAAAAAGGGGACATATCTTATAGACAAGTCAAGGGATATAGATGGGAAGTATTTAAGGAGTTATTTAAGTTATTTAAATTATTTTAACTCTTGATATATTTTGATTTAATAATAAAATTTTCATATATTCTATACCATAACCCTTGATTAGTATAACACATAGGAGACGTTTATACCTAAGTATAGGTAGGATATTTTATCTATTGTATTGAGAAATCCTAAAAACCTCAATTGAATACAAGGATATGAGGTTGGTTTATTAGTTAGAAAAGAATTTGGTCATTATGGAGGTTCTTCAAATGTAATTACCCATGATTTCAGTGTATTTTCCCCTAAAATAAACATTGTGTTAAATAGTTTGTTTCACGCAAAACAATGAACCTAAACGAACCATGAGACCTTTTAAATATAACCATTATAAAGTAACCATGAATTTTTAAAGAATAAATATAGACAACCTTGATAATAAATATATTTTTGATATATATATTAACACTAATTTTACTATTAATTGATAGGAAATAAGAATAAAAATAGTTTTATTATATTTTATGATTTTATTTAAAATATAAATTCTCAAATTTTAGTATTTTAATTAAAAAAATAAATAGTATTTGTGGACTTAGCGTAATAATATAATCTTAGGTTGATTTTTTTATATTTTTGTAAAAATATTGATATTTAGGAAAGTAGTCCAAAATATTGTTTTTAGAAATGCCATGAATTTTATGACATTATTCATATATAAGCATGACATGGAAATTTATAAAATCCTTTTATAGACAAAATATGTATTTTATAATATAAATTGTGTCACAAAATGACCTACTAGGGCTCACATGGAAAGAAGTAAGCTGAGAATGACACCCCAATCCCACCTCTAATAGTCCAGGGGCAGGAGACTGGCATAGTGTAGGGATATTTATCACATGGGATGCCTTAGCCTAAAGTACCTACACACATACAAATCTCCATACACCAGTATAATTATGAAATATAAACAACTCAAACTATAAATGCATGGATGAAATATATCCCACAATAGAGTATAATAAAAAGTACAAAAAATGAAGAAAGGGCTAAATACAAGCCCACCAAATATTCAAAATAACCCAAACTAATAACAACATGGGGAAACTACCCAAAAAAATCCTATATTTATCTAAGTTCCATCTAGAAAAACTAATATACACCTTCTCTTGGTCTACCTAAGTCTCCAATGAAAGGTTTTTATTATGTATAAGACACGACACGTGTGGGAACAGCCCATGCATGTGTGAGTACATATATACCTAGAAGGACACCCTGAAATCACGAAACATAAATCATAAATGGAGTAGTTATCTATTCATCCTGAAGATATGTTAATCATAAAATAAGTCAAAAACCACAATAATAATAATAACCCATATTTTCTTAATGGTAGATCAAAAGTCTCAAAGTGAGGTTATATCCTCACTGCCAGCCTAAGATTCTACTAGTGGATCAAAGGAAACATCCTCCTGAGATAAAACACTCATCGAATGTCATTATAATAATGGTAATCATATGAGTGACACAATCATTGGAGTTTTCTATGAAAAAAAACACAAAAGAAACTAAGAGGGATCATCCTAGATACTCACTAGATTTGTTTATACCTCTCCAGAAGATAAAAAACGTTGATACATAAACAGGGGATCACACCCCAAGACTAATGGGGTATAAATTACCCTAACTAAAATAACCTATTAGATAAGGGATCACACCCACATATCTTGGTCACATGATTATTAAAACCCTACCGAGGGAATAATATGATGGGAATAATGATACAACCCTAACCCTCATGGAGGGATTCCTACTCTAGTACATCTAGGGGATCTTTTAAAATTATCATAACAAGATACCGCACTGAACACACATAGAGGAGGACTAAGAAAACTATCCCTAAAACAATATAATAAGGTAACTCACCCACACAAATATGGTTTGAAGTAACTCACACAATCTTATACAATAGCTATTATAAGAATAAAAAGGGATCCAATTTTTAATAAGTACACAACAAGGGGTACACTGCATGTCTCTTTGATTCTGTAACTGTTCATGTATTTCTATCACTCACAACATGTCCCTCTCTAAATACACAACATGTCCCTCTAGGGTTCACGGTGCATATAGGTTGGGTCAGCACTCGGCGTTTTCTGTCTGGTCAAGATCGTGTACTATGAACAAGCCCATGTACTTAGGCCATTCCCATGTATGCTTATTGTCTCTGAGTATTTTTAAAGTACATGGGGTGTACATAACCACACGTGAAATTTAGGGGAAGGACCATCACTTGGTGTGTTCTATCTTCCCAAGACCATGTAAATTATAAAGTGCATGAAATGTGCCCCACCATACACAACATGTGGGACTATGTGGTCTCTTAGGCGTGTACTCCTGGTACATTCAAGGATATCTGATAAGGGGTTACATGGAATGTGGGGTCGCATAGCCTCCTGATCATGTACTCCCCATACATGATGATTAGGCGAACAAAGGGTCACAAAGGGTTTGGGATCACCACATGGTGTTTGACATTGAACTCAATCATGAACCCTAGTCACTACTCCAAAGGGACTACATGGTCTGTGTTTTTCATATTACACATTGTGTATATCTAGATTTTCTAGAAGTACTAGACTATTATACACATCTCCCCTACACTATCATCACCTATGGATCCGCCTCCAATCATTCCCATAGATCCTTGATCTGGGGATGACCGATCTTGTGCCATTGATGGTGGGTAGATTTTGGCAATCCTTGTCCCCAAAAATCACCTCCTATCGCAATTTTCCATTGAAACATCAAATCATGAGATGATGAACTCTTGATACAACTTAGGATCATCTGTTTTTATAATCATACCTTAATCATTCCATCAATCCTAAACCCAAACCTATGGTAATGAACTTCTGTGCCAAGTAACAATTGCACAATGACTGTTCACTAGGTATTTGTCAAACCACTAGTCAAATGGAGTACCGATGGTAAAAAAGTGAATAATATAGAGATAAAAGAACAAAATATAAACATAAGGAACTAAAGTTGACCCTTATTTGGGTTGGATGTGATTCTTTGTCATGAAGGTGATAAAATGGTAATAAACAATGATCATCAAATCCTAATTCGGATATAAAATTATATCCATCATAAATCAATATTTGACTTGGTAATAAATTTTTTAGTAGGATTGATTCAAATTTGACATGGAATAAACAAATAAAATATTAAACATTTAAAAAATACACAATACCTAAAATTTGGATTGATAACTAATGAAGAATGTTTTTCATCACTATCATTGTCAAGGTCCATGATCTTCTTCATTGGATATGATCCTCATGGTACTCGATCCTTGATCTTATGATCATCCTACAATGCACTCTCCCCCTAATCTCTTCACCCGAGATCTCTATCCTCTCATTCTCACTAGGTTTATATAGATAAACCTAGGTAATCATCCATAACAGGGTTTATAAGGAGGAGATTAGGTTTTTGTTCCATTTAATAAATAATAAATAAATAAATAAATTTATTCATTTATCAATCCTCCCACAACAACCTTTCAATCAAACACCTAATACACACAAAGGTTATGTCACACATAGTATAAAACCCATATTTTGGATTTAATTGAAGAATCATATTTACTACCCAGAACACTGTTCGGGAGATATTCCATTATTTTCAAAAAAAATATGCATGCACAAAATAATATTTTTAATATTTTTAGTAAATTCACACTAAGGATCTCTGAGCTTGTGTCGACTCCATGACCAACTTCAAAAACATTCTTTAAAATATTCTAATGCATAAAATAGAAATTAAAAGTTATTTAATTCTCCCCACATTCAATGATTTTCATCCGAAAAATTGAAAACCTACTCAGACAGTTGAAGATATTGAGATCAAATTTCGATCTCTTGCTTCAATGAGCTCTACTAGGGGTCCCCATGTCAGCAAAAAACACATAACAAAGGAAAAAAATTACCCATAAAAGTTCTTCTCCCACTGATTATCAAATTCCACCGAGCTCTATGAAAAGATAACTCCACACTCAATGTCTATCTCACCATAGTCAATATCATGTAATGGGTCATGCACATATCTCCTCAACTATGAAATGTAGAATACATTGTGTGCCCAATCTAACTATGGTGGTAGAGATAATTGGTAATCTACCTTGATAACTCAACAAAGTAACTGAAAAAGGGTCTTCGAACCTCATAGATAGACTACCACACAAACTGAATCCCATGATCTTTGATGAGGCGAGATCACCTAAAACCCATGATCTCCTAGTTAAAAACCAAATCCCACCTTTGTTGGTCCACAAAGAACTCTAAATGTTTTTAGACATTTCTCATTTACCCCTAGATGAGCCAAATCCTTTTTTCAACCATAGATCACACCAACTCTAGGACTATAAGCATTGTACCCCTAGCTCCAACCAGTACAATGGTGATCTCTAGTGTCTCCCACACATGGACTTGAATGGTTCTACACTGATGGTGGAGGGGTAATAGCTATGATACCCAAAATCCACCAATGATAGATGATCCTCTCCAATATAGTCCAAACTATCATAAAAACCTAATGAATATTCTCTGTACCTAAATTGTCTTCTTTACCTATCCATCTTCCTTGGGGTAGAAACACTATGATCAACCAAAAATGAGCCCCAAAAGGCCTCCCATAACTCTATATGTAATCATGACATGAAGTGATAATCATATTCTGAAATTATCATTTAGTAAACTCAATGAATTTGGACTACTTCTTCAATGTACAGGCATCCCAATTTTTTTATTGAAATATGATTTTGCGTGGTTATGAAGTGGGTTGATTTGATGAGTCTGTCTAGGTTCACCTAGATAACATTATGAACTCTCACTGATCATGGAATCAAAATCATGAAACCACAAAGTTACCATCCGATTTACACTTTCATAAGTTCTTATCACCTTTATATCTTCCTTTGGGAGAGGTGACTCGCTCACGACTAAAGATTTTTCCATGCTCAAAGGTCTCAAAATATGATGCATGAAGGGTATAAAGTTGGAGGCTATTGAAAAGGATTCCCAAGATATCCATGGGACTCTATTAGGCCACAAATCCACTCCAATAGTTATTACATATCATATTCATCAATGTATGTCGCTCATCGATGACTAGATGAAGATTCTTCAGACATGGTAAGAGGGGAACCAGGTTCTGGATCTTCTTGCATCAAGGACGGGACATGATCAAGCTCTTATATCTTTTGATAGTATGGGTTCTCTTCCTAGTGAGTGATTATATATTATTAGAGGGTATTCTATTAGTCATTAATTATTTATAACTTTTTTACTCTCTTCATTATATTTTTCTCCCTTGTTTTCCTTTTCTTGTACTTTTTTTAAAATAATAAAAATAATGATCAAGCAGTGACATCCTTAGCTACCCAACTTAATTGAAAAGTATAATACTACATCCTAAACTCTCTTGGATTTACTACTAATGGGGAAATCATGAAACATATTTAGTACCTCCTCTCGCAACCTGAATATAGTCATTATCTATCCTCAAAAAATGATTAAATGCTCCCCACCTTCAAATTATCCATCAAGATCATTCCCAATAGATACCTAGTCATGAAAGATCTCACAATCGATATCCCCAAGTTGTTCCTCCATGATGAACTGAGGAAGAAGAGAGGAAAAAAACCATCAACTAGATATAATATATACTCTCCTGTTTCTTAAGGTTTGACAACAAAGTGGTAAACTAATCCATCACCAAATTCATAATAGTGAATGGAGAAAACATTCTTTGAGCATTTGTTACCACAAAAATGACCTTGGTTGGCTTCTAAGATAGCACCTCCTCAACAATTTATGGGTCCACTATCACCTACGTTTATGAGAAGACATATCCTAAGAAGTGGACCTCCAGAATATAGAATTAACACTTTGATATATTACTATAAATCTGATACTTTCAGATCATGTATTGAACTATCCTCAATTGCCTTGCATTTTCAACCTCTAATGTTTAGTACATAGGACATCATCGATGAATAATACAATGAACTTATCCAAGAAGGGTTGAATTATTTAGTTCATAAGTTTGAAAAACATGGCTAGGTTTTCTAACATTCTAAGAGGCATTACTAAGATCTTAAAGAAACCAAAATGACTTAATGAATCCACCTTCAGTATATCCTCATCTAAAATGTAGAGCTGGTGATAATCCATCCTAAGTTTAAAATATGAGAACTACTTCTCCACTAAACACTATTTTAAGAAGTCATCAATTTTCATGGGTGGTTACTCCTTCCTGACTAACACATGGTTCAAGTGATGTTAGTCCATGCCTAACCATAATATCACATCCTCCTTTTAGGTGAACAACAATAGGATTCCCAAGGGAAAATAATGGGTATAATAAATCCCATGCTATGTAGATTCTCTAAATTCACATTCATCCCTCATAGCTGCATGGGTTCATCCAATATGTTATCATAGATATTGGGCCATCCCTAGGTGCATGTTTATATTGAAAAAAACTTCTTATGATGAGTTAATCCAAGAAAATCCTTGGGGAAGATGTCATCATACTCCTGAAAGACCATAAGAAATTAGAAGTTTATAACATAGTCTTCTCTAGCGATCATACTATCCAATTGTTAAGAAATCAGATGAATCCTACTACAAATGAGTTTATCATACTCTTCCTGTGATTTATTATCACTAAAGAAGGAAAATTACACCCCACCAACTTGGGTACACAAAAACCCTCACTAATAACAGTAAATTAAGCATTGATGGTAGGAAATCAGTCCATACTATGGTAAAAATTATAAGTTCTCACTACCACTATAGAAATATTCCACATGAGGATCTCTTTCCTCTCAAAGACAGGTCACACTATCAACAGAAGTATGTGATCACCAAACCTTCTCTACTAGAGCCTCCAAACACAGGGATCGAGAAAAAAGACCACTTGAATTGGTATGTCTCAAATAAAAGACACATTAAAAAAACATGGCTTGTGACTCCATGCTAAAACTATAGTTTTAGAAGAGAAGACACGTGTCATACCCCAGACCACACCCAAAGCCTCTAGGTCACAATACCATATTGCATAAATCTACCCTTCCCCTTATCTTCATGTTATCCATAACTAGGGATTGATATATCACCTAAGCACACCAAAATTTCCTCAAACATACAATTAAAAGGAAATCATCTGCCACACCTTGGCAGTATTCACTTTAGGTGGCACTGACTCACCCACAGTATTTTAGAACATGTCATAAAAATACACCTTGGTGGGGGAATTTTCTCTCTTCCTTGCATGATCAAAGCCACATCAAACATGACCAACACATAGCTCTTACAATTCCCTAATTCACCCCAGAGAAGTCTCAATACTAATACCACCATCAATAGAGGTATAAACCAAGGGGAATAATCTCACCACATGATCAATCCAATCTTCCACTGCTCAAGAAGGTGGTTCTAGATCACCAAAAAAACTAGTTGATCTCTTAATCCAAAACTCATGACGTGCACTTGGTAGGTGTGTCATCTTCTAGTAACATCAGAACCAACTACTACTCAACCTTATAGGAAGAATCTACCTGAACCACTAGAGGTGGGTTAGTATGTTTCTGAATGGGTGGAGTCATCACTAGCTATATACCTATAAGAATAGAATCATGTATAGATCCATAAACTAAAGCCTCATTGTCGAGCAGATCATGAACATGATCCCAATATAAAATACTAGATGGATGTCATTATGGTGGAATAAAACTATAGTCGAGACACACCATAATCAAAAGATCATATTTGGGGAGCTGACTCAATAAGGATATGGAAACCACAATGTATTCCTATATGATTCATGTGAAATTCTTTTCCCCTGTAATGAGTTCCTACATGTACTGAGTGAACAAGAAAATTATCAGAGACCAGGTGAATGGATTTTTAATCCACAAAACCAACACTCAATTAAATGACCTAAAAGTAAAAATCAATAAACTTTTACATTATTTACCTAGATCCTAATCCAAACATTGAAACTATAAAATATCTAAACTCTAGTCCTAATATGACTTGATCTGACACCACTTTTTCATGATTGGAACCACCAGGTCCTACCTAGTCAATGGTAAGTTGAGAATAACACCCTAATACCACCTATAATAGGTCATGGTCTGACATCGAGTAGGTATATTAAACACATGGGAGGCCTTATCCAAAAGTTCCCCAACACACACACATGTACTTACACCAGTGTTACGTGGAAATATAAACAAATCATACTGTAAATGAATGAATAACATCTATCCCATAATAGTGTAAAATAGGAAGTACATAAAAAGTAGTAAAAGATAAATAAAATAAAACCAAAACTATAAAATAATAAAACCTACTGAAAATATGGGGGAAAAGACCCAAAATAATATCCTGGATCTATCTGAGACCTTTCTTGAACAACTAAGCTCTACCCGCTGCTAGTCCACTTAGGACTCCAATGAAATTCCTCTCATGTGAATAAGAAAAAACATGTATGGGAGGAGCCCATATAAGAGTGAGTACATATATACCTTGTAGGACATCCGAAAATCACCAAACATAATTCTTCAAGAGAGTATTGATCTCGTCATCATGAAGATATGCCAATCATAAAATGATATAATAACCATAATAAAAAAACAACCACATATATATGCTCAAAGGTGGACACCAAGTCTCAATGTGAGGTCATGTCCCCACCTCTATCCTAGGATTCTATTAGAGGCTCAAAGATAACATCCTATTGAGAGAAAACACTATACAAGTCTCTCTATACTGATGAAACTAATCCAAGAGGATATTTTCATTGTGTTTTTCAATAAAGAAACCCCAAATAAATTGATAGGGATTATCTAAGATAATCACTTGATCAGTTTATACCTATTTATAAGACAACATATGCCAATAAATTGATAAGGGATCACAACTAAGGCCTATAGTGTATACCCAACCCTATATGGAATATAATTCTAGATAAAAGATCAGAAATGTATATATTGTTCATGAAATTTCAAAAACCCTACCTTGGGAAGGAGATGAAGGGAATGCAGATATAACCCTTGGGACTCACAGAGGGATTCATGCTATAGTAAATTGAGGGGACCTTGTACAATGAACAGAACAAGATGTCACACTAAACCCACATAGAGGCAGACTGATAAAATTTACCCCAGAATAATAAATTAAGGGAACTCACCTACATTGATACAGTTCGAGGGAACTCACCCATGCTCACATCACAACTGGTCTAAGATGAATAAGGTATCCAAATTTCCCTTTAATGAGCACATGACTAATCCCAAGGGTTAAAAACATGTTTCTTTGAGTCTATCACTGCCCGTGTCTCACCGTCTCACATAACATATGTTTCCCAAAATACACAGGATGTCCCACTAGGGTACAAAACATATAGATTCCAGGACAAAACTCGGTATGTTCTATCTTTTGAAGCCTGTATATGATGGTCGTGCCTTTGTACTTAGGCCATTCTTGTGTATGTTGGCCATTTATGAGTACTTTCTAAAGTACAAATGGTGTACTCTACATCACACATAGTTTAGGGGCCAAGTCAGCACTTTGAATCTGCCATTTTACCAAGCCCATGTACCTTCCAAAATACATGGTGTGTTACCTAATATACACAATGTGTGGGACCACATAGTATCCTAGGAATGTGATCCTTATACACACTGAGCTATCTGATGATGGGTTACATGGCATGTGAGACTACCACATAGTAGGTGGGGTGACATGGCATGTGGGGTCACATGGAATGTGGGGCCAGATGGCCTCTTAGGTGCATACTCCCTATTCACACTGAGTTGGTCAGCTTGGGGTCACATGATGTGTAGGCCCATCACCAGGATTGTGATATTTAACTTGATTAAGAACCCTAGATACCTCTCTAAGGGGAATCCAAGGGATGTGTTATTTTCATTACACACTGTGTATATTGGGATATTACTAAAGTCCTAGATTATTCTACATGTCTCACTCATGCCATATCTGCCTATAGATTCACCACTATTTATACATGTAGATCCCAAATTTGGTTCTGATCAGGATCTTTTCTTAATTGGTGGATAGATTTCAGGAACCCTTTCCCTAAAAAATCACCTCCCATCACATCGTGGTGCAACACATCGAAGCACAAGCTAATGAACTCCAGATCTGATCCCTAATAATTTTTATCATCGCCACACCTCAATCATGTTTCCAATCCTAAACCAGAACCAATGATAATGATCTGTTGTTCCAAGGAATGATTGTGAAATAATTTTTCATCGAGTATTTTTCAAACTAATGACCAAATGCAATACTGAATATGATCATGTGAAGAGCGTGGGGAGAAAATCACCAAAAATAAACTAGATGAACAAACCTCAAGCATTTTTTATATTATCCATGATTCACTTTCATGAAGGAAATTAATAAATAGGAATAACCAATTATCATAAAATCATAATTCAGGGATACGAATGTATCAACTGTAAATCAACATTCAACATGTGAATCAATTTTTTATAAGGATTGGTTCACATTGGATGAGGAATAAAAAACTATTGGTTTAAACTAATAAAAAAACACCCTACCTTCAATTTGGATAGATCAAAAATGAATAATGTTTCTGCATCACTATTTATAGAGAGATCCAAGAGCTCATTTGTTGATAATGATCCTCACAGTACCTGATCCCCAATCTCGTGATCATCTGCCAACGCACTCTCCCCACGATCTCTCCACCTGAGATCTCCATCCTCTCATTCCCTCTAAGTTTATGTGGTTAACCATAGTGAATCCTCCATAACAAGGTTTATAAATAGGATATTAGGTTTTTTATACCTTCAATAAATAATAAATAAATAAATTATTTTATTCATTTATCAATCCACCCATGAAAACCTTTTAACCAAACACCTAATGTATACAAAATTTATGTAATTACTAGGGTAAAAATCAAATTCCAAATTTAATGGCGGTCTCAGATTTCCCATTTGAAACACCATTCATCAAATATTTCATTATTTTCTAAAAGTTTCATTCACAAGGTATATTAATATTTTTAATATATCCACAACAAGGCACTCTAGGTTTCGGAATTCCATGTCGACTTTGTGCCGAACTATAGGAATATTATTTAAAATATAAAAGTTTCAAACAAAAAATAAGATTCATTTCATATTGTACATTTAAAAATATTGATTTTAGTTTATAAACCTATGTTCGATATTTCATAACTTAAGTTACACTATTCTTTAAAAATATTTTTAATACATTATACATTTATCATTTTAAAATTAATTTTTAAAACTTTTAATATGTGAATATAATAAAATTGATTTTAAATTTGGAATTAAAATGTCTATATTATGTTCTCTCTTCATATTAAGATGAAATATTTATATGAATTCCATTATCACCACTTATAAAAGGGGCATCTCACCGACCCTTCAATACCACTCTAATTTTTGGAATCCTCATGAAACATTGTCCTTTATATTTTCCTTAGAATACTTTTCCACATACATGAGCTTTAGGTCACAAGAATTTATCCTAAGAAATCCATTTTTTAGTATCCCTTTAAGGTAAAACTAATTTTTTTAATGAGATTCAAGCACTTCAATGGAAGTCAAGAATTAATGTAGTAAGTTTTATTAAATCAAATTATTTTATTGAGTCATAATGAATCATTCTTGACTATCGTTATTATAATATGTTTCTCTTCTATTCTATGGTGATATTATAATGCCTATCCTACTTCTTTTCTAAGGAGTTACCTTGGGGAATTTCTCACTTTATAAAAGATGATATTGTATGGAATGATTCCCATTATTTCTAAATGAACTATTTTTCTTCCATATCTATATCTGCTCTTCTTAATAATGTTATCATATTATTTTTTCAAAATCCAAGTGTGATTTATTTCTAGTAATTTTTAAATTTATCTTTTCCTCTTTTCAAATGAATGATTTATCACTATATTTACAATGTGATATTCAATAAAGTCATTTTCAAAAATTTAATAAGGATTTCCAATTAAATCTCGTATTTTTATCTTTCAATTCACATTTACGGTATAAAACCTTCAGATCATTTTCTAGACTCCATTATCGGGATTTTTTAAAGGGAGTTTTTAAAAAGGTTTTCATGTTACCTTCTTGAAAATTATTTTAAAATGTGAGTCAAAATTTCATCTCTATACAAAAAATGTTAAGAAATGTTTTATAAAATATTATTTTGATGGTTTCACTTCCATTTTCCTATTTATGATTTAACTCCTAAGGATTTATATTTTATGAAATAACTTATAAATAATTTGATAAAATAATATTTTTGGGTGATTGAAATTTTGGTATTAACTAATCGAATTTTGATATCATGTTATGAAATACGATTTGTAAATGAAATGAAAACCATTTTCTTTACATGGGTTTTGATGATATATATTGAATTACTAATATCTTATGGCACAAATATATATATATTGTGATGAGTAGGGTCCTATATCACCCTCTAATTCATTGGTTAATGATTTATATATCATGATATAATTTAGTGTGGGCCTTCTTGGATATTATCATAAATTAAAGGGATAGCCTTCATGGATTACACTCACAACATAAAGGGTGATCCATCTTAGATATTCTTATAACATAATGAAACCTTATACTTATGTTTTTTCCAAATATATTTCTTATGATATGTCTC
Source organism: Viscum album (assembly GCA_963277665.1). Taxonomy (NCBI): domain Eukaryota; kingdom Viridiplantae; phylum Streptophyta; class Magnoliopsida; order Santalales; family Viscaceae; genus Viscum; species Viscum album. The sequence continues at coordinate 125,106,029 of OY728146.1, read as the reverse complement.
AAGGTAATGTTACATTTCCATGAAATATGATTATGATTATACCCCATGGCTCATGTTTATTATATCATGATTCCACACCCTTTTATGTGGTATATGATTGTTTATTTGAGATTATTTGTCCTTATATCATGATTTATGGACAAATTGTATTTTTTTTATTTTCAATAAAAAATTTCATCCTGCTTTTATTTTATCATATTCATATGATCTAACCCTTTAATGAGATATTGATAAGTTTTCCCTTACTGAGAATTTCAGATCACCCCTTTTATTATGTCTCCATTATCTAGGTCATGAAGATGATTATAACTTACAGGAAGTATAGAAGGGAGTGTAATGTGGTCAATTATTGAGTAATGTTCATAAATGTTATATAATAAGTTTCTAATATATATCTTCCTCAAAAACACTAAACCTTAAATTCATGGGATTGAGAAATGATTTATGAGTTGTATTATTTATAATTTGGAAATGATGTAAAATAAAGATATGGTTATCCTAGGTTGTTATAGTTGGTATTAGAGAAATTTTTATTTATTTTTGAGGACCAATTAATTTATTTTGTTGATTAAGATGAGATAAATTTAGTAAAAACCCCAATGAGAATTATAAGAAAAAATTATAAGTATAGTATAACATTAAAAGGATTTAGTAAAGTAGAGATAGTTTGGTATCTAAGAATTTAAATCCCTATCTAGATACAGAAAAGTTAATGTGGCTATGTTATAAATGAACCTAGGGTAATCACCACTAATAAGGCTGGTCGAGTATCAACTCGATCTTTACTTAGTGCATGGTGAGTTAGCCAAAGATTGCACACTTGACAAGACACTCCCGAGGGATATAATTTGGAAAATTCACTCTCTCTTTGTGAACCATTATAAAGGATTTTATAAAATATTTATGGTATGATTATAAAAAAATAGGATATAGAAAATCAATAAGCTAGATTGAAACCTAGGAATATATAAGTTAGGGTACTTGTGTCATTTATAATTTTTCCATTTTATGTTAATAGTTTTCCTTTTTAGATTAAATATATCTATCTTTAACTTTTAATTATTTAAAAAATGGTTTGATCAAGGAGAAACTAAGTTAATAATGGGTGTGATTGGAAATAAAATGATTATAGTAATGATAAACCAAATGGTATAGAAGAAGGAGTACACAATGTTGTAGTGATTCTCACTCAACTCTCCTAAACTATGAGTAATAATATAAAACATGTTGAGACATGTAATTAACCAAGGAAGGAGAAAATTTAAATCCATTATTTCATGTGAATAATCCCACCCTACTTTAGTGGATATTATAATACCCTTAATTATGAATAATTTATCAATGATATAAAAAAGATATTTTATATTCCACAATCCTCAAAACATGAAAATTATGTTATAGTTGTTTATTATATAGAAGGTGAGGCTAATCAATAGTGGAATCTCATTAATAATATAATGAAAAAGGAGGATATATAATATTTGGAATGGGAGGAGTTTAAGAAATTGTTATTCAACAAGTATTTTCTTTATACTCTTCTCATTAATACAGATATATAATTTTTAGAGTTTAAAAAAGGTGGATGAATCCATTGGAACATGTGATGATAAATTCTTGAGGCACACAAGGTATGCATCTAGTTTTATGTTTGATCTTGAGAGTAAAATAAATCATTTATATTGTGTTTTAAAGTGAAGTATTTGAATGGAATTAACTATAAGAGACTACAAAATCTACAAGAATATTGTTCAATGTGCATTGATAGTGGATATGGAAACAGGGAAATCATTATTCTGGAGAGAGATAAAAGGAAATTAGAGGATAATTGAAGATTTGATGATAAGTCATTTGGGGGAAAGAAAGTTTAACAACCTATGTGTAAAAAATATGGGAGGAAACACCTAGGTAACTACCTCTAGGGAATAAAGAAGTGTTTCAAATGAAAAAATATTATCTTTAAAGATAATTATTTTCAAAAAGGGATAAGTGGCTAGTAAAAGTGATAGAGGAAATAATGTGCCATATAATGCACCACTCATGCTTCAATGGTTCAAATTCAAGGAGTTTGGTCATTATGAAAATCAATTACCAATCCCAAGTATAATAAAGATAATAGGTCACAAAAAAAATCCTAAACCAAGGAAGAAAAGAATAATGTATGATATCACTACTACTGAGGTGGATCATTATAATGAAGTGATGCAAGGTACATTCATTCTCTACTCTAGAGTTGTTAATGCCTTATTTTATTCTGGTTCTTCATATTCTTTCATATCATGCAAGTTTTCAAGGAATATTTATTCACCACCTAAAGCATTGGATGTTGAACTATTTATAAAAACACTTAGTGGAATAAAGATCACATAGCAGATATATAAATCCTATACATTATAATTTTATAGAAATATAATTCTTGTGGACATAGTTCTTATTAACTTGGTTAAATTTCACATAATATTGGGTATGGATTGGATTTACCTATATAAAGAAAATATATATTGTTGGGATAATTAAATATGATTTCATATCCCAAATCATCCTATTGTAAAATATCAATGTAATGATGATCATAAAATCCCTTTGAAAGAAAATTTACTAATATGGGTCATGATTCCAAATAACATGAGACTTAAACATAGATGATTGGGGAGGAAGTCAAAATTGGTAACATTCATATTGTATGTGAATATAATGATGTATTTTCAGATGAACTACATGGTCTTCCTCCAGAGAATTAGGCCGAGTTTTCAATAGAACACATAATTGAATCCATGAATATCTCAAAGAATACTTATATAATATACCCCATTGAGTTATAAGAATTAAAGAATATGATAAAATATAATTTTGATAAGTATTTTATACACCCTAGTGATTTTATCTTGGACGCACCATTATTATTTTTAAAAAATAAGGATAGATAAATGAAAATTTGTATTTATTATCATAGCTTAATAAAATCCTGATCAATAATAATTGTCCTCTACCCTATATCAATGAAAATATTTATCAACTTAGAGGATATCAATACTTATCAAAGATTGAATTTTGATCAGGATATCATCAGTTAAGTGTTAAAAGAGGGTATATTTCCAAGATATCTTTCTATATGAGGTATGGATACTATGAATTTATAGTGATTCCATTTTGACTTATCAATTATCTCACTATCTTCATGGATCTAATTAATAGAGTTTTTAAATACAACCACGATAAATTTATTATGGCTGTATTCTTATATGATATTATCATATATTCTAATAGAAAGGAAGAAAATGAAGATCATTTGTAAACTGTGTTGAAGACCGTAAGAAATGAGAAGTTCTATTACAATTTTATAAAATTTGAATTCTTATTGCAGAATGTATTTGTTCTTGGGTCTTGTAATCACAAGGAAAGACTTACATATAGATCTTTTATAGACAAAAGTTATTGAAAAATTTCCCAGACCGACCATGGTAACCGAGATCCGCAATTTTATAAGGTTTAATGGATAATATTATAACATTATGAGAAATTTATTATTTATCTCGAATCAAATAAGTAAATAAAAAAGGGAGTGAATCTCCTTTGTATAAATGAATGGGAATAAAGTTTCATGGAACTAAAAAAGAGGTTGGTCACTACATTTGTGCTTAAATTACCCTACAATGGGAAAGGGTTTTTAATATAAAATAATTCTTAATTAAAGGGATTGGGATGGATCCTCATTTAGAATGATAAATTAGTTTGTTATACCTTCTGAAAATTAAGGACTTATGAAAAAAATTACCCGATGCATGATTTAGATTTGGAATTAATGATCTTTGTAGTAATGATTTAGTGAAATTATCTATATGGTGAAAATTATGATATATATACTAACCACGAGAGTTTAAAATATATATTCACACAAATGGAGTTGAATATGTGCCAAAGTATTTGGGTTTTATTGATAAAATATTATGACTTCACAATATATTATCACTCAGGGAAGACATAAGTTGGATGATTCTTTGAGAAAAGCAGATTATACTACCCTATCCATGATGATTCTTAAAAAATTACCAATAGTCATGGATTTTCAAAGGATGAATATTTAAGTCATAAGGGAAGGTGATAATTCTTATCTTTCACAAATTATTGCTCAACCATACATTCACATAAAGATCAAATAATCCTAAAAAGATGATGTGTAGCTATAGAAAAAGGTAGTGAGTATTCTAAAGTTCAAATTTGATAATGAATGAGTTATATGATTTGGAACCCATATATGATTCCCATGGAAACTAGAATGGAAGATGGAAATTTTGGATGATACTTATAGCTAATCCATATATATTCATCTAAGAGGAATGAATATGTATAAATATCTAAATAAAAAATTCTAGAGGGATAAAATGAAGAGGGAAATTGTAGAATATGTATCTTGATTTTTGATATTCCCTCTAGTTAATGTTGAACGAAAAATGTTTAAGGGTATATTGAAACAATAACCTATACCAGTATGAAAATGGGAAAACATCACCATGGGTTTCATTATATGAATCAAAAAGATGTCTAAATTATATAATTTCACTTATGATATAGTTCATAACCTCATAAAGTCAGTACATTTTATTACTATCAAAGAAAATTTCTCACATAAACAACTCCCCAATATATATATATAAGGGATGTGGTAAGGCTCCATAGAGTAACACTCTCTCTTATATCATGTTACGACACAAGGTTTACCCTGAAGTTCTGGAAAGGTCTTTAGATAGATTTTGAGATAGAGCTAAGTTTTAACACTACCTATCATCCTCAGAAAGATGGTTAGTCCGAGAGAACCATTCAAATTATTGAGGATATACAAAGATTTTTTTAAATGTATTTCTAAGTATGTTGGGATCAATACATTCCCTTGTTATAGATATCAAATAAAAATAGTTTCCATTCTATAATTCATATGGAACCATATGACTCTCTATATAGGAATAGATGTATAAATCAAACATTTTGGGAAGAAGTTGGATAGACAAAGATGATAGGACCAACCCTTGTTTAATAAAATGATAGATAAGGATCAAACCGTTTAGTGAAATTTGAAAACAACACAAATTCAATTAAATTTTTATGATGTTAATCATCAATGAGATCTATAGTTTGAATTGGGTGAAAAATTATTCCTCTTGATATCTCCTTGAAAGAAGGTTATGAGATTTGGGAAGAAATGGAAACTTATCCCTAAGTATGTTAGTCCCTTTGATATCCTCGATCATGTCAAGTCCATAAATTATCGCTTAATATTTCCTCTAGACCTCTCCCAAGTACATGATGCATTTCATGTATCTCTTTTTAGGAAGTACATAACATACCCTTTACATGTACCAAACTGTTAGTCTATACAATAGGAACATGATCTATCATATGAGGAATAACTAGTGGAATTTTTTTATTGAATAAATAAAGTACCATGGAATAAGAAAACTCATTGGAACAAATTTATATGAAGGAATCATAAGTTCAAAGAAGCTACGTGGGAACCCAAGGATGTAATGAGACAATAGTACCCTCACTTGTTTTATTCCTAGTAAAAAAGTTTTTAAGATGAAATTATTTTTAGGAGGGGTAGAATTTAATGACCCATGATTTTAGCATATTTCTTCCTTTAAATAAAAATTGTTTTAAACAGTTTATTTCAAACAAAACACTGAACCTAAATGAACCATGATGCATTTTAAATATAACCATTATAAATCATCCATTGAATTATAGGGAATACATAAAGGTAACAATATTAATAAATATTTTTTCAATACACACACACACAGATATATATATATATATATATATATATTAATTATAATTAAACTAGTAATTTATAGTAAATATGAACAAAAATAGTTAATATTCAAAAAATTAATTTTTCTACAAAAGTAGATTTTTATTATATTTTATTATTTTTTTAAAAGCTAAATCTTCAAATTTTAGAATTTTAATTTTAAAAAATTAACATCATTTTTGGACATATCCAAACAATATTATATTTTTATTAATTTTTGGGATTTTTCTAAAAGATTTATTTTTAGGTGAATAGTGGAAAATACTGTTTTTTCTAATACCCTGACATTTATAACATTATTAGTATATAATAATGACTTAGAAATTTTAAAAACCATTTTATAAAAAAACATATATTTTTTAAGAAACATTTTAAATTAAAAAATATTGATTTTAGCTTACTAACCTATGCTTGATATTTTAGAACTTAACTTACACTATTCTCTAAAATCATTTTTAATACATTATACATTTATTATTTAAAAATTAATTTTATTTATTTTAGAAAGTGAATATAAAAAATATATTTAAAATTTTTAATTAGATAGTATTTTAATAAGGTCTATTTTATTTTTATACATAAAAATGAATTACTTGTGTAAAAAATAGTTACCATGGTAAAATCCAAATGGGTAAAAAGGGATAACCAAAGGGGTAAGGAATAACATGTTAAAAACATGTTTCTAATTGAGTGGATAAGTTTTAGCTCATCCAAACCATATGTAAACTCAATTATTTTTCATTTAGAGAATTATTTACATGTGAAACATATTCTCTTTTATATTAAAATTAAATATTTACAAGAATGCCATTCTAACCCATTATAAAAGGGTTTTCTGACCAACCCTTCAAGAGAAATATAAATATAGGTTTCCTATTTAATCTATTCCCTTTTTAATTACCCTAGAATCCATTTTCAGTTAATTTATTTCATAGTCACATGATTTTATCTTAATCCCTCCATTTAAAAGGAGTATTCCAAGGGAAAAATCACGTTTTCAATGAGATTGAAGCACTTCAATGGAAGCCAGAAATGAAGGTATGGGGTTTTCTTATTTCAAATTATTTTATTAAGTAATAATGATTATTTATTTTATATGGTTATCATGTAATAGTTTTATTCTAATCTATAAGGATATTATAATTAATTTCCTCCTTATTTTATGGGGATTTACATTGATGAACTTATTTCTTCATAAAAGATGATATTTTTAGGAATAATTTCCATTATTTCTAGATGAGCTTTTTTTTCTTCCATATCCATATTTAATATTTCCACTAACATTATCCTATTGTTTTTTCGAAATCAAAGTATAATTTACTTTTTAATAATTTTAAAATTTATCTTTACCTCTTGTTAAATAAATGATTAATCACAATATTTAAAATGTGGGTTTTAATAAATGTATTTTCAAGACAATAAAAAGGATTTCCCATTTATGTTCATATTCATATCTTCCACTAAACATTTTATATTTAAAATCTTTAGTTCCGTTTCAATAATCAATTATTTTGATTTATTTAAAATTGTTGTTTAATAATATTTTCATGTTAGCTTTTCAAAAATGATTTTTGAAAGTGATTCAAAATTTAATCTCTATAAAAAATGTTATAAATTGTTTTCTAAAAGCTCATTTTCATGGTTTCATATCTGTATTCCTCTTTAAATATCACACTCCTATGGTTTTATGTTTCATGAATCGTATTCTAAATGATTTTATGAAACAAACCTTTTGGGTGATTGAAATTTTTGTGTCAAAAAATAAACTTTTGATATCATGTTATGTGATACCATATGGAAATTGATATGAAACTAATTTTTCTACTAGGGGTATTCATAACATGTTTAATTTTTGATATCGTATTGCACATATATAAATGTGGGGCCATATATCTCCCTATAATGAATTTTTTAATTTTTTTATCTTATAAGATAATATAGCATGGTCCTTTTGAATATGTTAAAAAATTAAAGGGAAATCCTTATTTGATAATGCTTATAACATAAAAAGTGGGCCTTCAAGGATATTATAACAACATGATGATACCATGTGCTTATGTTTTTGAAAATTTTCTTTGTTATTTCATGTCTCAAGGTAATGTTAAATTTTTATTCCATATTTCTATGATTATTCCCCATGACTCGTGTTGATTATCTCATGATTCTACACCTGTTTTCCATGTTATATGTTTGTTCATTTGAGAAAACATGTCCTATTGTTATTATTTATAGAAAAATCTTATTTTTATACGTTATTTTTAATAAAAAATTCTCCTTGGTCTTGTTTTATCGTATGCTTATGATCTAACCCATTATTGACATATGGATAAGTTTTTCTCTTACCGAGAATTTAATCTCAACCCTTTAACTATGCTTCTATTCCCTAGGTAATGAAGATGATTATAACTTATGATTAGTTTATATGGGAGTTTAGAAAGATTCATTTATAGAGGAATGATCACAAATTTGGGGTAATAAGTTGCTTATGTAAGTAGTAATCAAAGGAACTAAAACTTTAATTCTTAGGATTGTGAGATGATTTATGAGTTGTAATATTATCTTATGGAAATGATGTAACATAATGTTTGTTTATCTTGGGTTTTCATATCAAATAAGGATGTATATAAAGGATAAATAAAGGCTTTAGAATCTAAAGTTCAGTAAATGGGTGAGATAACAAAGGAGAGAATTAGGGATTTAGTGCAGTCAATGTTTGCAAACATGAAAAGACATTTTAAGGTTACATATCCCAATCATCCAACTTTGTTTATATATCCCACTTCTCCACCTCCACCTTCATATCCAACTCCTAAACCTCCTCCTCCATAGCTTTCCATCAACTATGAGTTATATTTTGAGGATCCAGAGTATTATATTATTTTATATCAGAATATATTTTATTCTAGGGATATAATACATTATCAGTAGATGGATATGGATCCACTTAGGCTAATAGTACATTATATTAAAGATAGATCAACTAGAGTACCATTTACTTTAGATGAGGTCGCTAAAATTGGAAAAAGTATTGATTATTTTTTAGTTTTTTAATTTATACTTTTCCAGAAAATTACCACTAAGCTGTGTATATGTTATACCATTTATTTCATATTGGAGTTAATTTTTTTAACATTTTAATATATATATATATATATATTACTGAAATATTTTAAAGGAAAATACATAATATATATACGAAAACATATATAGGCCATTGTTACTTTACATACTATTTCCTCAAGACTTTATAGACTATCAATATATTCATCTATGTTGTTGGAAGTTTATGATATTCCAATGGCTACAAATATTTTTGGCCATGATAAGACTATGATGATTTTTAAAGAGAGATATCATGGAGATTGTAACTTTATATTTTTTGGGAATCAACATGATACGAGTGTTTTCCATATAATTATATTATTATATTTTTCAATTATTTTAATTTAATGAAAATTAATATTTATGTTTGTTTTTTGTTAGGTAAATTTTTACATTTTTTATTAAGTATGATATGAAATCACTATATGGATTTTTTATTGAAAATTTTCACCAATAAAAAAGTAAATGGAAGATGCATAAAGAAAAATATATATTTATGAAAGACTTAAAAATGATGCAATTTAGTGTTGTATCTTGAAGGGTATGAAACATATATTTTTAAAGTGTTATTTTTCTTAACTGTATAACCACCCAAATTATATTTTTTTGTATATTAGTAGACATTGGATTTTGTGTTTTTTTATTAAAAATTGAAGATAAATTACTGCTTATGCTATATATTTGTTGACGTGCAAGAAAATTTTAGTGAATTATTAGACACATAAGTTTGATTATTTGAATACTTATTTATTATAATGAATTTTAATTTTATTTCATGCATATCATTTTCAAACATGAAATAAGATTAATTTAGAGAGAAAATAGGAAAGTGGAAAGAAAAGATCAAATATATGTGCACAAAGGTGAGTTCTCGTTTATATTTTTCAAATTTTGGCTCCAAGCACTTAAAATTTTATTTTTAATTGAAAACTTATTTTGAAATAGAAATATCATAATCAAGGATTAAAGGAATGTGGATATTATGTTATAAAATTTATGATTGAAATTATTTCAACTAGGACTATTAAAAATTTCCATAGGGTTAGATTTTATTATTATATTTATATTAATTTATCTTATAATTATATTAAGAATGAATTTTAAATGAATTCCTTTTAATTTTTAGTTTTTTTATGATCTTCACCATTAATCTAAAAACAAGTTAAATAACTTACAAGGATTTGTTGAGTAAATAATTTTCCTTATGACTTTTTCATTCCTTTATGTTTTCAAAATACCAAACACATTTTATTAAAGATAGATTTATTTATCTAAGGAAGTTTATATGTTAGAACCTATTAAACCTTACCCATATACTTTATTATCTTACTTAATTTTTTATTGAACAAGTGTAACTTTTATTTCTTAAGATAGAATTTATTTATGCTAAACAAGTTATAATTTATTCTGAAATTAGACTCTCATTTCCTTAGAAATCAAACTCTCAATTCCTTAGAAATCAGACTCTGATCTCCTCAGAAATCAAACTCTAACATCCTTAGAAATTAGACTCCATTCTATTCTAAAATCAGACTCATATTTCTCCAGAAATCATACTCCGATTTCTTTTAAAATTAGACTCTGATTTCTTCTAAAATCTGACTCTGATTTCCTCATAAATCTAACTCTAATTTCCTCAGAAATCTGACTTTTATTTCTTCAGAAATCCAACCCTGATTTATTCGGAAATTAGACTTAGATTTCTTCTAAAACAAGAATATGATTTCCTTAGAAATCATACTTCGATTTCCTTATAAATAGGACTCTGATTTACTTAGAAATCAGATTCCTATTTCCTCAGAAATGCGACTCCAATTTTATCAGAAATAATACTCTAATTACGTCTAAAATCAGACTCTGATTTCCTCTGAAATTAGACTCCGATTTTCTCATAAATCAAAATTCTACATTCAATATTTTTAGAATCTGATTATTTGTTTTTCTTACATTTACCAAATTTCATTAATGTAACGTTCCATTTTATCAGATCCAATATATGATAATGTTTCTCATACTTAGCTATAAAAAATGATATCTTTAATACTTCTACTAGTTTTTTATTCAAAATAATGTTGTTAAACCTATTAAAAATTAATCATTGTATGAATTCCATGTTTACTGGTCCCTCTGAGATTTAAGGGAAATATGATCATTGGAAGAGAAATTTGACTATTGTGACTTTTCCTATAAATACCCAACCATTTGAAAAAAATTTAATGTGTGGAGTTTTTGTAGAAACATACTATCCAAGAATTGAATTCTTGAATCTTTTAGTTGAAGTGATACACTACGAAAGCTCTGCTCAACTTTCCTTCTACGAATGTTATGCATAACTTGTTCAACCTGCTTAGTGTGAATCTGATTGGTGTTGTTTGCAAAAACATATTTCCAAGGATATGAAGTCAAAGGTTCCAATTACATTCTTAATCGATGTCTTGTGAGGATATCAAGATAGATACTGATCTTTGTATTTAGGGCTGACCCTGGTGTGGGTAAGACATACTTTCTTGAAAGTATAAATCAGGGGACCTTTATCCAAGGTTGTGGGATACCCTTCTCTTTCGGTTAAAATATTTAATTTTTACTTCTTATAAGTTTGTTTAAATGACTCTAGATATAGTTATAGATATAAAGTGTAACATTTTTACACTTTATTTTTCTTGTACAAACTCTGATTTAGATTCTATACAATTTAAGTTATAATCTTTCTTTAAGTAAGATTTTTTAATTTTCTTTATCAGATTCACATTATTAGATCCTAAGAATGTTAGTTTCTTTATTAATAACTAAATAGGGTTTGTGAATTCATCTTTTTTAACTTCTCTTAATCATATATTTTCTTAAGGATAAAAATGAATGTTTTTAAACCTATAATTCACCCCTCTTATAATTGACCAATCTACATATACATTTCAATCCTAAAATTGGTATTAGTGGAGTTCTATGAAAAACTTATACTTGAATATAAGTTTTCCTGCTCAAATTTTATTACTTATCTTTACTTGTTCATGTTTTCTTAAACCTTTATTTATAATTTTTTTATAAAATTTTGGTACTAACTCGTTTTGTGGAAAAGGATATTTTAAGAATGATAGGAATGAATGTTGGACCAATAGACAACTTAAATCCTATAAGAACCCCAATCTTTGATGGATATAGATATGAATTCTAGAGAGATAGGATGAAGAAATTTATTATCAATACTAGTGTGGATAATTTTGTTATGTTAACTATATATTACAATATTCTTGACAAGGAAATTATCAGCTTAACTTTAAGGTAGGCAATACTTTATTATGTTATATGAATGGGGACATCTATAGCCATATTTCATCATGTGAAGCTTCTAATAGAATCTAGAATAAATTAGAAGTTACACATTTTTTCACATCCAAGGTTATTGAAATAAGAAGAGCTATGAATAGAGATGACTACCATGGTTTTTTATTTCCTTATGGGGAACCCATATATAAAGTTCAGCAGAGGTTTATAAAAATTTTCAATAGCTTACAATCAATGGGAGAAAAAGTCATAGATGGTGAGATGCTTGTAGATAGTATTATTGATATCATTCCTAATGAGTGGGAATATTAGAGAAAAACTATTCATAAATCAAGGAAAGTTACAATAGTTACTCTTGATTAGTTATTCGGGACTCTTCTACAATATGAGAATAGAATCAAAATAGATTCTGATAATATCAAGAAGTAGAATGGGATTGTTTATTTTTACAACCACTTCTAATCAAATGAAATCTAAAACCCTTGATAGGTCCACCAGGTCAAAGACTAAGAAAGTTGTTATATCAAACTCAAGTGATAATGATCTCTTAGAGAATGAAATAGCCAGTCTTTCTTAAAGGATGAACAAGATTGTGGGAAAGAAACATTTCTAATACAGATAAAAGAAAAATGATATAAAAGATAAGAAAGAATCCTAAGTAACTTTCTATGAATATAAGAAGGTTGTACATATTAGACCAGAGTGTCTTAATCTTAAGAAGAAATAAAAAAAGGATATAAATTCATAAATGAAAAAAGAAAAGGTGCTACAAGTACAAAGGAAGGAAAGTACTAAAAGTTAATGATTCATAGAGTGCTAGTGGTAGAGACTCTTCTAATAAATATTCAAATATTAAATCTTCTTGACAGAAGAATATTAGTCTTATAGCCATAATTCCTTATAAAAATCAATGTCTCAAGGATAAGGCAAACATTACTGAATAATTATAAAATACTTCATTAAGTCCTAATTATCCAAATGAAAAAAATTATGAATCTTCAGATGAATAATATTCTTCATCAGAAGATAATACTTTACCTTCCTTTGAAGAATTATCTAGGTTTTATAAGTTACTTGAGAATGAAAATAGTAAGATCAATAAGAAAATTGATAAGTCAAACTCTAGAATCATTATTTTAACAAAAAAATTATCCAATCATTCAAAAGATCTTGATTAAAAAACCCTTGATTTTGAAAATGTTTCCAAAAACCTTGAGTAAGTAAATTTTGAAAAGGATGAACTTTATAAGGATCTTGGACAATTTATTTCTAAGAAAATATTTTTAGAGATAAAATCAAACTCTAAGATTAATGACTATGAGGTTAAGAATTTAGTCATTATAATAAAATATGAAATATTTTCCTTTATGAAAATTTTATCAAAATTTACTTCTTATAAATAAAAGTTTGATAAAATGTATTCCCAAATTCATCCTCTTATAAATATTTCCGGATTTGGTTATTCCCAATAAAAACCTAATTTCAGTCATAACTATTTTTTCCCCAAATAGATCCTTTTTCACTAAGTTTCAATGTGGTGGACATTGGGAGAAATTTTTTTCATTGAATAAAAATCAATCCTTAGGTTTTTATAAATCTCACTTTTCTAAGAAAATGTGGATATCTAAGATTTTATTTTCTAACATTTCAAGATCCAAAAAAGTTTGGATTTAGAAAGTTTAACTATTTTATTTTTTTTTTAAACAAAGGAAGCGCCAAAAATAATATATGGTTTATAGATAGTGGAATTTCTCTTCACAAGACTGGTAACAAAAACCTCTCTAAAAATATTATTAAGATCAAAGGTGGAAGATTAACTTTCAGAGGCAATGCTTAAGGAGAAATTGTTGGTATAGGTAATATTGGTCTTCTTGTAAAAGCTTTAATTTAAAATGTTTTATTTGTTAAAGGTATTATGAACAACCTTATAAGAATAATACAATTATGATATTAAGGTTACCTTGTGAATTTTAGGAATGATAAATTCTTAGTACACAATTCCAGGGATGAGTTCATTCTCTCTGCCCATCGGAATAAGAATGTTTATACAATTAACTTAAAGGACCTTAGAAGCCAAGACTTACCTTTCATTAGTGCAATAGAAGATAAATCTTGGTTATGGAATAAAAGACTAGGACACTGTAATCTTATAAACCTATGAAAATTTCAATGAAAAGACTTGTTAAGGATATACCAGATCTTATATTTGATTATACAAAAGTCTGTGATCCTTTTAAATATGGAAACATAAGTCAAGATTTAAATCAATCAGTGAAGTCTCAACTTATGAAGCATTTCAACTAGTGCATACAGATATTTTTGGTCCAACAAAAACTAAAAGTATTGTAGGAAAATACTATGTATTTTCTTCAGTTGATGATTATATTGGATTTATATAGGTTTATTTTATAGAAAATAAATTTGAAGCCTTTTCTTATTTTAAATATTTTCATCCAAAGTTAAAAATGAGAAAAACCTTCCATTGATAACTATTCATAGTGTTCATGGGGGAGAATTTGAACACTCAGATTTTAAAACTTTTTGTAGTAAGAAAGGAATAACTCATAACTTCTTAGCTCCAAGAACTACTCAAAAAAATGGTGTTGTTAAAATAAGAAATTGTATTCTTTAAGAAATAACAAGAACCATGTTTATTTAATACTCTATTGCTAAAAACTTTTGGGATGAAGCTGTTAGTACAACTTGGTATACTATAAATTGAGTTTTAGTCAAACATTTTCTTAATAAAATACCTTATGAGTTATGGACTAGTCAAAAACCTAAAATTTTCTTACTTAAAAGTATTTGTATAAAAAGTATTCATCTTTAATACTAAAGATAACTTACATAAATTCACACCCAAATCTAATGAAGTAATTTTCTTAGGCTATTCCACTACTTTTAAGGATTATAGAGTTTTTAACAAAAAATCTTATACTATTGAAGAAATAGAACATATTAAATTTGATGAAACTGATCCTTTTCTTTTTAAACAAGCCCAACCTACATATTTGGATGTGTTTTCAAAAACTGATTATCAACCTTTGATGGAAAATTTTTCTAATCAAGAAAATACTAAATAAAATATTTATGAATAATTTTCCCCAGAATATTTTTTACCTTATACTGATGAATAGGTTTTACAAAACCAAAAATTAGTTGTTTATTAAGAATTATCCCAGTGATAATATAATCGGTCATGTAAATCAACCTGTAAGGTCTAGAAGTTATCTAAGGAATAATGTATATCATCTAGCATTTCTTTCCAAATTAGAACCTAAAAGTACTGATGAAACATTAGGTGTGGATTATTGGATTAAATATATGAAAGAATAACTAAATGAATTTGAAAGGAACAAAGTTTGGACCTTGGTTGAAAGACCTAAAGAAACTTCTGTAATTAGAGTAAAGTGGGTCTTCAGAAATAAATGTGATGAAAATGGAATCATAATAATAATTAAATAAATATTAGTTACTAAAGGCCATATTCATAAAGAAGGAATAGACTATGAAGAATCATACACTCTAATATCAATAATTGAATCTATTCTCATTCTAATAGGCTTTGCAGCATTCTTCAATTTCAAAATTTTCCCAATAGACATAAAACATGATTTTATTAATAGATATATTCTAGAGGAATTTTATGTTAAATAACATCTTAGTTTTGAAGACACAAAACATATTGAACATGTTTAAAAACTTACCAAAGCTTTATATGGACTTAAACAAGACCCTATATCCTGGTATAAAAGGATTACATGATTTTTTACAAAACAATTATGTTAAGGGAACTGCGGATCTAACCCTTTTTAAAAAGAAAGATAAGAAAAATGTTTCTATTGTTAAAATTTATGTTTATGACATTATATTTGGATCAACTCAGAAATCTTTAACTAATTCATTTGTGAATCTTATGAAATATGAGTTTGAAATTATTTTGATGGGTGAGTTAGCATTTTTCCTTGGATTTCAAATTTCTCAAAATCCAGAAGAAAATTTTATATATCAATATAAGTATATTAAATAACTTCTTAAGAAGTATGGATATAAAAATAGTAATAGTATAATTACTCTAATCTCTACCCCAAACACTATTGATCTTGATGAAACTTGAAAACCATAAGATCAACCATCTTTTAGAGGTATGATATGTAGTCTATTATACTTAAAACTAGTCTCTAAACATAATTATTTTAGTATGCTTATGTTCAAGATATCAACCTAATCCAAAATAATCCCATTTAAAAGTAGTGAAAATAATTTTTCTCTATTTAAAGGGAACCATTGATTTTAAACTTTTCTATTCTTCTAGAAATTATTTTTTAAAAAAATCTTTTCAGATGCTGATTTTGGTGGATATAGAATGGATTGAAAAAGGAAATCTGGAACTTTTCAATTATTAAGAGATTCATTAGTTTCTTGGTCATGCAAGAAACAAATCTCAGTAGAACTTTCCACTGCAAAAGTTGAATATGTAGTATCTTGAAGTTGTTGTGCTGAAGTGTTGTGGATGTAACACACACTCATATACTATAGATTCAGTTTTACCAAAACACAGATAATGTGTGATAATACAAGTGCCATTTACCTAAGAAAAAACCCTACACATCACTCTCATAAAATTTATATAGACTTAAGGCATCACTTTCTTAGGGATCACACACCTAAAGTAGATATTATTTTATAATTCATTAGAATGAAAGAACAACTTGCTGGTATTTTTACAAAATCATTAACTTTTGATAGATTTAAATATATTAAACAAAATTTAGTAATGATAACTATAAGGCGACCATTCATATCCAATTTTTGATCAAAAAATATCCTAACAGTAAGATAATCCTTTTCATAGTGTGAGTATATTTGTTTTTCCTTAAACAATTTTTTCAAAACCTTAATAAAATTTTCGGAACCTTAATAATTTTTTTTTCAGAACATAAAAAGATTATTTCCCGAAATTTTTTTTGGAACCTAAGTTTTATAAGAAAAAATTTATTAACACTAAAAATTCTTTCTAAGAACTCTATAAACTACATTTATTTACTTAAATCATCTTAGTTATATTTCTATTTGTTGGTATTTCAAAACTTTCTTTAAGAAGACATTTATTGGATTCATATTTACTTAAATATGATTATTTTCATAAAATCTAAAAAGATCAGAATATAAAAATCATTATTTTTATTTGATATCAATTTTCAGATCAGATCATGATAATATCTACCATTGGATTGACCCAAGAAGTTGAATCGTTACCACAACGTCTATATGAAGGACCCCCATTCAAGTCCCACATCAGCTTCCAAATGTTTTTCACCATTGATTTTCCACCCTTCAAAGCCACTGATATGATTCTTCCTTTCTTCCTTATAGTTTCAAATGTTGCTGAAAGTTTCTTCTCAGACATCGATTCCTTTGAATAAGGAAATAAATGACTGAATAATCTTCAAGGAAGGTTTTGTAGATCAAAATTTCGTCAACAAGTATGATTCCTTGATAAGGAAGATAATCAAAAATCAATGGATGAGAAAGTATTTTTATAGTGAAGGAAAATAATAAAGATCCATTTTATGTAGATATTATTAAAGTATTTTATGATACAGTTAATTTTTTTGAAAAAAGAGGAAATTATATGATTCAATTCAAAAGTTATGGAAGAACATATTATTTTTAATACAAGAAAGCTGCTAGTGTTCTTAACATACCTTATGGGGGAGAGGCATGTTTCTATTAACATTGGTTTCTAGACATAGAAGGTTATTTTTATATGGTTATGGAAAAATAATTCTTATGACTTCAGGGAGTGAAGACACTTAAGATTTGGAATCTCTTAGTAAACCACAAAATTATTTCCCTTTGGGTGAAAGGGTTTATGATTATGAGAAAAGGTAAAAAGGATACTCAAAAGACCTCAGACATCCTAATGATGGATTTTATAGTTAATATATGAAAGATTAACTTGATGCAGTATATATTTATCACCATAAACAACATTAAGAGTGGAATAATTTAATCTAACATTATAATGTATCTAGTAATTCTGTCCAAGATCATAGTTATATGTTTAGAAACATGAAAGATTCCTTGAACGTTAAATCCTAAGTCATTCAGAATCATGTTGTTAAGTTATGACACTATCAGGAGAATGAAGTTAGGTTTTTAGATAAGACATCTGTGTTTATTGATCAAGATGTCAAGGGAGATCAATTTGGTGAAAGTTTAAAGTCTAAGTCCAAGAAAAGAAAAGTTGAAGCATCAGAACATATTGTAGAAGTATCATAGAAACCAACTCAACCTTCTGGTCCTACATATAGACCTCATAATCCCAATAAATAGAAAACCTTCTCACCTAAAGTTGTTTCTATGTAGAGATAACAGAAGAGAAAAAGAAAATAAGGAGATCCTATTTTTGGATTAAATCTAGGTGAGGATAAGGACTTAAAAATATGAGCTACTGAAGTGATTGACAAAGAATAAAAAATAATAATGAGAAGAAGAAAATGTTGGAAGCTGAGATTATTTATAATTTGTATAGATACATAGAGAAATACTCTGAACAAATTCAAGTATTAGAATATTTATTGTAAGAACCTAAGATTTGTCCTACAACTATGGCTATTGATATTTCAGTACCAGATAAAGTAAAAGAAGTTTCTTCAGTTCTAGTTATAAGAGTAGAAGAAGAAAATAAACAAGAAGAATCCAGTTAAAAAGAAGAAGAAGAAGAGGAAAGTGAAGATATAATAAAAATAGTTGAATAATATGAAAATGGAGATTCTATCTGACAGTTTTTCAATAATAAATTACCAAGTTTCCTCTACAATGATTATTTCAGAAGAAAAATATTTTCATAAGGACAATGTTTCTCAGAATTAAGTCAATAAAATTTCTTCAGATGATGAAAGTGATGATGATGATAATATTAATCATCATTTTGAAAGAAAATCTACTAATGTTGTTCAAACTGTTTATGATAAAGAAGTTGTTGATGATGATGATAGAATATAACAAGTTTATGATAGTGATCATGAAAATTAGAAAACTGATAAGGCTATCTCTAAGGTAGATAAAGGTAATAAAGTGGTAGATGATATGCCTTAGAATGTTGTTATTTTAAAAAAATATGGATGTCGTTGGTAAATACAAGAAGAAAGATGATGAGCATGCTGAAGTTACCTCACCAAGAAATCTTTCTGTTTCAGAATCTTTCTCTTAAATAGGTGAAGATTTTGTTGTTCAGTGTCTAAAGATTCTTGTAAACTCCATTCTAATATTTCCAAGTATATAATCTAGATGTCAACTGATTCAATAAATAGTTATTCAAAAGATTATGTCTAAATATTCTTATGTAAAAATTACTCAAACTTGAAGCTGAGTTTAAGGTTTTCCTAAACAAATATGATTCTCATAGAAAAGATTATAAAGAGATAACTGGGTGTTTAAAAACTATTTTATATGATCTTAAGGTTTATGATGACTTTAGTGACTCATTTAAGTATGCCTTTGATAAATTTGAAGAAAAATTAAAAAAACTCTCAACATGTATATCAGAGAAAATGAATGAATAGAAATACTTCCACCAACAAGAAGTTATATATAAAAATGTAAATCTAAATTCAAATTCTCATAATCAAAAAATGGAGAATGAAATCTGGGAAGAGTTGGCTAAAAAAACTTAATACCCAGGAAGAAGTCATTAAGTATTTGGGAGAGAGGATCAAAGATCTTGAAAAGAAAAACCAGAATCATGATTTTTGTGGACTAAGTTCCAAGAAGATCACAAGGAGTTGAAAAAGTTTAAATCCATGTTAAAAAATCTGATGCTGGAAAAGAAGAAGGATGATTAAAATTTTCCTAATATTTTTTTGTAACAAATTTTTTGTTACACTTTGATATCTTAATGAAAGTTTTGTAATAAAATTGTTTCATGTTTTATTTTTCTTAACCTATCAGTTACAATTTATATATCTTCCCATTATTTTTTGAAAATCACAAAGGTGAAGAAAAGAATATTTAAAAAGAATAGTCAACTAAAGGGGAGGATGTTCATGAAAGGGGGAGTTTACTTAATAAATAAATTCTTAAGTAAAGGAGGAATATTTTCTAAAATATAGATAAACTCAAAGATAAGAATATGATCCTTATAAGATTTCATAACCTAAGGTTGAGTTAGTTGTACTGTTTATAATTCATAAACAAAAAGGGAGATAAGTATTTCTTTTAGGTGAAATACTTAGGCTAAAATATTCTTTTAAAAAAAGTTGTATGTTCTTTCCAAAAATGTGGGGATTGTTGAGTCAATAAGTTTCCTTATGAATTTTCCATTCATTTTTGTTTTGAGAATCCCAAACACATTTTCTTAAAGATAGTTTTATTTCTCTAAGGAATTTTATATGTTAGAACTTGTTAAACCTTACCCATAAACTTCATTATCTTACCTAATGTTTTCTCGACCAATTCTAAATTTTATTTCTTAATCCTATATTTCTTTAAGTTTAATAGATTCTGATTTCTTCTAAAATCATACTCACATTTCATCTAAAATTAGACTTCAATTTCTTCTAAAATCAGACACTGATTTCTTCTGAAATCAGACTCCGATTTCCTCAAAAATCTGACTTCGATTTCCTTATAAATCATACTCTGATTTCCTAATAAATCTTACTATGATATCTTCTAAAATCAGACTCTGATTTCTTTATAAATCTAACTCCGATTTCATATGAAATTAGAATATTCTCAAAAGGCCCAGGAGCGAGTCAGACCCACTCCTACCAAATTTTATTTCAAAATAAAGTATACAGACATGACATCAGAAGGGGGTTTTACAAAGCTTATTAAAAGTCTTACCACATGAATCAGCCTCAACAAAAGGTACACAACAATCAAAAGCAATAAAATACCATTTAGAACATGACTCCACAATGACCTTTTTTGACAATGCATCATCAACCTTATTGGCCTCCCGATAAGCATGTGTCACCTCAAAAATGATGCCATCAAGGAGACGAAGACAATCAATCCAAAAGGGAAACATCATCCAAGGTACATTCCTCGACCGCCTCTGAAGGATATCAACATCCACCATAGAGTTTGATTCAATCCAGAGGAAGAGACAACTAAAATGAACAACATAACTGAAATGATGTCATCAATACTTCGCATAGTTTTTTTATTAAAAATGATGTCGTCAATCCCATTAAAAATTAACCATTGTATAAATGGCATGTTTACAGGTCCCTATGATATTTCAGGGAAATATGGCCATTGGAGGAGGAATTCGACCATTGTGACTTTACCTAGAAATACCCAACCATTTGAAATCATTTAAAAATGTGGATTTTTTGTTGAAATCTACTATTCAAGAATTTAATTCTTGAAGCTCTAAGTTGAATTGATACACTATGAAAGCTCTTCTCAACTTGCCTTGTGTGAATACTGTGAACAAATTGTTCGATCTATGAACAAATTTTTCAACCTTCTTAGTGAGAATATAATTGGTGTTTTTTACAATTGAGAAATTCAGTAGATACGAAGATAGATGTGTTGATTACCTACTTAATCGTGGTCTTGTGGGGATAGAAAGACATATACTAATATTCATATCAAGGGATTACCCTGGTTTGGGTAAGACAGACTTTCTTGATGGTATAAATCAAGGTACATTTATCCAAGGTTGTTGGATACCCTTCTCTTTGGGTTAAACTATTTCTTTGTTACTTTTTACTTGTTACAAGTTTGTTTAAATTCTAATGCATTTAGTTACAGATATAAAGTGTAACTTTCTTACACTTTCTTTTTCTTTTACAAACTCTAATTTAGATTCTATATGCTTTAAGGTATAATATTTCCTTAAGTAAACTTGTTTAAGTTTCTTTATCGAATTCACATTATTGGATCTTAAGCAAGATAGTTTCTTTATTAATAACTAAAAAGGGTTTGTAAATTCATCTTTGTTTTAACATTGATAAACATATATTTTCTTAATGATAAAAATTGAAGTTTTTAAACCTATAATTCACCCCTCTTGTAATTGAGCAATCTACATATACATTTTGATCCTACATGATCATGGGTAGATTATTTCACAAGATTTATTAGGTTATAGTTATTTACCAATATATATTTTTTTGTTAAAATTTTAAATTGAAAATTTTAAATTCTTTGAGAAAAGGCATGATATAAATTTTTTTATGACACTGTATTGCTGTTTTTATTTTCTATTTTTATTTGTGCCACTGCTACTGTACTATTGGGGTAATGTTTTGAAAATAAAATTTGAAAAAATATATTCTTTGATGTCAGTTATTTTCTAACTAGCATGAACAATTGAAGAAACCTATCTTTCAAATTGTTTATTGTATAATTGACATGAAATTTCCTTCTTATTCTTCAAATTTGACCATTTTCTATGAAGGTTTATATAATAAACAATGTTAAATATTCTTTTAATTATGTTTAAAAATAACTAGTGTAAAAAATATATTTACAATATCAATTACAATGATATCCTTATTTAATCTCTGTTAAAAAGTAAAAAAAAATATAATAAAAAAACCCTTTTTTTTCTCAAGTGTTATGCCGTGGAGATAACTGTGGTTCGTAGAGAAACCCAATGAATAACCAGAATGGGTAGTTCTATTTCATAGTGTTGGTGATATAATTTGAAAATATGGATTAAAAAAATTTAATCCATGAAGAAATCTGGTATTGATACCATTAATGAGTTTTGTTGGATCTTCTTATAACCCTTTGCAGTGGAAGTGAACCATAACATAGACATATATATATCTCTAAGGAATCAAACATGTAATTATCTTTAAAAAAGTAAATAAAATTTCATACCTGAAATGTATGAACATCACCACATTCCATCATTGTTATTCAATGGAGTTAGCTTAATGATGATCACAGGGATCCGCAAACAGATTCCTCCATCCTTTGAGAGGAAACACTAGGAAATATATCCTTGAATGATTCATTAGGAAATATATACTCCCAAATGTATTCTAGAACCTTCTATAAGTGTTAAGTAAGGTACTTGAATGGATGAGAGTCTTGGATAGAAAGAAATAATTACAGGAACCATCCACACTTCATCACATAAACAATATAAGGGTCACATCCTTATATAATAATACTTGATGCTCTCCATTGAATGAAGTGAGTTGGATATAATGTAACATATCAGGTTATATCTCATGGAACCAAACAATACATCCTTTTTTATGTTCATTCATTGAAAATTTCAATGAATTAGGTGCACCATCAATAAAATAACTAACTCTTTGGTTCATAACTGATGAAATAATGTGAGAGATACATGGAACCAAAAATTCATCATATGTATGTCAAAACCAAGCATGGTTATCAAACATGACATCACATAAACTACCAGGGTGTTTTGGTGTCCATTTTAGTATTCATCCAACAACTAGTTACCTCTATCTTAGCATGTGTCTTTTCTATGACTACCCTACTAGGGATAAGAGAAGAGCCTTTTAGGAGATTTCTATCTTATGCAGTTTATATATTTTTTCAATGACCATATGTGGTATTTCTTCATTATGGAGATGAAGTGTTTTGATATAATTATTGTGATGGATTAGTTGTTAAATTTCAGGGTACATATTAATTGTTACTAAATATGCATGAAATTCTATCCATAATCTAATAAATGGTTTATTTTTTTGGGTGAGTGGGATTAATAGAAAACCATGATTAACCTACATAGATATCACATAAATTTAGATGAATATTAAACATATGAAAAGGTACATGCCTGAGGACCATAATAGTTTAGTGTATTGGGAAACTTGGAACAAAATATTTTAACTTTGTGAAAGATCTTAAATGTTTCCCAAAAAGATCTTCCCATGTAGTACTTATACTTAAAACCTTTCTTCATAACCTAGGGAATGGAAACATAAGAAATGGGTGATATATAATTCTCATTAAGGGTAAATAATGGAATCACATAAGAATAACATTAATATAAGGGTATGAGAACATGATCATATCATATGAAGATCATACCCTACATGTCAAAGTTCATAATCATGAGACATAAAATAAGGATCTGTAGTTTTTAAGACATGTATAATAATGGAGTCAAGAGAATAATCCACAAAATCATATCATAGGAATAAGACATGGAACTTGTGGAATACACCTAACCATAGAAAATCCTATATCAAGGATACCCACCAAGACATTCATAACATGTTATGCTTGGGCTAGTAACTCATTCACCTGCTTCACGCTTGGGATTCCCTCCTGTGTACCCTCTTGTTTCAGTCTTTGGATTCCCTCCCATGTACCCTCTTGTTTCTATTTTGGGATTTCATCCCATGTACAATCTTGTTTCAGGCTTGATATTCCCTCTTATGTACCCTTTGTTTCAGGCTTGGGATTACCTCCCATGTTCCCTCTTGTTTCAGGCTTAAGATTCTCTCTTGTTTCATGCTTGGGATAAACTCTCGTTTACCCTCTTGTTTCAAGCTTGAAATTACTTATTGTTTTGGGCTTGGGATTCCTTCCCACATACCCTCTTGATCTCATAACAAATTTATTATTACCCAATGCATTGGGAGAAGATATAGGTCCCACACATCACATAATAAAATTATACATACATGTTCCACAAGATAATAAAACTTGAATCATATCATAACCCATAAAAATAGATGGGTTTCATAAACATCATATCATAAACCATGAAATAAAATGGGTATCATAACATTTAATAATATCATAACCTATGTAAAATATATAGGTTTCATGATCATTTCATCTTAGAATAACCTGTGAAAGGAATAAGGTTTCATAAGTTTTTACGATGGTATAAACCATTAAAGAGAAATGAGTTTCAGAATCATATATCTTGTGGAAGAGGAACCAGATTCATAAACATATAACCCATGAAATAGAAACATGTTTTCCTAAAATCCATTCAATCAAAACATAAACCATTCACATAAAGAATATGAATGGAACATTTGAATCATTTATTAGAAGGTAATTCGTAAGATCCATGTATGTCATCTTAGATGGAAAATATTTTTTAAATATAAATTTAAAACATTTCTTACAGAAAATATACTTTCTTCTTTGAAAAAGGATTTTAAAACATAAAACCTCTATAAAATCATTTTCTTTGAAAATACTTATAAAACTTATAAAGAAGACTTGAAATCATTTTGAAAACCTTTTTCCTTGAAAACTTATAAAAGAAGCTTGAAAACATTATGAAAATTATTTCCCTTGAAAACCTATAAAATAATCTTGAAAACATTTTAAAAACCATTTCCTTGAAAATACATTGAAAAAATATAAAATGATATTTGATATCATTGAATCATTTTTTTGAAAAACACTTTTTAAAATATATAAATAAATATTTAAAAATCATTTAAAACATTTTTAAACATTTTTTTTAAAACAATATTAAAATAAAAAATTTAAATAATATTTGGAAACCATTTTCTTTAACAAAACAACTACGTAAACAAATAAAGGAATCATCAAGGGAATGATGGTAATAACGATGAGTAGGACCATACATGGAAAACATTCCTTTTTTTCCTTAAAATTTTAGAAAAGTGCCTTGATAAAAAAATGAAGATTCATTTTAATTTTTTTTATAAAAATATAATACATGGTTAAAAATTTTCTTTAAACTTAATAGGATAATAGTAAAACATTTTCGAACACTTTTTTTTATAAAACACAGTTTTGAATAAACACAGATTTCTGATAGAAAGGATAAATAATGTAATATTTTCATAATTTTTTTATAAATTATCTTAAGTACCAAAGAGTGAAAAAATTGTACCAAATATTGGATATAGCATTCATATCTATAGGTTAATAAAATTCATGGGATTTATTAATATATGGATCATAGGACATTATCAATAGAAGTATAATTATAAATAATCTTGATAAATGATGAAATTGAAGGTGTAAAATGTTACCACTTTGGTTACATTAAATCATAATAACATGTAAATAAAAAAATTAAATTAATCTTAACATATCATTAAAATCATAAAAATCATGATATAACATTTAAAAAGTTAGTACATATACCTCATAAAAAATATAGATGCACATGGAATGTGTCTCAAAGAAGGAAAATTGAGACAAACATTACATTATGGATTTGGTAACTTTTGAAACATAACCCCCATGAAAGAAGTACCATAAAATGGATATATAAATACACATAAATTTAATTATAATAATCATATAATACATCCATGGGTAGTAAATACAACACATATAATAAATAGTTGGTGAAAATAGATTTTTTCTTAAAGAAAATAAAAGCGGGATGAGAAAACACCCACTACTTTTGTAACCTTAAAATAATGATCCACATGAGAGATTAACATAATTTCAATATTTTAATATCATTAAATAAAATAAATCAATGATATAAAATTTCCTAGGCCAGTATATACACCACACAAAATAAGAGAGTGTTTAATATGGCAAGTATCTCAAGAAAATAAAAAGTGAGATGAAATCCCCTTACCTTATGTCTTGAATCTCATCATACTATAAAAAACTCCGATATAATAAGTATAAGTTTATTATAATTAATCTATGACCCATATTATTATATCTAATATCATATATTGTTTTATTATGACTTTATATTACCCACTTGTTAACACTTCCATGTTGAGTTTATGTTTCGGGTAATATCCGCTTTGTTATTCGCATGTGTCTTAATTTGTTATATTTTTTATCTTAATAATTATATAATGATTTAAATAATGTAAAAAATTATATAAATATAATTTATATTTAGTATATATTTATTTATAATGATCTATTAAATATATAAATATGAAATGGAATACATCGTTCTTAGAGACGGTAGGCCATACATCCGCATGAACGATGTTTTCGTTTAATTATCACAATGAAAGAAAGAAAGTAAATGAAATATATATATATATATATAATTATATTAGAATTATTATATCATATATATCATATAATTTCGTGAAACCCATCCTTAATACATTCCATGTAGAGTGTGAACAAATCACATCGCTTTTAAGAGGTGGTAGTCCACACTTCTCCAAAGGAAATTATCATATTTACAAAAAATGGAAAGCGTAAAGGTATGTGTTATAAAATAATTATATAAGAATAATGGAATCCTAAATATCATATATATATATATATATCATGTAATTTTACAAAAAACATATGTAATAAATTCCATGTAAATTGAGAATGAATCACATCGCTTTGAGGAGGCGACAATCCGCACGTCCACAAACGAAGTTATCGTATTTACAAAAAATAGAAAGAATGAAGGTATGTTTTATATAATAGTTACATAAGAATAAATAAATAATAAATATAATATATATCATATAAATATATTTTTTCCATCATAATTTCCAACCATGAGATGTGGTAAAGGAAAAACGAACAACATCATTTCGTGAGACTGTAGTTTTCAGTACAAAAGAACAGTATATTCATTACCAATTAGATGAATGTGTGTGTAAGTGTAGGTTGAAAACCTAGAATAAATAATATCATTATATTTATTATACTTATGTTATTATATAATATTTTAATATGAATATTTTAGGTGTTGGATAATGAAAATAAAATAAAAGAGTTTGAGGAAGGGTGTTACATCTTATTGGGTAACTCATTCTGGTTTTCACCAAAGGTCTTACTTAGATGTATTTATTCTTAAGGTGAGGATTATAGGTTCATGGGATGTATTTTTAGGATTTATTTGGATATATCTTGTTTGACCAAAAGTTTCTTGATAGGTGTAACTAAGTGGGAGGTGTGAGTGACTTTTTATAGTGGTGGGAGGGGATACACTTGGCATTTTTGAAAAAAGGTTAGTTGTACCCACATTTTTATCTAAAAAAAGTCATAAAAACCCAATAAAAACAATATTGGAAGGTTTATGTATGAAATATGTCCATAAAATTGGTTTTATACAAGTTTATAGGTTATTTTGGCCCTTAAGATTAAGGTTTATTCCATTGTTAAGATTAATTTTACCTTAATTACTATAATTAATTTTAATCACTTTCGCTAACATTTTTGGTAAAAAAATAAGTCAATATTATTATAAAATAAATATAAAACTAATTAAAACCACTTATATAAGTTTTTCTAAATTAAATTCACATAAGTGGTAAAACTATGTTTAATGATAATCCCAAAAATGTGGCGAGAAAGCAGGTTTTTAAAGTGTGAATTTTCAAAGGTTCATTATGATTTTATATCTACATTCAAAATAAAAATGATTCCAATGACCTAAATTATATATATATATATATATATAATTTATGTATTATCAATTTAAAACAAAATCAAAATATAATTTAATTACATAAATAAATTAGTTGAAAAAACAGTTTTGAATTAAAATTCAATATTTTCACTATTCATTCAATAATAAAGTTTCTCAAAAAAATCCAAAAAAAATCCACCTAATGTAATTATGAAATTAGGAATTAAAAATTTTATTTTATTTTACCAAATCCAATTTATAATAGTGTATAAAATTAATTTTATTATTGTTCACATAAGGACATAAAAATTAGTTCTTTTAAGAATGTAGTATTTTAAAACATATAAAGGATTTACCAGAAATTTTATGTTTCATTATCAATATGGTTTATTTATTTGAAACTATTATAAATATAATTTAAAAATTAATTATTACTATCCAATTTCCTAATTTTAACAAATTTTTTATAACTATGTCGTTTAATTAATTATAATAATAAATTATTGTTTCGTAGAAACTCAGTGTTGCGTGTAATGAAAACCAAGTTAGTGTTGCGTATTGCACTAGATTACATTGATGTATCATATTATTAAAGTAAAAATTAGATATTTAATATAGAAGAATATTTTTAGGGTTAAATTATACATATAAAAAAGATTAAATTAATTGAAAAATAATAATTCCCAGAATCCCAGGGTGTTACATTTTACCCCCTTAATATGTATTTTTCTCTAAAAATTAATCTAGGTTATCAATGGTTTAATTCATTAAATTTCCTTTCATATAAAACCTAATTTTAAAAAAAAATTCTAAAACATAATTTAAAAGGGGAAGTTGAAACTGTTATGGTTACCCAAAGTAACTCATAACTAGGTTTTCACGTAGGATAACATAGGTTGGGAGTGAATATTAGACATAGATGAAAAACATAAGTATTTATAGGGAGTGATTTAGGTAATCAATAAAAAATATGAGAATGATCATTTTAAAGTTGATGACCTCAAATTCATAAATCTATGATGATTTAAAAGGTCATTGGTTAGAAAAAATCAAGGTATTATGATATCATTTTATTTATAGATTGTTTTCCTAAAGTTAAATAATTTTCATGAAAAAGTATACTTTCATGATTTTAGAAAAAAACTCACCGTTTTCTGTTTCCTGATAAATTACCACTTTATATCTTACTCCAGGGAATTAAGGTGAATCTATCATTTCTAAAGAACTAACAGAAAATGATATCCATAAATAGAATTATAGGACATTCCATATATCTTTATCACAACAAAAATGTTATCACAAGTTATCTAATATGTATAAATCATTATATGGTGAGATATTACTTTAATCTCACAAAATTAATCTGAAGTTTAACTTAATCCCTTCTATAAATGGATAAACATTAAACTCTTCCAAAAGAAGAAAATACAAAACATTTGAAGGTCGTGAAATTATCTTAAAATTGATCCCCCATATATCATAAAGTATCTCTTGGTTTTAACATTCCAAACATGTGATTAACCTCATCATATATTCTCTTAAAACATGGTAATAACCTAAATTACCATAAATCATTACAAAAACATTAATACTTTCTTATTATAAATATTACCATATATATTCCTTAAATCCAATAAGTTTTAAGCTTCATTCATGATAACACAAACCACTTCTTCAACAAACACATAATAGGTTTCAAGGCTATCGATACTATCCAATTTACTCTATCTAACTCAATCATCTATTTATTTAAGCTAAAAAAAATTTCTCAACATCATGGACACATTAAGGGTTACCTTCCCATAATTAAAAATATCATCTTTCTGTTAAATCAAATTCCTAGGATATTCATAGTCATATTTTATTTAAATCATTCATGATTTTTCATAAAGAGTTTGTTAATTCCCAAAGTATATCCCTAGAGAGTGTAAAACTAGATGTGTAGTAAGGCCCATTTTCTTGTACCAGGTTATTCTTGAGTCAATCCCAACACACCTTGTCAAAGTTTTTAATCCTAGGTATATCTTTCCTAGAACCATGTACACTTTTAGTGTCTAGACAGGGAGGTATTTCTATGAAAATACTCACTCTATCCTTTACCATCATTCCAATACATTTTCCTATAATTTTCCTTATCCTTAGACTTATCTTTAGATACATCCCTAGACATATCCTTAGAAAAATATCTAGGGATATCACTAAAGTTTTCTCATCCTAGTTTCTAAAGGTTGACTAAACCTTTCATTTGATACAAACTATAGCGACCCATACATAACATACCTAGATATCACAACAATTTAGATAAATATTCAACATATTACAAAAGTAAAATCCCAATTAATGTAATAGTTAAGTGTATTTGGAAACTTGGAAAAAAATATTCTAACTTGGTGAAATATCTTTAATGTTTCCCAAAAATATCTTCCCCTCTAGTACTTCTACTTAAAACCATTCATTAAAACCTAGGGAAAGGAAACATTATAAAGGGGTGAGCTCAAATGATAAGTAAGGGTACATAACAGAATAATTTAAGAAGAGCATGAATATAATTGTATGATAACATGATCATCTCATTTATAGATCATACCCTGCATATCAAAGATCATAATCATGTGACATGGAATAAATATTGGATTTTTGTAATAAATGAATCATAAGGGAATAAAGAGAATAATGCATGAAAGAATAAAATAGTAATAAGATATGGAACTTTTAGAATACACATAAATATAGAAACTTCTATGTCAAGGATACTTACCCAGACCATAATAACATGTTAGACTTGGGATAATAACCCATGTACTTGCTTCGGGCCTGGGATTCCCTCTCGTGTACCCTCTTATTTCAGGCTTGCGATTCCAAACCATGTACCCTATTGTTTTAGTCTTGGTATTCCCTCCCATGAACCCTATTTTTTCAGTCTTGGGATTTAACTCCCTGGTATTTTTTGAAAGAGTTTTTTGATTTAATTAATCTTTTCGATACTTTTCATTTCACACGACACTGAATATAACTTGTGTTATATGAAATAACCAAGTTATTATTTCTGTATACACAACACCAAGTTAAGGTTGCGCAACACTAAAAACTTAAATTATCTTGTGGTATATTCAACACTATGATTATCTTGTGTTACACACAATGTTGAGTTTATTCAATATCCTGCGTTACCCGCAAGACTATGTTTTACTAAACAACAATATATTATAAATATTATTATTTAATATAATAAGATATAACATAGACATTAAATTGTAATTTATTAATATTATTAACAAATTTATGAAAATATACAGTTTATAAGATGATTTCATTTGTTATTAGTTAATTATAAATTAAAATATATACCAATTGAATATAAAGAAAATATTTTTATTTTTATGCTCCCAAATTCGTTTTGTCTTAATAAATTAAATAAATTAAAATTATTTAATGATATTAATGAAATATATAAGTTATATATTAAGTAAAATATTCTTAATATATATGAAATAAATTTTATAGGCATAATATAAGAACAAAACCAATTTTATGCATAAAAGCTTATATTTTTCAAAAGGGTAATTTTAACATCTTTAAATGACAGACCCATTTTAAAAAACAAATTTGACACTTTTATGGTTTATATGTGACATAATAAAATTATTATTTTAAATGATAAAATAAAAATATACTTTGTTTCAAGTTTTTGTATTTTTCTGTTAACTTTCAGGTTTTGATGAATAGTAAAAAGTACTAAATTTTAATTGAAAGATGTTTTTTCATCAAATTTATTTAAAGTGATAATTATATTTTTTAATGGTTCTAAATTATAAATAGATCTAGTTTTTGTCATTTAATACAATTAATGTCATTGTAATCAATTTCACATTTTAATTGGATATAAAAACTTTATGAACTTTTGAACGTTTTACTTTAAAAACACTTTTTCTCATTCTGTCAATGAGATTAATTTTTTAATTAATTTATAAAAATTATTTGTTTGAATTTTAAAAAATAGATTCCATACTTGGAATCATAGGTTACAAATTATATAGATAGGTCTCTTTTATTTTTGGGCATTATGAATAGTAAATTAATTAATTTTATATTAACCCAGTAAAAGGTAAATCAGGTAATTAAGGGTAAAAAATTATATTATAAATAATAGAAAATTACCCTAAAACTTGTACTAATTTCATTGGATGAATTTTTTTCAACCAAATCCATCCTTCGGCTGAAATTTGACCCTTTTGAAGCCACTTGTATTAGAGTAAGACAATAACTATATTTTATTTAAGGAAAAGTTAAATATACCATACTCATATTTTAATAATTACACCATTTTTAATATAGAGTTATATAGAAGATAAATTAGAATATTAATACTCATTTTGAAATATAATTTTTTTCTTTATCAGGGAATTTTATTTTTTATTTTATAAAATAAATAGTTACCTTAATTAATTATACAATGATGATGTAGTGGTTGTACAAGCAGAGTAAAAATAAAAAAAAAATTGATTTTTATTAAAATTATAAGAACTATTAAATAACCAAAAAACTTGGATAAATCTTCTTTCTTGTTTCTATCTCGGCCATGGTTGTACAAGGGTCAAATTAATGATCATTTGGAGCCACATGGATATGAATAAGGCCCTTATAAAATTTTATTTATGAGGAAGTCAAGTTTTTTACACTATAGGTCTTTAATTAATATACTATTTAAATATATGGTTTTATTGAAGTGTTTTTTAAACATAAATACGAATTTTAAATATAATATATTTATGTTTTTCATGGATATTTATTTATAATTTTTTTGGGAAAAAATAATTACTATAATTTCCTTAACAACAATGATGTAGTAATTAACTAATTAATAAATAAATCAAATTAATGATATCAAAAGTTATAAAATAAATATCATTTAGTTAATTAATGTAACCAATGAATTTTATCAACGACCATTACCCCTTGGGGATATAATAAAATGGATTTCTTGAAGTTAAATTGTTCTCTTTATATTTCTAAAAATCCCAAAAATGAATAGTGTCAAAATTGACACTATTGATATTTTATCAAAATATTGTTTTATTAAATTATTTAAAAATCATAAAACATTTTAAAAAATACTATATAATTATTATAATTTTTAAATTTTTATAATTTATTTATTTATGGTATAATTGACATCAAATAAATAAAAAATACACTCTTTTAATATTGAAAATGTTATTACTTTAATTAAACATAAAATAGGTTAACTAAGGGTTAATCAAAATGGTAAGTTTTAAAAAAATATAAAAACATGTAACAAAATATTGGTTGATGATATTATAACCTTATTTCATATTATATTTGAATAATTGAAATTTTTTTAGTATTTGGAATGATATTTAATTTATTAAAAATAAATATTTTTAGAAAATCCAAATGTTCCCATCAACTATATTATAAAACAGAACCTCCTAACTCACTTATTCACACAACATTGAGCCTTAAATATTGACAAAAATCTACCAAATTATCTTCTCTACTTTTTTATCCATGTTTTATAGGTTCTGGTATTCCCAAGAGACCAACTGTAGAGTCCTTTAAAGGATATCTAAAAGAGTCATTCCGAAGAAGTGGTAATTTCTCTAAATGATCATTCTCTTTTTCAAATCTTCAATGCCTACTCTAAATATATGATATATATCATAAAATAATAACTTAAACATACTAAACATTATGAAATGTTATTATTATTATGAACACACCATTATTCATCCACATTCCCATCAAACAAAAAAATGAAAGTATCCATCATACGTACATGCTACTTACTGTCTCCAAGGTTCGCTCTGTTGCTGATCCATGAAGGTTCGCTCTTCATTATTCATGTCACATCCAGCCATTGGATTCCCTCACTTAACACACTTGATTCTAGGAGGATCTTCTCCTCAAGACATCAATCATACCTAAATTTTCAAGAAGTCCTACATAGAGTAACCTAAAGGATCGTCTCATCGTAAGGGTCCCAACCCAACAGATAGTGTGTCGAACGAACGATTGGTCTGTAAGATATAGGAATTTTTTTAAAAAGGGCCTAGTTGGATTTGAGCTCGATCCAACCCGTCCATATGAAAACCTCTTCCAAAACTCATGTAGAGTATCTCAAAAGGACCATCTCATCATTGTAACATCCCGGTTCCGAGTGCCACTCAACGGGTGCCCCGAACCCATTTTTCCACACGACCTCTAGCGGATTTCCCCAAACTCCATAGGCTACCGTCTAGCAGCCATGTCCTAGGTCTGATAGTGGGGAAACTATACCCTCATTTTTTAAAGTGTAGCGTAGTGGAATATAATATAAACATACAACAACAGCGGAAGCAGTAACAGTATATATAACTGAAATGGATAACTGATAAACAAAAGGAAACCAGCAGTCATATTTATATATATGAAGATGCAGAATGTCACTATTCTATAAAACAGCCAGAACATGTTACACTGCAATAAAATGCATTACAACTAAAGTACAAGTACTGAAAATCCAAACAGAACAGCCAACGGTATCACGAGCCTAGGCTCGGTCCCATGCCCTCATACTCCTCAGCAACAATCAAGTACCTGTATAGGGACTCTTTCCCCTATCCACACCTGTAGCAATATAATCTGTTTGGGCCGAAGACATGACCCAAACTGGGTGTGAGAAATAAATCCCAGTAGGCACCTAGCAAATGCACATGCCCAACTGTGTGAAAGAATGCAACAACAATGTGCAGTAGTAAAATGAAATAAAGTAATCAGTATTTAAAAGTAACTAAATTAACCTGTTATTTTGCCATTTTAATATACATTTAATCATTTAATTTAAAATATCACCATAGTAAATATTCTAAGTAAACATACAATATCTTCAGACACGCAAACCCTTACCCTCAGGTAATCAGAAAGTAACCCGCAGGTATTTTCCCACAGACATAACATATATTTCCCTCAGGCGTACAAAGTGTCTCCCTCAGGCACAGAGTCTATTGCCCACAGGCACAGAAGAAGTTTCCCTCAGGCTAGAAGATGCACTACCCTCAGGCTAAGTAAAACACTGTCCTTGGGCATAACAAGTAACCAGGTCATGTCCAACATATCACAAGCAATTCAAAAACAATTACTCTCAAGTCAAAAGTAATTCATAATATAAACAAGGCATACCCTCGGGTATCCTGGCCAAACGGCTAAACAGAGTAACGCACCCCCCGGGATGGTCCTGGATCCAAGAAGTGATCCCAAACAACAATTTATTATCACATTTAATCACCTATACATTTCTAGGTATTCAAAACATCCATGGCCTCTGCCACACGACACCCCAACATGGGTTCATGGCACAAAAATACACAAAACGCACAACATTTGGAAATTAAACACCAATCTATCT
The DNA here is from genome assembly GCA_963277665.1 of Viscum album. Lineage (NCBI taxonomy): Eukaryota > Viridiplantae > Streptophyta > Magnoliopsida > Santalales > Viscaceae > Viscum > Viscum album. The sequence goes on along the minus strand of OY728146.1, from coordinate 125,070,146 downwards.
GCCTTAAACACCCCTGAAAGGTATATGCGAATGACGATCCTCGAATCGTCCAAAAATGACGTAGATCTATCATGAAAGAAAACCTAGTTAAAACTTAAATAACTTCCCTATGGAATATAATTGGTAAGGACTACTCAAGGATAATTTAGAACTCACTCGTGCGGTTCTAGGGAGATCGATGGTGCAGAAAATGGATTCACGATGTGTGATCGGAAGATCTCCAATGCTCTGGCTTCCTCTCCCGTACCTTCCTCCATTTCTAAGCCTTCCCTATGAACAAGGGAGGCTACTGCCCATTTTAAGCGAAAAAATCAAAGTAAACGACATGTATTTCCAAGTACACGGCGTGTAATTCCCATTTTTTAACTGTTCTTATGGTGGTTTCCCACCATCATGGCACTGTTCATCTTCCAACATGACTGCATGATGTGTCTTCTTGAGTACATGGTGTGTTCTGTCGCACAGCTGGCCACCACCTTACTATTCGCCTTCCGACTGACTACACAGCGTGTAAAGGACCACTACACGGCATGTAGTCAGTTTTTTACACCCTTCGTCACCGACATGGCTACACGCCCTGTGTACTCATCCCACACGACCAAAAGTACACGGCGTGTAGTTCCAAAATTTTGGATTTTCCCCGTTTTCCTTATTTTCTCAAAAACACCTAAGGAAAATAGAAAAGAAGAAACACGTACCTAAAAAATAAGAACTGGGTTCTTACAAACTTCCCCCCTTAAAGAAATTATTCCTCGAATTTCCCTTCCAAGGGTGGAGAAGATAAAGCTAAGAACAGCTCTGGACACTGAGCATGTACGTCGGTCTCCCACTCCCAGGTTTCGTCCTGCACTCGGCCATGTTTCCATAGCACCCGGAAGAGAGGAACTGACTGGCCTCGGAGAACCTCAGTACTCCTATCAACGATATGAATCAGATGCTCCTCAAAGGGTGCATTGACATGAAGCTCAACCTCCTCAGGATGAAAGATGTGGGATGGGTCTGAATGATAGCGACGTAACTAAGACACATGGAAGACGTTGTGCATGGCTTGGTACCACTGTGGTAACTGCAACCGATAGGCAACCAACCCGACTCTCTCTAGAATCTCAAATGGCCCCACATACCTCGGTGAAATTTTACCTTGTCTCCTGATCTGTCTGTGTCCCAGCCTCGGAGAAACATGTAAGAAAACCTGATCCCCGACCACGAACCCCAAGGGTCATCTGCGGCGATCAACATAAGATTTCTCTCAAGAATGTGCGGTAGCCATCGGCTTCTGAATCAACTGGACCTCCATAGAAGTCTCCTGCATGCGACGTGGTCCTAGTAAATCTGCCTCACCTACCTCTAACCAGCACAAGGGTGATCGTCATGGCCTACCATATAAATCCTTGTATGGTGCCATCTCAATAGTTTACTGAAAACTATTATTATAGGCAAACTCGACTAAGGGTATATGCTTCTACCAATATCCCCCAAAGTCTAGGATGCATGCACGCAACATGTCCTCAAGTACTTGTATTGTACGCTCTGACTGACCGTCGGTCTGAGGGTGGTAAGTTGTGCTCAGAAGCACCTGTGTACCCAGTGCCCTCTGAAAACTCTGCCAGAAACGAGACGTAAAACGGGTGTCCCTATCTAAAATGATAGAACGAGGAACCCCATGAAGAAGTACGATCTCCCAGATATACAACTTTCTGAGCTCGTCAACACCGAAGGTCTCTTTGATCGGGAAAAAGTGAGCTACCTTCGTGAGTCTGTCCACAACAACCCACACGGAATCATTGACTCTAGGTGACCTCACCAACCCAGTCACGAAGTCCATTGCGACATCATCCCATTTCCACTCCAGGATGGGTAACTGCTGTAACAGTTCAACTAGCCTCTGATGCTCCACCTTCACCTATTGACTGGTGGAACACCTCGTAACAAAACCAACTATCTCTCTCTTCATACTGGGCCACCAGTACTGACGTCTCTAGTCACGGTACATCTTGGTAACCCCGAGATGAACTGCCCAAGATGAAGCATGAAACTCTCGCATCAGCTCCTCGTGTATATCCCCTGGAACCCACAATCGTCCATGGAAACGCATAATTTCATCGTCACCTATCATCCAACCAGGAGGAGGGTCCTCACTTTCCACTGACTCACGTAGAACTAGGCCTTCTGGATCAGATAACTGTCTCATCCTCACTCTATTTAGGATGGTAGAAGTCATAGCTAAAGATGAAAGATAAGTTTTCCTCTGATTGTCGTGCACCTCCAAATGCATCTCAGAGAACAAAGCCATCATCTGCCACTAATCACTGGCCTCCTTTACCACCTGTATCTGAGTCTTCCTGCTCAGTGCATCAGCTACTACATTACCTTTACCAGGTGTATAGGCAAGCTCAAAATCGAAGGACTGAAGGTATTAGACCTACCTTCGCTGCCTTAGATTCAAGTCACGCTAAGATAAGATATACTTGTGAATTTTTTGGTCGGTGTAAACCACAAAAAATTCTCCCAATAGATAATGTCTCCAACAGCGCAACACATGAACCACTATAGCCAAATCGAGATCATGCGTCGGGTAATGCCTCTCATGTGGCCTCAACTGCCGAGAACTGTATGAAAAAACTCGATCTCCCTACATCAACAATGCTCCCAACCCAATACCTGACACATCACAGTAAACTGTATAGCTCTTCCCTTTCTCTGGAAGTATCAGAACCGGGGCTGATGTCAACATTCCTTTCAGGTCCTCAAAGGCTCTCTCGCAAGTTTCTGACCAAACGAACTTCACACCCTTCTTATTCAACCCCTTCAACGACACTGCTAAGAAGGATAAGTCATGTATAAAGCATCTGTAGTAACCAGCCATCCCTAAGAAACTCCGTATCTCAAACACGTTCTTAGGATTCTCCCAGGAAACTACTGCTCTAACCTTCTCTGGGTCCACGACAACTCCTATCTCTAAGATGATATGACCCAGAAGTGAATTTAGTCCATCCAAAAGTGTCACTTTGAGATCTTAGCATATAGTTGATGCTCTCTCAGTGTACTCAATACGATCTCAAGATGGGTGGCATGGTCATGTCAAGTGTGAGATTACACCAAGATGTCGTCCACGAATACTACCACAAAAGAATCCAAATAAGGATGGAACACATGATTCATCAGAACCATAAAAACTGATGGCGTTCTTGTGAGTCCAAACGGCATAACCAAGTACTCATACATACCATATCTGCTCCGAAAAGATGTAAGTAGTATATCTGATGGTCTCACGCATAGCTGATGATATCCCGATCTCAAGTCAATCTTCGAGAACACTCGTGCTAAACTAAGTTGATCAAAAAGATCATCAATCCTTGGAAAAGGATATCGGTTCTTAACCATCAAATGGTTCAGCTTCCGATAATCCACACAAAGTCTGAGGGTACCGTCTGCCTTCTTCGCAAAAAGTACCGGAGAACCCAAGGAGAAGTACTGGGTCAGATGAAACCCTTTGCCTATAACTACTGTAACTACCTCTTGAGCTCCTACAACTTATGTGTAGCCATCCTGTACGGAGGAATGGAAATAGGTGCTGCTCCTGGCACAAGCTCAATAGAGAAATCCACCTCTCGTTCTGGAGGTAGACCTGAAAATTTGTCCGGGAAGACATCCCTGAAATGATCAACCACTGAAGGGAAATCCTTCTGAAAAGTCCCCTGATCATCCAGATATAAACTCGTAATCTGGTCTGTGACTCCACCTCACCCACGATGCTCTGGTCCAGCTCGACTCGCCTGAACATCCCACTCGCCCTTGTATAGAAACTCTCCGCCCTCAGGTGACGTGAAACTCACCCTGCGATGGTAGCAGTCCACAAAGTCTCAAAAGGAAACCAACCAGTCCATTACAAGAATGACATCATAGCTCGTCATCTCCAAGATATAGAGGTCCCATAAAAAGTGACACCCACCAACCTCAAGGGGGCACTCCTTGCATTGACGCACACCAGATGTTCTAGATCCTAGCAGAGTTTCTAGCGTCATAACAACAGAATAAGAAGAAACATTGAGCCCAAGGCTCTCCACAACGGGTACAGATATGAAACTATGTGTAGAACCCGTATCAAAAAGTACTAAAGATAAGACAGAAACTACTAGAATAATACCTCTGACTATAGAAGGTCTGGGATCCTGCTTATGTTGGGTCTATTGCACTGCATAAGTCTGCCCAATGTCGTGACCCTATGACACAGCCTGGCTACACTGAGTTGTCCCGCCCTGCTTCCTCTGAGATCCTGGTGTCTGGCTACCACGGCCACGACCACCATCTCGGCCTCTACGCCCTGATGTATTCCAGTTCTCTGACTGGTAAGAATCCACTAGTCTTGCTCCCGCACGCAGAGTCTGCACAGAACCCCTCTCACTAGGCACTGGTGGAAACACCTTGCAAAATCACTATAGATGACCCATCTTGTCGCAAGTTCGGCACTCCACTGGGTCTCTTGGACACTGAGGTCTCTTGTGACCCTCTTTACCACACTGGTAGCAAAAGACCAGGCCACATGAAGAAACTATCTGGCTAGTACTTCCACCGTGAGAGAAACTCATCTGTCGCTTCCTCTTCCCGGTAGAAATAGTACCAGAAACTGGTGACGAACCGCCCTGGCCTACACCACTAGCTTCCTGCAAGTTCCGATCTTTAATAGCGCCTAATTCACAATAGCATGTACTGTGGGAAACCTGAAAACATTCACCAGTGCTCAGATGTCATAACGAAGACCATCCTCAAAGCGTCTGTCTCTCAACGTCTCATCACCCACCAGAACAGGTGTAAAGCGCTGAAGATAGGTGAAATGAGCAGAATAATTCATCACCGACATAGAGCCCTGCTGTAGATTCATGAACTCTTGAGCCCTATCTGCCCTCAGCGTCTATGGATAGAGGAAGTCATATAATACTGCCTAAAAATATTCCCACGCCATTTCCTTATGATGCTCTGACTGGGTGGTAACATCCCACCACCTCTTGGAGGAACCACACAGCATATACGTTGCGAGCTTGACCCTCCTCTCTGGAGGAGTCTCAAGATGCTCGAAGATAGTCTTCATAGACCCCAGCCAATATTCCGTAGCCTGTGGTCCGAAATCGCCTAAGAATGTAGGCGGATGCTGCTGCTGGAAGATACGAGTCATATCAACCATAGATGTGGCAGCCGGTGGTGCTCCCTGAAAGGTCTGCATGAACCGTATAAAGCCTTCACGGAACTGCGCATCTGTGCCTGTGTCTGGTATAATGGCTGGCAGCGCATCTGGTTCTGCTGGAGGATCCATTGGTAGCCCATGGCCCACCATCTCTGGAGTATAATTGTTGCCACTCTCCTGGCGAACAACGCATGGTCTTCTCGCCAGCATGACTCTACAAGGTCAAAAGTACACCTTATATCAAGATTATCAAAAAATGAAATGAAGGGACCAAAAAGGGAACAGGAGGAAGAAGGCATTCCATGATTTGAAAAACAAGACTACACAATATGTATACTAACTACACTGCGTGTACCTGACTTCTCTTCCCCTGCCTGGGTCCTTCTACATGGCCAAGACACACGACTCCCATTGAACCAAAACTACACGGTGTGTATACTGACTACACGGTGTGTATGGTGTAATTTTCCAACTACCCGTGTCACTTGGGACATGGCCGACTACTCGGATTGATACTACACAATGTGTGACACCTGAACACGGTGTGTACACCACCCCATTTTCCATCCACACAGCTAAGTCCACGCAGTCTGTCCTCGGACAAGACTACACGGCGTGTCCCAGAGGTACACTGTGTGTACTAGACGAGCTCCAATGACCCGTGTTGTTAGTTACATGGATGGACACACGAATCACACTACGCGGCGTGTTTTATATACACACGGCGTGTACACGAAAGGATTACACCGACATGTGTTGTTAGTTACACGATCGGGTCCCTAAGTCAGACTACACGACGTGGTCCATAGTAGACACGACGTGTATGTCTTAAAGTCTCCTCCATTCATGTTTTTTGTTACACGGGAGGACTCCAGGTCAACACTACACAGCATGTACAAAAGATACATGGCGTGTTCTCCCCAAGATCTTCCCTTCCCCGTGTCGTTTCCTGCACGATTTGTGACACGGGAAGAGACTACACGGCGTGTACTCAGGGTACATGGCATGTACTCAAAAAGTATTCTTTTATTCCCGAACAGAAGGACATACATTGTGTGTTTAAGGTAATACACGGTGTGTATACTAGGTTTTTCTAGATAGTATGCCTCATAAACTTCCCCTGACCCCAGAAAATACCGAAAATCAACACCTAAGTGTCAAATTCCGATCTGTGAGGGCCCATACTCCCCACGAATCAAAGTTTGACATCTTATCTGTGTTATAACAAAATAAAAATCTAATGATCTACCAAATTTCGGTCAATGAGGGCCCATACTCCCCAAAAACCAAAGTTTGGCATCCATTATTTCAACAGACTCATACCAAGATACCCTATCACATAACAGGTATTTATCAGGAAGCTATCACAACATCATGTTTTTTATAACATAACCAGTATCACAACAACATGCAATTTTTAATGCACCTACATGGCATGGAACTATGCATGGCATGTGATTTATAGCATGTGCCTAAATGATGCATGAGATGGAATACCCTCATCTCATCAGGTTGCAACTGAATAGAACCCATGGATAAAACATAAACAGACCGATCACAAGTGTGTAACCCAACGGTGAAATCAAATCAACTATAAAATTAGAAAAATCAAACGAATTGAAAAAATATGAGGTAGACTAGATTTTCTCTATACATGGGTTAGCTACGCCTTGACACAACTTATTAACAACTACCATTTCCATCTTATCCCTAAATAAGGATCCAAATAGTAAGTCAAAGAAAAGAACCTACCTCTGATACTACTTTGTAACGTCTCGGTCCTGGGTGCCACTCAATGGGTGCCCCGAACCCGGTTCTCCACATGACCTCAAGTGCATTTCCCCAAATGCCAGAGGATTCCGACTAGCAGTGAGAGCCTAGATCTGATAGTGGGGAAACTATGCCCTCATTTGTCAAAGTTTAGTGTTGCGGAATATAATATAAACATACAACAATAGAAGAAGCAGTAACAGTATATATAACTGAAATGTATAACTGATAAACAAAAGGAAACCAGCAATCATATATATATATATATATATATATGAAGATGCATCATGTCACTATTCTATAAAACAGCCAGAACATGTTACACTGCAATACAATACATTACAACTGAAGTATAAGTACTAAAAATCCAAACAGAACAGCCAGCTGCATCGCGAACCTAGGCTCGATCTCATTCCCTCCTACTCCTCAGCAACAATCAAGTACCTATATTGGGACTCTTGCCCCTATCCACACCTACAACAATATACTCTGTTTGGGCCGAATACATGACCCAAACAAGGTGTGAGAAATAAATCTCAGTAGTCACCCACCAAAGGTCTGTGCCCAACTGTGTGAAAGCATACAACAATAGTGTGCAGTAGTAAAATGCAATAAAGTAAGCAGTACTGAAAAGTAACTAACTTAACCAGTTATATTTCCATTTTAATATCCATTTAATCATTTAATTTAAAATATCACCATAGTGAATATTCTAAGTAAACAACCAATGTCCTCAGATACACAAACCCTTAGCCTCAGGTAATCAGAACGTAACCCACAGTTATTTTCCCACAGGCATAACATATATTGCCCTCAAGCGTACAAAGTGTCACCCTCAGGAACAGATTCTGTTTCCCACATGCACAGAAGAAGTTTCCCTTAGGCTAGAAGATGTACTGCCCTTAGGCTAAGTAAAACACTGCCCTTGGGCGTAACAGGTTACCAGGACATGCCCAACATATCACAAGAAATTCAAATAAAATTCCTCTCAAGGAAAAATTAATGCATAATATAAACAAGGCGTACCCTCAGGTATCCTAGCCAAATGGCTAAACAGAGGAACGCACCCCCGGGATGGTCCTGGATCCAAGAAGCGATCCCATAAAATAGTTTATTATCACATTTAATCACCTATACATTTCTAGGTATTCAAAACAGACATGGACTCAACCACATGACACCCCAACCTGGGTTCGTGGCACGAAAATACACAAAATGCACAACAGTTAAAAATTAAACACCAAGCCACCTAACTTAAACTCCCCTGAACGGTATATGAGAATGACGATCCTCGAATCGTCCAAAAATGACGTAGATCTATCATGAAAGAAAATCTCATTCAAAATTAAATAAATTCCCTATGAAAGATAATTGGTAAGGACTACTCCAGGAGAAGTTAGAACTCACCCGTGCGGTTCCAGGGAGATCGATGGTGTGGAAAACAGATTCCCAACGTGCGCTCGGTGGATCTCCAATGTTTCGGATTCCGCTCCTTCACCTTCCTTCAGTTCTAAGACTTCCCTGTGAAGAGGGGAGGCTACTTCCCATTTTAAGCGAAAAAAAACAAAGCACACGGTGTGTATTTACAAGTACATGGCATGTACTTCCCATTTTTTAACTGTTCCTCTGGCGGTTTCCCGCCAACGTGGCATTGTTCATCTGCCGACATGACTGCACAACATGTCTTCTTGAGTAAACGGCGTGTTCTGTCACACAGCTAGCCACCACCTTACTATTCGCCTGCTGACTGACTACACGGCGTGTAAAGGACCACTACACGGCGTGTAGTCAGTTTTTTACACCCTTCATCGCCGACATGGCTACACGCCCTGTGTACTCATCCCACATGACCAAAAGTACATGGCGTGTGGAATATTAAAAGGCATGTACTTCCAAAATTTTGGATTTTCCCTATTTTCCTTATTTTCTAAAAACCCTTAAGGAAAAGAGAAAACAAATAAACCCATAACTCAAAAATAATAACTGGTTTCTTACAATCCTAAGGGTCCCAACTCCACTGACGACGTGTCAATCGGATTCCAGGTTTGATAGATATTGGTATTTTTGTTAAAAAGGGCTGGTTACGTCCGTGCCCAGTCCGAATGGTACAGACCGACCCGACCAACATGGCCCGGGGCATCACATGATCTGTCCTATTTGTATGGACCATTGTGCCTCGCTAGACCCGGCCCAGGATGACCATGGGTCTAGTCCGTCGGGTCACCCAGTGACCTCGGTTTATCCGGCCCGGCCCGTACTGGCGGGCTGATCTTGTTTCTCTAGACCATGCCATATAGCGTTCTGGATTTAACTTGCCAACCTTGTCCGCTAAAATGGACCGGCTCAAGGAACTAACCTGGCCACTTAGGTATCCTAGTCCAACTAGCCCGACCCGGCCCAAAGGGTCGACCTGAATCGGCTCGGTCCTCTAGGCCGTGGGTATGGTCTGTGGTTAGGCAGACCCACCTAGTGGCACGCATCCCACCATCTGAGGTGGGCCGATATCTCTAGCCCAAAAGAGGATTTGTTGCGTCTGGTTTGTCACCTGGAAGTGCTAGCTTGTGAAACCTCCCCTTCTGATCGGTCCACATAGAGGACTGGATCATTCCATCAAGACGCGGCTCTACCATGCTCGTTTCATCTAGCGCGGCCGACGGAATGGTTGGTTGGTCCTCCCACATATGGTCGACAGACCGTGTACCTATAGCTCGTTAGAGTGTCCAGACGTGGGCCGCCTCCTCTAGGCAGTGCCGATCGACACCACGCCTCCACACCTCCATGACTAGATGGATGTGACCCTCTACTGCTGTGACATACCAATGGGCGTTCCACCTCCCTCTGCCCGCGGCCATTGTCGTTTTTGTCACCTCAGCAGTTTCTTCTGCGGGCCACTAGTGTTTCTCCAGTGGTCTATTTTTTCGAACCTCCTATGCCTATGAGCTCTGTAGGGTTTCAGCATTACTACGAATCTCTAAAAATCGCATTGTCTTCAACTTGATCATCCAGCCATGAAGAACGCAAAAGAAACATCCACAACATATGAACTCATTCCTTGTTCCACTACTACAAAATAGGGTTTTATCAGCACTATAAACCGCTTTTAACTGTGATAGAAAAGTGATGTTAATTGCATCAAAGATAGGGGGTCCCCTTTATCAAGGATAAAAAAAGCACTGATAAAATACCCTTTTTATCGGTGCTAAAAAGGCACTGATAAAAAGTATCTTTTATCAATGATTTTTTTAGCGTTGATAAAAGTTAAAAAAAAATTAAAAAAGTTAACAAAATATATAATCTGGGGAGCTTTTAATAGCAATTGACCCCCCCCCCCCTCCCCCCCCTTTATTAGTGCTTCCCCCTTTTATTAGCGCTAGGCGGAGCCCCCTCCCTCTCACCATATGCTACACTTGCCCGAGAAACCCCCTTCAAGTTGCCTCTGGGGACTTACTTCCACCAGAACTCAAACCCAAGACCTCCCCCCTTGCGCACCTGCACCTTTACCACTAACCCATTCAGTTGTTTATCCATTTAATGACATATCTATTTATATATATATTTATATTTATTCGTATATTAATATAGTTTCATATTAATATAAATATATTTAGTTATATTAATATATATATATATATTTCATATATTAATATATATATATTTATATATTAATATATATTTATATCTATTTATATATATATAGTTATAATTTTTTATTTGTATATTTATTTGTATATTAATATATATTTATAAGATTAGTTTTAAATATATTTATAAAATATATTTTCTTATGTGTGTTTATAAATAAATAAATACATACATACATACATACATATAGACAACACACACACACATATATATATTTACAAATAAATACATATATATGTGGATCTGAAAATCCATGGAATGTTAAAATGGCTATAAATTATAATATAGAAGTCCATTTCAACACCACAACCAGTCAAATTGAAGAACATGAAATGATCTTTGATATGATATGTGGTACAGGCCTAACGGACATCCAGATCAAAAGTTATAGACGTTTAAATGTTAAAATGATTATAACTTCTAATCTAGGAGTCTGTTTTAGATCCACAACGATTCAAATAGAAGAAAATGAAACAATATTTGATATGATATGTGGAACAGGCCTATCAGAAATCCAGAGAAGAAGTTATAGTTGCATGAATGTTAAAAAATTAGGGTATCCCAAATAAAAACTCAGTTTTGGAGGACTTTTGGGCCTTTTTTTAGCCTTGAAGAAACATTGACCGAGTTTTATCAGGTTACCGAGGTGTATAGATCATTACAAGATTCGATTTCATATGTGGTAGAACTCAAACAGATACCTGGATCCAAAGTTATGGTTGTTTGAAGTATGAGTTACATTTTTAACTTATTTTTGATCTTTTATTATTTTTTTATTTTTTTTATATTCAAACTGTTGTTAAATGACAATTACTCAATAAAAATTATAAAATTATTAATTAAAAATATTTTAAAATTATTTTATATGCCTCTTTTACTAAATATCTTATACATTAATTTTAGATTTCCATTTGTCCTTATCTAAAACATATTTAAAAAATATATATCATATTTATATCAATATAAAATAGATTTATATATTAATATATTAATATTTATTTTTTATTTTTTTAATTTACCTTTTATCAACACTTTTACCAAAGCACTGATAAAGGGGGGTCTTTATCAATGCTTTTATAAAAGCGCTGACAAAGGGGGTCACCTTTAACAGTACTGATTAAGGGGCACTTTTATCAGCTCTTTTTTTAACATTGTTAAAAGTACCCCTTTATCAACACTTTTCTTAGCACTGATAAAGGTACCCCTTTATCAGGGATTTTTTACTAGAATTGTTAAAAGGGTAGCGCTTCCCTTGACCCGTTTTTTGGTAGTGTTCGTGTCAGCCCACACTATCTGCATTAGAGTTTAAACATGGGGGAAAATAATAACAATCATACAGCATATTAAATCCCTATTTTCAATCTCGTATTATAACCCTCCCAAAAGAATGATCGGATTGTGGAAAAACCCATTTGTGGGTTGGTCTGTGTTCATCATTAATATCAAGAATGGGGAAAGACACAAAAAACACAAAGAAATCATAAACTCCCAACTAGATTTCAGATCTGTTGTTCATGAATGAGGGTGATCAGAGTCATCGTCAATCTGTGATCCACTATCATTCTCCAATCCGTGATCCACTGGTATTCGTCACTGATCGTCAATCCCCATATCCGATTTCATTCTCCATGAGTGTTAATCATTCGTCATTATTGGAGAGAGATAAAGAGGGATAGATTCTCATTGCCAGAGGCTTTCCCAGGGGTACTTGTCAACCCTGGATCTTGGATTAATGAAAGGTGGGAGATGCGTTGCATGTCGCCACACTGATTCATTAATGATTTAGCATTGCCTCGTCACTACAACGCAGTACTGACTGGATTTTTCATCGCAGCGAATCCATTTGAAAAAAATAAACTTAAAAATATTTTAAGGTTATTTTAACTTTTTCTTTAAAAATTCCAAAATTTATCATTTTCGGTTGACCCACACTGGTTGATGTGAGGGCATTCCTAAGAAAATCCCGGAATTCTGAAATTAACTATGCCCTCATATTTTTGACCAAGGCACCGGTTGAAAAGAAAGAAAAACCCACTCGCACGATTACTGAATGTATTTTAAATAAATTTTAAAAAATATTTTTCGGCCTCTCTGGGCCTCGGAATCACATGTCGTCTCAGAGCTTGGTTCTGAAATACTCCCATTCAAGCGCAAAAATCTTACTTCGAATTTTATGGGGTATTAAAAATTTTATGAATATATATGTTATATATGACATAAAAAATATTCTACAATGATAATATATCATGTATGTAGAAACCCGAAGCTTAACGTACATGGAAATTACATTAATTTTGCGGAATACTTAGTACATAACAAAAACACACACATAAGGACTGTAATTGTTTAGTGTCTTTGGAAAATCGGAATATAATATTCTAATCGTGGTGAAATATCATCAATATCTCCCATAAAGATCTTCCTTTTTTTTACCTAAAACCTTTCTTTATATCCTGGGGAAAAGAAAACATAAAAGGGTGAGCTCAAATGCTCAGTAAGGGTAAACAAAAGAAATATCAATCACATCATATTCATAAGAACATAACATTTTGGAAATCTTAACCTGCAAAAGAGAGCATAATTTCATAACATGGGATAAATCATAGTAGTGAAATGAAATCCCAATAATCATAACTTAAAACATGAAACTTTGTGGCATACACACATAATCATAGAGAATCGTTTCTTATTAGTCAAGACTCATTGCCAATACTATCTTAGTGGACAAAGTCCATTTCTGAACCGAGTCACCCTCGTTTCAGTCCTGTTTCACTGAACCGGTATAACCTACCATTACAGCCATGTCTATCTCATGAGATATAAAATCTTTAACCAATGCATTGGAGGGAGATATAGGTCCCACCCATCTTATAATGATACCATTCTTATGTGTTCCACAAAATCATAAATCATACATCATTGCATAACCCATGTAATAAAAATGGGAATATTAAACATCATGACATCATAAAACAATTCATATAAGATAAAGTAATTCATAAAAATAATTCCATCACAACATAGACAAATCAATGTAATAATAGGGATAGAAACCGAACCCTATATTATCTTATATGGAAAATAATTTTGATAAAACACTTGAACTCCATTCTTGATGAAAATATCCTTTCTACTTCAAAAACATTTTTCCTTTCTTAACATGTCATACAATTTTAAACTAAAAGAATTTGATTAAAAATAAACTTGAAAACTTGTAAAGGAAGCTTCTTGGAAATAATATTTTAAAAATCCATTCATGCCGTATAAGTTAAAAAACATTATTTTCGTACTTTTTTCGGAAAATTCAAAAAGTACCTCGTACGAAAAACGACAAAAGATTCCTTTCATATATTTTACTAAAAACTCACCAAAGGTTAAAATAGGTTTTAAACAATTTTAGGTAGATGGAAATAATATTACATATTGAGGAAACATGGATGTGGATGATAAAATACACCCCAGTAAATACCAAAGTATAAGCAATCTCAGATAAAAATGAGATTATGATATTTCCCTTACCTTAGGTCCGATTTGCTTCGTAAGTGTCCGAACCTCCTGTATAATGATTTAAATAATGTCATTGACTTATTACAGAATCATATTCATTGTTATTATATCATATATGGTTCACTTATGACTTTATATTACCCGTTCTTTTGTAAATTCATGTTAAAGTAGTGTTTTGGGTAAAATCGTATCATTTGTCGTTCGTGTTTTTAACTTGTAATTATTCATATGATTACTTAGATCATGATTACTTAATTCCAGAATATAAAACATGGTTTGTATATAATATATATTCATAATATACATATATATAATAAATCAGTAAATGGAAAGAAATACACCGTTCATGGAGACGGTAGGCCGTACGTACGCATGAACGCTGTTTTCGTTTCCTTATTGAGTAGAATGGAATTAAGTAGATGACATACATATATATACACATAAATCCAGTATCATTATTATGTCATATATTTCATGATTACTTATTATATATACTTTATAATCATTCATGAATGGTTAATGTGGAGAATGAATCTCATCGCGTCGTGGAGACGGTAGTCCGTACGTATGCACGAGCGATGATATCGTTCTCATGATCGTGGGACTATATTGGAGTGTATTTATACTATTTCAGAATCAATATCACTTTAAAATAAACATATATAGTTATTATTTACACCATTATACCCATCCAAGTAAGGTGGTGGTGGAAAATAGATTTCACCACGGCGTGGAGACGGTATTCCGTACGTACGCACGTGCGGTGATTTCGTTTTCGGTAGGATGGATAGATGGTGAAATAGGGTTGTTTCATAATTATAATAACATATCATTATATGAGTGATACTGATGTTATTACTTCATAATGAAACAACCTAAGAAGAAGAAGTGGAAGAAGAAATAAAGGTGAAAGAATCGGTAACGGAAATTATCTCTTCTTTGGAGCGCCTCTTTGAGACCTCCTCTTAGGGAACTAAAATTGGTCTTTGAGGAAGACCAGAACCTCTAGGATGTTTCTAGGGAAGTGGAGAAGAAAATTTGGCAGGGGTTAGACCAGATTTAAGGCTCAAAGCTGTGTGAGGAAGAGAGGGAGGAGGTGCCCTTTTATTAGGGAGGAGAGGGGCACCTTCGGAATAACAAAAAATATTATTATAAAGTCAAGTTCGGTTTTAAATAGATCCAAATTGATTTATTTCGAGGATAATGTGTGGATGGGTCTAAATCCTCTAATCCAATAGAATTTAGACAAGTTTAGGTTCCTATTTTAACCTTATCATGTAGATTTAACATTAAGTTAAATAATTTTACTTTTACCGTGTCTTCTTGTGTTCTTATACTATAAGGTTAATAAACTTACTATATCAAGAAAAACGAACCCCAAGTTGTTTATTATTAATATATATAACCTTATATAAGTCATTTGGCGGAACCTTAGATTTTTAGGAATTAAATAACAATTAATAATATAATATTTGTTTTAAAAACTAATTTATGTCAATTTTGACACTATTTGGTACATGATTTTTATGAAATTCATAACAGAATTATAAGTTCTAACCAAGTTACTTATATCAACAATAACATGTCATATTAACCTAGAAAATTAATTTAAGTCATAAAAAGTCTCAAATTACATTTATTTGGGCATTTATAACATCAATTATGTCAATATTTCATTAATAATACAATTACTGCATCATCGTTGTTTCATAAATAAATTAAATTATTTAATTTCTAAAAATTATAAATAAAATACCATTATATAGGAAATATTATTATATTTATAATGAATATTTAAAATCGAATTTATCTTATGTATAGCCCTATATTAAAAATGTTTTAGTAAATAAATATTGATTTTAACTCTTTTAACTCTTCTTTGAATTAAATAATAATAAATGTCCTAATCTAATCCAAGTGGGCCTAAATGGTCATATCTTATTCCTAAGGTTGTTTTTGGTCGAATTACACTTATCCAATAGAATTAGGACATGTGTTAGGGTAATAATAATATCATTTTTACCCTTAATTACCCTATTTACTTTTAACCGTGGTAAAAAAAGTAAAAAGTTACTATTCACCAAAAATTATTTTCATCTCATTGAACCACATTTTACTTACTGACATCAACCGTGTCTCTCGGATTTTTGAAATTCCACTCACAGAAGCGGTAAAATTAAGTTTTATGAAAAATTCATCTTTTTTTACTATCACTTAGTGGTTTCACTATTCATCAAAAAATGAAAGTTTCCAGAAAAATACCAAAAATTAGGCCTAAGCTATATTTGATATTATGAACTCAAAAATGATTTCTATTTTACCAAATTCAAAACATATCAGTTACATTAAATAATTTAAAAATTAATTCCCGTTGTCAAAACAAATGGCGTGTTTTTAAGAGATAATAACTATCAAAAGATTGACACTTGTTTATAACTGGTTTAAATGTGAAATTACATCCAATTACCAACATTTTATTAAATTGTAAAAATATATTCTAAATATACTTTAAAACCACTCAAATTAATAATTTATCACTATTAATTATTTCGATTGAAAAAGTTTTTTTTAATTAAAATTTAGTAATTTTCACTATTCATCAAAATATGAAAGTTATCCGAAAATAACCAAAATTTCACCCAAAGCTAATTTCGATATTCCGAATCCAAAAATGAAGTCCATTTTGAAAAATAAAATTTACAAAATTTCAAAAAGTGGTTATTACTATTCATAACTGTGAGTTTTAATAATATTTTAATAGCATATTGTTGTTTAGTAAAACTCGTTATTGCGTACTACACACGCTATCGAGGAAGGTCGTGATTGCGTGTAATACAAGGAAAGTCAAGGATGCATGTTGTGCAAGCTCCTTTTGGTGTAGCGTACAACACAAGACATTAATGAAATTAAAAGAATATTTTACATATAATCTCGGGGTGTTACATTCTACCCCCCTTAAAATGAATTTTTCCCTCGAAATTCGTCGGGGTTATAAATGGTTTACTATTAAAAAGTTTCTTTAATAGAAACCCTCATCGTAAAAAGGAATACCAAAACCAATATTTAAAAACAAAATATGAAATTTAACGGTTACCCAAATAAACTAATCACTGGGTTTCCACATAGGAGAACATAGGTGAAAATATGGATATGGAAGAAAAATCTAACCATCAGGTTCTGATGGAGAGTGGTAGAGAACATGGCTATGAAAAAGCCAACAATTGCAAAGCCATAAATTTGTGATGATCTAGGGTACCATCTGATTCATCAGATATAAGATCACTAGGACAACATTTTTGGTTTTCAATATCATTTCCCTAAAGTTGAAAATTTTGAATTAGAAGAAATACTTACTTGATTTTGGTACAATCTCACTGTTGTTCGTGCTTTGAACAATTTCCACTTCATCTCATAAAGAAATGAATTTGAATTTGTTATTCGTGAAGTGTTAACAGATCATGTGATAGAATGATGGGTCATTCCATCTGTCTCAAAAGGTTATAAATGTTATCAAAAAAATACATAAGTCCATTTATAGTGAGATTAATGATATATGGTTCCTAAAATGGACTTATACTTCATATATCATATTGCTTAATATAATAAAAGTAGTTTCTACTAAACAAGGACGTCTTATAGTCCAGTGGTAGGTGATAAAGGCCAGTTGCACTTCGGTTGTGGGTTCGATTCCCACAGCCTTGTCCGACACGATGGGATGTCGCTCGTCCTGAAGGTTTTCCTTTTTCTAAAACTATATTACTATAACATCCCATAAATAATATAGAAAAAACTTCTATACTTAAACAATACTAACTTGTGTCCAACATAATCCATTCCAATATTTAGGCTTATCCATAATACTGCAGTACACTCTCATAATATAGTGAAAACGATTACCAGAGATTTAATACCGTCGTTGATCCCCATATATCATACGATATTTCTTGTTGGTCACATTATAAATATTCAAAGGCCTTAATCATGTATTCTCTTGAATACCCATTGAACCTTAGTGAAAACATGAATGTAGTTAAAAGTTAACACTTTCCACATACCAAAATCCTCAAAATTCTATATACTCAAACCATGATATCACTTAGTCCTTATATCAATCATGAGCTCATGAATACAATAAAACATCTCATTATCTTCTTATTCCTTCATTATGCGCATATCATCTACTTTAGAAATATATCTGAATAACCTTCCATGTTTACTGGTACCATTCAACATATACTTTCAAATACTTTTAGGAAAAACAATAGTGTAACAATCCTTAGATGATTCTTTATTCCATTGTACCATTAACTATAGAACATAACTCTCGATAAACATACAATAATTCCACTACCTTCTAAAACAACTGACTGAGCTTCAACACTTCTTTCAGCTCATATATCATTTGTAGTCTCCTCATCATCATCCACATAAATACTACCCATATGACCTTGTTGATTCTCTTCATGAGATTTCCATTAGGGAATTGGTTTGCATAATGCCCGTACATTCCACATTTAAAACATCTAATAATTGTTGATGTCGTAGCAATACCATTATCCTTGTCCATGGTGTTAACTGAACCTTTTCCTTTGCACTTACTGGCTTTATGTCCTTCTTTTCCACACCCAAAGCATCTTCCAGTTCCTTTGAAACAATCTCCCTGATGCCTCTTCCCACATGATTTACATGAGGGAAATTGAACTTTCTTTCCTTTATGATCATCATGAAACTCTATCTTTCTCTTATTATCTGAGTCGGGAAACTTACCAAAGTTGAGATTATTGATCATATAATGAGATTTCTGATTAGGAATAATAACGATGTTTGGACTTCTAGATCCCGTTTCATTTGGTTTCTCATGAAGAATATCATTCCATTGTCTGCCATATCCTCCATTATCGTAAATCTTCCTATTTCCAGCCATTTTCTAAAACCCAAAAAGAATAGTGTGAGAGGCAAAAATCATGCTATGGAAAACAACATAGTAAAGGGGGATTTCCCTCAATATCTAACATCTTAAGTTAAATTCTAAGATCGTTATCGTAGTTCTAGGACTATATCCTATACGTATACTTATCCTTAGGGACATCCCTAGACATACCTTAGAAATATCTCTAGGGATCTCACTAACGTTTTTGCATCCTAGTTTCCAAAGGTTGACTAAACCTTTCCTCTGATACCAAATGTAGATACCCGAAGCTTAACGTACATGGACATTACATTACTTTTTTGGAATACTTATAACATAACAAAAACACACACACAAGGACCGTAATAGTTTAGTGTCTTTGGAAAATTGGAATATAATCTTCTAATCGTGGTGAAAGATCTTCAATATCTCCCATAAATATCTTCCTTTTTTTACCTAAAACATTTATTTATATCCTGGGGAAAATAAAACATAAAAGGGTGAGCTCAAATGCTCATTAAGGGTAAACAAAAGAAATATCAATCACATCATATTCATAAGAACATAACATTTTGGAAATCTTAACCTGCAAAAGAGAGCATAATTTCATAACATGGGATAAATCATAGTAGTGAAATGAAATCCCAATAATCATAACTTAAAACATGAAACTTTTTGGCATACACACATAATCATAGAGAATCATTTCTTATTAGTCAAGACTCATTTACAAGACTATCTTAGTGGACAAAGTCCATTTCTGAACCGAGTCACCCTCATTTCAGTCCTGTTTCACTAAACCGGTATAACCTACCATTCCAGCCATGTCTATCTCATGAGATATAAAATCTTTAACCAATGCATTGGAGGGAGATATAGGTCCCACCCATCTCATAATGATACCATTCTTATGTGTGCCACAAAATCATAAATCATACTTCATTGCATAACCCATGTAATAAAAATGGGAATCTTAAACATCATGACATCATAAAACAATTCATATAAGATAAAGGAATTAATAAAACTAATTCCATCACAACATAGTCAAATCAATGTAATAATAGGGATAGAAACATAACCCTATATTATCTTAGATGGAAAATAATTTTGATAAAACACTTGAACTCCATTCTTGAGGAAAATATCCTTTCTACTTCAAAAACATTTTTCCTTCCTTAACATGTCATACAATTTTAAACTAAAAGAAGTTGATTAAAAATAAACTTGAAAACTTGTAAAGGAAGCTTCTTGGAAATAATTTTTTAAAAATCCATTCATGTTGTATAAGTAAAAAAACATTCTTTTCGTACTTTTGTCGGAAAAGTCAAAAAGTACCTCGTATGAAAAACAACAAAAGATTCCTTTCATATATTTTACTAAAAACTCACCAAAGGGTAAAATAGGTTTTAAAAAATTGTAGGTGGATGGAAATAATATTACATATTGAGGAAACATGGATGTGGATGATAAAATACACCCCAGTAAATACCAAATTATAAGCAATCTCAGATAAAAATGAGATTATGATATTTCCCTTACCTTAGGTCTGATTTGCTTAGTAAGTGTCTGAACCTCCTGTATAATGATTTAAATAATGTCATTTACTTTTTACAGAATAATATTCATTGTTATTATATCATATATGGTTCACTTATGACTTTATATTACCCGTTCTTTTGTAAATTCATGTTAAAGTAGCGTTTTGGGTAAAATCGTCTCATTTGTCGTTCGTGTTTTTAACTTGTAATTATTCATATGATTACTTAGATCATGATTACTTAATTACATAATATAAAACATGTTTTATATATAATATATATTCAGAATATACATATATATAATAAATCAGTAAATGGAAAGAAATACACCGTTCATGGAGACGGTAGGCCGTACGTACGCATGAACGCTATTTTCGTTTCCTTATTGAGTAGAATGGAATTAAGTAGATGAAATAAATATATATACACATAAATCCAGTATCATTATTATGTCATATATTTCATGATTAATTATTATATATACTATATAATCATTCATTAATGGTTAAAGTGGAGAATGAATCTCATCGCGTCGTGGAGACGGTAGTCCGTACGTATGCACGAGCGATGATATCGTTCTCATGATCGTGGGACTGTATTGGAGTGTATGTATATTATTTCAGAATCAATATAAATTTAAAATAATCATATATAGTTATTATTTACACCATTATACCCATCCAAGTAAGGTGGTGGTGGAAAATAGATTTCACCACGGCGTGGAGACGGTATTCCGTACGTACGCACGCGCGGTGATTTCGTTTTCCGTAGGATGGATAGATGGTGAAATAGGGTTGTTTCATACTTATAATAACATATAAGTATATGAGTGATAATGATGTTATTACTTCATAATGTAACAACCTAAGAAGAATAAGTGGAAGAAGAAATAAAGGTGAAAGAATCGGTAACGTAAATTACCTCTTCTTTGAAGCGCCTCTTTGAGACCTCCTCTTAGGGCACTAAAATTGGTCTTTGAGGAAGACCAGAACCTCTAGTATGTTTATAGGAAAGTGGAGAAGAGAATTTTTGAGGGTTTTTATGAGCTTGAAGGCTCAAAGTTGTGTGAGCAAGAGAGGGAGGAGGTGCCCTTTTATAAGGGAGGAGAGGGGCACCTTTGGAATAACAAAAAATATTATTATAAAGTCAAGTTCGGTTTTAAATAGCTCCAAATTGATTTATTTCAAGGCTAAGGTGGGGATGGGTCCAAATACTCTCATAAAATAGAATTTAGACAAGTTTAGGTTCCTATTTTAACCTTATCATGTAGATTTAACATTAAGTTAAATAATTTTACTTTTACCGTGTCTTCTTGTGTTCTTATACTATAAGGTTAATAAACTTACTATATCAAGCCAAACGAACCCCAAGTTGTTTATTATTAATATATATAACCTTATATAAGTCATTTGGCCGAACCTTGGATTTTTAGGAATTAAATAACAATTAATAATATAATATTTGTTTTAAAAACTAATTTATGTCAATTTTGACACTATTTGATACATGATTTTTATGAAATTCATAACAGAATGATAAGTTCTAACCAAGTTACTTATATCAACAATAACATGTCATATTAACCTTGAAAATTAATTTAAGTCATAAAAAGTCTCAAATTACATTTATTTGGGCATTTATAACATCAATTATGTCAATATTTCATTAATAATACAATTACTGCATCATCGTTGTGTCATAAATAAATTAAATTATTTAATGTCTAAAAATTATAAATAAAATACTATTATGTAGGAAATATTATTATATTTCTAATTAATATTTACAATCTAATTTATCTTATGTATAGCCCTATATTAAAAATGTTTTAGTAAATAAACATTGATTTTAACTCTTTTAACTCTTCTTTGAATTAAATAATAATAAATGTCCTAATCTAATCCAAGTGGGCGTAAATGGTCATATTTTATTCCTAATGTTGTTTTTGGTCGAATTACACTTATCCAATAGAATTAGGACATGTTTTAGGGTAATAATAATATCATTTTTAACCTTAATTACCCTATTTACTTTTAACCGTGGTAAAAAAAGTAAAAAGTTACTATTCACCAAAAATTATTTTCATCTCATTGAACCACATTTTACTTACTGACATCAACCGTGTCTCTCGGATTTTTGAAATTCCACTCACAGAAGTGGTAAATTTAAGTTTTATGAAAAATTCATTTTTTTTACTACCACTTAGTGGTTTCACTATTCATCAAAAAATGAAAGTTTCCAGAAAAATACCAAAAATTAGGCCTAAGCTATATTTGATATTATGAACTCAAAAATGATGTCTATTTTACCAAATTCAAAAAATATCAGTTACATTAAATAATTTAAAAATTAATTCCCGTCGTCAAAACAAATGGCGTGTTTTTAAGAGATAATAACTATCAAAAGATTGACACTTGTTTATAACTGGTTTAAATGTGAAATTACATCCAATGACCAACATTGTATTAAATTGTAAAAATATATTCTAAATATAATTTAAAACTACTCAAATTAATAATTCATCACTATTAATTATTTCGATTGAAAAGGTTGTTTTTAATTAAAATTTAGTAATTTTCACTATTCATCAAAATATGAAAGTTATCCGAAAATTACCAAAATTTCACCCAAAGCTAATTTCGATATTCCGAATCCAAAAATGAAGTCCATTTTGAAAAATAAAAATTACAAAATTTCAAAAAGTGGTTATTACTATTCATAATGGCTAGTTTTAATAATATTTTAATAGCATATTGTTGTTTAGTGAAACTCGTTATTGCGTACTACACACGCTATCGAGGAAGGTCGTGATTGTGTGTAATACAAGGCAAGTCAAGGATGCGTGTTGTGCAAGCTCCTTTTGGTGTAGCATACAACACAAGACATTAATGAAATTAAAATATTATTTTCCATATAATCTCGGGGTGTTACAATGTACATTCCTTTCTTTCAATCTGACAAGAAAATGAAACTAGTGTTTATGCGTACGTACGACCTACCATCTGTATAAATAATGTATTTTATTTTCTATATCAAAATATTAATAATAACAAATAATAAATATATAATGAATATATATATGATATTTATATCATGATTTTTATTTTGGAGATGATGAAATCATGATCTATGTAAGTGGATCAAGAATAACAAGTCAAAACAAAGTGACTATTGATTAAAATGTTTCTTTAACATGGAACTGTTAATAAACAGGTAATATAATGTCATAAATGAATCATATATGGTATTATTTATATGAATATAGTTCTATAATATATGTATAATAAACATATATTTATTATACATGAGTTTTCAATGAGAACAACAGGAGTCAAGACATATTGTAAGGGAATTTCATCTAACTTTTTATTTGCATGTGATACATGCCATATTCACCACTCTCTTTTTTGTTTGGTGTATATACTAATGTAAAACATGTTATATAATTAATTTAATTTATTTAATGATATTAAAATCTTTAATATTTTTTATTAATTTATGGGGCTCACAATTCTAAAGTTACTCAAGTAGTACAAGATTTTTGTCTCACATTTATTTTTGTGAGACACATGCATTATACACTACTTGTTTCTTCTATGTGGTGTATATACTACCCAGGAATATATTTTTGAGTGTTTTAAATAATATTATGGTACTTTAATATCTTTATTTTTTTTCTTTCATGGGTCATTCAATTTTATTTATTATAAATTGATGAGTATTTATTTCACAATCTCTTCAATATTTGGGATTGTTTCATTTTAAGTCTCTATTGGGGAATATTTGTCATCCATTTCCATGTTTTCTAGAAACGTTTTTAAAAAAAATGTATTTCAATTAAAATATGGACGTTTAAAGTTATTTTTAATTATTTTTTACTTTTTAATACATGGGTTGAATGAAAATGTTTTTGTTGTTTTCCAAATGAGATACTTTATAACTTTTTTGACAAAAATACAAAAGAAATATTTTTTTAACTTATACAGATTGAACTAATATTTATACTTTCATAACAACATAATTAATTGATAATTTATATACAATATTATAAGGTTATTTTTAAATAAATTTTTTTATTTAAAAATTGTGCAACATTTTAAAAAAATAAAACATTTTCAAAGAAGAAAGGATTTTTTCCTCAAGAATTATTTTCAAGTTATATCTCAAATGTTACTTATGTTTTAATGGAGATATTTTTCAAGGATGATATCCCTATTATTCCTATAGTTGTTTTATGATTAATATGGAATGATATTTATAAAACCCACTCTTTTCTATGGGTTATGTAATGATTTAATGTTTTTTATGAAACCCATTTCTTTTTTTGAGTTCTGTTATGAAGAATGATTTATGTTTTGGTGGCACAAATATGTATGGTTTTAATTATGTGATAGGTGGGACCTATATCTCTCTCCAAAGAATTGGGTAATGATTTATATATAATGAGATATATAGAACTAAAATGGGAAGTGAACATGGTTTAGTAATATAGGACTAGAACGAGAGTAATCTTGGTTCAGTAATACATGCCTGGAACGGGGAGTAAACCCAGTTCAATAAAGGATTTTTTCTACTATGACGGTATTGGAAATAAGCCTCAAATAATATGAAAATGTTTTATTTTTTCTAATTTTTTTTTTCAAAATTCTAGTTTTATGCCAAATATATTCTTTTATGATTCATGTCTTATGAATTTTTATGATTTATTCTATGACTTAATATTATGATCTTTGACATGCGGGGTATAATATTAAAATTCTTATACCCTTATGTTAATGTTATGATTCATATATCCATTTCTTATCCTTACTGAGCATTTAAGATCACTATTTTCTTATGTTTTCATTTCCCCAGGTTATAAAGAATGTTTTTAGGTAGTAGTACTAAAGGGGAAGATCTTTGTGGAAAACATTAAAGATATTTCACCGGGATAGAAGTTTGTGTTCCAAGTTTCCTAAGGCACTAAAATAATATTGCATTTGGGAGTGTGTTTGTGTAATTGTTTTTTATTCAAAAAAATTATTTAATGTACATGTTTGTCAAGCTTGGTTCATTATAGTTGGTATCAGAGCGAACATTTAGTCAACCTTTGGAAACTATGTACATAAAACTTTAGTAAGATCCCTAGATATATTTTGAAGGATATTTACAATGATGTCTATAAAGATAATCCTATGGTATCATAGATTTAAAATTAGGTTTCATGATTTAGGCATACTATAAGTAATTTTCCTTGATTATGTGTTTTCTTGTGATGACATGTGTTTCTCACACAATACTTTCTGGTGTTAGTCAATAGCGGTAACTTGAAGGAAAATAGTTAACATTAAATTTTCTAGATGTGGAATGTATGAGAATTATTCAAATTGATGTCCTAAGTAAGAATCTCATGAAGAGAATCTAGAAGGTGGTATGAGTATTAGTTATAATTTTAAGGATAAAGAGACCATAAACAACATATGGAAGGTATGGGATGTTCTAACAGTATTTTTTACATTAAAAGAATTATTACATTAAGGTTGAGGTACCTTAATAACTAATTAATATTGTAGGAAAGGGTTATTAAGGAATAATATGGTGATTCCTGAGTAATGGTTTAAGAATAAATATGGATGAATGGAGTATAAGTTTTTCATTAAGGATTTGAAAGGATATGTTAAAGGGTGTCGATGACTTAGAAATGTGATTTAATGGAAATGTGATATTTTGATTAAGGGAAAAGTAAACCCTGAATATGTTCCTTTGATAAGAAAATGATGTTTGGATAAAGATTAGTCAGATATAACTAATTAGAATATACTATTTACCTTGGATGTGATTAAGGATTTTATAAAAAGTGGGTTATGCTATCATGGATGAAGTTTAAAATTTTTTGGACTTAAGGAATATATCCAATAAATATTGGAATAAGGAAACATTAATTTTTTCCATAATGATTAATGTTAATTTAGGTTATTACCATGTTTCAACAGAATAGATGATGAAGGTATTCACATGATTGGAATGTGACAACCAAGAGGTACCTTATGATATATGGTAGATAAATGTTAAACATTATTAGTGAACATTTTTCTAATGTTTTAGATTTTTTGATTTCAGATGGATTTTAGGATTATGCATTTATGAAGATTTTAATTTTAAAATTCAGATGAAGTTAGAGAGATTAAAATATTATCTCACTATAGGTGGATTTATGCATATTCGATAACTCGTGATAACCTTTTGTTATGATAACTAAAGATGGAATGACCTATCATTCTATTTATGGATCTCATGATCTGCTAACGCTTCTAAGATGAAAACTTCAACTTCATTTCTTAGAATAAGAGATGAAGTATAAATTAATCAAGGCACAATGAAAGGTGAAGTTTTTTGAGAATCAAGTAAGTGTATCCCCTTGTGAAAATTATTCAACTTTAGAAAAATGATCTTGTAATAAAATTTTGTCATATTATCATCATTATTGTTGATATTAATGAACTATTTAATTCTTATTTAGTTTATTATTTTGTGATTGTTAAATTTGTCTCGATCACCCACTTTCTTGTGATTAGTGATCTTTATCAATATCTATGGTTATTTTTTCTTTTCCTCCTTGCCCAAATCCTCACCTATGTTCTCCAACAAAGAAACCAAGATATGGTTTACTTTGGGTAACTGTTATTTTTAAACTTTTCCTTTTTATAATGAAGTTTTAGAATCCAATTTTATGATGTGGGTTTCTATGAAAGAATATTTCAAGTATTAAACCTTTGATAAAACAGAACAATTATGAGGTAAAAATTCAATTTATGGGGTGTAGAATGTAACACCATGATATTTTTTGAAATAGTTTTTAGAGTGAATTTAATCTTTTATAAACTTCATTTCACACGACACTGAATATAACACATGTTATATGAAAGAACCAAGTTAATATTTCTTTACAAAAAACACCCAGTTAAGGTTTCTCTACATGAAATGGTTATATTAGATTGTAGTATATGAAACAATATTCTTGGCTTTTGTTACACACAATGTCGAGTACTTTCAATAGATTGGATTACACACAAGATTGTATTTTACCGAACAACCGTATATTAATAAAATATTATTATTTAATATATAATAAGATATAACCTATCTGTTAAATTAGAAATTATTAATATTACTAACTAACTTACGAAAATATATGGTTTATAATATGATTTCATTGGTTATGAATTAATTAGAAATGAAAATCTATACCAATTGAATATAAAGGAAATACTTTTATTTTTATGCTCCCAAAGTCGTTTTGTCTTAATAAATCAAATAAATTAAAATTTGTCAATGATATTAATGAAATATGTATTTTATATATTCAATAAAATATTTTTGATATTTATCCAATATATTTTATAGGTATAATATAATAACAAACCCAATTTTATGAATAAAAACCTAAATTTTTCAAAAGAGTAATTTTACTGCCTTTTAAAAGAGAACCCATTTTAAATCAAAAAATTTACACTTGTATAATTTTTATATGAAATAATAAAATTTTTATTTTTAAATAGGAATATAAAAATTTACTTTTTTTGATGTTTTTTTTATTTTTATGATAAGTTTCATGCTTTGATGAATAATAAAAAAATACTAAAGTTTAATTGAAAATAGCTTTTTCATAAAATTTATTTATGGTATTAAATTATATTTTTCAATGGTTTTAAAGTTTAATTACATCATGTTTTTATAATTTAATCCAAATAACTTAATTGCAATAAATTTCACAATGAAATTGGATATAAAAATTTTGTGAACTTTTAAACATTTTACTTTAAATACCTGTTTTCTCATTCCATCAATGGGATTAATTTTTTAATTTTTTAATGAAAATTTTATGTTTTGAATTTTGAAAAATGGATTCATTATTTTGAATCATAGTGACATAATTATTTAAATATAACCCTTTTATTTTTGGGCATTATTAATAGAAACTTTAGTAATTTTTTTAATATTAAAAAAGGTAAATCTAGTAATTAAGGGTAAATAATTAATATTATAAATAATATAAAATTACCCAAAAATGTGTCATAATTTCATTGGATGATTTTTTTGGACAAAAAAAATACTTTAGACTAAATTATACAATTTTTAAGGATCCCTCCCGATCAGATAATGGTTATAGTAGTGCTCCTTCTCTATTTCTCCATAGGTCAATGGTTAATATTGGAAACATAGACACATGGTGATGTTTCTCCAACTTGTATAGATTTTGATATCCTCTTTAGAGAGGATTTTTACCCAGTAATGTTACAGAAAGTATGTATTCATGAGATCCTGGAGCTCCAGTAGGGTAGCATGGCAATCGTAGAATATGCGTCAAGGATTACTAACCTCTTTTAGTGCTCCATGGACATGGTTCATGACACGTACTTTTGAGAATAGACCTTTTATAATGGACATAGTTGATATATACAGTTTGGTGTGGTATATCTTTTGATTCCTTCCTAAATTGTGGTTCAAGAGGATGCCTTGGTTGTCGAGATATTTATAGTTGACCAGTCACTGATAGTTGGTTCTGGAAGTGGGCACCTGGGAGCTGAGACTTTGACAGTTGGTAGTTAACAAAAAACATTGGGATATTGGAACATAAGGTATTTTGAAATGAAGTCTTAGGATTTAGGGTTTTCCATCATGGTCTCATACGATGGTTCTAGTTAGCTGAGGGAGAGAAAATTCTACTCCTATTATGATTGATGGAATATCAGGTGGGATTTCCTAACCATCTACGAAACAGAAAGGGATAAAGTCAATCAAATGCCTTCGCAGAGGCAGTAGCTTGAGTATAGAGGTCTATAGGGTGGAGAACATATAAGAGGATATGGGAGAGAAATATGAGGTGGAATACATTTTGATTTACTTCCATCACCACCCCAAGGTGGTCCACACCCAGCTCAGGGAGCTAGTGGCTAGGGATGTGGGAATCCACAAGTATTAGAGGCTTATAACCTATATTATCTAAATATTATTTGAGGTATGATATTTTTATTCTATACTTTATCTTTTGTATTGATAGATACAAGCATGAGACAATATTTTCTTTTCCACATCCCTTGTTTGAGATCTAGAGATTTCAATGGAGCCTTTGGCTTAAACATTTCCTTTAGAGACTCATACTGGGGGAGATTAAGGGATCAAAAACTTCTACCAAAAATGTCACTTGACTCTTAGAGGTGATTTTTTTGTGAGATTTTATTATGGCCATGATGTGGATTTACGATTTCATTCTAGGTATATATTGGATCTCTATGTTTTATGTAAGTATTTAATGTTTTAATTAGAAGATATAGTGTGTTCGAGTTAAAGAGATGATATTTTCCTTAATTGGAGAAAAATACATCCAATATGAGTAGGATGGGATCATATATAGGAGGATAAAACCAATTATCCATCATTTTTTTAGTACTACCCTTGAAAAAATAGATTTTATGATATTATAGTTTCCATGGTAGTAGAGGAGTATGAGGATATATTCCATAGAGATGTGTTGGGATTACCTCCTTATTGAGAGATTGATTTAAAAATAGAATTTCACCTAGGGTATGCCTCAATATCTATGACATCATACTGGATGGTCCCCATAGAGCTTAGAGAGCTTGAGGTATAGTTAGAGGATTTAGAGAGGAATGACTTTGTCACACACAATATGTCTCCCTCGGTAGCCATAGTTTTTTTCTCCAAGAAGGAAGATGAGATCTTGAGGATACGTGTGGATTACCATCACCTAAATTAGGTGACCATCAAGAATAAGCATCCACTTATAAGGATCAATGACCTCTTTGACTAGTTAAAATGGGTGAGGTGGTTCATGAAGATTAACCTTAGGTTGAGCTATCACCAACTTTGAGTTCGAGAGGAGGATATACTGAAGATAGAATTTCAATATCTCTATGGTCACTATTAGTAATTGGTGATTCCCTTAGGTGTAAAAAATTCTCCAATAATGTTTATGGGACTTATGAATAAGATCTTTCAACCCTTCTTGGATCAATTCATGGTAGTCTTCATTGATGAAATCCTCCTATACTTGGTTTCAGAGGAGGATCATGAAAGACATTTGATTATGGTCAAAGACATACTATGAGAGAAAAATATTAATGGGAATATATTGAAGTGTAATTTTGGTATTTAAGAGGTCCACTTACCAAGACATATTTTCTTCTAATATGTAGTAATAATGGGACCAATTAAGGTTGATGTAGTGTTATCTTAGTATCCACCCAAGTGTGTGAATGAGGTGTGAAGATTCCTTAGGTTGAAAAGTTATTATTGGATATTGTTTCTTGATTTATCCAGGATTTTATCACCCATGAAAACATTTAGATGAAAGGAACACTTTTCAATGTGGATAGAGAGATACAGACATAAAATTTAGGACTTTCAATAGAGGTTGATGTGAACCCCCCATCTTGAGACTTCCAGATGAGGGTGTTGAGTATTTGGTGTTCTTTGATTCCCCTTGAATTGGTCTTTGGATGTGTTTTGATGCAATGAAATGAGGTGATTTATTATGGTTAGAAATAGTTGAAGATATATGAGTAGAATTACATGACCCGTGATTTAGAGCTGGTATTAATGGTCTTCTCCCAAAATATATAGAGAAATTACCACATATGAGAGATATTTATTGTCTATTCAAACCACAATATCATCAATTATATATTTTTATAGAATGATCTTATCCTAAGGTAAAGTTGATGGCTATATTTATTGAAGGATTATGACTTCAAGATATTATATACTCCCAGAAAGGAGAATTTGGTGGACGATTCTCTTTGAAGGAGATCCTGTTTGTAGTTTCTGAGAAGGGCGTCAGAGCAGTTGGCCTCATTTTAGGTTTCCTTAGAGGAAAAGGATGGTGGAGCTTACCTCCAATCGATTTTTTTTACCCCTATAAATCTTTATCATGTTGGGGAGGTTCAACTTGGAGATATCTATTATAAGGTCTTATATGGCCATATATCAACTAGGAATACTCTTGAAGGTTTTTTTTTGAAATTGGGGAGCATGGAATCCTTTTTCAAGGATGTATGTTGTTCATATTTGTTTATATATCAAATAGTCTCTTTATAACAGGTGAAGGATAAGAACTAGGTTCTAGTTGGTTTGTCTTCACACCTCGAGGTGCTAATGTGGAAGTGAGATGGTATCTCCATGGAATTTCTGACTGAATTTCCATGATTAGTAAGAGGTCACAATTCTATCTGGGTGATCATAGATCGACTCACAAAGTTAGTGTAGGTTACAGTTGCATAGGTATCTTCTTTAGTGGGCATTATATTAAAATTCGTTTCAACTTATTGTTTCTAAAAACCTCTAGAGATGATCTTTCAGGTTAAATTTATAATTAATTAATTTAGATATATAAGAAATGATAACTTCGTCAAGTATCAATCTTATAAGATGATAATAATTATATATAAACCCTTCATGGATAACCTTATTTATATTAGGAGTATTAATGTGTATAATCCCTCTAGCGGTGATCCGAACATGCTCCTTTGATCTCTAAGAAACACTGATTGATTTTAGGGTGCTAACACAACGAATCAATTGTCTTGTTTTGTTCATCTTTATCACTTCAATGTCCTTTGGGATTAAAGGATTTCTTCTCATTCCTGAGAGGAAGAGAGGAGGAGATTGAGAGAGGGAGAGAGAGAGATGGATAGAGAGAGAGGGAGAGAGAATTATATTGTGCATAAAGATTCTCTATTCTCAATTTTTGTAATACATCTACACAATAGGCATAACCATCTATTTATAGATCTAGGGTTTAGGTTAATATATTATTTAATTGGATTATAATCCTTAAATAATATAATAATATTTATTAAACCCCATGCTAATAATAATAATTATATTATTATTTTATGTCCCATGTGTTATCTTTCATAATAAAAAATATCATTTAACAAGATTATTAATTAATATTTTTCACCAAATGAAGTCTTGGTCAATTTCAACTCCTTGAAATATATTGAGTACATGAATTAGTATTTAATAAAATATTTCATTCATTAAAAAATATTTTTTATTGATAAATATTAATAAAATTATTCCTCATTCTTGAAAATAATATTTATTCCATTAATTGAATTCAAATGATATTTAATCGGGAAAAATAGAAACACTTAGTGTGTGACCCTATAAGATTATATTTCAATGAAATTTAGAGGGATCACATAAAGTCCAAGATTACTATATAGAAATAGGTCAAATAACCCAAAAAGAAATAAATTAATATCACAATGATGATAAACATGTACAAACTCTCATTAGGAAATATAATACCTCTATCACAATATCTCATCAAGAAGGTTACACATCTATATCATCAACCTATATTATTGATACATATTTCTTTGACTATCTAAAATAAACAAATCATTACACCATGTACTTGGAATTTTATGTGATGAATCTATTCCAATTAAAGGGAAATTACATCAACTTTCATAAATATGGAAGGGAAAAATAATTCCTCAAATTATCCAATAATAATATGTCATTCATGACACACCCAACATACCCTAATTCCCAAAAACATATAGAATAATGGTTTTTATTATTAAATATAATTGCACATTTAATTACATACATTAATGACAATATTAAAGTCTGAAGACCACTAAACATGCTCATGGATAAGAATATTTGATTACAAAACAATATGTTGAATTCCTAGTGGCTGGAATGTTCTTATAATCTACTATATTGAATATTATCAAGTGATAATTTCGTAATACTAATACTCATCCTCTTATGAGTAATCACACATAACAGTCACATTATATGTGTCCCATCATAGAATGTTATCTAACCATAAAACTATATTTAATAATATCATCATAACACTTTGAGGTTCTCATTATAGCGGGGACTACTATGACCTTACCAAGGTGGCATACACCCTAGGAAATTCTTACATTAAAGTCATGAAGAATAATGAACAATATATAATAAGTGTTTTTTTAATATTAAAATGATTTATTATACATGTATTCAAAGTGAAAATAACTAGTCCTCGGAAAACAACTCCAACAAACTTCCACTTGTACTAGAGACAGCTGCCTACAAATTTTAGTCAGTTATAACTCCAATTATAATCATGATTCTTATGAGTTAAGTCTTTAGTGAAGGGGCACACCATGTTGTCTTCCATGGAAACAATGTTCACTATAACCTCACCTCACTAATAAAAATCCCTCAAGAGATGATACTTCCAATGTATATGCTTCGCAAGTTGATGTGACCTTGGACCCTTTTCAAGATCCAAAATTGGAGTATTATTACAATAGAGTGTGATAGGATATTTGAATCTAGGAACCACATCAAGATATTATATGATGTTTTATATCCATACTACTTCCTTAGATACCATAAAAGCCATTATATACTTGGAATCTACTATAGAATCTATGACCATATCCTTCTTTGATCTCTTTCAGCTCACAGTGCCTCTATTCAAAGTGAACATGTTTCCCATTTTTGATTTTATACCATCTTATTTTGTTTACAAAATATAATATTCATATCCTTTGATGACTAGTTCCTTACGTCCTCTTTAGAACAAGAACATATCCTTATTATGCCTCAGATACATATGGATAGTATTGAATGTTATCCAATGGTGGTCACCGAGTTCAGCTTGAAATATTTCTATTGCACTTATTTCATAGGCGACATCTAGCTTAGTACATAGCATGACATACAAGATTGAACCAGTCACTCATTCATATGGAATCTTTTCCATTATATTTCTTTCCTCATGTTTTTGAGTACACATATTCCTAGAAATATGAATTCCATGTGACACTGGAAAAAAATTCATCTTGGATTGTTCTATACTAAACCTCTTCAGTATCTTTTCAATATATATACCTTGATTTAGATTGAGTAGTATATTGGATTTATCATGATGGATCTTGATCCCAGGAATGTATGATTCCTCACCCAAGTCCTTCATGGTGAATCATTTATTCAACTAGTCCTTAGTAGAATATAATAATAGTATTTTATTTCCAATAATTAATATGTCATCGACATATACTATTATAAAAAAAACTCTCACAGAAATTTTTATATACACATGACACAAATTCATTATTTGTAAAACCAAATTCCATTATGGATTCATGAAAATGAATGTTTTATAAAATTGATGTTTTCTTTAATCCATAATTGTATCTTTACAACTTTCATAACTTGTTTTCATCCTTTTAAGTCGCAAACCATTCAGGTTATTTCATATAGAATTATTTCTATAGGTTCACAATAAGGAAGGTTGTTTTGAAATTAATTTTACAAATCTTATAATCACGGAAATATGTAATGGAATGTAGAAGTCTGAAAGATTTCACCATAGCGATTGGGGAAAAGGTTTCATCATAGTTAATGACTTACAACTATTTAATCCTTTTTACAAAAAATATATGTTTTATAGGTATTTATTTTCCCATCCATGTATAGTTTCTTATTGAATACCTATTTATAACCAATAGGATTTATATATACTAGAGGATCTACCAAAATCCAAATTGGTTTTGGAACATAGAACCCATTTCATAATTCATGGATTCTTTCTACTTAGAAATATCTATGCCAATTATCACTTCCTTGTAGGTTATAGGATTGTTATTATAAAATAATAATTAGTCACCATCCTTGACGACTAGAAAACCATAACATTCTAGTTCTATAACCTCTCTTTTAATCCAGCATAATACTTGTATCTCTAGAACAACTTTTTCTTCTATATGGATTTGTTGAATCTGTTATTATACAAACTCTTGTATAACTTGAACCACAAATTCATTGAAGTATATTTCACTCCCACCATCTCTTTTAGATATGTTCTCCCTCTCAAATAATATGTAATGTATTTTTAATATCACATTTTAGTTTGAGGGATTATATAGGTAATATCCCTTAGTTTCCTTGGGGTGTCATATAATGGTATACTTTGTGATTGAGGGTGTAATTTCTTTGCCCGAGGAGGCCTTAAAAAACTCTTTGCAACCCCACACATGTATGTATGAAAACACATGTTTCTTTCCCTTCCACAATTGGTATGGTATAAAATCTTCCACCTTAGTTGGAAATTAGTTTAGAATTTTTTACACTATTTATAATGCATATCCTCAAAATGATAATGGAATACTCACGTGACTCCTTATTGATCTCACAATGCACAGCATGGTGTGGTTCCTTCATTCACTTACACTATTCTACTAAGGTGTATAAGGAGGAGTCAGATGAGATAGAATCACAAACGCTTGTAAATAATCAATGAAGTATTAATTAAGATATTTTGAACCATGATATGAGTTTAATTTCTTAATATTCATACCAAGTTAGTTCTCACCTTCACTCTTGAATTACATGAATATGTCAAAGGAATCTGACTAATACCTCATCCAATAGACATATCTATAACTACAAAAATCATCAATAAAATTTATGTAGTATGAGTACCCAACATTTGATTCAATAAGAAATGTTCCACACACATCTGTATGAACTAATTAAATAATATTTTTGTCTCTTTCATATTTTCCACTAAGTGGGACTTTGGTCATTTTTCCTTCTAATCATGTGTGACAAACACCAAGTTGTTTTAGTTGAAAATAATATAAATATAAATCTTTATGTAATTTAGACAAACTATTTTCACATATGAAAAAAAGATAGTGATTCCAAATTTGGGTGTGGTATGATTCCTGTGAAGTAATTTCATTATAGATTTCCATTACTTGGGTTTCATAATAAAACAAATAAATACCATTATTTAAATGTGTGTTACCATAACAAATGTTATCCTTATAAAACAAGAAACATTTATTCAAAAAATTTAAATTAAATCCATCTATATCTAGTATAGATAATGAAATAATTTGTTTTATAATGGATGGAACATAATAAAAATCTTTTAAGACCAATATCATTCATGTTGGCAACATGAGGTGGTAGTCTCTTATAGCTTCAACAAAAAATTTAGCTCCATTAGATGATCATAGATATACCTCCACTTTCTCAATATTTTTAAATATACTTTGATACTATATTTGAATATATATATATATATATATATTAGAACCACAAGTTGAATGTAATACCCAATTCATAGAAATAGATAAATTTCACTCGATGCACCTAAAGCTTCCCCTAGCTTCTTAGGATGGGTGAAATTTTTCTTCCAGTGACTCTTATTTCCACATGAAAAATATATAGAATCATATTACCCTTATTTCCCCATGATATTCCTATTATTTTAAGGGTTTGAATAATATTTGTGTTTAGATGTATTTGAATTCCCTTCCCGTTTGTTCTCTATAAGGATGGAAGGATTTTCAATATTTTTCTCCTTATATACTTACTGAAAAAGCATGAGTAAATCTAGAAGAGACTTATAAATGTTGTTCATATTAAAATTAACAATAATAATAGAGAATATCTAAGGGAGTGATTCAAAAATGATATTTATTTCCAGTTATTTAGGGAGTTTAAACCCTAGAACCACCAGTTTATCAATGTAGTTAATGATCTTGACTACATGAGGGTAACTGGTTCACCCTTTACAATATTTCTCTAAAAAATAGCCTTGGAGATCTCTAACCACTCTTGTCTAACTCTCTCCTAGTGTAGACTATGGAGATTCTTGATTATTCTATAATCATCCTTGTTTTCATGATACTTAATACATTCAGTAGACATCGAGGATAACATCAAAAATTTAATATCGAACACATAGTTTATTGTGTTTTTCATAGACAAGGAACTCTTCATCACTCACATCCTTAGAAGGTAGATCAGACATTGTGGATTCAAGTATCTAATATTTATATTCATCGTGAAATACTACCAAAAGGGGTCTGAACAACTCTTGTAATTTCTTTCTAGTGAAGATATTGTGTTTATTCAATATAGATTATAGGGGTATTTTGTATGATGAACACTACATTTTTCAACAATTAAAAAAGAGAAGATTATTAGTACTAATCTTGATTATAAATTATGTGATAAATAATAATTTTTTATTAAATATACCATTATATCAAGTCCCAATATATGTCACAATTGAACTCTGAATGTATATTTTCTAGGAAATTCTAGTGGAAATTACCCATATCCCCTACGTATAACCCCAATGGTGGTTGTTCAAGCTACTTGAAGGTATTTAGGTAGGCAGGTATTTTCCAACTATAGGCTTGCAACTCCTTGATCCATTAAGTGGACTCCCCAATCCTAAAATCTTGACTTAGATTTACTCAACAGTTTCCACCAAGTTACATCAAGTTTATATAGGGATACTTATCTTGATTTAATATGGTTAAATCAAACCATAACCTTCATAATAACCCCACATTAAAAGTATGTGTCCCAACAAGAGTTGGTCAAACACCTAGTTCTAAGGATTTCCTTCCTAATCATGTAATGGAAGGAAAATTTTAACATAATATTTTGAAGAGGTATTTTAATTTATTATGCATAGAATTTATATTATTTTATACTTTACATAACTTGTTAATATTAAGTGGATTTTACTTAATTATACAACCATGTGTGATAAACAATTTACACATAATCCATTTATTTAAATTTTAACTTTTCACGTTAATTAATTTATCTATGGGATAACGCTCTTGTATCCAAAAAAATTCATAAGATAGAAATAAGTAAATAATGAATGACCTGATCATGATCTTATCTAATTTTTGATTTATTAAGTATAAAATAAATCAACCTGTCACATAAGGGAAAAAATACTTGTTCTAGTTTTGGTATAAATTGTAGCAGTCCACAAGTCCACCTATGTATCACCTGGGTTGGAATTATTATGGTTCCATCTTGAACTGCCTACATGTTCCATGAATTACTCCATTAATTACAAGTATGTATAACTCACACGTAGTTTAGGGGAACCAAAGGCCTTGTTAAAGTGAATTACATAAATAACCCTAAAAACACAGGTCGTACATAATAAGGGAGAAATGGAATACTCAGAGGCCATTAATTTAATATAATAATTAATTATTGAAAACCATAAAATAAATAAAATAAAATAAATTCCAACACATATATATGTATTGGTCAAGATCATGATCAGTAAAACATGAAAAGAATATGCCAAATTAACTAGATAATATTATTTTATTGTTCATTATTTATTATTAATATAAACATGCTTGCATTAATAAATCATTCAATCAATTAATTAATTCAATTTTATCTTAATGACCATTCAAATTCATTTGGAGATACCCATTATTAATGGAATACACGGAAGATAAACGGAGGAAAAAATAATTATAGATTTATTACAATAAATTAATTAACCACTTAAAATTACTAAGAACATTATTAAATTGTCAAAAAAATAGGTTACAATCAATATAATATGGTTTTAATGCTATAATTTTAAATTTTATGTAATTTAATTATTCCATTTATTGGTAGACTAAAATGTATGTACTATAAAGCTGCACGTTGTGTACCTCGATTGTTGTGTATCCATGGTACATGCTAGGGGATTCATCATGTACCTCGGCCGAAATACGTTGCATGTACTAACTAGATACACACAGTGTGTTCTTCTTTCCATGTTCCCAAGATACACATGTGGTCCATCAGTGTGCATCTTGATAGATTACATGACATGTACATTCCAATTATATTCCATGTAGTCCTAATTCCATGTGCCTATGAAACCCACTGAAAAAATAATCATGTTCTCAGATGAGGGACTACACGATGTATATAATCAAGCTATAACCCACATAACTCTTATGATTTATATCATACTTTCTCATCGAATGGATCAACGTGTATTTTTGATGTGGAAAATGATGAACTACACACCATGTATACTGCATACACATCATGTATATCATTAACACCCCAACTTTTCTGTCTCATGTGGTTTGACTATGTTTAATTACCACAAGGATTGCACAAATTTTTCAGTTAACCCATGTACGCTAAACAATGTGTACACCAAATACATGTCGTGTAATCTGAAATTTTGTGTACTAGATTGGAATGGTCTACATGTGGTGTGAAATTAATACACCACATGTAATTAATTTCTCAGTGTGTCATGTATCCTATGACAAGTCCATGTGTAGTGAACTTGGGTACACAATTTGTACTCCATCTACACACTATGTATTCCAATGTTATTCGGCCATATTCCTTAACACTTCCGAATGAAATTTTATTCTGTTATTTACATGTTCTTAGACCTTTAAGAAAATGAAATGATCAATAATAACGATTAATATATTAAAAACATGTTAATTCAAATAATATTAATGAATGAATAATATGAAATGAAAATATAACCAATATTACACATAGATCAAAAATAACATAATTAATTTTAAATTAGAAATTTAACCTCCCTATGATACCACTTGTAGGTTCCAAGTGTAGCATAAGTTTTTCCAGTGGGTGTTATATTAAAATTTATTTTAACATAGAGTTTCCCAAAAACCTAAGATAGGACATTTCAAATTAAATTTATAATTAATTTATTTATATATGGAAGAAATGATTACCTCATCGGGGATATTTCTCTAAAGATGATTTTGATTGTATATAAATGCTTCATATATTACCTTCAGTTTGTTAGGATGATTCAAGTGTAGATTCCATCCAGCAGTGATCCACATGTGCTTATTTGATCTCTGAGCAATGCTTATTGATTTCCAGGTGCTAATGTGGTGAATCGATCATTTTAACCTATTCATATTGATCACTTCAAGATCCTTTGGGATTGAAGGATCTCTTCTCATTATTGAGAGGAAACTTTGGAGTTTGAGAAATAGGGAGGGAAGTTTATTGTGCACAATGATTCTATATTATCAATTTTTAACTAAATCTATAAAATAGACATAACCATCTATTTATAGATATAGGGTTTAGGTTAAAATATAATTTAATTTCATGATGATCCTTAAATATTATAATTATATTTATTAAACCTCATACCAATAATAATAATTATAATAATATTATTATTATTATTTTATGGTGAACACATTAACTTGCGCAATAAAAAATATAACTAAACTTTCTTTTTAATTAATACTTTTCACCAAATGTGGTCTTAGTTTATTCGACCTCCTCAACATTTATTGAATACCCAAATAAGTATTTAATAAAATATTTCATTCATAAAAAAATATTTTTGATCAATAAAACATTAATAGAATTATTACTCAGTCTTGAGAATAATATTTATTCTCTTAATTAAATTAAAATATAATTTAATTAGGATTAACAAAAATGATTAGTTTTTTAATATATAGGATTATTTCTTGCTGGCATTAGGTGAGACTACATAAACTCCATGATTGCTATCTAGAAATGGGCCAAGGAACCCAAGATAAAGAACCTAATGTCGCAATAATGAAACCCATATACAAATGCTCACTGTGTGACATAATCCATTTGTCACAATATCTCATCAATCAAGTTTCACATATGTTTCATCAACCTATATGCTTGATAAATCTTTCTTTGACTATTTAAAATAAACACATCATTACAACATGTCCATGGACTTTAATACGATGGTTTTATTCCTATCAAAGAGATGAGATATCAATATCTATAAATATGGAATGGAAAAATACTTCATTGACTTATCCATTAATAACATATCATTCGAGACACTTCCAACATACCCAACTTCCTTATAACATATGGAATGATGGTTTTTATAAGTAAATATAAGTACATGAGTCATGAGATGAATCAATGATAATCTTAAAGTCTGGGGAACATTACATAAGCTCTCATATAGGAATACACGATGACAAAAAAACATAAATAATTATTATTGGAGAGTCTATTATGACAATCTCCCATATTGGAGATTACCAAGTGTGATCTTCATGAGAAACATCCTAATCCTATTACAAGTACTCTGACCTGATAGTCGTATTCTATGAGTCCCATCACAGAATTTTATCCAACTATAGAACTATATTTAACAATTTCATCATAGCACTTCAAGGTTCTCATCATAGAAGGAAACTAATATGACCTTATCAATATGACCAATACCCTACAACATTATTTCATTATATACATTCAAAAAAATGAATAACATATAATAATTGTTTTATTAATATTCAAATTATTGAATATACAAGTAATCAAAGTACAAACATTTGGTCCTAGGACACCGAATCCAATAGATAGACCACTTCCTAGCCATATGAGATAAGATTTAATCAAATAGATTGGTATGCCATTACATGTAAGAGATAGTTCAGCATCATGGAGTCCCCTCAAATATCATCTTAAATCATGATCCTTTCTTCACATCACAATTATGGAAAGTGTTATAAGAGTATTTTAGGACTCATTTTTGGTTAAGCATGATATTCCACCCTTATAAAGATGACTATACAAAGTAGACTATTCAGGTTCTGGATGATAAGTTTTGGTCTTTTATGTTGTACATTGTTCGTGGTAGGTAGAACTATCCATATTTAGTGGAGTTTGCATATAACAAAATTCATCATGCTACCATCAGCATGGAACCATTTAAGGTAGAGTACAAGAGACCCTATAGGTCACTATTGTGCTGGAATGATCTAGGGGAGTCAACAATCATGGGTCTATAGTTGGTGTGAGAAACAAAAAACAAGGTTTATATTTCACAGAAGAATATGAGAACTACCTAGAGTTATAAAAAGTCTTATGCAAACCAACGGTAGAGGCCTTTGGAGTTCAATGAGGGAGACTATGTGTTCTTGAAGGTCTCACCTTGAAAAATATTACATATATTTTTTCGAGGGTGCTAATTTATCTTTGGTATTCACTTACCCTTTTTAGATAAAGTATAGGATTGTTGAGGTGATGTACCACTTAGTCCTACCACCGTAGTTAGACTGTATTCATGATGTCTTCTACGTGTTGAAACTGATGAGGCATGTGAAAAAAACAACACACATTATCGACT
Organism: Viscum album; assembly: GCA_963277665.1. Taxonomy (NCBI): domain Eukaryota; kingdom Viridiplantae; phylum Streptophyta; class Magnoliopsida; order Santalales; family Viscaceae; genus Viscum; species Viscum album. Next base: position 125,027,598 of record OY728146.1, on the reverse strand, counting down.
AGGGTGAGATAGAAATTAAGGATATAGATAGCTTTATAGAGTACCCAATAGAGATTGAGAATTGGTAGAAGAATATCCTCTATGGGAGATCAATTACCTTGGTGTGAATCTGATGACAGTATGATAATCTTTAGGAGATCTCTTAGGAGAGGGAAAATCATATGTGAGCTCAATACCATCATCTTTTTTAGTAAATTTTTATTACTTTTAAGATGAAAAACACTAATTTGGGGATAATATAATGAATATTTTTTCCTTTATAACGCTTTGGAGTATTTTGAAGAATATTTTTGGATTTAGGCAAGGATTCATCATAAGATTCTAGTGCCTATGGAGCCTAAGTACTGATATATTAAAAATGTTGAAAATAATATATTTCACGCATTTAATTTTTCTAAAATAATGCAATATATCCTGAATAGTGTTTCAAATGAGAAATATGATACCAATATTAAATTCAGAATATGGGTTTTACCATAGGCATGAAAAAATTCTTGTACGCATCAGATGTTTTGTTTACGAGTAGTCAAAGGAGGAATAATAAAAAAACAAATTAATTAAATAATTTATTATCTATTAATTTTTCATGATTTAATCATCTCTTATTTAAACATGTTTATTGAAAAATCATAAGGTTAACTGCATAAAACTATATATTTTATAGAACCATGGAGGAGATATTTGGTAGATGATAATGTAATCAAGGATCAATGATCAGTTTTCCATAGATCCTATCATCAACAATTGAGTTATTGGATCTCATTATTGATAATGATGTAGAAATAATTATTCATCAATGATATATCCAATTTTAAGTCAGGTATTTTGTTTTGTTGTATTATTCTCCATTTTGATTCTCCCATATCAAATTCATATAAATTCCATTAGAAAATTAATCAATGGATCAATTATTGATTTTTAATTGCTTATTTTTCTACCTATAATTAGAAATTAATAAGTGATTTATAATTCCTTGATTATTATTATACTTTTTTCATTCTATACATCAATAAATTAAGGACAAAAAAATGGATGATGTTTGTTTTCTCAATCTAGTGTTTTGTGCTATTTCCCCATAATTCATTGAGTGATCATAATCATTATTTCATTTGATAGATAGTTTGACTATACTTGGAAACAAATTATTGTGTGGTAGATCATTGGAATAATAAAATGTTACCATGAGTTTATATTTTGGATCAAAATCATGATCATACTGCATTGATGATGATGTAATATTGAGGCTGGATCAAGGATTTTCATTTTATGGGTTGGCATTTTGGTGATTCGATGCGATGAGAGATGTTTTCTGATTGGATGGTTGGATAGAATCCATCCATAAAAAATGAGTTAGGATAAATCAACCCTAGATCTATGTTTTATGGGAATTATTTGTGGTATATCCAAATGTGGTGGCAAATGTGATAGTTTCATGAAGAATTTTAGAAATTCTAATAATTTTTTATATACATGGATTGTAGTTTGGAAGAACACATGTTGTGTGGACCCATTTCTATGGTGGATAGGGTTATTCATAGAGAGAAATATAACACACCATGTGGAATTTCCACATTATAAGTGACCCAAATATGATTACCCAACATATAACCCCTGATACATAGGCATGGGCATAGAGAGTGTACATGGGTATGACCAGAGTACATAGGCATGAGCACGACCAATGTACATGGGAACATCTAGAGTATATAATAAAGGACAAAGTACACAAAAATGGGCATATTAAATAGTAATTAGATAATGTAAATGGACACAAACTCTGGAATGTTAATGATAAGTAGGATACGTGGTGAATTCCTAATACACACTCTATACCCACTTCTAGGATTAATTAGAGCCACAATTATCATAATTATAGTTGAGTATAAATAGGATATGTCTCCTTTGTGCATCCCTATGAGGGTACAGTGAGGCATCCCATATTGATCATAAGATGAGTGATCCCATATTCATGTTATTTTTAGATAGATTCAGGTATCCCTCTATGTTTCCTGAGGTGTGATCCTATATCAATATTCATTAGTTTGGGTAAGGTTTATCGTTATAAACTTTTTAGGGAGCATGATCCCCATCATACAATGGATTTATAGATAGGGTTAGGTATCCCCCATATGCCCTGGGTATGATCCCTTACCTATGTATTGAAATATTTAGAGTTCCATCATGTACCTCTTAATTTTTGTGGTTGATGATCATGGCCTCTTGAATGAGAGATTTTAGTGTGAGAAATACCTGATGAATGATTTATCTTAGATGGGAATTACCTTAGATCCTCGTGTATATTCCTAGGATGATAGTGTGTACATGACCTTCATTTGAGACTTGATGTCTATATTTGACTATATTTTTATTTTTAGCACTGTTTCTTATGTGATGACTCTTTTGACACTTTATGTTTGGGGATTTTGGGGTGTTCTACTGGGTATGTTTATAATCACACTTTTATGGGATCTACCTACATGTTTTTTGGATTATACATATGATAAAAATTTTGAAGGATTCACACTAGGATTAGGAGTAGGATACGGTTAGTTTTTCTAGATGGACCACATATAATTCCACAATTTGAATTATGAAATTAGTCCCCTTTTATTAATAGGTTAGACTTTTTTCCAGTTTTAGTGGGCTTGTTTTTGGTCCTTTCACTTTTCCATACTTATTCCACAATATAATGTGAGATTAGTTATGTTCCTGAATATTTGGTGTTAGTTTTTTATTTTCTTTACACATTATATTAGTGTTTGGAGATGTGTTCATGTGTAAATGAACGTTATGCTAAGGTTTCCCATGTGTGTTATATTCCTACTCGATGTTCATTTCTTTCCCCTGGCCTATTGAAGGTGGGATTGTGGTGTCACACTCATCTTTTCAATAATGAGGTGATCCTAAGTGGGTTGGGTCATGATAATATCATTAGATCATATCCCCAAATAAGTATAAGTAACATCAAATGATGATATCATAGATGCAAAATTCTTTAAAAGATCACTGAAATATTTCTTGAGTGAAATAATATTTTTAGTTAGAAATCACTTATTTATAATTAAAAATTTATAAATTTTCCTAGTAAAAATTTTATTTAAAAATAAAAATAGAATATTTTAAATTAATATTAAAATTAAATATTAGTCATGATGATGCAAAAATCTGTTTATATGGTATATGTTAAAAGAAAGATTTCATTCACACATTTGTTACAAAGTTCCTAGTTCGAAAAATGGAAAAAAATTTGTTTAATTTTTTTTTATATAAAGTAAAATATAGATAAAAAAATACTTCAATGAATCATTATATAATATTAAAAAACTTATTTAAAACATTTTAAATAAAATATTTTCATGGAAGAAAAGGATTCCTGACCAAAGAAGAAATAAATTTGGGTTTTCTAAAAAAACATATTCTCGGTCATTTTAAGTACCAAAAAGAATAAAATGGTAATATTAATTGAAAATTTCATTAATTAATATAGTAGAATAAAATATATTTGATTTATAGTATAAGATCCATATAATTTCCCTCAACTGAAATTTAGCATAGACAACCCCACAAAGAAATGAGATTGTAACATAAACCCTTACCTCAAGTCTTGTCCTTTGTAGTATAGGTTAAAACCTCTTATATAATAAAAGTATATTTATTATAAATATATTAAAAAAATATTCATATATATCATACCGTATATTATTTAATTATAACATCATGTCACCCATTTATTAACAATTCATTATTAAAATCACTTTTTAATTTTTTATTCATTTTTCGATTATATAGTTCTAATCCTTGCACTTTTATCAGAGTTTCATCATATCAATAATTTTAATAATTTAATAAGTATCATATGTAATCATTATATACAATTTTATAACTATTAATATACATTAGTGATGAAAGATTAATTACATCACTTCATGGAGATGGTAATCCATACGTACACTCGAGTGATGTTTCCTCTTTTAAATGGATGGAATGAAAGAATAATAAATAATAAATCACCTTTATAAAATCATTATTACATCATAAATATCACACACACACACACACACATATATATATATATATATATATTCATTAAATCCATACTTATTACCATCCATGTAAATAGAAAATGAAAAACGAATAACATCACTTTGTGGAGGTGGTCATTCAAACATACGCACTAGAAACATTATCATTTCACAACAAATTGGATGATGATAAGGTATATAAGATATTATAATTATAGAAGTATAATTATTTAATAAATATCATATATAAAAATTAAATCTATCATAATTAACAACCACTAAATATGGTTATGGAAAATGAATCATATCATTACATGGAGGTGACAATCTACACCTATGCACAAGCATTACTTTTATTTAATATTTGATGTTAAAGTAGATGAATAAATGTTGATCCATTAACATAATAATATCTTATTATTTATAAGATAATTATTTAATTATATCATCATGGTTATCAGAAAAATATAGTAGGTATAAGAATAAATAAAAAGAAAACACTTGGTTAATAACTATATCTCTTATTCAAGTAACCTCCTTATGTTTATACCTAATTCCTTATTAAGATAGTATTATGATCATACCCAAACCTCTAAGATAGGGGTGGGGATATTATAAAAATATTTGGGTAGGGATTGGTGGAGATCAGAGGATCATAATGTGAAGAAAAGAGAGTAGATGGGGTATTATTTTATTAGTGAGTAAGAGGATACCCTTATAATTTTTCAAAAGAATAAAGTATCTTAAAATCTTAATCAATCCAAATGGATACAAAATGAATCATATTCAATGATAAGATGGGACAGGCTTAAAATATGACCAAAAAATATGATTTAGAAACATTTAACTTAACCTTATTAAATAATATTAATTATTATAATTCCAAATATTAGACATATTTTACAAGATTATATTTCTATAAGTGGTGGAAATTAATTTCAAAATTACCAAACAAAACACAATAAAATAATTTTTAGATAAATGTTTTTTTAAGTATAAAAATGGGTTTAATTTCATTCATTTCTTAGTAAAAACTATAAAATAAATTCTAAAACATTTTATTTAATATGTAATCAATATATTTCATTTAGATCATTCATTAATAGTGATAAACTTAATTAATTAAAATAAAAACACATTGAATTCATAAAAAAAATCTTTAATAACAAATCCCTTTTTTACTCTAAAATGAATTTATTCTATTTTTTAACCAGTTGAAAACCAATGAATTAATTTTCTACATTTAAAAAAACACTCTTTCAAAATTTGTTTTGTTCTATTCATATCCTCCAATCCAATGACTAAATGATAAATATCACATTAAATAATAATAATTTAGTAGTATATCTTGGTTTGTTTAAAATTAGTATTGTTTGTAAAGAAATCTATAAAATAAAATTTATTTAAATAGAAATATATCATAAAATCTTGGGGTGGTAACATGCCTTTTCATGCCAAAAGATATAACATACATGAAATGTAATTTATATGTAAGAAACTAAAATAACAATTTCATTTGATGTGGTTCAAACTGAAATTACTAACTCTACATGAGAAATATTACATCAATTCATTTTCTCAGAAGAAATATTTATAACTTGGATTACTATAATAAAATTAATTAATTTATGTTCAATAAACTATACAAACAATTGTGTACCCACCCCCTATTTAGATATATTTTTATTCGGTCTTCCATTTTCACTGACCTCCAAAAAGTGTGAGAGTCCATCCACCCCATTGTTCCAAACACCGATCTCCTATAACAATGTTTAGTGTGATTGAAACCTCTGGTAAAATAGAAAACATAGCACACCGAACACCCAATATTTTATAATTACAAGATAAAAACTTTCTAAATTATGATACCTCAACCTAATCACATTGGAAGAAGTGCCTTAAAAAATCTCCTTTCAAAAACCACATATTAAAGAAATGAAAGAAAAAATTGTTGTCTCTATCACAACTTTAACAAACTGAGTAACTTAAAAAACCAATCCTTTCGATCATATCCATCTGATCAACTAAAGTAGACTTCATATCACCAAAAATCACCCACTTAAAGATAAATTTTAAGAAAACATATGAAATCACTTTTAAATATTGAAAAAAATACATCTAATTCATATGCATATATGTTTTCCTTTACCACCTTCCATTAACGCAAGTCACATTAAGGTATTATGTTTCCTTAGTACATATGGACCCAAACTATTGGTAAACATATCTTATAAATTTTATTTTCCACCTTTTATCCATAACTCCAACCCACAATCTTCCATCATCTTCTGGATGTAATGGTACGTCCAATGACTGTGTTTAGTTCTTGAATGAAACACATGTTTCTTAACCAAATTAATTTAACTCTGACAATCATAATTGAAAAATACTTATTTAATAAAACTAAGTTATTTAACTAAACATTTGATTCATACAATCTCTATGATTACTTCTGTTAAAACTATATACACAAATTCTATTGTATAAATTGATATCACCGGTTGTAATCAGGAAATCCAACACACTATAGCTCTACCAAAAGTGTAAACATATCTAATAATTATCTTCCAAGAATAAGAATATCTTCAAAAATTTAAATAAAAAACCCAAGTAATGGATCATCATATTTGAAACAAAGAGTTATTCCTTTCATTCCTTTGAGGTACCGAATAATCCACCTTACTACTTCCTAATGAATATTTCCTAAATTTATGATAAACTGGGTGACCAATCCCACAACATGAGAGATATCTAGGTGTGAAAAAACCATAACATACATTAAGCTCCCAACTTCTAAGTCATGAGGAACTTTCAAAAAGTACTTATTTTCTTCATCTGATTATAAAGCTTGTTTCTTCGATAGTTTTAAGTGACCAATGATAGGATTTAAAACCAATTTACATCAACTCATTTTAAATCTCACAATGATCTTCTAGATGTAATCCACTTATGATAAAACCAAAATGTTGGTTTTCTTATCACATTCAGTACTCATGCCTACTAATTATTAGCTTCACTAATATCTTTCATTTCAAACCTTACAAAAAATTACTCCTTCAACTTTCAATTCAATTTAATATTTGGATATACCAACAACATATCATCCACATAAAAACATAATATTATAATTTTTTACACTAAACTAATTATGATAACAAAAGTTATTGGAATTACCCTATAATAAACCTGTTTCTTCTGTAATGGAATCAAAATTTTAGTTTTGATAACTTGGTTCTTATTTCAAACCATAGAAACTTATTCTTAGTTTTCACAAAAATCCCTAATTACGATTATCCATGAAACATGTGTTTTCCTTATAAAAATTTCTTCCTTTAAATCCATATGATTAAAATTTATATTCACATACAACCATTCAAGGTATAAATTTTTGAAATCAAACAAACTTAAAACAATTTAGATGGTATTATTTTTTTATACTAGAGAGAATATCTCATAGAAATCAATCCCTCTTTTCTAATAAAATTCTTTCATAACCAACCAGAAATTATATATTTTCCTTCAATTTTCTTATACTTTCAATCAGAATAAAAAATTATTCTCAAGTGATATATTCCCTAGTGGTAATTTAGTTACTCCTAGGTGTTATTCACTTTTATTAAATCTAAATACTCAAACATATTTACCTCGCACATTCTAGAATCTCCCAAATTAGTTGATTCTTCCAAACTATCAATTTCTCCCTCATCAATTAATAGTAAAAAATTTAGATCAGATATGTACCATTTAAATAGCTATCTAGTACTCAAATATATTTTTACATTAACATATAAATTAGATTCTTCTATAAAATCAACTTTCATAACTTCTCCTACCAAAAATTTGGAGTGAGATTGTCCAGTTTCCGAAGTTTCTAATATATATTCTAACAAAAAAACATCCAAAAATCCTAGAAATTACTATGATTTTACTTTTATAATTACTATAATTCCATTAGATTTATAGACATATGAAAATTTAGGAACATGAGATATTTCATAACCACCATTCTTATCATCTAAAATGAATTTGTATCTTTATCCTCAACTTCTTTCTCCTTCAAGTTTCAATCATTCCACAAGATCTTCTCATTAAAGAGCATATTTTAACTTCTAAAAAATTTCTTTTTTTCATCACCCCAAATCCATAAACCTAATTATTCATCCCCATAGTATAAAAAGAAACATTCTTGAAATTTATCTTCAATATTATATATATATTTATCATCCATATGCATGTAGGATAAAATTTTCAAAAAATTATGGTGAGATACTTTTGGAACTTTACCTTACCAAATTTTTTATTTTAATTTCTTTCCAACTAGTGTTTTAGGACTTATATTGATTAAGTATGTTACTATTACTACTACTTCCACCCAAAACTCTTATAAATTTGAGAATGTAGTAGCATAATACTTTTTATTTCCATGAATGTTTTATTAATTCACTTGGAAACACCATTTGTTTCAAGAATTATTGGAGTAATATTCTCATATAATATTCCTCGTTTCTTATAATAGTCCTAAAAATAAATTCTGGTAAACTCATCACCATTTTTTGACCTCAGACACTTTATCCTACTTTTGGTAATCCTTTACACTATACCCTCCCATTGAATAAATATTCAAAACACTTCACTTTTATGTTTCAGAAAGTAAACCCATAATTTTCTAGTAGAATTATCAACAAAGTTAAAAAAGTACCTATCCATTCTATATGAATGAACTAAGGATAGGTCTTAAAATATCTATATAAACTAATTCTAGTTTTTATATTTTGGTGTCCTTATATAAAGATATAAATAAACATTTAATTGATTCATGAGTATGAAAATATAACACCCTGTTGTGTCTAATTGATCTAAATAAAATATTACTCCATATGATAGAATATTCATACCCTTATCACGATGGCTCATAAAATGATTATTATATTGTTATGAACATCCATTTTATGTAATTATAGCAAGTATATCTCCCACTACCTTTCTGTTCTAATACAATGACCCACATTTTTAACCTCTATCTTTGATAAGATAACCTCAAGTAATATTACATATTTCATTCAAAAATATTATTTTTAATCATGTTTCATTAAGAAAACCCACTTAAAAAAGGTTCTCCCAAAGTCCTAAAACATTTTATAATTCAATAAATATAAAAAAAAATCCATTATTCAATTGAAATTTAACTTATCCATTTACCAAAATATCAAGAGATTCATCATCAATAAGATAAAATTTATATTTTTTTCTGGAAGCATAATATAGTAAACACACTTTATATTCTATAGAATGGAATGAAGCTCTAGAATCAATAATCAAATATTCCATTTATATAAAAAAAATCATGTAGATTCATAATAATTTTATCCACCACAATCAGTTCTCTAGATAAAGTCCTTATAGAAAATTTATTTCTATCTTGATAATATTTCTTTATAGGACCTCTCTTTCCAAAGATCTCGCATACATGCCCACTTTTGAATGAATTCACACTTGGTGTTTCCCTTGATTTCTTATCATAATGATTCCAATTATTTCTATGAGATGGGCATGCCATTCCTTTTTTATTTAATACATCACTGGAATATGCTTCACTCTCTTTGGTTAGGATTTCTTCACTAAGAATCAAGTTCTAAACATCAGTGAACACCAAATAATTATTCCCACTTAAACTTCCAATATATGTAACCTTGGATTACCAAGATTTTTGTAAATATTATAACAAAATAATCAACCATACATCATCTATAAATGTGACCTTTAATGAATCTATATGAGTCTAGATTAAGTTGAAATCATTTAATAGATCAGATATAGATCTTCTTTTTGATAAACTCGTAGTGAAAAACCTCCACATAAAGCACACATTATTCAGTGATATAGGTTTTTCATACATATATTCTAGGTAACTATCAAATCAGATATGGTTTCCTTCCTCTGAATGTTCAAATCCATGTTCCAGAATAATGAAATTCACATCAAACCAAGTTCCTTTAGATACAAATTTTTCCATTCATATTTTTCAATTGATTCTCAGTTGATACCCTTCAAAATAAGATCTAATTATTTTTACATGATATATTATTATATCTATAGTTTCTAGAAACTAAAATATATTCTATAAAATATTCCAATATAATATTTTCCTTCTTATGATTCATCCTTATGAAAAAATAATGAATCCCTTTGAAATTCCAAAAAAATGGGAAAAATAATGTTACCATAATTTTTGGGGAAAATGGTGAGCCTTTTAAGAACCATCTGTGATACCACTTGTTCAAAAACCATTCAACCATACTATCCTTTTGATATTCCACCAGAGTTATTCATTCAAGAAACCCCTAGAGGAATATAATTCTAGAAGTAAATCTACTAACTTAATGTTCCAAAATATGGTATAAAAAAAGTTCACCACAATGAACGCATTAATTTGTAAAAAATCACTTAAACCTTGTTCAATCCAATAGATATAACATATAATCATTATAAATTAAATGCAAGTAAGTAAAATGAAACATTGATTTTATGTGGTTCAGACTTATTGTCCTACATCCACAGATCTAAAACAATTATTTATATCTTAGATAACTATAATGAAAGAAAACACTTTTTGTTCAAAGAACTGTACAAAAAAGGTCACCCCAACCTCTATTCAGAGAGTGTCATCTGGTTATCTGGTTTCATCAACCTTTGATAATTGTGAGAGTCTATCCATCCCACTATTCCAACCACTAATATCCTATATAAATGATGAGTGCGACTACCAACTCCTGTAAACATTAAAGTAAAACAAATTGAACATCCCATATTTTATAAGTACAAGATAAAAACTATAGGAAAAATGTTTCCTGAACCTAATCATATCATAAGAATCACCTTTCAAAAAATATCCTTTTAGAAATGTTATTCTTGAACATTGAAGGAGAAAACTGATAACACTGTCATAACTTCAAAAAATTGAGGACCTTATGATACCAAGAATTTTGTAAATATGCTTCTGATCAACTAAATTAGGCTTCACATTCCCATTAATATACTTCTAGAAAATGAAATTCTATCATTTATGTGTTGAATAAAAAGTCCTAAGTGGAAATTGTTCAAGAATCAAATGAGGAGTGATAATTTATGACAATTTCCTCAACTTTTATGGAATGTGAAACAAAAGGTTAGATTTTGGATTTAGAGTTCTATGTTTATAAATAAAAGATATATGGTGGGGTTAATATGATTAGATGGGTCCAAGAAAATTATTTTTATCTATATTTTCATGGTAGGATTTATGGTATGTTAGTTTAAAGATAAGAGGTGATGAGGGATTATCACATGTCTTGGTTGGTAGTTAATATTGTATCGATTAAAATTCACCATAAATTTTGTTAACACTTTTGGTGGCTAAGGATGGAGCATGATATAGTATATTTTTTTAGGTTTTTCACTTGTGAATAGGTGAAATCTCACCATCAAAGGCCCATATGTGTGTTTCAATGTTTATCCATTTCATAATAGAAGTGGTAAGATATCGTGATGAATTTTGTGATGAAACTTATAAGGTTATGTAAAAATAATGATGTATTTTGGGTTATCATTTACCATTTAACTAAATTTTATCATTTTTTAACAATTAAAAAGGGCCATTCAATTGAGGATCTCTATGTTAAATAGATTTCGAGGCTTCATGGTATTCCCAATAAAATATTTCATAATCATGATATAATGCTCATATTATAGCTTTGGTAAGGTTTGTATAAGGACTTGGGATCATAGATAAAGTTGAGTATAACTTATCAACCATCGATGGATGTAAATCCAATGTGTACTATTTTAATTATTAAGGATATTATCTATTCCATATTTTTTTATTTTGGAGGTGTGTTGGAGGATCATGTAGCCTTTATAGATATCATATATAAAAAACTACTATAAATCTATTCAGATGGTGTCATTTGAGGATATTTATGAAATACCTGAAAGGTTTTGGGGCCCGCAGCGGAAGCCGGTGGGCTGAGGATTTTAAAATTTTCATTTGTGGATCGATGGTATTTGTTTATGCCGATGATCTAAGCTCTACATAGGTCTGAGGATATCGCCTAAATTATAAGAAGCACAAAATAAAAAAGAAAACGTACCCATTTCAAATCTGAAGCTATGGTCGACTACAACTAGTCGATGGTGATAATCGCTTGAGGGATCCATAGTAGGATCCCCTAGATCATCCACACGTTCTTCAAAAACCAACGGGAGCATTGATCATCAAATTTCGGGTGCTAGCGCAGAGATCCGACGACGCTTTTGACGTCCTGACAATCACTGCATCGAGATGCCCTCGATGCTTGAGAGATTTTTTTATCCGAGATTCTTGGATCGAGAGATTCTCTCTCTTGAGAGCGGGAGTAGAGAGAGGATCTCAAATTTCATTCCATGAATGTGAATGAATTTTATCAATGTACACACATGAGAGAGATCCTCCTCTTATATCGATAGTGGCATTGTAAAATACTCGGTTGGGTTCCCTGACCCCCATTTATTTCAACATCCACTAAATAAATAATTTTTATGAACTAAACTGCATCAATATTATTTACTATTTTATCACATACTTGTAATATATATATAATTTATTAAATGATAAAAAATAAACCCTTTAACTAAACTCTCTATCCCTCTTAATATTAAACGAACCTTGAATATGAAAATAATATTCGTTCAATTAACATTTTCTCGTGTTTACTTATCCTGTAAATACATTAAATAAATTCAGTCCCAAATATTCATAACTTGAATATTAATGAATTTATTTAATTATTTTGGTGATCAATACTTTGGACAACACTTAGACCTCATGGAGGGCCCACCATGTCCATATACATATTCCACTAAATATGGAAGATTATTGAATATGTTATTGTGTGTGACCTTCTAGGACCTTATCTTGATAATAGTGAATAAAATTTGTAGACCAAGAGAAGAGTCTAGAAACCCATCATAACCCCTAAAGAGATAAGGATTTTCATAGAAATGACAACCAACATACCAACACTGACTGTGTACTATAATGTCTTTGTCATTAAATATCTCATAAAGCAGGACACACACTTGTGTCATCATTATTTTCTTGCATTATTATTTGTCGATCCATCTGGATGGATTTACCTTTGTACTAATTTGGCCAAAGACTTATGAAGTTAGAACCATCCTGATCAACCAGTCCTGATATATACAACTTCATATACTTAGAAGTGACTAATCCTTTCTTTACCATTAAACTAATGTCATACCAAGAACGACACACCCAACACAAGCTACCTCACCGTGATTTCAAAACCATGGTTTTTTCCTTACATCAAAGTAAATAATCAAATGATATACATTGGTAATGGTCTTAAGTTAGAAGAACAATACACATGTTCGTTGATCGAAATGACGAATGACACCCAAAACATGTGGTGTTTCTATTGGCGAGTTTGTCCTAATGATCTCACTACTAAAGATCACCAAGTGAAAACTTCATGAGAAGAAGTCTCAATGCTTATGATCCCCCAGCACCTGATAGTAAAATATCTAATGTGTCTAGTTAGTAAGATGTATCTAGACTATATAACATATATTTAAGATTAATGGAATGGTATCTCAAGGTTCCCATTATACCCTGGTATCTGCTATAACCTCTCAACATGACAATTAATCTTTGGACATTACCATTATAATAGTGGATGCATAAAAGTATGTATTATAATGGTAATATGACATCATTAATAACTAACTATAACATGATATGGTAATCAAAAGTACTTCATAGTTGGGTCTGGGGCACCCACTATTTCAACAGTCCCACTTGCACTAGAGACAACATTCTAACCAAACTTGTTAGCTACTCACATGAGAAAATCATTCTTCTGCTGAGTAATGGCTTTAACCGTTGGGCCTTCCACGTTTTCGCTTCATGGCATATCTTTTATATGCGACCTCATCTCCTTGAGTAAAACTTCTCAAGAGATGGTGTCCCTAAGTATATCACTTTTGTCTATTCTCTTAACTTGAAAACTTGGATAGTAAGAATATTATGTTAATAATTTTCTCACTAGGTGTGAATCCAATAACTGGAACAAATTGTTGTGATTAATAACTGCTTCTTAGATGCCTTAGAAGTTGCAACATACTCAGTATTTGTGGATATAGCTACCACTGGCTTTTATGATCTTGACTCGCTCATCTCCTTATCCTAACTGCGATACTAGATCAAATTAATATAAGGATTACTAATTTGGGTCCCACCATAACTAGTGTTCCTTATTCTCCATATACCAGGTACATATCATTTGTACTTTCCTAAGTACAAGATAATAGTTCTGACTACATCACTTGCAGTGATCCTGGATATAATTGATATCTAGCTACAATAAAGTATATCCTGGTAGTATCAATTATTTTACATATTATAGAATACGTGATTGATCCATCACTGAAGTGTATAGAACTCAATTCACATCTTTAATCTCTTCCAATTCTTCGAACATGTCAACCTGGAGAGATTGAGCCATGTGACATTAGCAATAATTATGAACTTGAATTGTTCCAACTTATATTTTTAAATCCAATTTCACTTTATGTATGATTGACTAGGTCCAAGAAACCATTAGATCTATATCATTAGATCCTTTTCCCTAGAATATAGGTTTCTATTTTAATTCAATCATTGGATAATTACTTTTATTTTGATCTTATCTAACTATAAGATCAATATTAGTTTTCCATATGTTCCAAAAAAAATACTCTCAGAAAACATTGGCGGTCCCACTAACCTTTGTTAGAAGAAAATAAAATATTCATTTGAAATGAATGCTCTAAGATCTTATTGCTTACTTTAATCCATAATTTAATTTCAGTAACATTAAACCTTCATTGACATTTGATGGTGTCATCATCCCTTTTTGGTTGCATCGTATAGTGACCTTCCAAAAAACATGATCATGACATCTAATGACCGATTTAATGATATTAAAGGTTAGCTAGGACAAGTAAATTTTTAATGGATTTAGGAATACCAACTTGGAATATCCAATTTATCATTATTGGTACCTGACTTGTACCATCCATGTTTTATCTCATATTAATACCTACCACATTATTCAATTTATAATCCCCTTTGTAATTATATAAATGGAATCCATTATTGAATTTTAAATTTTTCTTGTCAATCATAGCTAATTTCCATATACTTCTTACTTGTAGGAATTTATTAGTCTTAATGAATAATTTATCACTGGATGTGGTGAATATAAAACCACCACCATGGTTTAATCCTTCATACGTAGTATGTGTCACTGGGACATGTCTCTTCCATATAAACTTGTAAAACTTGGTCTTATGCCAAAAATTTGTGCATCTTGAGCATTTAATAAGTCCAAGTAAATTAAGCTCCCAATATATCTAATATATATGTGAACCCTTATATAGAAATGTGGTCTAATACTTGACTACATATTTTCTATCTTAGGGATTTATGTAATATCCTAAGAAACTGTTAGGATAATTACTTAGATGCACCATGTGTTAATCTTGATGCATGTTTGTTTATATCTTAACAAACTCTTTGCATCCTAACACATGATCTATTACATAATGGATTTTCATTATACTATGACTCGTATGATATCCATTTTCCATTTTAGTTGGTATATTAGTTATGGTTTAAGGCTGTTATTTGCGAAGCACATAATGAAATATAATGGAAGTTTCTACAAGTTATAACATTGATCTAACTTACATCATACCTTTTATGTATAAATGTGCATTTAGGAATTTATTCATGCTAAATTTTGTTGATCAATGTTAACATGTAATACTTTATCATCGATCCTCCTTATGAACATCAATACCATGATGTGGATAAGGTAACATGCATTTAGAAATTATTCCACACTACATTATCATGATCAATGGTTTCATAGTCAAGATATTTATAAGCATGTCGATCTGAAGAAAATAATATATTTTGACCATGAATATAATTCACTATTATGTTCCTTAATAACATAAAGGAATCTTATGAAGTATTTTTACCTCTAGATTTACTTGGAATAGTTCACACTCTCTTGTTGAACTAACCTTGGAAACTTTGTGTCATACCATTATTTCTAAAGGTTTATTTGTCTAAAATAAAGATGTAAATAATACCAAATCTGTTTAGCTGTGATGAGCGTAAATACCATATTTGGTATTTCTTCATTTCCACTTTTAGTTTTACTTGAAAACGAATCATATTTCCACAATTGGGTAGGTCTTACATTTTATATTCATCAAGTATTTCCTTTGGTTCAAGTGTGTATGAACTATTTATTGAGTATGTTACCACAAACAACATTCATTCCAAAAATATCGAATAATGTATCATTATGACCAAATGGTCACATGAGATAAATGTTTTGGTTATACTCAACAAATTTTTCAATTTGAATCAATCTCTTGGAAAATAGGTGTTATGTGTTTCTCACCACTGACTTAGGAATCACCCTTTCTCAACTGCTTGGAGAAGACACTTTCCTTATTATAATGTTCCTATACTTACTTGGTTACTATATTTAAATACACATATTTTATTGACATATATTGTAATCAATACCCAAGAAGTATGTTAGAAACATTAATTTATATTGATGAATATACCTGAACAAGAATTGGGTACTAGCTTCTTATATTTCAGTTCATTGCATTTAAAAATTCCATAAATTTATTTCATTGTGTGATACAAATAAAATCTTGTTAAATAACCAACCTATTTTCTTTGAATTTCATGGAAAAGGTGCCTTTGGCATAACATTCCATTGGATTTTTTTGCCTTGTATTTTGATATATATTCTCTATAATAACAAAAGATAGTGTTATCTTTAATATTCTTATTACTTGGTGAATGTTACCCTAAAGGTAATGAAGTTATTACTCTATACGGTTTGTTTTTATCCTTAAAAGAAACTAGAATAATTGGGTGTAAAGGTTATAATAATGTAATGGTATGAAATATTGTGAATTGTATTTCAATTTATACAAACTGAGTGCAATCATCACATTCAAATCATGCTTCTCTTTCTCATTGTAAACTTCTTGGATATGAGACTACATGTAATCATCATTCAAGTCATGATGTAGTGACCACAACTAACATAATAAGTTGATGATAGAATTATGATATAACCATCATAGGATTAATTCATGAGTCTCCTATAAGCAATTTAACACTCTCTTTTTAATGTGGATTAACTAGTTGGGACATAAGCACCTTGAATTTCCATTATAGTAGTAATGTGCGCAAGTGCCCATAATACACTTGAAATTTCATTCTTGTTTGGACATTAAAATTTTCTTATATTTATCATAGTTTCTTTTGTGGTATTACTTTCCATTAGCTACAAATAAACTTTAGAAATTGTACTTTTATGTGATTACCAGTTTAGACATAACTGATTATTTAATCATTTAAATGTCTCCCACTAATTTTTCAAATTCTAGGAACCCTCTATAATTGAATCATAATATTCTTGAGTATTCTAGTGGAAAGGATCCCTAAGCCTCCCTCATAGTCTATAAGCTATGGCTATTCCACTACTCAGACGGTCCAAGGTAGGCTTTTGACTGGCCAACTGCATTAACTTGCGGTTCCTTGATCTATTGAGTGACGTCACAACTTCTAAAATCATTAGTTAATTTACTCAATGTATGGATCTAAAATTACAACAAGATAGATATGTCTAATTCTTTGCTGTAATTTTAGTTAAGTTAACCCACCACCCAAATAAGAACTCCCTGGTAGAAGGAGGCAGCCTCAGCTATGGTATAACCGACACCCCAAATACTCGGTTTTGTTCAAACTTGAATGATGGAAGGCTATTGTGAATTAATATTTCATTGAGGGTTTTATTAGTTTCTCTCGAAAAATGTAATCCATTTCTATTAAACTTGTTCATTTATGTTGTCGCGCTCACAACTAAAATTTAATGGAAAAACATAAGATTCTTTTTTATGCATTTTATAATCTATTATTTTAGGTATTTTCCCCCTGTTCTAAAATGCATGAAATAATAAATAAATTCATAAAGGAAAACGTCTACCCTACTGGTCTTGAGCATCTAAACGACCTAAGGGAATCATACCTGTGTCAAAACTTGAATCTTGATGCATATTTCCGTCATCTTTTATGTTCGCTTCACATCTGAAGTATTGCCTCGTCTTGGAGGGGTCCATGTCAAGTGTTAGAGTACCGCCTCATCTTGGTGGAATCCACCCGTCATCTTGCACCATCTTCATCAACGTGCATGACCTCATCTTGGTGGGGTCCATGTTGTTCGTTGTCTTCATTCGAAGTACAATAATACTCACGTGTAGGCGAGGGGGACTAGTGGAATAAATGTACATCGGGTAAAAATTGGGTGTGTATTCCCTTATACATTTTAACAGGAAAATTAAAGACGATGCACATACCATGATTTAATTAATTACAAATCATTGTATGTAGTTAAATAATTAAATAAATAAAACTACATACACGGGTTGGTTATCAAGACCAGCACGCGAGTAAAATAAGGCACGATAAAATTAAAATGCCTTAATTAAGTATGAGGGTTATACATTAAATTAAAGGAATTAAATCATTCAAATAATTTAATTATTTATCAGTCCTCAAATTAATTTAATTTTTATTCCAAAATTAAATTAATTAATTAATTTCATTTCATTTCAAAATTAAATTAATTTATAATCTAGGTATTAAAATAATTAACCAAAATTAATTTTAAATAATTTAATTTATATAATAAAATAAATTAATTATATAAATTATATTTGGTTCATTTAATTGGTCGGTCCTCCAAAACACCATTACATGGCCTGTGTAGGTCAGGACAAACCCGCTCGGGGCCATGCCAGGCCGTGCAGGGCTAATCTGGGTCGGGCCAATCCGCCCAAACCCATTACAGGTTGGGAAGGTCCGCCCAGACTACTTCTGGGCCAATTTTACCCTACTGAAAAACTTGTAGGAAAAAAGGTACCTCCTCGGTGACGAACGGTGGACCTCGGGAATGGAGGTGGTGTGCTAGGAGGAGGTCATGGCAGCTGGGCTGCGGGTATGTGGTTGTTCCTGGTGGTGGATGTCCAACTCCAACAGGGAGGGGTCTTCGCGGTCTACGGGAGGTGTGACAGTGTGGCCCGTGTAGCCGGGCGGTGGTGTAGAGAGGGGGGACAGGCGGCCGTGACTCAGAACTGACAGGGAGGGAGTTTCGTAGGGGAGTGCAGCGGGTGGAACGGCGCCGACTAGTAGCGGTGGTGGTGGAAAAATACCTAACTGTTGGTCGAGTGTTGCATGGAGGACGAGTACTGCTCGGGAGGGTGCGCTAACACTACTGAGGCAGTTCCAGAGGAGGGCGACAAGGCCAGGGCGGCATCCAGGGTTGCAGGTTGTTCACTGCTCAGGCGGAAGAGGCGACGTGGGCACTGCTTGGCCAATGAGGAAGACAATGGAGGGGGTCTCCGCGGACCCCCTACTACTCCTTTTTTTGGCTTCTTTTAATAATTATCCTCCCTTTTTTAAAAAATAATGAAGAAGAATTTAATGTTTCTAAGGAGACTAATTTTTTTTAAAAGAGTCTTCTCTTCTCATATGTGGAATTCCACATATCAAAAAAACTCAATTACGAGTTTTCCAAAGGATATTTAGCCTTTTAAAAAAATTAAAAAAATTTAATAAAATAATAATATATTATTAAATTATTATAATAATAAAATAAATATTATTATAATAATAAAATAAATATTATTATAATAATAAAATTATTATGAAAAATATGAAATTATATAATTTATAATTTTTCATATAATTTTAATCATATCCGATGAACGATCTAAACTTGATCGGTCCCTCAGAAGGAATTAAATTTAATACCCATGATCAAACCAAAAAATCAATCCAATCCGAAAAAATTAAAATGGTTACAACATAGCCATTCGAGATCGTATTAATGTGCATTTTGAAATGATGGGACAATTTTTTTGAACCCTCTACATAATTTTATAAAAATTAATTTTATTTGGCTCGGAAAATTTAAGTGATCCATTTGATACCGCTGAAAGGTTTTAAGGACCTCAGTGGAAGTTGGTGGTCTAGGGATTTTACAGTTTTTGTTGGAAGATCGACAATACTTGTTGACACTGACGATCCGAGCCCTAGAAAGGACTGATGATCTTGTATAAATTATAAGGAGCACAAAATAAAAATGAAAACATACCCATTTCAAATTTAAAGTCGCGGTCGACTGCAACTAGTTGATGGAGATCATCTCTTAAAGTATCTATATCAGGATCCCTCTAGATCATCCACACGTGATTAAAAAAACCACAGGAGTGTCGATCATTGAATTATAGGTGCTAGCGTAGAGATCTGGCGATGCTTTCAACATCTTGATGATCACCGCATCGATATGCCTTCGATGGTTGAGAGATTTCTTGATCTGAGATTCTTGGATCGAGATCTTCTCTCTATAGAGAGCGGGAGGAGAGAGGGGCTCTAAAATTTATTTCCATTAAATTGAATTAATAGTATCAATGACCACACATGAGAGAGAGCCTCCTCTTATATTTATAGGGGTGTTGAAAAATACCCAGTTGGGTTCCCCATCCCCCGTTTATTTCAACATCTACTAAATAAATAATTTTTACAAACTAAACTATGTCAATATTATTTATTATTTTATCACATATTTTTAATATATATATAATATATTATGTGATAAAAACCAATAAATTTAACTTGACTCGCTATCCTGCTCAATATTAAACGAACCTTGAATATTAAAATAATATTCGTTCAATTAATATTTTCCCGTATTTACTAAACATGTAAATACATTAAATAAATTCAATCCCAAATATTCATAACATGAATATTAATGAATTTATTTAATTATTTTGGTGGTCGATGCTTTGGTAAACACTCGGACCTCGTGGTGGGGCCCACCATGTCCATATACCTATTTCACTGAATAAGGAGGATTCTTGAATACGCTATTGTGTGTGACCCTCTAGGCCCTTATCTCGATAGTAGGGAATAAAATTCATAGACCAAGATTGAAGTATAGTAACCCATAATAGCCCTTAAAGAGATAATTATTTCCATAGCAATGAAAACCAACAGACAAACATTGACTGTGTACTATAATCTCTTTGTCATTAAATATCTCATAAAGCATGATGCACACTTGTGTCGTCGTCCTTTTCTTGGTTTATTATTTGATGATCTATCCGGATTGATTTAACTTTGTACTGCTTTGGCCAAATAATTATAAAGGTAGCACCATCCTGATCAACCAGGCCTAATATATACAACTCCCTAAACATGGAAGCGACAAATCGTTTCTTGAACATTCTACCAATGTCATACCACCAACGATGCACCCAACACAAGCTACCTTGCCACAATTTCAATAACATGGTTTTTTCCTTGCATCAAAGTACATAATCAAATGATATACATTGGTAATGTTCTAAAGTCAGGCTACCAATACATATGTTTGTAGATAGGAATGACCAATGACACCCAAAACATGTGGTGTTCCTATTGGCGGGTCTGTCCTCATAATATCACTACTAGAGATCACCAAGTGAGAACTTCATGAGAAGAAGTCTAAATGCTTACGATCCCCCAACACCTGATAGTCAAACATCTATTGTATCCAGTTAGTAAAATGTATCTAGACTATAGAACATATATTCAATATTAATTTCATGGTATCTCGTGGTTTTCATTACAACATGGGATCTTCTATAACCTCTTGACATGACAATTAATCTTTGGAAATTACCTTTATAATAGTGGATGTAGAAAAGTATATACTATAATGGTAAGATAAAATCATGTATAACTAACTGTACACATGATATGGTAATCAAAATTACTGAATATTTGGGTCTAGGGCACCCACTATTTCAACAATACCACCCCCAGTCTACTTGTGTTGGGTGGAAGACAATGAAAATTACTTTATTGAGATGATATTGGTGTAAGAGACCACTAATAATGTGTGGGTGATCAATAATAGTTTGTTTATAGATCAAAGAATGAAAAATTATTAAGATGAACCTAGGAAGTTTCTTCTTGAGTATCAGTTTGGAGAATATATAGGTCTTTATGAGAGAATCAATGAAGTTTCTTAATGAATGACACTACATATAAAGTACAGTTCTATGAATGAAATTTTCCATGTATCTCAAATAAGGAAGAATTAAACAGACCCATCTGAAGTTGTTCAATGTGATGTTATGGAACCCATGTGAGTTTCTACTTTTATTAGAAAGTCAGTGTGAATTGCTGGTCACAGTGAGAAGCTATTCTGAGGCATTAATGTACAAATTCTATGTCTACTTTAAAAATAAAGTCATGTACAAGAAAAAACCTTCGAATGAGAAGTGGATATGAGGTTCCAATGGTTAGCAATTATCATTGGTGATACTCAATGATCCTTATCAAGGATTAGAATCCCTATTATAGGGAGTTTATAATGACTTAAGTTTTTATGTTAAGCCTTTGACTTTAATTTATTCCTTTAAAATTTATTTTTGGTCTCATTAGAAATGGAATGAAGGTTTGGGGATAAGGGAAGTTGAAGAAGATGGTTTTAGGCATGTAAATTATAACAAATTACCAACATGAGTCCATCAAATACTTGGTGTAGAGTACCAAGTACCCAATCAGGGTGGAAAAGGTATATTAGAACTTGGGCTACCATTAGGTAACTATTGAAAGTGGATAGTGTACTTGGTGGTATTTTGATAGGTTTTCTTAATTTCGGAAAATATGTTCTTTTTTTAATCATGAATATTGTCTCTTTTTTTGGAATCCTTCAATCTAGGAATCATTTTTCTGATTTTTAATAATGAATTGAATCCCAAATATCTCCCATTATTCTCGAAGATCCATGGAATGATTTATCTTCCATTTAAACTAAAATTTATGATTAGTTTGGTGCATTAAATCCATTATAATAAGTTCTTTGTGAATATTACCATTTTGGGATGAGTTGTGGTTAAGTCGCTATCTATATATAATCACACCTTTCATGCTTCTAGTTCATTATATTCTTTATTTTTTTTACATTCTTAGAGCTTCTGGGGATCCATATTTTGTGGGAATTATTTGTATTATTTAAGGAAAAAGACCTATTACAATTTTTTGATGTTTATATTATGAATAAATATTATGTGTTCATTGTTAAATGATTTAATGACTTTATATAATATGTTTTATCTTGAAAATTGATTCTAATTTTATACAGTAGTTTTATATGAATTGTTAAAATATTCATGATGCATTTATATTTTCATTAAAAAATTAAAACAATATCTAATTATTTTTAATGAATTTTACACAAAAAATCCATGTATTATAATGTTTTATTAATATATAGGGATTTAAAATTAAAAAATTATAATGAATTAATAATATAGTTTTGGATATTTTATTTCTTTTAATAACTTTTATTAAAGTCTTACTGGGTTTTTTAAAAAACAATTAGGTAAACATTAGACAACCAAGATAGGCCTCAACCTAAAAGGTTTGAAATCCATTTATCTAGGCCCAAGTAGGCCTATATAGCCACGAAAACATCAATAGAAGGCCTACCCAGTGGTAGGTGTGGATAACCTGCAGGGAGGAACCTGTGATTGCTTAGGTTGGGCCTCATCCCAAATGTGTCCCATGTGTTAGTACATCCTGATCATTAAAGTGTGTATATGTAATCGGTAGCCCCCATAGAAAGCCTATAATCCAAGTTTCACATGCCTTTATATATAAAAAACACTTACCCATGTAGATTTATGACGTTAGAAAAACATTTTGTAGGTAGTGTTCATCTTTACTAAAATGGTGCCTATTTGTGACACAATTACACGACCCTCGCTCAAAAATTTCCTTCCACGGCCTCTACTACTACTCTGCTACTTGAAATCACCAGAAGTCGCTGTAAAAAACCCAATATTATATATCCAATTCTTGGGAATATTGATCTCCATTAAAACCACCACCATTGATCTTGGGATCACCACATATCATCTATGGGGCCTCAGATGACTGTCATGATTCCCAATTCGAAGAGGGAAAAATGCACACTAATGTGAGCTACCTCCAGACACTATGAATGATATAGGGATTTATGGGGATAACTACACAACTATTATTCCTTCAAATCTCCATTGATATGTCACATTACACTATAATTCATTCCATGCATGTGAAAAGGTGGAGAAGGCTGCTCCACATGATTTTCTCCACACCACTGCAAATAATTTATAAACACCTTATATCTTCAGTGAGGATATTTAAAATGTCCCAAAGAATATAATTTTAATAAATACACCTTGAACTTGATTTTAATATACACTAGGAAGGAATAATGGTCACCAATCCATCTTTAAATAAGAGGGCTCATCCACTGCTAACAGAAGAGATAGACCGAGGGGAAGGAGGTCAGACACCGAATGGATGATGCTTCTTTGTTTTTTAAATTTTCATTTATTTATTCTATATTTTATTTTTTTAATTATTATACATTACAATAAATTCATGTATTTTTTTAATGAAAAGTGGTCCATTAATTTCTTCTTCTGCTATTTTCTTTTTTCCAATATGTTTCTCTTTTCCTCATTATCTTCCTTTCCCTTATTCTTTATTTCATTATTTATTATTTTTATTTTATTTTATCCTCTTATCTTGTTACCATTCTTTCACTAAGTGACCTATTAGTCTCAATAATGGGAGTAATACCTGATTCTTGGCCTTATGGGAGGATTGGGTGTTCCTGAATTCTACACTTAATTTTTTTTAAATGTTTTGAATCTATTTATGGTGACTTATAGTGATATGTATTAGTATGGTAGTTTTCCATCATGAAATGGATCTCAAAATAATTTATATTATTTTATTTAAATCTATTACTTCCCTTCTATTGAACACAATATCTTCATACAGTGAAGTAGATCCTTCCAATTGATGAAATGACATATGATGTAATAGTGTCCTATAAGATATCACCCTCTTAGTCAAGGTGAGTCATAAATCTTGATTATAGAAGGATTTGGAATTTAGTTTTCTTTGGCATTCAATATTACACAACCAATAAATTAAAGAAATAAAGTTTAATAATAAGGTTTAATAATTAAACTATCAAACTAAATTTTAAATAAAATAAATAAATAATGAAGGAAGTTGAAACTAAAACCTCACCCAAGTTATTTATTTTCTAATATCATTATGTTGCATATGCATATCTGTATATTTGTATTTTATTTAATTTAATGGTTCTTCCAAAATGAAAACAATTTCTTTCATAAATAATAAAAATAACAAAAATAAATAGTTTAGGTGAATTATAAAATAGTGAGTAGTCAACTATGAGGTTGCTCAAGTGAGATTACCTTCATCATCCACTATGATGTACTAAGAAAATATAGAAATTTTCTTTTTCCACACAACAAAATAGGTTTTCATTAAAACTAGAACCATTTTGGGGGATCCAATCAGTAGTTTACTTGGTTTTTATTTTTCACACTTTGTATATATATATTCATTACTTTTATGAATAAACCATAAAAAAATATTTTTTACATGATGTATTAAGATGACTATTTTCAGGATCCCCTCCTATTAAAGATTATACAATGAAGGGAGAGAGGTAATGATCCTCGAGTCCCACCTCCAATAGGCCCTACGTTGGATAATAGCATCGAGGGTATACAAATGTCACAATATGGAAGGAATTAACCTATATAAAAGAATAGGATAAGGAGATAGGATAAACAAAAAAAGAATCCAACATAATATATAAATCTAAACAAAAAACTATCATACAACGCATGAAAAAAATAAAATTGATACATATAAAAATGTAAAAATTAATTTCCAAAAAGGAAATTCTATGACAATGAATCAATAGAAACTCCAACCCAGCTACTAATGTCCGGATCAATCCCTAAAGTCCTGTTGGAGACCTGAAAATAGTTTATATATCATTTATTATCACCCTACATATATAAACTATTTTCAAGTATCTAGGAGGACTTTTGGGACCAAGATGGACATTACTAGTTTTCTTGGAGTTGCTATCGAGTTGTTTTTGTAGGATTTTATTTTTGGTATTTACTTTGGATACTTTTATATGTATCAATTTTATTTTGTTCAAACATTGTGCAATGGTTTTAGATTTTCCTTTATGTAGTTTTTTAGAGTTTTTCGGGGTTTTTATCCTATCTCCTAATCATATTATTTTATAAAGGGTAATGCCTCCTATATTGTGATATTTTTATACCATCAGTTCTAGTTTCCAACCCAAGGCCTACTGGAGGAGGGACTCAAGGGTCATTATTTATCTCCCTTCATTGATACATCTTTACTGGGAGGGGGATAAGACATTATTACTATGCATATAATGATTACTCATAGTTTCATGGAAAAAAAGAATAATAAGATCTATAATATAATGGTTCTCAACTAAAAGAACTTAGTGAAGGTATAGAACAACCAAATATCTATGTTAAAATGGTTTTTAAATATTTCCACCCATTAATGTTTCAACTCAATCCTAAACCGGGGCAAGATCCCAATCCAGTGGTGGAAGATATTTACCCACTAATCTTTGAAGTAGAAGAATCTGAGGAGGTAGTGGATGATGTAACTAAAGATTTATTCCACCTAAATCAAATACTGTTGGAGAAGATTGATGATGGAGAATTTCCTAATGATTTAGGAAAGGGTGATCGAGTAACTTTGGATGAATTTTAGAGAAAGTTTGTAAAAATTGAAATGAAATGTGATATACCTATTTATAAAGAACAAGAATAAAAACCATTTCACCCTTATCTAGCCTTGGAAGTGGAAGAAACAAACCAAGTGATGGAATTTTAAGAGATCGTGGAGGAGCCAAATTAATTACATCAATCTATTGAGATCCAAATTTAAGAGGCGCTTACCACTGAAGAATAGATTCAAGAGGAACCAAGAAAGGGAGTTGATATTTACTTAAAATTGGTTTCATTTTATTTCATTAAATATAAATTGAGTATTAACTCCCACTATTTTGATTTTTCATATTTTTCCAATACATATATTTTTTTAGAAGAATATGAATAAGAATCACATACACCCGTTGAAGAAAACATGTAACTCCCTAAGTTTATTGAACATGAATTAATAGAGGACTATAAGATGATCCTTGTAAATGATACTGATGAAACCATGTTTGGGGATTCTCATATTTAAAGGTATAATTTTATGATTATTATTTTTTAAATTCTAAAAAATTAAAATTACATTCTAAAATCCCCTTTGAAAATTCAATTCATGCATCCCACATTGAGAAAGCAATTTACAAGAAGGAAGAGGTTGTACTAGTATAAATAAATAAGTAGGATAATCCATAATTAATCTTACCCTTCCCTGAAATCTCTACATTATTATGAGGGGGATTTATTTTTTGTACTCTATCCATGAAATCCTTACCAAAAAAGAAGAAGTAAAATCTGGAAAAAGTCAAAAGTTGTGATTTAAATAAAAAAAAATCCACCCACCAACATACTATAGGTAAAAAATGGTACTTTTCTTCTAGAGTCTGTAAAAATATAAGACCCATTTGAGGGACTAAACCAAGAATTATTATTTATTTTATTTCTAGGAACATTCAATTTCATTCTTAGGAATTATTTTAGCATTCAACCCCAATCCCTTAACTTTTTGAGATTAATTAGGATGGTCCTTATGTTTCAATTGAGTGATTGAATTTTATGGGAAAATAATGGAACATGAAACCCCTAAATAGTGAAAAAGGAAGAGGAAAAAAGATTCATATTTATAGGTAGTTAATTCTTTCATTCTTTACACATTAACTCGCAATTTGTTTTTCTAAAAATCCCTAGTTACACTGAAAATTTCAGCAGTTGTGATAAAATGAAAATTTCATGCCTGCACTTTAATTTCATGCTTTACTTGACTTATCTATGAGAAAAGAGTTTATCACTAATCGTTTGATTTCATTTTTAGATATCAATGATAATAATATTTAATGAGTAAGGTAGATAATTAAGTGATTAGAGTGAATCATATATATTAAAATGATGACCCTTGATTTGAGTTAATTAGTTGATTCATGTAAATAAAATTTACCGACCCATTTTTGTAATTTTAATTTCTAAAATTTATGTGGATTGATTTTTTATTTTTAGTCATTCCATGGGTAATTTACCCAAATCATATGTTCCATTTCTAAGAGGATTTGTAGACCAAATACTTCTTATTTTATCTTAAGCATATTTCTTGAGTGATCTTGGGACATTCTACATTTTAGAACTTTCATTGGAACTTTTTAATACCAATGAATATGAAAAAACAAATTTTAAATGATTGAGTAATTTTTATTAATTAATACTTTATTCTTGAAGACCGCATTATACATTAATCCTTGTTTATCCCATTGAGACCATGAATTACTTTATTAGGGATCATCAATATTTCATTCCATTTATATCCATCCCAACCCTCCTTTTAGAATTTTTCTGATGTTTTATAGTTAAAGTGTGTAGGTGGATGAATTCATGGTGAAAGGGATGTAATAAATTATAATTAAAAACTTTGGGGGTGGTACTTTGGGAATTGAAAAAGGTTTTATGGTTCACCCATTATACTTTATTATTTTCCCTTATTGAAAAAAATGAAAAAATAGGAATGGGTTATGACTTCGAAGAATAAAAAATCACAATTACAAGACTTATTCTTCTATTATATCTGGTTAGGTGGTGGATTTGAGACTCATTCCAAGCATGGTTTTATAAAAAAGAAAAAAATATGAAATCATAGTTAGAAAAACAAAGAAAAAACATAAATATTCATTCATTATGATTTTATTGATCATAACCTTACTTTGAGATTGCGTAGTGGGAGTTTTCATTTGAAGGGGATAATTTCATGAATTTTTTACTTTTTATATCATGAAATTTAATTTAGAGAGAAACCTCCTCCTTGAGATTTAATTTTTTATATCAATACCTACGAATATTAATCCATAGAGTCATTAGATCCTCGATTGAAAATCCCTCAAGATTTTATGTGAATTTTTTATTTACAAGGTAGGAAGGTAGTTACCTTACAAGAATATGAATAAGGAGCTTATTCATGATCTGAGAATAAATATACATGAATTTATATCATGATTAATGAGTGAAAATATTTAAAGTGAGTTAGGCCATGACCTGGCATTCTTGATAGTAATAAATTGAGAAATATGAATGAATGAGAGGAGAAGTTACATTATTTTTAAAATAGAGAAAGTAAAATATGTTGATTGATTTTTTCTTTTCAAAAGTTAGAATTGGAATCTATATTTTATGCGGAACATGAAAATTTGGTTTACTATTGATATTAAATTTTTTTATTTCTTTGAATTTTAAATATTTGTAACACTGGAACCCTGTTAAATTCAATGTTTATATTTAATTATTGAGAAAAATCATAGTTTAAGTGTGGGGATATTTGACACACTTATATTTTCATGAAAAAATGTAAAAAATATCTAATAATTTTAATTAATTTCAAACAAAAATTACATGTATTACATTGTTTTATTAATATATGGTGATTTAAAATTAAATAATTAAAATTAATTAATATGAGGTTTTTTAATGATTTATTTCTTTTAATAGTTTTTATTGAAATATTAATAGGTATTTTTAATTATTTTCAAGTAAAAATTATCCAACCAAGCTAGCCCTCAACCTCAAAGTCTATAAAGTCACTTATCTAGGACCAAGTTGGACCAGCCTACCAAGTAGGGCCCAAGAGAAGGCTAGCTCAGCAGTAGGTGTTGAGAGCATATGGCGATGAACCTGTGAGTTCATTTATTAAACCTTATCTTGCAGGGGCCATGCATGTCAAAAAAACCTAATCATTCATGTGTGTGTTTTTAACTAGGAGTCCACCCAAAAGTAGGACTATGAGCTGAGAGTCACAAACCTTGTTACATAAACAATCACTCACCCATGGGTATTTATAATGAGGGATGACCATTTTTTAGGTACTGTTTATCTTTACTAAAATGGTGCAAATTTTCATCAAAACAATGTGACTCCCACTCAAAAATTTCCCTCCATGCCCTCTACTACTGCACCACTTATTAACGTCAATGATTGCCACTATAACACACCCGAGATGCCATAACTGATGCCCGAAAATCTCAACCTCCATCAGAACCCCCACCACCGAGCTCAGGATCTCGATGGACCATCTATGGAGCCTCAAACGGCATCCATAAAGCCCAATTCAAATTGGTAAAACCATGCATGCCAATGTGAGATCCCTCCAACCAATGTGAAGGACTGAGGGATTGATGATGATCCCTCCACTACTTCAATTACTTAAAATCTCCATCGAGATTCCATGTTTCACTACCATAAATTCCATGCATATGTGAAGGAGGAGAAGGCTACCCTCAACTAGTTTTTTCCACATCATTGAAAAGTTTGTAGAAACACCCACTATCTTCAATGAGGACATTTAAAATATCTATGAGATCCTAAGTTTATGAAATATATAATGAATTATATTTAAAGATAAATAAAGAAGGATTAATTGAATCCACTCCCTCTATAAATTAGAGGTCTTATCCACTACCAAAGCAAGGGCTAGACTGATGGTAAGGAGTCCAGACACCGAAGGGATACTGATTCTTTATTTTGTTTTAATTTTTCTTTTCTTTCTTATATATTTTTTTGACACTACTTTATTTTAATGAATTATTTCATACTATTTTGATAAAAATTTGTCCAATTTATTCTACTTCCATTATTTTATTCTTCCAATGTGTTTATATTATCCTCATTTTCTTTCTTTCTATTCTTCTATATTTCATTCTTTCTTTCTTTTTAAATTTATTTTCAATTATTCTCTTCTTCCCATTATTCAACCTACTGAAATATTACTCTCGATTATAGGAGGATGTCCCAAGGATTGGCCTTAGGGGATGATCATGTTTTCTTAAATTATATGCTTAAATTATTTACCTGGTTTGAATATTTTTGTGGTGATTAAGAGTGATATGTATGGGTGCAACATTTCTACACTACAACATGTATATCAAAATCATTTCTATTGGTTTATTTAAATATTTTCCCTCCATTATATTGAATACAAGATATTCATATAATGGAGTTTCTCCATCCAATTGATGAAACAATATACGATAGACTTGGGTCCTAGAAGATGCCACACTATCGATTGAGGTGTGTCATCAAACCTGGTTATAAGAGGAGATGAAATTGAGTTTTCTTTGGCATTAGAGATTTCACAACAAATAAATAAATTAATAGTAGTTCATTAATGATGTTTCAAAATTAAAATATCAAACTAAATTTAAAATAACAATAATAAATAATGAAGGAACCCAAAACCAAACCCTTTACCAAGTTATTTATTTTCTAAACTCATTCTATTGAATCTATATATTATAATAGATTTATTTTATTACATTAAATTATTCATCCAAAACCAAAATTATCTCTTTCATAAATAATAAAAATAGTAAAAATAATTAGTTTCAGTGAATTAAAAAATAGTGAGTAGAAAACCGGGAAGCTCCTGAAGTGAGACAACCTTGGTCAGCCACAATGTTGCACTAGGAAAAAAATATAAATTATCTTTTACCACACCCCGTGATAGGTATACATCAATGATCGGCTATTAAAGTGGTGATTAAATGATATTGTTTTGTTAAAATATGTATAAAGAGATGAAACAAAGGAGTAATTAATTGAATACATTATAGGGTTGTGGTAAATATTAATGGTGAAATTAATATTAAATAAACACGGATGAAATTAATGTCTAAAAGGTTAATTTATACATTTTTGAGTGGAATGATGCTACTTTATCTCACATTTATTTTACATGGGATTTGTGAAGTTGTTTTCACGTGATACATGATACTATATGTGTTTTATTTGGTGTTTTTATACTTGATTTAGGGATCCATTGGGTGTTGCTTCTTGGGAAGATAGAGTTAAAAACATTACATGAATTTTGAGGTTGTTTTTTTATTTTTATTGAATTTTTTAATGAAAAATTATGGAGTTTAATTTATTAAATTTATATAAGAGAATTTTGTTTAAGAGGAGAAAAGTGGCATGGGAAAGAGATAGTTGGTATTGTGTAATTATGTAAATAGATTAAGTGACTTAAATAAAGAATTATAATAGATACTTGTGTGTCTTGGAAATGAAAAATGGAAAATGGAGTATAATACTGATTAGATAGAAAAGAGAAATAATGCGGCTAAAAAGATTATTTTTGGTATACCCTTGATGGAATTTGTTTACTTGGTGGTGAAAATATAAATACAAATCCTTTATATATACTTATGTTTTTCTTGTTGTTTTATTTATTTCTGGGAAATAACTTAAGGTGTAATTTTTGTTAATATACTGGAATGATAAAGTCACATGTGAGTCATTTCCAATAACCATTGTGTTATGTCTAAGTGACATGAATTTAGTCACTTATAGGAAAAATATTTGGAATGAAATGTGTTTATACAAGTCTTGGAATATAATTGGGAACACGTGATAACTTAATTCCATGGGTTTGGAATGTAGTAGGATTGATGCCATTGGTTTGGATAATGTAATGTGGGAGATCCATATATTTTTCTACTAGGTTCTACAAGCACCAACATTGTTCGAAGAAGGTATGAGTTGTATGGGTGGATTATTTATGCTATTTCTTGTTTTTTTAGGTCAAAAATAATAATTAATAAATCATTTAATAATTTACACTATTTTTATTTCATCATAGTTATTTCCCCTAGATTATTAGTGTTGTAGTGGTTTCTACCATGAATTATATTCTCACTTATTGTACCTACACATATCCTGTGTGTATAAATTACCAGCATGATGTTTTAGGTAAGGTAAAAAAGAATATTTATCCCATTATTGGTGTTTAAAGACATTGTGGAGTTGAGTTTATGTGCTCATGGAGTTTTGAGGAGTGGGATGTCCTAAATTTATTTATTTTGATATTTTATTTATACTATACTATTTTTAGAACATGGGATACTATATAGAGTCATGTTTTTTGTATAAAATTTATAGGCATATTTGGTATGGTGTTACATATTTATGATATTTTTATTATCAATTTTCATTTAATAATCAGCTTGGATTAATTTCTTTGTTATTTTTTGTGATAGATCATTAGAGTGGACATTTTCCTAAGTTATATTCTTTGGTCCTTAGTGATAGTCAGCAGCCTCTAGTGATCATTATTTTACCTGAAAATATATGGCACTTTACCTTGATAGCATGGTTTTGATGGGGTGATATGTTACAATAATTTTTAGAGAATACAAAAAATATTTTTTGAAATTATCTAAGAGCTTTATCATTTCCTTGGGGTGTATTTTCACTAATATGACACAACAACCATAGAGGGTGTAGATCAAAAACTTTTGAAAGGTAATCATATCACAATTAATGGAGACATATTCCATTCATTATTAATTTGTTCTTCTTCAATTTCCAATAATCAAAATTTTTTGATCATCGAAGATGAATATATAAGATTTATTAGGAGTCTCTCAATGTGATGAAACAATATGTGGTCAGACTTAATTAGTTTGATGGAAATAAATTCTTCTACCAATAGTAATAAAATAAATTTAATAATTACTATTCTAAATATTGTATACATCCTTAGGTCTAACCTATCACATATTTTATATGATCTTACTCTAAACCCATAAAAAACTTGGATTGGCTCAGTAGTGATAGAAAACATTCCAATATGTAAAATAAATGTAATGATGATGAGAAACTATGTCACAACCATATTCCTAATACACTGTCAACCACATTTAATACTACCTTTAACAAACAAAGTTCACATGAGATATACATAATAAACACTAATTCAAATAACAATATAAGAGTAAAGCTACTGATAAATTCCTTATTATGGTGTATCTTAGTTTTATGATGGTTGATAACTAGTGAGGGTTTGACTAGGTTCACGAGTTTTAAGTTATTGTGAATAAACTTATATCCCTCCAAATTGAAACACTAAAAACTTTTCATGTGGGTGAAATTATTGATAAATTGTTACCTATGTGGAAATAATTTAGTAAATCCCTTCTGAAAAAGGGAAAGAATATTTCCTTAAAACAACTATAAAAATTTATTCTCATTGAATAATAGTTTATATTAAGAGATATAGGTATTAAGTCCTAATTTGATCAAAAGATTAATATAATTAAAGGAAATGAACCACAAAAATATTTCCAACATTCCAAGAAGAAAAATAAACAACCCAAGAAGAAATTTAATCCTTTAAAAAATAATGGATATTATTTTTGTGTGGAAAACATGGAAATTTTACAAGGGATTATAATTGTTACAGGAAAGTGAAAAAAACTATTGTGAATATATTGACTGATAAAAATCTAGTTATGATGATATCTAATTTAATATGAATTTGATGAATATGATATAGTGGCTTGATTCAATATCTATAAAACATGTTTTTTTCAAATTGTTAATTATTTAAAAAAAATGAGGAAACTATTATCACAAATGAATTATTATTAGAAAATAATTCATGTATCAACATCATTGGTCAAAGAAGTGTGGAACTATATTTTACATCTTGGAAAATTTTTAATCATTTAAATTCATTATATATCCAAGATTCAAAAGGATATTTTTTTTAATATTTTTTATAAGAATAGGGTTTGAGTTTTATCTGAATTTGATAAGGTTATATTTTTAATGAATTTCATATTTGTGGGAAAATATTATATTATAGAGATGAAAATTATAAACTATATATATTCAATATAGTTGATATTTCTTCTTGTTTGATTGAGTCTTTAATTTTATGTAATAATCATTTAGCATATGCTAGTTTCAGTTAAATAAAATTAATAATAAATTAAATTAAATTAATTTTAGAGATAAAATAACCAAATGTGAAACATGTGTGGAATCTAAAATAGTTAAAAAAACTATTTCATAGTGTTGAAAGAAAATTTTATATATTATAATATGTTTAATTTGATATTTTTGACTTAAAAAATTATTAAATTATAGGGGTAAAAGGTATTTTATTACCTTAATTGATGATTATAACAGATATCTACATGCATATATTCTTAGAAGAAAGTATTTATATTTTCTTATGTTTATGAAATACAATGTAGAAGTAAAAAATAAATTAAATAAGAATATTAAATTATTACACTATAACAGGGGATGTGGAATATTTATGAATGAGTTTAATAACTTTTATGAATAAAATAGTATAATTTATATGTGTATCATACCATATACAGCTCAATAGAATGGTTCAATTGAAAGGAAAAAACTATACTTTATTAAAAATATAATAAATCAAATTTATTAATAAATTTATGGGGTGAAACTTTATTAGGTGAAAGTATTATTATTTATAATACTATTTATAGAAAAACTAAATCATCACCTTATGAGATATTTAAGGGTAAAAAAATCAAAGGATTAATATTAAGTGTGAGAGTATTTAGCTTATTTTAGATTTTTTGACAAAAAATAATTAAAATTGAACCTACACTAGTATAAAAAGTAGAATATACATCTGGGTTTTAAAATTGATTATTATATAACCGATGATATAATCTCTTTAGATGTTGGTTTTATAGTTATTTATATTAATTTTTGATATTAAAACATGGTTTTAACATCAGATAATATTAGAATCAATGTTAAAACTCTTATGGTTGGTGGGTTTTAATGTTGACTATTATATAGAAAACATAAAAACTATTTTAACATTGGTTATTAATATAAAAAAAATTAAAATTCTTAAATTTTAACATTAGTTAAAATAAAACTAATGTTAAAAGAAGGATTTAATGTCAATTATAATACATCTGACATTAAAAATCATTTATTTTTTCTAAAAAATTCATCTTTTTTTTCTCGTCCTTTTTATGATTTTTGTTTTTCTAAAACCTTATGTTTCATGACTCACAATTCCCACTCATCTTCTTCCTTCAATCACATCCCACTACTACATTCCTACTCCTTTAGTCACTTTCTGCCACATTCGGCCACATTTTATCATCCTTTTCTACATTCTCACTCCCTCGAACACGTTCCATATTTCTTAGTCATTTTCCACCACCCTCAACTATGTTTCTCTTCCCTCAGTTGCATTACATCACCCCCAGTCATATTTCCCCTCTCTAATCCATGTTCTGCTACCCTCTTCCACATTCCATCACCTTTGACCACTTACCTCCTTCTTCAGTCACAAGTCTACTTTTGACATCCCTATTTTTTATAAGTTTTAAATTTTTTACTTTCTATTTTTAGATTATTTATTTATGATGAATATATATTTAACTTAGGTATAATTTTTGATTGATTTAAAAAAATGATTATATAATTATTTAAATCTTTATAAGTTCATATTGATATTTATTTTTATATTAGTTGATTGTTTTTTTATTTTCTTTTACTTTTATTGTTAAAATTATTTTTTAATTTTTTATCTTTACTTATTTAACTGATTAATATATTAATTATTATATTTAGATTTAGGTCAAATTGTTTTGATTTTTAGGAAAAATTATATTGATTTTATATGTGTGCATATTTTTATATTTTTTGATAGTTATGATTATATGATTAAATGATTACATGTTCATATATATGTTTATATATTTATAAATATAATTAAATATGTGTAAATTATGATATGTTTATAAATGTTTAAACTTGTGTGTGTATATATATTTTTATACATATATATGGTTATATGTTTATATGATATAAAAAATGTATATATATTTATATATATGTTTTACTTAGTGTATATATATATTTTAGTTTTTTTATAAATTAATATATTTATATTTATATTTTTAAAATTTATATATTTATATTTTTAAAATTTATTGTGTTACAAAAAATGATGATATTTTATAACTTAAAAGTAAGGAATTGTTAGAGCTAAAAAAGTTACACTGAATTTATTAAACATTTTAAAGAGTTAATTTTATAAGCCAGCAGAATCCCTAGTTCCAATTATGATGGAAAAATGAAATTATGCCTAATAGGATAGGGGTATAAGAAAATACTTGCTTTCCATAATGAATGTGAACTCTATAGGAATGAATATGAATGTTTATCAAAATAACCTAAATTTGGGACATCACAATATAAAATGGATGTGAGATCCGACCATGATTCATTTTCAATGACATGTACTAAACCTCATGCTAAGGAAATTTAGTATCTTCCAATAATTTTATTTTTGAAACATTTATTTGAAAATTTAAATGATACAAATAGGCTAAGTTAACAAAAAAATGAGTAGATCCCAATAGAATATATTTGATCAATAATTTCCTAATTTTTTAAATAAAGTTAGAAATCTCAGAATGAGACTGTGTATAGATAGAATGAATCCATATTGGAGAATTGGTAGCCAAAATAGTTCATGGATTTTTTTGTTTGATGTTTACAAACTATACCACATATAGGTATGAAGATAAAATATATTATGATGAGCTTAATTATTTTTGGACCAAAAAAACCTGAAAATGAGGTTGATGTTTATACGGCTTCATCGATTAATGATTTTACATTTCTATTAGTGGTATGTGTTATGGTTATAGATGTATATGCGAAATAGTATTTTATTTTTCAGGTTATGGTAATTTTCGCTATTAATTAATTTTGTAAACATGAAAACATATCAAAATAAAGGGTTAAGGGACCTAATTCTTATCTAATTTATGAATAAAGGACTTTAAATCATCAACTTTATAATGGGATAAAGATAGTGTGAATGGTTATCAATGATTTTTTTTGAATATATTGCCCTTATTTAATATTTAAAAACCATTTAATGGTTT
This sequence comes from Viscum album, assembly GCA_963277665.1. Taxonomy (NCBI): domain Eukaryota; kingdom Viridiplantae; phylum Streptophyta; class Magnoliopsida; order Santalales; family Viscaceae; genus Viscum; species Viscum album. Next base: position 124,989,611 of record OY728146.1, on the reverse strand, counting down.
ATAAGAGTACGATTTTTCACCACATCCTTTATAAAATTAATAATATTTAAAAAGTAAAAATAATTATATCACATTTTAGAAGACTGAAAGTTTGGGTCGCTAAACAGGTACAATGAAGAAATGGTCCAACTTATTTGATCAAACTTATTAGAGATTTTTTGAGGTAAAATATGACATTGATGTTATGAATATTGGAAAAACATATTTTCCTTCTGAATAGGGATTTTTTTAGATATAAAAGGAATGAAAAAATTTGGATCACATGAAAGATTGGACTTAAAATCTATTAGAATATGTTTTAATTTAGATCCCACTATGAAATGAAAAATAACATATTTACCTTTTATTTTTCACATGTTAAGAAAGAGTGAAAATATATATTCTTGATAAGGTATATATGGTATTAAATTACATAGAATGTATTATTTAAATGTTAAAAATATGGTTTCATTGATGGATTTAATGATAATAGGGATAAACTCACATTAATTTCATGTATTTATGCAATATAAACTACCGGTTGCACTGCATGGAATATTTATTATACTTTTCAATAAGTACATCATCAATTTATGTTACATTTTTAATTCCATTTTTAGAAAATTATGGGTCAAAATTTGTGAAATGTATTAGATAATGAATCCTTATTCATACTTTTCCAAATAGATATGAATTTTCTATCATAGATTTTCGATATAATGGTTCACCTGATAATTAATTCGCAAGGGAAAAAATTCATTTGGGTGGTTAAGATGACTTGATGTTATGGACTTAGTAATATATATTCATATATTACATGATTACATGAGGATAATAATGAATGTGATATATACATATTCCATCCTATACAAAATGGTCACCTAGATAGGATATAGGAAAACACATCATTACTTTTAAAATTATTTAGGTAAATTTATATTTTTTGTGAAATTTACACATGTAAAAAAATATTTTTTAACATCTATATTTTGTAGGTTCCGGGCGCAGCGGAAGCGCATTGGTGGGAGTGCCCAACTTTAATTTTAGCGTTAAACAAAATTCAAACTGAGATCCGTCACGATATAAAATGTAGAATCTTTGGAATATAACGAAGAACAAAAAACAAATGAGGGAGTCCCAGAACCATAGAGATAGGATCATAATATGTTGGTTATAATTAATTTAATTAATTCACAAGAATTACCTTGGTGGAATTCTTTCTTCGTTGATGTCTTCGGTCACAATCCGATGTGATCCATGGTTGCGTCGTAGAATCCAAGTGTAGGATTCCTCTAGTGGTGATCCACACATGATCCACGTATTTATGGACATCGCTGAAGGGATCTATGGGTGCTATCATGGAAGAACCTTCACTTGCGATGTCCGCCTTCAATCGCCTTGATTCGATGGAGGAGGATCTATCTCGGTCTTGAGAGCATTCTTGGAGGAAGGATTTCTTTCAACCTTGAGAGAACTCTCCAGAATTGTTGTGCACAACGATAGGGGAAAAGTGTTGGGGTTTTGCAGATATTTATTATCGGGTTTAAGTTTATAGAGTTAGGATAATAAATAAATGTGTTACACATTTTATTTATTTCATTAACTCTTATTGAAAACCCCCATGTCGAATTATTAATTTTTTGACTTCTGCCCGCGCTGATTATAATAAATATCATTTAACAAAAACAAATTACATCCTCAAAATCCCGACTAGAAAAACTACACGGAGTGTAATCATTAATACACAGTGTGTACTCATTTTCCATAAAACTACATATCGTTTATATTTAATATACATGGCGTGTACTTTTATTTTCAATTTTCCTTTATTTCCTCCACCACATTTATTAGTCCTTAAGTAATGGATATTCATTTGTTAAATAAATGTTACTTCATTACTCTCTAATAAATATATATTATTTCACCCACAATATATTCTCTCGAATAACTAGTGTCGAAATAAATACAATTAGGCATCCTTAAATAATTATTAAACCATAGTCGGGAATAATATTTATTTAACTTGTTAAATTAATATTTAACTGTGATACATGAACTCACTTAGTGTGTGACCCTCTAGGCCCCTTTCTCAGTGGCATTAGGCAGATCCTGCCTAAAGTCCAAGGTTAGCATCTAGAAACATTCCAATTTACCCATAGAGAATGAAGTTAATGTCGCAATAACGTGTCACCTCCTACAAACATTTACTATGTAATATAATCCCTTTTTCATGATATCTCGAATCAAGAGGGTTGCATGCTAGTTCCATCAACCCATGTGCTCAATTATTCTTTCTTTGACTTTCTGGAATTGAACTCACCCATACCTTACCATGTCCATGGATTTATTTAGTCTATATCAATTCCATCAAAGGGCCTAAGATATCTACTTCCATTATGGAACAGAAGGGACAAATCCTTTCTCGCATTATCTATTAATTTAGTATTACTTGTGACGCACCCAATATATCCTACCTCTCTACGAACAGTGTGTCATCACACTTTTCTTCAATACATAAAAGTGCGCGATTTGTAATATCCATTAATAATAATCTTAAATTCTAAGGACCAATACACACGTCCACAGATAGGAACATCCAATGATACTATGAAATGTGGATTTCCTACTGGAGGGTCTCGTTCTCATAATATCCTCCTGGATATTACCAAGGGTGCACACCATGAGAAGGTGCCTCAAAGTTTTATGAGTCCTCACCCCTAATGGCCTGTATTATTTGTGTCCCCAAAATAACATCATTAGATTATAGAACATATATTCAAGAACATTTTTATGGCACTTTCGGGTTCTCAGCATAGCAAGGATCTGCTATGACCCTTTAATGCAACAGCTGTCCTTAGGAAATTATCACATGCATTGTCACACAGAAGAACAATCAAGATGTGATAAGGTATTTATTATTTAATAAATTACAAAGTAGTTGGTTCGAGGCCAGAAACTCCAAAAGACTCCCACTTGGACTAGATCCAACTTCTAACAACCTTTAACCCGCTAGCTCTCACATTATATTCATGCTTCTACTGAGATAGACCTTTAGTCATGGGGTCCACCATGTTCTCTTCTGTGGATACTCTGATCACTGAAACTTCACCCCTCTCATAGAAATCCCTCAAGAGGTGATAATTCTGAAGTACGTGCTTTGTCCATTGATTTGACCTTGGTTCTTTTTCAAGAGCCATCGCTGTAGTATTATCACAATACAATGTGATAGGGTCTTCATTACTAGGAAACACATCAAGCTCCTGGACAAATTTAAGAATATCGATGGATTCCTTGGTTGCATTAGAAGCCGCTATATATTAAGACTCCACTATAGAATTGACGACAACTGGCTGCTTTGAACTCTTCCAGCTCATAGCTCCTCCATTAAGACAAAAAACATATCCAAATTGCGACTTTAGATCATTCTAATCTGTCTGAAAACCGTCATCAGCATACTCTCTGATGACAAGCTCCTCATCTCCTCCATACACCAGGAACATATCCTTATTTCTTATCAGATACTTAAGGATAGTATTAACAATAGTCCAATGTTGTTCTCCTGGATCTTCTTGATATCTTCCTACCATGCTCAGTGCATAGGCAACAACAAGCCTGCTATATAACATGGCATACATGATAGATCCTATAGCTGAAGCATATGATATCTTAATCATTCTATCTTTCTCCTATTGTGTCTGTGGACACATTTTCTTAGAAATATGTAGGCCATGTGACACTGGAACTAATAACCTCTTGGATTGTTCCATACTAAATATTTTTAGTATCTAGTCAATGTATGTACCCTGACTTATTCCAAGCAGCCTTTTGGATCTATCACGAATGATCTTGATCCCTAGAATGTAGGCTGCTTCACCCAAGTCCTTTATGGAGAAACACTTGTTCAACCAGTCCTTAACTTACTGTAAGACTGGTACATTGTTTCCAATTAGCAATATGTTGTCAACATATACTACTAGGATAACGATCGCATTCCCATTAAACCGCTTATAAACACATGGCTCACATTCGTTCTTAATGAACCCAAATTCTTTTATGGCTTCATCAAATCGAATGTTCCATGACTTGGATGCTTTCTTTAATCCATAAATGGATTTATGCAACTTTCAAACCCGTTTGGCTTCACCTGGTGTCCAAACCCTTCTGGTTGTGTCATATAGACATCTTCCAGAAGGTTCCCGTTAAGGAATGCTGTTTTGACATCCATTTTCTAAATCTCATAGTCATGGTAAGTTTCTATGTAAAGTATGATTCTTATGGATTTAAACATGGAAACTGGCGAGACGGTTTCATCATAGTCAATTACTTGATGCTTTCTGAATCCTTTATCCACTACCCTTGCTTTATAGGTTCTAACTTGACCTTCCATGTCTAGTTTTCTCTTGATTACCCATTTGCTTCCAATAGGCTTTACATCAACTGGCTCATCGACCAGAACCCAGAATTGGTTCTGATACATGGAATCCATCTCAGAATTCATAGCTTCTATCCATCTTACAGATTCTGAGCCTTCTACCTGTAATGTCTCAGATTTTTCCGTTTATTACTTTAAATATTATAAGGAATTATTTTGAGACCGGGCGTGAATGTGGCACATCATTCCGAGGTCCAGTGATCCCGGAATGGTGGTTTGATTTTTTTTTAAGTTATGTTAGTTGGCGCTTGTGCGCGGTTGTGGCAGTTTCTAAATGAATGCCTGGATTAAAAATCTGAGGGCACCGTTGCGTCTGGGATGACGACTTTTCCTAAGAATGACTCCAACATCGACCAGCGCAGGTCGTCTGCAAAGTTTAATTTTGGGCATTTTAAAAAGGGGAAATACTTTAGAAGGAATAAAATAAATTAATGATTTATTTTATTATATTAAAAAATTTCCTTTTTTTAGCACGACCTAATCTTCCCCTATAAATGCATCTTTATGGAAAATTCACAGGGTTAGCCTCATAACCCTGCGAGTTGAGAGAGAGAGATTTATCTTGGAGCTTGGGCGGAGGATGATGCGTTGGAAAACGACGACGGATCAAAATCAAGAATTTTTGTGCCGACGTTGAAGGATCACGATGACAATGGCAGCGCGGCGCCTTCGTCAACGATCGATCCTTTCTAAAGGTATGGGTTGTTATTTCGATTTCTTTTCCCCGTATTTAAGTTTAAACGATGAACGCAGATCAACCACGAACAAGTTGATCTGCGGACTCGTACGTTTTTGCGGGAGGGATTTTCTTCGGGAAGATTATGGGGAGTTTATCCATGCTTATGTTGTTATTTATTCTTGCTCTGTTTAAGCCTATTAATGGGAGTTGATCAATTCCATGATGAATGATGGTGGATTTTTGTTCCTAAATTTGTTTATTTGGATTTTCTTCCTCCTTTTTCCCCGCGTGTTCTTCGCGTTCTTTGCAGGGCGACGAACAACGGATCATTGCGCATCTGTTCTGCGACGCAACGATCCCAAATCGAAGGTTCGACATCGCAACAACCTTGTGGAGGTGTGGCAACGATGGAGGACGATGAAATGGACCAGATCTGAAAGAGAGTTCTTCGAGCGTTCTTTGTGCGGGAAGATCGGAACACGTTTTTTGAGCCGATCGGAGGCCCGAAAACGTCGGAAGCGGCTTTGTGGTGTCGGGGTGACCAAAACCTGGAAGTTTTGCGGTGATCGGACAACCTGGTTGAGGATCGGAGTAGCACGGGAGGCCCGCCGTTGAAGATCATCATTTATAGAAATTTTCGAGAATACACAGCGTGTACTTCTGAAGAACACGCCGTGTAGTACTGGCGGCAACGGTTAGGGTTTCGAGGGAAGAGAAGAATCGCACGGCGTGTGACCCTGGTCACATGGCGTGTTGGACCTTCCCCGATGCTTAGCGTGTACTTTGGGTAGTACACGGACATGGGGTAATTTACATGGCTTCAGGCGGCACGACGTGTACAGCTTGGCAGAGGCGGCTACACGGAGCTCAGCGTGTATCCCGGGGAGACATGGACACGGGATGGAGTACACGACCGTGTACTCCATCACACGGCCAAACAAGGCCAGCAGTTCGGGTCACCCCATGTGCAGATTACATGGGTCGGAGTACACGGGTTGGTGACCGTGTACGGGCACATGGCCAGAGTACACGGAGCCAACCCCAGTTACCCAGACACGGTGTGTACTCCGTACTACACGCTGTGTACTATGTTTTTCTACACGACCAGCCTCACGACACGGGCCATTGTACACAGGCAGTACCTGGGGTCGGACAACACGGTGTGTATCATTTCTACACGCCGTGTACTTTTTGGAAAACGACTTGGTCCTTTTGTTCACCGTGCCTTAAACATATTTTGTTTGGGTTAGTGACCCTTCTTCTTGTTTCCCTAAGGGTCAGACATCTTTCCCTCATGTAGGAATTTGATCCCTTCAGCAGGACTTTCTGTGATAGAGTCAGGCATCCATCCAAGAGGCCTGGATCGAGATCCTCTATCCATTCTAGACCCTAGGTAGAGTCAGGCATCGACTTGACCAACTCCACCGGGCTTTGATCCTCTACCTAGCATGTGAATTCTGGATGAGTCGCGGTATCCTCCATGGCCCTGGTTGTGATCCTCATCTGTGTATCGAGATCTTTCCCACTCAGGAGTGTGTCTCCCATAATGAGTGTTTCTATCTATCGAGATCTTTCCCACTCAAGAGTGTGTCTCCCGTAATGAGTGTAACCATCTCTCGTGACGGTTCTCGACAAACAGTACTTCTCGGACGGACTTCATCAGTGCTATAAGACTCGTGGAGTGTGTTCTCACGAAATGAGTGCATCATGAAATCTTCGAACAGAATCCCTTACAGGCGTATGTTCTTGTGTGACTTGTCTCTAGACCACAGGTCTGGGTTTTGAGTATATCTGGGTTTTTTTATATGTTCTGCAGACATATACTACGCATAGCTGACTGTACCTTTACTTTGTTTACTGATTTGTGGTTTTCAGGGTCCTCTACTGGGTATTGTTATACTCACCCCTGCACGGGCTTTTCCCGCACGTCTGGAGTCTTGTGCAGATGAGAATCCTTTTGACAGAGTCCAGGGAGAACTAGGGTAGGACCGAGATTTCTGAGTTCCCTACAGGCCGAGGCGTTCTTACGGCCACGAGCAGCAGTCCCAGTACCTTTTGTGCCTGCAGGTTAGAATTTGCAGTTTTCAGACTCTTGTTTGTTTTCTTTTTGGTGGGATTGTATTTTTGGCCCAGTTTACTTTTATAGTACTCATCCTTTTGTCATACTCTTTTGGTTGGGTTTAATCGTATGCATGCATTTTTGTTCCTTAGTGTTTTACATTTCAGCATTTGTGGGCTTGGAGATGTGTGTGTGTGTATAGGTACTTAGGAAATGCCTCTCATGTTTGTGATATGCCTACTCGATGCTAGTCACCAACCCCTAGCCTATTGGAGGTGGGCTTGCGGAGTCATGGTGTGGGCCCCATTGGGATGGGTTGTGACAGAGTGGTATCAGAGGTGGTCGGTTCTACCTTAGGACCAAGAGTCTGTGAGTTTGGTTTGGGGAAATAGTATTAAGTGTTTCAGGTTCGGATTTTAGGCAAGAGACCCCAGTGTTGGTGCGGCGGCCGACGTATCCATACACCAGGACTCTGATAACCTACTTTTCAACCTGGTTCATGAAAACACTGGTTGCGGGGAAATAAAAGGTACATGCATCATATAGGAATGGGTTGTGTTTTCCATGTCCTTGGTGTCAGCTATCCAGATATACTCATTGACTGTGACACATCTTGTTTCTTTACAAGATGCCTCCACGATGCATACCTGCTAGGATTCAGCAGCATAATCACAAGGATGACCCCCTCAGTGACGAGGCTTCGATACAGGGACCAGCTCCCCAGGCGTTTCCACCAGGTGGTGCACCTGTTATACCACCACCAGTGGAGCAGCTAGTGGTACCTATAGTACCGACCGGCAAGGAGCGCAGGCTTAGCGCACTCCATGAGTTCCAGAGACAGAGACCCCTCAGGTTCTGAGGCGATCCCAACCCTCAGGCGGCTGAGGACTGTCTTGAGGCGGTGACCAGAGTTTTCCGTCTAGTGAGGACACTAGCAGACCATATGGTGATCCTAGGAGCGAGCCTTCTTCAGGGTTCGGCGGGATGATGGTGGAGTCTGACCACACAGACTCATGAAGAGGAGACTATTTCATGGACGGAGTTTGAGTGACTATTCAGGGAGGAGTTATCTCCAGATATGCTGAGATTTGTGTGCATCCAGGAGCTTCTCCAGCTTCAGCAGGGCAGTATGACGGTGGCTGACTATTCATCGAGGTTCACCAACCTCGCCAGGTACTCGATGGATATGGTCAGGGATCAATACTTCAGAGATCGGACCTTCGAGCGAGGTCTACGACATGAAATATGAGTTAGTGTCGTGCCTCTATGCATTTCGACTTATGTTGGAGTGCTCGAGCGGGCCTTGGTGATCGAGAGCTTCTTGGCAGAGTAGAGACAGCCGCCGACAGTCAGCAGCAGGCAGACAGGTGCAGAGACACCGGCAGCAGGGAGCCGACGTCAGGCATAGGGATCTGGATGTGGGAGACGTCATAGGAGGACCCAGGACAGGGGATCGAAAGTACAGGGCTCTCAGGATGGATCCAGTCAGCCTAGGGAGAAGAGATGATACACATGCGCCTGTAGGGGCATCTTGCTAGAGATTTCCCGACACGTCGAGCTGCTGACAGGGAAGTGGTGGATGGACCACCGAGTCAGAGGCAGAGAACGGAAAAAGCAGATCCGCTAGGCAGCGGATGTGGCAGAGGAGCAAGGAGAGCTACCGTTGGTGGCAGACGCTTCGACTTACTTCCACCACCACCCCAGGAGGTCCGCACCAGGCTTAGGGAGATGGGCGACAGGGATGGGGACAGCTATATGCGGTCAAGGCGTACGACCCAGGGGCTCCAGGGATGATTCAAGGTATGATATGTGTCTTTTCTACCTTAGCTGTCATACTCATAAACACAGGTGCCAGTCATTCCCTTATAGCTACGTGTCTTGTACAAAACCTCGAGATTCTAGTAGAACCGTTGACTCGATCCTTACGCTTAGAGACACCTACAGGAGGAGACTCAACGATCACACACCTTTGTAGACAGTGTGATCTTACCCGTGGAGGAGAGAGTTTCGGTTGGAACCTCTTGGTGGTAGCGTCGAGGCCTTATGATGTCATTCTTGGTATGGATTGGTTATCTTCGGTCCATGCCCAGATTGACTGTTTTAGGCGAAGGGTGTTGTGTGTCCGCCATGATGGAACGAGGTTTTCCTTTTTCGGAGAAAAGGAAACCCAGGAAGCATAGAATGGGCTCATACATAGGAGGGTGCAGCCTATCACTCATGAGTTGGATAGCCTTACTCTCGGAGCAGTAGATGTTGTGAGATCTCAGTTCCCAGCAGTGGTGGCGGAGTATGAGGACGTCTTTTCAGAAGATGTTCCAGGGTTACGACCCCACTTGGAAATTGACTTCTGCATCAACTTACACCCTGGGATGACTCCTATTTATTTTTCGGCATATCGTATGGCTCCCACAGAGTTTCGCAAGCTGAGGGTGCAGTTGGAGGATTTGCAGAGCAAGGGTTTCGTGAGACCCAGCGTTTCACCCTGGGCGGCCCTGGTCTTGTTTGCCAAGAAGGCCGATGGGAGTTTGAGACTGTGCGTGGATTGCCGGCGCCTGAACCAGGTGATGGTGAAGAACAAGTATCCACTAATGATAATCGATGACCTCTTCGATCAGCTAAGAGGGGCACAATGGTTCTCGAAGGTTGACCTCCGATCAGGCTATCACCAGCTACGAGTGCGGGATGAGGATATACCGAAGACAGCTTTTAGATGTCGCTATGGTCACTATGAGTACTTGGTGACTCCCTTTGGAATGACGAATGCCCCCAAAATGTTCATGGGGTTGAGGAACTGGATCTTCTATCCATACATGGACCAGTTCGTAGTGGTGTTCATCGACAACATCCTTGTGTACTCGGCGTCAGAGGAGGAGCACGCGAGACACATTCGGATGGTTCTGGACATACTTCGGGAGAACCAGTTTTATGGTAAGCTCTCAAAGTGCCAATTCTGGATTCGGGAGGTCCACTTTTTGGGACATGTCATCTCAGTAGATGGAGTAGTTGTGGACCCAGCCAAGGTGGAGGCTGTGTTAGCATGGGAGCCACCTCGGAGCATAACGGAGGTGCGGATATTCCTTGGGTTGGCAGGATATTACCGGATATTAATTCCTAACTTCTCTCGGATATCATCACTGATGATAGCCTTGACCAGGAAGGGGAAACCCTTCGTGTGGAAAAAAAAGTGCCAGCATGCTTTCGAGAAGTTGAGATAGAGTTTGACGACCACCCCAGTCTTGAGATTTCCGGAGGAGGGTGTCGGGTACGTAGTTTTCTGTGACACATCAAGGATCGGGCTCGGCTGTGTCCTGATACAGCGGCATGCAGTGATTTCTTATGGTTCTTGCCAGCTTAGGCCACATGAGAAGAACTATGCACCCCATGATCTCGAGTTAGCAGTGGTATCCTTCGCATTGAAGATGTGGCGACACTACCTTATGGGTGAGCGGTTCATTGTCTACTTTCACCATAAGAGCCTCAAGTACATCTTCTCACAGAAGGATCTGAATCTGAGGAAGAGGTTTTGGCTAGAGTTCCTCCAAGACTATGATTTTTAGATTATCTATACTCCTGGAAATGGGAACAAGGTGGCAGATACCCTTAGCAGAAGGTCGAGCTCACAGCTGTTCAGTGAGGCGACATAGCAGTTAGCCGCGTTACAGTTATCCTTCGTGGATAGAGAGGATAAAGCTTATCTACAGTCGATGGTTGTCACCCCTCCACTCTTACAGCGATTTAGGAAGGTACATCTTGGGGATGTCGACTGTGTGGCTTTACGTGCTCAGTTATCCACAGGACATACTCCTAATGGATATTCACAAGGTGGGGAGCACATACTTCTTTTTAGAGGACGCACTATTGTACCAGTGGAATTGCAGGAGGAGGTCCTGAGGGAGTTTCATATATCCCCTTTGGTTGTAGATCCCAGAGTGTCAAAGATGTACCAGGATATACGATGATGGTTCTAGTGGTCAGGCATGAAGAAGGCAGTAATAGAGTTCGTTTCTCGATGTCTCACATGCCAGCAGGTGAAGGCTGAGCACTAGGTTCCAGCGAGATTAGCTCACCCCCTGGAAGTTCCAGAGTAGAAGTGGGATGGAATATCGATGGAATTCGTGACGGTTTTACCACGGACATCCAAGGGGAAAGATTCCATCTGGTTGATCGTCGACCGACTCACCAAGTCGGCCCACTTCTTAGCTATCAGGGAGCAGAGTTCCGTAGAGATCTTGGGGCGCCTCTGCGTGGAGGAGATAGTTCGACTTCATGGAGTCCCCTCAACTATAGTCTCAAATCGAGATGCCTGCTTCACATCCCGGTTATGGAAGGGATTGTAGGAGGATTTTGGGACTCAGCTACACTTGAGTACAGCGTTTCATCCCCAGACGGATGGTCAGACGGAGAGGACCATTCAGGTTCTGGAGGACATGTTGCGAGCCTGTATCTTGGACTTTGGTTGTAGTTGGGAGGAACACCTACCACTGGTGGAGTTTGTGTACAACAACAGCTACCACTCCACCATTGGTATGGCACCATTCGACGCCTTTTATGGGAGACCCTTCCAGTCACCGCTTTGCTGGACCAACCCCGGAGAGTCAGCACTCATGGGTCCATAGTTAGTACGAGCTACTATAGAAAAGGTGCAGATCATCTGGGAGCGGATGAAGACTACACAGAGTCGGCATAAGTCGTATGCTGACATACGACAAAGACCTCTGGAGTTCGAGTAGGGAGACCACATCTTTCTTCGGGTCTCACCTCGACGAGGGTTGCGGAAATTTGTCCGAGGCGGCAAGCTATCTTCGAGGTTCAGCAGACCTTTCTAGATTCTGTGTAGAGTTGGTGAGGTGGCGTACTGCCTAGATCTACCACCACAATTGCATCATGTACATGATGTCTTCCACATGTCGCAGTTGAGGAGGTATGTGCATGACCCATCGCACGTCATCGACTGGGTCGAGCTGGACATCGAGGATGGAGTGACCTTTGCTGAGTACCCGGTGGAGATCGAGGATCAGCAGGAGAGGATCATTCGTGGGTGATCGATTCCCTTGGTGCGTGTCTGTTGGAAGCACGAGAATCTTCAAGAGAGCATGTGGGAGCGGGAGGCTCAGATCCGTTCCCATTACCCTCATCTTTTTTAGTAGCCCTCATTTTAGATTTACGGGGACGTAAATCCCCAAGGTGGGGAGAATGTAATGTCTTGGATTTTTCTGTTTATTACATTAAATATTATAAGGAACTATTTCGATACCGGGTGTGAAGGAGGAACATAATTCTGAGGTCCAGTGATCCCGGAATGGTGGTTTGAATTTTTTTTTAATTTATGTGAGTCGGCGCTTGTGCGCGGTTGTGGAAGTTTTTAAACAGATGCCCGGATTAAAAATATGAGGCCATCGTTGCGTCCGGGATGACGACTTTGCCTATGAGAGACTCTAACCTCGACCGTTGCAGGTCATCAGCAAAGTTTAATTTTGGGCGTTTTAAAAAGGGGAAATACTTTAGAAGGAATAAAATAAATTAATGATTTATTTTATTATTTTAAAACGTTTTCTTTTTCTTTTAGCATGACCTAATATTCCCCTATAAATGCATCCTTATGGAAAATTTGTAGGGTTATCCTCATAACTCTATGAGTTGAGAGAGAGATATTTCTCTTAGAGCTTGGCCGGAGGAGGATGCGTTGGAAAACGACGACAAATCAAAATCAAGAATCATTGCGCCGATGTTGAAGGATCACGACGACAACGGAAGTGCGGTGCCTTCATCAACAATCGATCCTTTAGAAAGTTAGGGGTTGTTATTTTGATTTATTTTCCCTGTATTTAAGTTTAAACGACAAACGCGGATCAACCACGAACAAGTTGATCCGTGGACTCGTACGTTTTTGCGGGAGGGAATTTCTTCGAAAGGATTATGGGGAATTGATCCATGCTTATGTTGTTATTGATTTTTGCTCCATTTAAGCCTATTAACGAGAGCAGATAAATGTCGTGACGAACGACGACAGAGGTTCGTTCCTCAATTTTTTTATTTGGATTTTCTTCCTCCTTTTTTCCCCACGCGTTCTTCGCGTTCTTCACGGGGCGACGAAAAACGGATCGTTGCGCATACGTTCTGCAACACAATGATCCCAAATCAAAGTTTTGACATCACAGTGACCTTGTGGAGGTGCGGCGACGATGGAGGATGATGAATTGGACCAGATCAGAAAGAGCATTCTTCGAGTTTTCTTCATGCGAGAAGATCAAAACACGTTTTCAGAGATGATCGGAGGCCAGAAAATGTTGGAAGCGTCTTCATGGTGTCGGGGCGACCATAACTTGGAAGTTTTGCGGCGATCGGATGGCCAGGTTGTGGATCGGAGCAACACGGGAGGCGCGCCGGTGAAGAGCGCCGTTTCTGGAAATTTTCCAGAATACACAGCGTGTAATTCCGAAGAACACGCCATGTAGTACTGGCGGCGGAGGCTAGGGTTTTGGGGTTAGAGAAGAATCACATGGTGTTTGACCCTGGTCACACGACATGTTGGACCTTCCCTGAAGCTCAGTGTGTACTTTGGGTAGTACACAGACACGGGATGATCTACACGGCTTCAGGCGGCACGGCATGTACAACTTGGTAGAGGCGGCTACGCGGAGCTCGGCGTGTATCCCAGGGGGACACGGACACGGGATGGAGTACACGACCATGTACTCCATCACACGGCCAGACAAGACCAGCAGCGCGGGTCACCCCGTGTGCAGATTACACGGGTCGGAGTACACGGGTTGGTGACCATGTACGGGCACATGGCCAGAGTACACGGATCCAACCCCAGTTACCCAGACACGACGTGTACTCCATACTACATGTCGTGTACTATGTTTTTCTACACGACCATCCTCACGACACGGGCCATTGTAAATGGGCAGTACCTGGGGTCAGACAACACGGCATATATCATTTCTACACATCATGTACTTTTTGTAAAATAGTTTGGTCCTTTTTTTCATCATGCCTTGAACATCTTTTGTTTGGGTTAGTGCCCCTTCTTCTTGTTTCCCTGAGGGTCATGCATCTTTTCCTCATGCAGAAATTTGATCCCTTCAGCAGGACTTTCTGTGATAGAGTCAGGCATCCCTCCGAGAGGCCCAAATCAAGATCCTCTATCCATTCCAGACCCTAGGTAGAGTTAGGCATCGACGTGACCAACTCTACTGGGCGTTGATCCTCTACCTAGAAGGTGAATTTTGGATGATTCGTGGTATCCTCCATGGCCCTGGTAGTGATCCTCATCTGTGTATCAAGATATTTCCCTCTCAATAGTGTGTCTCCCATAATGAGTGCTTCTATCTATCGAGATCTTTCCCACTCAGGAGTGTGTCTCACGTAATGAGTGCAACCATATCTCGTGACGGTTCCCGACAAACAGCACTTCTCAGACGGACTTCATCAGTGCTATAAGACTCATAGAGTGTGTTCTCTCGGAATGAGTGCATCATGGAATCTTTGAACAGAATCCCTTATGGGGGTATGTGGTTGTGTGACTTGTCTCTAGACCACGGGTCTAGGTTTTGAGTATATCTGGTTTGTTCTCTAAGTTCTGCAGACATATACTGCGCATAGATGATTGTACCTTTACTTTGTTTACTCCTTTGTGGTTTTCGGGGTCCTCTAATGAGTATTGTTATACTCACCCCTGCACGGGCTTTTCCCACACATCTGGTGTCTTGTGCAGAAGAGTATCCTTTTGACAGAGTCCAGGGTGGACCAGGGCAGGACCGAGCTTTCTGAGTTCCCTTCAGGCCGAGGCGTTCCTACGGCTACGAGCAGCAATCCCAATAACTTTTGTTCCTGCAGGTTGGACTTTGCAGTTTTCATACTCTTTTTTGTTTTCTTTTTGGTGGGCTTGTATTTTTGGCCCATTTTACTTTTAAAGTACTCATCCTTTCATCGTACTATGTTGGTTGGTTTCAGTTGTATGCATGCATTTTTGTTCCTTAGTGTTTTACATTTCATCATTTGTGGGCTTGGAGATGTGTTCGTGTGTACAGGTACTTAGGCAATGCCTCCCATGTTTGTGATATGCCTACTCGGTGCTAGTCACCAACCCCTAGCCTATTGGAGGCGGGCTTGCGAAGTCACGGCGTGGGACCCACTGGGATGGGTCGTGACACTACTACTTCCTTGTAGGATAGAGGTTCATCATTGTCCAACAATAATGATTCACCATCCTTGGTGACTAGGAAATCAAATCTCTCTAGTTCCCTTACCTCTCTTGAGCTCCTATGCAGTACTTGTGTTTCTAGAACCTCTTCCACGGGGACCTGTGGAAATTTTTCCTGTACCAACTTTTGTGTATCTTGAGCATCAAATTTGTCGAAGTCAATATTTCTCCCACTATCCTTTTTGAGGATGTTCTCCCTCTCAAGAAAGACGACTTGTCTAGCGACAATCACTTTCTTATCTGAAGGGTTATATAGGTAATATCCTTTCGTTTCCTTGGGATATCCTATAAAGATACACTTCGTTCCCCAGGGTGCTAGTTTGTTTCCTGAGAAGGCCTTAACAAATTCCTCACATCCCTATACACGTGTGTGTGACAAAATGGGTTTCTTTCCATTTCATAACTTGGATGGAATTCCGTTTTACACCTTAGTTGGTACTCTATTTAATGTGTATGCTACAGTTTGTAATGCATATCCCCAAAAGGATAATGGAAGATCTGCATGACTCATCATCGACCTCACTATGTCCAACAAGGTGCAGTTCCTCCTTTCACTAACATCATTCCACTGTGGTGTATAAGGAGGAGTGAGCTGAGATAGAATCGCAGACTCCCATAGAAGATCGATGAACTCTTGGTTTAGATATTCTCCACCTAGATCCGATCAAAGTTTCTTTATCTTATTACCAAGCTGATTCTCCACTTCATTCTTGAATTCCTTAAATTTCTCTAAGGACTCTGATTTATACCTCATTAAGTAGACATATCCATATCTACTTAAATCATCAGTAAAAGTAATGAAGTAAGAATATCCACCTCTATCTTCTACTCAAAATGGTACACATACATCCGTGTGCACCAATCCTAGAAGCTCTATGGCCCTTTCAGCCTGTCCACCAAAAGGCGGCTTGGTCATTTTACCTTGAAAACAACTGTGACATCTATCAAGTGGTTTTAGCTCAGTAGAGTCTAAATATCCATCTTGGTAGATATTTTTCAAGGGCTTCTCATTTACATGACTGAGACGGTGATTCCACAACTGGGTGATGTATGAGTCATGTGAGTTTGTTTCTTTATCGATTTCCAACACTTGGTTTTTGTAATTTAATACATAAAAACCATTATTTATATGTGTCGTACCATAACATACGTCGTTATTATAAAATATACAACCCTTATTTCCAAACATGAAAATAAATCCATCCAAATACAAACAAGATACAGAAATTATGTTCTTGGTAACACTAGGCACATAATAACAGTTATGCAAAACCAAAATCATCCCAAACGGCAATGAGAGGTGGTAATCACCAATAGCCAATGCAGTCATCTTTGTGCCATTGGAAACTCGAAGATCCGCCTCTCCTATGTCAATATTTCTAAATCTAATTGGTTCCTACATTTGAATATAGATGTGATCTCCACAAGCTGTATCTAATACCCAATGTGTAGAAATAAAAAGATTACACTCGATAACAAATGCACCTTTAGCATCCCCACGCTTCTGGGTGCAGTTCCTCTTCCAATGGCCTTTCTTGCCACATGAAAAACATATTGCCTCCCATTCCTTGCCATGCCTCTAGATCTTCCCCTTCTTGTAAGGACGACGCTCAGGGGCTTCAGACCGTTTATAAGTCTTTGGCTCCTTTTCCTTGTCCTTCCTTTTCTTATTCACCATAAGGATTGCGGGTTTGTCACGCCCCATGTCCTTATCTACCTGTATAATTAAGGTCATAAGTTCCAATAGACTCTTCTCATTATTTCTCATGTTTTAGTTGACAATAAATCTTGAGAAGTACTTGGGCATTGATGATAGGATGAGATCTGTATGAAACTCATCCGGGAACTTAATCCCTAAGATGTCCAGGCGTTCAATGTAGCCAATGAGATTGACTACATGAGGCCCAGCTGGCGCATACTCTCCAAGCTTACTTGTAAACAAATCATTGGAGATCTCATATCTCTTCTATCTCGCCTTCTCTTGGTACATATCCTTAAGGTGAGACATCATGCTATACATGTACATGTTTTCATGTTGCTTCAAGAACTCATTAGACATGGACGATAGCATGAAACACTGGACATTTGTGGCATCATCCATGTGTTTCATGTAAGGATATGGTTCCTCATCACTGGCCTCCTTTCCAGGCACAACTGGAATAGGCTCTTCCAGCACATACAATTTCCTTTTGTGGTGAAGGATGATGCGTAAAAGCCTCTGCCACTCTTGGAAATTGGTGTCAGTGAGAAGGTTTTCCTTCTTGATTATGGTTCACAATGATATGTTTGAAGTCATTTTTCTTGTCGTTTCTACAAATTAAGATGAGAAAAGATTTATTACTTTATTAAAAAAATGAGAAGAATAAATAAATTAATACTTATTAGTCTCCCACTATTTTATCGAAATCTAATAGCCCTCACCATTGACTTCAGAATATTTTATTTCCTGAATATTCTAGTGGCAAGGATCCATATTTCCCTCCGAATACCCCAACTAGGGTTGGTCAAGCAACTTTAAGGGTTTTAGGTAGGCATTCCAAATTCCAACTGCATTAACTCGCAGCTCCTTGATCCGCTGAGTGGACTCCCCAATCCTAAAATCATTTTATTTTGGATTTCATCAACCTTTGCCTCTTGGTCACACCAAGTCCTGTTGTGGAAGTCAACCCTTGATGCGAACCACGTCAAGTCAACCCAAAACCTTGAATTATAATTCCCCGATAATTGAAAGCACCCCAACTAGGGTTGGTCAAGCACTTTGAACTATGGTTCGATTCTAACCAATATTATGGATGGCTATACCGACTTAATATTTCTTTGAGAGATTTTATCCCTATACATAAATTTCCAATTTATTATCTTTTATTACATTCTTGTTAATATTAAGTGGGATATACTTAAGTGATTAACCATGTCTAAGATAATATTTACGTGTAAGATGGTTTTATTTTAGTTCCATCTTGCATGCTCGTTTAATTCATTAATTGCGTGATCGTGACAACACACCCATAATAAATAAACCATGCAACTGACAAAAATAAAATAAATGGTATGATCGTGATCTTTTTCTATTGGTTAGTTTATCTAGCAGTTGATAAACTAACCCAAGACCTAGTGGAGAAACACCTTGAACCTTTCGGGTTCGTGTTTACATATTTCCACCTATCCACCTTTGTATCTCCTTGGATTGGTTTCGCCTTGGCTCCTGACTTGAGCCGCCTCCACTATCCTGGGAGCTCCATTGATTACATATGAATTTATCTCACAAGAAGGTGAGGGGTAAAAAGGGGTTTTTACATAAAAGAATCATTGGGAGCGTAGGACCTACATATTAATGAGGATATGGCTCGCAGGACAACAAATTTAATTTAAATAAATAAATTAAAAGAAACCATACACATACAAAGGTCCTGGTCTAGCTCATGATCATTCATACATGCAATGATATTTACGCCTAAATAAAACTAGCATTCAATTCTTTAATCGTTCTTGTTTAAGATAAATCACGCTCGAATCAATTAATTATCTTTAATTAATAAATCCTTTTATCTTAAACCCTTTTTCTGAAATTCCTTGAGATTCTCATCCATCATAATTTTAAATAAATTAAAATTATCCTTGTACGTAACTTGTACCTAGGAGGCAAATCGGTTAATTCTCATTCATTATGTAGATGTTAAATTAAGCACATATATATATAACACCTATCACGTGTTGTGCCTTAGCTATACTCCTACACCATGGTACACGTCTCAAGGGTTTTTATAAATAATAATAAATTTTAACAAATCTGGGTAATTTGGGTGAGTACACGGTGTGTAGTTCCGACTACATAGTATGTACTTTTCTTCACCTTCCATCTGAAGTACACGCCCAGGGACACGGTGTGTTAATGTACTTTGGAAATTTTTGGAGTACATGGCGTGTTCAGTGGGACCCACGCCGTGTAGTTTCCACATTACACGATTTCCATCCGGGCAAGCCGTGTACGGGGTACACGGTCCAACCCTAACTCGAAGGGACTACAGGTCGTGTTCTGTTGGACCACACGGTGTGTAATACGGAAACTGTGTGCCACCTATTCCTGGTCAACACACGGTGTCATAAATGACTTAGATAGGATCAATACACGGCCTGATTTGGAAGACCAGTCTGATGCATGAACCTAGACTACACGGCGTGTACTTTCGAATACACGTCGTGTATTCTCATGTTGTATAGTCAGGAATGTTTGGATCCTCTCGATGAGATCCTCTATTTTATTTTAATCAAAAATTAAAAGAAAAAGTTCGTTTCTGTATGGTGAACGAGAAACGATAGACGGGGAACAGATCTCAAGATTCAGATTTAAAGAACGATTAACTTGAATTGAAACAACTAAATTATTAAATGCGTAAATCACCAACAAAAAACTATGTAATTATAATCAATGATATAACCTCTCTTTGAAACCACTTGTAGGTTCCGGGCGCAGCGAAAGCACATTGGTGGGAGTGCCAAACTTTAATTTTTTGCGTTAAACAACATTCAAACCGAGATCTGTCACGATATAAAATGTCGGATCTTCAGAATAGAATGAAGAAAGAAGAACAAAAGATGGAGTCTCGGAACCATAAATATATGATCATCATATGTTGGTTATAATTAATTTAATTAATTCATAACAATTACCTTGGTTGAATTCTTTCTTCGTTGATTTCTCCGGTCACGATCTGATGTGATCCGTCGTTTCATCATAGAATCCAAGTATAGTATTCCTCTAGCGGTGATCCACACATGATCCAAATATCTCTGGACGCCACCAAAGGGATCTCCAGGTGCTATCTCGGAAGAACCTTTGCTTACGATGTCCGCATTCGATCACCTTGATCTGATGGAGGAGGATCTCTCTCGGTCTTGAGAGCGTTCTTGGAGGAAGGAGTTCTTTCGGCATTAAAAGAACTCTCGAAAATTGTTGTGCACAAAGATTGGGGAAAAGTGTTGGGGTTGTGAGGATATTCATAATCGGGTTTGAGGTTATAGAGTTATGAAAATAAATAAACGCGTTAAGTGTGTTATTTATTTCATTAACTCTTATTGAAAACCCCCATGTCGAATTATCAATTTCTTGACATGCACCCACACTGATTATAATAAATATCATTTAATAAAAACAATATTACATCCTCAAAATCCCGACTGGAAAAACTACACGGCGTGTAATCATTAATACATGACATGTACTCGTTTTCCATAAAACTACATGGCGTGTATATTTAATATACTCGGAGTGTACTTATATTTTCTATTTTCCTTTATTTCCACCACCACATTTATTAGTCCTTGAGTAATGGATATTCATTTGTTAAATAAATGTAACTACATTACTCAAAAATAGATATATATTATTTCTCCCACAATATATTCTCTAGAATAACTAGTGTTGAAATAAATGAAATCAGGCATACTTAAATTATTATTAAACCACAGTCGGGAATAATATTTATTTAACTTGTTAAATTAATACTTAATTGAGATACATGGACACACTTAGTGTGTGACCCTCTAGGCCCCATTCTCAGTGGCATTAGGCAGAGCCTACCTAAAGTCCTAGGTTAGCGTCTAGAAACATGCCAAGGAACCCATAGAGAAAGAAGTTAATGCCGCAATGATGTGTCACCTCCTACGAACATTTATCGTGTAATATAATCCCTTTGTCAAAATATCTCGAATCCAGCGGGTTGCATGCTAGTGCCATCAACCCATGTGCTCGATTATTCTTTCTTTGACTTTACGGAATTAAACTCGCCCATACCTTACCATGGCCATGGATTTATTTAGGATATATCAATTCCATCAAAGGGAATAAGATATCTACATCCGTTATGGAACAGAAGGGACAAATCCTTTCTCACATTATCTATTAATGCAGTATTACTCAGGACGCACCCATAGTATCCTACCTCGCTGCAAACAGTGTGTCGTCACAGTTTTCGTCAATATATCTAAATGCGTGAGTTGTAATACACATTAATAATAATCTTAAAGTATAATGACCAATACACACGTCCACAGATAGGAACATCCAATTACACTATGAAATGTGGATTTTCTACTGGCGGGTCTCATTCTCATAATATCCTCGTGGATATTACCAAGGGCGCACACCATGAGAAGGTGCCTCAATATTTTATGAGTCCTCACCCCTAATGGCCTGTATTATTTTTTTCCCTCAAATAACATCATCCGTCCATAGAACATATATTCAAGAACATTGTTATGGAACTTCTGGGTTCTCATCATAGCAGGGATCCGATATGACCCTTTAAAGAAATAGCTGTCCTTAGGACATTATCACATGCATTGTCACGTAGAAGAACAATCAAGATGTGATAAGGTATTTATTAATGAATAAAGTATAAAGTAGTTGGTTCTAAGGCACCAACTCTAACATATTTAAATACATAAATCTTGATCATTTCAATTATTTTTTTATTTTTTTATATACATAAGTTTCTGGTACACATTTTTTGGTTGAAAATTTACAACATCATTGTTTTTTTGTGACTATTTCTTTATATTCATTGTTTTCAGGTATGGAAATTTCTTTAGATATATCAATTAAAAAATATTTATACTTTATTTTTGTTATGAATAATAAAAAAATTTACTTTAAAAAAATTAAAATTAAATGCCTATAGATAAAATTACACATTTTTTGACATGGGTCAACTCTTCCTTTTTTGTATTAATTTTTATATTTTTTAGTTTAAGTTACACTTTTTTGGTTGAAAAATCATGAAATTGGTATTTTTCTATGAGTATTTATTTGTATTCAAAATTTTATAGGTATGGAATTTTGTTCATCCATGTTAGTTAAAAGAATAGATATAATTTTATTTCTATTGTGAATAATCAATATTTTTTACTTCTAACACCCATTTAATTCTAGTCAAATATTGGAAAAAATAATTTTAATTTTTTAATTATTGATCATTTATACCTTTTTTATATTAATTTCTATATTCATTAGTTTTATTTATGCATTTTTTGTTGAATGTAAGAACAAAACCTTTTTTGGACATGTCACAGGCTCGTTTAGAGATATTCTTTTTCCTTGTGTTGAGTATAACTTGTTTATGTCTTAACTTGGGTGTATTTTGGTGGAATTTAGAGATTTACAGAAGAAGGATAGAATTTTCATTGTTTGTGCATGGTTTATGAATAGTTAAACTAATTTTATAACATAAGTGCGAAACATGTTGCACGGTTTGCGCAATGTTAGTACCAACCATGCCACTTGGCCTATAAAACAGTGCATGTGAAAAATAAAGTTAAAAATTTTAGTTTAAAAATTCATGAAACCCCTATATTAACCCCAAAACAACCCTAGCTCAACCCAAATAAAAATCTCTCATTTTTTGAGGCTCCTAGAGGGTTTCCAAAGGCTTCCAACCTCCTTTCCTGGTGATTTGAATCCCATTTATCAGATCTGCATCTCTCCGTGTATGTTTTTTCTTCCCGATTGATTTTCCGTCTCACCTCTGTTCTTATCTCATTCTTCAAGGGAAGTTATTCCCATTTTTATTGGATCTAGATACAAATTTGGGGGGTATATATCCATGATTATTGTATCTAGATTTACAATTAATGGATCTCAATGTTTTCATTCTTATATTTAGGTTTTAGATTCAGATATCATTCTATGTCGTTATTCTACAAAAATTAGGGATATTTGTTGGTGACTGTTCTTCACTTCTCTTGAGGTAGGGGAACTAAAATTCAAATCAAATATTATTGATTAAAATTATGTGTATTTAATTTTATAATTGTTATTTTATGTTTAGAAATTGTCTTTCTGATTATATTAACTAATTTTGTGAATTTAATAATTAAGGGAAAATAAAAAATCTAGATATTGGGATTTTAGATCCTAAATAATTAATTTTTCAATTAATTATAGAGTTATTGAAATTTTTGAACTTGATTAATTAATTTTATAATTTATGAATTGGAATGGTTGGAATTATGAAAGTGTGATTTGAAATAATTCATTGTTGAATTAATTATAGCGAGATAAATATTGTTGAAATTGGGTAATTAATTGTGGGATTAATTATTGTTTTATTGAAGTTGTTGAATTGGGATAATATTTTTAGAATTAATTATTTTATATTTTTATGGTTATTGTAATAATTGATAGAGAAAATTTAATTCAGGAATTAATTGGAGATATTGAATTGATAGAGTTGGAATAATTAATTGAGGAATTAATTGGGGATATTAAATTGATTGAGTTGGAACCATTAATTGATGAATTAATTGGGATTGTTGAATTGTTAAGTTGAAATAATTAATTGATGAATTAATTATGGGGATTTTTTATTGGGAATTTAATTAATTAATTGAGTAATTAATTAATAGAATTGAATGAGATTAATTAATCATGGGATTAATTAATGGAAATTGATGGGATTAATTAATTGATGAATCAATTAATGCGAGTAATGTGATTTTTTAATTTTTGACTTAAATAATTGAATGAATGGGATTAATTAATTGATTAATTAATTAAAATAAAAACTATAAATAATTAATTGTGAAATAATTAATGCAATTGATATGAAAAATTAATTGGTGAATTAATTGAAGGTATTGGAGGTGATTAATTAATTATGGAAATAATTAATGAAAATGATTTAGAATAATTATTTCATTAATTAATTAGTGGGAATTGATATGTTAATGAAATTGAATGAGTTATATTAATTAATTGGTGAATTATTTAATGATTATTATGGTGTTAATGCAATTGAATGAGTTAAATTAATTAATTAGATAATTAATCAATGAGGATTTTTGTGTTAATGAAATTGATATAATTGGATAATTAATTGAAGAATTATTTATGAAATATTGAGATTTGAGAATTTTGATAATTAATTGTGGAATTAATTATGAAATATTGAGGTTTTTAATGAGATAATTAATTATGGGATTTTGAGTTTGTGGGTGTTTATTAATTAGTAGATTAATTTATTAATGGAAGTATTGTGATAAATAAATTGTGAAATTAATTAATGGAGTTTACATGAAGAATATATTGGTGAATTAATTGAAGGGATTTAATGTGCTTAATTAATTGTGGAAATAATTAATGGAATTTACATATGAAATTAATTGGGAATTAATTGAAGGGAAGAGATGTGATTAATTAATTATTTGATTAATTAATGAAGCCAATGTTATTAATTTATTATAGAATTAATTAATGAGAGTGACATGATTAATTTATTGATGAATTAATTAATGTAAGTGATGTAATTAATTATTTTTTGAATTAATTAAAGGAATATAAGTGAATAATTAGTTGTGGAATTAATTATGAGATATTTGGATTGTGGGTTGATTAATTATTTATTGAATTAATTAAATTATATTGTTATGTTTATACAATCATTGATTGAATAATTAATTGATGAATTAATTATGAGATATTGAAATGGTGTATTGAGATTATTAATTGATGAATTAATTATGATATATTGAAATAGTTGTTTGAGATAATTAATTATGGAATTAGTTATGACATATTGGAATAGTTGATTGAGATAATTAATTGTGTAATTAATTATGAGATATTGAAATAGTTTATTGGAGATAATTAATTGATGAATTAATTATGAGATATTGAGATTTTGAATTGAGATAATTAATAATTGAATTAATTATGGTTTAATGATTAATTAATTATTGTATTAATTAAATATAATGATGTGATTAATTAAATTGGGAATTAATTAAATGGAATTATGTGATGATTTTTTTTTGAATTAGTATTGAGATTGAGATGATTAACAAATTGTCAAATTAGTAAAGGGGTTGATGCATAAAATGAATTTTTGAATTATTTTTTTGAGTTAATGAATGGTAACGAGGTAATTCATTGGTGTGAGATAAATAATGGTAACATGTTCATTCAATTGTGTGAATTAATAAAAGGTAACATGGTAATTAATTTGAAATAAAGAATGAAAAAATGGCCATTCAATTGTGTGAATTAGTGAATGGTAAAATGGTCATTCATTTGAAATAAATAATGGTAACATGTTTATTCAATTTTATTAATTAATGAATGGTAACATAGTTATTAATTTTTGTGAAATAAGAATGGTAACATGGGCATTAAATTGCATGAATTAATGAATTGTAACATGGTCATTCATTTGTGTGAAATTGAGAATGGTAACATGGATATTCTGATACATGATATCCCTTGGGGATAAGAATCCTTCACAAGCTGAAGCATGTATTTAGATATAGTTTTATATAGGAACCCAAGGGGTTATGTAGTTAGATAAATATTAATTGATAATGTGATAACTGTTTACTTATGAATTATAATTATTTCTTCATAAAACTACATACACTATTATTTTACTGGATATTGTTTTAGACACTGTTGGTGGTGGCCTACTGAGTTGTAAGAACACCCTGCTCAGGCTGCCTGATCAGCACCTGAATGAACTTTATTGATGCAGGTTTAGTCAAAGGAAAAGGCCCTCTATTGGATAACTAGTTGGGGATGGATCTTGAATGAGGGAACTGAATGTGGTTTGAGAACCTACTGAGAGTTGTTAGTGTTTTCTTTTGGTTCTCATTTTAGACACTAAACACATAGTTTGGCATGAAATGTTTTATAAATTTAGTTGGATATTGTATTTTGTGATTTGTTTATCTTGATATATTGTTATTGTTTACAATTATATATATGTTTCCTCTATTGTTTGTTATTTCCACTAGATTTTACTCTAAAAATGAGGGTATAGTCTTCCAATTATTGAATTATCAGACCCTCACTACTAGTCGACAGCCTATGGCATATGGGGAGATGCGCTTGAGGTCATGTGACTAACCATCTTGGGGCACTGGTGTGTGGAACCTGGGTTGGGACATTAAAAGGCTGTATCAAAGCCCATTTTTCTTTTCTACTTATTTTGAATTAATATTTGGGAAAGTAATACATGATACTAGGAAGAGTAGGGTCCTGGTTATGAGATCGTGCATGGGAGTAGTTGCCCCATGTATGGAGGAGATCCTGAGTGCCTAGGGTGGGATTGTTGTTATTTCTGTTTTCTATTACAATTGAATATTATTTCACATTGGGTGATGCACTTGTTGTGTGATGTGATTATTGTTTCAATGATTTGTTGATAATTTCATCATGGTTTAGTATTACATTAGAGTTGAGTCTGCATGTATCACTCTAGGAACTCATAATTATTTTGTGACATGCATCATTTTAGGCACACATGAGAAAATGGGTTTTGGGTAAGATGTTAAACTCAAACTGATTTCTTGTCTTATGGAATTCAATTGAAGGAGGTTTCTAATATGAAATCAAAATTTGTAAAATTAGTAAAGAATAGAATGAATTGGTGTTTAAATGAGGAAATGAAATAAATAGAATTTGGTTAATCTTGTTAACTAGGACCTAGATGTAGGATATTTAAAGGTTGAGATAATTCCTTGGTTTTGACTGTGTGGTGGGAAAAGGGGGGAAAGACTAGTTATTGTTTTTTATAAATCCATCTTTATAACCATGTTAATGTTGTGGTTTAATAATAATTTGTGTTGTTCATTTGTCCCTTGATATGGGTATTTTGGGTAGTGATAATTCCCTAGTTTGAAAACTCAGTTATAGGTTTTTCTAGGGACCATCTAGCTTTGAATCTTATAGTGAGATATTGGTGGGCAGGGAAGCCTGAGAACTTCAAAAAAAATAAGGTGTTTCTGTAGTGGGAGGTAAAATCAGTGATGGAGGAATTGTGGTGGTGTTCACCAATGAATTATTAGTGTACTTTTAATTAATTGAAGATCACTTCCCCTAATGTGAAATCATCTTGGGTACACTAAGAAAGCTTTGTCTTTACACCTAGATACCATAATATGTTTTGGTTGTATACGGTGCCCCTTAGAGGATGTGCGTATGAAGTGTTACAAGTGGAGATGGATGGTGGGAGGTACTCCATCAACAGTTTATAAAGGAGAAACTTATAAGAATCATGTTTAAATTACTTAGGGAAAGTATAGGTGGGCCTTGGAGGTGGTGTATGTATGTCCTTACAGACAATTTTTGAGATCGATGCATCATTTGAGGAGTATCTGATGAGTTTGTTAGATAGAATTGATAAAGTGTTGTGGGGAAAGACCGTACATATAGTTCATGTATTATAGATACATGGATAGGTAGGAAGAAACTTGGGAGATATAAATTAATGTGAGGGCTCTATGGCTGGATACTTTTGACTTGGAATCTAAGAAAAGTTTGGTAGTACAGCTCGAGGATGAGCTGTTACATGGTATATAGATTGTAAGATCCCAACCTTTTTCAAGAGATGTCATGGGATTGTTTAGAGGCATTCATTTACATTTCATTGATTATAACATGTTTTGTTCCTAACATTGGTGATTTTGGGTGGATGTTAGAGAATTATGGAAGGAGGAGAGGATTTTCATGGTTTACGCATGGTTTTCACATGGATAAAAAAATTGTGCAAGGGGTTTCATGGTTTGCGCATGGTTTTCTCATGGTTAAACTAAGTGTGCAACCGGGTTACATGGTTTTCACATGGTTAAACCAAGTGTGCAGCCTAAGTGTGCAACATGTTTCATGATTTGTGCATGGTTAGTACTAACCATGCAACTTGGCCCAACAAACCACGAAAGAAAAAAAAATAAAGTTATGAATTTTAGTTTTAAAATTCACAAAACCCATATATTAACCTCAAATAGACCCTAGCTCGACCCAAATCAAATTCTATAATTTTTTGAGGCTCTTAGAGGTTTTTAAAAGGCTCTCGACCTTCGTTCTTAGAGATTCAAACCCCATTTCTCAGATTTTCATCTCTCCTTGTATGTGATTTCTTCTCGATTGATTTATCATCTCACTTTCGTTCTTATATCACTATTTAAGGGAATTGATTCCTTATTTTATTGGATATAGATCCATATTTGGGGGATCAAGATCTAGGATTGATGGATCTAGATATAGTATTAAAGGATATTTATTTGTTCTATCTTGGATTTAGGTTTTATATCCATATCTTATTATACATCATTATTCCACACAAATTGGGGATATCTGTTGATGACTGTTTGTCACCATTCAGGAGGTAGGTGGTGTAAAATTAAAATCCCATAATCTTGATTACAATTATATGTATGTAATTTTAGAATTGATATTAGATGTTCGACAATTTTGTTCTTGATTAAATTAATTAATTAAGAGAAAATGAGAAATTGGTATATTGGGATTTTAGATCATGAATAATTAATTGTTAAATTAATTATGGAGTTATTGAGATTGTTGAACTTAATTAATTAATTTCAGAATTAATTAATGGGAATGGTTGGTATTATGAAATTTTGATTTTAAATAATTAACTATTTAATTAATTATGGCAAGATAGAGATTTTTGAAATTGGATCATTAATTGTTAGATTAATTATTTTTGTATTGAAGTTTTTGAATTGGGATAAAAATTGTAGAATTAATTATTGGTGATTGTCACAATTATTTAATTAATTGAGACAGAACAATTAATTGGGGATATTTAATTTATTGAGTTGGAATAATTAATTGAGAAAATAATTGGGGATATTTAATTGATGATTTGGAACCAATAATTGATGAATTAATTAGTAATGATGAATTATTAAGATAAAATAATTAATTGATGAATTAATTATGGATATTTTTTTATTGTGAATTTAACTAATTAATTGAGGAATTTATTAATGGAATTTAATGAGATTAATTAATCATGGAATAAATTAATAAAAATTGATGGGAATAATTAATTTATGAATCAATTAACATGAGTAATATGATTTTTTAATTGGTGGGTTAAATAATCTAATTGATGGGATTAATTAATTTATTAATAAATTAATATAATTATTGTGATTAATTAATTAATGAAATTGATGTGAAAAATTAATTTTTGAATTACTTGAAGGGGTTGAAGGTGATTAATTAATTTTTGAATTAATTAACGGAAATGAATTAGAATAATTAATTAGTGAATTAATTAATGGGGATTGTTTTGTTACTGTAGTTGAATTAGTTAGATTAATTTATTGGAGAATTAATTTATGGGGATTATTGTATTAATGAAATTGAATGAGTTAAATTAATTAATTGGAGAATTAATTAATGGGGATTGTTGTGTTAATTAAATTTCTAGAATTAGATAATTAATTGATGAATTAATTGTGATATATTGAGGTATGAGAATTGGGATAATTAATTGTCGAATTAATTATGAAATATTGTGGTCGTAAATGAAATAATTAATTGTGGGATTAATTATGGGATTTTGAGTCTGTGGATGTTGATCAATTAATTGATGAATTAATTAATGGAATTAATGTGATAAAATAATTATGAAATTAATTAATATAATTTATGTGAGTAATTAATTGGTGAATTAATTTAAGGGATTGAATGTGTTTAATTAATTTTGGAATTAATTAATGAAACTAACATGTGTAATTAATTGGGAATTAATTAAATGGAAGTTTTGTAATTAATTGATTATTGGATTATTGATGAGAGTGACGTGATTTATTTATTATAGAGTAAAATAATAAGAGTGTTTTGATTAATTAATTTGTGAATTAATTAATGGAAGAGATGTAATTAATTAATTTTCAAATTAATTATTGGAATAGAGGTGAATAATTAATTGCTGAATTAATTATGGGATATTGGGATTGTGGATTGATTAATTAATTTTTGAATTAATTAATGTAGATTATTGTGTTTATACAATAATTAACTAGATAATTAATTTGTGAATTAATTATGGGATATTTAAATAGTTTATTGAGATAATTATTTGATGAATTATTTATGAGATATTGAAATATTTTTTTGAGATAATTAATTGTGGAATTAATGGTGATATATTAGAAGAGTTGATTGAGATAATTAATTTTGTAATTAATTATGAGATTTTTAAATATTATATTTGAGGTAATAAATTGATGAATTAATTATGAGTTATTGAGATTGTAAAGTGAGATAATTAATTATTGAATTAATAACGGGTTAGTGATTAATTAATTGCTAAATTAATTGAAGGTAATGATGTTCTTAATTAATTGGGGAATTAATTAAAGGGATTTATGTGATAACTAAATTTTTAATTATTAATGAGATTAAGATGGTTAAAAAATTATTTAATTTTTAACGGGATTGATGCAGATAATGAATTTCTGAATTATTTTTGTGATTTAATGAACGGTAACATGGTAAATCATTGAAGTGAGATAAATAATGGTAACATTGTCATTGCCCGAATGGCCCGAAGGCCTCTTTTTTATTGATTTTTGATAACCCCCCTTTTAAGGGATAAGGGGGAACCCTTACAAGGCCTGTAGGATATTTAGGTGATTACATTGCTCGTAGGCTTGAGAGACATTACATGACCCGAAGGTCTTAGGGAATTCAACCAAACTATAACTACAATGAACTGCCCCTTCCCAATATCAACATCATGTTGGTAGCTCTCCATTTTTTGCATGGTCATCTGGCTAATCATCCCATGCAAGCACAAGATAGTTCTAATGGCATATCCAGACCCTCTCATTCTTTCCCAATCCATTTTTTCTACTCTAGTGAGTGCGCCTACTCTGAATCCTCCTCTAGGGATGCTCCTTTCTTATAGAGTCTGTCTAGGGAAACTGCATATGGCCCGAAGGCCTTGAGGTTGCCCAAAAGCCTTAAAGGTGGCCCAAAATCTCTATTGACTCGAAGTCCTGGATGGACCGAAGGCCTTACGAACTCCAAGCCCAAACTGGTGGCCCAATGTGAATAGTTCCTAACTGCTACAGTACCAAACAATACCTACTATAGTAACTGATACAGTAACTACTACAGTACCCACCCATTTTCTACCGCAGTACTACAATAGTACTGCTACAGTTCCCCCAAGAAATATGCCTCTGCCTGGTTTCAAACCTCGGTCTCGTGGATGCACTTAAGGATACCTCACCAACTGGGTTAAGGCTCATGTGTGTAACATGGTTATTCAATTGTTTGAATTAATAAATGGTAATGATAACATGGTTATTCAATTATATGAATTAATTAATGGTGACATGGTAATTCATTTCAAATAATAAATGGTAACATTGTCATTCAATTGTGTGAATTAAATGAATAGTAGCATGGTCATTAATTTGTGTGAAATAAGAATGGAAACATGGTAATTTAATTTTGTGAATTAATGAATGGTAACATGGTCATTAATTTATGTGAAATATAGAATGTAACATGGATATTCAGATATGTGTTATGCCTTTAAGATATTTCAGATTCTGGTACGGGCTGAAGTAGGTATTGAGATATGGGTGTCTATAGGAACTCAAGGGTGTAAGTAATTAAATAAAGATTAATTTATAATGTGATAACCATTTACTTATTCATTATAATTATTTCTTTATACAACTGTATAAAATATTATTTGAATTGATATCGTTTTTCACACCATTGGTGGTGGCCTACTGAGTTGTACTCAGACCCTACTTGGGTTACCTATTCAGTACCCAAAAAGACTTTCTTGAAGCAGGATAGGTCAAGGGAAAAGTCCATGTGTTTTATAGCTAGTTGGGGATGGATCTCTAATGAGAGAACAAGAGCTAGTTTGTGACCCTACTGGGAGTTGTTAGTGTCTTTATTCTGGATTTCATTTTATACACATTACACATACATTAATATGGAATGTTTTATGATTAAGTTGGATATTGTATTTCCTGCTTCGTTTATCTTGAGATATTAGTATTTTTTATGATTATATATATTATTCCACTATTTTGTATTATTTTTGCTAGTTTTTACTCAAAAAAATGAGGGTATAGTCTCCCCATGATCAACTTATTAGACCCTTGCTGCTAGTTGGAAGCCTCTAGCATATGGGGAGATGGGCTTGAGGTCATGTGACTAACCGGGTCGGGCACTGGTGTTTGGAACCTAGGTCTGGATATTACATTGTAGATGTAAACACCATTATTTTATTGTGATAATTTCATCATAATTATAATTTTCGGGAATTCACTTTTCTTCAACTATATTAGTTAACTTAATAGATATATTATTATTTCAATTATGAATAATTAAATTTCAACATTGAAAAATGATTTTATTTTTAATCAAATATTGGAACACAAAATTTCATTAAAGTAGCATGCATTTATTTAAATTACATACACATAGGTAGAGGAGCATTTACCTTGGTATGTGTATGTTTATTCATATAAATAGTTCTACAATAATTAAATTATTTAATGAAATTAAACTAAATTTTTTCAAAAGTATTTATATATCTTATTTTTATCTAGATAACATAGCATCAAAAGTTATTAGACATGGGATTACATTTTTACTAAAATATTCAATTTCTTGTGAGGATAAAAGGGTTCCCCATGAATTTAATGATATCAATAATCTGATAGGCCTAAATGTGAAGTAGTTTAGGAGACTCATGGACCTGTAGAGTTTATGAAAGTTCATAAAATTATATCAAAATTTTTGGAGAATTTAATAGATGATAAAGGATTAATTATGGGAGTCTTTATGAAAAAATATCTAATATATTTCACTTTTTTCTCAAATTATTCAAATATAATATATTTTACATGATAAACGTTAGATCTATTAAATTAAAAATGTAATTCTACATTACCGATATGAAAGAAATTAAGAATATGTGGATGTATATTGTGAAAGTTATATAGAGGTATTTTAATTACAAATTCACTTCAATTTCTATTTTCAGAATGAAATATAATGTAAATAAATGAATCAAATATGGTTTTTAGATGAAGAGACATGGGAGGGGTTTCTCATTAGTCAACATGAGGAATCCTTACTTTTTTGATAATTTTTGTTTATAAAATCCATTTTAAAAGTATATATTAAATTATTGGTGTATTATTAATTAATTATTATATAATAAGAACCCAATATATCTCACCATAATATTTAGTTACAGAATTTTTACCGTCATACTTTATCACACATAGGTAATCCTTTACTATAGGAGAAAATGATTGTTGAAAACCTTAATGAATTAAGTGTTAAATCTATTATATTCTCTGAAGACATTTAATTCAATCATACATATACCCACACTTTACCTGAGAAAACAAAAAAAGGATGAGAATGAGGAAAAGGGGAAGTTTCTCATTGATCCATCAAAATAGGTTTCCAATAAGATTATAAGAAATTAATTATCATTTTTCTTGAAAAATATTATTTTTTAAATACATTATAATTAATATAAAATTTACATATATCATTTTAGGATTCCCTTAAGGAGAAAATAGTTAAATGGACCTTTATACCCAAGGTTATGACAAACATTCTTATGAAGACCTTATGGAAGTAAGAATACATGAGCGGTGTAAGAGGATATGATGTGGATGTTAATATTAGAAATTTTTTAGACATCCTAGTATGAAATTGAGCGAGGAAGAATAAAAGGGTG
Source organism: Viscum album (assembly GCA_963277665.1). Lineage (NCBI taxonomy): Eukaryota > Viridiplantae > Streptophyta > Magnoliopsida > Santalales > Viscaceae > Viscum > Viscum album. The sequence goes on along the minus strand of OY728146.1, from coordinate 124,955,720 downwards.
AAGTAGTTTCCTTAAAGTCCAATCTTTAAGAGATAAATTAGTTGATAAGTGGGATAATTAAATCATCTTAATATTCTATGTTTGTATAAATGGTAAGATAAACATAACCTATAAAACCTACCTATCTAGATCCTCTTACTTCTCATTTAGACCAAAATATGTACTATGATTTTTATGTTGGGTATCCCCATTTACATATTATAGTTTAAAAAATCACACATAATTTGAGAAATTACATACACCATCCACTTATGTGGTCATATCATGTAAGAGTAGGGGTTATTGATAATATTTATCCAATTAATCCAGTTTTATTTCCTATAGAGGAGGTGTCCATAGTTGAAGAGACTATGAGTCATTAATTACTCTATTTAACTGGACTTATTCATTAGTTGACATATGAGATCTAAGTTTCTTTTTAATTTTTGTTTACTTTAGATTTCAAATTACATGTATTATTTTATTCCATTTAATTTATATAGGATTTTATAAAATCTAATAAATCATTTCAAAATATTTTTTTTGGGAACCATAAAATTTAGATACTTCTCTTATTTTTCAATAGATAAAAAAATTACTATTGAATTATTTTATTTTACTGGTTTTTTATAAGTTTTCAATTATTTATTTCATATGAAAGAGAAACTATATAGTAATAATATTTTAAAAATACATCTTGGATGTTGTATTTTCTTATGATCTCCTGGTACCCATGTTGTAGTTGTTTTCTGTAGAACCTTTGTGATTATTGTTTGAACAAAGTATTTTTATTTGTTGACAACTAACCTTTTTTTATAAGAATGTTTTTTTATTCAAAAATTAGACCCAGTCCATCATTATGTGGTTTTTAAGAAAGTTAAAAGTTGATAATTTTTGAATCCAAACACAAAGGGGGAGAAGAAGTGTTTTCCAGAAACAAGTTTCTGGAATCAGGTTTTCAGACTGAGCTTTTCCAGACGCAGAAGGTTTTTTCAGAAATATGTAATTATTGATCAGACGCATAGTCAGACTCAGGTACATCATCATGACATTAAATATCATCATATCTAAAATAATTTGAGGTATAAATTTTTGATTGATGAAAGTTTTTATTTTATGTAATTAGGGAAATTTTAAAGCTGGTACTTAAAGAATTCATATTGATGTTGAAGATGTTTGTTGAAGATTATGAATTCTGGAGTTAGAAATTTTTCATACCTTCTAATCAAAATCAAATGATGCTTTACTGGTAAATAAGTTCAAAAAAATAATGAAAACTATAATGGTAAAAGCCTGTGAAGAATTAGATGCATCATAAAGATTGTGTCGGTTCCAGAAGTACCAGACTCAGAAGTTTCAAGATGTGAGAATTTTTAAAGATGATTAATATTGAATAATATCAACGTTTTAGAGTGAAGATTTAGTTCGTAATGAGATGATAAGGAAATATAATTCTTAATGATATGAGAAAGAAACATAATTCATAATGAGATGAGGAGGAAATAGAATTCATAATATTTTGAAGGAAAAAATCATAATGAGATGAGAAGGAAATGGAATTCTTAATGATATGGGAAGGAAATATATTCATAATTAGATGAGAATGAAATATATTCATAATGATATGATTAGGAAGAATACACAAAAATAAGATTCCAGAAGTTTTATGAAGAGTTGAAGAGTTCCAAACTTGAGATTCTTTTTTTTGTATAAATCTGGGGGAAATCTGAGGAGGATTTAAGAAGTCAAAGATGAAGTTTAAATGTGAGTGATTTTCAGAATTTTGAAATTTAATAAAGAAAGGAATGTTTTCAAGTTTACTGACTTTGTTTTAGGATTCACCTATAAATTTGGGCTCAAGTCATTCATTCATTATTAAATTCTATATAATCAAAAAAGGAGGACTGCTAAAGAAATCAAGTGAATTTTATTTCTGAAAAGATATCTCATAAGGAGAACTAGACATCTAAAATATTTTTTACCATATTGAGAAATATTGTGTTGAGGAAGATCGTATCGATATGATCAGATTGGGAAGGATTTTATTGTTCATTTGGGAAAAGTTTGAGTTTTGCATATTGAGAATTGATTCATTGTATTGAGTCCATTGTATTGAGAGAATCAGATTTGGATTCATTATATTGAGAGAATCAGATCTAGCTTCATAATATTAAGAGAATTAGATACAGACTCACCGTATTGAGATAATCAAATCTAGACTCATCGTATTGAGAGAATTATATCTAGACTCATTGTATTGAGATAATCATATAGATATTCACTATATTGAGAAAATTGAATCCATCCAAATCAGACTGAGGATTAAAACTGATCAATTTTGGATCAGTTTTAAAAAGGTTATTATTCTTTTGTTTGGATCAATTTTATTATAATAAAAAAATTTAAACCTATGGGAGTTGGTATAGTTTTTTTATCAAGGGATATGAGGTATCTAGCAGGATTTGGAATAGGTTTTATTCACTTCTTCTAAGTAGTGAATTTCGATAGACTCGTGGGAGTGGAAATAGAAAGGATGTAAGTTCTCACACTGAGGATAAACTATGTAATTGATTTCTTATATTTTAATGCATGAGTATTTATAAAACTATGATAAAGAAATTAATCTTAATAAGTTGTAAGGGTGATGTTTTGAAAGGTATTAAATCTTATAAAAAGTGAACAACTGATTAAACCCCCCTTCTCTATTATTATTCAATCCTTGAAACATCATTTGGTATTTGAGCCGAAGGTTACCTTTTTTAATCCACACACTGGATAATATCAATTCATTCAATAGTAGAGGAATTCCTATATTTTATCGAAAAAATTATTATGGATGAAAAAATAGGATGATTCCTTATCTTCTATCTCTTGGACTATAATTTGTTGATGAAACTACTACTGATTTTCCACCTATTGATAAATATGATCCTATATTGTTTTTTAATAAAAAAAATATAGAATTTTATGGAAAGGATATAAATGCAATCCTTATATCCTCATCAAAGAATGTTTATTAGAAGGTGATCGGTCTTAATACTTCAAAATATATGTGGGGCATGTTGGAAAGTATTTTTGAAGGGAATAAAAATCTATCATAGTAAGTATGAAGACATATGAATAAGAGATGATGAAAATATTGATGAATACTTTGTCAGAGTAAATGAAATTGTTTGCAACATCATAGGATTCATATATTTCTTGGAAGATTCTATAATTATGAAGAATCTTATGAGAAACTTTATAGACTTGTTTAATTCTAAAATTTCCTCTTCATAAGATAAATATGATTTGTATCTTGATGAATTATATAACATTCTTGTTTCTTATAAAATGAGAAAATATATAATATTTAATAAGATGATAAAATATTAAATGGATTTTGAAGCTATGAGAAAGTTGAATATTCAAGATGTTGATGATATTGATCCCTATGACTCTGAAGGTAAAGATGATGATCTATTGAATCCTAAAATCATTTCTCATATATCCAAGAACTATCGAAGAGGAAGAGAAAAGTATGGATGTAAAATTAATCTCAAATGTTTTGAGTTTGTTGGAATTAGACACTTTGAAATGAATTTAACCAAGAAGAATATTGGTGAATATCGAGACAATTTTAATGAACCACCTTGAATGAAGAAGTGGAGAAAATGATCTAAAGAAGAAAATTCATCCAACAAATCGAAAAAGAAGTTTATTGGGAATAAGCTAAGTGTGATGAGTAATAAAAATGAATCATCCTCAACTGATAACAATTATTTTTATGATTAAAGTTAAAAACAAATCATAAAATTCATTGAAAAAATTGAGAAAGTTGAAGACTCCTCAAATAGTGTAGTAGGAGGTGAATAATCTTACAGAGTATCAGATCAGAATAGAAATTATTGCATGTATTGAGAAAAAAATTGTCCAGAAAAAAATAATGACAATGGAATATTGTAAAGAAGTTGGTAAATGAAAAAAAAATTCATTGAACAGGAGGATGGATATATTCAAAAGATATTAAGTTACAAACTTAGAATTTCTGAATAAAAGAAGATGGTTGAATTTATCCTTAAGAATATGGAATAAAAGGAAGAAGAAGTTAACATGCTTCAATCAATACTTCTTAAGTCCGAAAATAATCCAAGTAAGATAAATTTAAACTTCAAAAAAACCTCATATATAAAATACGAGACTAATAAAGTTGCTAAGAAAGCTCAAATCAAGAATCAGGTGAAATCCTCACCCACCAAAAATAGTGTTTCATTTTATTTTTCTAACAATTTAGTTTTTAGAAAAAGTATTAGGAAGGCTTGGGTGAAAAAATAATGTGATAAACCTATAAAATCTACAAAATTTGAAAGATTTTCCAAGAATAAATATGGTCCATGTCCATAGTATGTTAGAGATGAAAGAATTTACCAACCTCAACAAACTTTATACATAGAAATATATTTCTTAAATAGAAAATCAATATTTGATGGATGTTGTTGGTGTCGTTTAATCAATGGAAACATATATTATAATTTTTGTCACAACCTATCTCTTCCTATAATATGATTTGAGTAAGTGGAAGAAATAGTGGAAGTTGAATGAGTAACATTCATAGTTTAAAAAAAGTTAAAAAAGTGAATTCTAGAGATGTTAGAAACTTTCCCACAAAAAATAATTTTTAAGGTATTAAAGAAGTTTTTGGAATATTTTATCATGTTGGTCATCATGTCGAAAGATGTATGAATCTATTTCTGAACAAAAATCATATGATAAAACATAAAACGAAGCTGAAAAGAAGAAAGTTGAGGAAAAATATTTTTTTTGTTGAGATAGCTTTGGAAGCAAGTAAAAGGAATAAACCATGGATAAATGATATTGGATATTCTTCACATATGATAGGTGATATAAAAATCTTGAAACATCTTGAAAGTCATGATGGAGTAGCAGTTACCTTTGGTAATGATAGTTCCTTAAAAATAATAGGAATAAAAATGGATGAGATTGAAGCTAAAAAGTTGAAATATAAGGAATTTTTATTTGTTAATGGGATAAAACATAACTTACTTAGTTAAGTCCACTTTGTGATGATGAAAAAAAGTTATTTTTAGAAAAAACAATCTATCATTAAAAGTGTGAAAGATGGAAATGTTATTACAAAAGGAGAGAGAACTAGTGGGAATTTCTTTCAAAAAGAAGAATTCAACCACTCCTGTTACTTGAGTGTTGAAGATGAAAACAAATTTTAGAAACAAACACTTTTCCATCTTGGAAAAAATGAATAAAATTTCTAAAGTATATGATGTATTGAATTTTACAGAATTTAAATGAAGAGAATAATATGTTTTTATTACTTTACATAAAGGAAAGACGACTAACAAAATTCATAAGATAATTGAGATTCAATATAACAGACCTCCTGAACTTATTCACTATGATTTGTTTGGCCCAGTGAGACATAAATAAAAAAATTATATTTATAATTTACTACTTTAATTTATGATTTCAATCAGATAAAAAACATCATGTTTATAAAAAATAAGTTAGAGCATGTGAAAATGTATAAGTTTTTTTGAAAATAATTTTAGAATGAAATTGGGGGTTATATAAAGAATTTGAGAGTAGATAATAGTACCAAATTCACAAGAAATGATTTTGAAACTCATTTGATAAATCAGGGTATCAAATATTTGTATAGTGATCCCAATAATCCACAACAAAATAGAGTATCATAAAGAAATGATAGAAGTTCTGTGGAAATGGGAAGATTTATATTAGTAGAATATATACCTTCAAAAGTTTACTAGAGGGAAGCTATTAGTATATATGTATATGATCAAAATAGATGTTTATTAAGACCTAAAACCAACATGGCTCCATAAGAAATGTAGTATAACAAAAAACCTTCATTGAAATAATTAAAGTTTTTTATAAGTCTATGTTTACTTAAAATAAAAAACCTGGATTTGGAAAAGTTTTGTGAGAAAGCCAAAGAAGGAAAGTTTATAGGTTATTCACCAAATATAAGAAGTTAAAAATGTTGGAAAAAAATTTACAAAATTTTTTGGACTCATATGATGTAGAAGTTATTGAAAACCAAAATTCCTTAACAAAAGTTTTTGAGAATGTTGGGGAGGATAAACTGGAGATTTCCAACAATGGTGAAAGTATGTCAAAAAAATCCTTATCAAGATTTAGAAAATTCATGTGATGAGGAATGTTTAGTTAGAAAAGAAACATTGAAATTTAATACTTTAAAAAACATGTTAATTATAAAAACAATATTGGAAATTAGAAGGCTCCAATTTAGACAGGAAGAAAGTTGATATTAGAAAATCAGACTTCACTTATCTCAAAATTTGAACTAGAATCGATTTTAGGAGCTATTCAACATAAATAATGGGTGGATTATATGAATGAAGAGTTTTATTAGATTGAGAATAATGAAACATGGGAACTTGTTCCATGGCCATAAAAAATTTATCAAAATAAAATGGGTTTACCGAAACAAATTGAATAAACACGAAGAAGTTTCAAGAAACAAAGAAAGACTTGTTTGTAAAAGATATGCACATGTGGAAGGTATGGATTTTGAAGAAAAATTTTCCTCAGTTACAATATTAGAAACTTTTACTGTTTCTTTCTGTGGCCACACATCATAATTAAAAAATTTAACAGATGGATGTAAATTTTGATTTCTTAAATGGTGATATTGAGGAAGAAGTTTACATCAAACAACCTTGTGTTTTTTACTTGATGATGATGAATTTTTTTTAAACTAAGGAAATATTTATATATGATGAAATAATATCCATGATCATGGTATTCAATGAATTATAATTGTTTGAGAATGTTTACTTTTTTTAAAGGAAAAGTTGATATAAACTTATATGTGAAGGATTTTGACTCCAGAACTCTTAATGTAATTGTTTATGTAAATGATGTATTTTTTACGGGGAGGAAGAAATTTTTTTTGAAACATTTTCTAAAGAAATGTAAAAGAATTTTGAAATTTTATTTTTGGTAGAATTAAATTCTTCATTGGCTTACATGTTAAAAAAATAAAAGTACATTTTCTTATCTCAAGAAAACTATGTCGGGGAATTGTTAATGAAGTTTGTGATAGAAGAATAAAAAAAAGTTTCTAATCCTATTTTAGTGAGAAAAATTATGATTAAATATGAATCTATAATAATTGTGAACTAGAAAGACTTTTGAAAGCTGATAAGAAGTCTTGTTTACCTTATAGCCTCAAGGACTAATATTTTTTATGCTATTTGTTTGTGTGATAGGTATCAAAGAAATACAAAATAATAACATATATTGGAAGAAAAGAGGATTCTAAGATATATAAAAGGAAAAAATTCACAAGGGTTATTATATAAAAGAATTTTTTATATGAATTTTCAAGGTTATACTAGCGCCAATTGGGATAGAGATTGTAATGATAGAAAATCAACATTAGGAGGAACATTCTTCTCAGGTGAATTTGTTTTAGTTGGTATAGTAAGAAAAAAAGTACAATAACTTTGAGAAAAACTAAATCCAAATATGTTTAATCTACTCAGTCTTGTACTCAAATTTTATGGATGAATGTTCACCTAGAATAAATTAATGTAAAATCTAATAAACCATTAAATATACATTGTGATAATCAGAGTTAAATCTATTTATCTAAAAATCATGTCCAACATTAAAGATCAAAACACATTGATATAAATTTTCACTTATATAAAATATAATGTTTCTACAAGAGATGTTTTTTCTATAATATAGTGCAACAAAGTATCAAATTTTTGATGAATTTACAAAAGAAATTCTAAAAAAAGATTTTGGAATTGAGGCTGTAAATTTATGTTCAACCTTCTCCCATGTCTTCCTAAACCTTAAAATAAGAACCCCACTATGATCTGGATTATGTTGAAAATGGGGAGAGAACGTAAAAAAATTAACTTTTTAAGAAGTTTTACATATCTTTATTTTATGAATATGAATCTATGGTTATCATAAATTGGGTGAGAGAAAAATAAAGTGATAAAAGAAAAGTGATAATGGGGGAGAGAAAATGAATTTGAGAAAATAGAAGTGATGAGAGTTTATCTTCACATATCCAAAAAAAGTTCTTTGCTATCTAGGGATGAAATTCCTTAAAAACATTAATTTATCAAGTAGTGTGGTGTTGGGACACTCTCTTTTGATAAATACTATGTTTGGATAAATGTAAAAAAACATGAGTTTTTTACAAAAGTTGAGTTATAAAAAAAATCTGAGAGTTTGAAAAGTTGTTAACGAGGGTTGTAAACAAATATAAAGGGGGATATCAAAGAGCCTTTGTGATAATTGTTTTAAAAATGTATTTTTAATTCCTGATAACTAACCTTTTTTGTATAATAATGTTTTTTTTATTTGGGAATTAGACCCAATCCATCATTGTGAGGTTTTTAATAAAGATGAATGTTTTTGAGAGTTTTAATCCAATCATAAAGGGGGAGAAAATGTGTTTTCTAGACACAGGTTTCCAAACATGGGTTTTCAAATTGAGATTCACCAGACATAGAAGGTTTTTTAAAAAAATATGAAATTATAGATTGGATGCACCATCAGACTTAAGTACATTGGAATGACCTTGAATATCATTGGATCCAAAATAACTAGTGGACGAAATTACTATTTGATGAATGTTCATTTTCATGTAATGAGATGAAGTTATAAGTTTCTTCTTGAATAAGTCATAAAGATTATAAAGAAATTTTTTGAAGATTGTGAAGTTAGGAGTTAGAAAGTTTTCATACTTTCTAATCAAAATCAGATGATTTTTTTGATAAAACATTTATCAAAAATAATAAAAAATATCATGATAAAATACTTTGAAGAATTGGAGGAATCGTAAATATTGTGTCGGTTCTTGAAGTACCAGACTCAAAAGTTGAAATATGTTAGAATGTTTAAATATGATGAAGTTTGAATAATTTAAAAGTTGTAGAGTGAATAATTAATTCACAGTGAGGTAATAAAGAAAAAGAATTTTTAATGAGATGAGAAGGAAAAAATAATTAATAATGAGATGAGAAGGAATCATAATTCATAATGAGATGAGAAGAAAACAAAATTCATAATGAGTTGAAAAGGGAACAGAATTCGTAATGAGTCGAGAAGGAAACAGATTCATAATAAGATGAGAAGAAAATATATTCATAATGAGATGATTACAAAGAAGACTCAAAATAATATTCTAGAAGTTTTATGAATATTTTAAGAGGTCAAAACATAAAATTTAGTTTTTTTCATAAATCTCAGAGAAATATGAGAAGGATTGAAGAAGTCAAAGTTGAAGCTTAAATTTTTGTGATTTTTAGAGTTTTAAATTTTAAGGAAGTGGGGAAAGTTTTCAAGTTTACCACCTTTGTTTTTTGAGTCACCTATAAATAGTTTCTCAGATCATTAATTCATTATTAACTTTTATATAAGTGGAAAAGGTAGAGAATTGAAAAAAGAAAGTGAAATTTATTTTCAGACAGATATCTCATAAAGAGGATCAGATAACTGAAAGATTTTTTACCGGATTTAGAAAGATCATATTAAGGAAGATATTATTGAGAAGATTAGACTAAGAAATATCATAATGAGAATTTGAGATGATTTTGAGTTTTTTAAATTGAGAATGTGTTCATCATATTGATTCCACCATATTAAGAGAATATGATACAACTACATCATATTGAGAGGATCAGATCCAGCTTTATTGTATTGAGAGAATCAGATCCAGACACATCGTATTGAGATAATCAGATCCAATGTTATAGTATTCAGAGAATTAGATATAGATTAATCATATTGAGAGAATCAGATCCAAATTCATCGGATTGAGAAAATTGGATTTATCCAAATCAGGCTGAGGATTCTGATTGAGAAATTGTGGATCAGTTTCAAAAAAGTATTTATTCTTTTATTTGGATCAATTTTTTTATAATAAAACATTTTAAGCTGGTGGGATTCAGTATAATATTTCATATCAAAAGATAGGTGTATAATGGGATTTGGCGCATGTTTTATTACTTCTTCTTAATAGTGAACATCCAAAGACCCACCAGAGTGGCTATGGGAAGGATGTAGGTTCTCACATTGAGGAAAAAATAGTAAATATTATGTTATTTAATTTATTTCCTATATTTTCATGTGTGAGTATTTATAAAAATATGATAAGGAAATTAATCTTAATAGGTTTCAAGGACTAAGTGTTGAAAAGTATTGAAACTTATAAAAAGTGAACATCTAATTCAACCCTCCCCCACCCCTTCTCAATTATTATTTGATCTTTGGAACTTCATTTTCCCTATAAATAAATTTTAATTTCACTAAGTTAATTTAAATTATAGTGATTTAATTTATTATTTATCATATTATGTGTCTTGAATATCTATATATAAAACATGATATCACATCCATTTATGCTTTTAGGGACCCAAAATACATTTCAATAGCTATTAAATACTTAAAGAAGTTTGTAAGAGTTAAATATATATATGATTGATTGAAAAAACAAATATTAAGTGTTTTTTATTCCACTACTTGATAGGAAAAAATACTAAAATAATTAAGAACTACCATTAACTATAATTTCATTCATGTTGAACTTTTTTATATTTTTTTAGACATTAGATGTCAGGAGTCTTCTGACTAGATAAATTCATAGAATATTAGTTATGTTCTTTAATGGTTGAAGTTCATGAAAGTTTTAAATATTTTTTTGAATTTTTATGATTTATTTTATTCTATTAGTTATTAAATATTATATTTTTCATTATATATTTAAGAACCCTATTTTTTCTGAGAAAGAATTTGGAATATTCTTGATGATATTCCAGAGCAGTGCCTTCAGACGGCGTGCGATTCCGAGCCCCGGAGAGGCTGGAATTAAATTTTCAGTGCGTTCACACTGGAAACTCCAAATAAATAGAATAACTCCTAAACGGAGTTCCGTATTAGAGATACGAGTGTACGTATGGGTCCGGAATGGGGTTTTTACCCTATGAATGACATAAAACTTGTTGGCGCGGGATGTTTGGACCCCTCGCCCGCTCCCGGAACGTTAAACGGATAAATAAATTAATTAATTTATTTATTTAATGGCGAAACGCAGGTATCTCTTAAACGGTGGCTCGGATTGGAAAACCGAGGGCACCGTTGAGTTCGGAGTGTGTCGTTTACCCTAGGAGGGGTATAACTTTCGCGGGCGCGGGCCGTTTCTGAAAAATGGCCCCAGGGGTGTTTCCGTAATTTAGCGGCTTCGGACGTTAAATTTTATAACTTTTGAACGGGATCTCGGATTAAAATTTGGAGACTTCCGTTGTGCTCAGGAGTTGGTTTCTACCCTAGGGGAGGCTTAACCTTGACCCTGCTGAGAGTTCGGGTCAGGGCTGACGGGCGGGTGATTAAGCGTTTTCTATTTAAACGCTTAACACACCCTCCTCCATCCTCTCATTCCCCTTTCCCCTGGCAGCCCCTCTTCTCCCTTCTCCTCCTCCATCTCCGGTGAGACTCCGGCAAGACAGCTCCGGTGAGGCGTGGTGGCCGGCGGATCGTCGCGAAGCTTCGGGCAAAGCCCCGCGAGGTAGGATTTGTCGTTTGAGTTTTCATGCACCGCACCTACTTCGAACTCGATTAATTTTATTGAAACTCTGTCGGATTTTTGAATGAAGCCCATGAAAACGTAGTATACAATTTTCTCTTTCCGATTCTTGTTTCATATTTGGAATCGGAGATCGGAGGCGTTCGCAATCGTCCGCCGAAGTTGGCGGGTTTTCGGTTTCCGGTGGGATCGAGCAGCGGCCCGGCGAGGGCGGACGGCGCGGCAGGGGTGTCCGCGGGTGTCCGGTGGAGGCGCTGGGCACTGCAGGGGTGTCTGGAGGGGTGCTCGCGGTGTCGGCGCAGGTGTCCGGGGGAGGTGCTGGGCGCGGCAGTAGGGCGCTCGGGCGTCTGGCGGGGGCGTCTGGCGGAGCACCCGGCGAGACGGCGGTCGCCAGGGAGCGGCGAACGCGGGGTCGCGTCGCGCGACCCATGTGCGGCTACAAAGACCCGCTTCATGCGGGTCTTCACGCGGCGGCCACGACAGGACCTCCTGGCATGTCTTTGCGGGGACCGAGTGTTCGCGGCCGGCCCGCGCGGCTAAGCCGCGGGCCGGCCCAGGTCGGTCCAACCCCAGGGGTTTTTCCCCCTCGGTGTTCGGACACCCGTACTTTCCGCTACGGGTGTCCGTTTTGAGTGTCGTCTATGGCGGTGGGACCGTATTGACGAGGCGGTCTTTTTGAGATGGTTTTGGGAATTTTTAATTCCCAAAACGAGGGGTCGCGGAGGCGTGACGTGTCCTTAAGTGGGTGAGCGTAATCCCCGAGATTCTTGTTTTGGACGGCGCAGATGCGTCTGACGTCCGTTTTGAGCGTCGTCAGTGGCGTTGGGACCCTGGCATCGAGGCGGAGGTTTCCAGGGTGGTTTCAGGAATTGAGGCCGAAGATGAGGCACGGGCCCCGCGGCCCGTCTTTTGAGCTGCGTGCAGCTAGTAGCGACTTTTTCCTCGGACGTCCGTTCGGGGTGTGCGAGCAGTCGATGTTGGGTGTTTTTCCGAGGACAACGCATTGGCGCAGTCTGCCCACTGTAATTCCGCACGATGGTGCCGGGCCCACGAGGGTCGTTTGGGTGTCGACGGTGATTTTCCAGCTTTATCACCGGGCGACCATTTCGGACAATTGAATAGTCCATTTCGTGTACATTTTTCGAGAGGATCGCAATGGTACGATCTGTTCGTTGAGTTTCGGGACCGAGATGCAGGTCCCACGTGGCACCGCTCGTGTGCGGTGCGCCGGGGTGCACCTTTTTCTCCGGATATCCGTTTCACTCAAGTGAGTAGTGCTTTTGACGTGTTTTCCCGAGGGGATCGCAATGGTGCGATGCGCCCGACTATTTTCGGGGCCGAGGCTCGGATCACGGGACATCGTTCAGGCGTGAGGCGGTGTTGGTGACTTTTTCGTCGGATATCCGTTTGAGGCGAGTAAGTAGTCGATCTCGCGTGTTTTTCTGCAAGGATTACAACGGTGCGATCCGTTGGGTTGTGCGGAGCCTCTTGTGCGATCTTGTTGAATGTGGAATGTGGAAGGTGCTCCAGTGGTGGTCCTCCCTACCTTGTTGTAGTGGACCCTTGGTGTGTGATTGCGCACTCTTGGGAGAGTGATACAAATGGTTCACGAGATGTGGTTGGCCATGCCTGGGCCTTTGAGTGGAGTTGTTACGTCACGCCTTCGCGTTGACGCTGGGTGCCGTGTGCACGATAGCCTTTGGGCTGGAATGAGGTATACTCCGGGAGTATACGGGAGCGCTTGGAGGTACGTGTGGTTGATTGTACTAGAGGATGTTTGTGCGCTCAGTTGGGGTTGAATTGGGGCCACACGTCGTGTGGGCCCCACGTGTGTGTTGTGATCTGCTTTGCGTACTTAACCTCTCGCGACGTAGAGGGTCCCTCTGCGCTCGTTTTCTTGACCAGCAGGGTGGAGTTTTCCCCTAGCTTTGTGGTCGTTTGTTTGGCCAGCAGGGAGGAGTTTTCCCCTGGCTCTGCGCTCGTTTTTTTGACCAGCAGGGTGGAGTTTCCCCTAGCCTGGTGCTCTTTTGTCTGACCATCAGGGTTGAGCGGTCTCCCCCTGGTCTTGTGCTCGATGGTTTGGTCGGCAGAGATGGTTTGGTTCCTCTGCTTCTTTGGCTGTGAGGGGTTTCAGTACTGTTCCCTTTCACCGGACTACGACACCGTCTGTGACTATGGGTGTTCGTGTAGTGTGGGCGTTTTCCCCACTTTTTGGGATGAGTTGTCTCGGTCCGCTTCGACAGTGACTCAGCGGATTGGAGCGTGATCGCCTTGTGAGGCCTGGGGAGTTTCTCTCGTTGCTCTGTGTTCCCTGGTAGAGCTTGTGGTTTTAGTGTGACCAACACTTTACGTGGGCACCGATCCTCTACCCAGGAGGTTGTTCCAGCAAGGATGAGGTTGTTCCAGCAGGGCTGAGGTTGTTCCAGCAGGGCTGAGGTTGTTCCATCAGGGATGAGGTTGTTCCAGCAGGGCTGAGGTTGTTCCAGCAGGGCTGAGGTTTTTTCCAGCAAAGCTGAGGTTGTTTCGAGCGGGGCTCGCCAGTGGGTTACCATCCAGCAGGGATGGCCAGTACAGTGGTGTTTACCAAGCAGTACGATCCAGCAGGGATGTCCAGAGCAGTTCCGGGCTTACCTCCACTGGGGCTGGGCAGTGGTCCCCGATACCGGGCTTACCTCCAGCTGGGCTGGGCAGTGGTCCCCGATGCCGGGCTTACCTCTAGCTGGGCTGGGCAGTGGTCCTCGATGCCGGGCTTACCTCTATCTTGGCTGGGCAGTGGTCCCCGATGCCGGGCTTACCTCCAGCTGGGCTGGGCAGTGGTCCCCGATGCCGGGTTACCTCCAGCTGGGCTGGGCAGTGGTCCCGTCGCCGACTTTAGTCAGGTCACCCTCCAGTGGACTACCCTGTTACGGGACTGGGCAGTGAGGCACCCGTCGACTTTCCGGGTCTCCCTGTAGTGGGAACCCGTTGACTTCCAGGGATCCTCCAGCGGGGCTGGGCAGGGGGTTGCCTGTCGACTTTGAGCAGACCTCTCGACTGCGGGGCAGTGATGATTTGTGGTTGACGTTCCCCCAGAACACTCAAGTACGGGGAGCACTTTCCCCCACCAAGACGCGTCCTTGTTACGCGACCTAAAACCATGCGTGCGAGTCAGTGTCGCCCAAAACGAATAGTGTCGAGGTGTGGTGATTGAGCCCCTTGGCTTGCGGTTCAGGGCAGACATGTGGGATGCTGGTCATCGATGGTGTTACTTCTAGGACTGTTGGATACTCTTTCTTGGGCTGAGATATGGGACGTAGATCCCCTTACGAGTTTTTTCGGGATTCTTGATAGAGAATACATATGTATATACCTTGTTTCCAGCACCCACTTCTTGGGTTTGGCTACTCTCCTTCCAGGAGGGGCGAAGATGCGCAGGGTATGCCACGTGCTTTCCGTTTCTAGCTTCTCATGGTTGGACGAGTCTACTCTCCTACTATAGGTAGCGAAGACTCGATGATAATTTCATCTTCTCACCATTTCCAGCTCCTTGTGTCTGGATGAGTCTACCTTCTTTCCTCTTGTTGGGTTGAGCTGGACTCCTTACTGCACTCTCTGTTGTACTCTTTTACTTTTTTGTTCACTCTACTGCTCACCCTTCAGTACCTCCTTTTGTTGCTCCCTCGAGCCTTTGGGTTATCCTACTGAGTATTTTTATACTCACCCCTGCTTGGGCTTTTCCCGCACTTGGTGTGCCCTTGCAGATGACGGACAGGTGGAGCGTGATTTCAGTGGAGCGTATGAGCTTGTGAGCTTGGACCGCGTGCGGTGGACGTGGTCGGGTTCTAGGTGGGAGACCCATCAGCAGTTTCTTTTGTTTACCTATTGCCAGGTTGTGGCACTTTTTGGTTGGGCGCGTGTTTTTCCCCTTTTCTTTTCAGTTTGTACTTTATACTTGTAGAGGTCGATGCACTTTGTGGTATTTATATAGAAGTTTCCCTTTTCTTTTCTTTTTACTCTGCACTTCTGCATTGAGTGTGCTGCGTGTGTGTGTGTGTACAGGTGCTTAGGCAAAGGCCTCTCCGAGTTATTGTGCCTTCGACGCTGGTCTCCAGCCCCTGGCCTATGGAGGCGGTCTTGGGGTAGTTGCGGATCGAGCCCGGGTAGGGTCGGGTCGTGACAAAGTGGTATCAGAGGTGGTTCGTTCCTTGGGACGCTGTTCGGACATCCCTAAAAGAGGAATTGGTTGGGATTTAGGGCAACAATGTTAATGTGTCTCGAGAGAGGCTCTCAGGCCAAGGAGTCCAGTGGTGGTGCGGCGACCGACGTATCCATTCACCAGGACCTTGATAACCTGCTTGTCGACTCGGCATGCTGAGACACTTGTTGTAGGGAAAATTTGTTTGTGCATCACATAGGACTGAGTCTTGACTATATTTCTTGAGTCAGCTCCCCATCGTTTTTGTTTTTGGTATATACATATATGCTCATCTGACCGCGGCACTCCTTGATAATTTTCAGGATGTCTCCGCAAGGACAGCCAGCCAGGATACCATATTTGGTTCATTACGATGACCCTGTGAGCTACGAGGCCACAGTCCAGGACCCATCATGCGAGCCCCTTTCTCCAGGTGGGCGGGTAGCAGCACCCCCTCCTGTTGAGCATCAGGCAGTTTCAGCAGAGCAGGCTGAGCTGGAGCGCAGGTTGAGCGTGCTCCGTGAGTTCCAGCAGTAGAGACCGATGAGGTTCAGTGGTGAGCCAGACCCTCAGGCAGCAGAGGTTTGGCTCGAGGTAGTGGTTCGCCTTTTTAGGCTTGTGCAGACGACGACAG
Source organism: Viscum album (assembly GCA_963277665.1). Lineage (NCBI taxonomy): Eukaryota > Viridiplantae > Streptophyta > Magnoliopsida > Santalales > Viscaceae > Viscum > Viscum album. Next base: position 124,939,328 of record OY728146.1, on the reverse strand, counting down.
ATCAGAGAGTGGCTTTGGAAGCCACCCTTTTTTGTGGAGAAGCTTGGCGTTGGTGGAGTCTGGTGACTCAGTTTCTTGACGAGTCATCACTTTCATGGGATGAATTTCAGTTGTTGTTTCGTGAGGAGTTTTGCCCCTCCTGCTTGCGCTCTGTTCGGATTCTGGAGCTCCTGCAGTTTCATTAGGGAGGGATGACGGTGGCCGAGTACGCGGCTAGTTTTGCAGACTGTGCACGCTTTTACCCGGATTTGGTTTGTGACGACAACCTCCGAGCGTGGAAGTTTGAGCAGGGTCTCCACCGAAAGATTCGTGTTGTCATAGTACCTTTGGGAATATCCATATATGTCGGGGTGCTAGAGAAGGCGTTGGTTACAGAGGGATTCATGTCGCGTTCTAGTGTTGGTGGTGGCAGCAGGCACGTTGGAGCCGAGACGTCTGCCGCAGCTAGTGGGCATCGGCAAGCAGGACCTCGACGCAGGTGGCTTTCTGAAAACTGGACTCAGGGGCGTGGTCGTACACCACAGTGGCGCCAGAGGGCACCAGTATAGCCCAGAGAGAGTCGTTTCTATGCTTGTGACGGGAGAGGTCACTTGGCACGAGACTGTCCGACCCGAGTTGCTGAGAGCTTCGGGAAGGCAGTAGGTGCAGCACTACGACAGAGGCAGCACCGTGATCGGGTGTGACCCTGTGTTGGTAAGGAAAAAGGCATGAGACCTTTTCCTTTAGTCGATGGTGTTGACTCTTTCACCTTTTGATCGTGTAAGAGAGCATTGACTGTGTAACCTTGCGTGACCAGATATCCTTGGGTGTTTCACCATATGGATATTCTGAAGGAGGGAATCACCGGGCCTTGTTTCAGGTGTGGGTGGTGATTCCAGTCGTGGCGTGCGACGTAGAGGTTTGACCGGGGAGGTGAGCCACCCCCGAGGGCCTTCGGGCCGTTTGAAACCGTGCAAAGGGATGGAGAGGTACCCTACCACCTTGCCCTAACCCCAAAGTCTGGAATGGGTGAACGACGTCGGCAAGGGCCGACCTAGCATGAACAGTTTGATCCTTTGGTCTGTGTGCGGTGACGCAGAGCTGTGTGTGGGTTCTTCTGGGTATGGGAAAGCCAGGTGTGGGCTTAGTACCCTGTGTTGCTCCCTAGTTTTTCTTTTTGGGGACGAAAAGCTTGAAGGAGGGAATGATTTAAGAACCCTGATTTTGCTGAGAAACACTTTGGAATATTCTTGATGATATTCCAGAGCATTGCCTTCAGACGGTGTGTGATTCCGAGCCCCGGAGTGGCCAGAATTAAATTTTCAGTGCGTTCATACTGGAAATGCCAAATAAATAGAATAACTCCTAAACAGAGTTCCGGATTAGAGATCCGAGTGTATGTATGGGTCCGGAATGGGGTGTTTACCCTAGGAATGACATAAAACTTGTCGGTGCGGGATGTTTGGACCCCTCGCCCGCTCCCGGAAAGTTAAACGGATAAATAAATTAATTAATTAATTCGTTTAATGGAGAAACACAGGTATCTTTTAAAAGGTGGCTCGGATTGGAAAAATGAGGTCACCGTTGAGTTCGGAGTGTGCCGTTTACCCTAGGAGGGGTATAAGTTTCGCGGGCGCAGGCCGTTTGTGAAAAATGGCCCTAGGGGCGTTTCTGTAATTTAGCGGCTTCAGACGTTAAATTTTATAAATTTTGAACGGGATATCGGATTAAACTTCTGAGACCGCCGTTGTGCTCGGGAGGTGGTTTTTACCCTAGGGGAGGCTTAACCTCGACCCTGCTGAGAGTTCGGGTCCGGGCCGACGGGCGGGTGGTTAAGCGTTTTCTATTTAAACGCTTAACACACCCTCCTCCCTCCTCTCATTCCCCTTTCCCCTGGAAGCCCCTATTCTCCCTCCTCCTCCTCCATCTCCAGCGAGACTCCGGCGTGACAGCTCCGGCGAGGTGCGGTGGCCGGCAGATCGCCGCGAAGCTTCGGGCGAAGCCCCGCGAGGTAGGATTTGTCGTTTGAGTTTTCATTCACCGCACCTACTTCGAACTAGATTAATTTTATTGAAACTCTGTCGGATTTTTGAACGAATCCTATGAACGCGTAGTATAAAATTTTCTCTTTCCTACGCATGTTTCGGATTTGGAATCGGAGATCGGATGCGTTCGCAATCGTCCGCCGAAGTTGGCGGGTTTTCAGTTTCCGGCGGGATCGAGCGGCGGCGCGGCGAGGGCGGACGTCGCGGCAGGGGTGTCCGCGGGTGTCCGGTGGAGGCGCTGGGCGCTGCAGGGGTGTCTAGAGGGGTGCCCACGGCGTCGGCGCGGGTGTCCAGGGGAGGCTCTGGGCGCGGCAGCAGGGCGCTCGGGCGTCTGGTGGGGGCGTCTGGCGGAGCTCTCGGCGAGACGGCGGTCGCCAGAGAGCAGCGACCGCGGGGTCGCGTCGCGCGACCCCTGTGCGGCGACAAAGACCCGCACCACATGGGTCTTCATGCGGCGGCCGCGACAGGCCCTCGTGGCCTGTCTGCGCGAAGACCGAGTGTCCACGGCCGGCCCGCGCGGCTAAGCCGCGGGCCGGCCCAGGCCGGTCCAGCCCCAGGGGTTTTGCCATCTCGGTGTTCGGACACCCGTACTTTCCTCAACGGGTGTCCGTTTTGAGTGTCGTCTGCGGCGGTGGGACCGTATTGACGAAACGGTCTTTTTGAGAAGGTTTTTGGAATTTTTAATTCCAGAAACGAGGGGTCGCGGAGGCGCGACATGTCCTTAAGTGGGTGAGCGTAATCCCCGAGATTCTTGTTTTGGACGGCACAGACGCGTCCGACATCCGTTTTGAGCGCCGTCAGTGGCGTTGGGACCCTAGCATCGAGGAGGAGGTCTCCATGGTGGTTTCAGGTATTGAGGCCGAAGATGAAGCACGGGCCCCGCAGCCCGTCTTTTGAGCTGCGTGCAGCTAGTAGCGACTTTTTCCTCGGACGTCCGTTCGGGGCATGCGAGCAGTCGATGTTGGCTGTTTTTCTGAGGGCAACGCGTTGGCGCAGTCTGCCTGATGTAATTCCGCATGATGGTGTGGGGCCCACGAGGGTCGTTTGGGTGTCGACAGTGATTTTCCAACTTTATCACCGGGCGACCGTTTTGGACAAGTGAATAGTCCATTTCGTGTGCCTTTTTCGAGAGGATCGCAAAGGTGCGATCTGTTCGTTGAGTTTTGGGACCGGGATGTAGGTCCCACGTGGCACCGCTCGTGTGCGGTGCGCCGGGGAGTACCTTTTTCTCCGGATATCCGTTACACTCAAGTGAGTAGTGCTTTTGACGTGTTTTACCGAGGGGATCGCAATGGTGCGATGCGCCCGACTGTTTTTGGGGCTGAGGCTCGGATCACGGGACGCCGTTCGGGCGTGAGGCGGTGTTGGTGACTTTTTCGTCGGATATCCGTTTGAGACAAGTAAGTAGTTGATCTCGCGTGTTTTTCCGCGAGGATTACAACGGTGTGATCCGTTGGGTTGTAAGGATCGTCTTGCATGATCTTGTTGAATGTGGAATGTGGAAGGTGCTCTAGTGGTGGTTCTCCCTACCTTGTTATAGCGGACCCTTGGCATGTGATCACGCACTCTTGGGAGAGTGATACAAATGGTTCACGAGATGGGGTTGGTCGTGCCTGGGGCTTTGAGTGGAGTTGTTACGTCACTCCTTCGCGTTGACGCTGGGTGTCGTGTGCACGATAGCCTTTGGGCTGGAATAAGGTATACTCCGGGAGTATACGGGAACGCTTGGAGGTACGTGTGGTTGATTGTACCTGAGGATGTTTGTGCGCTCAGTTGGGGTTGACTTGGGTACACACGTCGTGTGGGCCCCACGTGCGTGTCATTATCTGCTTTGCGTACTTGACCTCTCGCGACGTAGAGGGTCCCTCTGTGCTCGTTTGTTTGACCAGAAGGGTGGAGTTTTCCCCTAGATTTGTGGTCGTTTGTTTGGCCAGTAGGGATGAGTTTTCCCCTGGCTCTGCGCTCGTTTGTTTGACCAGCAGGGTGGAGTTTCCCCTGGCCTGGTGCTCTTTTGTATGACCAGCAGGGTTGAGCGGTCTCCCCCTGGTCTTGTGCTCAATGGTTTGGCCAGTAGAGATGGTTTGGTTCCTCTGCTTCTTTGGCTGTGAGGGGTTTCAGTACTGTGCCCTTTCACCGGACTGCGACACCATCTGCGACTACAGGTGTTCGTGCAGCCTGGGAGTTTTCCCCACTTTCTGGTATGAGGTGTCTCGGTCCGCTTCGATAGTGACTCAGTGGATTGGAGCGTGATCGCCTTGTGAGTCCTGGGGAGTTTCTCCCGTTTCTCCGTGTTCCCTGGTAGAGCTTGTGGTTTCGGTGTGACCAACACTTTACGTGGGCACCGATCCTCTACCCAGGTGGTTGTTCCAGTAGGGCTAAGGTTGTTCCAGCAGGGATGAGGTTGTTCCAGCAGGGCTGAGGTTGTTCCAGTAGGGCTGAGGTTGTTCCAGCAGGACTGAGGTTGTTCCAGCAGGGCTGAGTTTGTTTCCAGCAGAGCTGAGGTTGTTTCGAGCGGGGCTCACCAGTGGGTTACCATCCAGTAGGGATGGCCAGTACAGTGGTGTTTACCAAGCAGTACCATCCAGCAGGGATGGCCAGAGCAGTTCTGGGCTTACCTCCAGTGGGGCTGGGCAGTGGTCCCCGATGTCGGGCTAACCTCCAGCTGGGCTGTGCAGTGGTCCCTGATGCCGGGCTTACCTTCAGTAGGGCTGGGCAGTGGTCCCCGATGCCGGGCATACCTCCAGCTGGGATGGGCAGTGGTCCCCGATGCCGGGCTTACCTCCAACTGGGCTGGGCAGTGGTCCCCAATGTCGGGTTACCTCCAGCCGGGCTGGGCAGTGGTCCTGTCACCGACTTTATCCGTGTCGCCCTCCAATGGACTACCCTGTTACGGGACTGGGCAGTGAGGCACCCGTCGACTTTCCGGGTCTCCCTGTATTGGGAACCCGTTGACTTCCAGGGATCCTCCAGCGGGGCTGGGCAGGGGGTCGCATGTCGACTTTGATCAGACCTCTCGACTGCGGGGCAGTGACGATTTGTGGTTGACGTTCCCCCAGAACTCTCAAGTACGGGGAGCACTTTCCCCCACCAAGACGTGTCCTTGTGACGCGACCTAAAACCGTGCGGGCGAGTCAGTGCCGCCCAAAGCAGATAGTGTCGAGGTGTGGTGATTGAGACCTTTGGATTTCGGTTCAGGGAAGACGTGCGGGATGCTGGGCATTGATGGTGTTACTTCTGGGACTGTTGGATACACTTTCTTGGGCTGATCTATGGGATGGAGATCCCCTTACTAGTTTGTTCGGGATTCTTGATACAGTATACATATGTATATACCTTGTTTCCGGCACCCACTTCTTGGGTTTGGCTACTCTCCTTCCAGGAGGGGCGAAGACGCATGGGGTATGCCACATGCTTTCCGTGTCTAGCTTCTCACGGTTGGACGAGTCTACTCTCCTACTATAGGTAGCGAAGACTCGACGAGAAGTTCATCTTCTCACCGTTTCTAGCTCCTTGTGTCTGGATGAGTCTACCTTCTTTCCTCTTGTTGGGTTGAGCTGGACTCCTTACTGCACTCTCTGTTGTACTCCTTTACTTTTCTGTTCGCTCTACTTCTCACCCTTTGGTACCTCCTTTTGTTGCTCCCTCGAGCCTTCGGGGTATCCTACTGAGTATTTATATACTCACCCCTGCTTGGGATTTTCCCGCACTTGGTGTGCCCTTGCAGACGACGGACAGGTGGAGCATGACTTCAGTGGAGCGTAGGAGCTTGGGAGCTTGGACCGCGTGCGGTGGTCGTGTTCGGGTTCCATGTGGGAGACCCATCAGCAATTTATTTTGTTTACCTGTTGCCGGGTTGTAGCACTTTTTGGTTGGGCGCGTATTTTTTCCCTTTTCTTTTAAGTTTGTACTTTGTACTTATAGAGGTCGATGCACTTTGTGGTATTCATATAGCAGTTTCCCTTTGCTTTTCTTTTTTACTCCGCACTTCTGCATTGAGTGTGCTGCATGTGTGTGTGTGTACAGGTGCTTAGGAAAAGGCCTCCCTGAGTTATTGTGCCTTCGGCGCTAGTCGCCAGCCCTGGCCTATGGAGGCGGGCTTGGGGTAGTTGCGGCTCGATCCCGGGTAGGGTCGGGTCGTGACAATATATATATTGGTAATAAATATATGGAAATACAATAGGTCGTGGAAAGTGTTTGACAGGGATCACTTTTCAATAAGAATCCAAATGAAATTAATTATGTTCAAGTGCATGTGGATAACTTTAATATTATTTAATACTTGTTTTTTATTATATATATAGTATTTCTTATTTTCTTTGTTTTGTTTCATAACATAAGTTTCATAATCAAATAGGAAGTGTTAAATATATTTATTTTGTTTTAAGATTTATTTTTGATATTTTCATGGCTGGAATGATAAAATATTTTCATAAGGTTAGTTTCATTAAAACTCTTATATTTTAAACAAATATATTGTATTATTAGTTTTATAACAATTAATTTTTTTATATATTTTTTATGATGTTTCATCAAATTCGATAGATGACTTAAACTATATCTAAGGATAATTTATAGACTATTTTATTGGATTTATTAATTTGTAAATGTATGTCTAAGAGTTTCTTATATGTGTATTATTATGTAAAATGATGTTGTAACAATTCTCTCATAGGTATTTTATCCTACTGTTTTCAGCTATTTTTTGTTACAAGATTTATTGTTTCAAGGAATTTTGTACTTTATTATAATATATATTTTTTAAAAATTAATTTTATTTCAACATATATTATTAAAAAAATGATATTGAAAGTGGATTTCATTGTCATTTTTACGAAAACTAGCATTTAATTTTTTGCTATAACTATATTTAGTTAAACTTTCATTGTATTTTTTTTAAACCAATGTTGAAGGATAATTTTATCTTTAGTTTTCTATATTAACCAATGTTAAAATTGACTTTCAACATAATTTTTTTATAATAACCAATGTTTAATGTCTCTCTTTATTTATATTCAGTTGGTATTCCAATGTCAATTTTTATACTACCTAATTGTGAAAGTGACATTAGACATCATTTCATTTAAAAACTAATTTTTAAGGACACTTTTAATTTCAATTATTATAATAAATAATGTTAAAAATCTATATATATGTATATTTAGTTGATATTTTAACGTTAGTTTTTATTTGAATTGATGTTGAAATTTTTTTAAACATCATTTTTAATAACTGATGTTAAAACTATAATTTTTAACATCAAATGTATTCACATTAGTTTTTAGCAATATTAAATATATAAAATAAAAAAATTAAATAGGTTACTTTCTTGTATTTATAAGGAAATCAAGGATGTTTTTTTAGATCATGTGTGAAATATTAAATAATATAGGATTATATATTTGGAAGATAATATTATAACTGAATTAAGAGTTGTATACTTCTTGAGAATTGATTTTTAAAGATAATGTCGAGGAAGTTATTCTCCATATACCTATATCTAATTATCCACCGTGTTTAAATAAAATAGTATATATTGAAGATGATTCTTGTGTTGAACCAAAATAGAATACAAGACCTAAGAGGGAAAACATCCACATTCAGATTTTATATATTCCAAATATTTTGTTTTTCTTATTGAATGACATAAAAATATTATTATTATTTGTAAATATCATATGATACTCTATTTTATTCCATTGTTAAACTATTAAAAAAATATAGAATTTTTTTTCACAAAATTATTATATTAGTGTAATTATATCATTATTGTATTTGATATATTTAATTAACTTGATATCACTTTTGTGGTATATAAGATGCATAAATTTGTTAGTAATCCTAATGTCGATGATAGTAAATTTATAAAATGGATTGATTCAATCCTAGTTGTTATAAATAATTTTTAAAACCTACACCATATACAAAATAATATAATAGAGAAGGATCATTCCATAGAGAAGAGAGTTATATTCAAAGGATTTATGGAATTTAAGGAAAATCTAGTAGCATTAAAACTATTTGATGTAACGGTTAAGAAAAGTTACAAATAGGATTGTGAAAATAGTGAAACGCTATATACAAAACCAATGAGTGAACATGAAAGATCACAAAATTAGTTCCCAAGTAAGTGATAAAATTGAATATGGATAGTCTCAATAGGGGCCATGTGAGATATACCCTAGTGGATGGGGAGGACTAGGTTATAGAACTTTAATTCAATTTAATACAATTATCATAGACTAAATGGATCTCAATAAATTTCTTATAAGTGTAACTTATTTTCTATTCTTATGGGTAATGATATGATTAAAAATATCTCCATTAAAATTTAATGTATATTCTTTAAGGTTCTTTTTTACACTTTTTTGATGTTAATGAAAAAAATAAATAGGACATAGTTTGTTTTTACTTGGTTCACCACTTGGGTTTGTGTAAGGAGCATGTGATCAATAATGTGTTGATGCACCAAATCACTAAAATATCACTAATATTTGTTTGGTTTTAGGAAAGGTCAATACTTCCTAGGGTCTCTTCCTTTATAAGTTGACATATTACTCACTACTTCCCAAGGGGCACTCTCTCAAACTTTCTTCCCTCAGATCACTGCTCTTGAAAGGATCACATTTACATAGTTTATGGAAATGGGTATCCCTTACACATCATCATTTGTGTTTATTTAATCCTTGAGTGAATTTATATGTTCTTTGAAATTCAATTGGATTCTCCTTCACATTTGGTGAATACCTCCTTATTATCGGTTCTTCCCTTCCTTCCAACATAGGTCAAGAACACTTCTCCTTTCTGGTATTATAAATTGGAATTCATTTATTTTTTTCATAGAAACAATCCTTTATCCTATCCTTTATGGAATTAGGATCTACAAATTCTTGAAAATTACTTATTTTCTTCTTCTATGGATGTATTCAATTGGTGTGTAACTCTTTCCTCTTATTAGTTTTTCAGATATGCAATATGATTTATTTTCCATATCACTATTATAGATCTTGATCTCCTGTTTTTAATAGGATATGATAATCCAATAAAATTGGCCACATGTTTGAACATTATGGGTCATTGAAAATAGTCCATAATTCCCCATGATTTCTTTATGATTTCCTTCATTATACATTCAATGAAAAATAATTATTTCATGGATCATTCTCTCTCCTCTTGTAATGTGGAATTAATTATCAATTAACCCACTTAATTAATCACTATAATATCTCTCAATTATTTCTTGAATCATGGCCTAAATTTTATTCACATGATTATTGATTAATTAATTTACTATTCATGTATTGTCTGAGTTGAATCTCAAAATTTAGAACATCTCCCATGAAATGGATGCTAAAAATACTTACTTTAAAACACCTTGACATGGATTGTTCAGCACCTAGGAAAAATGATCTTCAAAATGCCTACCTCCATGAAACTTGGACCCTTTTTCCTTTTACTATATAAATCCATGTTTCATTTCTGATTTTCATAACAAAAAACCACTATAGTGAGCACCACCATGCACATTTTAGGTTCACCATTTCTCACAAGTGAAACTTCAACTCAATACACCATGTACTATTATGTGTTAACAATCTATGAGCTATTTTGACTATAACACAACCACTGTAATTATGTGGTAATCTTTGGATCATTGTTTTAGCCTCTAACACTTATAACTCTTGTTTTGGGATACCTTTTTGCATAGGTAATCTATCAATGCTCCATGCCTAGTTCCAAAATGTAGTCTTACTATTTTTATCTATTTTGAAACTAAATATCTTCTATGTCATCCATACTTTGACCATGATTTTTGAAATTCCCATATCAGGCTTTACCATTTCACATAGGATCTCTGGAAATCAACCATGAGGACCAACACAATATAGTACTTTCCATATTTTCTATTTTTGTTTACTACTTCTCAAAACATCATGAATTATAGAATCACCTTCACCATTCCTTCTCCATGAAAACTCCAACACTTATTTAGTCCTTCTCTTAAACATGTAGGGTCCTTATCTAATTCTTTCACACTTTTTAATTCCCTTAAGATATCCTTCCTTTTTTGGTAACTATTTTAACAACAAAGACCACCTTCATTAAAGATTTTTTTAACAATCCACTTCTTATTAAAAATGCAACTCCACTCCACCACTACATCTTATCAACAAAGCCTCTTGTTAATAAAATAATTTTTTTCAACAAATCCAACATAACCCATTTGGGGTTCCATTAACCCCCCTTTTTATTTTTTGACAAGATGATACAACCTTTCCATTTCAAATATTTTAACCCTTCTTTTCAATGAAAAAAAATAAATGCCACCCCTGAGTAGAAATTAATCATAAATTATCTCCCTTTATAGGTGAAAAAAAATCTTATCCCCTTAAAAATAAGTATATTATATTCTAGAAAAAACTCACCCTTTGAATTAGGTTATCCCTTTAAGATTTTATCCAAATTTTATCCCCCTTGATGCGTGGGAAGAAACTCCAAGTAAATTAACCCCCCTTGGATTAAGAATATAAGAGGGGTTTTTATATGGCATTAAATGATCTATTTAATGATATATAGGCTTCCTATTTTCATTAATTCTACCCCTTGTTGATAATTCACTTCAACCTTTAGCATCAACCTCTTTTTTAATAGAAAAAAATCTATATCAACCAATTGAAAACAATTTATATTTGGAATAAAGAACTATAAAATCTATTTTCTCACAAAACTACAACTTTTCAAGAGATTCATTTAGTGAATTTACCACTTAGAACTCAATATGTCCAATAAATCCTCTAAGCCTATTGATCTGATGATCAACGTAGAAAATATGAGTTTTTTTAAACAACATAAAGGTTGTCCATGTCACTCCTAAATACCAATTAAATCATAAAATATTTAAACATACAACTTCTCAACAAAACTTGTGATCTCCCTATCTTTCACAATAAATCGTTAAAAGATAAACAATAAATCACTTAGTTGTGAGAATCATACCATGTGATGCAATGATAGAATTATGAAATACACATTAATAAAAACAAAAACTAATGATCTTCCAATTGTTTATAAGATTCATAAAAATCATGATAAGTTTTAATAACCTTTTAATTTTGATCACCAACACCCCTTATGTCTGTAGATCTTGTAACCAATAGTCATGATTAATTTAGGGGTTTCGTTTTTTGAAAACATATCTTTATATCAATATCTTTTGGAATCCTGTATATCAAGATAACTAATACCAAATAATATAAAAATAAATACATGAACATGAAATTCATGTGATCATATTTTTAACAAAATGAACCAAGTTACCCTCAAAACTGACACCTAACTCGATCCACCACATACCCAAAGGGTGTTCATGATCCCCACGGGCTGGCGACAGACAACCAAGCATCAAAAAACAAACCAGAGGGAACAATTTCACCCAACCTGTACAAACACATTCCATATATACACACACAAAATAAAGATACAACATAATTGTAATAAATATATGCTATAACTATAAGAAGATAGAGGAAATGAGACAACTGTAAAAGTTGATAAAACTCCAATAGACAAGTCCACATGTAAAGGACTAGAACCAAACAACTACTCCAAGTTATGGTGTAGACGAACTCCCACCATCTAACCATCAGCTACCCAACTCAACTAACATGAAACCTCTCCACCTCATTATGGAACCTTTCTTTTCCCTTCATTTAAGATATACAAAGGTCTACACAACAAATAATATGTGCACAGGGTGTAAGAAAACAGACTCAATAGGATCCCACCCAGGTGTTCCATAATAAGTCTTTGTATAAAAATTCATGTATTATCATTTTTAAATAAAACATGGAATGATAAGTAGTAAAAACGTTTTATAGAAAGAATGTTAAACATTTCCCCTTTTTCATAGTTCAAAAAAAATAAGGTATATTAATTTCAAAGAAAATTTCCCATATCTCATTCATATCAAAGATAAACAACAAATTCACTCAATATAAAATAGAATAATAGGTATCAACTCCCATGATCACTATAGGTCAGAATAGAAGACTAATCGTACCATAATCAATCAAGTGCTCAATATAGTTCCTAGAACACATTCCTAGGAAGCATAGGAATACCCCATGAGTAAAACTCCCAAAAAATGTCAACATCATTCCCATATAACAATGGTCCTATGAAGAAGAGGAATATCCCATGAGTAACCCCCCCCCCCAATGTCAATATCGATCCCCTAGAACAACAGGCCTGGGAAACAAAGGAAAGACCCGTGAAAAAACCTCTTGATAATCACAAAACATGGAATATGGTATGAATATAAACCTTACACCTAAGTACCAAAGGTAACATATGTAATCATTTTCACAAATACATTTTAATTCTTTGAGAAAAATTTCAAAACCATTTCAAAAATCCACTTTAATGCTTTGAAAATATTATTTTATTTCCATTTATCAACAACCTAGGAAAAACCTTTTTTCACTAAAAACTCTTTTCAACACAAAAAAAAATCATTCCAATTCCATGTATAAATCAATTTATAAAGCAAGAAAAATAAGGTTCATCAACATAGTCTAGAGATAGAACCACTTACCTCGAAACTCGGGTCTCACATGCCCGAAACGGGATCCAACAACAATTAAAGCCCAACAATGTTTATGAAGGCCCTATAATCCAACCCACATCACAATATTGATCCTATTTAGAAAAAAGGGGCTGATGGAAAGAAGGAAACACACATAACTTTATAACGAACACCAACCGCACCATGACCAACAAAGGAATGGCCTCTGAAATAGGATCGCACAATAGATCTAGAAGAAGAAACAAAGAAGAACCAAATTATACCAATTAATCTAATAATGAAACTCAATGTTGGTATTTAGGTCAATGGAAATGAAGAACCCAAAAGGTCACTTACCTAGAGATACACACCACAATGACAATAAATATAGAACGTCGATCAGATCGATCTGGAAGAAGAGGAGTCTCACAAAATAGCCTCAGAGTTTTATTGGGACAAGATTAAGGGAGAACTGGATAATGAAATGAAACAAAGCATCTGCATTCTTATTTTAAAAACTATTTGTGGGCCATTACATGATGTGTAACCTGATTAAATGATTTGTAACCATCAAAGTCCCACAAACATCAGAAAACCTATCACCTTTGATTAAAAATCCATTAATTAAAAAATTCATGATGTGAAACATATATTCATGTTGTGTAACCTTTCACTATGTGAAGCCTTTCCTGACTTGCATCCAGAAACTCTTAAACATCATGTAACCTAGTTATATGATTTTAAACCCTCCTACAACATGCAAAAAAATACAGTTAAAGCTAAGAGTTCAAACAATCTATGAAACCACCATTATAGGTGTCCTCCCAATTCCATATTGGTCCTATATAGACAATGAGAAAAGGAAAACCATGATGAGGTTAAATATGTACCTGATAGATCGGTAATAGGATGTTATAAAATCCCCACCATAAAGATTTTTTTTCCCTAGGAAGTCATGTGGAAGATGTAATCCCTTGAAAAAGATGATTCCACTGCTAACTTTTCCACAACTCGGGTTCCCAAGTCTCATGATAATTTGATTCATTTTTCCATAGTACCATGATCAATAAAATCAACTTCCCATGCAGGACTTTCACTTGAGAGTCAACAATATCAAATGGTTTTTCCAAAACAGAAAAATCTAGATCCAACTCAATTTCTTCCCAAATCAGAATGTGAGAGGGATCAGGATAACACTTCTTGAGATGTGATATGTGAAGAAAATCATGAATACCTATCAACTAAACTAAAAATTCTAACTGATAAGAAACCTTATCAAGCTTCTTAGTGACCTCAAATAGTCCAACATATCTCGAAGCCAACTTTCCCTATTTCCCAAGACGATGGTGACCCAACTGAGGAGAAAATTTCAAGAAAAACCAGTCACCAATGGGAATCTATAGAGGATGATGTTGTCAATATTCATACAATTTATGTTGACTCTGGGCTATAATCAGATGTCGATGCACATCCTGAATCCTTTTTGACATCTCCTGAAACAAATTTGTTCCAACTAAAGATACTTTACCTACTTCCTCCCAAAAAAAAGAGGTGATTTATATGATAAACCATAAAACACCTCAAATGGAGACATTATTATCAACAACTAATAACTTTTTCTATAAAAAACTAAACTAGCCACAGATGTCTATCCCATATTCCACCAAAATCCAAGACACAAGCACGAAGCATATCCTCCAGGATCTGAATTACATTCTCCATCTGACTGTTTATTTGTGGATGGTAAGCCAAGATCAACTTGACCTGAGTTCCCATTTCCTCTTAGAGACTCCTCTATAACCTTGAGGTAATCCTAGGATCCCTAACTAAAAAAATGTTAGAATGAATCCCATGTAACCTCACAATCTCTTACACATACATCTTACCCAGATCTTCAACCTTAGTGGTATCCTTGATCAAAATGAAATGAGAAGACTTTGTCAACCGATCTACAGCTACCCATATATCCTTTTTCCTCAGTGAGTACCTAGTAATCCAGAAAAAAGAAATTAATGGATAACTCATCCCATTTCTATATCGGGACTAAAAGAGGTTGAAACAAACCAAAGGGTTTCAAGTGATCTTCCTTTATCCATTGGAAGGTTAACAGTAAGATATATATTCTACAATGCCACGCTTCATATCCATCCAATAGAATCATTATATCATGTCACAATACATATTTTTAGTGCTTGGATGGAAGGCCCATAGAGATCTGTGACAATTAAACAAGACCAGACTCCTCACATGTACTAGAATGACAACCCACTTCCCAAAGTGTAGTATGCCATCTGAATAAAGAGACCAACCAGAAATGGTCTCCCCGCTATAAAGGATTTCTGGAATCATTATAAACCCATAACACTTCTTCAAACTCTACAAAATAGACCCTAGTAGAGATGATAATAACTAAAAACTGGTCAAAACCATACCAAAAACATTCTCCTGGTCATCCAGGTGCAACTGAGAAAAAATCCCCATAAGGTTCCTATCCTCCTTCGATTATATAATATCATGTGATTCTAATTTCCTTCTTAGAACATATGCAATGTCATTCCCCTTCCCTGGGGTCTAGGTGATATCGAAGTCAAACATCTGAAGGTATTATACCCATCTCCTCTATCTAAGATTCAATTCCTTTAAAGAAAATATGTAGCTCATACTTTTATGATCATAAAATATTGTGAACCTCTCCCCAAAAAGATAGTGCCATCAAAAATTTAGTGCATGCAGAAATATATCAAGATCTAAATCATGAGTGGGATAATCTTCTCTATAGATAAAGTTGAAGAGAGCCGTATGATTCCACATGGACATCCTGTATAAGCACGCATCCCAAAAAACACCAGAAGCATCATAAAACACCATGTACCCCATACTAGGATCAGGTATTATTAGAATAGGAGATGATGTTAGAATTCATTTAAGTTCATCTAAAGAAGACTGAAACTTCGCATCCCATGTGAATTTCACCACTTTCATGTTAAGAAAAGTCCAAGGTGACACTATCATTGAGAAATACTTAAAAAACTGTTGGTAGTATCCTGTAATACCAAGGAAGCTCTGTATCTCAAAGACATTATGTGGTTCCTTCCATCACAAAAAATACCATCACCTTCCCTGTATGAACTGATAAGACATGTTTTAAAATTTTGTTCCCTAATAACTTCACTTCTTGAATCCAGAATCTACATTTTGAATCCTTTCTAGACAAATGATGACTTCTAAGGATTTCCTAAACCAAACTTAGATAGTTCTCACGCTCATTCTCATATTTTTAATTGAATAGAATATCATTCATGAACACTACCACAGAAGTATCAAGATATTGATGGAATATAATATTCATTAAATCCATAAAAACTGCAGAAGTATTATTCAAACCAAAAATAATCACAAGATATTCATAATGGTCATACCTTATACTAAAATCTATCTTCATTATATCAGACTCCCAAATATTGATATGATGATAACATGACCAAAGACCAATCTTTGGAAACCACTTTGACCCCTTTAACTTATAAAAAAATCACCCACATGAAGGAAATTATTTTTTTTCTTAACTTTTACCTATTTAAACTTCAGATAGTCTACACACAACCAAAGTGAACCATCTAATTTATTGGAAAAGAGTACAGGGGATTCCCAATGAAAAAACTAGGGCGAACATAACCTTTTCCAACATGTCATCCCAATGAATATTCAGCTCTTTCAGATCCACTGGTTCTATATTTAAGAGGGTATTGATATCAGCTACATACCTGACACTAACTCAATCAAAAACTCCAAATATCTCTCTAGAAGAAGACTGGAGAAGTCATCATGGAAAAAATCAGAAAATTCTTGAACACCAATGTGAAGATCAACAATTAGAGAAATTTCATCAGGATAAATTACAACAACAAACAAAAAATACCATATATCTGGGTAGGAAGGCCTTGTTTGACCTGATATTGGGTCCCACTCTCCCTAAAACTCATGAGATCTCATATTGTTAGTAATAAATGGGACATTCTGATGATAAAAATCAACCTCATCCTGATGAGTGACAATATAATCCATACCGATGATGACGTCAAACAAATCCATATAAAGAATGAGAAAATACTTAAACCATTACATATCAACTACCATCAACAAACAAGGACACCAAATCACTTATTCTATCCTCTTGCCAAGAGGTGTCGCTAACTCTAGTATAAATAACATAATTTACATTATAAGTTTAATAATATCAACAAAACATGCAGATATAAAAAGGTGGGAGGTACCAATATCAAATAAAGAAATTTATATGGAATATGCAATAAGGATAGTACCTCTCACTATTACCAAACCTATATTGACTTCTTCTGGACACTAATCAACTGCATGAAAGCACTTCACTCCTGAGGTCTATGGATGGATCCCTGTAGTCTTTGAAGATTCTGGATATACCACAATGTCCTTTGAAGTTGACGAACCCTGGCCATAATTAGGAGTATTCATATCCAAACAAAAGTGATGTAAATGATCATTTTGTACACTACTGTTGCAAATATTGATAGTCGCAGCATAAGAATGTCTTTTGTGTCTGTTCTTTCCACACAAATAGTAAGTTGGAGGAAAAATACTATCTATATAAGATGTTGTAGAGAAGGCTCTCTCTTGAGACCCACCTCCACCACTCCTATAATGATTCTGACACTTCCTCTTTTTCCCATGCACACCACTGAAGCTGCCACTTGATAGATGATAATAGGTGGAAAATACAAACTTTCATTCCATATTCATCTCTTCCATCATAGATATGTATAATATCTCCACATAGGTAGAAATATTTAATATAAACACCTACGATCTAATATCTAGTTGTAAACACTACAAGTACTTATGAGCCTTCAATTTTTCATTCTTCACGATGTAGAGAGCAAAATAGAAAATTTCAATAAATAGATTGGTGTACACCAACAATGAACACTCTCCCTTATATGATGACATTAAATATAGATAACTTTTCAACATCAACGAATCTAGAAAAACTACTGGAAGAAGAGGGTTTTGAAACTCGTCAAATCTAGGTCCATGTGTCTATATTCCTAGACCATGGAATCCCACCATCGCTTACTAGAACCCTTGAGCCTGAATGTTTCACACTTTATCTTGATATTCTTAGGTATCTATTAGAGGTTGAATATTTGATCGATCCTATCCAGCTAGTCCTTTTCCTCTTGAGGTTCATTCATTCCTTTAAATGGTGTTGGATTCTCGCCCAATAATTACCATGATCGATCACTCTCTCCAACATCCCTTGGTTGTACCTCAACAACTATGTTCTGAACTTGTGGTACATATGGATAAACAACACAAACTTCCCATATGATAGTATCGATGAGATTTTGATCTATTAGAATATTCCCTTGAGGAGCATTATTAGAACCCTCCTAAAGAACTCATGGAAGACGTCTCAGAGGCATAGTTCAACACACCGAGGCATAAAAATGATCAGATAATATAATAAATATCATTTAAAATAAGAAAACCCAACATTAGAGACACATATCCCAATATACCATGGTAACTTGTGTCTCATAATGAAAAGTGCTGGATAGACACTTATTACAACATACCTCTCAATTCCCGGTAATCCTATCTACAGTCTAACAGATGTCCCTAGACAAGGAATCTTCAGGAAATACCTCCTTGGATACCATTTTGTAATGAACCAACCTTGATTACCCTAAAAACTGGCACCTGACCTGATCTTCCACATACCTAATATGCATTCCTGATCCCCATTGGCTAGCGACATGCACACCAACATCGAACAAAAAACCTAAGGGAATGATTTTACCCAACCTTTACAAACACATGGAATATATAGCATGGAAAATAAAAAAACATAAAAATGTAATAAATATATTCCATAACCGTAAGAAGACAGAGGAAACAAGACAACTATAAAAGTATCTAAAACTACAAAAGAAAAGTCCAACTATATTGGACTGTAACCAAACAACTACTCCAAGTGATGGCGCATACAAACTCCCACAATCTCACCACTATCTACCCAACATAGCTAACACAAAAACTAACTGCCTCACTGCAGTGCCTTGCCTTTCCCTAAATTAGAATAAATACAAAGGTCTATACACCACCGAAGTAGTGTGTAGGTTGGGAACTAATAGGATAAATAGGATACAACCTAGGTGTTCCATAACAAGTATTTTTAAAACAATTCATGTATTCTTATTTTTAAATAAAACATGGTATGATGGGAATTAAATAAGTTTTATAGAAAACATGGTAAAAATTCACCCTTTTCATAGTTCTAAAACAAAAGGAGGTATATCAATTTGAAATAACATTTTCCATATCTCATTAATATCAAGACTAAACAAAAAATCCAAGAAATATAAAATAGAAGCACAGGTATCAACACCCAGGGTCACTATTGGTCATAATAGTAGACTACTCATACAAGAATCAATCAGGTGCACAATCTGGTTCCTAGAACAAAGGCCTAGGAAGTAAAGGAATACCCTATGATTAACCCCCCCCCCCCCCAAATTCCAATATCAGTCCCCCAAAACAATGATCCTAGAGATAAGAGGAATAACTCATTCGTAAACCCCCCAAAATGTCAATATTGGTCCCTTAGAATAACAAGACTAGGATACCAAGAAAATAACCATGATCGAACCTCTTGATAATCAAAAAACATGGACAATGGCTTCAAGATAAACCTTCCACCTAAGTACCCAAGGTAACCCATGTGCTCGTTTTCATAAATCAATTTCAATGTATTCATTTTTTTAAAACCATTTCAAAAATCTACTTTAATGCTTTTAAAATAATATTTTCCTTTTATTTATCAAAAAATAGGGAAAACCATTTTTCTTTAAAAAATATTTTCAAAACACAAAACAATAACCATTCAAATTCCATGTATAAATAAATTTGTAAAGGAAGAACAATAAGGTTCATCAACATGGGCTAGAGATAGAACCACATACCTCGAAACTCTGTTTGCACACACCCATAATGGGATCCGCCAACAATGAAATACCAAATATGTCTATGAAGGCACTATAATCCAACCCACCTCACAATATTGATCAAATTTAGAAAACAAGGGGCCAGTGGAAAGGAGGAAACCCACATACCTCCAGAACGAACACCCACCGCACCATGACCAACAAAGGAATGACCTCTGGAATAGGACTGCACAACAAATCTAAAAGAAGGCATAAAGAACCGTCAAATTAGACCTATGAATCTGATAATGAAACCCAAGGGTGATATCGCGATCAATGGAAATGAAGAAGTAGAAAGGTCACTTACCTAGAGAGATGCACTATAATGACAACAATGATTGAACGTTGATTAGATAGATCTAAAAGGACAAGAGTTTTCCAAAATCGCCTGAGAATTGCACTAGGTCAAGAGAAAGGGAGAATTGGATAAATAATCAAAACAAAGCTCTTACATGCCTATTTTAAAAACTATATGTGTTCCATTACATGACGTGTAACCCGGATACATGATTTGTAACCGTCAATGTCCCACATACATAAAAACTCCCATCACCTCTGATTAAACATCCATTATTTAAAACATTCAGGATGTGAAACATCTATTCATGTCATGTAACCTTCCATAGTGTGAAACCTCTCCTTAATTTCATCTAGAAAATATTACACATCATGTAATCTAGTTACATGCTGTAAAATCTTCCTGCAACCTACAGAAAAATATAGTTAAATATGAGAGTCCAAAAAATCTATGACTTCACCATTATAGGTATCCTCAAAATTCATTCTTGGCCCCATAAAGAAAATAAGAAAAGTAAAACTATAATGAAATTAAATATGTACCCGATAGATTAGAAATGATATTTTACAAAATCCTCACCATAAAGACTTTTCATCCCTATGAAGTCATGTGGAAGATGTAATCTCTAGAAAAAGATGAGGCTACTGCTATCTTATCCACAACTCGAGTTCCCAAGTCTCATGAGAACTTGATTCATTTTTCCATAGTACTCTGACCAATGAAATGGACTTCCCATAAAAGTATTTAATGTGAGAGTCAATAATCTCAAATGGTTTCTTGAAAATAGAAACATATGGATCCAACTCAATTTTTTCCCAACTCAGAATGTGAGCGAGATCAAGATGGTACTTCTTGAGATGAGATATGTGGAAAACATCATGAATACCTATCAACTAAACCGACAATGATAACTAATAAGAAATCTACCCAAGCCGCTCAGTGACCTCAAATTGTACAACATATCTCGATGCCAACTTTCCCTACTTTCCATGCCGACAGTGACCCAACAGAGAAGAAAATTTCAAGAAAAATCAATCACCAATGGAAATATCTAGAGGATGATGTTGCCGATATGCATACAATTTTTTTCAACTTTGGGCTATAACAAGACATTTATGCACATCCTAAATCTTTTCTGACATCTCTTGGACCAAACATGGTCCAACTAAAGATACTTTTCCAACCTCCTCCCAAAAAATAGGTGAACTATATGGGAAACCATAAAATGCATCAAAGGGAGAAATTATTATAAACAAATGATAATTGTTGTTATAAAAAAACTCAACCAGTCCCAGATAGATATCCCATGATCCACCAAATTCCAAGACACATGCACGAAGCATGTCATCCAGGATCTGAATCACATGCTTCGTCTAACCATCTATTTGTGGATGGAAATCCAAGATCAACTTGACCTGAGTTCCTATTGCCACTTATAGACTCCTACATAACCTCTAGGTACGCCTAGGATATATATCTGAACCAATGGTAGAAGTAATCCCATGTAACCTCACAATATCTTTCACATATATCTTACCTAGACCATCAACTTTAGTGGTATCCTTGGTCAAAATGAAAAGATAAGACTTTGTCAACCAATCACCAGCTACCCAGATATCATTTTTCCTTAGTGATTACTTGGTAATACAACAAAAAAATTCATGGATACATCATACCATATCCAGACCGACACTGCAAGTGGATGAAACAAACCTGAGGGTTTCAAGTGCTCTTTCTTTATCTGCTAGTAGGTTAATAGTGGGAGACATAGTCTGAAATCTCACGCTTCATAGCTGGACACCAGAATCATTGTATCATGTCATACTACATAATTTTAGTTCCTGGATTTAAGTCCCTTAAATAGACATGACAATTAAACAATACTACACTCCTCACAGATTCTAGGATGACAACCCACTTCCCAAAGTGGAGTATACCATCTGAAGAGAGAGACCCACCAGAAATGGTGTCCCCACTATAAAGGATTTATGGAATTTTTCTAAACTCATCATACTACTACTAACTCTAAAAAATAGACTCTATGAGAGATGGTGATAACTAAACACTTTTCTGAACCATACCTGTAACATCCTTTTGATCCTTGAGGTGCAACTGAGCAAAAAGACCCATAAGTTTTAACTCCTCCTTCAATTATAGAACAATATTTTATTGTACTTTTCTACTTAGATCATCTACAATGACTTTCCCCTTACCTTAGGTGTAGGTGATATCAAACTCAAACATCTTAATGTATTCTACCCATCTCCTCTATCTGAGATTCAAGATCTTTTGATAAAATATGTTGCTCAGACTTTTATGATCAAAAAATATCATGAAACCATCTATAAAAAGATAGTGTTGTCAACATTTTAGTGCATGAAGAATTATAGAAAGCTCTAAATCATGAGTGGGATAATTATTCTCGTTCATCTGAAGCTGAAGAGATCTATAAGCTACCACATGGTCATCCTGCATAAGCACACATCCCAAACCAGCACCATAAGCATCACAAAACACAATTTACCCCATAATGGGATTCAGTTATATAATAATAGGAGCTGATGTAAAAATTTATTTAAGTTCATCTAAAGAATATTGACACTTCAGATCCCATGTGAATTTCACTTCTTTCTTAGTAAGAGAAGTAAAAGGTGAAACCATCTTAGATAAATACTTAATAAATCATTGGTAGTATCTAGTAATATCAAGGAATCTCCATATCTCAAAGACATTCCATGCTTACTTCCATGAAAAAACAACCATCAACTTATCTAGAACAACTGATAAGCCTTTTTTGGAAAAAAAAAATTCCCTAATAACTTCACTTATTGAATCTAGAAACTAAATTTTGAAACGTTTCCAAACAAATGATGACTTCTCTGGATTTCTAGAACCAAACTTAGATCATGCTCGTGCTCATGCTCAGATTTCGAATAGATTATAATATCATCCATGAACACTACCACAAAAGTGTCAAGATATTGATGGAATTTCTGATTCATTAAATCTATAGAAACTATAAGAGTATTATTCAGACCAAAAGTTATCACAAGATATTCATAATTTCTATACCTACTCCTAAAAGTTGTATTTAGTATATCAAACTCACAAACTTTGAGTTGATGATAACCCGACCAAAAATCAATCATTTAAAACCAATTTTCCACCTTTAACTGATAAAAAATCATCCACATGAGGATAATGATATTTTTTCTTAGCTGTTACATGTTTTAACTTCTGATATCCCACACAAAGGCAATGTGAACCATCTAATTTTCTGGAAAAGAGAATAGAGGATGCCCAATCCAAAACACTAGGGTGAACATAATCTTTTTCCAATATGTTATAAAAATGAATCTTGAGCTCTTTCATCTCCACTGGTGACATATGATAATTGGTTATTGATATCGACTGCATACCTGGAACTAGTTCAATCATAAACACTACCTCTATCTCTAGAGGAAGACTGGAGAAGTCTTCTGAGAATACATCAGGAAAGTCTTGAACACCAATGGTAAGATCAACAATAGGAGAAATGACATCAGGATAAATTGAAATTGGAGAAAAATACTCCTAATATTTGGGCATAAAGTCCTTGAACGACCTGATTTTGGGTCCCACTCTCCCTGAAACACACGAGATCTCCCATTGGTAGTAAGAAATGAGACATGTCGATGATAACTATCAACCTCAGCTCAATGAGCGACAATCCAATCCATACTGATGACAGCGTTAAACAAATCCAGATCAAGAATTAGAAAATCCTTGACCAATTCCATATAAACTACTATTAACGAATAAGGAAACTGAAACCCTTATTATATCCTCTTGCCAGTAGTTGTTGCTAACTCCATTATAAAAGACATAAGTTCCATTAGAAGTTTAAGAATATCAAAAAAACGTGTAGATACAAACTAGTGGGAGGAACCAATATCCAATAAAGGAATTTCTATATAATATTCAGTAAGTATAGTACCTCTCACTATTACTGGACCTACATTTACTTTCACTCGACAATCATCTACTGTATGAAAGTGCTTAACTCTTGAGGCCTATAGCTAGATCCTTGTAGTCTTTGAAGCTTCATAAAATACCATAGTATCCTTTGGAGGTGATTAACCATTACTATAACAAGGCGTAGTAATATCCTAACAAAAGTGCTATAAATGAACAGTGTGTACACTCCTATTGAAAATCTTCATGGGTATAACACAAAAACTTCTTGTGTTTCAGTACTTTTCACACTGATAACAAGTCATAGGAACACAACTAGTTGTAGAAGATGGTGTAGAGGAGGATCCTGCTGAGACCCACCTCCACCACTCCTTTGATAATCCTTCCACTTCATCTTCTTCCCATGTGTTCCATTGAAGCTACCACAGGATGGAATATAAGAGGTTTAAAATCTAACCTTTCATTCCATATTCATCATTTCCATTATAGCTATGTCTACCATCTATACATAGGTAGAAATATTTAAAATAAAAACCTAGAATATGATATCCAGTCGCAAACCTTACAGGTACTTCTAAGCCTTCAGTTGGTCATTCTTCACCATGTGTAGATAAAATGGAAAATCTCAGCAAATAAATTGGTGTACATCGACACTAAATTATCTACCTTCTGTAAATACAGGAAATCTAGATACTTTTACAACATCAACGAATCTATACCAAACTATTGGAAGAAGAGGGTTTCGAAACCCTTCTAATCCATATCCACGTGTCTGTCTTCCTGGACCATGGAATCCCACCATCTCTTACCGGAACCCTTTAGTATGAATGCTGCATACTTCACCTTGATATTCTAAGGTGTCTCTGTCAATTATTTGATTGATCCTATCCATCTAGTCCTCTACCTAATGAGGTTTATTCATTCCTTTAAAGGATGTTGGCATCTCGCTCAAGAATTTCCACAATCGATCTCACTCTCCTGAAGCCCCTAGTTGTACATCAACAGGTACGTTCTAAACACATGGTACATATGGAGAAACAACATGAACTTCCCGTATGATAGTCTTGATGAGATTTTGATCTATTGGAAGATTCCCTTGGTGGGAATTAGATAAACCCTCCTAAAGAACTCCCGGAAGACATCTCAGAGGCATACTGTTGCACACCGAGGCATAAGAATGAGCAGATCATTCCAAACAAGAAAACCAAACACTATAGGAACATATCCCAACATCCCATGGTAATTTGAGTCTATCCATGACAAGATTTGGCTAGACACTTATTACAACATACCTCTCAATTCCCGACAATCCTATCTCTAGTCTAACAGACGTCCCAAGACATAGATTCTTGAGGAAAGACCTCCTTTGATACAATTTTGTAATGAACTGACTTGGGTTACCCTAAAAAATGAAACCTGAACTGATCTATAATATAACTAATGGGTGTTATTGATCCCCATAGTCTAGCCACAAACACCCGAGCATCGAACAAAAAACCATAGGGAACAATTTCTCCCAACCTGTAAAAACACATGGAATATATAGCATGGAAAATAAAGAGACAACAGAAGTGTAATAAATGTATGTTATAACTGTAAGAAGACAGAGGAAACGAGAAAAATATAAAAGTATCTGAAACTCCAAAAGTCAAGTCCAACTACAAAATAATAGAACCAAAAAACTACTCCAAGTGATTTTATAAACGAACTCCCACAATCTCACCACCATCTACCCAACTCAGCTGACATGAATCCTTTCCACCTCACTACAGTTCCTTGCCTTTCCCTGTATTGGAAGAAATTCAATGGTCTACACACCACTAAATTATTTCATAAGTTTTGAGCTGACAGGATCAATAGGATACTACCTAGGTGTTCCATAACAAGTATTTTTTAAACAATTCTAGTATTCTTTTTTAAAAAACATGGAATGATAAGCATTAAATAAGTTTTATAGAAAACATGGTAAAAATTTCACACTTCTAAAAATATGTTGTTATATCAATTTCAAATCACATTTTCCATATATCATGAATATCAAGGCTAAACAAAAAATACCATAAATAGAAAATAGAATCACAGGTATCCGCACCTAGGATTAGTATTGGTCATAATAGCAGACTACTCGTACCACAATCAATCAAGTGCACAATCTGGTTTCTAGAACACATTCCTTAGAAGCAGAGGAATCCCTCATGGGTACCCCCCCCCCCACACACACAAAAATGTCAATATCGGTCCCAAAGAACATAAAGTCTAGGAAGTAGAGGAATAACCCATTAGTAACCCCCCCCCCCCTCAAAATGTCAATATCGGTCCCTTAGAATAGCATGCCTAGGAAACCAAGGAAATCCCCACGATCAAACCTCCTGAATATCACAAAACGTGGACAATGGTCTCAAGATAAAACTTCCACATAAGTAACCAAGGTAACCCATGTTATTTTTTTCATAAATCAATTTCAATGATTTGAAAACCATTTAAAAAAATCCACTTCAATGGTTTGAAAATACTAATTTTCTTTCCATTTATCAACAACCAGGGAAAATCTGTTTTTCTAAAAAACTATTTTAAAAACACACAAAACAATCATGCTAATTATGTGTATAAATAAATTTTTAAAGAAGGAACAATAAGGTTCATTAAAATAGGATAAAGACAAAACCACCTACCTCTTAACTCAGGCCGCGCATGCCCGAAATGGGATCCACCAACGATGAAAACCCAACAACATCTACGAAGGCCCTAGAATCTAACCCACACCACAATATTTATCTAATTTATAAAAAAGGGTCAGAATAAATGAGGAAACCCACATAAATAAATAATAAATGCCTCATGTACCACAACCAACAAGGAAATGACCTCCATAATGGGATCACATAGTTGATCTATAAGAAGACATGAAGAAGTACCAACTTAGACCAACAGATCCGATAACACAATGTAGGGGAACTACCACAATCAATGAAAATGAAGAAATAAAAAGGTCACTTACTCATAGAGACGCACCAAAATGGAAAAAAAAGATTGAACTTTGATCAGATCAATCTAAAAGGAGAGGAGTCTCCAAAAATTTCTTGGGAATTTTCCTGGGTTGAGGGCAAGGGAGAACTAGATAAAGAAACGAAACAAAGCATCCACACGCCTATTTTAAAAACTATACATGGTCTGTTACACAATGTGTAACCTGGTTACATGATGTGTAACTGTAAAATTCCCACATACACTAGAAATCCCATCACCTCATATTAAAAATATATTATTTAAAACATTCACGACATGAAACATCTCTTAATGTCATGTAACCTTTCACAATGTGAATCCTTTCACGAATTGCATCCAAAAACTCTTACATTTAATGTAACATAGTTACATGGTGTGAAATCCTCCTACAACCTACAAAAAATGCTGGTTAAATCTGAGAGTAAAAAAAATCTCTAACTTCACTGTTATAGGTATCATTCCAATTCTTTCTCATCCATATATAGACAACAAGAAAAATAAAATCATGATAAGGTTAATGACGTGCTTGATAGATGTTTAATGGGATGTTACATGATTTCCCAGGTCTTTATTCCTTCATTTTAGATAATACTAATTTATAAATATCATATTTAGTGTGATAATAATTGATATATATGATATTTATCAAAACACCATTGATTTTATCATGTTCTATCCCTTTTTCATGTAAGTTTCATCATTAAAATTATCTACCAGCATAAACCTTTTTTCTTGATACCAATTAAGATTAGAAGAACCATTTAATTTTTTAGTTCCATGCCACTTCCATCTTCATTATATCTATATCCATCTCATACATATGTGCTTTTCTATGACAAAAATTCATCCCATTCATATATGGTTTTAGCACAATTAATCGATGGATCATATATCCCCCTTAAAGTTTCACCTATTAAAAACAATATTTATAAAAAATAAAATATATTAGGGGATAGGTACCTCAAACCTCATCATTCTAAGGAATATGGATAATTAAGATGAACAAATCCATCATCTTCAAAGCTTTCTTTTCTATTTTTCATATTATGGTAAACAAATTCTTTCACTGTATCTACCTGATCATATTCATCATCTCTTTTATTTTCCCTCTTAAACCTCTTTCCAAATGACGTCATTTTTGTGAAACCACTTATATACTTCTCTTTAAATATGTGATCATCAATTTCCTTCCATGACTTGGGTTTTTTCCACAATTTTTGAATTTATTTCACTTGAGAAAATCTATTATTATATTGTATCATTTGTAGATATTATTTTCATATTGTTTCTCTATTGAAGGAATCTTATTAAAAGATTTAGTTATTTCCTTTTAGTAGTTTTTTGAGACCAAATACACATGATTCCTACTTTATGGTCATAAGTTCTATCATGGACTCTGTATTCTTCCTTAGAAGATTATTCCCTTCATATTCTTCTGCCTTTATTAAAATAGGTATAACTCCTTGCTTTTTTTAGTTTTTTTTTCATTATTTCCAAGAGAGATACGATGAGTAGGCTGATCATGGTGCTTTATTAACTTTTCATTGATTTTCATTTCTGTTCTCTAATACACTGAACACATTTTCCAGCTTAGCATTCCTTTTTATTTGATCAAACAAATTTATGTCATAAGAGTGGAGTGTCTCCTTATGGATTATTTTACCTTAAATTAATTCTTCCAATTAAAAAAACATTCCATGTGACTAAGGTTATAAGAAATAAAATATCTATTATAATAACCATACCTCATCTAGTTATTCCTTGAATATTTTTTTGGCACTGCTGGAGTTTTTCTTTTACTTTTGGGCATTTGGTCTTCGAAACACAAGATCAAAATTTACCAAATTCTTCTATAATAGTAGAATTTTGGTTCCACGTCCCTTTTTAGATTATTAATTATATATTTTTCATAGAATATATATTTTCTTATATATTTAAAATCCTTATTTATTCTTGTAATTAAGTTAGTATTTAGAGGGTTTTTCATCTTTTCATTTGAGGTGTTTACCCTCTCCTCAAGTTCTCTAATCTTATCATCCATTTTTTCAAATTTTCATCCATTTATCTAAAAAATTAAGAAATATCAATTTTTGATTGTCTTATCTCCTTGATATGTGTTTTGAGATGAATGGTTTTTACCTTTAATTTCTTTTCCATATACATTTTATTTATGATCTCTTGGGAAAGATCTTCAAGAATTTTACTTTTATCCTTCAACTTTGTTCTCATTTTATTTTTATTGAAATTCAAGGGAAATTCATATATATTTTATCTATTATTAACTAATTAAAAATATATAATTAACATGTAATACACTTGATGTATGAATTCTTAATTTTTTACCTTCTCTAGTAGAATTGGGATATCGTATTGTTCATTACATGAGAACCTTTTTGTATAGAAACTAGATATTATTTCCTTTTCACCACTAGAATAAATTCTTCTTTTTGTATCCATTATTGAGTATAAAACATCACATTATTTCTATAATCTACTGTTATAATAAAATTAAACATTAGGTTAAAAATTTACAATGGTTTGAAAAATCATATTCTAAAAATAATTCTTCTTATTCTTTACTTTTTTCAAAATGTAATTTTAATCTAACCTTTGTTGATTATCAAATGAATATTATAACAAAATCAATATGTACTTTGAATATTTACATTAATAAATCTCATTTCAAATATCTTCTTTGAGATAATACTTTAATGAATTTTGAAAAAGGAATCAATCGCAATATTCCTTTGATCTATCTCAAAGATAACTCCATGTTGGCTTAACAAAACAATTATATCTAGAACAAAATCTTGAAGAAATCAAAGTGAATCTTCCATGAAAGACATAAAACCCATTTTACAAGTTCTAAAATGATTTCCATAAAATATTGGAGCCTTTACTATGGATTCCATTTCTCTTCAACAAAATATATATCAATTTTGAGAAATAAAAAAAATAAAATAGAAAATAAACATACCCTTGGATAAAAATTAATAGTCCCAACATTGGATAACTAATATATACCATAAGAAGGGGGTTAATAAAGGTATGTAACTTTAATATAATTCAATATAATTATCCCAACCTCAATGAATCTTAACCAGTTTCTCTTAAAAAGGTCATTTATTTTATATTCTTATAGACGATGGTCTGGTTATAAAATCACTTTTTTAGCCTTTATCATATATTATTTAAGGTTCCTTTTACCCTATTTTAGTGTGAATGTATAAAATAAATAGTGAACAATTATTTTTTTTACATGGTTCACTACTACAGGCTCATCCAATGAGCATACTCTAAAGGTTCACTATTATTTGTTTTAGTTTAGGCTAGGTCACTTCTATATAGGGTCGCCCCCCTTACAATTTAATGGAAAAATAACTACTTATCAAGGGTTACTCCATAAAAATTTATTCCCTTCACTCACCACTATATAAAGTATCACATTTACATAGTTTATATATATGATATACCCTTCAATATAATCATTTTCATTGATTTTATCCTCAAGTGACTGTAAATGTGCTTTTGAAATCCACTTGGTTTCTCCTACATAATATGTGAATACCTCCTTATTACAACTGCTTCCTTTCCTTC
The DNA here is from genome assembly GCA_963277665.1 of Viscum album. Taxonomy (NCBI): domain Eukaryota; kingdom Viridiplantae; phylum Streptophyta; class Magnoliopsida; order Santalales; family Viscaceae; genus Viscum; species Viscum album. The sequence goes on along the minus strand of OY728146.1, from coordinate 124,908,869 downwards.
CAACATAGGTCTAAAATAATTCTTATATATATTATTATAAAATGGAATACAATTAATATATTCATAAAAAATCATTCTTCCCCTAATTTAAGTAATTTAGATCTACAATATTATGAAAATTCATTATTTTCTTCTTCTGTAGGTGTATTCAAGTCATTAAAAACTCCCTGATCTTATATATTTTTTGGATATGCAGTATGCTCTATTTTTCCTCTACTTTATTTATATCTCAATATCCTATTATATAGTATGATAACATTAGAAAATTAAATTGACCGCATGTTAGAACATTATGGGTCATAAAAAATTACCCTTAGATCCCCAGAATTTCTCCATGATTTCCTCCATCATTCAGTATGATAAAAATAACTACTTCATGACTCCTTCTCTCTCCTTTTATGGTATGGAATTAATTATCAATTTATCAACTTGATGAATCAATAAAATATCTATTTATTCCTTCTTTAAACATGGCCTAAAATCAAGTCCCTTTATTGTAGAGTCATTAAATAACTATTTATCCATATTTTAAGTCACATCTCTCAATTTAATAGATCACCTACAAAAATTCTAGAAAAAAACCTTTCTTTTGAACACCAAGACATGTACTATTAAATATATTAGAAAAATAACCTAAAAAATGTCCAAATTCGTGGCTGATTAGTCATTTGTTCTTCTACTATAGAAATACAAGTTTTACTTTTGATGTTCATAACAAAAACCACTATAATGATCACCAACACAACCATTTGTGGTTTACTGTTTTGAACAGGTAAAAATTCAACTCAAAATGACATGAACAATAGTTTGTTAACAATACCCTCAATATTTTTATAGAAAAATGACCACTATAATGATGTGGAACTCTTTATATGGCTATTTTAGCGACCAGATCGTGCAACACCCATTTTGGGATACCTATTTTACATAGGTAATCTTCCAACTCTCCACTCCATGTTTCATAGTGTGTTCATACTCTTGTTGTCCATTTTAGAACTCCATGTATTCTATGTTTTCCATTCTTCAACCAGAATTTTTGAAATTCATATATTGGGGATTGCCATTTTTCATAGGTTATTTTGAAATCGACCACAGGTACCTCCATGACATGGTCCTTTCTATATTTCCCATTTTTTCATTACTTTATCAAAATGTCATGGATCATGGTGCAGCCTTAACCTTCCATACTTAAGGATTCATCAAACACTTATTTGATTCTTCTCTTAACCATGTAATATCCTTATCAAATTCCCTCTCACCTCTAGATTTCCTCAATACATCCTTCCATTAGTCCGATCACTTTTAACACCAAGAACCATCTTTAATCAAGATTTTATTAACAATCCACTTCTTGTCAAAAAAAAATTCAACTTTTCTCCACCACTGCATCTTATCACAAAATCATCTTTTCAAAAAACTAATTCTTATCAAAAAAATTAAACAAAAACCTTTTGGTATTCCAAAAGATATTAATTTTCATGATCCCCTCCCTCCAAAGGTATCCCTCTTCATCCGGTAATGAAGGAAGAGAAATAATGACCCCTAAAGTCTTCCTATAATAAGCCATAGGTTGGTGACTAGAACCAAGGGTATAAAAACATAAAAATGGGTGGAATTTACCAAGTAAGTGATAAGATAAGAATAACCATGAAACAACTCCTGAACATAATAAATAATGAAGAAATCCCATTACATAATGAAATTTCTTACATAATTGGATACAACTAAATTGAAAATATGAAAGAGATGAATCCTTGGAAGAAACTACAAAGCTCCAAGAGCTCCTAAACAACTCTTAGAAATTTAAATTTATATCTTGATCACCAAAAATATCTTGTTGACATGATAAATAGTTTATATATAAATTGTGTGATCATAACACTTATATTCAGTAGCATCCTCTCAGAAACCTTTCGTGAAAAATATGAAAAAAGAATACTAAAGACTAGTGAGTAAAAAATGAAACTAACTCATCACATAAAAATGTATACTATTATTTTAACATCCTCACCATGGATCAATCACCAAAAATCACATTGAATTATAACCACAATATTGATAAAAAACACACAAAAATACACAAATGGGTACCTTGTAACCACTTTCCCACTGGTTTGTTTCTCTCATGCCCCAATGCCACACATCCTATGCTCATCCAATCCATAAGTCAAGTCATCCCTAATATAATTTAATCCTAAAACCTATCTAACTCATTCCTATATAGGTACCAATATCTCTTGTTGTAATCTATCCACATATTCATCGTATCATCATCCCAATCCAATCCATAACCATGTGTATTCACGGAGTCCACTACAACCCAAGTATGTTCATTATACCTCAAGCCAGTATACCCAATTAATGCACAACCATGGGGATCCAAAATAACAAAATCTGGATACAAGTATGTGATATAAATAAATCAATTATAATCCATACATAAATGTATATTAAAACCCAGATCCATCACGACCATGGTAAAAATTCACACTTTACAAAAATTCATTATAGCCTGAGATATGTCTACTCATTTTTGTCAAGGGGAAGAGGGGGGGAGAGGGAGAAGTCATCCATACAATCCCTCTACTTACAAGATGTAGGAGATAACACCCCCTAAAACATTTGGGTTCTATTTTCACTACTTATGTGGGTGGGGTAATGTATGAAATCAAGAAATATAGAATAAATATAGTTTATAACCACACTAAGGAAAACTACCTAGACTTAGACTTGTCTGCTAATATCATCACACAGGATACCCAAAAACCTCCACTAAGGTATTTATATTAATAATAATACAATAATAATGTTCAATATTAATTAATTCATTATCCATTGATTAATTTTATTCTATTTTCATTTCAAAATTAATATTCCAATATTATAAGACATGTTCTAGTAACACTATTAATTATTTTCTTGTATTATTAAGTATGACCTCATAATATGAAATCATTAAGAACTATCCTCATTTATTTATTAATTCATTATAATTTCAGAAATATTCGGGTTCCCTAGAACTCAAAATAATCACCAATTAAAAGATTCACTTATAGTTCACAACCTCAAACGAAATCTTGTTTATGGAAAAAAATAATATCAATAACATATAGCCATCAAGACATAAAGAATGAATCATTCTATAAGTAAGTATTGATGAGAAATCCCCACTCTAAACTTCTCCTGACCACCCCAGTTTCCCACACTATTGTGCATAAAATCAAATCTATCATCTCATTCCAATATCATCATCATAACTAGAACCTCATACCATAATAATCACCAACGCTACCATAGCCTTAGGTATCCCCTCCCATTACTCATCATCACATGAAAAATACTTGGTTATCAATCACTCACATTAATTTTCTACATTCAAGATCATAAATAAATATCAAATTTCTTTTTCCACACATAATTTTAAATGAAAATATGCACATAACATCAAGGCATTCAAAACTACCACCATCAAGAATAGGATCTCTCGGACCTAATAAATTTATCACTAATAGACAACCATTTTAATTCCACCTTTAATTGACAAGTTTATTATATATAGGTGTTATACATGAGTAAACCTATATTATTATCTATAAGTAGCTAAAATAAACATAACATGATTCAAGCATTATTTCCATGTTTAAACAATTCCAAGATGAGTAGGAATTATTCTTCTAGCACATATTTTCTGATGTCCCATACCCGAATTCCACTTAGCAGGTTCCCCAAGCCAGGCGGTCCTTATGGACTCAAGTGCATCTCCCCAAATACTAGAGGCTTCCAACTAGCAGCGAGGAACTAGGGTGTGTCTGTGGGGAGACTATTCCCTCATTACCAGAGTGTAGCATAATAGAAAAATATAAAAAGTAGTAAATATAAAAATCATTAAATGTAAACAGAATTCACAACAACAACAGAAATAGGGACAACAATAACAATAACTACAACAACTAGAATAATATACAACAACTAATGATGATATGTCATCTATGTAAAAAAGTAGAAACCATAGAGACATGACAACATTCATAATATGTTCCACAAAAGTATAAAGGAAATAAAAATACTATCCCAAGAATCCTAAGATTTGACTTAATCATCTTTTATCAAGATCCATCCTAAATAGAAATCAATCAAGTTTTTGAAGTCGTATTCTTCCCTTTATCAACACCTCTATTCATATAATTTTCTCTGGTTACCAAACAATGCCTGAATAGGGTGTGAGATAAATCTTAATGGGCCACCACCAATGGCATCTACAATAATTTCCCCATGTAATGGAAATGTAATAATGTGAAAGAATGTATATATAAAGTAAACCTTCACAATGTAACTAAATACCCAAGTACCTTCTTCATCCCTTGGTTGGAATATGAACATAACCAATCCATTAATTGATTATTACCATTTTATAAATAAATAACATGTTAACAATATTTAAGGCTCTAAGTTATGACAATTTAACTCGTAATGACATTTAATAATGAAGTTCCAAGGTAATGACCAAAGAAACAGATACCTCAAGGTTCACCAACACAGTAATAACTATTTAATGGATAATTGTAAGAGTGTAATCCAAGGAGAATAGTCTAAGGCATTCCACAATAAGATGCCTACTAATTTCAAGGAGTTCATCAAGGTTAAAAAGGGGATAAGAAAAGTCTGGGCCTGATGGACTTTAACCATGTAACTTATTTTTCAATTATGGATCTAAGGAGTGTATCCAAGGCATCCTATAATACAATGTGATGGATCCTATGGTGGAATACCAGGAATCTAAGAATAGATAAGGATCAGAATATAGGTCGGTGTCAACCTAAGAAAGCCATATTCTTGAATCAGAATGGGGTCCTTGAGTGCTCGAGGAATTCCCCAATAAGAATCCATGGTGAGATTGATTCAATACATTCCTATTTAATTATGAAGTCATGTAATATTTCGTTTTGTTCAAGCCTTTCCTTTCATTATTGTGATAAGGTTAGGTAGTATGAACCCTTTTAGTCAAGTCATAATTAATCAATAAGTCAATTTGGTTCAAGCCTTGCCTTTCATTAGTGTGAGAAGGCCAAGTAGAATGCAACATTTATTAATCCCATTTATGGAGTATTAAATAATTAAGGTTCATTCCTATACCTTCCATTAATGTGGTAAGGGGTTATATGGACATGCAACCTATTAATCATTCACATTTAATCTGGTCAAGTCATATACTTCATATACTTTCAAATTTCCAATTCACATTTAATTATAAATTTGAAGCACTTACCTTAGGCGGGTCAATTGGTGATCATACATGGTAATCTACATTATATAATTAAAAATATAAATCAAGCCATTTAAAATAGAAAATATAACCCCTAGAAGGGTCAATACAAGTCACACCCGAATGGTGGCTCAAACATGTCAAATACTAAAAACACAATTATGGCATAACATCCTACATGGGATGGATGGAGTTGTGGTATAAACACAAAAAATTAATCACATATATGGAAATATCATAACCATATAGTTCTAATGATTATAATCATGGAATATAAATTCATTAAATGACACCAGATGAAATCAGTGCGCCCTAGATGATAATTCCAAAATCAACAAACATGAGGGAATAGTTATATACCACCCACCTTAGAGTTGTACGATCCTTCTTCTCTAATATTAGCCTTTAATTCATCTTAGAATAGAGTAGATCTGAGAAAATGGAAAATCGGTCGCACCTCGATAACAAGGTCGAGAGAAAGAGAGGATAAGAATGGATAAAAATGGCTCGAGTACTTACCGTTGCACATACAACGTGATGAACAGATGCCCGAATGGATCCTAGATGAAGGAGATATTCCAATCCCCAATTTAGGCCTTCACATAACCCCAAAAGGGAAGAAAAATAGTTCAATACTGCATAAACTCAGATTAGGAGGAAAGAGGAGTCTTAATTAGACTATTAAGGGAAAAATAATAAAATTGCCCTTAAATTATCTTGTGCATAGTTTGGCCACACTATTTGAAAAAACATGTGCCAACCATGAATGGGTAAATGGGAATGAAAGGGAACATTCAAGGTTAGGCTTCACGACCATGTACCAACCATGAGACATAGTTCTTCTTGAAAATAGACCATCTGCATGTTTATCCAAATCATGTGACAATCGTACAACATAGACGGTTTTCCCAAAAAGATGGGTTCCTGGATCCGAACAAGCCCTGGACACTCTCAAGACATTCACTAACACATTATTCATCCATATTAGGCCCAAAATAAATAATTAGTATGAAATTTAAAGGATCAATACCTGAGTGAAAAACTAGGTTCTTACATTCTTCCCCCTTAAAAGAAAGCATCATTGAGTTCACCTCCCAAGGGTGTAGAAACATTGTATCAAAACCATTCTGAACATTGAGCACATATGTCAGCCTCCTGCTCTGAAGTCTCATCCTTCACATGAACATGCTACTATATCACCCATACTAGAGGGATAGACTAGCCTTGGAGAACCTTCGTGATCCGATCAATGATGTGTACTGGATACTCCTAAAAGGTAGCATCAACATCTAACTCAACATCCTCATTATCAAAGGTATGTGACAAGATAGAATGATACTGGATAAGATGGGAAACATTTAAGACATCATGAATGTAATAGTTCCTATGACGTAGTATAAATTGATAGGCTACCGACCCAACTCTTTTGAGGATCTCAAACAGACCTATGTAATGTGGAAATAACATCCCTTTATTTCATAACCGTCTATGACCTAGCCTGGGAAATACCCGTAGGAAAACATGATCCCCAACCTCAAACACTAGTGGTCATTGATGATGATAAACATAATATTTTTTTCTAGAATGAGAAGTATTAATACAATTTCTAATCAGCTGAACCTACTCTGAAGTCTCCGGAATGAGATGTGGACCTAGTAGGGATGCCTCACTTGCCTCTAACAATCATAGGGGTGAAAAAAATGACCTACTGTATAAGGCCTCAAAAGGATCCATCTGAATGATCACATAAAAAATGTTATTATAGGAGAAATCAATGAGAGGGATATACTTCTCATAATAACTGTCGAAATCAAGGACACATGCCTGGAACATATCCTCTAGAACCATTATTGTTCGTTCTGACTCTCCATCAGTCTGAGGATGAAAAGATATTCTTAGAATCACCTATCTTCCCATAGCATTCTGCAAACCCTACTAGAACTGTGACATGAAATGACCATCCCTATCTGAAACAATTATATGTAGGACCCAGTGTAGTTATATGATCTCACAGACCTAAATTCTTCCTAATTCATCTATTGAGAAAGTCTCCCAAATAAAAATGAAGTGGGCTACTTTTTTCAGTTTTTCAATGTCAACCCAAACAACATCACTACCTCTAGGCGACCTAGGTAAACCAAAAAAAATTCCATAGAAACATCTTCCCATTTTTATTACAGGATTGGAAGAAGCTATAACAATCTTGCAGGTCTTTGGTGCTCTACTTTCACCTACTAATAAGTGGAACAAATAGTGATAAAGCTAGCTACTAATGTTTAATCCCAGGACACCAATATTGGTGTCAGATGTCTCGATACATCTTTGAGATTCCTAGATGAACTTCCCACTAAGAGGAATGGGATTTTTTAATCAACTCCTCTCTCATATCTGTAGGGACCCAAACACTTACATGGATACATAGTATTTTTTCTATGTCTACAGACCAATCCATAGGTGGGTTATCTCCTGATATATTCTCACAGAGTACCAAGCCTTCAGGATCTAAAAATTATCTACTCTTCACCTTCTCAAGAATAGAAGAGGTAACTTCCAAATATGAGGGATAAGACTACTCATGACTATCATGAAACTTTGGGTGCATCTCATAAAAAAGGGTTATTAACTTCCATTCATCATTGGATTCCCATAATGCTTGTTCCTTAGTTTTCTGAATCAATGAATATGAAACCACATTACCCTTCCCAAGCATATATGAAAGCTCAAAATCAAAGTATTATATATATTCCACCAATATTTTTTGTTTAAGGTTCAAGTCATGTTGATTAAAGATATATTTGAGGCTATTCTACTCCATGTACACCAAAAAGAGATCACCTAACAGATAGAATCTCCTGCATCTTAAGGCATGGAAAACTACTGCAAGATCAAGGTTGTGAGTTGGGTAGTTTCTCTCATGAGGCCTCAACTATCAAGATCTGTATACAATGACTTTTTCCTCCTGTATCATCACTACTCCATGGCCGATTCCTGATGCATTATATAAGATAGTACATCTTATGCTTGGATCTGAAATAGTCAAAATAGGTGCTAAGACAAGACTCCCTTTCAGCTCCTGAAAGGCATTCTCATATGCTTCTGAACACATGATCTTAACACCCTTCTTTGTAAAACCGATAAGAGGTGAAAAAATATGTGATAAGTCCTGCATAAAACTTCTGTAATATCCAACCAACCCTAAGAAACTCTATATATCAAACATGTTCATGAGATTCTCTTAGGAAACTACAACACTAACCTTTTTGGGTCAATAGATATTCCTAATTCTGAGATAAAATGGCCCAAAAAATTGAACTTTTTTTATCTAGAAATAGAACTTAGAAAGATTTGAATAAAGATGATGATATCTTAGTGTACTTAGGATGATCTCAAGATGATTTTTATGGTCTCTACAAGTGTGATAATACCCCAAGATTTTATCCAAAAATACCACAAAAAGTAATGAAAATAGGTTTGGAACACCATATTCATCAAATCCATGAAAACAGCGGGAGCATTCATAAGACTGAATGATATAACAAGGTACTCATACAAACCAAACCTAGCATGGAAAGTTGTACGTGGTATGTCTGATAGCCTAACTCTCACCTGATGATAAACCGATCTCAGGTCGATCTTAGAGAAGAACCTAGCTCCTCAGAGCTGGTCAAAAAGATTATCTATTCAGGGTAGTGGATAACGGTTCTTGACCATAATCTGGTTCAAATTTCTATAATCTACACATAGATGTAAGGTTCCATCCACCGTCTTGGAGAAAATCATGGGAGAATTCCAAGAGGATGTGTTGAGTCATAAAAAACCTTTGGCCTATAAATCCTGTAACTACTACCTGAGCTCTTGAGGATCTATAGGTGTCATATAGTATGGAGGAATAGACACTGGATATTCTCTTGAAACAAGCTCAATTGTAAACGCTATCACTCTCATGAGGAAAGCTAGAAAAATAATCAAGAAATACATCCATGAAATTATCCAATACTAGAGGGAAATCAAATTTTTGTAAACCCTAATCCTATTTGAAGAGATTTTCAATCAGGGCAGTCACTACACCTAGCCCATGATGCTATGGTCCATCTCTACAATCATGTACATTCCACTCACCCTTATGTAGATAACTGCTTACCTCTAGTGATGTAAACAATACCCTATGATGATAAAAGTATACAAAAGCATGATACTGAACCAACCAATCCATCCTAAGAATGACATTGAATCCCTTCATCTCGAGAACAATGAGGTTCCATAAGAAAGGGAAAGTTCATAACTCAAGGGGAAAGTCCCAACACTGGCATATAACCTCCATTTGTACCCCTAATGGAATATCTTGGGTAATTACACCATAGTAATATTGTATCTTAAGTCCAAAAGTTTCCACAATAGATATAGATATAAAATAGTTTGAAGAACCTATATCAAATAAATCAGATATTATGGTAGATTCCACAAGAATGGTAACTCGTACTATAGATGTTCCCACACCTTGATCCTTATGTATTGGTTATAGTGCATGCAATTGACCTGATCCATAGACTTGTGTACCAGATGGACTACCATGATCATAAATTCTCTATTGGCACTAATAGTGATTAGGGTTCTGGATACCATGGACATGACCTCCTCCACATCCAGACCTGATGATTCTATTCCAACTCCCTGCCTGACGTGGCAAAAAAGAACCCACTCCGGAAGGTGGAGATACTGCCGATCCTTTTCCACTCGAAGTTGGTGGAAAGGTCTTATAGAACCTTTAAATATGACCCATACAACCACAAGCCTGAAACTCCAATGGGTCTGTATCATAATGGGGATTCAAATTCCCTCATCGTCCACACTGATGAAACACCAAAGAGAAATCAAAACAAGTACTCTAGTTGTCACTACCCTGATGAGAGACCTCAATAGAATGTTTCCTTCCACCAAAAGAACTATTGGCATGACGCAGAACTAATCCTTTAAACCTCGTAATATTTCCATCCCTTAGGTTTTATTTAGGGATAAGAGGTCGATTTATTATTTCATAAAAATTAGGTAGGAAAAATACATTCACTTATGTACGAATGGCATACTGGATCCCATCCTCAAAATATCTTTCACGTGAAAGCTCATCACCTACTTGAAGTGGTGAAAAGTGCTGAAACTCTATGAAAAACACAAAATATTCCATAAATGAAATAGAAACTTGTGTGAGATGCATAAAATCTCTAGATATGTCATATCTCAGTGTCTAAGGAAAGAACTAATCATATAAGGAAGTATATAAATCAGCACATAACATGCCCTGATGACGACCATCTTGGGTAAACACGTCCCAAAAATTCTTGGATGAATACTGAAGCATGTATATATCAAGATTAAATCTCCTCTCTGGATGCATTTCCAAATGATCAATGGTAGATAGGATATCCTCTAGCTAAGACTTAGAAACCCATAGATTTACATCCCCTAATGAGGTATGGGATGCTGTTGCTGGAACTCATGAGTTGGAGCAAACATCATAGGTGCATGTTGTGGAGAACCTTCCATGGGATTAATCAGACATAGAAAACTTTTACAAACTTGGGAACCTATACGCAAATCAAGTACATAAAGTGGTGTCTCCATTGGCACTCCTAGTAGTAAGACTGGAGGCTCAGGTCCCACCTTGTCTGGATCCTGGTTGTCACCACCCTCTTGGCATACGATATGAGGATGTTGTGGTGGTATTTGTCTACAATTTCCAAGGACATGCCTCAGAAAAAGATTTGAGAAAATAAATATCATCACTCATGGAGGCTAAATGTAGGAAAACTCGTTACTTAAGGCATTCTTCCCCAACTACCCACTTAGACAGCTAGGTATTGGTTAGTTCTCAAGTGTAACTTTCATTTCATTTTACTTTTAATTCCTAGGTTCACTCATTTACATTTAATAAACATGACAAGGTGAGATAAGGATGTGAAACCATTTAATATTATAGGTTATATTTCAATTTATAATGGATATTCATTCCCATTGAGTGAATTACCATGCACCTCATAAATGAAAATGAAACCAATTTATTTATAGAATAATGGATCGACTCAATAAATTATTCATACTAACCCATGAAGGCCCATAAAAATAATGAATTGAGACATGAAAACACTCAATCACAACCAATAATAATATAATTATAATCTAACTATCACAGAATCACTCAACAATCATAAGCATATCAGTCAATTCAAAGTAGTGAAATACAACTTTATAAACTGAAAAAATGCATGACATGTGAATTCTAGGTGCCTCATATGATTCATGTAATAGTGATCCTTTCCCTAATATCATAGGGACAAGGATTAAATAAAATATGAGTTAAAAAAACAATCAACAACACCACATAGCATGTGCATCACCCTATGGTGAAATAATGTCAACTGTAATAAGAAGAACAGGATAACAATTATATTTTGGGTAACTTGGGTTTTTCTCGGATCCTGGGTTCACGACGCCCAAGCACGACTTATGAAAAAGTCCCAACATATTACTAATATCCAATATATTGTATATAAATAGTAAATAAAGAGTAGAAAAACCTCCTCTCATACTACCTTTTGAGGTCCTAGACCTGGATTCCACTTAGCAAGTACCCCGAGCCTAGTGGGCCACATGGCCTCAAGCGCATCTCCCTGAATGCTAGAGGTTGCTGACTAATAGTGAGGGCCTAGGGTGTGTCTTTTAGGAGAGTATTCCCTCATTACAAGAGTTTAGCACAATAGATAAATATAAATAGTAGTAAATATAGGAATCATTAGAAGTAAATAGAAGGCACAATAGAAATCGGAACAACAACAAGAATAACTGTAATAAATGGAATAACATACTACAATAGATGATCATATTCCATGTATCTATAGAAACTAGAAAACATGGAGACAAGACAATTGGAATAAAATTTTCCATAAATTTATAAAGGAAATCAAAAGACTATACCAAGAATCCTAAGCTCCGACTCAGTCATTTGCTATCATACTCTATCCTAAATAGCAAGAAATCAAGTGTTCGAAGTCGTATGCTTCCCTTTATCAATACCTACATTCATGTAATATTCTTCAAGTACCAAATGGTGCGTAGAGAGGGTGTGAGATAAATCTCAGTGGGCCACCACCAACAGTGTCTATAACATAAGTCCCATGTAATGGAAATGTAATAATGTACAAGCATGCATATATAAAGTAAAGAAACATAATGTAAATAAATACCCAAGTACCTTCTTCATCCATCGACTAGGGTATGAACATAACTAGTCCATTAATTGATTATTACCAGTTTATAAATAATTCACATGTTAACAATATTGAAGGTTCTAAGTTATGACAATGAAACCTATAATGAAATTTAATAATGAAGTTCTAAGGTAATTACCAAGGAAATGTAGACATCAAGGGTCACCGACTCAGTAATAATTGTAGTCTGGTTAAGGGTAAGAGTGTAATTCAAGTAGCATAGTGCAATCCATTCCACAATGATACTCCTATTGAGTCCAAGGAGTTCATCCAAGGTAAAATGGGGCTAAGAAAAGACTAGACCTGATAGTATTTAACCATGGAACATAATTGTCAATGATGGATCAAAGGATTATATCTAAGGAATCTTGTAATACTATGTGATGGGTACTATGGTGTCATACTAGGAATCCAAGAATAGACAAGGATCAGGATCTAGGAGGGTCTCCACCCAAGAAATCTATATCCTTAAATTGGAATGGGGTTCTTAAGTGCTCAAGGCATTCCATTATATGTATCCAAGGAAAGATTGAGTTAGGACATTCCTATTTAATTATAAAGTCTTGTAATATTTCATTTGGTTCAAGCCTTTCCTTTCATTAGTGTGATAAGGTCAAGTAGCATGCAACATCTTAATCAAGTCATAATTAATTAATAAGTCCATTTTCTTCCAGCCTTTCCTTTCATTAGTGTGACAAAACAAAGTAGAATGGAAACATTATTAATACCATTTAAGGAATATTCAATAATTAAGGTTCATTATTCTACCTTCCATTAATGTGGTAAGGGGTACTATGGACATTCAACCTATTAATCATTCACATTTAATCCGGTCAAGTCATATACTTAGTATAATTTCCAATTTCCCTTTCACATTTAATTATCAATTTAAATCACTTACCTTAGGTGGGAAAAGCGGTGAGAATATGTGGTATTTTCCATTATTTAATTCAAAATATAAATCAATCCATTTAATATAGAAAAGTTTACCCTTAGAATGGTCAATCTAGGTCACACCTAAACAGTGGCTCAAACATGTCAAATACTAAAATCCCAATTATGGAATAATATCATACATGGGATGGATAGAGTTGTGGAATAACCACCAAAAATTAATATCATATATGAAAATAGAATAAACATATAGTTATAATGATTATAATCATGGCATATAAATTCATTAAACGACACCTGATGAAATTGATGGGCCCCACATGACAATTCCAAAATCAATGAACTTGAGGGATGAGTTATAAACCACCCACCTTAGGGTTGTATGATCCTTATCCTCCGATATCGTCCTTTAATTAATATACTAATGAATTAGATTTGAGAAAGGTAAAAATTCCCACACATCGATAATTAGTTCAAGAGTAAGAGAGGAGAAGAATTGCTAAAAAAGGACTCAAGTACTTACCGTTGCAATCCAACATGGTGAAAAAAAAAAGCTGAATCAGATCCTGGATGAAGGAGATATTAAAATCCCTAGATTAGGCCTTCAAAGATCACCAAAATGGAGTAAAAATAGGTCAATCCCACATAAACTCAGATTAGTAGGAAGGATGAGGGTTAATTAGATCATTAAGGAAAAAATAGTAAAATTACCCTAAATTTAGCCTATGCACGATTTGGCTATACAGTTTGAAAAACGATGTGATAACCATGAACATGTATATGGGGAAGAAAGGGAACTTTCATGGTTAGGCCACAAGGTTGTGTGCCAACTATGCAATGTGGTTCTTCCCAAAAATAGACCATCTTCAAAGTTAGGAAAACCATGCGCCAACTATGCAACATGGCCATTTTCCCAAAAAGATGGGTTCCAGGCTCCGAAAAATCCCCAGACACCCTTGGGACTATCACTACCCCATTATTAATCCATATTAGGCGCAAAATAAAGAATTATACTAAAATTTAAAGTATCCACACCAGAGTGAAAAACCGGGTTCTTATGTATTTAATTTAATTAATAATAACATTCAGTTTTATGTTTTTTATCTCTTTCAAACATTAAAATATACTAAACCACAACAACAAAAACATGTCCAAGTTGGTACCACAATATCTAGTAAATATAAAGAGGAAACATAAATCATATTCGATCATAAACCTGATCATCCACTTAATTCACACAATAATAAAAATCAATCATCATTAATAAGATATAATCTTAAATTCAATACTTTAATTTCCTAAATTATAAAAAAAATTATTATCATTATTTATTGAGATGTTTAACACTACAACATGCTATCGTTTTGATATTATCAAAATAATTATTATATAAGGACATGAGATTATTTATTTCTCTCTTGGATATATTTCCAAAATAATAAAAATTATTTTACAACATGTAATTATTTATTTTCACTTTATTTTGATAATATTATAGATCATAAAATACTATTTTCTACTACATGAGATAACTAATTAAATTAAATTGTTGAAAATAATATAAATACTATTATATATAAATATATATATATATATATCAACATACGATTAGTAGATTCTAAGTAATCAATATTATACACAACATGTAATATTATTTCTAAATCAATAGAAATAATAACAGCAACAGGTTAACCATAATATTAAATTAAATAAACTCTTATTTCATAACTTAAAAAATGTATCTCACATTAATAATATTTTGTAGTACACATTAGTTCTTCAATGTAAATTCATTTTTTCCAACTTATGAAATAAAAATAGTGACACATGAATCACATTCCACTGCATGCAACACTATATTCTTAAAGATGATAATATTTGTCTACAAAATTTCATTAACACATTATTTTAAATTTCTAGATCATGGAAACAATATTTTAATAAGTGATAATTATTTTTCTTTCCATTATAATTCTGGTTTTTTATTCAATAGTGAATATTTTCATTCAATAATATATTATTTACCTTTGGATTGTTTATAGAACATTTAAATAATAGTTTACATTTTTTAGAATGTGATAATCTTCTTCAATATCAATTCATTAATTCTTACAACATATTAATTAATAATAATTAGGCATGCAATTATCATATTAATAATATCAACCTAAAATATGTAATTTCCAGTTTATTGTTATAAGGAAAAAGTATATGATAAAATTTTATATTATATTTTAAATCTTGAAATAATATTATTTCATTAATAGTAATACACCACATGTATTTCATCCCCCTCATTGAAAATTCTAGATTATTATATATTCTTTCTTCATGTGACTAATTTACAAATTATTATCTGATTATGGTTAATAAAATACATCTAAACATAGGAATCTAAAGTATATTAATATCACCATTTTATAGTATAAAATAGAGGTTCAATGATTCCCTATATATAGAATAAGTAGCTTTCACACTTCACCCAAAACAAAGGAGATAAATATATAGAGAGATATAAAGAGACGTTATGTATAGTTCTAGAAACATGATAAGGGATCCAATTGATTTATATGGGATCCTCCTGATTTAAATGGTAAATCTTGGATCACCAGAACTCGAAGGATAACTCAATAAAATAAAATGTGGTAGACTCTATGATTTTTTAAGAATAACCAAATATTTTATCAAATATTTCTTATAATCTCAAAAAAAATTATTATTTAATTTTCTTTTAATACGGTTTTATTTTCATTCCCATAAAAGACTCATTTAATTCTCCTAAATTTATTGAAGGTAAAATGTTTTGTTTAAAACCTTTAAAATATTCAAAACTATCTGATTTCTGCATTTAATTGCATAATTTATGCTAAAAATGATTTTCTGATCGAAAGGGGAGTAAAAAAATATTTTTAAGAAAATATTTCTACCTATACATAAAAAAACTACATAAGGGTAATAATATTTTACTCCTATGTGTCTATTTACCCTTACATGGGCTATTGTAAAAGTTCCTAACCCATACATGATCTTAAGAAAGTAACAATCACCTTTATTTAGTGGTGTATCTACCCTCACACTTACTTTAAAAATAAGATATTACCCTTATGTGAACTATAAGGAAACCAGAACACCCTTATAAAACCAGTTCAAATCCTAGTATACCCTTTCATGACAAGGAGATTAAATTAACATGAGCATTTGGATTTTTGGATTACCCTTACTTAGTTAAATAAAACACTCACTTACCCTTATACATCATTTAGAAAATCCTCATTTCCATTATGTAACACACTGAAATGTAAATTCACATTTTTTAATCCATAAAAACCTCTAACTACCTTTCATGGACTCCAATTTTAGCCCTTTTATAAAGGTAAACATATTTACCATTCTTCAAGGTGGGTTTAATCTATAAGGAGAAGTAATCTTTTGAAAATATTATATTTTTAATTAAAAAACTAATAAGTATAAAAGTAAAAGATTTGTTATAGATTCAAAAAAATTTACCAAACATATAAAAAATTAATTAAATCACTTTTAAAACTCCCTAAATAATTTCCAATAAAATTTTAAAACTCAAATATTAATTTTATAAGTTTAAAAACCATTTTAAAACCACTTCTTAAAATTTTAATTTTTTCCAAACTACTATATATCCTAGAATGAAAAATTAAGGCTTAATGATATTTTGAATCCTTACGTTAGATACCTCCCAAAAAATTATCATCTTTGAGAATTAAAAAAAAGTGGGAAGTAGAGTGGAAGGAAGAGAGATAATTTAACAACCCCATGATATACCTCTCAAATATCTCTCTACATTTAGAAAACATCAACCACTATAGAGAAACAAAGCACATAACCATGAAAAATATTTAAAACAGTCTCAAAACAATCTCTCAAGGGAGATACCACTCAAATAGAAACAAATACATTAATAAAACATTGCATAAAAGAGGAGAACCAATATAATATATATATGATATCAGATACTTCATCCCAGAAAATATTAAGAATTAAAAAACATGGGATATTGTTCACATATCCATGACTCTAATTCCCAACTGATATTACATAATCACATAAAAGGCCACACAGATTACCATACAAAAAACAAAAATTAAAGAATATAAATCAAAAAATAATTAAAATAAAACAACACTATAGAGTGAAATACCTTTAGAAACAATAATCTCATGATAAATGAAAAATCATAAAAATTTATGTAAGAGAAAACCTTCTTATATCCAATACTTCAACAACTTTACTTAGTCATGTCATCAAATGGATATATATATATATATATTTCATATTTTCATTTATCATGCTAAAAAATTTTAATTCTTAACATTCCAAACATATCATTATTTATATTTAATAAAAAATTTAAATATCATGCTTGTATAATAATTTTACTAACAACATTAGATATGCTACTTAAAAAAATTATTTACATCTATTTAGTTTAGGAGTTCAAAACATAAACATGATTTTCAAAAGATTCCTTATTTTCTTGATATATATCAAAATATTTCATATTAAAACATGTTAAATTCAAAAACATGATGATAATTTTTTAATACATCTCTTTTTTTTAAATATTACAGGTTATAAAGCCATTAAATTAAAACCCTTTTAATCTTTCTTTATAACAAAGTATTTAGAAAAAGAATCCTTTTGAAAACACTTCCAATACATTTTTCAGAACTTCTATTTAAATAAATGAATTTTCATGGAAAAAATGTAATTATCTATTTATTAAAACATGATACCATTAAAATCAATTTTTTCAAATATAATTTATTACAAAAAAAAACTAAGTTGGCCAATAGATCAACCAATTTAATTAATCATACATCATGAGATTTAGTTTATCCAACCACTAATATAATTAGGAACTAAAAATGTTTTTAAACCAACTAATAATTATGAGAAATTTAAAACATTCAATGAATGATATATTTAACATTCCTTTTATGATAACTCACATATATAGAAAATTTACATGATTTTATCCAATTATTTTTATTTAACTAAAAAATATACCTTTCTCTTTACCAAGTTAATATCAATACACATAGCTTTAAAATTTTCAAATTCGGTTTGACATCTGAAATTCATCATAAAACAATGATGTTTAAATAATCCACTTTATCCATCTATAAAACTTTATTTACCAAGAGCATACTCACATAAAACTATAAGGGATTTAACAATCAATTTACCATTTATTATAGGTGTGTTTCATTACTTTTAAGAGTTTTAAATTAACACAATAGCATTCCTTAACCAAATCACTTACATCAACATAAATAGAGATTCCACAAGAATAAAATTAAAATAACCACATCCACCACACCATGATATTTTCCTATTTGGGTCAAACTAAATCTCTAACATAGTTTTAAAAGACATCACAAAAAATGTCACTTCCTGATGGGTGAAGTTTCCACTATCTATATATTTTCTATTCCATAATACTTTTTACCATTAAAATATAAATCCTTTCTAGGGATGTAAGAACACAAGAACACAACCATGTCATAAATGTAGTCACATGTGTAACCAAAAAAAATACAATAATTTGTTTCAAAAAATAGAGAAAAATTAATCTAATACAAGGATGATAATAAATTATAAACAAAAAATATAATATTATTTTGATTAAAACAGAGAAAAACATATAATAATCCCTTACCATAGAAAAATATATTCCACAACAGGCCCTAGAGATGAGTACATGATGCATATGATGATAGAAACCCCCTGAAAACCTCTTTACAACACTAAGCTCGATGAGAGAGTTATATAATGATATGGACAAGGTCAGAGGAAATCCTTATACAGATCATACCTATATATCAATAACAAGACCAAAAAATGAGTTATACTTACCATATTTGAATGAAATTAGGTTTGGATTGGAAACTAAAGGTTAAAGTAGTACAAAAAATCCTAGATTTGGAATTTAATATGTGGTTTTAAATTGAATGGACAAGGAAGTTTCCCTACACTCATTATGAAGGTCTATAAATTTTAGAATGATGATAATCCTAGTCAATCATTTTAAGGAGATAATAGTAAAAGGGTTCTAGGATAAATAAGTAAATTCAAAGTTCTCACCATATATCACGAGTAGAGCTCCAAAACCCCACAATCGAGGTAAAAAATCACAAACAGAGAAGACACCCTATGTGGACGAAGAAAGAAACTTATCCTGAAAAATAATCTCTAACCCACCACAAAATTATCCACTTTTCAAAAACCCTGATAAATAAATACCACCACATCCAAACTATCATACGTTGAATCATCATAGGTAATGAAACCCGGTTCTTCCTTTGAGAATAATTAAAACTAAAGTTTATCACCACCTCATCCATCCAAACCTCTATACAATGATCTAAAATGAATCCCTGATAGTTCTATATACTCTTGATCTGGAACTCTTGGATTGTCTTTCTCTTAGAATTTTCATCATCATCCTCCACTCTACGGTGATTTATTGTCCCTTATTACTGATGAGTAAACCGACCAAGATCCACTCCTGAAAAATAAAAAAGGTTATTGACTCCTAACCTAGGACACATATTATTTATGATAAATTAATTAATTCATTTTTTGTTACCTTTTTCCAATTGTCTACCCAGTTCAAGTATAGGAATATAGAAGACTGATGAATGATCCTTTCTTAGGTGTCTAACCTATAAGTAGCATCACATCACTTAGAATCTCCAATAAAATTAAAGATCCTTCCATCAGATCTCAAGAGAACCTAAAATCCTATGTATTATCTGGTTTCCATTATTTACAATACATATTAATCCTAGCTAACACTATTTCCCTACCAACCCATGCATCATCACCATTTCCCAACTCCAAACTCGATCATATCTCTAAACCAACCTTTACACAACTCTCTCACAACCTCCTCCCTATAAAGTTACCCCTCATAGTCCTATAATGAATGAAGATAGATAATGACCCCTAATTCCCACCTCTAATAGGCCACAGGTTGGAGACTAGAACCAAGGGTATCTAAACACACACATATATGACATTAACCTAATGCATATTTGAGAAACAAGAGATAAGATGAGAAAAAACACCAAACAAATCTTAATATATAAATAATAAATTCCTATAAATGATGTGATGCCATACATAACTGGATACAAATAAAATTAAAAAAAGAGATAGATCCTCGATAATGTCCATGAAGGTCCAATAACTCCTGAAAAAATCCTATAACTAGTAATGTATTGTTGGATCAATAACCAGATCTTTATAACCTAAATAAAAGTTTATATATATATATATAGGATGACCATAACATGTATAATCAGTAAGATCCCTCCTGAATCCTCTCATGGAAAATGTGAAATAATAATATTATATCCCATGAGTAAATAAATTAAACTAAATGGTCATATAACTAGGTATATTATTCTTGTCCCATACTCATCATGGATTGCTCACCAAATAACACATAGAATTATAACAACAATAGTAAGAACACACATAGACATATAGAAATGGGAACCCCAAAGGCACTTACACCCCAGTTTTTCCCTCTCAAACCCCAATTCTACACATCATGTGCTCATCCCCTCCATATGTTAAGTCATCCTTGAAGAGAGTTGGGACTCAGTCCTCTATACCCCAGTCCTACGCAAGGCCTAATTTATCTTATTGGAATATGTACACATATCCATATCATCATCATCATCATCCAATCCATAACAATGTTCATTCCTAGAAGCCACTACAACCTGAGTATGTTCATTATAACTCAATCCATCGTAGACCATGAATTCAAACCTGTGGGATTGCAAATTTTATACGTCCAGATATAAGTATGTGATACACCTCAAGCTGTTATAGTCTGAAAATAAATGTATTATAAAACCACGAGCCATCACAACCCTGGTAGGAACACACCCTGTACCATAATCAATTATAGTACATGATATGCCTACTTATCCACATCAATAGGGAGAGAAGGGGGAGAGAGAAGTCAACCATCTGTTCCCTCTCCATCTTGTACATTAGAGAAAACACCCCCAAAACATTTGGGACTCAGTTACCCTATAAACATGGGTAGGGTAGGATATGAAATTAAAAAATATATAATAAATATAGTGAACAACCACACTAAGGGAGACTACCAAGCCTTATACTCGACTACAATTATCATCACATAGGACACTCAACTTCCACCACTAATGTATAAATATTAATAATCATAAAAGAATAAAGTTCACTTTTAATTATTTTATTATCCATTAATTAATATTATCCCATTTTCACTTCCAATATTAATACTATAATCTTCTAATCCACAAACTGATATCACTATTAATTTTTTTCTTATATTCTCAAGAATATCATCATTTTATAAAAGCATGAAGAACTAACCTTGTTCGTACATTAATTAATTATCATTTCATAATCATTTGGGTACTCTAGGACTCAGCCTAATATACCACTTAAAAGATCAACTCATAGTGAAAAACATCAAACTGTGTCCTATAGTTGGAAACTAGTCGTATAAATAACATATATTTGTTAGGTTGTTATGTAAGAATCATGCTAGAAGTAAGTATCAATGTGTAAGCCACACTCTAAACTCATCTGGATCACCTTGGTTTCCCTCAACATTGCACATAAAATCTCATATGACATCTCATTCCAAAATCATTATCATAACCAATTCCTCTCACTATCAAAATAGTCAAAAATACCATACCCTTGGGTATCCCTACCCATTAGTCATCATCACACCAATCAAAGAAGGTTATCAATCATTAAAATCAAGGATCTATATTATATATAATAAATAAATATCAAATTTATTTTCCACACATAATTTTAAAGGTTAATACAACCATAACATTGTGTAATTTATTCCCCCCATAATCACGAATGGTCTCATTCATCCTCAATCAATTCAACTTTAACAAACAACATTTTTAAGTCTATCTTGAATTAACCAATTTATTATGCATCAATTTTCTATATTAAACAACCTATATTAGTATCTAGAAGTAGGTATAATCAACATTACATGATTTAAGAATTATTTCATTTTTTAAACAATTTCTACGATGATTAGTAATTATTTTAATTCTTCTTCTCTAGTTTAATTAATAATAAAATATGGATTTACTTTCTTATTTGTTTCAAGAATTCAACCATGAAAAACAATAATAATAAAATCAAAGATACGTAGGTAGAACACAATATAGTAAATATCAAGATGAAACATAAAAAAACATTTAATCACAAAATTGACCATCCATTTAATTACCACAACATGAAATACTAACCACCATTAATAAGAGATAGTAAAAAATTAAATACTTTAATTTTTAGAATTATAAAAATAATTATTATCATAATTTATTAAGTAGTTTAACAGAGAAAAATTGTATCATTTTTATATTACCAAAATAATAATTATAAAATTCAATTTGATTATCTAATTATATATCTTGGTTAAATTTCAAGAATTAGAATTATTCTACAACATGTAATTAATTATTTTCACTTTATTATAATAATATTATAGATTATCACATACTATTTTCTACTATATGTGATTAATTATTAAATCCAATCATTGAAAATATTATTAACAATATTATATATATATATATATATTTCAATATGCAGTCACTAGATGATAAGAAAATCATAATTATCCATATATTGCAAAAATATTTCCAAACCAATTCTGAAAATAATAATAATAATAATAGGTTATCTGTAATCTATATACAATAAATTTCAATTTCATTTCTTGTAATAATCATAACACATTAATAACATTCCATAATACACATTATTTCTTCCTTGTAAATTATTTTATTCTATTTTATGGATTAACAATAATAACATATTAATCATATTATACTATACACACCTTTGAATTTTTTAATATAGAAATATTTTTATACAGTATATCCTCAAATTGACCTTTTAAATTTTTAGGTCATGGAAACAATATTTCAACATGTGATAATTCTTTCTATATCCATGATAATTCTAGTTCTCTATTGAATAATGAATATTCTCATGTGATTATATATTCTATACCTTCCAATAATTTTCAGAACATGATAACAACAATTTAATACTTTTATAATGAGACTATATTCCCTAATATCAATTCATTAATTATTAAAATGAATTAATTAAGAGTAATTAAGAATAAAAATACATTGTTTACAATATAAATGTAAAATATGTAGTTTTTAGTTTTTTATTAGAAGAAAAAAATATATTAAATAAGTTTATCTTCTATTTTAATTCTTAAAATAATAATATTTCATTAACAGTAGTACACCGCATGAATTTCATCCATCTATTTTACAATTCTACATTATCATGTATTCTTTTTTAAAGTGATTATTTTCTAGATTTTTATATGATTATAGTTAATCACATCCATCTATACAAAGGATTCTAAGGAATGTTAAAATCACATTTGGACAGTATAAAATAGAGGTTAACAAATACCCTACTTAGAGAAGAAGAATAATGTATATTGTACCTAAACTAGATGAGATAGAGTGTGTGATTTCTTGACCTAGGTGACATTCATAGTTTCCCCTAACCAGTGGGCCATATGGCCTCAATCATGCCTCCCCATATGCCAAAGTCTATTGGCTAGCAGTGAGGGACTAGGGTGTGTCCATCGGGAGACTATGCCCTATGGCCAAAACAACATAATGGTGAAATAGATATATAAATAAAAGAAGTATATCAATTAGGGAAAATATGGAATAAGTAAGAAAAAAATCCAGGTGGTAAATAATAATAAAAATCAGTAAACTGAATCACATACAATAGATGATGATATCATGTCTACAAAATAGAAAAAATAAGTACACATGGAAGCAGGAATTCAATATAGTATATGATATACAAAAGGAACAAAAAGATAAAAATCTATCCAAGAATATGGAGTTTTAGCCTGGTCATATTCTATCAAGATCCCGTCCTAAGTTAAGAATGAAGTTAAACATCTATAAGTGGATGCTTCCCCTTATCTAGACATGCAAGAATATAGTTTTCCCATATACCATTAACGACCTAGATAGTGTGTGATATAAACTTAGTAGGACACAAAAAGTAGTGTCTATAATATCTAGATATTGAATATAATATAGAATTTTGTAGATATAATAAGAATTAATGAAAAATGTTAATGTGTCGGCTCTGGTTCTTGAAGGACACCAGGATGACAGTACCTAATTCGGCCTTATATAGATAGTCTGAACATGTAACCACATGTACAAACATATATGGAATGTATAAATAGTGATGTCTATTACTATGTATGTGGTTACTACCACTATACTGGACATGATTGGTAACTCATACATATGTAAGTTTCATTTGTGTCAAAAGTATCATAGTAGTAAGGGTCACTAGGCACAATATAATAATCATAGGGTCTCCATGCTCGTACCACAGTAGAAATGGATTCCATCCCTATATAATTTTAATAAGATATTTCATGCCTGATATCGTAGTATAGGGATTCCATGATTGATATCACAGTATAGAGATGCCATGCCCAATGTCATAGTATTGTGTCTCTATACCCATGTCACATGTATAAAGGGATGTCACACCCATATCATATCACTAGGGTCGCAATGTTCAATATCATATCATCAGAGTTTCCATGCCCAATATCGTATTGATAGATGTCATGCCTATATCACAATAAAAAAAGGGGACTCCATGGCCATATATCATAGCATTGATAAGTAATAATTTTATTTAATATGATTCAATGGGTAATTCATAATTAATTAACATTTAATAATAATAAGGGTGTAACCATTGTTCCATTTAATTGGGTAACTTGGTTATACCACTCACCTCCATTAATTTCAATTCATTATAATTTTCTCACTTAAAATTCACAAAAAAAAATACAAAAAATTGATTTCTCCAATTAATAAATTAATAATATGAAATCAAAACAATGGGCACACCTAGAAGGGTAGAAACAGATGACGGGATCTAACCCAACCATAATAAGGTATCACTAGAACAAAACTATCAAGGGAATTAAATTAAACATGCTTTAAATGTATTTTAGAGAAACACACAGAGAATTTTTCATGTGGTGAAACAATACATACTATAAAAAATCAAGACTTGAGGGATAAATACTAGGACACCTACCTTATACCTATAGAGGATCACTTATCTAGTATTGTCCTTTGGTTTGGTTTGAATTGAGAGAAAATGGAACAATAGATAAAAAACCTAAAAATAGGGCATATGATCTTACAAATCAATAACTCTATTGAGAGAAAGAAAAAAATAGAAATACATAAGAGGAATAGTGCACTCACCGATGGATATCAAATGAGATGATCGATACTTGAAACATAGTATATATCATATTTTTATCAATGATCCTAGGAGGAGGGTGATTGAGAGCTTAAAAGGGAGGATAAATCCTTCTCTTCCCATTGGAAATATAAAATAGGAGATATGTTTAATGTTATAAACTTTTAAGAAAAAAATGTTAATTTTTCTCAATTTTAAGGGAGACCCGACATGGTTTGGACACATAGTTTGAGAAGCTGTGTGCCAATCATGATATTTGGATCAGCTAAAAAATGTATACCATCTGCATGGGCATGTGGCCTTGGGTGTATGGTTTGGTAAAACTATGCACACTAATTACCCCTCTAGAAATCCACGCATGGTTAGGGGAAACCATGCAGACTATCTTGCAAGGTTTTGACTAACCATGTGTCCCATTGATTTTTTCAACCGACTGGGGTTAAAGGCTTCAAAAAAACCCTAGTCACCCCCATAATTGATGTGAACTCATTATAAATTCATATTAGGTCCAAAAGAAGATTTAATGTGAAATTTAGGGGATTCATACCTCATATAAAAAACAGGTTCTTACAGTCTTCCAACTTAAAGTAACTTGTCCCTAATTTCTCTTCCAAGGGTGGTGACATGATTTATGAGAATAACTCCTACCAATGAGCATGTATCTTAGCCTCTCACTCCCAAGTCTCATCATGTACCTGGATGTAATTCCATAAAACTCATACTAAAGGGATAAACTAGCCTTATAGAGCATTAGTTCTTTAATCAATATTGTGTATTGGATACTCCTCAAAATAATCATCAAACACTAGCCCAAAATCCTTAAGAACAAAAGTCTTAGACAGATCGACATGGTAATGATGAAGCTATGAAATATAGAAGAAATTTTTCATAGAACAGTACCTCTATGGTAATAACAAATGATAGGATACTAGACCAATTCTCTCAAAGATATAAAATGTCCTGACATAACAAGGAAATATCTAACATTTCTTCCATTATCAATCTATTCCCAAATCTGGGTAATAATATTAAGAAAACACCATCCTCCACCTCTAAATCTAGGGGTCATCGATGAGGATCGGCATATTATTTCTATCTATAATTAGAGGTATACATATGCTTCATGATAAGATGAACCTACTCCAAAGTTTCTTGAATGATATTAGGACCCAGTAGTGCTGCCTCTCCCACTTCTATCCCACACAGGGGTGAATAAAATAGCCTATATTATAGGGACTCATATGGATCCATCTGAATTGTCTCTAAGAGATAATATTATAGGTGAACTAAATGATAGGGATATGATCCTCCCAAGAACTACTGAAATCAAGGACGCATTATTGGGTCATGTCCTCCAACACCTTTATCATCCATTCTGACTAGACATTGGTCTAAGGGTGAAAATATGTACTCAAAATCACCCATGTAACCATGTATCTCTATCACCCATTCTAGAACCACGGTTTGAAATTATGATCCCTATATAAAATGATAGTATGAGGGAACACATGCAACCATATAATATCATGGACATACAATATTCAGATCTCATCAACTAAAAAAGTCTCCTAGATATGAAGGAAATTCAATACTTTCATTAATCAATCCACAACTACCCAAACTGTATCACTACCTCAATGTGACTTTAGTAAGACAACTATAAAAACCCATAACAAAATCCTCCCATTTACATTCCAGGATGAGTAACAATTGTAAAAAGCTATTAGGTCACTCATGCTCCACCTTTACCTTCTAATAGGTAGAACACCTAAAAATGAAACCTTTTATCTAATGCTTCATCCCTAGACACCATTACTGTTGATGCATATGATGATATATCTCAAAGATACCTGAGTTCAATACCCACTAAGAACCATGAAAATCTTTCATTATCTCCTCTCTTATATCTATGGAAACCCAGATATGGCCATGTATATGTAGGATTTATTCATCATTGATAGATGAATCTAAAGGTGGTTCCTCACTTGAAATACTCTCTCATAGGCCCATTCCTTCAGGATATGAAAACTACCTCATATTCACCTTATCCAAAATTGAAGAGTTCACTGATAGTGATGTGAGTAAAAACTTTCATTGATAGTTCTTTACATCTATGTTCATCTCAAAAAAATAGATCCATAAATCACCACTCTCTACTAGCTTCCTGAACTACTTATGTATGATTCCTTCTCCTCAGAGCATCAACAACAACATTGCCTTTCCTAGGAATATAGGCTAGCTCGAATTCAAATACTACAGACATTTGACCCATCTTCACTACCTAAGATTCATGTCATGCTGTGTGAAAATATACATGAGGATTTTATGGTTACTAAACACCACAAAATGATCTCCAATTAAGTAATGAATCCAACATTGAAGGTGTAAATAACAAATTCCAACTCGATATCATGCATCAGATAATTCTATTTATGATGCCTCATATATCAATACCCATGTGCAATTAATCGATCTCCCTACATCAGAACCGCTCCTAGACTGATACCTAATACATAATAATAGATTTTATATCTCATTTCTGCATCTATAAGAATCTGGATCGACACTGAAGTCAGTCTACCATCTATCTTATGAAAGGATTTCTCATAGGATTTAGATCATATAAAATTCACACCCTTATTAGTGAATCCCATAAGAGGTTATTCTAAGAATGGAAAGCATTGTGTAAAATTACTGTAGTAACCAACTATCCCCAATACATTTTTTATGTTAAAGATATTCTTGGGATGCTCCAAGGTAACGAAAGCTCTCATCTTCTATGGGTCAACTGAAACTCCTACCTCTGAGATAATTTGACCCCAGAAGTGAATGATGTTGATCCAGAAGTGGCATTTACTGAGCTTAGAAAATAGATAGAGCTCTATCAGTGTATTAAAAATGATCTCAATATGTGCATCATGGTCTCTTCAATTTTGATAATACACTAAGATGTCATCTACAGACACCATTAAAAATAATCCAGGTAAGGATAGGAATACTATTCATCAAAACCATGTATATGGAAGGTGAACTCGTAAGATTGAATAGCATAAAGAGATAGTCATATAATACACATTGACTTTAGAAATCTATATGTGGAATATACAAATCCCATACCCAAACCTGATGATAACTAGATCTCAGGTAGATCTTTGATAACAGTCTCATTCCCATGAGCTGGTCAAAAAGGTCATCTATGTGTGGTAATGGATACCAGTTATTAATTTTAAGATGATTCAATTTTCAATAATCCATGCTATGAATAATGATTCCATCTGCCTACTTGGAGAAAAGGACCAATGAACTCTAGGGAGAAGTATTGTGTCGTATAAAACCTTTGGCATATAAATATTATAGTTTATTCTTGAGCTTCTACAAATCAGTAGTAGATATCCTATAAGGATGATTGAATACTGGTGCATATCTAAGCACTATCTCGATAGTAAACTCTACCTATCTATAATGAGGGAGTCTAAAAAAATCATCGGGGAAAACATCACTGAATAGATAAACTATAGGGGGAAATTCATTCTAAAGTAGTTACTAATAATCCATGTAATGGATACCAATATGGGTGGTCACTCTACCTATCCTAAGATTCTCTAGTCCAGATATACTGACCTAGAAACCACACTAACCCCTATGAATATAAGTACATACCTCTGGTGATGTAAATGAAACCCTCTATTAGTAAAAATCCATATAGTGATGAAAAGGGACCAACCGGTCCTTCTTGAGAATGAAATAAAATATCATAGTATTAAGGATGAAGAGGTTCCATAATAAATAACAACTGCCTACCTTAATGGAGAATTCCCTATATTAGGGCACACTCTATAATCTGATCCCCAACATATTTTCAAGTGTCATGACTCCACAGAAAAATTGAACATCGAGACCAAGGCTATCCACAAAAGGCACAAATATTAAGGAATGTAATGAACCTATATCGAATAAGGAAGAAATGATAGTTGAGACTACTAGATAATACCTTGAATAGTAGATGTTATATCATCCCATTCCTCTGGTATATGATGAATTGAATAAATATGGCTTATTCTATGACCTTATGGTCCAACCTAACTACCTTGAGTGGTCGACTCTACTGGTGTAATATATTTAAATCCTGGCTACCATGGTCACAACCTCCTCCTCTACCTGTACAACCAGAAGTACCCCAACTAAATGTATGATGATGTGCTGCTGAACTTTCTCCTGAATGTGGATCTATCATGGATCCTTTCCCACTTGATGCTGATGTGAAGGTCCTATATAAATGATGTATATTACAAAATATGTTATAAAATCAACATTTGATGGGGTCTTTGGGGAGATAGGTATTCTTATTCCCAAGCTTCTTGCACTGGTAAAAAACTGCATAACTATCATAGGGTTTCACCTAGATATTGTTTCTCACACACAATGTCTCAAAGTGTCACATCAGATAGCTAGTTGAACCACAAACCTGTTTGGGTTCTGAACTACCCTAGCTTATTCCGCATACTTCCCTTACATTCCACTCAATGATAAGGTCCTGGTTCACTATATCATATATGATGGTCAACCAAAAAACATTTACCTGATAACAAATATGATTCCTCATAATATCCTCAAATCATCTCTCTTTCACTAGATCATCAGTAGTATAGATGGGTAAAAATCACTAAATCTTTGTAAAATAATCTAAATAGTCTATAACCGTTATCAAACCCTACTTATGGTTCAGGAACTCCTTATAATGATCATCCCTAAAGGCATCAAGGACGAAATAGTCATAGAAGATCAACTGGAAATACCTCCAAGTCACTTCCTAATTCTTACCTGCCTGATTCATAATATCCCACCTGTATTTGGAATCTCCTAGAAGCATATAAGTGGTGATTTATTACTCTTCTCTCTTTAGGTGTCCTCAGATGATTGAATATAGACATAACCATCTTTATCCAATTCTCTATAACCTGTGGTCCGCCATCCCCTGAAAACATGGGCAGATGATTCTAATTAAACTCCCAAATCAAATCCACCATAGAAGGGGCAGATCGCGTGGCTCCCTAAATCATCTGCATCAGCCACATAAAATCTCCTAGAAAATGGTCATCATCACCCATGTCGATAATAGGAATAGGATCCATATGTGGCATTACTAGAGGTATCACTAGTGGCTCAAGTCCAACCAACTCTAAAGCATATTCGTCACCTCCTTCTTAGAGAATGGCATGAGGAAATAATGGTGGAATGTCTCTAAGAATTCCAAACACATGACTTAGATAGGATTTAAGAGTGATAACACCCTATAAAAATAAATAGGATAGGTACAATCCTTCCTAAGTAATATTATCACCCCTCTTCTATCTCAAAGATTCATGCCTGGGTGATAGAAACATTTATATAGAACACCAGAGATGATACCTACTTCCCACTACTAAGGATAGGTCTGGGTTAAGCTTGGTGTTCTATAGTTTTCACATAATTTTAAATTCATATTTATATATCAATTATTTTTAAATAGTTGATCAAAATGGGTCACCACATATGATCCATAAGGGCCCATACACATTATGAACTTAAATGTGGAATATACTTAATCCAAATAACAACACGTTCCAATCCATTTCACCAATAGTCTATGAATTAGGTGCTATATTTTTCTGTTTATGGTACCTTATATAGCCTAAGTAGGAAAAAACTTTTTAAGTTACAACAGGAACTCTGAGTACCGACTATATTTCTCAATCCCCTTTATAAAATTCAAGTAAATTAAAAATTATATCATAGAGGAAAATATGAAAATGTCATGAAGTAAAGTGATGCATCCTATATGGTATGGGATATTCATGGCATGTGGATTCTAATAGGTGACTAAAATGATTCATGATTAATTATTCTTTTCCCTCGTCTCATTGGGAAAAGGATAAAAGGTAATCCTAAATCATAAAAATAATAAAATCAAAATTCAAGTTCATTACACAATGGTATAATAAAAAAAACTACGATAAAAAGATTGTAGAAAAACATCTCCCATACAAGGTAATCCAGGCTTTCCTTGTGCGTGGATTAGCTATTCCCAGGAACAAAAAATCACCAGGTCCTAATACATTTCTAATTTCTTGTATAATATTCCCAAATAATAGGACAAAATAAAATAAAAATAATCTCTAATACAACTTTATAATGTCCCAACCTAGGTGCCACTCAGAGGTGCCCTTGACCGATGGGCCACATGACCTCAATCAAACCTCCCCATATGCCAGAGGCTTCTGACTAGACATAAGGGCCTAAGTTGTATCCGTGGGGATAATATGACCTCTGGTTAGAGTAGCATAAATTTGAAATATATGGACAAATTACAAAATCATATCAATAATGGAAAAGATAAATAAAGTAATAATAAACCCCAAGCACTAAATAATAATCAAAATTAGTAAACTGAATCATATACTGTAGATGATGGTATCATGTCTCTAAAAAACAAGGAAAACATATACACATGGAAACAAGCAGTCAATACTATACATGATATAGAAAAGGAAAAAAAAGGAAAAAATTTGTCCAAGAAACCCAAGTCCCAGCCTAGTCATCTACTACCAGATCCCTTCCTAACTCAGAAAAAAATTCAAGCATATATACATGGATGATTCCCCTTATCTATACCTTCAAGAATATAGTATTCCCAAGTACCATCAATGAACTAGATAGGGTGTGAGATAAAATCAGTAGGTCACCACCAATGAAGTCTATAAATATCCATTTAGTTCATATAATATGGAAGTTTATAGATATAGTAGGCAACAATGAAAACTCTAAATGGGTTGTCTCTAGTTCTTGAAGGAAACCAGGATGATAGTACATGCTTTATCCTTAGTTGGATATTCTGAATATGTAACCACATGTATACACATATATTAAATGCATATGTAGTGACATCTACAACCATATATGTGGCTACTACCACTGGTCTAGACCTGAGGCGTAACTCAAACATCCATAATTTATAGCATGAGTATCTTGAGTATTAGAGTAGTAATGGTCTCCATGCCTAGTATCATAATCATAGGGTATCTATGTATATATCACAATAGGAATGGATTCCATTCCCATATCAATGTATTAAGGGATTCCATACCTGATATCACAATATAGGGATTCCATGACTGGTATCACCATATAGGGATGTCACACCTAGTGTCACAGTATAGGTTTTTCATGCCCATATCACAGGTACAAAGAGACTCCATGCTTGTATCATATCACTAGGGTTACTATTATTAATATCATATCATCAAGGTTTCCATTCCCAATATCATATCAAGGGATTCCATGCTTATATCACAATAGAAATAGGGGGTGTCATGCCCATATATTGTAGCAGTGAAAATTAATCCTTGGATATAAATGATAAAATGGGTGATTCATAATTCATTGACATTTAATAATGAAAAGGACATAACCATTTTTTCATTTAATTGTGTGACATGGTCATACAAACCACCTCTATTAATTTAAATTCATTATAGGTATATCACTTTATCTTAATTCCAAATCCATTTAGAAGATGGTTTGGTCAATACATAATTTAATAATATCAAGGTAAAACCATTCTGAAACATAAAGGGCAAGAAAAAATGAGGAGACATAACCCAAAATTAATAAGGGATCACTAAAACAATTCTATCAAGGGAAAAAAATTAAACATTATTTAAATGTATTTTAGAGAAACATATGGAGAATTTGGAATGTGGAACAAGGAAACATACTATAAAAAACTTGAGGGATAAATACTAACTTATGTCTGTAGAGGATAACTCATCTAGTACCAGCATTTGGTTTGGTTCAGATCAAGAGAAAATGGAAGAAAGGACAAACATCCTGAAAATAGGGAATATGAGCCTACACCTCAATAAATATGCTAATAGAAAGAAAAACAAATAAAGGTATAAGTGGAGTAGAGTACTCACTGATGGATATCCAATGAGATGATCGGTACTTCAAATAGTGTATAGATCAGAGTTTTGTGAATGAACTTAGGAGGAGGGATCTTAAGAGCTTAAAAAGAGAGGATAAAGCCTCCTATGTCTACTGAAAATAGAAAATAATAGAGGGGTTTAAAGTTATAAAAATTTAATATAAAAATGGTAATTTTGTGCAATTTTTAAATGGGTGAATGGTTTGGATCCATGTTTGGCCAAACCATGCACTAACCATCCGCATGAAACTTCCTCAAGCAGGGGGGGCGCATAGTTTGGCAGCACGGTTTGAGAAACCTTGAACTAACTATGATAATTGGCTCTGCTAAATAAATTGGACCATCTTCATGGGCATCTAGCCCTGGGCGCATGGTTAGGGAAAACCGTTTTCCCTACTTCCCCCACTAGAATTACCCCATAGGGTTAGGGAAACCATGTCGACTGGATCATATGGTCTCTATTAAATGTGTGACCTGGTGAATTTTCATACTCGATAGGGTTCCAAGATTCAAACAAACCCCGAACACCCCCATAACCTCAGTGAACTTAGTATGAATTCATATTATGTCCAAAACAAAGAGTTAAACATTATCTTAAAGTATTAATGGATCATAATAAAACTGTGTTCTTATAGAGAGAGGGTATGTGTAGTTCTGGAAAATTGATAAGGTATCTAGCCAATTTGTAGAAGGCCATATAGACTAAAATGATGAATCTTGGATCACTCATACTCAACGGATAACCCAGTAAAATCAAACAAGGATGACTCTAGTATTTTTTTTAAGAAAAATTAAAACACATCTCCAAATATTTCTTATAAACTCATCAAATTTTCTAACTTAATTATCATTTAATATATCCTAAAAGAATTATATTAATATTATAAATTTAAATAAGTTAAAAGGTTATATTTTAAACCCTTATTAGGTTCTAAACCGTCCAATTTCTATATATAATTCATCAATTTACATTTATAAAATAATTATAGATCTAAAGGGCAGTAAAAATAGGGATTTTTAATAAAATCATGCTACCCCAATGTGATAAATACATGATACGTAAGGGTAAGATGGTTTTACCCTTATTTATAAAGTAGACCCTATATGGGCTAAGGTAAAAGTGGCTAAAACTTATGTGAGATTAAGAATACCACAAGAACCATTACATAGTAGTGGATCTATGCTTACATAGCCTCTAGAACATGGATATTACCCTTATATTAACTATAAGGAAACTACACTACCCTTATATATCCATTTCAAATCCCATCCTACCATTACACAACAAAACAATTTACCCCAAAATGAGTATTATGATTTTTATATGATCCTTACATAGTAATGAAAAATAGCCACTTACCCATACACATCCTTTAAAAATCCTCCTTACCTTTACATAGCACACTCAAATAGTATGTTTCCTTTAAAAAACCCATCAAAACCTCTATCTACCTTTATGCAGACTTGAATTTTTTCCCTGTGTTAAGGAAAAAAGATTTACATTTAATAAAGGACGTTTTCCTATGTAAGTGTATATAATATTTTGAAAATATTAAATTTTTAATTAAACAAACTAATAAATATTAAATTAAAGGATTTATCATAAATTCTAAAAATCCTTAAAGAACCTCAGAAATTAATTAAATAACTTATAAAACTCCCAAAATAACCTCTAAATAAACTTTAAAAACCTTTCAATCACTTTCATAAATTATAAAACCATAAAAACCCACTTCATAAATCATGAAAAACTTTTCTAAACAACCATACTCCTTGAATGATGAAGTAAGGAACATCAATATTCAATAACTTTATAGGAATTAATAAAATGATCTAGGAGAACTTTGATTAAAAAAATAAATACAACAATACAAAATACTTACACCTAATTAAATTGGGTCAACTACAAAGACCAAAAATCACCAATTATCTTTATTAGTAATTATATTTTCATTGAAACCATTTATAACAAGATAATCTTGAATGATTTCTTTAAGTTTAATTTTAATCCTACCTCTATCACTTATAATAAGTGATTTTTTCATTATGTTTACCCTATTAAAATTTTCATCCCTAGGTCATCTTCTATCATGTCTAAACTATCTTAATCTAGTATTTTTCATATTTTCTTCAATTGGAGCCACTCTAATTTTCTCTCAAACACATTCTTTACTAATCTTATTCATCTCTATATGTCCACATGTATATATTAATATTTTTATTTTTAACACCCTTATTTATTTTCAAGATGTCCCATTATAGGCCAATACTAACTAACATATAAAACAGTTAGTATAAAAATAGTCCATAGACATACCCTTCAAATAAGATGGAATTTTATGATTACGAAGCACCCCAAAACAGTTTCTCCACTTTATCCATCTAGTTTGAAACCTATGAGATAAATATACATTAATATCTTTATCACATTCTATAAATGAGACTAAATATAAAAAATTATTAACTTTAGAAATAAATGTGTTTACAATGTCACATCCATAAAATTACTAGACAATCATTTTCTAATATAAAAATACATATATTATGTATTATCTTTATTAAGATGGAAACCTTTTGATTCTAAATTATATCTCCAAATATCTAACTTTAAATTAATATCCTCTCTGGATTTCGCAATAAAAACTATATCATCCACAAAATCTTGAAATTAGGTATCTCATATTCAATATTCATTTTAAGTTCATGACCAAAGAAAAATTATATGGGATTAAACAAGGTACTTGATGTTATATTATTGAGAAGGGAAGTTTTTAGTGTCACCTATTGAATTTATAACTCAATTAAAGACCCCTTCATACATGTCCTGGATGAGTTTGATATATTCTACCTTCACCCATTTCCTTTCAATATATTTCTATAGAATCTCTCTAGGATATTTATCATATTCATTTTAAAAATAAATGAAAACAATTTATAAATATTAGGATTTTTTCGATAATACTCCATCACACCTCAAATCAAATAAACTACTTCCACTGTTAAACATCCATGCACAAAAAAATTATTACATGAAAGTTTAAGTTCATTTTGAATAATTTGTTTAATAACTCGTTCCTAAATTTTCAATTTATGACTCATAATCTTAACACCTATATAATTAAAATAGTTTAAAATGACTCTTTTATTTTTATATAAAGTTAATAAATAAATATTAATCTATTCATCTAATATCTTATGATAGTTCATAATTTCATTAAATAACCTAGTGACCCAAATAATACCCAAATCACTTGAATATTTCCACACTTAAATGAGGATGTTATCTAGTCAAACTTATTTACTATTTTCCATACCTCTTAAATAATTTTGTACCTCAAAAGGATGAAATTATCAATTATATCTATAATTGAGTTCCTATGTACAAATAATTAGATTATCTAAGTCTAATCTACACATCCACACTTCATTTAAGATATTATTAAAGTAGAAATCCCATTTTTTCTTAATTTCCTCATCCTTAACAAGGAACATCCTTATTCATATTTAATGCATTAAACATTATCTTAATCTCTATATTTTCACTCTCTACCTTCAGCTAAAATATATATTTTTCTTTCACTATTCATAGTATTTGATTAATTGTAAAATCCTAAAAAACTTGAGAAATAGCCTCACTAATAATTTTCCTAGACTTTCTATGGGAACCAAAACATCAAGCCCAAGTTTCTTCATTAATAAAAAGGTTTAAATTTTTAAAACACTATTGTTTCACTTTAACTTTTAATTTAACATTATCATCTAACCACCATGATTCATTAGATTTTGGAATCAACCCTTTTTATACACCTTGAATTGAATTATCTATATTGATAATAATTTTATCAACCTCATCCTATATATAGTCAATCATTCCCTAAACTTTCCTAATATAATTATTTAAAAAATTTGTTCTTAAATTCCATTATAAGTCTATACTTTAAGTGTCACCATTTGATTCTCATATTCCTTATTTTTTTCATATTTCTCTAATAATTCTTAACTTTTAGGTCAAAAATTAATAAATGATGTTGGGTGGTTATAATTTTATAAGGAATAACCTTAAAAATCTTTATAAAACATATATATGATCTTTTTACTAAGAAATAATCTATTTGGGATCTTGTGACTCCACTTTTATAAGTAATAAAATGATCATTTTTCTTTCTTAATAGAGTATTTTATAATATAAAATAAAATATATATGAAAAGTCTAATATATATGATCCTTAATGATTCAATATATCTAAACAAAACCATCCATGATAATTAATGTGGTCTCTATAATCCTTTTCATACATCCCCATTTATTTCACCACTTATATAAATTTTCTCTTGTTGGGGAAAAATCGGAATTAAAGTTTCTAAATATTACTAAAATGTAGACTTTTTTTATACATATTGACCAAATTGAGATGAATAAACACTATTTAAGTTTAATAATTTATTTCATACAGCTATATTAAATTCTATGACTCCATTCCTTAATATTAAGATATCGAACACTTTATCTCTAAAAGTCTTATCCACTATAATGTCAACACCATTTTAATTTTTAGTTTTACTCAATTATAAAACTTTGAAACTAAAGCTTTCTAGTTATTTTTTCCTTCTCACCCACCCATTTAGTCCCTTGTAAACACAATACACTAATCTTTCTTCTAATCACAATATCTCTAAATTCCATAGATTTTCCTATTAAGGTTACAATATTCTAACTAGCTATCACATTCTTATGATTTCGGACTAGCTTCCTTACACCCACATTCATTTAGAAAGGTGTGAAGACCCTTTATAATTTAACACAACACCCATGCATCAATGTATTTAATATAGCTAATTTGATACCACACTTGAGAAATTTAGTTCATTTCTTCTAGGAAACATACTAGTATTAACATATTGATACATTTCATCCATTCCATAAAAAGATTTTATGATTTTTAGAATTGGTTGTTTACTACCTAACACAACAAGCCTCCTTTATCTGTGATTGGGACTATAAATATAGGATATAGAACCTGAAAAAAATATAGTCCAAGGGGGACTTCTATTGTTTTAGACTATATAAATGTGTTATATTATTAAAAAGTGTGTTTATTATTATTCAAAGTATTATTGTTATTATTAATTATCTTTATCAATAATAACTAACCTATTACTAAATTAAACATATTCTTTATTGAGTAATGGAATAAGAACAAAAATGAAAAAATAATGATGAATTATTGTTCATTGAAATCGCATTTTCATGAAATTCAATGAAGTTTTCTCTTCAAATGATCAAAAACTCAAACTTTAGTCTATTTCCAATTAAAAAACAGCTAATAAAACTATAAAATTATTTGAAAAAAATATTCTCCTCTTTTAACTTTAATAATTTACATGATCTATATCATTAAATAAGTAAATGAAAATAAGAAAACCTTACACAATAATTAAATAAAATAACAAGAATGAATTTAGGAATGAACATTCCAAAACAATCAAGCTCTCATAAAAAGACTTAGCCAAAAATTATATGTAGAAGAACCAAAATCATATCAAATGCATAGACCATTAGTATAATATAAAATGTGAGAGAGAGTAAGTTAACGGAAAATTAATCTGTTTTAAATGATGTGAAAAGTCTTATGATCATCTCATTTAACTATTCCTGGTCTAGTCTAGTATTACCTTCCTCCTATGGAACCCCTTATGGGTTGATGGTGAAGACTGGAGTAACCGCTAAAGCTAAAATCGAATAGTACATGAGTTGGTGACTAGAAACAAGGGTATAAATAAGAAATTATATTGGATGTATTACCCTTAATAATCCCAAGAATGATATTTAAACCCATTGATAAACACCAAATCTATAGAAAACAACCCATAATGCCAACAATAATGTATATATTCATGTAATGTATTATTGAAACATAGAAAAAATATCTAATAAATACCAAAAGTAGATCATAAGGAAAAAAATTATATCCAATTAATTTTTGCACTAAAATATAAAAATGTACTAAACAATCATTTATTATGTCCTAAAAATATAAAAAATAATCTATAGATGGAGGGGAGACCATATAATTATACTTTGTACCCCCCCCCCCCAAAAAAACCTCATCCTAATGTGGAGGAAGCATATTAAATACTCATATAACAAATAATGAAACTAATTTGTTACCTATTCCTGGTAATTGACACTATAATCTCACCCTGTATAGCTCACCAAATCTATATACAAGTAATGTATAACCAATAAAGACAATATACCAATAAGGCACCCCATGATCACTTCCCAGCTAATTTAGTTCCCCTAACATCTCAATAAAAAATACCTTATCACTACAATTTCTTCCATATCTATATATTGCATCAAAATACCACATCCTTATACCATATACCATATATAAATCACCACATAACTATAACCACATATACCAAGCCTTATATACCACAACTACATATCTAATACCATATATCCATTTCCACATACTATATTCACACATCACTACACTATATATATAATATAGATCATGGGGGTATATGGAAATCAATGTCACCCATATCCTGGATATTGAGTGATCAACGGTATCAAAAAACTCATATAAGTTATTCATGTAACCCAACTTGGGTGGAAGTGCATAATAAATAAATAAAAATAATATGATATATAAGAAGACACAATCCTAACTAGGGTCAACATTTTATAAAACCACCACTACAACCATAAAAAAACCATTAAACCACATCCACCACATAAAAACAACCACTTACACCTTTAACCAAACAATAATATACACAACTACCCCACAATAAGCCATATATTCTACCCCATTAATAATTCATTACGAACCAAATTTCAAACTACCTACCACATTACTTAATTATCCACTAGAAAAACTATTGTGGGTGTGGAAAAATATATTATAAATATTTTTTATTATAAATATAGTATAATGGAAACCATGAGTTGTGTCCTGAGGGGGTGAAAATTTTCAATTTTTACTATGATTTAGAAAGGGTTTGATTTTTAATGAATTTAGTTTTGAGAGAAATTGAAAGTAATTAAAATAGTTATATTATAATCAAGAATATGGAAGGTGATGGGTTTAGGGTTTTATTTCCAATTGTAATGCCATTATAGTCATTAAAATAGTTCAATATTTTTCTATAAATAATTGATAAATGAATGAATGTATAATTATAAAATAAATCACCCTAGGTAGAAGGATATGGTGAAGATGAATTTAGTATTACTCACTAATTAATCAATACTCCTCCAAATGTGTGTGAAAATTTTAAATGACACAAAAATAATGAACTACTCCAAAATCACTCATGAAAATACCAATTATATTTTGGTGGTCTAAAGTGGTTTTTTGAAAAATCACTCTCTTACACACATGTACCAAGAATCACAAGACAAACCACTCAACCTATCCAATTTTATTGTATATAAACTAAATTGTGTATATGGAGGTATTTTTCTCATCAAATGATATAGTAAACAATGAACAAGTTAAGTAATTTAAACATACTAACATTTATATTAATATTTTTCTCCTAAATACTAAAATTGATAAAAACAGAAGAGTTTTATCCATTAAAGTATAAGTATCTATAATTATAATCATTTTTCCTCTCATTTCTCAATCGCAAAAGGTTTTACCCCTCAATTAGGGGGAGAAAATAATTTAATAAGGGAATAAAATGGAATTATAATAAAATTAGATATTATAAAATAAAACATAGAAGAATCCAAAAGTAGCAACAACATGAGATGAACTACTTTACCTATAGGCCTTCTCTTCTTTTTTTAGATTTATCATTTTTTCCTCTATTCTTGGTCAACCTACATATATTCTCTCCCTTTTAATTTAAAAATCTTTCCCCATGATTTTAGGTTCACTGGAAATCTACATCTTGAATTATTTTCTCATTATATTTGGTTAATAGTCATACTTGAATTACCAAAAATACTTGGGTAAATAAAAGGTTTTAAAAGTTTTAAAACCACATGGTAAATAAATCTAGGGTAAATGGTCAATAAAAGGTTTCAAGTTATTTTTTAATTCCACATGGTCAATAAAAGGTTTTTAATTATTTGAATCCCTAAAAATACTAGGGTAAATTGTATGAAAGAATATAAATCTTCATATCACAACATATTACCTCATGATATGAAACTAAAATTTTTTAGGCTTAGGAAAGGAAAATATCACATGCATACCACCAGTGGTTTCAAATTATATTACATATCACTTGAATAATATATATATTTCCTCTACCTTTGAAAAAATTATTTGACATATTCTTCAAAATACTAATGAATGTATATTACATATCATCCTGTTTAGAAATATATTATGTATTCCCAAAGGAAAATAATATTACGTATCATTGAAACCATAAAAAATTATCTCATGCATTCTTCAAAAACAAATGAAATTTTCCTATATGTCTCT
Organism: Viscum album; assembly: GCA_963277665.1. Lineage (NCBI taxonomy): Eukaryota > Viridiplantae > Streptophyta > Magnoliopsida > Santalales > Viscaceae > Viscum > Viscum album. The sequence continues at coordinate 124,866,662 of OY728146.1, read as the reverse complement.
TAAAATTATCTCACACATGGATCTCCTCTTCAATTAGGAAAAGTTAAATATGTCACACAACATTACAAATGTTATGTAACACTTGAAAAACTTATGTACTAACCAAAAAATGTTACATATATCCATTTTATACAAATTTTCCACTTAATACCCAAAAAACTATACTATGTATCACTTTAGGTGCCCTAACATTTCCATTTTATCCACCGCTCTTCAAAAATTATGTAACATATGATTCCAAACTTTTAAAAATTCTTCAATATAACTATAAAATTACTTTTTACTCCAAAATTGAGTTTCTTCATTATAAATATTATACATAACATCAACTTAACTTGAAAATTAACAAAAAAATATATTAAGTGTAAGGATTTACCAATAATTCAATATATTAATAATTAAACTTAGTAATCATAAATTAATCCACTTTAAAAATTAAATCCAAAATATTCCTATTCCTAAAAAATTTAACAACATCCTTTAAAATGAAAATATAATAGAGATTAATTAATTGAAATAAAAAAAACTGATGATAATATGAGATATATCAATTCCCCTACACTTAAACCTTATACTCTTGAATAATTGAACATCAAAAATCTTATCAATGAAAAATTAAAAATTCTAACTGATGTGAATCCCTTTTTAATACCCAGGGCACTCAAACTTACCATACTTATAAAATGTTATTATTTCCATTTTCTCCCTAAAGTACATTAAACTCATTTACACCTTTTATATCCCACATAATTATTTATACCTACCTTTCTGGAATAATTTTTCTCATTACCCATGTATGAATTTAATGAACAGTTTTTCTAATTCAAGATCATACTGGGGTCATGATTTGATTTTTAAATTTATATATATCTACCCAATAATTCATGTAGTTATGCTTATCATGAGGATGTTTAGTTTCGTTATATGGATAAGGGTGGGTAGGTTATGATGTGTAAGTATTTAGAGGTAGAATGGGAGGTTTGGATATATTTTGAATCGCAATTAATTATTTACAGCCTTCAACCAAGAATGAATCCTCACTCACTCTCCCTTATAGTGGTGTTGTTGGAACACCTCTTGAATTTTGAGGACAACTCACACTTTTAACATTTCACCAGTAGTAAAAATTTATTCTATCTATTTCCTTTATAGGATTTTTTTATTTTTTCCATTTTAAGTTTTTCTTAGATTTCGAATTTTGTAGGTAGAGTATAATATTTGACTTCCAAGAAACCATGTCAAATTCATTACCCATTTTTAGAAAAATTTCCATTTCATTTCCTTCAAAATTTATGATTTATATTTTATTATTCAAATAAATTTGAGATATCTCTAAATAAGCTCCTCCAGATCATCATATAAACAACAGACTTCATGATTACACAACTTTATTTTAGATTTACTAGATCCTTACCTCCACTTTATTTTAGTTATAATCATAAATTAACTTATACATCTAGTTTGGTAAATATTTTGGACTGGAAATGTCACTAATTAACAAGTAAATTCAAGGATTATAAGGGATATGAGGGTTAAATGTCATGTTACTCAAAAATTGGAGTTCATTATTAAGGGGGATTCAATAAAAAAAGACTATAATTTACAACATAAGGTTCACAATACTTATAGGTTTTTAGAATATTAATTAGAAAAATATGGTTATTCAAACATGGATTGGTTCTCTTAAGAAATGAGTACATTGTAAGAAGATGTAAAAATAGTTTTTAAGATCACTAGGAAAGTGATTTTAATGTAGGTAAATATATCATGGCATGATATTCAAAATGTAGTATTATTTTTATGAATTTCTAGAACATTTAAAATTAAAATAATTCCATTTTAGAATTCATATAAGTTGAGTTCATAGGAAATATCTATTTATCATAGTTGATATAGGTTAAAATTTAAAAAGTATTCAAATTGAGATCATAAGGTTTCAAAAGACACTAAAAATGAAAAGTAAATACAAAAAAATTATATAAAATTTAAAATAAAGATAAACACTTTGAAGATTCTAAAACTAAAATGGTTCCCCCCCCACCAAACTTAAATGATATAGTTTCATTAGTGAATACCAATAGGTATAGTATATTTAATTAGATTAAATTTAGGCACTTTAATAAATCAAATGTTTATATAAGGTATAAAATGGTGGTTCTATTTGTAGGTAGGTTAGAGGAGTGTGATATCATACTTTTTTTATTGTGGTAGATTACCATGTTACTTCTTTATCTTATACCCATTAATAGTAAATGAGTTTATATTTAATTTTATTAATGAAAAAAACAAATAAGGTGTATGGATAATTTATAATAAAAGGCCCTTCCCATCCAGGATAGAGTTTTTCTAGCATTAATTTGAGTTTGAAGTTGTAAAGTAGTACATTTTCTCCTAATTGAAAGTATTATTATTAAATTAACTTGTATTGGTAATCTATAGTTATATCCTTTAAAATCCTAGAGAAAAAAATTTATTTCATCTTAATTTCTTCATGATTTTAATTTTTTAGTCTTCTTTACTTCCCAACTATTTTCATATACAGATTTATCTCCTTGATTTCCTAGTAGGATTTATGATTCATCTCCACTGGTAAGTGAAATATATTCCCATAGATAAACCAATATGGAATCATTATAATAATGTTTTTATATGTTTTCATGTAATCCCATATAGTTTCTATGAACCTTTGTATCTAATTATTAATATTTTTATTGATAGTATTTTCTAATATCCACATAATATCTATATTTAAAACATAATATTGACCATTAGTTTGTAGATGGTAGTGTGTTGATGTATTATAAGGCACTCCATAGTTTCTCATAAAATATTTTATTATCATTTATTATATTTTAGTCCCCAGGTCACTAATTATTTCTCTTGGGACTCCAAATATTCTTGAAAAAATAAAAAAAACATTTTCATTATTAATTTTGGTGGCTATAACTTCCACCCATTTTGAAACACAATCCAAATAAAATAATATATAAGAGTTTAAAAAGGATATGTAAAAGGTTCCCATGAATTCTATCCCCAAACTTTCAATTATTTCATAAAATCTTATGTGTTTTGGGACATTTTCAATCTTTTAGAGATGTTTCCTGTAAATTGAAATTTATCACAACTCTTAAAAAATTCATCCACATATTTAAAAAATTTAGTCCAATATATACCAAATTCTAAAACATTATTAGAACTTATTTAAGGACTAAATTACACTTATCAAGATATAGTGTGGCTAAATTCAAGGATAGGATATACACCACTCTAAAGAAAATATCTCCTTACCATTCGATCTTTAAAAATATTCAAAAGATGTGGATTATTCTAAATATAAAACATTGATTCAAATTTGAACCTCTGAACTTTTTATGTGTTAAAGTGAGGTGGAACTGGAGAAGTTACAAAAAATTTGACTATATTAACATTCTAAAAAGCCTATCCTTTAATATAATATAATGACTCTACTCAAATATAATCATATATCATTTTTATCTAGGATTTGTAGCAGAGCTATATGGGGATATATATATAAATGATTTTATACCTGATTCTCATCTCCCCACTTGTTTTTATATCTATATATAACTTTTGAATAAACTACATTCATTTAAATAGTCTTAGTTTAGATTCAAACTTCTTCATTAATTACCTAAGGTATTCCTAATTAGAAGAAAAAACAATTAGCTTAGTTTTACGAAAATATTACTGAAACTTATCCAAAGTAATAAAAAATTCTAAAATATATTTTTAAATTGTTGATTAATGGTATTGAAAATAATTATCTCATATTAAATAAAATTCATTGAATTTATGTCTTCCTAAAAAATTTTACAATAACACTACTCAAAAAACATGGTTTAAAGAATCACAAAGAAAGTCAAAGGGGTGTTCTTAGTTGGGGGGATGCATTAATTCTTGTGTGATCAACTTACTCATTAGTTCAAAAAATATTACTTACAATCACCATAACAATCAAATTAAGTATCTTTTAAAAGTAACCTAGATAGTGGAAGATAAACATTACCCAAATATTTTAATAACCTCCTATAAAATCTTGCATGTCCTAGAAATGATCCAACATGATTCACTCAGATTGGATAGTAAAATGAATTTATCACTTAAAATTTATATCTATACACTCCAATTCATTTTTTTGAAATAATACAACCCAAAAATATTCCTAGTTACACTATAAAACAGAATTTCTCAAAATTCACTACAAGGTTCTTCTCAATTCAGGTTTTCAAAAATGTATTTTAATTATCCAAATAGTGATATAACGAGTTTCCAAATATAGTGAAATCATCAAAAAAACATAAAAACAGTCTTCAATATAATTAGATAAAATTCTTACGATGTATCTTTAAATCATACCAGTTGAATTATACAATAAAAACGGCATCCTTATATAAGAAATATTATCATAAGGACATGGAAATGTTGTATTTTCTTAGTCCCTAGGGGAAATGGGAATATAAAAGAATCCAAGAAAACCATCTAGAAAATAATAATGAGTTTTTATTGATAATATTTAAAACATTTGGTCAATAAAGGTAATGAGGAAATAATATTTTCTAGTAACCTGGTTCAATTTCCTATAATTTATACATACACTCTAATTATTATAGATTATAAAAAGATTTAATTCATTCTACTCATTTTTCACCATGGTTAGTCCAATATTCTAAGGAACTATGTGAATGGGACTAAACCATTATGAGTCATAAATGTGGTATATTATTCCTAATTATAAAATTTTTATATCTCTTTCTTGACAACATCTATTGTGGTTGAACAAAGTCCTCTACGGGGCTGACTAACATGTTTTTTATTTTATTCATTAAAAATTCTATGTATGAAGATTTTGGGACATTTAAAAGAAATATCTCCCATAATCCTGAATATAGATTTGAAATTTTCACTTAATATATTTATTAATCATTATTTTTGTTTAAGACCCAAATTTATAGCAATAAATACTCGAAATTTTTCCTCTTATATTATGGGAAAATATCCTAGGTCAGTGGGAAAAGGTCATAACTCCATTTTTGGGAGTTGTTCCAAGGATGGAATGAGATTTTTATTTTTTATGTACATGGATTGGAATTCCTAACACAATATAAAATATTAGTTTCCTCATGATTGAAAATACAATCAAATCCTTTAAATAATTTTGGGGTTACATATTCTTCCCAGTTTTACATATATTTTTCAAGTTACTTTTAATTATTTTTCATAGATGTTTAAAATATTAATTGTTTTCCAAAAGTCAAAATTTTTTAAAAAATACCTAATTATACACTATTTTTATCGTATTATATGTATTAAAGTGTGAGAATTAAATGATCCTCATGGGGGTACTTAATGTAATTAAAGATGTAGAAATGAAAATTTATTTCACTAAATTCCATAGGGAGAGTTCCATTGTGTACATTTATGATGATCTTAACTACCTTAAAGAAGGATCTAACCAAAGTGATAGTTGATTGTGATGGGTTGTGATCATCCTCCATGTTTAGAACACATGAATTAGCTGAAAAGATCATATTTTTTACCAAACAAAACATTTTCTAGGACTCCTGTTGGGAATGTAGTATATCTTTTTTAAAGTCTAACAACCTCTCTAATGGGATTAAGTTCTCCAATATTTGAATAAGTAAAAAAAATTCCTTAAATTCACAATTTTTAGAGTGTATTCCATTGAGTAACTTATCATATTTTGTAATTTTCATGAGATATTTGTGGGGGGGATGATGAATATAACTTTCTAGAAAGTTTTTAGTATCTCATATTGAATTTACTCTACATGTATCTTACTTGATTAGATCATTCTTAATATAAATGGAAGTGGATGTTCTTTATTATCATTATTTTATTTTTTCAAGGGTATTTCTAATATATTCTAATTACTTACATTATTTTATTCCTCCCACTTTTATTCATCCTCTCTGAACTGATTATCATGGTTTCATATAGATTCCTCAGCTTTATTCTCCTTAGTTCTAGGATGTTTTATAATAAACGAGACCAGGTTAACCTAGCTTTCTACCTAAGAAATTTCACCATAATTCTTGAGGAATGTTCCCAATCACCATGAGCTATCAACGAGCACAAAGGTATCACAAGTGAACACATGGTAATGGCTTCACCCTTAGTAATTCTAGGATAAAAAATGGTTCCAATCATGAATTTTACATGAGGTTTTCATGAATTATAAAACCATTCCATAATAAATAAGTATTTTAAAAAAATAAGAAAATACAAATATTTCATAATAAAAATAACATATACCAAAAATATTTTTTCTAAATTTTTTATTTCTACTAAAAGAAACCATTTTATTTAAATATTTTTCTATAAAAAACAAAGAAACTAGACTAAAACAAAATTAGAGTCTAGAAAAGATGATACACCACATGACCCAATTATTAAAATGAAACCAAGAGACAAACCCCATTACCACCATGTGACTCTTGACTCACTACCATAACCAACATCGCACACTTCCCAATGGATAGATTTAGAAAACCAACATGTAGGTCATATTTTAAGAACCTAATGAAAAATTGAATACTATATACCCATTAACATGAGTATGTATGGCTTGGTCTGAAGTCCATTAGGATACAACTATGATTCCATTAAATTATTTTTATAAATATACCAAGTCCACTATTTTTAAAGTAATATATAAATACCTTTTCATTTTCTTTTAATTAAAAAAAATTAATAAATAAAAAATTCCTTATATAATTTATTTATATACAACTTTTATTAAACATTCCTAAAGGAGGAATTATCAGGGTAATTTCATTTTGAAAACCAAAAATTTACTTTTAAAACAACTTTAAATCCAAAAAGTAACAAGTTAAACCTAATATTTTTATTTTAAAAATCTAGTCTTGAAAACAAACCATTACATGGTTTAAATTTTTTTTTAAATAAGAATCTTATAAGGATTGGATTTAAATTATCCACCTATTTTCCTTTTTAAAAACATAAAAAAAATACACACACACAGAAAAACTCAACCTGAGTATAAGAAAGGGCAAACATAATAAAATTAAAGTACATTAAGATTCATAAAAAATTAAAATGATAACACAAGTAAAGCCTTAATATTATTATTCTCAAACATCGATAACAAATAAATCAAAATAGTCTCAAAGAAAGAGATAAAAAAATTCACATGACCATACACAAGAAATAAGAATAAAATAGGATACATATCATGTGGAAACTCATCAAGGACTAATGGGACAAGTACAAGATGTGAAAAAGTGGAACAAATAATTTATGGGTTAACAGCCACACAACCAGTCACCGAAATCACTATCACTAGTCTCATTAATGACAACCCCTAGCTATGTTATAACAGTTTACTAGGTGCTACTAGATAGTGTGTAAATCTAAAATTGCACACCTATCATTCTTTGAACCCTCACATAGTATCATAGGGTTCCTCATATCATAGATTATGAAGGTAGACCACTATCAATCCAATGTTAATCTCCTGATAATCACATTTACCTTAGGAAATGAAACACAATAATCAAATAATATCCCCCTATAATACACCTGCTTAAATAACAAGCCCCAAACCCAAAACGCATAACCCTGAATCATAATTCATATAACTATTAACACATGCATACAATCATATACAATGTATAACATAAGGGATCAACTAGATTGTAAATGTAAACCAATCAAATGAAATTACACAAGGTACAAATCAAGAATTCTCTTTATACAAGTCAATTATATGTTTTGGAAATACATTTTTAAACCATTTAGAATCCAAATAAAATCCAATGGAAGTCACATATTACACTAAAACAAAATAAAAGAATCAAATTTGGATATAATTTTTTATAATCACCATTAAAAATCAAGGTAAATTTAGATAAACACATAAACAAGACCAAATTATCAACATTACCAATCAAAAAAAGGATCCATCTAAAGTGACCAACCCTAGAAGACTCATACACAAATTTTCAAAACATTTAAAGCCTTTAATCTATGAAAACCCCACTTTATAAATCCAAATTGTCCTAATTCACCATGAACCAATCATTTTTATTAAATAAAAATATTAGTATAATTTTATCAAACTTTTAGAATGCATAAAACAGATTAAGAAAACAAAGTTCCATTGAAATAAATAATTCACCCATTTTTTTCTAAAGGAGAAACCAAAAAATCCAATAAAAATTTTGATAACACAAAATTAGGTGTCATGTGAATTATTAATTTAGTTTAAGGGTGCATTTAAAATACCAAGAATGCATAGGAATCTTTAATAAAAGTAAATTGAATTGAAATACCTATATCAAGAGATAAAACAATGTCACATTCAACATAAATCACCATATTAAGTCCCCTAAGATGGATTAGAACCTTTATAAACCAAAAAAACTAAATAGATCAACCCTAATGAACAAAAATCAGATAACCATATTCCTTAGGATTAGGTAAGATGGGAAAATTTGGAGAAAACAAAAACAATAAGGAAGTAGAATCCATATCCATTTGATTTGGGGAAGAAACCCACAATAAATCCCTAAGAATCCACCTTAGAAATAACTTTAAGAGAGATATAGGTGTTTGATAGGCACTATGGATGATAGGGACTGAATTAGGGAGATATATCTTGAGCCTACAAATAAAAATAACTCAAAATGATAAAATTTCTCAAACTCGAGCAAGTTAAATGGTTTACTCACATGTTATACCAAACAATTTGGTCATCGTGAGATTGACACTATCCAAAACTGTATTGGTCACATGGTTTACATGTATGATTTACCAAATCATGTGATTTTTGTGTGATTTACACTTCCAAAAACTATATATGGTCAATGGTTTCTACTAACCAGTTTCAAAAACCATTCATTTGAACTTGATTCCCTAAAAAAGTTTCTAAAAAACCAAAATTTTACCCCAAGACACCCCAAATTCAATGGTGAAATTAATCACATAAATGTAAATAAGAAAATGACATTATGAGGTGTCATAATTCTCCCCACAATTCCACTTTATACCCCTATAAATTCATTATTATCATTTGTCAAAGGAAATATAAAGGCCAACTCAATGAATAAAAGGACCCAGCTAAGGGGACCACTTTATGAAATTAAAATCAAGAACGTGGGAAATGAGAATCCCACTCCTATGGAAAACCACTCAAAATGATTTGAGATTTTCATGACATTAAGGAATGATGAATCATAAAAATAGATTCCTCACAAAATGAGACATTGGGATGACCACTCCTTTGGTCTACTTTAAACTCTATAACTCCAATAAACACACCTATAAAAATTCATAATTTCTTTTTGAGTCTCGAACTAAAACAAAGGGTAAAAATAATACCAACACCTATGGAACATTTGAGGTCACAAGGGCTATAATAAATGACATATCCAAACAAAAAAACCAATAATCAAACCCCAAATACTAGGGAAACACTTGAATATCTCTTAAAGGACTAGCCAAAATTTAGAATGGTGAAACCATAGATAATCTTTCCCGATATAATGAACACTATGAAATAAGAACATTTCCACCAACCAAAAGCTAAAAGCTCTAATTACCACAAATATAACAGCCTTAAAATTAACTAAATATCACTAAGATAACACACTCCATAAAATAGTAGAAACAATCCAAACATAAATATGTATCAATTTGTAATAACATGGGTTTGACTTTGGGTCATGAACCTACATGAAGGTTAACTAAGGGATAAACTTTTAGAACACCAACTATTAGTTGTCTTTAAATAAAAAAACAACTTAATATCTCTCACAGTCTAAATAAAAACCAAAATCTTATACCCATTACCCTATCTTGTACCCAAACTCTTCCCATTTAATCTATCCATCAAACTTAAAACCATGTCGTACACCATGCACAATGATAAAGATCACAATAAAACAATGAGGCATGAACATCTCAAACAAAAATAACATGTCCCAAAAGATCTATAACACTTTGAAACAAAATATATAGTGTTCATAAGAAATATGGAAGAAATTTCATGAATAAAATATTCTAGAAAAGATAAAACTCCCAAAACCAAAAAATAGCTTCCAAAAATCCTATGGAATAAATGTTGTAAAACACCGCTTAGATCAATGTTGGTTTTTAGACTTCTTCCTCTAACATCCATTCAACTTTCAAAACTTATTAATGTGATCCGAATGGTCACAATAATGATAGGTCTTAAGGATATTATAAAATAGGATATGATAATCTTAGAATCCCTATACAGGGAGTACAAAACAAGATTTCTCTATCCACTAGTCGTATCACATTTACTGGAACCTAATGAGTTTAAAGAACCACTTTTCATAGGTTTCCCTATTTACAAATATGTAGTGATTATATCCTCATACATCTCCTCCAAAATGGTAGTTAGGCTAGGATAAAATACCACCTATATTATATTTACATGAAGGCCTCTATTAAAGAACCAAGACATATTCAAATCATTAATAGATAACTCTGGTGAGAAAGGAACCAGTCTTATAAAATGTTTAATGTCATCCTTTACCAATTTATCACCCTGATGGAAACTAAATAATTCCATAAACTTTGAAACTCTTACCTATTTGGGGTAAAATCATTTGATGAATATGAAATTGAAATATACCTAAGAAAATTCCTCAAATGTTTGAGCTTTGATAGTGTTCTTCCACCAATGAAAACACAAACCTTTGAACAAAAGTGGATTTCACCTCACCCTCATGGATTTTGGATTTCCTAGTGAATCTATGATATCTTCAACCTTAGTTAGTCACTCTATCAAATCCTGAGGGCCTTGATTACCAGAAAACTTTGTAGGATGCTGATTCAGAAACTCTCATGCATGATTTAAGAGCTTATAAGAACATGTCCATTCCACTCCATCAATATTTTATGCAGATTCATAGACTAGGATGCCAACAACTCGATCACAAGAATGGCTACCCAAGAGATTCCCTTATTGACTTGTAAATTCATTTCTAGGGGTCATAATCTAAAACATTACTAAAGAATACCTTTTAATAAAACTATCCCAAGTTATAAAACATGGGCTACAAAGGCAAAAATCAAAAAATGATACATCACAAAGAACCCTTCATAAAACTCTTTGAAAAACACCTAACAAGGGATCCTTTCCATTTCAAAACAACATAATGGTTTATAAAAACCCTATTGAGGGTTCCATTTCAGAAACCATATAACATTTTGTGACTAACTATCACACCCCAACCACAATTTATATTTTGTTTTATTATTTTCCTGATGTTAACTCTTTTAGTTGAGGTTCAGGTTGACTTTCAAGTTATTTTTTTGAGTTTTGGATCATTCAGGTTGTTTTTGGACCTTTTCATGGTTTGAGAACTGTTTGAGAAAAACTTTTTCAGGCCCAGGACGAACTCTGCAACTCCCAATTGGTGTATAGTACAAGGTACATGGATTAATCATGGTTCGGAGAAACCATGCTCCAAGCATGTAGGGAGGCTCTACAATTTGACATATCCATTTTTCACAGTTGGTTCATGACTTCCCAAACCATGTAGATAGCCTATGTAGGTTCCCTCCTTCTCTATTAGGGTGAACACGATTAGAAAAACCATGTGTAAAAACTGTGAGAATTTCATAGGTTCTTAAAAAGTTTTAATGATCTACTTTATCCTCTTATGTTTTAATGTGAAATCCCCTCCTCTCCACTCACACTCATTCATACGGCCATAGAGAAGCCTTGGGTGGCTTCCTCCTTCCCCCCATTGGATTCCATGGGCTCTATCTCTGATATTTGGGTTGATTATTACTTGGGTAAGTATTATTCTCCCTAATTCCTCCTTCTTCTTTTCATTTCTTCATTTTTATTTGGTGGTTTCTCTCTTGTACAAACCCTATGGGAGGGTTTGATAATTTTGGTCAATTTATTGACTGTTAGAGTGTGAAAATAATCTTTCAGGCTAAGTTCTTCTGCCTCTTGAATATTTTTTTCATGCACACATTGTTAAGGTAAGAGTTTCCATCCATTTCCTTTCCAAAAAAAATCCATTTGACGGTCGGGTATTTCTAAATAATTTATAAAAGTTTTTCTTAAGAGTATAATCTACTAGTCTAATTTTTATGGTGTTCCCATGTTGATAATTTTATAAAAATGTGTTTTCAATGGGTTTTCTTATTTATTCATATATGTATATACATGTGAAGTGTTTGATAAAATTTATTGTGGACTTTAAAGATTAAGTTGTTTGTTTTGGTACGTGGTTGACCTAGTTTGCATTTTGGTAGATTGAATTTTCTTTTGAATTGTGTATTGCGTGTGGTTGTGGTACCACATTCTGAATTCATGCTCTTGTGTGAGTTGTTGTGATTGGTTTAAATGGTAGATTTGATCCTTTGAGATGATATTTGGTTTCTTTTTGAGGCTTAACATAAGTGTTCTATTGGATGTGGGCATATCCATATGTTCATAGGTGAATATATGGATAGGAATACAAATGATAATGGATTTTCATATTCAAATGATTAACTTTAAACCTAAATTTCAAAACTTTTTTCTGTATTACCTCTCCTCCTACTTTCCACCCATATTACAAATGGTTATTATAAAGTCCCTAGTGTTTTCCAAATAATTTATTTGTTATTAAATGTTTCTAAATGTGGGTTTTAAAAGTTTTTTAATAATATTGTCCAATTTGGAACCTTAAAATGAGGTTTGGTAACTAACATGAATTAAGGGCCCATTTATATCCTCTCAAGTTTATTGTATGTTTTAATCTTAATTTTTGAAATGTTTTACAAATGGATTGGATTTGGAATTATAAGTCCCAGTTGGTACTTTCTGATATTTTGTAACTTTTTTGAAACTCATATGATTTTAAGGTCGAGTTAGAACTTGTGCATGGATTGATGTGTTATGGGAACCTCTATTGTATTCCCTATGAGTATAGGGTCGTCAAATAGGTGGGGTCGTAGTTTGTTCTAGGTAAGAATAGTATAATATAAGGGTTTTTGGTTCATGCCATGCGTGTGAGGACCTAATCATTCTCCATGTACTATTATTATGGGATTCCTATAAGTCATTTAGAGGGTCAAGTTATAGTTTCTTATCAACCATGATTAGATGAGTTGGTACCCCCTGAATGTGTGATAGGTTGGGTGGGTTGTTCCTCTAGTGAATTTAGAGAAGTTAGGTTGGTTATTGACTTTTAATCTACACTATACACTACCATTTGAGTCCAAAACAAGTACATCTAGGGATTTATTCTAGAGTTTTTTAGGAAATTTCCATGATTATTATCTGTATGTTCTTTTTTATTTTGTTTCACCATGTTTATCTAATTTTTTAGTCTCTGACTACTTGTGTTGTTTCTTTTATTTATGTTATAGCTATTTGTTCATTTGTGATTGGTTTCCTATTTGGGATTTGTTTTTTAAATTGGGAAAATATTTTTTACAAAGGAATGTTTTGTGGGCTATCTAAAAAAGATAATTTTTTGAAAATGGTTCTGGTTATTGAAAATGATGAAACCATATTTTCTAAATATTTCTCAAACTAGTGTTTATTGGCTATTTTGGGAAAACATGTGCATGAATTCTGTGGTGTTTACCTACTGATCTATTTTTTCTCACACCCTTCTTACTCCACTTGGTGTCTGTAGACCTGAGATGTTTTGAAGGTTCAGGTTTTTTTCATATTGGCATGTGGAGTAGGTTGGTTTATGGATGGTGGTTACCAAGTGGTCACATGGAGAATGTGTTTTCTGGTTTAGTTTTTTTTGTTTCAGTTTTCAATTTTTAATAGTCATAGTTGTATCTGGATCCTATTTATTTATTTTTTATGTTTAGTTATTATTGGGTTACTTGGTGTTCTATTTTTTTATTCTAGTTTTTTTATTGGGAAAAATCATTCTATTCGGGTTTAACTTTAATTATCGACACTATTCAATAGCCCAAGAGGACCAGTAACACCTCTCAATCCTTGTCTTGGTCTGGTCCAGGTGTTGATTTGGATGTTATCCTGACCTGGTTCATAACAAAATGGCATCATATCATCCCTTTTTTATTTGTGGAATCAGTATGTTTGGAGATAAGACTATTAGAACATGGGAGTTAGGTGTGGGAAGAGGTTCACGGAATCTTACTCCTTATGATCCTTGAGTTTCGAGGGTAGTACAAGATATGAGTTTTTTTTTGGTGTGTGGATAGGGAATGAAAATAGAGGTGAATCGGTGATGTTAAGTGGGCTTATCTGGATTAGTGAACCATGTGGATTCTGGGTGCACTGTTCAATATACTCTGAGTGATTAGTTCTTTCTTGGGATATGGTTCACTAAACCATGTGGTTGATATTTACAAGGTCACTAGTTCCCTATTCCTGGTGTTTTGGTGTGACTTGTATGTTGGTTTGGATTTGGTTTCTATGGGTTGATTTTGAAATGAAAAAAGGTTTTCAGAAAAGTGATTTCAAAAAGGAAAGGTGTTTCAAGATTTGGTATTATTTTAAAAATTAGGACTTGTTGTGTGATTTGGTTTCAAAGAGTGAGTTGGGTATTGTGAAAAGTGGTATTGGGTTGAAGCGATTTTAAAATTTAAATGGAAATGGTGGGTTTTGAAAGAGGATTTTGTTTTTGTTTTGTGGTTTTTTTCTTATGAGTTGGGTTTTTTTTGGATTGAGATGTTATTTTTGGTTTATTTTTTGTATGGTTTTGATTTTACGTTTTTTGTATTATGTTATTTGGATTAGTCTATCCAGAAAGGTCACTAAGGCTTCTAGTGATTCTTTTTCATTTTTTGGCCCTACCTGGACTCTTAGTGGGGTAGCATAGTTAGGTTATTATCAGTTGTTTCCTTTCTTCTATGGTGATCAAGGTCTTTTTGAGGATTATGAGTGGTTTCAGGAAGTTGAATGTGTCTTGAGGTCATTGGTAACTCTGGAGACTATGATAGAGCATTCTATCCTATGTTCGTTTGAGATTTTGGGTTTGGATCATATAAAGATAATCATCCCATCATCATTATAAGATGGGATGTCTTCGGAAGTATTTATGAAAACTTTTAACTAATGGTTTTTTTCCCAAGGATCCTCCTTTGTTGGTCATGGCTTCTCATTCATCAAACTATTCTATTGTGTGCTTGAATGTGGTCGATTAGCCATTCAAATCTAGTTTTTCATAATCCTCCATATAACTGTTGATGATGTATCTGTTTGGGTTAATTGGAGAATTTCTAAAACATGATATTCTATAAGAGAATGTCTCTATGAGAGGATGTCATCTTCTGACTATGGAGTATTAGATACTTCAAGACACTAGGGCTCCCTCCACAGGCCCTAGTGTGAAGCTCTTCACATAGTCAAGAAACACTGGGGAAGTGGGAACCTTAGTCCAACATTTGTATCCACCATCAGAGTGGATACAGTTTAAGATCCCATATTTTATGGTTATTTATTTTTTAAAGTTACTTATTTTGTTATAAAATCTTGGTGATTTCATATTTCTTAAAGCTTGGTGGTTTCATTTTTTTTAAGTTTGGATAATTGTTTCTTATATTAATGAATCGTTGAATGGTTGTTCTTATTGTGGACTAGTATTTGTTTTGGGTGATGCTTTCTTTGTAGATTCTCAAGTCTTATGTAAATGATGAATTATGTTCTGGTTCACTTTCTGTATTTATTTCTTTCTATGTTTTTCTCCTTATGTCGGGATTTTTTGGTGTGGGTTGGGATTTTTCAGTGGTTGTGTTAGTTGGTCTGTATGGGGAGTTCCTGGGTTGCTTCTTATTGGATGTCCCTTGTGGGTTTCGTAGTGTTACCTAGTTTCTTGTGTTATAGAAAACCCATATCTCTTCCTTCCATGTGGTTCTACTTGTTGTGGGTTTCCATAGAGATGTTCGGGTGTGACTTGTGGTGTTAAAAGAGTCACACTATGATTTGGTATTTCATTCTTCTTTATTTAGTTTTGAGCTCAAGTTTTTGTCTTTATTCTGATGGATGACTTTATGGGGTAGAATTTTTATATGGTGGGGACAATTGTCACACCCCACCCATGGTTTTTATTTTATTTTATTATTTTTTTCGATGTTGACTCATTTTTTGTGCTTTGGGTTGAATTCCTGGGGAAAATGTTTGAGTTTTATATCTTTCTAGTGGGTTTTAGACTTGTGAATTGTTTGATCACAGATTGAGTAAAACAATGTGATGCCTAGGAAAACCCTTGAAAATTCAAGTTGGTTTATGGGAAAATCGGTATAGATTTATAATGGTTAGGAGAAACCACACACTAAGAATGTGGTGTAGATATTCAAGTTGATAGATCCATTTTTTCATGGTTGGTGAATGGTTTCCCAAATCATGCGTCAAGCTTGTGTGAGTGCCCTCTTTCTCCAGTAGGGTGTGCATAGTTGGTGGATGTTTTGTGAAACCATGTGTCTAAATTTTTTGAATTTCCTAGTTTCTTAAAAAATTTAAATTATCTTTTACCCTCTTATGTTTTAACCTCAAATACCCTCTTATCCTCTCCCTCTCATTTTTGTGTCCCTAGGGGAGCCTTGGGTGGCTTCCTCCTTCTTCCATCCTTTATTCTAAGTGATCCTCCTTAGATATTTAGGTGGATTATTCCTTGGGGAAGTCTTATAATCCATATTTCATGCTTATTAATTTTTTTATCAGTTTTTCATGGGTAGTTTCCCTCTTTTCCAAAACACAGGGTGAGGGTAGACTAATGTTGGTCAATTTTCAAAATATTTGGCTTTATGGACCATAACTTGAGCTAAGTTATTCCTCTTATTGAAGTTTCATTGTGTGAAAACAATTTTAAGGTAGGTTTTAACATCCATTTCCTTTTCGGCATATTACATTTGATTATTGGGTGTTTCTAAATAATTTTAAAAAGTTATTCTCATGCTTTTGATCTGTTAGTTTGATTTTTTATTTTGTTTCCAAGTAGGAAATTTTATAAAAATGAGGTTTTAAAGGGTTCTATTATTTACAAATTTATGTATATTCATCTAAAGTGTTTGAAAAAATTCCACTTAGCCTTTAAATATGAAATTTTATGTTTTTGAGTGTGTGTTTTCTAGTATGAATTTTGGTAGATTGGATTCTCCTATGAATTAGGTGTTGCATGTGGTTTCGGTACCTCTTTGTTAATTGGTTCTTTTGTGTGATTTTTTTTATTAATATAAATGGTATTATTGATCCTTGGAGTTTATATTTTGTTCCTATTTGAGGCTTACCATAAGTGTACCACTGGATGTGGTCATATCCATATGTGCATGGGGTGCACATATGTATAGGAACATAAAAGATAATGGCTATCCATATTGTAACATTTACCATAAAATTACAATTTCAAAATAATTTTCTTTATTACCTCCCCTCCTACTTCCACCCCATATTCCAAATTCCTTTTATAATACCCCTAGTGTTATCTAAATGGCCCCTTAGTTCCTAAATATTTCTAAATGTGATTGTTAAAAGTGTCTTCAAAACCTTGGCGTGTTTGGAACCTTATAATGAAGTCTATAACTAAAATGACTTAAGGGCATGTTTAGAACCTATTGAGTATGTTTTTTGATTTCATCTCAGTTTTAGATATGGTTTTGAAATGTATTGGATTTGGAATGTTAAGGCCCATTTTTCAATTTGTGATGTTTTGAAACTTGTTTTTTGAATATAATATGATATAAAGGACCGATTGACACTTTTTTATGTCTCGATGTGTGATGGAAACCACTATGTTAGTCCCTTAGAGGATAGGGTCATCGCACATGTGTTTTTAGGGTTCGGTCTAGGAAAGAATAGTATAGTTTGTGGGTTTTTGGTTTCTACCATGCAATTTAATTCTTAATCATTCTCTATGTACTATTATCATGGTATTCCTCAGTGTCATCTAGAGGGTTGAGTGATAGTTTCTTATTGACCCAAATTAGATGGGTTGGTACCCCTGGATGTGTGATAGGCTAGGTGGGTTGTGTCACTAGTGAAGCTAGTTTAAAGCATACAAGTTGGTTATTAACTTTGAAGTTGCACCATATACAGACAGGTGTGTCAAAACCAAGTACATTCAAGGGTTTCTTATATACATATTTAAGAAATTCCCATGAATACTAACCATATGTTTTATTTTATTTTACTTCACCTTATTTATCTATTTTGTTAATCTCTTCCTACTTGTGTTGTTTATTTTATTTTTTTATAGTTGTTTGTTTATCTGTGTTTGGTTTCCAATTTTTAATTTGGTTTTCAAATTGGGAAAAACTATTTTACAAAGTAAAGTTGTGTTTTCTATTTCAAAATGATAATTATTGGAAAAAAATTGGTTCTTTAAAAAGATAAAACCATATTTTCTACATGTATCTCAAACTAGTGTTTATAGAATAATTTATTAAAGGAAGTGAATGGATTTTGTGGTGATTACCTACAAAAATTTTTATTCTCACACCATACTTATGCCACTCGGCATCGGTATACTTGAGTTATTTTTCAGTTTCAAGTTTTTTTTCAGATTGGCTAGTGGAGTGGGCTAGTTTATAGATAGTGGTGACCAAGATTTCACATGGAGATCATTTAATTCCAGTTTGGTTCATTTTGTTTTAGTTTTTAGTTTTTCTAAGTCACAGTTGTATCTGGATCCTGTTTATATATTGTTTGACGTACAATTGTTATTAGACTGCTATGTGCTCTTCTTTTTTTACTTATTCTAGTTTTTTATTTGGGAAATCATTACCATCTACTTTAATATTGATTTACAGTGCTAGTAGCATGACATGGAGGATTCGGAATTCCTATTGGGCCTTGTCATAGGTTGGGTTCAGTGTTAGGTTAGATGATATCCTGGATTGGTTCGTGACACCAACAAGAAAAATGATCCCATTTCATGATAGAAAATTTCCACATTGAACAAAACACACCAAGATCATTTAATATTTTTATAAAGTAACTCATTATTTAGAATTTAACAATATTCGAAAACTATTTCAACAATTCCACTAAGATTGAAACCCATGAAATTCATTCCTTGAAAACCAATGTAACCTAAAATTCATTTAATCCTCTTTAATCACATGTTCTAGAGTTAAAAAATAACAAATGAAATTCAAAAACCCAAAACATGGTTTTAAAAATAACTCAAGTACTAAAGTACAAAATACTAATAAAAAAATCTCTAAAACCCAAAAAGATCTACTTGATCTATCACACCAGGAATAATCAATCATAAGATGGGGTAAAATACTCAAGGAGGGAAATATTTTCCAAATTTTTCCACTGTGAAAGGTTTTTCAGACTATGAACCAATCATGTGTGTTCCACTATAATTTTTTTAGAACATTCTATAGGGCCTATGCATTGTTTCACAGACCATGAATCTTTCCCATATACCACATGGATTGCCTCCAATTTCATTGTAAAACGAAAATCATCCCAATATGTCTATTGATGTCTTATTAAAACCTAAATTCATATAGAAACTCATCAAAATAACCCAAGAATAAAAAAAACATAAACCCAAATTCAAAATAAAATACCCTACCACCCATGGAAACTCAAGTTTTAGATCAAGGAAGAGCTGGATAGAAACTTATCCACACCCACCACTTGAGATCTGATAGTCCTAGATCCTGTCTAAAATCAACCCAAAAATAAAAAGTGGAATCTGATACTATTTTATAATAAAATAGATTGGGTCAAATTCATTCATCACCCGATCCATTCTATCATAAGGATTGAGGTTCATTCTCAATCACCCTAGGCTAACAACAAGTTCCATTGTATTACAAGTGAACACGTAAGAATGATTCCACCCTCAATAAAATTAGGAACAACAAAATTCTCCACTAAGAATCTGACATGAGGTTTCAATGAATTATAAAATAATTACATAATTAATAATTAGTTCTAAAACAAGAATATCCAAATATGTAATAATAAAAATAAATGATAACAAAATATTTCTTCGATTTTTTTATTTCCACTCAAATAAACCATTTTTATATACAAATATTATAATCTATAGAAAGGAAAAAATGCTAAAACAAAATAAGATTTTGGAAATTCCATACACCACATGACCCAAATTATCAAAAGAACTTATGAGAAATCCCTTATACAACAATATAACTCTCAATTCATCACAATAACCAACATCACTCACTTCCCAATGGAGTGTATTAGAAAACCAACCTCAAATCCATAACTTGAGAATCTATTGAAAACATGAAGACAATATACCAACAAATGTGAGTATATAAGATATGATCCAAAGGCTAGTAAGATACCACTATGGGTCCATTATATTGATTTTATAAAGAAACCAATCTTTATAGTTTAAAAGTAATAAAAATAGGTTTCCATTTACTTTTCAAGAAAAATTAAATTATAAAAAACCATACCTTATATCATTTCTATAGATACCCATTTTATAAAATAGTCCTTAATGATGACTTACTAATAATTTAATTTTTTAAAACCAACCATTTCCTTTAAAATAACTTGTATTTCAATAATAAACAAGTTGACCATATCTTTTTTATTTTAAACATCCCATTTGAAAAAAAAACCACATGGTGTAAATTTTTTTAAAATAATAATTTCATAAGTCTTGTGTTTATATTAACCACATATTTTCCCTATTTAAAACTTAACACACACAAGAACAAAGACACTAAACATGAGTATAAATAAGGGAAAAAATATCAAAATTCAAGGATACGATGATTCATAAATAAATAAAAATAATAAAAAATGAAATCCTTTCTATGATAATTCTCAAAAATTAATAACCAATACATCAAAATAGGTTCAAATATAGATATTAGAAACCCATATTACAATACATAATAAAGAGTCATAAAATAAAATAAATATAATGAGGAAACTCCATAAGGACTAATGGGACAATTTATAGACATAAAAAAGTGGAACCAAAAGATGGAAGGTCAATGGTCATACAACCCATCAACTGAATCACCCTCACTAGTCTGATTAGTGCAAAACCCTTATTAGGTCATAACATTAAAATAGGGGATTCTAGACAGTGCATAAATATCAACTAGTATAGTTAACATCCTATGACTCCAAACTTAGTATCCTTGGTTTTTTCATGTCAAATATAATAAAGCAGTATCACTATAAATCTAATGTCAACCTTATGATTATAACATATCCCAAAGGTAATAAAACATTACCATCAATTACTTTACACCTCTAACACACCCCCATAAATGAAAATATCCAAACCCAAACTGTATAACGATGAATCACAATTCATATAACTATTAACACATATATACAAGAATAAAAAATGATAATAAATTCTATCAACCATGGTATAAAAATCAACTAATCAAATGACATTACACATACTTATAATCATTCCTTATTTTTATACATCAAAATTATGTGTTTTGGAAATCCACTTTTCCAAACCATTTAAAATATAGATACAAAATAAGGAAAATCACACATATCACCCAAACATAATCAAAGTAAAAAAATTAGAAATCCTCTTTCAAAATATCCTTTTAAAAACAAGGTAAATTCTGTAAAACATGTAAATAACATCAAAGTACCATCATTCCTAATAAAACAATGTCTTCATTTAGAGAAACTAAGTAAGACGACACAGAAACCTCTTTTCAAAACTAAAAAATCCCTTAAATGATTTATAGCCCAAATTATAAATACATTATACCGAATCACCATGAACTAATAATTTTTCTTGAATAAAAAAATAATAAAATTTTATGATACACTTATAATTCATAAAACACCATTTAAAAACAAAGTACTATTGATCTAAAAAATTCATCCATTTTTTCTAAGGAAATACTAATAAAGAAAAGAGAACCTTTGATAACATAAAAATATGTATCATATACATCATTAATTTAGTTCAAGAATTAATTTTAAATTCAAATAATCCATGGAACTATTTAAAAAAAGTAAATGGAATGAAAACAGCTACCTCAAGATATGAAATCATTCCACCTTTAATAAAAAACACTAGATTAGGTCTCCTAAGACACCTCACAACCTTTAGAAACCCAAAACACAAAATAAATAAACCCTAGATAACCAAAATTATCCAACAATGGACATTAAGTTTAGGGAAGTGGAATAAATTAGTGTAAAAATAAAGGAGAAGGAATGAGAAACCCTAACATTTCGATTAGTAGAATAAAACAACAATAAATAACCAAGAATACACCTTGGAAGGGATTGTAAGAGGGGGAGATGTGTTTGGGATTCACTAAATATGAGGGGGACTAAATAAGGGATATATAGAGAGAGATACAAAATAAAAATAACTCAAAATGAAAAAATCTCCCAAACTCGAGTAGGGTTTCATAGTTTACTAGCATGGTTTTCCAAGACATGTGGTTGCCATTATCTAGAATTATCCAGGTCATAAGGTTTACCTTCATGGTTTACTAAATTATGTGATGACCATGAAATTTCCACCTCCAAAAACTATATATAGTTCATTTTTTCTTCTGCATGGTTTCCAAAAAACATGCACCTAACCATGTGGTCTTAGAAAAGATTTAAAAACACTAAAATTTCACCCAGGGACATGTCGAACTCAATGGAGTAGTTAACTGTATAAAAATAAAAAAGAAAATGTAAGTTTAAGGTGTCACGTTATTTTACTTTAATACATGTGTACCCATGGGGTGAATGTCCTTACCACTTCTACTTTTCCCCAATATCAAATTACCTTTATGATTTGAAACTAATTAAGATAGTAATTTACTTGGGTTTTTAAATAATATTTACACAAGTCTTCCAAGATGATTCTTTAACTCCTTCACTTTATTCCACAAATTATCAACCTTTAAACCATATTGATTATGTATAAGAAATTGTGAAAAATTTATGGTTTCTAAAAAGGATTATTTTTTTTATAAATGATGTGGTTGGTATGTTTTTTATTTTTTTTGGGATGATTTTAGGATTGTTGGAAGGGTGGGAGTTATTAATATTTTTTTAATAGGGAGGTACAACCTGATTTTTTATTCAAAATTGGAATTTTTAAGGTTCTCTATATCCTTGAGTAGGATGATAAAATTTACTTTGCTTGTATGCTTTTGAAAAACTCTGAGTTCTCTACACCTCAGCACATTGGTAAATATAATGATTAGAAGAAGAACACATACCATTGCAAGTACAATCTATTTTCTTGAATATTTGAGTGCTATTTGTCTTACCAGGGTTGTTATTTCCCCATTATATTACTATATAAGGTGTGGGTTATAAGACTTTACCTCATATAGTCCTTTGGAATTAGTACCACTTTTACCAAACTACTCGTAATTTTGCGCAATCTTTTGAATAAGTCCTATGAGCTCAAATGGTTATTTTTCAATGATTTATCCTATTTAGGATGCATCCAATGAGATATTTTCACCATGAAACAATCATAGAAATAAAATACAAGGAAGGGATGATAATTTATGTATTAGTGTGTAAAACTACAGTATAACTACTTAAACCTCTCTCAATACTCATATTGATTCTATCCTGATGCATGTGTGAAGAAATGGATCTTCTTTCTGATTATTGAGATTCTTAAATATGTGAATAATATTTAGAGAAGGATCCTATAAATATCACCACATTTATTCACCTATCTTGGTTTTAAACTATATATCCACTCCTTAGATACTCCTAATAAAGATAGTAAAGCCACATAATTTAGTTATCCTCTACCACTCATTTATGCTTTATTGTGGAGAATACTGAGTTGACCCCTTAATGTTCTTATTAGGGTCTTTACTACAATACCATGAAGTCTAGGAAACAACTATATCAAATTAGTATTTAATTTAAAATAATTTTATAGTTCTATCATAGAAATTTGAGTAGTTTGATTTATAAAGTGAGGTTCACTTGGATCTCTTAAGATTTGGATAGGATTTCCTACAATTATGGTAGGCTCATAGTTATTACTATGAATTTTAATATAGTATTTATGATAAATTTACTCAAAACTAGCTTGTAAATTTCTTATTTTATGTTTTTTAGGAAAGTTATCTCATTATTTGTGTTACGTGAAAATATTTTTTTCAATATTAGGTCCACTTATACAATTTAAATGTTTATATTTTTGACATAAACTCCCAAGAAAAAATTCCATTTTTTATATAGATATTGTGGGTGTGAAAAAGATATTAAAATTTAAGGTTATTATAAAGATAGTATAATAGAAACCATGGAATGTCTCTAGAGTGGAGTGAAAAAAATTCAATTTTTACTATTAGTTAAAAAGGGTGGTATTTTGAATGATTTTTTTTGATAGAAATGTAATGAAATTAAAATATAAAGATTATAATCACAAATATGGATGAGGATAGGTTCTAGATTGTATTTCCAAATTCAATTCTATACTAGTCTTTTAAAAAGGTCACCCTTCTTCTTATTAATTGATAAATGAAAAAAATACACAATTATTTCATTAATCACCCAAGGTTAAATGATATGATGAAGACAAACCTAGAATTAATAATTTCATTAACAAATCCTCTTTCCCACATGTGAAAAAATTTATCAATGATATCAAAATAGTAAAATACTTCAAATCAATTAGGAAAATACGAATCAGGTTTGGGAAGGCCTGTGTAGTTTAAGAGAAACTCATTATCTTTCATGAACATGAAAATACTAGCTAGACACTCGCCACTAATCCTAGAATATTCCATCATATATAAACTAAACTAAGTGTAAGAAGATCAATGATTCATCAACTGATGAAACAAACAATGAACATGTTAAAAAATTCAAACACAATCTCATTTAAAGTAATATTTATCCCTTGAATATTAAAATAAACCAATAGAGAAAAATTATATTCATTAAAGTGAAATACTTAAGAATTAAAATCAGATATACTCTCCTTACCCAATCAATAATAGTGTTTAACCCTCAATTAGAGGTGAAACATATATTTTTTTAAAAGATATGAGACCTTGCCCAGAAAAGAAAGTCTCCTTTATTGAACAAAAACAAACAAATTAAAACAGTCTAAAAATAAAAGTCTTATCACAGTCTCTCTTAATAAGAGGTAAAAACTCACTAGGAAGATGATCATACCAAATAAAGTTGACACCACTAACACATTTATTTGCAAGGCCATTTTCCACTGAATTTTCTTCTCGATAAGTGTGAGTGATGATGTGATGCATTGACTAAAGGGAATCCAAACAATTGATCCAATGATTAGTGATCTTCCAAGATATGTAAAGAGATATCATCCTGATAGCTATAACAATAGTAATAGAATCACTCTCAAGCCAAAGATTGTTGCAACCATGTATCCTAGCTTGTTCCATCGCAATAATAGCACCAAGCTTCTTTGCTTCAATTGAAGAGGCAATTCCACAAGAACCATGAAAACAGCCAAGAACACCACCTTGGTGATCTCTGAAGATAGAACCATAGCCAGAGGGACCTAGATTGCCTAGAGAATCCCCATCACAGTTGACTTTAATCCAAACAAAAAAATGGTGTTTCCATAAAACTTCCAAAGTACCATGAAGAGGCCTGAAAGATCTTTTTACTCTAATCCGATTTAGAATGGTCAAGTCTTGAATTGAATTTGAGCAGAAATGTTTACTTGGAATGCTAGCCTCATGAATAGTCACAAGAATGCTAGCAAGAGCATTGTGGGCCGAGAATGACACACCAGAATGGAGTACCTGATTGTGGATATACCATATGTAATGTAGCAACTCTGATGCGGCAACTAGGAAAAAATCAAACAGTTGGGTGGAAAGAGAGAGGGACCCCCAACTTTGAATAAAATCTCGAATGAGAGTCATCTATGGAAATGATATTTCAAACAAATATAAAATGGATTTCCACATTGAAGCAGTTGTAACACAGCTAAGAAAAATATGATCTTCATCCTCCCTATGTTGATGGAAAAGAGCACATGAGGGACATAAAGATATTCTATATTTTTACAGATAACAATCTGTTAGGATTTTCCGATGAGAAACTCTCCAAGACAATATTGATTCGGATGGTGTAATGAAATTCTTTTTCAAACCCTTTATCCACTGATAGTCTGCATTACAATTAAAAGAGAACCTATAAAATAACTTAGAAGAAATAAAACCATTATCAGCGGGTTGGCAAGCCCAAAAATCCTCCCTGTTAGAGAAACAATATTTGTTAACAAGGTTCACAATATGCTTCAGAAGATCCTCCATGTTAGTCAGCTGGTCCCTAATAGAAATATTCAACTCCAAGTTAGTTTCATCACCCCCACCAAATCAATAAGAGGAGTATCACACCAGTTTTCCTTCCAAAAATCAAGAGATGAATCCTTAGAAACAATCCATCTTGAATGAAGATCAATTGAGGAAAAGATTTTTTTTGAAGGCAGGCCAAACAGAAGAATCAAGATGATTAAAAAAACCTTTCAAAAGACTATTCATAAATTTAGCCTGAAGGAAAGAAATCACCTCAGAGTTACTAATTAGGAGTATCCACATAAAATAATCTTGCAAACAATCATTGAATATCTCAAGGTTTTTTATTTTTAAACCCCCATCATCATAGGGTTTACAACAGTTGTTCTAAGAAACCGTAGCCAGTTTCCTCTCAAGAATTTTTCCACTCTAGATAAATTTCTTGAGAGATACATTGATATTTTTTATGAGATAAATTGGCCATTTTTACACCATAAAATAACAAAAAAACTTGGATACAATAACATAATTAACAAAACAAACCCTACCAGCCATGGAGATAGTTTTTCCTTTAAAAGAAGAAAGTTGTCTTCTGACCCTACAAAGAATCTCTAAGAAATAGCAAGCCTTAGGCCTCCCCCAAAACAAAGGCACCCCCAAATAATTGAAGGTAAACACTCCCTCATGAATGACCAACTCTTTAATAATATCAATCTTCTTTAAAATAGGGATGCTCCTACCAAAGTAAACGAAAGATTTGTCCCAACTTATTTCATGACCGGAGATAGAAGAGTAGTGAGAAAGGGATCTTTTGATATTCCTGATATTTCTCTTATACTCCTTGGTGAAAAGAATAATGTCATAATCATATAACAAGTGATTAGGAGTAACCAAATCCTGAACTTCATTAATCTTATTAATTTTTTTGTTGCCTTCCATAATGGAGAGAAGTCTGTTGAGGTAATATTCTGCGATATAGAAAATAATAGTAGAAAGGGTGTCACCTTGTCTGACCCCTCCAAAACAATATAAAAATCCCTTGGGGGATCCATTAATAAGGATAGAGATATGAGCAGATCTGAAAATGGAAAGGACCCAATCAATAAATACTCCATTAAACCCAAACATTTCAAGAAACTTTCAAATGAATCTCCAGTACATTGTGTCAAAGGCCTTCCTGAAATCAAGCTTGAGAGCAATGTTTCCACCCCTCGTGGGTTTCTTTAACAGATTGACACATTCAGAAGCAATGATAAAAACAATCTTGAATCGATATCCCTTTGATAAAACCAAACTGATTTGGAGAAAAAATCTTTCCAGCAATCAAATCCAACCTTGTGGCCAAAATTTTACAAATTATTTTGTAGATAGATTTAACTAAAGCAATCGACCTGAAGAGATGTATTTCATTGGCATTATCCACCTTTGGAATTAAAGCTAGAAATTGGGCATTCGAACCATGAGGAAGGGAACCTACTTTAAAGAAATGAATGACAAGCCTGAAAATATCAAATTGAACAATGTCCTAGTATTCTTGAAAGAAAAGATTACCAAAACCATTCGGGCCTTGCGAACTTTCATATTTGAGACTGAAGACTTCTTATTTAATCTCAAGATTTAATGAAATAGCAGTGAGATTGGTGTTGTCTTGATGATCCACAAGTTTAGGAATGATACGTTCCAAAGGATCATTAGGAAATGAAAACCCATTAAAGAGATCCCTGAAATAAGAAATCACATGACTTGAAAGATCACCCTTATTGTCAATAATCTGATCTCTATTTTTAATAAAGAAAGAGGCCTGGAAACCTTCCTTATCTTCTGGAGAGAATTAAAGAACTTGGAGTTTCTATCACAATCCTTCAACCATTTTTCCTTGAAAATATCTCTTTGTGTGGCATCTTTAAAATTAAAAATATTATTCATCTTAGCAATGCACTTTGATTCCCCCTAAACATCACCTGAGAAGTCAAACAAGGTACTTTATTCTTATAAATTCTGGAGAGAATCTTCAAGAGATGATATTTCATGGTCAAGAGAACTGAAACGAACATTGCTCCAAGTTTTAAGATCCCTTTTAAGAAGTTTAATCTTGATGACACAAGAAAACTCATCCTTCCGGCAATTCAAAGAGCTCCAAGTTTGTTCAACAATGGATCTACAGTCAGGGTGATTGATCCATGCCTTGTTGAACCTAAAAGGTAAAGGAGGTTGAGGATCCTTACCCAACAAGTCAAAAAAATGGGATGATGATCCGAATTGAATATGGATAAAGTCATACAAGAAATGGAATCCCATGAGTCAAGACAATATTCATTGAAAAAGCCCTATTTATACGACTAGCAACGAATCTGTTCAAAAACTTTCTATACCATGTATATTTAGATCCAACAATATTGACCTCAAATAATCTATTAGATTCAATACAAGCTATAAACTCCCTAGATGAAATAGCATTAGAAATGGACCCCAATTTCCCATCTAGATTCATGATGGCATTGAAATCTCCCAGGACTAACCAAGGACCAAAAATAGTTGAATTGAGGTTCTCAATATCATGCCATAATCTTCTACGATCCTGATAGTTGTTAAAAGCATACCCAAAGGTACAAAAATACTGAGAACCAAGGTACCTAAATGAACAAGTGACATGCAGCTCAGTACTAACAATAAGGGAAATATCTGAAATGGAGTAATGTTCTGAAAACTATAACCTCTTGATCTCAGATAGACAGTTTTTTGAATTAATCGATTGAAAACCTAAATTTTCCAAATTAGCAATGCTAGAGGAAAAGATTATTTTAGGTTTGGATAAACCAATAAGTGGAGGTCTATTAAGCTGAATAAAAAGACTCAGAGACCTTAAAGTGTCCCTATTATCCAACCCCTATCAATTCCAGAATAGAATCTTCATTTAAACTTGATATTGGGGCGGTGACCCCCTTTTTTAGATTCTACAATTTTTGTCCTGCCTGCTTTGGGGGGTCTCCGAACTTTCTTTTTGGGACTGGGAGCATCCTAGAGAAGATCACTAATATCAAGGGTGGTATTTTCTCCATTTCTTTTAATGGGAATCCCTCTATCATCATTTCCTGGCTTCGGCTAGGGAGAACCACTATCAGCCTCACTGTCAACCCTGACTTCCACCAGGTTATCAGAAGAATCCTTTGGACAACCCTGCTGTAATAATCCATCAGATTGAAGAGTGAAAGATATATTACATTATTAATTAAAATGTCCCTTTACCACTTCAGTACTGGGCATAATTTTTAGGGAATGAAAAACTACATGACATGAAGAGAGTGATTTTCCCTGTATATCTGCACTAGGAGAAGCAAAAATCACTATGCAGGAATGTTGCATTACAGGGGTTGTGATAACTGTGTCCCTTATGTCTGCTACACTAACAGGGAGAGAAATTGTGAATGCTAGATTGAAATGTACCTTGTTCACTTTAGGGAAAGGATTATTTTCATAGGATTTCAATGTTGCAGTATTTGTAGAAACTGGATCCCCACGGACTTCAGCATTGAGGCTATAAAAAACCACTGTGATGGAATGTAAAGTAGTGGGAATTGAGAGATCTGAGACACTTCCATCTATGGAACTGATCTGGGGATATATCTATGCACTGGAGGACATCATTGTAAGAGTTTAAGAGACTACCTCACCTTTTTTTGCTGGAGTGAGAAGGCTCTCATTAGCATGTGTACAAGTAGGAGAAGGAACTGTTTCATCTTGGATGTTAAGGTCTTCATGGTACTACTCTTCCTGCATACTTATAACCAAGAAAGTGACTTCATTATATAATTCCTGGAGAATGAAACTTTCCTCCAGTTCATTTTGAAGATTTAAAACCAGATTAAAGACCTCATTTGAAATGATAGAATACAGTTCCTTGTCATCTGGAAAGCTCATCTTGATTGGGGAACAAGTTATATCATCATTTTCTTTCTCTTCCTCTTCAAATATATCATCCCATTAATGCTTTAAGGTATAGGAGGGTCTAGCCTAAGATAGAATAGGAGCCTTGGATAATCTGTTGGTCTGAGCTTTAAGGGGGGATAAGTCAATCTGCTTACAGGTAACACTTTTTTTTCAACAAAATAATTCCTACCCTTTTTGTTCCTATTAACATTAATCCAATCTGAGGCTTTGTTATCAGCAATGACCTTCTTCTGAAGCATCCTGTAATTAGAAACCGAATGAAATAAATATTTATTATTCATTTCATTTTAAGTGAATAAGTTTTGACCTTATTTACATTATAAAAATGCATTAATATGTATATATATACCTATATATGTAATGTTAATATATAAATATGTGTGTCTCAATAAAAAAAATTATCATTATGTGTATATTCTAATATATATAAATAAATACATATATATGTAAATATTTGTCTATATAAATAATATATAAATGTATTTTTATATAAATGAATTTATAGTAAAACTATATGAATATATATATACACATGTATAAAAAAATTTATATATATAGGCGTGTGTATTGATAAATAGATATATATTTATATTTATATTCTAATATATATAAATGAATAATAATATATAATATATTTAAATAAATTTAAGTATATATACATATATATATCATACACATTCGATGAGATTTCATCTCTTGTTTAAGAGTGTCTTTATATGCTTTTTATATCATTTATGATTTTATTAAATTGATTTACATTCCTACTAATTTGATGATTTTTTCAATTATTGTGCTTTCTCCTCTTTTGGTAATTTATTATTAATTATATATATCTGTTTATAAGAATTTATGAATATTTGTTTAAATATTTATACATATTTATGTTTATATATTTTTATATCATATACGAGTAAATATATATAGATATATTTATATTTACTTCTATTTATACATATTTATATTAATATGCAATTATATATCTGAGAGTGTTTATATATATTTATATAACATAAATGTGTCTTTATATATGTCTATATAAATTTTGTTATATGTATATATATGTATATATATATTTATATCCATTTATAATTTATTATTTATTATTTATTCAATTATTATTTAAAAAAATTATTTATTTATTTATTATTTATTAATAAAATATTTATTTATTATTGATTTATTTTTATTACTAAATTATTGATAAATAACTATTTAATTATTTTTTATTTTTTATTTTTTATTTTTTATTTTTTATTTATTATTTTTAATTTATTACTTATTAATTATTAATCATTAATTATTAATTATTAATTATTAATTATTAATTATTAATTATTAATCATTGATTATTAATTATTAAATATTAATTATTAATTATTAATTATCTATTATTTTTTCATTATTAGTTTATTTTTTATATTTTTTTATTTTTTATAACTAATTTATTAATTATTAATTAATTATTAATTATTTTTTGTGTGTGTATACAATAGTTATTTTTTTAACTTATTATTATTTACTATTATTTTATTATTAGTTTATTATTAATGACATATTTATTTTTTATTTTTTATTTTTTATTTGTTTTTTATTTATTTTCCATCTTTATTTTATTATTTATTTCTCATTTATTTTGTTATTATATATTCAATCATTACTTTCTTATTGCTTATAAATTAATTATTAATTATTAATTTATTTAATTTTTAAATTTATTTTTATATTATTAATTTATTATTAACGTATTATTAATTACTTATTTATTATATATCATTATATACTTATTATTTATTTATTCGTAGTTTATTATTTATTATCTTTTATCTAATAATTCATTATTTATTTATTATATATTAATTTATTTTTTAATTAATTAATTATTTATACATTACTTATATATTATATATTATTTATTATATATTATATATTATATATTATATATTATATATTATATATTATATATTATACATTATACATTATATATTATACATTATACATTATATATTACATATTATATATTATATATTATATATTATATATTATATATTATATATTCTATATTATATATTCTATATTATATATTATATGTTATATCTTATATCTTATATCTTATATATTATATGTTATATATTATATATTATATATTATTTGTTATTTTTTATTTGTTATTTACTATTTACTATCTACTATTTACTATTCACTTTTTATTATTTATTTTTTACTATTTATTTTTTACTATTTATTATTTACTATTTGTTATCATATTATATATTTATTTTTTTATTATTCATTTATATTTTATTTCTTAATTAGTAATTATTAAATATTAGTAATTACTTATTGATTAATCATTGTTGATTAATAATTATTTAGTTTGTATCTATTTTTCAGGTATTATTTGTTTTTTCAATTAATATATATATATATATATAAGTATATTAGATTCTATTTATTCCCCACATGAAGAGCCAGCTGAAGTGGTAAAGTATTTGGAGAAAAAGCAAGAGGTGAGGTGTTTAAATCGTAAGCTCATATCTATACATCACCATAATAATAAAACATAAAAATAACTCTAGATACCAAGCTCATATCTATGAGTCATGCTCTCATATACATTCCTCTAAACCCCCATGACTCCATAATATTTGTACCAAATGGATGACGTGTCCCCACAACACCTTATCTTAATTAACTTGATTCTCAATAGGCTGATCTAAAAACATTACATCCTCCATAACATCTAACTCAATCCAATCAATGAAATGGGATTCATTATAAATATACTGATGAAGCTATGACATATAAAATACATCATAAACACCATCCATCTTAGGAGGAAGTTCCAATCGATATGAAATCCCAAAAACTCTCCTTAACACCTCAAAATATCTAATAAACCAAGGTGAAAGATTACTACATCTATCTAAAGATTCCATAAATATTGGGGAAAATAAAGATTCAGGGAAATTAAATATCTTGTATAAAGTGAATTTCAAAAATGTGGGATATGAGTTGATCTCAATACATAGTCAAAATATTATTTATATTTACATTAAGAGTTACATAAATCTTAGAAACATAATGTTATCCTATGATATAGTGTTGATATAACTACTACGTTAGGAGTACGATATGAATTATTTCATGAAGTAATTCATTCATGAGTTTTAAAGGTTTTTTGTGTGTTTTATATATTGACAACCTGATCATGCATAAATCAAAATCAGATTAAATTTGACATGGTGGAAAATGAATTATGAATTCTTATAATGAAGAAAACTATAATTTGAAGCATATTCATTATTCTTTGAATGACAAAGAAAAATATTTTACACTTATGAAATAATTACAATACAACTCATATATGTTGTATCATGATGGGTTTTTATGGAATCAAGGGTTTCATTCTACCTGAGGGTTATTCTCGGATGATGAGTCGTGATGTCTTTATACTAGGTCATCTAGGAGATCTAATAGATGTAATGTTTTAATCTAGATATCATGTAGTATCAAAAGAGTTCACACCCCAAGGAACATGGTCTTGAATTATTTTCACACAATTGAAGTTGAGGAGATTCTAAGATCATCCCAAAAGCCTGATAGTCACCCCATAATGGAGTCAAGATATATTAAAATATTTTTTTTATTCTTTGAGGATTTGTAAGGTCTTAAATTGAAATATAATATATTTTTTATATTCAAAAATTATACCACAAAAAAGGGAATATCATAGTGATTTTTTTCAAGGTCTACAAATATTGAGGTTTTACTCAAAAAAATATTTACAATTTTTAGATAGATGAATATACATTCTAAGTAGTATTATAGAGAATATTTTTTCTAGGATTTAGAATAAGAATAAGGGTGTATAATCAATCCAAATTCTATAAGTACTTGATAAGGGAAGTGAATGATTGATCGACTTATTGATACTATCTTGATCATTCTTGTAATTGGGAGTTCAAGACCATATTTATGATACCATCCCTTATTCTTATAGATAATAATACAATAACATTGATAGTAGGATCATAGCCATTAGACACCAAGGATTATCCACTTGATAATAATAGTATGTGAACTATGTAAAAATATCTCATGTAATGTGTGTCCTTTCTCTCTCCATATCACGTAATCAATTTATTTCATTTATTAATACTATGATCTAACTAGTGATGTAAATAGTTTTTTTATATTTTTTGTTTTTATAACCACTAATTTACCCCCTCTTAGTGCTCATGTTCTCTCACTCATTCCTATCCTTTCATATTAGAGCACATGTTTTCTTGAAGATATAATTCTCTATTAATAAAATTTTATTTTTCAAATGATTCCATCAAGGGTAGTAGTTATTAATATTCTTTAGGATCTTAGTTTTTTATTTATTACTAATGTATTTAATCAAATAAATCTATGGAAATTATAGATTCATTAAACAGTAAAGTAGTTCCCATATTTAATGAAAATGGATTACATCTATGGAAAAGGTAGGAAAGTTCTATATTTTCTATAAATTAGATGGGTAATTTTTGTTATTAACAAAAATAGAGATCATATTCCTATATTTATGAAGACCTATACTTTTCTTGATAATAATAATATTTAAATTGAATGGATATTGTACAATAAATTTCTTTTATCTCTCTCAAGGAAAGATTTTTCATAAGTAATTGGTACAAAAATTGAAAATAGATTTTGGAGGAAACATTAATATATCCATCAGGGAGATAAGAAAGTTAAGGAGACACAATTACCAACACGGTAAGCTTAATTTGATGATATTTTTATGGGGGAATTTCAATCAGTGGATGAGTTATTTTTATTAGTGAACAAATTTGTGAGCTCAATAAAAATATATATATAAATTCATGATTATTCTACAACGATAAAGAAATTGATAATAATTCTATCAAACAAATTTGATACCAAAATCTTAGTACTATATGATAAAGACACTGATTAGTGAACCATTGAGAATATAAATAATGTCTTGATAGCTTATGAGATGAGAAGAGGGTCATCATTAAGGAAGAAAGAAAAATCTAAAAAGGATATTTCTCTAAAATCCATAAAAAGTATATGAAATATTATAAAAAGTTATCTTGATGAGGAATATAAAAATGAATATTCTACCATTATTTTTTATGAGTTCAAATCATTATTTTATAAAATCATGCAATAATGAAAAGGTAAATAAAAGGGTAAAATTCCATTTAAGTGTTTAAATTATAGAAGGATTAGACATTTTTAGTTAGTTTACTATAGAATAATGAGGAAGAAGAAAGTGATAATCAAACCAAAATATCATTTATGAGAGGAAATGTATTTAATGGTTGAAATGGAAGAAAATTTTTAAAATTAAAAGTTATAAAAATAATGAAAATTAATTGGATATTAAATCATGATGTAATATCTTATGTTGTGGAGTTTGAAAGAGATAAATAAGTATGATATGTTGAAGTATTTATATAATTTATAGATAAATAAAATTATTACAAATGTTTTTTCAAGCAGAGAAGAGGAAGGTAGAGTAAATAATAAAGTAGTGAAAAGAATACCTTAGAGAAATATGGATTAAGGATAAAGATTTTAATAAGTTTAAAAGAAACTAAGAAGCTTGATAAAGAAAATAAAGCATTAAAAAATGGTAATGATTTATTAATGAAATATCTTATTGAATATAATACTAAGAGAAAATACAAGGTAAAGAAGAATGTTCCTAGTCATGAGAAAATGGAATAAAAGTAGTAGAGTTTAAATTGAAATGAAAATCAATGAGCACATTTTGAGGGGAGAAATTTTCAATTGAGGATATTTTACTTTGAGGGATGTTATTATTATTGTAGAGTTAATAGTCATAAATAATACATGTTATGGAACAATATCTCACCACCTCAATCAAAAAATAAGATCAAATTAAAAAATAATTTTGAATCAATTGATGAAACTTTTGGTAGTTTTTATCAATCTAGAAAAATTTCCAAAAAATATCTCACAATATAACTGGAGTTGATAAAGAAAAACTAGTACTCCAAATGTCTTAAGAGGATAATTATTCAAGAAAAAAATTGGTAGTTGAGGTCGATTATGAATTAATTACATGAGAAAATCTTTAATTGGATACACGGAAGTGGTTTCACATCACACATGATAGATAATAAAAAAATCTTAAAATATATCCACATTTATGATGAAGGAGCTATTACTTATGAAAATGATGTATCACTAAATCTAAAAGTAATTGGAATAAAAAAATTTGTATAAAGAAATATAGTTATGTTTTCTTTATCGATGGGATGATGAAAAATCCCTTGATAATTTCTTAGATTTTTGATAATGGGAGTTATGTTTTATTTTGAAGGAATAGAAGTTCCATAAAAAATAAATTATGAAGTAATAATTATGATAAAAAATAGATAAGTGTCAATAAATTTTATATTTCTAATAAGGTAAAAAAAATGAACAATAATGAAAGAAGATAATGAGATTTGGCCTAAGAGAAATAACTGTTTGAGAAAAAAATATAGATAATATGATTATGTATGAAGTTTTGAGGAATCTACTAATGTTTAATCGAGAAAGACTCAACACTTAAGACACATTTCATAGAGGAAAAATTGTGAATATGAGTCCCAAGGTGGTGGTGATGAAAACAAATAAACCACTTGATTAAACTAATTAAGATAAGTTTTTCATGTATTTTATTAATTATTCTTCTTTTATTTTTTATGCCTTTTTTATATCAAGTAAATAAAAAACACTTAAGAAGTTTAGGCACTTTTAGTGGTGTGATGAAAGCAATAGGATATTATATCAAAAAAATTAAATTAAAATTTTGATTAAAAAAATAATGAAGAGTTTGGGGAATATCTTCAGAAACATGGATAAGAAATAAATAGAATACTCTATAAAATCATAAAAAGGTTTTATGAGTGAAATAACCAATGTATGGTTGAAATGGGAAGAACTATATTCTTAGATCATGGTACTTTAAAATTATTTTGTAGACAAGATATAACTACAACTATATATACACTCAATTAGTGTTTAATTTAACCAAATTTGGCTAATACACCATACAATATATGGTTTTATAATAATACCAATTTCATGATTTTAGAAGTATTCAGTAGCCAAAGTTACCCCAACATTAAAGGTAAACATTTGGGAAAGTTTTATGAGAGAATCGATGGGGGTATTCTTCTTGGATATACACCTGATGGAAGGAGTTACAAGTGTAACAAAAATAATTGAATGATGATCATTATAAGATTTGACGTAAATTATTTATAAAATAAAAACTACTTACAAAAATAATTTTATATTGATAATGAGATTATATAATCCCAAGTATAAGTGTTGGATAACATGTGTTTGATTTGAAAGTAGTAAAAATATTTTCAAAATTCCCATCATAATTTTTAAATTTTCCATGATTATAAATATTTTAAGTAAGGAGGATTTAGTTATACGAGACTTTGAAATTTATGGATACTAAACGTATCCTTGGACATAAAAAAAATGGTTTTCAAACCCATAGAGGAATGATGAATTTAAATAATTCTAAATTTATTTCACAAGTGAAACAAAAAATTACTGATGAATCATTACAATATTATTATTAGATAAAAATGATGGAATAAGAACTGTATTATATTAATAAGATTGACACTTGGGAGTTAGTTTCATGTCCTAAAAAAATTATCAGAGGAAAATAGGTTTTCAAAAATTAGTCCAACAAGTAGGATACACAACATGGAATAAGGTTCAACTAATATGCATGTTATACTCTCTAATTGAGGGAATAAAATTTGATATGACCTTTTCTCCAATTGCAAGATTGTATTTTTCTTATGATATGTGATCAAAGGAATTATAAAGTGTTCCAAATTTATATAAATCTGGTGTTCTTTAATGGTGAACATTAGGAATAGATTCACATTGAAAAAAAAGGTTTAATATATGAATGTTATGGTTCTAAAGTTTGTAAGATGATTATATTTCTATATAGGATTAAAAACCACCCCTAATATAGAATTAAAATATTTACAATATCTTAAAGAGAATTATTTTCAATAAAGATATTGTGGGTAATTAACTATATATTATGAAAAATAATACAAACTAACCCATAATGATTATTTATATTAATGAAAATATTTTCATTGGAAAGAAAGTGAAAACATGAGAGGAATTTTTTATCCAAATGAGAAAATATTTTTATATTTCATTGACTGATGATATGGCCTTAGTTTTGGGTTTCAAATTCATGAATATATTAGGTTGTATATTTTCCTCACCATAAAAATATGATCAATATATATTAAAGAAGTTCATGATGGAGGAATTGAGTGATGGTTCAACTCCTATAGCATCCATCATAAAATTTCCCCTATAAAAATAAGGAAGGAGTATAGATAAAATAGGGGTTTAAAGGATAATTTTAATCAAATTATATTTGAGAATATTATTAATAGACAACATTTTTTTCATTGTGCATGATTCTAAATAATTATTTTAGAGTAAAATATAGAATAAAAATTGATCTTATAATATATCAAATGGAATCCTTATTTTTTGTTTGGAGAATTACAAAGAAACATAATTTAGGATTTCTTTATATTTAAATATGGATTGTGTTGGTGATGTTTGTGATAAAATGTAATCTTTTCAAGGTATATTATTTATTAGAGTAAGTTTCATTTCTTGGCACTATAAGAAGAAAAATTATATCATATTGAGAATAAAAAATAAAAAATATATAAAGGAATCATAATAAAAAAAATTATGTGGATAAAATCACATCATAAATACATGAGAGTGATCATTTCTTACCATGGGTCTGCTGGGTCACACAGAAGCTGCTTCCCACCATGGGCCTTCCATATCACACAGAAGTC
The DNA here is from genome assembly GCA_963277665.1 of Viscum album. Taxonomy (NCBI): domain Eukaryota; kingdom Viridiplantae; phylum Streptophyta; class Magnoliopsida; order Santalales; family Viscaceae; genus Viscum; species Viscum album. The sequence goes on along the minus strand of OY728146.1, from coordinate 124,827,606 downwards.
GCTTCCCAGTGGGCCATATTATCCGATCCACACAGGTTCGTTCATCAATAGTCTTTAGGTCTCAGCTAACTATGGGTTTTCTGCACGTAGCACATTGGATCTCTGTAGAACACTCCCCAAGACATTAACTGAATTCCAACATCCATGAAATATTCCATATAGTATTCATAAATATACTTCTCATTACGAGGGTTCTAACGTTGTAAACATCTCGTCAATCGGACGTCGGGTTTGCAAGATATTGACGTTTTTCCAAAAAGGGCCCAAGGGGTCTAGGTTAGGTCCTTCCTAGTCGGACCGACTTGAACCTACCCTGGACCTCTAACCCAAACCGGACCCAGTACGACATGGGTCCGGTCCATTGGGCCCCAAGTCCGGCATGGTCAGATGGGCTAGCTCCAGTCCGTTGGGTTACGTCTGACTCGATGTAGGGCGGGTCCAGTCTTCTGGTCTACCCGATCCTCCAATGGAAGACTAGTTCATGCCTAGATGATATGTGATAAGTGTATTATTTTGGATCCATCTCCCCATAGGTCATCCGTGGGGCCATCTCCCCATCCGTGGTTTGTTGATCAAGGCTTTACCTCATGGGACGCGGCGCGGTGTTGTGTTTGCGGTGCATCGATGCGGTTGGGTGGCCATGTCCACCTACCTCTAGCTACCATCCCAATCTGTCTGCAGAGTTTCCTTCCATCATGCCATCATGTCATGCCATCCCCCACCTGTGGCCGCCGCTGTGGGCCACCATCGGCGCACCAATAGGCTCTTCTATTAACCACTGGGTCTGCTCCGGTGGTCCGTTCTTCATGCTACCTGTGCCTATCTCCTCTGGGGGATCTCCTCTTCCATACCAAGGCCTCAGATCCTCTATTTCACCAATATGAAAAGTCATACATGAAGAATGCACAAGCGAAGGGGATCGGGCCTTGTTCGTGTGGGCACATGCCCTCCGTGTTAGAGTTTCCAATTAGGGGGAGGTTTGGGGATGATGTTCTATCCACAATAAAAAAATCCCAAATAGAAATCCCAAGAAACATCTCCCTCCCGCAATAATGGATGATCCACAGATCAAACTATTTTGGGTTGGTCTTAATTTTTCTTTTATAATGAAGAACAAGGAAAATTTAAAACAAAAAAACTCCTGCCTCGATCAATGTTTGTCGTTGAAGTGCTCGGCCCTCAAGGATTCAAGCTCTGTTAGCGTTCATTGCTTCCTAGTTCCATTGTTTGTAAGGCATCGACGTCACTAGTGATTCTCCTAGTGTTCATCTTTGGAGAGGAATTTCATCGTAGGTTCATCAGAGGAAATTCCACGGTTTAATTCCCAACTCTCCAATGCAATAGCCTAATAAAAGGAAAACACATCGCAAAATTTTTGTTACACTGCGATGTCATATTGTTACGCTATTTCATTTATGAAACAACATATCAGTTACACTCCATTTACGAGCCATTATAAATCTTCCATTAGTGCACCTCGTCATTGCACCGCAGCGGCATCGTCTGCCGCTCAACAGTGTGAAAGAAAAAAAAATTAAGTTATCTTATTATTTTACAAAAATTATGAAAAATAACTTTTCTATCACACCCTTACCGATCAAAGTTAAGTCCATTATAGGAAAATTCCAACATTCCTATTTCAACAATGCCCTCATATTTTTTATCTAAGCACTGGTTCAAAATTTTGAGAAACCTACTCGCATGTTAACTTAAGCGAACTTAAAAAAAGTTTAAAATTTCGTTTCAAGCTCACCAGGCCTTGGAATCATGTGTTCTCAAAGTGTTTGGTCTTGAAATAATTCCATATAATTAAAAAAATTATATAGAAATTCTAGGACATTAAATTCTACCCACATTTAGGCTTTATGTCCCCAAAAGATAAAACAAAGGATAATAAAACTAATGGGGGTACTAAGCAAGAATCTGAGCATTTCTCTCCTATGTGCTATCCTAGAGATTACTGTGATGCCACCAAATGAACACTGGAGGAATCGACCATCCATGAAGGACCCATTCCTATCAATCCTCTATCTCCAGTGGGAACTCCACAAATGTCACCACATCGTCAATTACCTGCTCACCCCAGTCAAATCTCTACAAGCCCTATCATGGTGAAACCCAAAGGAACACGTGGTCCCCCTCCTCGAACTTCAAGGGTCTCTATATCCTATCATCAACCGATTTATACCTAATCTGTGTAGCCCTCATCTACTCCTGGATGATCTAAACCTTCTCAGTGGTATCCCATACCAACTCTAGACCCATAAGTTCTAAATCCCCTGGGTTTTTCTAGCATAGAGGTGATCTGCATGACTTCTCATAAAAGGCCTCAAACATTTCCATGACAATGGTGGATTGATAGCTGTTGTTATATGAAAACTCCACCAGTGGTAGGTGGTCTTCCCAACTGAGACCAAAATCAATGACACAAGCATGAAGAATTTTCTCCAAGGTCTATATGTTCTGCTCTATATGACCATATTCCTAAGGGTGGAAAGCTGCACTCAAGCACAGCTGATCCCCGAACGCCTCATGCAAACCCTTCCACAACCAGGATTTAAATCATTCATCACAGTTTGAGACGATCATTGAAGGCACCCCGTGCATCCACACTATCTTCTAGATATAGAGGCATCCAAATCTCTCTACTGATCCCTTCTCCCGAATGGGTAGGAAGTGAGTCGACTTGGTGAGTCGGTCAATGATCACCTAGATAGAATCGTGGCCCCTGTTCATGCATGGTAACCCCATCACAAATTCCATCGAGATACCAAACCATTTCCACTATGGTACCTCGAGTGGTTGTTCCAAGACTACTAGGACTTGATTCTTGACCTTTACTTTCTGACAAGGGAGGCATCATGAAATGAAATCTGCAATTAATTTCTTCATCCCAAGCCACTAGTACGGACATCGGATGTTCTGGTACATCTTCGACACACCAGGATGTACCACGAGAGGGGATGTATGGAACTCCCTCAACACATCCTCCCACAATGTCACTGGTACTACGTTGCATCCTCTGAAAAGGATGACATGCTCCCTACCTATATAAAATCCATTAGGATCTTATCTGGAGGATAACTGAGAACGTCGGGCCTCACAGTCCACATCAACAAGATTTTCCTCCATAAATCGTTGTAAAAGTGGGGGATTGATAGTCATTGACTAAAGGTAAGTCACTCCATCATCATCCACGAAGGATATCTACATTGTGGATAACTGTGTTGTCACCTCACTCAGCATTTGTAAGCTAGACCTCATACTGAGCGTGTCTGCCACCATGTTCCCCTTCCTTGGAGTATAGAATATCTGAAAACCATAGTCATAGAGGAACTCTAGTCATTGTTGTTGTCTTAAGTTCAGGTCATTGTGTGATAAGATATACCTGAGACTCTTGTTGTCGGAGTAGATGGTAAACCATTCATCCATCAAGTAGTGTTGCCACATATTCAAGGGGAAGACCACTAATACTTTAGTCTCAATATTGGGGCACTCTTAAGTCTCCACCTCAGCTTCTAGAAACTCTAATGGAACTTATATCTCCACACGAAGGGAAGTCTCTTCCATGACAAGGATGATAAAGGTGCTTCTACTCTGGAAAAGTCAGGCACAAACCTCCGGTAGTATCTAGACAACCCCAAGAAACACTACACCTCAGTCACACTTCTGGGTGGCTCCCAAGTAAGCACTGCCTCTATGTTTGATTGATCTACTACAAATCCAGCCTATAAGATGATGTGTCCTATAAAGTGGATCTCATTAATCAAGAACTAGAACTTCGAGAGCTTACCATAATTTTGGTGCTCCCAAAGTGTATCTAGGACTATCCACAAGTGTGTAGCATGCTCCTCCTCAGACACTGAGTACACGAAGATGTCATCAATGAAGACTACCGTGAAATGATCGAGGGAAGGCTGTAAGATCCTATTCATGAGTCCCATGAACACCATAAATTCATTTTTCATGCATAAGGTAATCCCCAAAAACTCATAGTGTCCATACCAATATCTATAGGTTGTCTTCGATAAGTCATCATCTTGTACGTGAAACTGATGATAGCCTAATATGAGGTCTATCTTTGAGAACCACCTCACTCCCTTCAGTTGACCGAAGAGGTCATAAATCCTCGGTAGTGGATACTTGTTCTTCACGGTCACCTAGTTCAGGTGGCAGAAGTCTATGCATAGCCTCAAGCTCTCATCTGATTTCTTAGAAAATAACACAGGGGCTGCCCATGGTGAAACGTTGGGTCTCATGAAGCCTTTATCCTAAAATTCCTCCAACTGTACCCTCAACTAAAGAAGCTATATGGGATCTATCCAATATGCCGGTGTGGATATTGGTGTCGTACTGAGGTACATGTCGATGAATAATTCTACCTCCATGTGAGGAGGTAGTCCCAGAACATCCTCAAGAAAGACATCCTCGTACTCTTCCACCACTATAGGAAAGCTTGGAATCATATATTCCACTACACTGAGGGTGAGGCTATCCAACTAGTGAGTGATCGGCTGCACCCTCCTTCAGGAAAGTCCATCATGTGCTGCAAAGGTTCCCTTGTCACCTATGAAAGAAAACATGCTCCCATCCTCACAGACACACCACACTTTGCACCTAAAATAGTCAATCTGATCATGGACTGTAGATAGCCAGTCCATACCAATTATGAAGTTGTAAGGCCTCAACGCCACTACTAGGAGATCCCAACCAAATATCTTTCCTCCTATATTAAGCTCACACTGTTGACACTAGTTTTTAATTGTCGAATCTTTTCCCATTGGAGTATCTAATTGTAAGGATCAAGCCAACGACTTCACCAAAATCTTCGAGCCTCAAATGAGGTCAGTGGAAAGGAAAGAGTGACTGGAATATGTTTCTATAAGAACTAATTATAAGGTGGAGAAGATGTAGATCATACCTATAATCATCTTTGTATTGTCATGGTCATAGGCCTCAATCGCTTGAAGTAGGACTCGCTTCTGTCTTTCGGCTCTCTAAGCCTGTGGTGGACAATATGGGGGTGATGGTGGTAGCACATCGAAACCTTCATCCACTGCCTACCACTCGGCATGATCCCTTGCCATGTCCTTTGTCCTTCAGACCTACTCTCTTGAACCTCTACCTCTTCCTTGGTGGTCCCTTGACCGCCTGCTAATCATTTTTGTGGAAGGTTGGGTAGTCACGAGCCATGTTACCCAACCCACCATATATTAAGCACAACCTGGTTCCCTACAAACTCCCTCTACTCTAGGATCCTCGTACTGCCGGCCCTGAGTCTTGGGGTCTCACCCTAAAAGATCTGGCCCTCTTGGGCCCCCGTGTCTACTTCCTACTACCCACCACTGAAGACTCTTCCACCTGGTGTCGGTTGGTGGCTCTAGAATTCGGTGCCTACTCTTCTAGGAATCTCTCCACATGAAGGTCTCACTTTAGCACTCCAGCCTGAGTGGGGATGCTGAGAGACACCATGGTTTCCCTGATCTCCCATATGAGTCCCTGCTCAAAGTTTTGGGCCCTAGAGAAAGGGTCACACACCATGTCTGTGGAGTAGTGAGAGAGGTCTATAAACCCTAAAGAGTACTCATCCACCATCAAGCTTCCTTACTACAGGTGAAGCAGCTCTTATATGCACATAGAGCGTAAGGTCGCGGAAAATAACTCCTCCTAAAAAAGAATTTCGAAGTATATCCAGTTAAGGATTACCTCATCCTGAGTTTGGATGGTCAAGATCCACCATATCCATGTCGATCCCTATAGAAGGCTCATGGAAAATATCAACATCTGGTCAAGTGGTGTCCTTATAAAGTGGAATACCTACGTCACTACCTCCAGTTAATCCTCAGCGACCTGAGGATCTGTCTTTCCCTTGAACATGGGAGGTCTCTATCTTTGGAAATCATGTAATGGGATGAGTTAGTGTACATCCTCTATTAGTAACGACAGTAGTAAATACTGATCAATGGGTGGTGGAAACATCGATGAACCACCCGGTGGGGCCATCTCTAGCATTGGTACCTGAACCGACACCTCGTCTCTAGGCGGGCTCTCCTCACGGTCATGAATTGGAATCCAATCTAGTCGTATGCATAGAGGCATCTTGATACAAATAAAGATGTACCACAGTTAGATGATTAAACCTAGTAATCTGACTATTGTTCAATAAAATCATAAGAAGACACTTATGAAATTAGTGTTTTCATGTATAGATCCGAAAATAAGAATTTAGGGTCGTCGTGTATGGATACGTTGGCTGCTGCACTAGTATTGGACTCTCTACATCTGAAATTGGAACTCAAAACATTCAACACTATTTCCCCAAAACAAAACAACAGACTCTCAGTATTTGAGGTAGAACCAACCACCTATGATACCAATTTTTCATGACCTGTACCTTGGGGCCTGTTTCGTGACATACCCCAAGCCCACCTACCAGAGGCCAGGGGTTGGCGACTATAGCATAAGGAATCAACCAGCAAGTGGGAGGAATTTTCTGGAGTACCTATATGCATGCACACAGAACTAGATACCAAAGCTAGAATAGTAAACAAGAATGACACTAAAAAAGCAATGGTTATAAGTACAACTGAAATTCAAATAGGCCAAAATACAAACCCAACAAAAGACTAACTAGAAAATAGGAAAGTAAAAAAGAATCTATGAAAGTCATTTTTTGGAAACCCCACCTAATGGGTAAGTACAAATTAGATACTAGAATTCATAGAAGTGTTCCCCATATGCTTGGTCTCACTGGGCACCACCGGGTCCTAGGCCACCAAGTCCTCCATCAAGGCGGTAGTCATCTGCACCAGAAACAATACGTACGGGCGAAGCCTGTGTAGGGGTGAGTAATAAAATACTTAGTAGGGACCCCAAAATAAGAAGGAAATAACAAAAAGAAATCCAAAACAAACCATGAAGCATGATCATGAAGAATTATCACGAAGCAAGACAACTCACACCAGGTACATTATAGATTAGGAAAGTAGAACCATTAGTCACATTATCGAACACCATGGGATGCTAGAGAACTCCTCATCAATGAGTTCAGTGGGTCTTCCAGGTCACAAAGAATCCACTTCCCACTAACCTAGGACTATTGTGGTACTCATCCCTGATAATTATCATGGGTATGATGGGTCACATAGAATCTGCTCCCCATTATGAGCATGTCGGGTCACATAGAAGCCACTCCCTACTTATGGCCATACTGAGGTACTCCTCCTATCGAGTATTGGGGGTCTTCCAGGCCACACATAAGTTGCTCCCCACCGTGGGCCAACTTGGTCATACCGAAGTAGCTTCCCACTAATCCATAATATCTGATCCACACAGGGTCACTCATCAATTTCCTTTAGTTATTAGCCAACTGCAGGGTTTCCGAAAACAGTATGCTTGATCTCAGGAGAACCACTCCCCAAGACATTTTTCAAATTCCAACTTCAATGAAATCCTCCAAATATTATTCCAAAAGATCTTCCTTATCGCGAGGGTTCCAAAACTGTAAATGGATCATCAATCAGAAGACCAGTTTGAAAGATACATATGTTATTTCAAAAAAGGGCTAGTGGGGTTCGGGTTTGGTCTGACTCGTTCGGACCAACCCGACCCAGGTCTGCTGACCCGACCTAGACTCGACCTGTCCTGGGTCCGGTCCATTGGGTTGTGGGACTGGCCTAATGGTCTACCTGGTCTACCAAAGGTGGATCAGTTCGTGCCTGGCCAGGATGCGGTAGGTGGCTGCATCTAACTCCCTCACCCTACAGGTCGTCTGCAGGGCCGTCTCCCCAGCTGTGGTCAATTGACCATGACATCGCCACATGGGACGCGACACGATGCCGCGTCGGCGGTGCCCCGACATTGATGGGTGTCCACATCCACCCACCTCTAGTCATTGGACCATCCAACGGCCCTACTGCTCCATCGTGGCCCAAGCCGGCTATGGTGGTTCCTTTTGGCGTGTAGTCGGGGCGTGCCGTCACCCGCTTGTGGCCACCATCGACACGACTGAGGGCTCTTCCAGGGACCACTAGGTCCACTCCGGTGGTCTATTTTTCACACTGACTGTGCCTATGGTCTTTGGGGGATCCCCCCTTCCCGTCCATGGCATCAGATCCTCTTTATCTCCAATTTTAAAACTCATCCACGAAGAATTCACAAGTGGAGGGACTCGAGCCTTGTTCATGTCTTCCCACTCCCTCCACGTTAGAGTTTTAAAACATGGGGAGGTTTTTGGATAATGTTCTATCCACAATAAAATAATCCCAAATATAAATCCCAAGAAACATCACCATCCCACAAGAATGGATGATCTGTAGATCAACCTGTTCGTGGGTTGGTTCTTGTTCATCATGTAGAATGAAGAATAGGGAAACTGTAAAAAATAAACCCCTACCTAGATTGATGTTTGTTGTTGAATAGCTCATCCCTCAAGGATTCATGTTCTGTTGGTGTTAGTTGCTTCTCGATCCTGTTCTTTGTAAGGCGTCGACGTTGCTAGGGATCCTACCAGTGTTCATTGTTTGTTGTTGGAGATAAATTTCACCGTAGTTTCATAAGAGGAAATTACATGGTTTAATTCCCAACTCTCCAATGTGTTATCCTAATAAAATGAAAACATGTTGCAGCGTTTTTATTACATTGTGACATCGCGTCATTATGCTGTTTTATTTATGAAATAATGTATCAATTGCGCTCTATTGATAGTCCATTAAGGATCTTCCATTAATCCACCATGTCGCCACACCACAGCACCATCATCCACCGTTCAACATTGCAAAAGAAAATAAAATTGTTTTTTAAGTTATTTTATTATTTTCTTAAAAGTCTAAAAATAAACTTTTCTATCTGACACTTGCTGATTGAAGTTAAGTCTATTCTAGGAAAATACTAGCATTATGAGTTTAACAGTACCCTCATATTTTTGATCTAACCATTGGTTCAAAATTTATAAAAACCCACTCTCACATTTATTTAAGTGGACTTAAAAAAGGTCAAAATTCCATTCTGAGCTCACCGGTCCTTGGAATCACATGTCTTCAAAGCGTGTGGTCTCAAAATAATTACACACCATTAGAAAAATTATATGGAAATTTTGGGGCATTACGTTCCTTTCAACGGTTTAGGGTATTTTTGGGAGTGAATTATTTCTTAAAATATCTTTATGTTTTTGCATTTATTTTCCCTCTTTCATCCCTATTTATTTTTTGATAAAGAGGGATAATTTAAATGATATATTATTGGAAAGGGGAAGACTCTTTTTATTTTTATATGAAATTAATTAGGGAAAAGATAAGAGATGTTTTCTTATATAAGGGGAGACTTGGGGAATTTCTAACTAAGTCTTAGAGAAGCACTAAATTTTGTTTTATTTTTATAATAAATAAAAAAGAGAGTTTTGAAATCCATTTATGATTGGGGAGAATTATGAGTGATTGAAATTTATGATCCCACTTCAAGTGAATTGAAAAAGGGTCTTTGTGAGTTGTTCTCAATTGATACATGGTTAATGTAGTATTAATCATTAAATTGAGAGTTGGAGAACTCTCAAAAACATCATTATTTCCTATAAAGGGGTGTTTAGATAAATCTAAAATTGGGAGAATTATATGAATTATTTAATGAGAAAATTTATATTTGTTTATTGAAGGTGATTTCATATTGAATTTATCAAAATAATTCTCATGGAAAAGTTTGTAAATGATTGGTGTTGAGTTTATATCAAAGCAATAAAAATTATTATGCTAAAGAAAACTATAGAATGATGAATTTTCATCTTTCCATAATGGTATAAATTATATAAATATTTTACTCATATATAAAAATCATGCCATGTTTCGTAGATATTTAACCATGATGGGTTTTTGAGGAATTAATAGGTTAATTCTATATGAGGGTTTAAACGAGATTACAGAGAGTATTTTTTGTGTGGGTATGTCTGTAAGAGTATAGGACTTTTACAATACAAGATATGTATCATACTAAAACAAAAGAGTTCACATCATAAGATTTCATACTGTGAATTACTTGTGTACTTATAAAATTAAAGAGAAATACATCACAACGCAAGCCTGATAGTCATGACATAATAGATTCAAGTTAAATGGAAATATATTGGATATTATTTGAGAATTTTAAAATTTTGAAATTGATTTATAATACAAATATTTTCAATATAACAATAATACCTCAAATAAAGATAACCAAAGTGTGATTTCTTAATGGTAAATATATGTGTTATATTTTACTCAAAAATGGAGTTAAAATTATGAGATACTTAATTATGTAGTCTACTGTGAATTAAATATTGGAATTGGTAAAGATTAATGAAAATAAAAATGAAGCACACTTAATCCAAATTCTAGAGTCACTTGAAAAAGGTTACAGAATATTGATTGACTTATTTATGATCATCTAGTTAATTATCTTACATTGGAGTTCAAGACCAAATTCCTACTCTTATCCCTTGTTCCTGTTGATAATAAGATTAGAACATGGAAAATTCAATCATAATTATACAAAACCAAGGATTTTCCACTTGATAATAGAAGTGTGTGAACCCTATAAAAATATCTCATATTGTTTTTTTATTTATCTATTTATCTCATGTCACCACTTTTCTTTTCTCTTTGATCTTATGAACTAACCAATGTTGAGGACAATTGTTTTAGAGTATTTTTTTTATAACCACAAATTACCCCCTCCAAGTGTTGTTTTTTTCTCACTTATGCCTATCAATATTGAACCTATACTTCCTACAATGATTAGAAGCCTTAATAAAAACAAGATCATAAAAACATAAACTATAAAGGCCTCCTCCCCCAATTAGTACATGACTTATGATGATCCTGATAGTCCTTAAACCATTCAATAATCTCCAAAATTTTCATTATTATAATTTACACTAAATATGATTCAAGATTGTTTTTATCTTTAATATTAGTCTAGCATGATGGTGATCTATAAATCCATCCATATAGTTCCTTAAATGGAGGAATATAAATAGAATAGTGATAACTATTATTATATGAAAACTAAAAAAAATGTTTCACCCAAGATTCTTAAAAATAAAAAACACATAAAAAATATTCTCTAATTTCTGTTTCATATACTTCTCATGCCTGTACATATAAGGATGAAAAGGTGTGATAAGGAATAATTAAGAGTTGAAATCCCACTGAAATCTCCTTCATACTCTTGAGGTAAAACATAGATATCAATTGCTTATGATTATCCTAATAAACTCATTATTCCTTACATAATACTTTATATATAGGATCACTAAAGAATCCACCATACTCAAATCCTTAATCATAATGGAATCAGTCATTTTTATCCATCGATCCACAATAACTAAAATGAAATTACTTTTACCCAAATATTGAGGAAAACTGATTCAAAAATCCATTAAAATATCATCCCATTTTCATTGAGGAATATTTAATGTTCCAAATAGAACTTTTAGGAATCAATGCTCATATTTTATTCAATAAAAAACTAGAAATCAAAAAATGAACAATAACATTGACCACATCAAACCCTACCAAAAAATTAATCTTTAAATAAAAATCCATATTAAGAATACTAGGATACACAATGAGATATGAGTTATGAAAATCACACTAAACCACCTACCTCATCACTAATAAAATAAAAAAACATGACACAAAACAACACATGATATTATTCATCCTTTTACCACCATTTAAAATCAACCACATAGATGACACAATCTCTCTAAACCTCCACCGTGAGATCTCCCAAATGTGTCTCTAATGACTAAAATAAGGAAAAATAAACTATTATTTCATATAAACAAACTCAATAATTTAATTACTTAATATCTAGAGGAAAATATGAAACATATTCTATTATAATCTACTAGTATCTAGCCTCTTAAGAAACATACACATGTGAATTTTTAATCAGTGAATCAACCATAATTTTTTACTTTCCCTAGAGTGTTAAATATCTCAAAGTCATGATCCTACAATAATTTTACTCATCTTTGAAAAAAATTAAAATATAACTAAGAGAATATATGCCATAAGATCTTATGATCTGTGAAGACCACAACGTGGTCTCTAATGAGATAATTCCATTAAAAATACATAGAAATCACCAATGGCACAAGATCAAAATCATGGGAAAAAAATTTATTCTTAGGAGGTTTTAATTATTGATACACATAAGATATCATCCCTTGGTCATTTATATAAGACAACCCAAACCCAAAAAAGAAGCATCACAAAATACCTTGAACATAACTCTTTCTACATGAAAATGAAAAACCTGAGCACTAATCAATTTATTTTTTAGTTAGTCAAACAAAAATTGACACCGATATATATATAGAGTCATGTTCTTTCCTAGTAAAGATATCAAAGATGTCATAATTTTAAATAAATTTTACATCATCCTCCTATAATATATTATAAGACCAAGTAAATTTTTCACCTATACAATATTCTTGGGCATTTCCCAAGAAAAAATTTCCCAAATCCTCAAAGGATCAATAATTACACCCTAATGAGATACAAAATACCCAAATAAATATGACTCTTATATCTAAAAAATAAACTTGTATAGATTCCCATATTATTGATTTTATTCAATTATCTTCAAAATAACCCTATATTTCTCAACATAATCCTCTAATGATCTCAAATACAATAGGATATAATACATGAACACTATAAACAACTAATATTAAAACTCATGGAACACCAATTTATTCAATATTATGAAGATATCTGGGTAATTTGGAACTCTAAAAGGAATCACTATGAACTCAAAGTGTCCATATAGACACTTTAAATCATCCCTTGAAATATATTCCTCCTCCACCCTCATTTGATAATATATAGACCACAAAACAACATTTGATTCCTATTTATCTCCCTTTAATTTATTAAACAATTAATTAATCCTTGAAAGAGGATATAGGTTCTTGAAAATAAAATCATTTACCTAATTATAATCTATGTACACCCAAAAACTACTACATGTATTCTTAAAAAACAACCCTAAAACACCTCAAGGTAATACACTCAAAAAATGAAATCTTTCTACAATAAATCATTAACTTGAAATTTCAACCCCCATAGCTTAGAAAATAAAATCCTACAAGAATAAATTTAAATCATGGATTTTTTGGACTATAAATACATCATAAACACGGTGTAAACTATATGAGATTGTGTTATAACCAATTTAAGGAAAACATATAAAAAATTCCCCACTACCATTAAAAGCTATTATGACTACACTCTTACTAGAATTAACATAAATTCATCTAACTTATAAAAAATATTATTTAAATATATATATATATATATGATACATTAAATAAAATCACTTTCCTGTAATGTTTTACTCACACCTTCTACATCAGAGAAAAAAACCCCCATTAAATAGAAATCACAAAAAATGTATAGCATATAACTAGTCCGTTCTAAGGATAACATCTTATTGATGTGTCTATAACATGAATAACTCCACCATAGACTGATGTTACCCTATCATCAACTCATATCCTCTCTACACCTATACAAAATTCTTCAAACGCCCAAATAGTTTAGTAAACAACAAGTTAATTAGAACTTTTTCCGCATTATGTCTTAAATAAAAGACTATGGTAGATGAAATGAAGGATTATGAAGATTCTAAATAAATAAAACCAAAAAGAATATTTTAATATAGAAAAATGGTATGTTGAATGTTCTAAATCACTCTTGCTGATATCAAATCTATCACATACAATTATCCATTTACTTCCCCTCTACTCATTATCTCTAATGTTGTCCACCACGTTATCCACACATATCCCTAGGTCTTTTCAAATGAGAAACATTCTCAGGATATTATCTATAAGATCCATCACCACTATAGTGTCTAAAATCGCAAGGATCCTAATGATGATGATGATGATGATGATTTTTATTATTATTATAAGGACTTAGAGGAAAATACCATTGGGGATAAATTTGAAATTTATTCTATCTCCACATTGGATAATAATAAAGGTTGAGCAATGATATTGTGTGGATACAATGATGATAATAGGTTAAAGGGTCCTTAGGGATTCACTGGGGGTTGAATCAGTGAATCAATCTTTTTATTAACATTTCTCAATAAAATAACCTTCATTATCAATTATGATGATTGAATATATTTCTATTTTGATTTCATATATTATTTAAAACTAAATTTTCATGAGTTTAATTACTTAAATGTTTAAACAAAAAATTCAAAAAAAAGTAAGAATAAAGTTAAAAATGATTTATAAGGTTCACTATTCAATAAAATTGACTATTTACATGGAATAATTCTTTAAATATGTGATTTCACAATCCAATATAATAGTTATGGATATAAGGAGATGGGTTTATCCTTGAAATCATATTACATTAATATGTCTCCAAACTGATGTTATGTTTCCCCACATAATAATAATAGAAATATTAAATTATTGAAACAAAATAAGTCTTCAATATCTAAATAATAACTCAATTTTTCTGAAGATAAATTACAAATTCACTTAACTTATTCATATTTAATTATTCAATGAAAAAATGGAAACAATATATTATTAATAACCCTACATATTTTTAAACATTCCTATGAGTGATCTTGATAAATAAAAAAGACACTTAACTTTATTCAATAAGAAGAAACTCATAACTCTATTGAACAAGCTATAACATTTTGTATCCTCTTTAAGAGAAACATTAATTATCAACTATAAGTTTTTCAAATTTAAAATTATATTTGAAAAATATAATATATAACCAATAAATATCTTGGGAAAATTATTCCATTTTATACACTCTTCCATATATAGAAATTAATGAAACACTATATTAAATTAATAAACTCTCATTAATCTTTTGAATTGTGAACTTAAAATTCAAAAATAATTCAATCAACTTAAACTATCAATAACATTGCGTAAAATCATAGCCTTTAGATTACTTACAGTAATTAAAATAACCATAAAATTTTTAAAGGAAATTAGGGGTATATTTTTATGACCCTTTGTGTAAATAGAATTGAAACTAAATTAAAAAATTAAAATTGGTGTTTGATATAAAATCCTACCAGAACTCCACTATGTACCACTAAAACTCAATGGGCGGTAACTCCTCTAATAAAATTGAACCAATTTACCACTAGAAATTGGTTTCAGGATATTAAATATCTATTGGAAGGAATTTTTTGTTTCTTATAAAAAATGACGTGACCACCATAACATTAGCTCTAAGCACTATATCTCTAGTGGTTGACCAAAATAAATTCCATGATCCTCCTCCACTTAAAGTCCTTCCATATACAAGATTCAATATAAAAACACTTCCACGGATCTATAACACATATAAAAAACTATACTATCATATTTTAATCCATTTTAATCAATATTTTATTTTTTAAAAATGTATTGAAAATAAAATACAATTCACCCTCCATTGAATCAATATACACTTCATGGACTTAACAAACTTCCAAATTAAACTAAAACTTCCTTGTATTTAATAGTCTACCCCTTTAGATTTATTTTATCAATTATTCAATATATAAATCCTTCAATAAAAATTCTCTTATTCTTGATAAATATATTTAATTTAATCAATTCTAATCCTATAATTGAATAATCTATATAGGACATGAGAATTATTCACGATAATTATCAAACTATCCAAAATAATTCACAATCACATTAAAACCACCTATGGTTCCATGATAATTATATAATCATCAAGAACTATACCTATACATGATCAAAATAAACAAAACAAACACATACTCAACATACCATTAGAATATCTAAAACATCAAATACTCATACACATTAAATTCACATCTTTACCTATTTAAAAACTCCATATAAATACATTATCACCCATAAAGAAAAAAATATTGTTTGAATTTAAGTTGTTATCTCCAATTTTCAGAAAATATATATACTAAAATATAGAGGATAAAAAACTAATCCTTTTACTTGATAAGAATATAATCGAACTCCCAACATCAACCTCAATTGTGAAAATGGATCCTTTGGAAATAGTTTGGTGAAGATATTCCCCAATTTCTCCTTGTTATGAACAAAATCTAACTTCAAAATACCTTTATAAACCATTTCCTTTATGAATTGTTACTTAATATATATATATATATTCTTAGATGGAGAATATTTATTTTTTTTTTGAAATATTTATCAAATTTTGATTATCACAACTCACTAATAATGGTAAATTTCCCCCCAGTTTCATATCTCTAAGTTAAATTCTCATCCACATCAATTGCATCAAGCATTGAGTTAAGACAACATATTATGCTTATATAATATTACTTTAATTATTTATTTGGTAATATACATGCTTCTATCCCAAGAAAAAAGTTATACCTAAGGAAAAATTCCTATTATAAACACTTTTATCTGTATATTCATTGTCAAATCTATATATGTATAACATCAAAAATCAGTAATATTTTAATCCAAAATCATAATTTCTTTCCATATACCATATAACATACTTCATTTTAGTGTAGTGATACTCCTTTGATACCCTTTCATTACCAACATATAATATGTAAGCATAAGAAATGTTTAACCTTGAGTCCATAAAATAGAACATACTTCCAATAAGAATTCTAAAAAATATATAATTATATGATTTTCCTTCATGAAATATTAAAATAATATTTCCCATTATAATTTAAGTAGAAATGAATTTTTCATCCTCTATTTCAATATTCTTCAATAGTTCTTGCATTTAATTCTCTTGGTAAAGAAAATTTTATTCTTCTCATGAAATTTTTTGATACCCAATAAATAATTTATCCCTCCAAGCATCAAAATCGAAAAAAATCCTCAATTTGTGTTTAAATAATTTTTCAAGATCCTTTTTAATTAGTAAAAAATATAATACCATCAACATATATGATAATAATAAAATTTAACCCTTTACATTATTGAATATATAGGTTTATATCCACTCTCCCTTACTAGAATTTTAGAGAATTTAAAAAATTACATTACCTAGAATACTTTGAAATTAGTGATTTTTAACGTATAAAGTTACATATTTAAGATATAAATAAATATATCACCATTAATAAGTAATAAACCTTTCAGTTTATTAATATATACTTTTTATTCATGTTTTATATTTTTAAAAATTGGCTTGGCATACAAACAAAAAATATTATATCATCATTTAGTAGATATAAGAAGAAACACCCTTAATGTTTAAAGATTAAAACTATATTAAATGTGTTATCAAATTTAATAATTTTAATTTTAGAATAATCCTTGAAGATAAGACTTTCCTTATTCCTTACCATTTCACCTTTCTTATTCAACTTGTTAGAAAATATATTGTTTTTCTCAATAAAATTATTGATTTTTGGGTTTCAAACTAAATAATAAGTGTTTTTATTTTTACTATATTCTATTTATTTATTCATAAAATCCACCCACCCATGATTCTTTAATGATTTACTAAAAAAATTAGGTCAACTTGAGATTTCAATGAGGTATGATATGTTTCCCTTAATGTTTTCCTAGTTTTTACTGCTTATCTATGATTAATAATGATATTCCCAACCTCCAATAAATTCCTAAACCTTGGATAAAATTAATTTAGTTATTATTTATCACTTTAAAGGGTTATTAATCATTATTTTCTTCTTGTATATCACTTGAATCCAAAAATTATCAGAATTTATAGAATTTAGCCAATAAATTCTGTTTTTTCTATATCACTTATTTAATATATTGTTTACTACATAATTCTATTAAATGATTTTTCTATAATATTTAATATATTATAATAAAAAAATTCTTATTTCCTTTATTTATCAATGATATATTCTTATTTTCATTGGATAACCCAGGAAAATTCCATCAAAACTTCTTTGATAAAACTTTACCATGTTTTCACCTTTAAATTTGATGTTGTAGGGGATTCCAAAAACCTTCAAATAAATTAATATAGGTTTATTATAATATTAAATTACATAAAGAGACATGTTTGAATTTTTATTTTATAAGAAATAGTTTTAGATATGTACCACTTTCCCAACTGCTTGTCTCCAAAATAACATGATGTTTTATACTCTTCTAATATTGTTTGAGCCAGTAACACCAAGGTTATATTCTTTCTTTTAGTGAAACTATTCTTTCATTGGGTTTATGGTACACTATACTCATACAGAATACCATTTTACAAATAAATTTTATATATAATAGTTGTGTACTCATCCCTATCAGTAGTTCTCAATTTCTTCAAATAATGACCACAAACTTTTTATATAATTCTTTTGAAACATTTAAACTTCTTAAATAACTCTAATTTTTTATTTTACAAACTTAATAGATGTAATCCATGTAACTTACTAATTAAAATATATAAATTACTCAATTACATTCATTTAATTCTTCATCAAATACCAACAAATATCTAAATGACTAAGATCTATCAATTAAGAAGTTTTAATCTCCACTCCCCTGTGAGAGGAGTTAACAATATTCCCCTTTTGTAATGTATAACAAATAAAATTCCTCTACCTCTTAGGAATTAAAAAATAATAAACATGGTCTCATTAAATAATT
Organism: Viscum album; assembly: GCA_963277665.1. Taxonomy (NCBI): domain Eukaryota; kingdom Viridiplantae; phylum Streptophyta; class Magnoliopsida; order Santalales; family Viscaceae; genus Viscum; species Viscum album. Next base: position 124,808,993 of record OY728146.1, on the reverse strand, counting down.
TATATGTTGTTATTTTAAATAAGACATCGAATCCTTAAATGTCATAATTTATTTTATTTTTCTAAGTTTAAATAGTAGGAATTTTTATCATCACCCACTTGAAATAAGTTACCCCTTGTCCACAATAATCTATTAATAACATGATTTTATAGTGTTGAAGAGTTAACATTAAATCTATCTAAAAAAGATTAGTATATATTATTAAACCTATGTAAAATACAATATTTCCAAAAAAATATCGGATACTTATCACCACTTAATTAACTCTTGTAAATAATTCATCAATATATTCATAATTAATTTTTCAAATGTCTTCATACATCAAACACTAAATATATAACATTTCTTACATAACTTTGACTATTACTTCACACATATTCTTCAACATTACCCATATTCCTTTATCTATTATGATCCCCATGGATTTTATAAATTTCATTTCTAAAATTGATGAAAAAATATATATATTTATAATATTTCAATCATCTTCAATATTCTTCCAATCAATCATAGTCATCAGAACCCCTTCCATACAAGGATAATATCCATTTGTTTTAACTTTAAGAACATAAAAAAGTGATAAAAGGGTTGGAATAATCCTATAATTATATATTCAATAGTTATTACCATAAAATAATTTAAATTCCTTTATATTCATTGAATTTATATGATCTAACCAACACCATATTAAAATTTGAGAATACACTTCACTTATAACTCCAAACTACTTTGTTTACCTTGAAAGGAAACTTGGAACATAGTTCTGATGCCATTTATAGATACCTATATACTAATAGTTATTTGTATCCCCAGGGATTCACTAAGAGGGGGGTTGATAAGTAAATCAAACATTCTACATTTTTCAATCAAAGAACCATCATCACCAGTTAAGTTGGTTGTAAATATTACTATTTTTATTTTTAATCTTCATCAAAACTAAATTTATATAGGTTTATTCACTTTATTCAATAATAAAACACTTTATTAAAGTAATCACCATGGGAATAGATATTTAATTGGTTTATTATTTAATATGAATGGATACATCCTTGGCATTTCCTAGAAAACCAGTCATCACACAATGCACTACAATCATAATGGATACAAAGGGGAGGTCATATCCTTTCAATCTTGTTACATTAATATGTATCAAAAATGATGTAACATTATAGTTTTTAATAGTAATACAAATGATTATGTGTTATAAAAAAATGATTCATCAATCTCTAAATAATAATTCCAAATTTCTATTGATAAATTCTAACTTCACTTCACATGTTCATGCTAAATAATTTAATGAAACAGTTAATGAAATAAATTCTTGAAAACATAAAATATTATTTAACATTATTATATGTGATATTGTTGAAATAAAGACACTAAACTTTAATAAATAATAATAAACTAAAAAATACATTGTAAAATCCATAAAAGTCTACATAATCTTCAATAGAAACTTAAATATTTCACTCCAATAAGTGATTTTATGAAGATTATCTATAATTAGTCAATATATTGGGCATATTATACCTTATTTTCTAATATTACCCACAAAAAATAGTGTAAATTGTACCACTGGGGGGGATGGGTGAATTTGTGTTATATTTTAAAATATTTTTTTAATTCAATCTCTATGGCTGGTTAAAACCATCATCCTATATTTATTGATTAACTCAACCTTACCCAATTGTAGTGGAACATAAATAACATATGAATATAAGAATTTAAAAGGATCAACATAAAATACCCATCCTTTAAATGATTAGTTATTCCCCATAAATCATGTATTCTTAATTATATATGCAAGTGGTTACACCATAGACCGTCCCAGTCCAACTCATAAGTCCCATTGGAGAGTTTACAGCTTCAAACTACCCCATCATAAAGTTATGACCCACAATACGAAATAACTCCTTCTAACATAGGTTGTTTTTGTTCCAAAAAATATTGATCCTACTCTACAAATAGATTGTATCAACTAGTGTACCTATGTATAACATATTTTAGATCTTCGATATATGATGAATAAATATTCTAGTCTTGAAACTCACTCTAGATATTAACTGATCTGGTTCTTCCTCATTCTTTAGATTACTTGGGAATCAATATTTTGTTCTCCTTTTAAAGAACTCTTGGATTTAGTATCTTCTTCTTTCTCTTCGATACTTGAAAGTATTGGGTCCTCGGAAACTCAATTCCCACATATAATGTGAAAGCACGCCTTCCTTTTTATTTTATACACACATATATTGATATAATAATATCATGAATATTAGATCCAAAATTGTAATTTTAGAAACTCCTTTATCTTTAGTAGTAATAGTTTCATCTTTTTAAATCAATCAATAGAAAACCTAATTTTATGTTTTTATTTAAACATGTTTGAATCCATTGTCAATATCCTAATATAAATCTCCCTTTAGACTCATGATTTTTCCTTCTTTGAAACATGATTATATCATCTTTTCTTAATTCGTTTGAAATTTTCCATGTATACCTGGTATCATGATTTTATGTTGTGGATGTGTCTCATCCTATAAATTTCTTCCCAAATCCACCCCATATTGAATTATAATTCATAATCATGTTGTTTGAGTCCATGAAAATTAGTCTAAAACATCTTTTAATTTAAATTATTTATTATTTAGAATATTTAAATTATGTAATTAAAAAAATTATAACAGTTTATATGTTTGTATGACTTATAAAGTATCACACCCATTCAGTGTTATATGTGCATCCTATGAAATTATAATACAGTCAGCCTCAAATTCTAACACGTTATCTCAAATTCATATTCTAGTAGATTAAAGTATGACATTTCTTCTTAAAGTTTGACCTGAAAAGTATTACATGTTCATATGAAAGTCATACACTAATTACTTAAAGTCTTAAAACCTATTAAAGTAATAATTGTTTTAATCTCAAGTATTATGTGGCATTGAAATTATTATAATCATAACTTCAAAGTATTATATAATCCATATCAGAGTCTTATGGACACCTTAGTTATTTCTTAAGAATAAGACTTTTATACTTATTCTAAGAACATCCCTTCCTCAGTTCACTCTAAATCCTCATCAAAACATCATAAAACTATTTAAATTAACTTGGAAAAAACTTTAACAAAAACCTTCAAAGAACTTCCTAAATAATTTAATCATATTGAATACTCATTTTAGATCATTTCCTATATCATCATTGAATTTATAATTTTTGTATAAACCCTTTAATATCAAACCCTAAATCTTCACATTTTCTAGAATATCAACTTTCACAAAACTATTATAGACATTGATCTTCATCTAATTAACACTTTTACATGGTTTTTAAAAATATTAGAACATCAAGCAACCCATTTAAACTGTTACTTAGTTTTTAATCTATCCAAGGTAGATTTACGACCTATGGCCTAAAACACCCTTCCACTAACTATGAAAAAACCTTTATTAACTGATTATAACCACTTGACAAATATTGAAATCTTCATTAAAATAAAGGATAATTTTCTTATTTAAAAATATAAGAACTATTTTTTCTTCTAAGGCTATCTCACCATTTTCTTTCTTTTGGAAGACCAGGGTTTTCCTCATCTCATATGCAATGAGAATTTTATATATCTCATATACTATCATGTCTTCCCTGTATTTTAGGGATGATATTATTGTTCCAAACTGACCTATAAAGTTCCTCATCAATTTTTTAACAATTTTGGAATAATATAACTTCTCACTAAACCCCCATATATTACTCACCATCTCATTGAACATTTTAAAATAATCCTCAATTCTCTAATCATCAGCCATTTTAAGATATTTAAATACACCCCTCTAAAATTATAGTTTGGATTTATTGTATTTAATATTGACTTCATATTTTAATATAAATTTCCAATATATCATCTTTATAGATTGATTCCCCATTAAATTTGTATATAATTTTTCATATAGAGGCATCAAAATGGATTTTTTTTTTTTTGATTTTTCATTCACTTCTAATTCCCTCTTATCAAAGAAATTCATAGGTTCTCCGTCAATAATTTGAGAAAATATCATAGTATACACATATATAACTTCCATCATGAATGATAGAAGATATTATATCATCCAATTATTACATAATTTATGACATCAAATGTTGGGACATCCCTACTATTCACAAAATTTGTATTATAAATACTTATAAAATTCTCATAACTTTAAAGGGAACCTATATTTTATAGGACCCCACATGTATATCTCATACTGATAGTACCACTAAGAGGGGGAGGGGTGGATTAGTGGTATATTTTATGAATTAAACATTTTAATATTCAACTATTTTGTCCATTTAAAACTATTATACTATATTTTTTGATTAAATCAACCTCACTGATTACAGTGGCCCATAAAGAACACATGAACAAAATAATTTACAAGGTCTTGGATAATATCCTAATTATTTCCATGATTAGTTTTCCCCCATCAAAATTAGGTATTGTCTACAATATATAAACATGATTACACCATGGATCATCCCAGTCAAATTGGATTAGAGTCCCACTAATATATGAACCCTGAGTCCCATAGAAGCGTTTACATCTTCAAACTTCCCCACTACAAAGTTATTACCAAAATAATAAATTACAGCTTCATATATAGATTTCTTTTACACCAACATATGTTGATCTTCAACCATGAATATACTGGACCAAATATTTTACCCTTATATAGTATCTTGAAGATATTTAACACCTGATGAGAAGATTTTTAGGTCTAAGAACTCACTCTAGATCATCAATGATCGTTTCTTCCTCTATATTCTGAGGTTGTGAGTATACAAGGGTTTTTCTCATATAAAAATATCTCCAATATTTAGTCTATTCTTCCTTCAATTATATACTTGGAAGTATCAGTTTCTCAAAATCTCAATTATCATATAGTATTTTCATGAACACCTTCTTTGTTATCTTTTTAATATATATATTCATAGAATAATGTGGTGAATATTATTTTATAAAATGGAATTTTTAAAACTCTTATATCTTCCTCAAAAATAGTTATCATATTTTTAAATTGATCAATAGAAACCCTAATTTTATTTTATAATTCAAAATTTTTGAATCCTTAGAGAAAATGATCATTTAAATCCCCCTTTAGAATGATTATTTTTTCCTTATTTGAAACTCCGTAAAATACAGTTCTCTTAATTATTTTTGAAATCATCCACAAACACATGACAACATGCTTTGATGACATGGTAGTGTGGCTCATGGTGTGGATTTATTCTCAAATATATATGGGCTTGAATCATAATCCATGATCATGTTGTTTGAGTCTATGAATATCAAATTAAAGCTTTATATGGTTTAAATTATTCAATATTTAGAATATTTTAATTATGGAATTCTCAAAATTGTAGTAGAAAATATGACTATAATACTTATAAAGTCTCAAACCCATTTAGAGTCATATATTCCCCTATAAAAGTATAATGTAGACACTTTCAATGTTTGGCCCATGCAGTCAAAATCCTATGATGATAAAGTAATGTCTTACACAACTTCTCAAAGTCTATCATGAAAATTATTATGTATTAATATGAATTTAATGCATTTATGAATTAAATTCTTGCAGTAAATCAAATTAATATGTGACTCCAACTCAAGTATTACATGACCACTAAAGTCTTAATTCCAAAATTTTAATTTTTTACATAATCCTCATCAATATATTTTTACCACCTTAGTTATTTATTCAGCACAAGTTTTCTAAAATTATTCTTTTAAATATAGAACATCTTTAGTTCATATCAAGGCCTTCTTAAACCATATTCCGAACATTCAAATTAACTAGGAAATAAATGAACTATTCATAAAAATATTCATAATTATTCCTAAGAGCTTCATCATATTGAATACTTATTTTAGATTATTTCATATCACCTCTCTACCTTTATAATTATTTCATAAATCCTTAAATATCAAGCATTCAATCTCCACATTAAAGCCTCTCAAATTTACTAAATATGTTATAGAAAATTATCTTAATATACTCAATAAATTTTTATCGGCATCATTTAATAATTAACACCTCAATCAACACATGTGAATTTCTCATTTTCTTGAATTTCTATAAGGTATATTTCTTATCCATATCCTCAAACTCTTATTCCAATAACCTGGAAAGAACCTTTATCAAATCTTTATAACCACTCAACACATATTGAAATCTTATTTTACATCAATTCCATTTTAATTATTTACATGAAATATAATTCATCTAAGTAGTACTTTAACTACCAAAAAAATTACTTTAAATAAGATCCTTTTGTTCAATATAATCCTTTAAAATCACATTATATTTGTTTAAGGTATTTTTTTGTTCATTTAGAAAATAATTGGAATCACAAACTAAGAAACATCTTTAAATTCAACATAATAGTCTTTTTCTATCAAATCCTACCGGAACCCCACTGGGTATCATTAAAATTCCATTGTAGGTAATTTATTTAGTTTAAACACCTAGTTATACCATTATAAATTTTATGTAAGGAATGTTTTTTCTTCCCCAAAAAAATAAAGGCAACCAGGATTGTGGTTCCAACCATTAAAAATTGTTTCTAATTCATAATGTATTTCATAATACTCCTTTACTTCCACCCCTTCTATCTTCAAGAATCTACTTAAAAACATTTCCACTAATATTTAACCTATATAAAAAAATATTCCATGTTAGTTTAATATATGTGAATCAATCATTGAAGTGTATTGAGATGTGATTATAAAAAAAGGCAAGACACTTTCCTTTGAATCCACATACACTTATTGGTTTAATAATCTGCTATCTTAAAATTAAAATTCTGTGGATTCAACATACTTTTGATCTACATTCCTAATAAGAAAATAAATTTTTTTGTTAATGTAATTATTAGAGGTCCAAGAAATATTTAATATAATTAAATGAGATAAAAAAGGATGATAATGAATCCTCATAGACCAAAACCTTGACTATCCTAAAATTTGAGAACTCCTATTCAAATCCCTACTATTTGAACTCATTCATTTCAATTTCTTCTCAATCAATGTTTCCTTCAATATAATCTTAATAAACATCAACATAATGAATGGGATAACCTAATACTAGATCGATGGGTGTAAATCCTCCTCACATTTTGTTCCCTAACATTATATTATAGAATATTATTAGGATGATAATGTAAAATGTTAATAAACTATACTCCAAACTCCCTCATACTAGATATCCCTACTAGTGGGTGTGAAACACTTTTTATTGTTCCACCTTTAGTGTTTAAGATATTAAAAAAATCTCAAAATTGACTCTTTAACTTCTCCCATATCACCTCAAAATAGTTATTATATCCAAAATAATTAATACACCACTAATAATATGTACCCCTCAACAAGAAAACTTATAAAGGGATCCAATGTTCTACCCTCATGTGAATGAACTTGAAGGAAATCATAATCTCCTCTAATTACCTATCCATATCTAGATCAAAGATACCCCCATTAGAGTTTAATAAAATTTTACTCTAAAACATTTATAAATCCTTCCTATATAAATTCCTATACCTAGGATTATCTTTCCATAAATCCACTTTAACATCACACTGCACATAAATAACCTAAAAAGCATAGGACCATTGACCACCATTCATCTTAACAAATAGAAATAAATATCCAAATCACTAGATATGGATTCTAATTAATTATTTTAAAAAAATAATTTTAGTCCCTCACATTTGTTCCCCATTTCAAACAACGGCATAAAAAAGTATGATTCATTGACTATAGTTATGCCTGTAACTCAAAATCATTATAATCTTACCATAGAAAATTTAGTAGAATTAGAAAGGATCCTTATTCAGATACCATGGTCCTTTTCTATATCCTATCTGGTATCATTGACCTGTAGAAAAAAAATAAGTTCAAATATTTTTATTTTCCTACCAAACCAATACAAACCTCAATAGTTCCTAACTCCAAATCAAAATTAACTTTCATCCAAAAGATTTGATACCACTCTATCATGAATCACATCTATTGAAAAACCTATTGGGATGATAGTTAATATAGGAGTGAACCTTAAATTACACCTTTAATATGCCTTGAATAGATAATTTACACGAAGGGTTTTAATCATATGATATGGGAGGAATTACTCTCAATAATACCAATGATGATAAAAAAACACCAGTAAATACCAACACCTTTAAATAAAAATAACACATAATATAAATAATAATGTATACATACATGAAATATTGTATAGAATCATGGATTACATCTCCAATATAAATATCAAAAGAAGATTCTAGGGTACCAGCTCCAAATCCAACCAATCACTACTCCATGATTTATAAATTTTCCACTTGATCACTAAATTCAACCTATAAATTTGAAAAAATATTATATAGGAGTTATGGTGATCATAAAAGTATACTTAGTTGGTTTTTCCCTAGAAACTCTCTTATAAATGTGGAAGAATTATATTAAAACCTTACAGAGTAAACAATGAAACTAACTCGATGAATACAATAGATCTTCTACACAATAATATCAACATGTTTTTTATACCAAGTTCAATGAAAATAAAGTATAGTTAGTAACAATAATATAACAAAAAATTATCCCACAACTACTTCCCCACTTATTTAACAAATATCATGTTCAGATGAAAATATTGTGACACTCCCATAACTTCCATATTAATATATTATAACCACATACCACTTCTATAAACCATATCCTTACACCACATACCATTTATTTACATATAGATAGACATAATTATATATACCATTACCACATACCCAACAGAACATATCCATCTCCATGTACCACATCAATATACCACATCACCACACGACATTTAACAGATAGAGCAAGAGAGGGGGAGTGGTTAAATATATATATCACATACATCCTAGATGTTGGGTGTTCAACCATACTAAAAACCTAATATGGGAATCAGTTAGGTTACCCAACTTGAGTTGTGGGTCATAAGAAATAAGAATACATAAGATTATGTATGATAATACACAATAAAAAATTGGGTTCTACTATATATTAAAGCATCACTATAATCATGAGTCATTGTCACACTATCACCACCATAGAACAACAATCACTAAAACCTATAAATACAGAACAATAAAACACCACTACTAAGAAATAACCCAAATTTTTGTCCGATTTAATATTTTATTATCAACCATATTACCAACTACTAACCACATTATTTTATTATACATGTTAATTTATAACAGCTATATTTAACATTAAATAATTTCACTTTCACATTTTTTATAATTTGTAATTAAATTACAATAAATTTATATAAAATTATGTAATCATATTCAGTGTTATATTTATTCAATATAACTCAATAAAATTCCTTGTTATTCACTTAATTTATTTACTTATTCTAGTATTCTCCCATGTCTAGGGCCCCCACCACACACCAGCCACACTAACTTCACCAACCATGACATGAAATTTCAACAATGAATTACATAAATACCACTGAATCAACCTCAAATGATTCGATCAAAATAAATCATCAACAATAGAATTTAAACAAATATCCCATTTAATCGTATATTATTTATTATACTACATCCTCAGTCACCAAAAATAAAAATAAAACTATGAACCACCAACAATTTCTAGTTTTCCACATTATCACTTTGTTACCATATTTCATTTATTTAACAAATTCATAACATGTTTCCATATATAAAATAATAATTTTATTCATAGTATAATTCTAGAAGAATGATAAAAAACAACATGAAAAATAATGAAGATATCATGTAAATCATATTTATTTCACTTATCTTTTAATTTATTTTATTTTATTTTATCTTCCTTAAGGATAATATTTTCTCTTTACCCAAATAAAAATAAATATAAATCCACACTTACATAGTAAATAAATAAATAATAATTTGAAACACCTACCTCAAATCGAGGCTTTTAACACCATCCAACGACCCTAAAGCCTTCAAATTTTTATATTATTTAAAAGAAAGCCCTCTTTTAATGGAAAAAGGGGGGAACCCAAATAGATATCATCGACATAAAACAAAACACAACTCAAAGGTATAGCAAGACAAACCAAACTAACAGCACAGAGCACCCCAACCAAGCTAATGATCATAAAAAGATCTTCACCGGAGTAAGGTTGAATGGAAAGCAAGTGTACTATGCCAAATCACAAACTCGATCTGATGGATTACGCCATACCCTCCTAAATTTCCTAATACATAGATCATTGAAACAATGAACAATATCTAAGGAACCTACTCTGGAGCCTGATCAATGTGGTCAAGTCTAGGTGCATAACCATACCAACAAGTCTCACAAACCATTACACCATTTTGAGAAGCAAATCCATATAACCTCCAACAATAACTATCCTACACCAAAAGAACCATCCTGCTCAGGCCAATCCCACCATCGCATCCACAGAGGTCTGAAATTCAGTTCAAAGAACACGAGTTCAGGCCATCATCACCTAGGACTGGATGACCCAACCACATGCCAAGAGAACACCACCGATGAGGGAATCAGGGTTTTCCTGAAACAAAAATATAACTCTGGGCATGGATCTACTCTGATCAGAATCACAATTACCCCTCACCAAGATCCGACACAAGACTCACAATGACAAGGAGCACTGAGAAATACATTTGATGTTGAACCAGGATAGTAAAAAACCAGATCCATGAGAGAGAAAAATTACAGCATCACCGAATGAAAAATAGTCAAAATATTAGAATCAAAGAGGGATTTCCTTAATCAATGTAAAATATTAACTAAATAGAAAAATAAATTGAATATAATAAAACCAATTTATTTTAAAATAAATATAAATATCTTAGAAATCATGGAGAAAAAATTGAATTATGACACAATGATTTTTAGGTAACCATACCTCAAAAAAACATGATGTAATTCCCCTAATATAACCCACATTGCCCATGAACAATAACTATTAAGTTTAAATAACACCAAGGAACATTATTATAATGACCACTAGGTTTTAATTTACAATTTTGAGAACATTTTTTTATTAAATAAAATTATAATGGAATTTTATTGACATATTTGAATAGGGTAAAGAGTTAGAGGAATTTTGGAGAGAGGAAACCAGATCCTAGCTACTAAATTAAATAAACAGAGGTAAACAAGCACTTGAGTACATAGAACTGGGTTCCCAATGACTTTTCTAGTGGTCCTTTAGTCCTTTGATCCCCATCAGCTAGTTGGTGGTAGTGTGTTGAGTGGCCAATAGAGCACAAAGTACCTTTTAAAAGTAAACTAGGAACTTATTAATCTTCTATCTTAAATTCCTTTTAGAGATTTTTTTTCTTTTCACCTAAAACCCCCCTTTTAACTCCCTTTTATTCCTACTTTGAAACAAGTATAAGATTACTTTCCTTTTTTATCACACTAATTGATTCTGAGTTATCTCCATTTTTTTTAATTTGGATTAATGTTCTTTTATATAAAACCATCTTCATTGGTTGAGTTGGGAACCATTTACCCTTGATTTAGATTGTGTGATTTAAGTGGCATGATATTGAATTATTTGAAATATTTTTATGTGTTGGATCTCCAAGGATTGAGTTAGTAAGTCCTTATCATTTTATAAAGTTTATAAAATATTTCGTAAACTTTAAATCATATGATTTTTTGAGTTTGAAGTTATTTATTATTCCTAAAGTATTTTTGCAGTTGGAAAAGTTATAAATGATGGATTCATCCTTATGAAGGGGGGTTACGGATTTTCTATCCTAGGAGACACATAATAATAGGGATTTTGGGGTTGTACTTAGGTAATTTCAAATAGATTATTGAGGCATAGATAAATATGTCTATGCTCATCTTGGTGCTGAGAAATAGATGGATTGGTCAATGGGTTTGGGCTATAATATCATTTATTTATAAAGAAGTTAGGTTAGAAGAATAATGGGGATGAAAATGTTAAGTGGTTTGGGTTGTGAGTGTAGAAAATGGGATAACTTCTTATTCTCATGTGATTGATATGATAGTTTATAGTGAGTTTCTAGGCCATGGGTAAACCCATGTATTGGTTGGCTTATTCATATGAGACCTATCTGTGAGTCCATATCTTTTATAATGAGAAAATTTAGTTTATTTTAGATATTGGTGATGTTACAATCTCCTTAAGTCCTCTTCCTATATAGTTCCAAGTTTGTGGGAGGTTGTCTATATTACACCCTCATAAGTTCCACATCCTATATAGTTCTATATATTTAGGAGGTTGGTTATATTATTCCCACTTATGGTCTACTTCTTATATAGTTAGGATAATATGGAAGAATGGATATGTTATTCCCTCCATAGTTATTCCTCATATTTTTCTAGTGATGGATCTATTGGTAGGTTATTACCCTTTCCTTGTGGTCTTAGTAGAAGTTGGTATTTTTGGGTTTTTAGTGGACTGGATAGCTCATAATGGATTAAATTGGTTATATGCATGGTTTTTTTCAGTGCATTTAATCAAATATATTGTGACACTTATGATAAGGAATAAAAAATGGTTTCCTACAAGGTTTTATTAATCATATCAAAGATAATAATTTGAATGATTTTGTAGAGTTTTTAATCAATGATCTAGGTAAAAGGAAGGACCCAATAATAGGCTATTGATCTGGTGAATCTTGTTATAGACAAAGGTAATATGAGGACATACAATGTAATATTTAATATCTTGAACTCTATAATTCTTTTATTCATTGGTATATTTAATATATTGATCTACCACCTATGGGGATCACTTTTTTATTGATAATGTATGAGACAAATTCATTATGATATTACATGGGATGATATTTTTGTGTCAGGAATATTTCCATGATTCCATACCATTTTCCTTTATTTATCATTTCCACTATTTTTCATTTTAGATATTGATATCAAGGGATTATTATAAATAATGTTTTATTTGGGATCTCATTATTAGTAAAAAACCTTGTATATATGGAGAGGAATAAATGTGGTCACATACCACTTCAAATCAGACCTAGTTAACAAAAATATAGTGTTTCAAAATGTTATTATAGACCTTGTTTTTTATTTATTATTTTTGGATCGGTAAAATGAAGATAGGGTGGATGATACTTGGGTTAGAAATTATTCTAGTATGTGGACATTACCTATATAGTGGACACTTGAGTTTCTAGGTTAATTGGATTATATGTACTGGCTATGAGATTATGGTTTCCTAGATTTATTGAAATTAAATTGTGGATGTTATGATTGTTTGTGTTTTTATCTTGAATGATATGCTATAATAAGTGAGTTTATGCATCATTTTTTCACATAGGATAACATGTTGTGTTCCTTATTATATGTTTCTATATATTTTTTTATAAAATGGAGTTATTAACTAATTAAATTTTAATAAAAATATATTTTGTGTTTTTCTAAATAAATTATTCATTACATCTAGTTAATTAAAATAATTTTTTGTGATCTATAGTTTTTTATATAACTATGATATATGTGCAGGAGTATGAAATATTAACTTAGGTATGGGGTAAGTAGTGGGATGTGAAGTTTTATTGTATTTTAGTGTTATTTTTTCTGTTAGTGTGTTTTATATAATTTTGTGTATGGTGTTTTTTATGTGTGTTCTTGTTAATGATTAAATTATGTCAAGGTTTTAGTTATTAGATGCATTTTTTAACTAATATTTGGTATTTTATAAACAAAACTTCCTCTAATATGTACCATTGATCCACCTGTGTTTAGGGTTAAGGATAAACCAAAGGTTTAAAATACCCTTTTTATCCCTCCACATGATCAAGAGGATAAAGCTGAGTATGCTCCCATAGTTGTTCCTATAGCCCAAGTAGCTAAGCCCCTTTAGGAAGGGTTGTTCCATATAATTCCAATTGGAGGATGAGGTGAAAATTATGGTGAGGATAACATTTTAGAATGTTCTAAATATTTAAAGATATAGTATCATTTATCATTCCATGAAACTAGGTTCCTCAAGATGTTGAGGATTGTATTGAGATCAATGAGGGATTCTTTGAGCTAGTTGAGATTCCTGATGAGTTGAGAGTAAAGTTGGAAGCTTTCATACTTTAAGGATCTTCAAGGAGATATATGAGGGAATATCATGGGAGGCCTTCAAATACATAGTTTTCGATGATTTATTCCATGAATCATTTAAACCATATCATGATCATATGTTTATGGATCTATATCAAATATCCTAATTAGTGATGGATTATACATCCTACTCATCTAAGATACTTTGGTTTTTTCCCTATTTGAAAGGGATGATTCCTAGAAGGATTTAATGTTTGAGATTGGACTTCGAATAGATTTGAGGTGAAAGGTGATTATGTTTATCCTATCATATCATTCTAAGATAACCAACAGTTATCTTACCTATGAGAAGAGTCTAGTGGAAGGTATTATAGTGGTATCATTCTTGTTCTTCAATGAACTAAGTGGTTGCTTTATTGTGGGGTTGGTGGTACCTTATACATTGGTGAAAAGAAAAGAGAATATTATATATTCTAGGTAAGTAAGAGTTAGTTAGGTTAGGGAGGTATTCTATTGCTCCCCCCCCCCTTCAAGAGGATCTTTAGTTGTTTTTTATCAGTGTGATTGGTCTGATCAATTTTATAGTTCATACAGGTCATTAGTTTAATAATATGTATTATAAATGAGTAAGTTTTATCTATGAATTCATGTTACACATTATTCTCTTGATTATATGAATTTTTCTCATATAGATACATTGATATAGAAATAATTTCAATAATATTAGATTCTTTAACTAGATAAGGCTTCTATTGAGTTTCCCCCATTTTTTTCTTCTTGTTTTACTACTACTAATAATACTTTCAAAAATGAAATTATATTTTTCTTCCTCTACATTTATTTATTAATAGTAATCTATGTATATTTATTTTCCAAGAATGTCATAAATAACTATTTTTTTGGAAAAATATTTTTTTTCAGCAGAAAAAATTTTCCATCTTTATAAATTTGAATTTGAAATTGAAAATTTAGAAAAATGAATTCCTTTAAAATGATTTTTGGAATTATCTTCTTTTTCTAACTTATTTTTCCCTAATCTTAAATTTTCTCTAGGTTATCATAAAATAACTGTATATGATTTAGAATGATGGAGTAGTTTTCCATAATTTATTCTCTATTTTATAGTGAAACATATTCCTCCATGATTTAAACTATATTCCTTCATTAATTATTGATTCAAAAACTACCTTTGTGTTTTTTAATCCATCCATGCACAACTTCAACATCATCCAATTTAAATTTCAAAAACCATCTTTTTGAATTTCTTAATATTCAAAAATTTTACATATTCTATAACTGTTAGAACTAACATAAGAATATAACCTCTTATGTATCTTTCTATGATATATAAGTACTTTTCTCTAATAGATAAACACCTCTTATGTATGTAAGTGAAATGTGTCAATTTTTTATATTTTCAGAAGATATATTATGTATGCCTCAAATCCTTCTTTCATATCCTGATATTTCCTTTCCTTTTTAACATTTCCATACTAATATTTAACGTTTTCTTCTTATTTCATATATAAGAAGAAAATCCTTTAATGATTTCAAGTGAGTTTTGGCCAAAAATATTACATTTTATTTATACCACTTCCATATAATCCATAACTCTTTTTATTAGCTTCACCTATTCTATACTGGTCATACCTTTTTAATATAAATAAAACCTTTATTCTATTCTTAGCTTCTCCTCAAGATACATCATACATATATAGGAAGTATCGTTTCATTAAGAAGATCATGACACCTATGTATATCCAATATATTAATTTAATTTTCCATTTTCAATCTCAAATTCAATGGACCTCTAACATATCAATGGGTATTGGACTTAATAATTTTTTTATTTAACTAAATAATTAAAAAATTATTTAAATAATCTCATGGTCTCTCAAATGTTTCCCTAGATATCTATATACTTGCTAAAAACACCTCTATACATCAAAAAATACTTCACCTCACATAATGAACTTTTTTTAAATGAGTTTTAATATAATTTATGTATTGATAACAAAATAAAATAGAATATTCACATTTCCATTATTTATTCTACAAATATTCTTCCCTGAAAAAATATTATAACACTATGGATAACTTCTCTAATACCTTATTACAAAAAAATCCCCTCAGTCTCAATAATCTCCCCAAGGTCTAAGAATTTCATAAAACATATCTTAGTCTCAACACATTCCTTTTTATTTGCTCATCTGGTATCCCGTTTAAGCTTGGTTATGAATTTTGTTTAGTGTTATGTCTCTATATACACCAATAGGGAAGAGGTTACACTAGGTTAGGAGATGTATGAGATATCCCTTAGAGTTCGGGGATATGGTAACTAATGGTACTTATTTGTATTGGATATAACTAGATTAAATGTTATATTTATAATGGATTGGTTGATTCACACATGTAGAAAAATGGTCTATAATCATGAACCATGGTTATGGAAATAACCTAAATTTCAATGGCTATTAGTTATAATTGTGATCATATCATATGTGTCTATAAACTATATGGATACAATGTTTTGGATATTGTGATTCCAATTTAGAACCTGATATATTAAGGACACATATCCATGGGCCACCTGCCCTTGGCTATTTCTAGTCCACATGGGACACCTATTTCTATGGTCACCTAAGTGTGTAAAATAGGATAAATAATTTTCAAAATTATATTTCCTAGGAAATCAAACCTACATGCAATGCGATACTCATCTTACACCTCTTCTACTCCTTTGTAATTATTTTGTTTAATATATACATGAAATTATTTATGTACATATATCTTCATATGTATATATGGTATCAAAAATAAATGTTCAGTGTGTTTTGAACCCTGGATTTGGTAATATTAACTAGAAACCCAAAAAAATATCATACAATATATTTTTATTTGTTATTTGTATAAAGTATTATATATATGTATATATATATATATATGTATGAAACAATATGAAAAATAAAACTCATGGTGTTATTTTAATATCAGACTTCCAAATAATTTTCATAGAACTATTCTACTACTTAATGACATACATATATCTTTTTAGTGATATATATATATATATATATGTATATATATATATCATGATAGGGTACTCTGGTACCTACAGTAGGTGCCCAGTGGTTTATCAGTCCAATTTTCCTTAAGGTTGTTTTTTAACCCTAAACCCCCTTTTAACCCCGTTTTCTTTCTCTTCTAACCTATAAATGAGCCTATTTCCCTATTTTAATGAACAATTGGTTCTAATTTATCTTTAAGGCCTATTTTAAGGTATATTGATGTACCATTAGTTTTTGTAATCCTTCTTGAGCATACCTAACCCCATCAATTTTTTTTATGATCCACATCTATTCTTTCTTCTTTCATAACATTAAATCCATAATTTCAAGGTTTTATGTATGAATTTGGGATTTTAATGGAATAGGATGGAATAAAATGATTCATTTATATCAGTTATATTTCCACAACATGAGGTAGGAAAAACTAATCACGTTACCATGTTTGTATGGGATTTCATGGATTTTCATGCATGCAGATGTGTTTTTTTCATGTATTTATTCTATGTAATGTATTCGTATAGTATAGAAGGTTAGAAATTGTTTATTTGACCTTGTGAAAGGGTATAATATATAATATATATTGATCACTACCAAAACTTAGTGTTTAAGGATTTTACTTATGGTTTCTCACCTTGGTTGTCAGGGTATAAAGGGATATTTCGACACTCACCTTGGTGTTGGGAAATGTATGGATTGGATGATGGGTTTGGGATATAATGTACTTCATTTATTAAGGGTATGGGTTAGAAGAATAGTGTAGATAAATTATTTAAGTGGTTTGGGTTTGTATAGTATTCAATGGGACAATTCATTATTATCATATGATCAATATTATAGGTTGCAAAAAGTTGTTAGGTTGCCGATATACCCATATATTGGTTGGGTGATTTTTGAAGACCTAGTTATGGGACTATACCCTATTTAGAAGGATGGTTTGGTTTATATGGGATTATAGATAGATTATTCCCCCTCTAATCCACTCCTTAGATTGTTTTATGTTTAGGGGATCTTTTCTATGTTATTCCATCTTCAAGATAGATTCGTATATGGTTTTGATTATATATAAGGTTAGCTATGTTACTCCCTTACCAAGTCCATTTCCCTTGTGGTTCTATGCATGTGACATGTTGGCTATTTTATATCCTCCACAATACCACTTATTACATTACCAGTGATGGATATTTTGGTAAGATATTACCCTTTCCACTTGGCATTGGTCAAAAAATGAATGGTTGAGTTTTGTGACATCATGGTTAGAATATGATGAACCAACTTAGGTGCATGCTTTACTAGTTATTTTTTTGTATATCCACTCACATATATTACATTTCATATTATAAAGAACCATTTAAGGTTTCCAACCATGATTCATTACTTACACCATTTATTAAAATCTTGGAGCATTTGAATAATTTATTTTTACTGGTCTAGGTAAAGGGATGACCCCTATATTAGCCTATTAAGAAAGTATTTTGGTTATAGATAGATGTGACAAAATAATATACACCAACACATTTTGTCCCATGACCTCTATTATTATTTTTTTCTTCTACAAATTACATATATTTATCTATTACCTATGGGTGTCACCTTATGACTAATTAAGTATGAAAACGATTAATTCTAGTATTACTTGTAGTTTCAAGTGTATTACATTATCCTTAAGAGTGGGGGGAATAATGGGTAATAACTTTTTACAAAATATGTTCAAAATAAAAGTTTTACTTTCTTTAGGTTGATAAAAAAAACCTTTGTAAATGGTTAGAAAGTGTAGATCATTGTTAAGTTACCTCACCACTTTCTACATTATGCAATGAATATTCTAAAATTAAATAATAAACACAAATATTTTTATAAGTTTAGGCCCAAACATGGTAAACTATTATCTCAATTATGTTAAATACCCTGAGATTAAAGGTGATTTAGGGTATGACAAATTAAAACTCCTGCCCCTTATGATCTTGTTTCGTCATTAAACAAAACACTCTTCTCATTCCTTTCGTTGACATTTATGAGAAAATTTGAAATCATGAACAAGACACAAAAATTATACTTGGTTCACTCTTATTGGGCTACATCCAAGGACAATACAATGATTATGTACCTATGTACCAAATACAGTAAGGCTCGCTGAGAAATTACAAGGTTTGGGCTAGATCACTTCTATGCCCAAGCTCACAGCCTTTATGATGTTTAGGGTCATCTCACTACTTTACCAAGGGTCACACCCTAAGTCTCTTTCTCTAGATCACTACTCGTAGAAAGGATCACTAACTTCTTCTTCCTTTACTCACTACTCTTAGAATGGATCCACTCATTGTTTATTTACTTGTAGTTCTGTTCATTAAAATGAATTCATGTATCCTCAACTATAGGTAGATGGCCTTTTGAAGTCCCATTTTCACCAGTAGATGAAATCCACTTTTCCACATACTATTAATTTGTGGAAATTAATTTCAAGAACTATTTTAATCCATCTATGAACTATATTTATTTTTCAACGAACCACCATGAATCCATTGAAAACTGCTTTCCAATGCGTTTCATGAGTGCTTCGCTAACCACTTCTTCTTCTGAAGAACACCCCTACTTTGCATACACATTTTTCTTCTACAAACCATATATTATTTTGAGAATAGCCTTTTCTTCCATGGATTTACCTTGATTTTTTCTTACCACCTCTACTTATGTGGACCGTCTTTGCTTCCCTATACTATTTACTCTTCTTTGGACCATTTCTTCTTCCATGGACCCTTTTCCTTTGTGAGCAATAGATCCCTACAATCCTCCTTTCATGAAATTTCCCCTACGAACAACTTCACCTTTTACAAAAAATCTCCCTCATGAACCACTTCATAATTTACTGAATTCTTCCTAGAGTGATGATATTTTCCAATGAAATTCATTCACCCTAATGATATGATTATCAGTCCTTATATAGACAAATAGATCCAAAAAATCAGAAAATCCAAATTACCCAAAACTTTGACGAGGTGTAGCCTTCACCATGTACTATTCTATGCAGTCTGCATTACATTTTTTCCTTTGAGGTGGATGATGTATTCTATGAATGAAAAACCTTTCAAGATCCTCAAATTACTACCTATTTCCACATTTTTCAAGCCTCCCATGAAATTCATGCCTCCTATGAACTTCAAGGATTACTGTGAACTGATTTGGATATGCAGTCTGCGTACCACAGTTTGCGGTCCTCATAGAATAGCTATGAAGAAATATTCCTTTGTCTAAATTCCTTCGTCGTTCGGTATACCTCCTCTTGCGTTCTGCAAACTATTATTCTCAGTCTACAAACTGTGAAACCCTTTTTGGAAAGCCTTTATTTTACAAAAAAAATATTAATTTTGAGGCCCAAAAATTTGGCAAACACTAGGAAACTGTACCACCTTAAAAACTATCTTCATCAATCACCAACAATACTCTTTCGCAGTTATCTAGCTTTATCTTTAAACAAAATCAACCTAAAAACACTAAGATGAAACCTTGAGGGATTTTTACCAATAATCCCCCCTTTGGGTTTATTGAGAACTCTTCACATTTGGATACCTTGTTAAGGATTCTTCCATATTCTACCAATATTCACTTCTTGAAATTAATATAACAATCAATGATTTACTGAACACACACTCTAATCCAAAATTATCCTTGCGCAGGGTGAGAAACAATAGTATAATGAAATTTTCATCAATGAATCACTTCATTTAGTTCCAAACCACTCATATACTTACATCACGAACCTCATCAGTCGTCATATATAACCATTAATTGATTACCTTTAGAATATTCAAATTTAATACATTCCCTATATCACTTCTCCTGCTATCATCTTCTCCCATATCTTGATTAATACATTTGATCCTTTTTAAAGACACAATTTCTCCCCCTTTATCAATAAACCCAAAGGTCACTCCTTTGAGGTCCGCAATAGGGTAAATAACATAGATCAACACATTTAAGAAAAACACCCCATATCTTGGGGAGATAGGGTCCCACATCCACACTTTTTCAAGTGTGGGGAGCTAACTGAACCCCTAGAGCCAGGCGATACAGTTCAAATGCTTATTTTGGAAAGGCCTTTCTGATAATGTATTCAAAATGTAGTTTTGTAGGCATGCAATACAACCTCAAAATCCCTTGCTCCACATTCTCTTTGATAAAATGATACTTGATTTCATTGTGATTTTTGATTGAGTGATAGACTTGATTTTTTCTATGATTTATAGCACTTTTATTATCAAAATGGATTCTAACTAGATACTTCACTTCAAATCCCATATCATCAAGTTGCTTCTTCATCCTCAATACCTATGTGCACTCTTGAGTAGTTATAATATATTTAGCTTCTTTGGAACTAAATGAAATTAAATATTTATTCTTTCTTATCCAAGAAAAAAGGAATACTCTAAGATAGAATGCACCACCTGGTGTTGATTTTCTATCATCAGCTGATCTGGAAAAATATGCATCTATATGGCTTAATAACTCTTGTTGAGATTTTTCATTGTATATCAAACCAAAATTCACCATGCCATTGATATACTGATGTATTATTTTAACTTCAATAATGTGGATTTCATTGGGATTTCTTTGATACCTCTCTACTTTACATGTGGAAAAAAATATTTGATTATGTCATTGTTAATTACAATAGGCTTCCAATGGTATTCCTATATTCTAGGACATTGATCTCTTTAGCATCATCATCCCAAGATAGTTTTATCTTGGTATCCACTAGAGTCATAATCTCCTTGGAATTATCTATTCCAAATCTTCTTATAACTTACTTGTAAAATTTTTTATTGAGAAATGAATGTCCCTTTATTTTCTTTGAATAACTTGTAAACCAAGGAAACATCAGTTCACTAATCATTGACATTTAAAATTCACTTTTCATGAATTCCAAAAAAAATGAGTTTCATTTGATCCATAAAATATTATTTCAACAACATATACTAGCACCATCATTCATTGATTATTGTCACTATTTACATAGAGATTGTAATCAACTCCACCATTCTGAAAACTGAGTTTCTTCAAAACATACTCTAGCCTTGAATATAATGCTATTGGTGCTTGCTTAAACCCATATAGTACCTTATTTAGTCAAAAAACTCTATTATCATATTATGAATTAGAACACCATCTGGTTTCTCAATATAAAATTATTCTTCCAGAACCTCATTTATAAATGTAAACTTAATGTCCATATGGAAAACTATGAACCTTATTTTCACTACTATATCCAAGAATAATATTATTGTCTCTATCCTTGAATCTTTTTAATTTTTTGCATCCAAATTGATCCCCTTTATCTGGGAGTATCCATTGCACACTAATTGTTCTTTGTTTCAAATCACATCACAATCTCCATTCATCTTGTTGTGAAATACCCATTTAGTCTCAATGAAATTCTTGTGTGTTGGTATCAAAACAATATCATGCATATGATTCTTCGCAGTTTGGTCAAGCTCTTCATTTGTATCCTAAACCCAAATTTCATCTTTAGCTGATTCATCAAAATATTTAGGCTCTACATGTGATAATAACAATGATTTTGGTAGAGTATTAATCCTCCACTTCTGCACTAGTGTGCTATGATTAACAATTATGATTTATATATCAATTTCATATCTTCTCTTCAATATTTGTGTAGATACTGAATTTTCCTCACCCTTTTCATTATATGAATATTATTCTGAATCATCCTCTAGAACTGAAACATCCTCTGATTTTCTTATATCTTCATCACTATCCTCCTAAGATTAATCAAGTATTTTCTGAAGATTCTAATCAATCTCTACTATTGTTACAATATTTCTCTAAACTACCTTTCCAATCTACTTATTGAAGAATTTAAATGACTTGGTTTTCTTTGAGTATCCTAGAAATAACCCTTTATCTCCATGGGATTCAAACTTCCTATTTTTAACCTTATTGATAATGAAACACTTACTTCTTAAGAATTAAAAGTACTTTAATGATGGATTCCTTCCATACCATATCTCATATGGAGTCTTCTCTTCTTTATGACATAATAAAACTCTATTTGATGTGTAAACTGATTTCATCATTGATTTTTTCTAAAAAAATATCTGGAAGGCCTTTATAAAGACCCGTAAATTTCAAGGAAATTTTTTTCTTAAATTCTATGAGATTTTATGAGTACGTAGTTTATGAAGGCACCTGATTCTGAGGCCCAGTGTGCCCAGAATAATTTTCCGAAGTTCAGATCAGGTACGTTCAGTGAACGAATGAGCGGGTTTTTCTATCTTTTGAACCGGTGCTCGGAATTGAAATCTGAGGGCACTGATGAAACCGCAGCGCCGGTAATTGCTTAAGAGGACCTCTATCGAAGATGCGTTTTCTCAGGAGGGGAAGTTAAAATTTGGGGTTTAAATAAGAAGTAAATAAAAATTGTGTGTACAATATTATTATCCTTGGAAGTTAAACCCTCCCATGGGAAGTTGTTAGTGGGGCCCACAACCACCCAACTTCCCATGTGTGGTTATGTGGGAAGGTGGGGCCCACATGATCCCAACCCTTCACATTCCATAACTCACTTTTAACCACTTGAACTCTCCATAACTCACCATTGTTTAATACATGAAAATTCCTCTCATTTATAGAGTGGAGCCCCTCCACCTTCTAACTCTCTCACAGCACTTAATATCTTTCCAACCATCCAATTAAATATTAAGTTTGAATTAAATTGAATTAGCATGACAAGTTGTTAAAATGGGGGAAACCTTATTTTAATATTTGGTTGGGAAAATATTGTGTGGGAAATTCTTGGATAATTTAGAATAGTTCCCTTCTTCCAACAAATAACGTTCTTGATGAAGAAAGCCTCCCACGAAGAACGCGAAGTCACCGACGACGTGCCTTCTCTTATTCTTCCTCCGCATCAAGGGAGGATACACCACCGTGGGGATTGTCTCCCTCGACGACGACTCTTCCTCCGACGTCAAAGGAATCGGCACCGATCTTCTGCGATGTCCAATCATCACGACGCTTGCCTCTTTCCACGGCTCGACGATGTGCGGCGTCTTTGTGAGGTAGGGGTACCTTCGTTCAAGTTTAATTTTATTGTTCTTCGTTGTTTTAATTGGACGAATGTTACCAACATAACGGGAGGAGATAGGACCACACAAACACAGCCGATTCTACTCCCCACTTTCTTTTAGAACTTTGATAACGAGTTGTGGCGAAGACGGCGCAGTGTCGTTGCACCGCATGGGAATGAAGAGAACCGCAGCCAGAGCGGGCCGCGGTGGAGGTGGGCGGCGCCGTCGCGCCGCGCCGGTGAAGTCGAATGAACCGCGGCCAGAGCGGGCTGCGGCGGTAGTGTGCGGCGTCGTCGCGCCGCGCCAGAGAACTCTAAGGAGGCCACGGCCGAGGCGGGCCATGGCGGAGGGGCGCGGCGCCGTCGCGTCGTGTCGGTCGGACGGGAGCCGCGGCCTTTGGGTGCGGCGGTTCAGTAGGGGGCAGCCGGGCTCGACCGACCGTCGGCGCACCAGGAGGCGGGACCACGTGGGTCCCGCAGTATCCACACCGTCTGGCCATTATGGCAGGCCGTTTTCGGAAAGACCAAGGGTTGTAACCCCCAGCCAACAGCCTAGGGCGAACCCCACCAGGGGGGGTTGTCGTTTCCAAAAACAAAGCCCCCCCCCCTTCGCACCCCACGGCTGGCTCTGAGCCGGGCCATAGGACGCACCTAGCGGCGGGCCGGGCCGCACCCAATTAGGTCGGACCCATGTTGGGTCGACCCGGTTCGGGCCGACCCAGGGGGTATTGGGCCGGGTCGAACCGAGCCCAAACCCGCTATTTTTGGAGTAGGTTCGTTCTAACGCCCATATCTTGGGCTACGGACCTCCGATCGACGCAAAGTCAGTTGCGTAGGAATCCTTGGATCAAGGAGGTCATTTAAATATATTACACTAAAGGTTTCGGAGAACTTTGGGAATGGCCAAGTTGGTTCGAACACGAAACCAACCGGGCCCTCAGAGCGGAAACGCTTATAACTTGAGATTCGGACGTCCAATTGACGTGACGTCGACTTTGTTGGATTCATCTTAGTGAGAAGGTTATTTTGGCTTACTCCGCTCGAGGTTTGGACGCAGATTAAGTATGGTCAGGTTGGTTTTAGCTTAAAAACCAATCGGGCCCCTGGGACGGAAAAGCCAATATCTTTCAGACTGGGTGTCCGATTGACGCGCCGTCTGTCGCGTTGAGTTCCTATTGACGAGGCGGAACTTTGTGATTCATCAGATCTAGACTTTGTGACAGTTGATGTATAGACCCCTTGGCTCATGGAGTGAACCCTCCCGGAATCGAGAGTGTTGTGTGCGGGAACCCTAGAGCTGGTTGCGACTGCAATGACGATGGTGACTGTACTTGGATCCTACGTGGGTTCGGCAGCAAGGACGACTGTACTTGGATCCTCTGTGGGTTTGGTAGCAAGGACGACTGTACTTGGATCCTCCATGGGTTCGGCAGCGATGAAGACTTTACTTGGATCCTACGTGGGTTCGGCAACGAGGACGACTGTACTTGGATCCTTCGTGGGTTCTGCAGCGAGGAAGAATGTACTTGGATCCTCTGTGGGTTCAGCAGCAATGACGAATGTACTTGGATCCTACGTGGGTTCGGTAGCGATGGTTACTGTACTAGGATGCTACATGGGTTCGACAGTGACGACTTCTGTACTGGGATCCTACGTGGGTTCGGTAGTGGAGATGATTCGGAGTCTACATCTATCATCTCCACCCCTCTTCGTGAGTAGTATACCTGTGTGAGCTAAGTCTTGACTTTCAATATTTATCAACGATGTGATTTCCTGTGTGGATGATTTCCTATGTGGATGATTTCCTGTGTGGACTGGGTTGAGATTTCCTGTGTGGACTGGGTTGTGATTTCCTGTGTGGACTGGGTTGTGATTTCCTGCGTGGACTGAGTTTTGTTTTCCTGTGTGGACTGGGTTGTGATTTTCTGTGTGGACTGGGTTGTGAATTCCTGTGTGGACTGGGTTGTGATTTCCTGTGTGGACTAGGTTGTGATATCCTTTGAGGACTGGGTTGTACTTGGGCTTGTGAGTTGGAGCCGAACTGGGATTGATGACTTAAGTATATGTATGGGCATATACCTAAGTAGAGTTGGTTGATACTACATGTTTGTATCTTTTATTTGTGGTTATCCTTGTTGGATTTAGTGAGACCTTGACGGTCTCGAGGTCCTTACTGAGTATCGTTATACTCACCCCTGCACGGTCTATGCCCGCACCACATTGTGTTGAATGCATATGGTGGACAGTGATTAAAGAGACTGATTTTACGAGGACTGGATGGTACCCGGAGGTGGACCTCACGACGAGTCAGTACCCGGAGGTGGACTTCACGAAGAGATGGTACTCGGAGGAGGTTGGTGGGTGAAAGCGTTGAGGATTCTATCTGTACCTACCCTTCAAGTAGGATCCGAGGTGGACGACCCAGGAGCAGCTTCTATCTTCCAGCTATTTGTCTTTTCTGTTGTACTTTAATTTTCTCAATTATACTGTACTTTCAGTTGGGTTTGTATACTGGCCCATTCACTTTCCATCACTTACCTTTATACTCAGTTTACTTAGTGTTTACTTCATCTTGTGTGCTCTGTTGTGTTTGTTTTCTTATATAAAGGCAATTTATTCCCTTTAAATGGTATTTACACCTTTGGTGCTAGTCACTGGCCACTAGCCTATGGAAGGCGGTCTTGGGGTAGTCACGGCACGGGCCCCGAGGACGGGTCGTGACAAATTGTTATCAGAGGAGTCAGTTCTACCGTAGAACTCAAGACTCTGATCATTCTTTTCTATGAAGCAATAGTGTTAAGAGTATTGCGTGTGGTTTTCAGTCCAGGGAGTCCAGTGTTGGTGTGGCAGCCAACGTATCCATACACCAGGACCTTGACCTCTGAATTCTGACTCAATGCACGAAAACACTAATTGCATGTGTGTTTCAAGAGTTTCCTATGTGGTCTCTTTGAGTCAGCTCATCAGGTATACTATTTGATTGTGGCGCACCTGTTCTTTATTAGGATGCCGCTGCGAAGACAGCCAGCTAGGGTTCCCGAGAGAGAGTACACGATGACGGCCCACTGAGCGATGAGGCTCGGGTGTAAGGCCCTCTTACTATGATGGAACCTTCGGGTGGTGTACCGGCAGCACTACCACCCATTGGGCAGAAGATTCCACCATCCGTACTAGAATACGGTGCACACTGGAAGAGCAAATTGCACGAGTTCCAACAGCAGAGGCCTTCGAGGTTATGAGGGAAGACAGATTCCCAGGCAGTAGTGGACTGGCTGGAGGCGATTGCTAGAGTTTTCTGCCGAGTTGAGACACCAGTAGAGTGGGTGGTGATCTTAGCTACTAGTGTTTTCCAGTGAGTGACCATGAGGTTGGTTCATATAGTGATGAGGCTTCGGTATGAGGACCGATTCCTGAGATAGTAACTTCGGGTAGTGTGTCAGCTATATCACTACCTATTGGTCAGCAGACACTACTGGCAGTACCGATAGAGGATACTTGTAGGCTTATTTCCTTACATATGTTTCAGCATCAGATACCCCTCAGGTTCCAAGGCGATCCCGACTCATAGGCGGCTGAGGACTGGATTGAGGAGGTGGTTGAGATTTTTCTAGAGCTTACACAGCTTCGACAGGATGACATGTCGGAAGCTGAGTACTCAACGAGGCATACCAAACCATTCCTGGTACTCGATGGATTCGATGCGATCAGTTCTTTAGAGCTCGGACCTCTGAGCGAGGTGTGTTTAAGGATATCCAAGTAAACACTCTTTCCTCTATGCATTCCTACTTATTTTGGGATTCTAGAGAGAACCCTTGTGGTTGAATGTTATATGGTTGATCAGTTATATCCAGTGAACGTTAGTAGTGGGTAGATGCGAACGGATGCCAGTCTCAGAGACTTGGGTGTGTAAAATGTTTTAAGAAGAGGAAGTGTTAAGGATAGATGAATCTGCAGAGAAGTAGACGTGGAAGAAGATCTTGGAGAGTAGCATGTGGTGGTGTACATTTCGACATGTTACAACCACCCGCCTTTGTTGTCCCCGCTAGGCTTAGGGAGATGGAGGGAAGGGGAAGATAATAGTTGCATACGGTCAAGAAGTGTGACCCAGGGGCTATAGGAATGATTCGAGGGACGGTATTTGTCTACTACGAGATGCCATATCAATACACATAGGTACCAATCATTCCTTCCTTCCACGAATCTTGTCCCAGACCTAGAGTTTTCGGTTAAGCCGTTGACTTGATCCTCACATCTAGAGATACCTTTGGGAGGAGACTCGAAAATCACAATTAGACCGACGGTGTGATATGTCCCTTGCGGCGATAGTTTCGGTTGGAACCTCTTGGTGGCAGCATTGAGGCCTTACAACATTAGTTTGAGTATGGACTGGGAAATCACAGTTCATACACAAATTGACGGTATTAGGCAAAAAGGTTGTGGATTATCTATAACTTTGGGATGGGGTTTTTCCCTAGTCAAAAAAAAGGGAAACCCAGGAAGCACTAGATAAACTTATGCTTAGGAGGGTGCGGCCGATCACTCTTGGGTTGACCAACCCTACCCTCGTGACAGCAAGAGTTTTCAATTTACAATTCCTCCAGAACTATGACCTCGAGATAGTATATACTACAGGGAAGGGGAGCGTTGTTGCGGAATCACTCAGTAGGATGACTGTTATTTAGTTGTTAGGGGTGGCGAGACAGCAGCTGGCCACATTTCAGATATCCTTTGTGGATAGTGATGGAGTCAGCACGTGTAGAAATAGAGATAGTTCAAGCTACGACAGAGAAGGTGCAGATCATCCAGGAGCGGATGAAGATTGAAAAGAACAGTCTGAAGTCTTATGCTGATAGGAGATGGAGACCACTGGAGTTCGAGGATGGAGACCACATTTTCTTACGGGTCTCACCTCGATGAGGTCTGTGGAGATGTGTCTGAGGTGGAAAGTTATCTCTGAGGTTCATCGGACCTTTCTAGGTCCTCAGCAGGGTAGGCGAGGTGGCTTACCGCTTGACCTTTCCACCGCAGTTGCACCGGGTGCATGACGTCATCTACATATCTCAGCTGAGGAGATGTGCGCACAACCTATCTGTCATTATTGACCATGGAGATTTAGACATCGATGACGGGGAAACTTTCTCAGGGTTTCAGTAGAGGTTGAGGATCGACAGGAGCGGGTCCTACGGGGATAGTCAATTTCTCTTATACACTTTCATTAGAAGCACGGGAACCTCCAGAAGAGTACATGGGAGTGTGAGCCTCAGATGCGTGCTCATTAACTCCTTTAGTTTCCCTAGTTTGTGTTGTAGCTTTACAGGGACGTAAATCCCTGAGGTGGGAGTAATGTAAACACCTGTGAATTTCAAGGAAATTTTTTTCTTAAATTCTATGAAATTTTACGAGTACGCAGTTCTGACAGCACCTGATTCTGAGGCCCGGTGTGCTCGGAATAATTTTCCGAAGTTTAGATCGGGTACGTTCAGTGAACGAATGAGCAGGTTTTTCTATCTTTTGAATCGGTGCTCGGAATTGAAATCTGAGGGCACCGATGAAACCACAACGCCGGTAATTTCTTAAGAGGACCTTTACCGAAGATGCGTTTTCTCGGGAGGGGAAGTTAAAATTTGGGGTTTAAATAAGAAGTAAATAAAAATTGTGTGTACAATATTATTATCCTTGGAAGTTAAACCCTCCCATGGGAAGTTATTGGTGGGGCCCACAACCACCCAACTTCCAATGTGTGGTTATTTGGGAAGGTGGGCCCACACGATCCCAACCCTTCACATTCTATAACTCACTTTTAACCCCTTGAACTCTCCATAACTCACCCTTGTTTAATACATGACAATTCCTCTCATTTATGGAGTGGAGCCTCTCCACCTTCTTACTCTCTCACAACACTTAATATCTTTCCAACCATTCAATTAAATATTGAGTTTGAATTAAACTGAATTAGCATGACATGTTTTTAAAATGGGGGAAACCTCATTTTAATATTTGGTTGGGAAAATATTGTGTGGGAAATTCTTGGAGAATTTAGAAGAGCTCCCTTCTTCCAACGAAGAACGTTCTTGACGAAGAACGCCTCCAGTGAAGAACGCCTCTGACGAAGAACGCGAAGTCACCGACGATGTGACTTCTCTTCTTCTTCCTCCGCGTCAAGGGAGGAGGCACCACCGCGGGGATTGTCTCCATCGACGATGACTCTTCCTCCGACATCAAAGGAATCGGCACTGATCTTCCGCGATGTCTGATTATCGCGACGCTTGCCTCTTTCTGCGGCTCGATGATGTGTGACGTCTTTGCGAGGTAGGGGTACCTTCGTTCGAGTTTAATTTTATCATTCTTAGTTGGTTTAATTGGATGAATGTTACCAACGTAACGGGAGGAGATAGGACCGCACAAACACGGCCGATTTCTCCTCCCCTCTTTCTTGTTGAACTTTGATGATGAGTTGTGGCGAAATGGCGTGGTGTCATTGCACCGCGCAGGAACTAAGAGAACCACGGCCGGAGCGGGATGTGGCGGAGGTGCGCGGAGCCGTCGCGCTGCACTGGTGAAGCCGAAGGAACCGTGGCTGGAGCGGCCCACGGCAGTGGTGCGTGGTGCCTTCGCGCCGTGCCGATCGGATGGGAGCCGCGGCCTTTGGCCGCAGCGGTTCAGTAGGGGGGGTCACCATTTCCAAAAAACAAATCCCCCCACCACCCTTCTCACCCCGCGGCCAGCTCTAAGCCGGGTCGCGCCCAATTGGGCCAGACCCAGGTCGGGTCGACCCAGGGGGTATTGGGTCGGGTCGGACCGGGCCCAAACCCCCTCTTTTCGGAGTAGGTTCGTTCTAACGCCCATATCTTGGGATACGGACCTCCGATAGGTGCAAAGTTAGTTGATTAGGAATCCTTGGATCGAGACGGTCATTTTGGTATATTACACTTAAGGTTTAGGAGAACTTTGGGTATGTCCAGGTTGGTTTGAACACAAAACCAACCGGGCCCTCGGAGCGG
Source organism: Viscum album (assembly GCA_963277665.1). NCBI lineage: Eukaryota > Viridiplantae > Streptophyta > Magnoliopsida > Santalales > Viscaceae > Viscum > Viscum album. The sequence goes on along the minus strand of OY728146.1, from coordinate 124,777,751 downwards.
AAACGCTTATAACTTGAGCTCCGGACGTCCGATTGACGTGTCGTCGACTTTGTTGGATTCATCTTAGTGAGATGGTTCTTTTTTTTTTACTCTTCTCAAGGTTTGGACACAGTTGGAGTATGGTCGGGTTGGTTTTATCTTAAAAACCAACTGGGCCCCTGGGACGGAAAAGCCAATATATTTCAAACCGGGTGTCTGATTGACGCGCCGTCTATCGCGTTGAGTTCCTATTGACGAGACGGAACTTTTTGATTCATCAACTCTGAACTTTGTGAAAGTTGATGTATCGACCCCTTGGCTCGTGGAGCGGACCCTCCTGGAATCAGGCGTGCTGTGTGCGGGAACCCTAGAGCTGGCTGCGACTACGATAACGATGGCGGCTGTACTTGGATCCTACGTGGGTTCGGCATCAAGGAAGACTGTACTTGAATCCTCTGTGGGTTCGGCAGCAAGGACGACTGTACTTGGATCCTCTATGGGTTCGGCAGCAATGACGACTGTACTTGGATCCTACGTGGGTTCGGCAGCAAGGACAACTGTACTAGGATCCTCCGTGGGTTCGAAAGCAAGGACAAATGTACTTGGATCCTCCGTGGGTTCGACAGCGATGACGACTGTACTTGGATCCTACATGGATTCGGCAGTGAGGACGACTGTACTTCGATCCTCTATGGGTTTGGCATTGAGGAAGATTGTACTTGGATCCTCTGTGGGTTCGGCAGCGATGATGACTGTACTTGGATCCTACGTGGGTTCGGCAGCGATGGTTACTGTACTAGAATCCTACGTGGGTTTGGCAGTGACGACTTCTGTATTGGGATCCTACGTGGCTTTGGCATGGGAGATGATTTAGAGGCTACATCTATCATCTCCACCCCTCTTCATGAGTAGTATACATGTGTGAGCTGATTCTTGACTTTTAATCTTTATCAATGATGTGATTTCATGTGTGGATGATTTCTTGTGTGGATGATTTCATGTGTGAACTGGGTTGAGATTTCCTGCGTGAACTGGGTTGTGATTTCCTGTGTGGATTGGGTTGTGATTTCCTGTGTGGACTGAGTTGTGTTTTCCTGTGTGTACTGGGTTGTGATTTCCTGTGTGGACTGGGTTGTGATTTCCTGTGTGGAATGGGTTGTGATTTCCTATGTGGACTGGGTTGTGATTTCCTGTGTGGACTGGGTTGTACTTGGGCTCGTGCGTTGGAGCCGAACTAGGATTGATGAATTAGGTATATATATGGGAATATACCTAAGTAGATTTGGTTGATACTACGTGTTTGTATCTTTTCTTTGTGGTTATCCTTGTTGGATTTAGTGAGACCTTGAGGGTCTCGAGGTCCTTACTGAGTATCATTATACTCACCCCTGCACGGGCTATGCCCGCACCACGTTGTGTTGGATGCAGATGGTGGACAGTGCTGATAGAGACCGAGTGTATGAGAACTGGATGGTACCTGGAGGTGGACCTCACGACAAGTCAGTACCCGGAGGTGGACTTCACGATGAGACTGTACTCAGAGGAGGTTGGCGGGCGAAAGCATTGAGGAGGCTATCTGTACCTACCCTTCAGGTAGGATCTGAGGTGGACGACCCAGAAGAATCTTCTATATTCCAGCTATTTTTCTTTTCTGTTTTACTTTACTTTTCTCAGTTGTACTGTACTTTTATTTGGGTTTGTATACTGGCCCATTCACTTTCGAGCACTTACCTTTGTACTCAGTTTACTTAGTGTTTACTTCAGCTTGCGTACTCTATTGTGTTTGTTTTATTATATAAAGGAAATGTCTTCCCTTTAAATGGGATTTACGCCTTTGGTGCTAGTCCCCAACCCCTGGCCTATGGAAGGCGGGCTTGGGGTAGTCACAGAATGGTCCCCGATGATGGGTTGTGACAGCCTTTCTCAATGAGCATTGTTCTATCCATGTTGTTGATAATTCAGATTCTTCTTTCAACTACTCAATTTTTCTGTGGAGTTATATTGCTGAGACATGGTGCCTTATCCCTTGTTTCTTCAGAAAATACTCTACTTGGATATTTGTGAACTTTGATCCATTATATGTTCTAATCTTTCAAATTCTTTGACCCATCATATTTTCAACTTCCCTTTGATAATTTTTTATGCAACTAAACACCTCAGATGTGTGGGTGATGATTGAATCCTAAGACATTCTACTAAAATCATCAATGAATAGAACATAATATCTCCTCACATCAATAGATCTTGGTAAAATAGGTCCACACACATAAATATTCACCAAATAAAGAAATTTTGTTGACCTTGTCTCTTTTTCCTTATATTTCTTTTGAATGATCTTCCCTTTTTGAAAGGCATCACACATATGAGTACGATCATGTGATAACATAGGGATGTCTCATGAAACATCATATTTTACCAGATATTCCAAGGATGTTTTCCTCATGTGACCAAGGCATTTATTTCATTAATTATTTTCTTCTTTCTTGGATAGAAAGTATATATTTTCTTCCCCACTGACAAGTTAGATATTCCCTTTCATACGCTTTCCCTAAAAAACCATTGCACCATCTTTTTCCTTGAAGATAAATAATTTCATTGAAAGTCGTATGGAATTTATTGAGTCACATAGTTGAATTACAATTAACAGATTTTGACTGAGGCCTTCAAAAAATAATACATTTGTGTGTCTCATGTTATTCACTCAAAACATGGATTTTCCTAAGCCAACAATATTTAGGCATTCATCATTACCAAATCTTATGATACATTCCTTATCATACTTTATTATAGTCCCCTGATCCTTATTCCCTATCATATTAGATGTGCATCCACTATCAATGATCCATATTCCAGTGCGATTTTATTCTTTAAGAGAAATATATGTAACCACAACATGTTCAAATTTATTCTTTTTTAACCATGTTTTTTACTTCATACTAGGTACAGATTGATAATCTTGATCTTCCCCGAAGTATGATAGACCATATTCTTATCAAAAAACTAAAATCCAATTTTTCATCTTCATCTCATTGATGATAAATTGAATTGATACTTATGAACACATTCATTTTGTTTCAACACATTTCTATGAATTATTAATGAGCATTATATTTCCATGTTCCTAAATCCTCCACACCTGAAACAGTGACCATCAAATGATCTTCCAGAAAATTTAGTTATGTATGTATTATTCTGTTGATCATGTTACCTTCAGTGCCTTTTGTCTATGGAACATAAATTTTTGAGTGTATCATTTTTTTCATAATAATAACATCTAATTTGAGGTTCATTTATGTGTGGAAATATTGCACTACTGAATCTCCCATTGGTTCTCAGAATATTCTAATTTTGATTCGTACAAAAATCAATCTTCAACCTCAAAGTGGGAGATTATGGTCTAAATTCAACCATTACTACTTTCTATTTGTGATAAATCCTCATACTAGTAGTATCATTATGATCAATCATTTCCATTCCTAAAATAAATTTGTTTTCTTCACTAGAAATATGAATTCTTATTTTCCTTTTTCTATTTCATATGTATCATACTTTGCTGGAATCAGGAGTTTCTCTAGATCTTTCACTTTCCTTGGAATACTGACTACTTCCTCTTCAAGCTCTTAGATATGTTAGATTTTATCTTTTCAAGTATTAGTAAAACTATCGATCTGTATCTTCTATTCTTCAATTTTGAGTTTTTACTCAACAACCTTTTATAAGAACTCTGGTATTTAAGACTTCAGTTTTTAAATTTATTCATTCATCTCAGACTTATCTTCTTCATGTTGCTGCATATATAGTTTTTCAACATGAAACACTTTGTTGGATTTCTTTTCTCTCTCTCTAAACGTATATCTATTCAAGTGTAGGTTCTAATTAAACATAAAGGTCAAGTCTTTGTTCAACTTATCCTTCATCATTGTCTCTTTATTATATTATTACAAAATTTATAACAACTTCCACCATAGAATATACTTCACTATCCTTGCAGTCCTCTAATTATTCTGCCTCAGATTCTCCCGATCTATCATCTTCACTTGGAATAAGATTATTATTTTTGAATAAATTTCTCTTAAAAAGTTTCTTGCCTTTCACATAGGCTGAATACATCTTCGTGAGAATTTCCACTTCATCATTTTCATCTACATAAAAAATATTTGGGCACCATGCTATAATATTTCCAAGCATTCCAAATACAAATCCTACAATTGGGAGTTTCCCTTTGAAATTTTCTTTTCCACTTTGAAGATTTTGGGAAAGGAATTACATCACCTCATTTATCTCTTCATCTTCTTATCCATCTTCAATGGTGAGATACTTCATGGACTTGAATTCTACTTCTTTTTACTTTCCATTTTCCACAACATCATTATCATCATTTCTCATTTCATATTCTCCAATAGTACTATTCAAGTTATCCAATTTCATCTTCTTTGGATCTTTATCTTCCAACATAGAGACTTTCGAATTTAACCAAGGTGTACATTTTCTCAAGATACTCTTAATGATATTCAAATAATCAATAATTTCTCTAAGACCATGCATGTATTCCACAAAAACATTCACTGTTTCAAATAATGAATTTGCATATTCATTTGGGTGCATTTTGAGATCCTCATACTTGTTCTATAGTACACGAATCTTTGCTTCTCTGACTTTTGAGTCACCCACACGAATATTTAGAAAAATTTTCCCACATAAAATGTGATGGTCTACATGACATCACCTTCATATAGATGGAATTATATAGGGTTCCCCCTAAAATATTAATTCCATTGGTTTTACCATCTAATTCCCTTCATTCAACTTCTTATAAATAACCACTTTCAATATTGGTTGAAATTCCATGCATATATGCTATAAATATATTCATGCCTAATGATCAGAAGTCGTGCTTCATAAAATTATCCCATAATTGAAAATTGTTTCTATGGAAGATTTTAATCCCTTTGTGATTGATAACCTCCACTTATTCTCCTGAGATAGAACCACTAACTTTAAAACTTTAGATCTGATACCAATTGTTATCCCAATTAGGTTAAATACCCTGAGGGGGCTGAATTAGGGTATGATAGATTAAAACTCCTACCCCTTAAGATCTTGTTTCATCATTAAACAAAACACTCTTCTATCTCCTTCCTATTAAATGTTTGAGTAGAATTGAAATCATGCACGAGACACAATGATTTTACTTGGTTCACCCCCACGGGGATACATACAGGTAACATACAACAAATATGTTATGATGTACCAAATCTAATAAGTATCACTCCTAAATTACAAGGTTTGGGATAGATCACTTCTATGAAATGGATAATCACCTTTACAATGTTTAGGGTCAGATCATTTCTTTTTTAAGGGTCACTCCCTGGGTCTTTTTATCTTGCTCACTACCAGTGGAAAGGATCATTGTCTTCCTCTTACTTTTCTCACTGCTCTTTGAAGGGATCCTATAAAAAAATTTAGACATGTATGTCCCTTCATTAAAATGAATGAATGCATACTAAAATGTAGGTCGATTCTCTATTGAAGTATCATTTTCAAATATAGATGAAATCCAAATTTCTACATACTATTAGATTACAGAGGTTTCTTTCACAAACTTTTTTAGTCCCTCCATGGAATTCCTTGATTTGTATTTGAACCACCTTGAATCCTCCCTGAACTTCTTCGCACCACATGTCTCATGTGCTTTGTAGAACACTTATTCTTCCAGGTTATTCCCTATATTTTCAGACACCTTTTTCTTCCATGTACCATCACTTATTCTACAAACAACCTTTTCTTTCAAATATTTCCCTTTATTCCATGGACAACCTCTTCTTCCACAGACCACCTCTGCTTCCGTGAACCATCTCCTCTTCTATGGAATATCTCTTCTTCCACGAACCCTTTTCCTTTATGAGCTACAGAGACTCACAAACATCCTTTCAAATAATTTTCCCTGCGAACAACTTTACCTTTCATAGAATTCTCCCTCATGAACCACTTCGGACTTTGCCAAATTATTCCTAGAGCGATGACCATTACTAATGAAATTTTTTCTACCTAATGATCTAATTAGAAATCCTTATAGAGAAAGATATATCTGAAAATTTTCTAATCCAAATTACAGAAAACCTTGATGTGGTATATCCTTCACCGTGTACTGTGATATGCGGTCTGCATAGAGTATTTTTCCTTTACAACATCTGATGTCTTTTGTGAATGAAAACCCTTTACGGCTCCTCAAATTGCCGTATATTTTTTCATATTTCAACCCTCTCATGAACTTCAAACCTCACACAAATTTTAAGCCTTCCCGTGAACTAATTTTTCCATGCACTCAACATACCACTCTTTGTGGTCCACATAGTGATGCACACATGAGCCTTAAACTAGTTGGTAAGGACTCCATAAGTGCATCCAAGTGACCAGGGATCAAATCCAGGCGGAGGCAGAATTTCCGGGTACTGTAGCAGTGTTGTAGCAGGTATTGTAGCAGTACTGTAGCAGGTACTATAGTGGGAACTGTGCAGTACTGTAGCGGGAACTGTAGCAGACACTTTTTGGCACTGTAGCAGATGAGAATATGCCCCCGTTTGGGCCTTCGGGCCACCGATTTGGTCCTTGAGTCCTTTAAGGCCTTCGGGCCACCCAGGCCTTCGGGTCAGTAAGGCCTTAGGGCCACCTCAAGGCCTTCGGGCCACGTTAAGTGCAGATAAAAACCAGACAGCCTATAAGGAACAAGCTCTACAATGAGGATGAGAAAGGAGCTTTCACTACTGAAGAAGCTAAACGGATTGCAATAATGAGAGGCTATGGAACCTGCCATCGGGACAAGCCTGTGCATGCACGGGAATGCCTAGCCGAACAACAATGTGAAGGTAGGGAGTTGATTTCATGATGAAGATGCTGGGGAGGAGTAGTTCCAAGTAGTTAGTCTGGGTTGTATGTAATGTTTGAAGCCTACAGGAAATGAATTCCTCTAAGTCCTAAGTTCCATGTAATACATACACCTACGGGACTTGTTAGGGTTACACCTCACCCTTTGAAAGGTGTATTATCAAAATTAATAAAAAAAATGAAGGCCTTCGGGCCATTGGAGGACATAGTGATGCTATACATAAATATTCCTTCTCCAAATATTCTTCATTTTTTTGTGTACCTCCTTTTGTAGTCTGAAAACTATGCTTCTTGGTCTAAAAACTATGAACCCCATTGCAAAAAAACTTCCTTCTCCAAAAAATAGACTACCGATTTTGAGGCCCAAAAATTTGGCAGACACTGGGAAACTATTCCACCATAAAAACCTACTTTGGGAATCACAAAATATTCTCATTCGTGGTCATATGGACTTATCAAAAAACATAATAAACCTAAAAACATCTAGATGGAAATTTGAGGGATATTTTCCCAATAGAAACCTATTACTTACTATGTATAGAATCACCCATGAAATAGATTTCCCATAATAATATCCACCATGTATTAGAAGTTTTGTGGTAAGGAATCACCCTTAACAAAAATTCCTCATTATATAACATAAGTTAAGGATGTTTATATTGTATCTCATAGTCTTCAAACTAACCTCTAGAATAAATTTATTTATATTAGCGCCACCAATTCTTCAATTATCCTTCCAAACTTTATTATGGAAGGAAATTCGATATCCTATAATATTTTTATAAATATTCATGAATGTTTCCCAATACCTTGCATCTAATATTCTTAATTATAGAGAAATCACTTTCTTTATTAGAACTTTAAATTCCTATCTTCTAAAAATTTGACCCAACTAAATATTTCTTGAAAGATATGGTAGAATACTTCCTCTCTAACTTTATTAACCACTCACTTCATCTCAATTCAGCATATATTTTTATTAAAAATTATCTCCCCTATTTATATTATCAATTCCAATCTAAAAGTCAAGGGAATGAAATGAGATTCCATTTTAATTTTTCCAATCAATTCCTTATTTAGGGGACCACCTTGAATGCCTCTGAAAAAACCATATCCAACCATATTCATTAGATATTTCTTAAATATTGGAATCAATAATCTTCAAACCTTATTCAAATATAAATGATAGTAATAATCATTCCTTAATGAATACTAAGTCATTGAATATCTAGATTAGAATCCTCATCATGTTTACATATTGGAAACATGTAGGAATCTCTGTTCAAAATAGTGTAAGAACCTCTTTATATAGTTTCTCTTTATTATAATTTCTTTGTTATATATTTCTTGATAAGTTGTCCTTCATATATTAATTATCCATATGGTGATGATTTGTTTATACATTCTTCATTCATTAACTTTTCTTTGGGGTATTATTTGTACAAAACCCCTTAGTGTGGAATCCTCTATTAGATGAACTCAAGTTTGGAGTTTATATCTCCGAAGGATACTACATTTAGAATGATCTTCAATTTCTGGAACTTTTATATCTAGTATAAATTTTTATCTGACTTTCTCTATCTAATGAACTCATGAAAGGCCATCTGGATTTCTCTATTCAATGAACTCACATAATTTATTCATCTAGTATCTTCAATATACCTTATGTCTAGAAAACTCTATCCCAAATTCATTTTCCAAATCACTCATGCTCAATTATTTTTTTTTATCATTATATGTTGGATAAGAGCATCATAACTTCAAGGATTAGAATTTGTATAATATATCCCTAAATTTATAACTCAAACTTCTTATATTTTTGACTTAATATCTTTATAACTTGATCTTTTTACAAATGAAACTCCATATAGTTATGTTTTCATATCCTATTTTTGAAAAAATCTATCTAGTAAACTATATTCAGTAGACTCATTATGATAAAATTACATTGGTGACTTCATTCTGAAAAACTTATTTCAAAAAACTTAGTTCCACCAAGTTTTCACAAACTTATTTCTTCTATCAAATTTAGATAATAATTAAGATAACTTTAGTAATCATGATAGTATAAACATTAAATATTAGAAAATAATTATCATAATTATTATTCCAAAACAATAAATAGACCATATTTCTTAACATATTATTTAGAAATCTTTCAACATTACCCGACACTTACTCCATTGTTTATTTTTTTAACATCATAAAAACTCTTTTCAGACTCTCGTTCCATAATCTCATTATAGATTTTTGAACATTTCAATATTTTAGGTTTCTAAAATTATTTTTTCACATAATAATATTAATATAATTAATCATATAATGTTAAATATATATTATGGTTTTGCTACACTTTATACCATTTCTACATTTATGGACAAAACTCTTCTTCTGATGGTTTTACCTTAAATCTTACATTCTTCATCATATATTCAATCTCCTTCTAAATATTCTAAACCTCACTTATTAAACACCAAATGATATTGACAATGAATCATTATCCTTCAAAAAAAATTATGTAAAAATATAGATTTTTTTTGTAATCATATGATGTAAATGGATTCTTTTATATAAAAATATTTCTATATATTTCTCCTTTACCCACAAAAAATACTAATCCCTCTTATCTTAATTACTTCTGATCATCATTTAGAAGTAAATCATATATATATAGTGTTCCTTATTCTAAAGGTTCATCCTTTGAAAATAGTCATAGTAAAATTCATCTCCTTCATCTTACATATTTATATTTCTATAAACATTAAATATTAAGTACAATATATTACTATCATCATCTAATGAGATACTTAAAACCCCTTTGGATTTATTTTCAATATTAAATTCTCCTTAAATCCATTGATTTCACCCCTATTAATAATAAATCAATTCCACTTTATATACTTCTTCTAAGAACTTCAAGTGATGGGATACTTTTTTATCCCCTTAATGATATGAATTTTGAATCCCCCTTATTAACTTTTTGGGCTAGGGAGGTTGTTTCTTCCCACCTTTTATTATTCTCCCATTTTATTCATATATAAACTCAAATTTCTTAATATAATGACAAAATAACCTTTATTAAATAAATAAGTCACAAATCAACCTAGTATAATTCTATGTGATCCATGATAATTATAGAAAATAATAGTGATTAACTTATACATTAAAGTTGTCGATAACATTTACCAATTTATGCCATCTTTTATAAAATCTTATTTTAGAGGTAATTTCTTCAAATTTTAATTTAAATTAATTTAAATCACACATATCAACAAAAATTTTAAAAACATTCAGGAATAAATAATAGGTTTCTCCCCCTTTACAAGATAATGATTACTTTTTTCATCAATAAAAAATTTTCCCCCCTTTTCATTTAAACTTATGATTTTATATGAGGTTGGGAGAGTACAGAAAATGTCAAAAAAATATGATATATTCTTAAATTACCTATATATTTAGTATACGAAACTTCATATCATTCAATTTTTTTGCATCTAGGAACTTTAATCTTCAATAAATTTTATTTTTCATCATCTAATGTTGTAACACATTGGTAGTGTGGAATAACACTTTTGTACAATAAATTATAAAAAATCTAAAAAAAATAAACTTCATATTCAATTTAGGGATCCCCCTTGAATAACATCACCTTAAATTAGATTTTAATTTAGGACCTCCAAAACATATGATGGAATAAGGTGGATCTTCAATTTCATCATTAGAATTAGAAATATGGATGAGAAACATTTCTCATCTCTAAATCTTTCTTTGCATTAACTTCATTTTTCATCATTCCTTTACCCTTATCTTTATAATAATTAGTCATCTTGGGTGGAATAGATTTATTCTTTTTACTTTTACTTTTTATTTTTTGTGGTGGTTTCTTCTTAACTTCATCTAGAAAGACAGAAACATTTTTCTTCTCTTTTTCTTCCAACTTCCATGGTTCCTCCAACTATTCTATCAATATAACAACAAAAACCTTTGGAACATGTTTTTGTTTCTTAATTTAATGATAATTTTTCAAAACATTTCTATCTCTCAAACATTATCTACTTATATTTACTAACTTATCATATCTTTTAAAAATTATCATGGAATTTTTAGGAGTGTGTCCGTCCAACTTACACCTTCCACGCAACTTTTATTTTTTGGTAAGTTACACTTTAGTGGAAACTTATAGTGAACATCAAATTCTTTATTAGATATGTCTTCCACCATTCCAATACACTTGTGTATTTATCATATTTACTGAATTTGTTTCTCAAGATTATGTTTATTGAATTTAACATTCATGGAAATTTTATAACTATATATGAAGTGGCCTTTTCTTCCATAAAATCAGAATATTTTCTTGGGCATGAATTCATCCAAAACATTAATTATGAGTGTAACATTATTTGTAGTTTACAATTTTTTTCACCTAAAGTTGGATTATAATATATCTTCCTTTTATTCTTATTTAGATTTTGTGGCCTTCTTACATTAGTGTTTATTGAGTTGTGATTGGTAGAAGTAAAATGACACTCACCTTAACCACTTCATATGAAACTTCCACAAAACTTTTCATTACATTAAAATATTTCATGTTTCTATAGATTATTCTTATTTTGTGAAGGTTGGGTATACTTATATGAGTTCCCATTTCATTTAACTTTTATCCTCCTTAATTTTAGAATTATTTTTCCTCCAAACCATTGTATATTATTCCAACAATCAATAACCATTTGTTTAAACATTCCACAACACCAAATGTTTTCAATAATCCTTATATTCTTATGTTAAGTTGTTTTTTGGTTCATGGATACTTATTTAGAAGCTTATCGCTTTTGGATATTAACATTTTTATTCCAAAAAAAATTAGGGGGAACTTCTTACTTCTACTTTTCTTACCTCCACCTTCATATAAGTGGTCGAATTCACTATATTTTTCTTCACTCATCTTTATCTAGAAAAAAATCAATACTATTTAATGTATGATATTTAGTGTATAAAAATTCATTAAAATAAGAGATTACCATTTTCTTCAACTTATCAGAAGGTAAAACTTATTATCATCTCTTGTTCTTCATACATTTAGATAGGGTCTTTCCCAAATTAACACTTTCCATAAAAAATTTATAGTGTCTATTTTTGTAGATTTATGTGAAGATTAAAATAGAGTAGCTTTTTATTTTCTCAGTTTTACTTCTAACTCAAGAAATATTAAATTTAAAATTTTCTTTTTATTTTCAAGATATTTGATCTTTTCTCCACATTCATCATTTTCCTTTTGTAATTTTTCTTTATGAAACATACTCACATATTTCAAGTAAACTTTAAGTTCTACTGCTCAATTTTACTTGATATATAGTTAATTATTATTAACATGAATAATTTCTTTGTGAGTATATTTTAGTTTATGGACCTTTACTCTAAAAAATCCAATCAATATATTTTGACATAAAATCATCAATAAATATTCTTCCAAAAATATGAACTTAATTCTTAGAGTGAAAACTCTTGATTATTATCCTCAATAAGTTTTTGTAAAGGTTTCACACTTATAAAACTTTCAATGATTTTCTTCAATTTGTTTACTCTTTTCCAACAGTAAATTTTCATTCAATTTTATTCTATTCACTTTAACTTATAGTTGAGTGTTCTGGACATATACCATAGTATTTAGTTCATGGAATCCTTCCTTAGTAATTTATTTTATAATAATATTTACACAAAAAATAAATTGAAATTATTCTTCTATTAGGATCAAATTTTCGTGAAAAAATAGTAATATTTATTCATTTATTTAAATTTCTTTTTTGATAAATTTAAACTCACTTAATTTTTAATATATTCTTCTTCCATTAAAAAAATTATTTCTAATGTTGTGATTTATCATCAAAAAGTACCTTGATGAATTAAAATATATATGAGTTAAAATTAAGTCAATTATTTTTAAATTAATCCTTAAATTTAGTATAAGGTTCATCAATTGATTCAACTGAAATGAACTCATCACAACTAAAAATTTATTATTCTTCTATAGGGTTTATTATTATAAAATTTTCAATAAAACTTCAAATAACTTTATCTTTTGATATTGGTGGACCCACTTCTACTGATCTCAATAGGATTTATTCTTTGGCTTCTAGACTTTCCTTTTCTTCTAATTTTTAATATTTTTAGTTAAAACTTAAATATTTCTATGAACCTGGGTATCTTCTATTAGTTTCATATCTGGAATATATTCTTTATATTCTAGAGAATGTATTATTTAACTTTTAAAAATATTTAACTTCATATAGATCATTGAAAAACAACCTGAAAAAACTAACTTGTAAATCCAATCATAGTGAACTATGGCTCTAATACTATACATAGTATCCGATGAATCATATAGTCACCATGAGAGTGGGGTTGGGGTGAATAAGTGGTGACCAAATTTTTACAGAATATGTTCAACTTATTTTTTTTTACTTTCTTTAAGTTGATCGAACCTTTATCATTAGTTATAATGTTTGGATATTTTTTAAGAACCCACACTAATTTCTAAAGTATGAAATGATGCCACTAAAATAAAATCATATCATATATATATTTTTATAAGGTCCATACCTAATGTTATAATCATACTTCTTGTTCTATCCAGAATCACCCATGGAAAAAAAATTCTACTATAATATCCATCAAATATTATAAGTGGTATAAGAAGGAATAATGTTTAACCCAAATGATTAACTATATAACACAAGTGAATTATTTTTATAATTCATCAAATAGTCTTAAACCTCCATGATAGAATGTTTTTATTTATACCACCACTAGTTCTTCAAGTCACCTTCTAAATTTCCCTGTGGAATGAAAATAGACAACCTCTAATCTTCCACTAAAAAAACATGTATATCAGAAAATCCATTTCTTTTGATAATTTTAATTCTTTAGAAATCACTTTATTCCTTAGAAAATGATGGTTCAGTCTTATCAAACATAAACCCAACTAAATATTTCTTGAAATCTATGGTAAAACACTTCATATCTTACTTTCTCAATAACCCACTTAATCCAAATTAAACATAAATGTTTCTCAAAATGAGTTCCTCTATTTATATAATAAACTACCCTATTAAAATCAATGTAAATAAAATGGAGTATGCTTTGATTTACTATCTCAACTCATTATTATGTTTACCACCATCAAATCCATTGAACAAATCAGAGTCAACCATCTTCATTATAGCTTCCTTGAATAACATCATCAACAATATTCAAAATTTCCTCAAATCTCATTAAGATAGATGATATTTTATTGGTGAATATTGAGTCATTAAATTTATATATTAGTATCATAACCATGCTTATAGATTACAAATATATCTTCATCTCTATTCAAAATAGTGTCAGAACTTCTCCATTAAGTTCTTCTTCATGATAACTTATCTGTTCGGTTTCTTCATAAGAACTCCTACATCTGTTAATTAACTATTGATTCCAATTTGTCCCAATATTATCCATAAAGTAATATTTTATATAGATATTACTTATATATATCCCATTAGTCTAGAAACCTCTTTAGGAGAACCTTATGTTTTGATTTTACAATGATGAAGGCTACTCCATTGGAAATTATCTTCAACATCAAAAACCTATCCATTTGGTAGAAAGGTTCATTTAGCTTTCTCTATCTGATAAAATCACCAAATTTAATACAACTTTATCCTTTTCATAAAATGATATATGTTATTTGTTTCTTAGATTAAATATCCCTTCAATTATGAAAATTCCATACAAAACACTTTTTCCAAAAAAAAAGCATGCTCGCATTTCTCCATCAGATCATTCTATGACCGATCATAACATCATAAATTTAGGGATCAAAATTTTTACAGCAGTAACTCCATGACTTAATAACATTAACATTGTAAAGATAAAACTTCAAAAATTAATAACTAAAACTTTTTTATATCTATGACTTCATCCATTGATATTTTTATATTCTTCTTATGGAAAAATAAATCTAGTAAATTGCATCCAGAAGACTCATTCTGATAACTTTATTCTGGTAACTTCATTTTGGTAAATTCATTCTTGAAATAATAGTTTGGAAAACATAGTTACACGAAGTATCACCAACTTCTTCCTTTGAATAACTTTATCTAGGAATCATGAAAACCATATTAATAATGATATTATAAAATTTTAAGATCAACAAATTATCAAAAAAACTTGTTCTTATGTAATATTTAATGGATTAGGTTTCTTAGATTGTACTTCAAAAAACATTCAATGTTACGCTACACCTACTACAACATTTATATTCATATAACATCATAAAAACTATTTCTGGAATATCGTTCTAGAATCACCTTCTATATTTATGAACAATTCAATAGTTCCAATTTATAAACATAGTATGTAGAATAATATTCTAGAGATAATTTAACACATAATGTTCAACAAATATTTCAATGCTTATTCACTTCACACCTTTTCTATATTTATGGAACCAACTATTATTTTTATTATTTTACCTTCAGGAATACATTCTTTAGTAGACATTTAATATACTTCTAAATCTATTATCACTCACTTCTTTAATTTCAAATGATATTGACAATACTTCTTCATCCCTCAGCACTATTCATGTAAGTAATGAATATTTATTCTAAAATCATCTAATGTAAATAGATGTTTCTAGATACAAACATTTTTATGTATTTCTCCTTTACCCATAATCATAACCATCTCCTCTTATCATCCTTAATTCAGTTCATCTTCTTGAAGTAGATCTTACATCTATATTGTTCCCAATTTTAAAGGTTCCTCCTTCTAAAACAGTCATAAGAAACTTCTTCTCCTTCTACTTACACATCGGATTTGGTACAAAATATTAAAAATAAGTACCATATATTACTATCATCATTCAATCAGGTACTTTATTACTATTATACATGGTCACTAAAATCATATTTATTATGTTCATGTATTTTTGCAACATGGTTTTATAAATTACGAATAGTCTAAATGGTTTGTATATTCATTTTAATAGGATTAAATGAATAAATGAAAACAAGAATAAATGTATAAAAAATAATTTAATATGTTTGATACATTTTATTAAATTAAATTCATCAAGAATTTATATACAAAGGGATATGATCACTCATATTGTGAATAGTTATTTTTTGAAAACCCCCCGATACTTGTTTCTTCCCGAACCTCATTCATATCTCCCATATAGGGTTTTAAAATCCCTTAGAGTGCTTGATATATACTATGATATAGGTTGGGATCTAAAGGTTGGTGTAATCCCTTAGAGTTAGGAAGCATTTGTTTACTACTCTAGTGATCTTCATTATGCATAATCCGTCCGGATTAAATACCAAGTCCACTTCATCATCTATCGAGTTATGCATATTACACATTGATTCTATTGAGTATAGATCATATATATTCCTATTTATTATGATTTAATGGTTAATATAATGAACCTGTGAAACCCATCAGGGGTATCAAAGTAGAGGCTAAAAGGTTAGCTGGTTTATGGAAACTCTCATCTATAAATGTTTGATGAAGTGCACCTATCCACCTAGGGGATCCATTGTGATGTAAAGAGTTTCATACGCAAAGAGTTGGGGTTAATGGGGTTCTTTGATCGGTTCATATAGATGTCACATTGGATGTTTCCATATGAGGGATTGTGATTATCACCTATCAGTGTTATCAAAGTAAGGCTACTTCAATGAATAATGGAGTTCATATTAAGTTTTTAATGTAGAACACATTTTATAAATTATAAAATGGGATATTTCAAGCTTAAAATTTAAATATGAAAAGTTTATTTTTATTTCTCATGATAAATAAAGTATTTATTTATTATAATTAATAATTATATTATTTATAATGTTTTTATAAATAATGAAAAGATATTTTGGAATATTAATAAAATTTTAAAAAAGTGTTTTGTAAATTAATTAAGTAATAAATGTTTATTATTAATAGATTAAATGTTTTTGAAACCTTTTTTTGTAAATATTATGTAATATTATTGAGTTAACATATTTGTAAAATTTAAATGGGTTTTAAATCATAGTAAAAGGCATTTTAGGAGTATTTTAATTTTTAATGTGTTTATAAATTAAATAATTATAAAATAATTTTAAATTAATAAAATAAAAGTTAATGAAACATTTATTAACTACAATACTCTAAAATACTAAATTCTAATATTTGAAAATAACTTTTATTTATTTCATGGTTTTTCTTGTGATATAGAAACAAAGTGTTCATTTTGAAATCATAAGAGTGATTTATTAAGAGTTTATAAATTCAAAAACAATGGTAAAATATAATTTTTTTGTATTTAAATGATGAAATGTATATAATTATTATTTTGAATTATTAAAATTAATAAGGGTATATATATTGAAAATCATTTAAACGACATCAAGAGAGTTTTTATGTTTGATATGATCATGGTTTAAATAATTTTTAAGTATGTGACATATAGATTATGTAAAAATTTTACATAATAAAATTTAGATTATTAATTATTTATAATTAATAAGATGTCATTCCACATAATTTTTAATATGGAAAGTTTATATTATTAAATGAATCTAAATATTTTAATTTATAATTTGATCATAAATTACTATTAAGCTTTAAAAAAAATTAAAATTCTATAAGCAATTTGAAATTGTTTATATTTGTTAATGAGTTGTGTATTTATTTCAATCATAAAGTAAATTAGATTAATTATAAATATTTTTAAATAATGATAAGTTTATTAATATTGTTTATGAAATTTATAAAGGTTTTTTATACATTTATTAGCTATAAATTTGTTTTGGTTAATAGATTAAATATTTTATTAAACATTTATTACAAACATTCCTTAAATATTAAAGAGTTAATATTAAGAATAAAATTTTAAAATTAATAAGATTTATAAAAATTTTAAAAATAATAATTAAAATATATTAAAAATATAAAATTATATGGATGTTTTTTAATATTTAAATAAAATATTTGTTTAAAAATTACAATGATAATTCACAAATAGATTATAAATTACATAAATAAGGAATAAATATAAGGAATATTATATTTATAACTATGAATTGTAAATAATTAATTAACTTTAAAATTTTCAAATTAAATAGATGTACTTATTTAAATATATTTTTTATACAACATTAAATATGTTTTTATGATTAATAAGATTAAAATAATTAAATAATATAATATATCTGATAGGTAAATTATGCATAAGTGTTTACCAAATATAAAATAGATTATAAATTAATTCATGAAGTTTCATATATATAGAAATTTTATACAATAAAAAATATTAAATTGTTCATATTAAAATCTGATATAAATACATTTATTTTTAAAATATCAAATAACCATATTTTTTAGGCTAATTATAAAATTTTTATAATATGATTTTAATTTATGAAATGTTCATAAACTTTTTTTCTGATTAATTTAATGAAGTGTCAATTTATTTAATGTATTCATTTATTTATTCAGTTATATAAAATTGTTTATATAATTAATATTTTTTATGAAATATTTATGTGATAAAATTATTCTAGGAGATAGATCACTTCATTACATGCTATTTGATCTCCATAAACTTTTGTTTTCATCTACCTTGATCTTAGTATGTAATTGATGTTATTATATTTAATTTAGTTGAAGGAAATTGTTTTTGTGTATTAGGTGTTAGATATATGATTAATTTAATTCTACCTTGATTAAACTTTCTCTGAGGAGAGGGACCTGAGGTCTGACCACCTACCGGCCTAGAGGCTTATGCCTTGTCCTAGTAAGAAGAATGGGGTTGGTTATATGTCTCTCGAAGATTACTTATGTAAATATTATATATATATAAAGTATTGTTAATAGTAAATATTTCATGATTTATTAATATTCATTAATTATATTTTACATTTCTATAATCACTATAATAATTTTAAGTAATTTTCCAATCAAAAGGGAAATAATTATAATCCTACTAAATTTATTTATAAGCATTATATGGTTTTATTTAAAATCATACTTTCAAAATTTTAGAATTTCAATTTTATAAAAAAGATATAGTTTTTCAATTTATAATTTGAAAATTATCTTAGTTTTAATTTTTTATAATATTTGGAAAAGTTTAATTTTTTGATGAATAGTGAAAATACTACTTTTTATTGAAAACTGTCTTTTAGTTTCAAAATTTTACAAAGATATATTTTGATTTCAAATGGTTTAAAATTAAAATTAGTTAATTTACATCTTGAATAATCTAATTAATTTCATTTTAATCAATTTTATTCGAGAATTTTCTATAAAAAAAAATTTCATTCATAAAAGGCCTTTTTCTGAAAAATCGCTTTTCATCATGTTTTTCAAGTTTAATTTTAAATTAAATTCTTCCACTTTTTTTAATTTTATATTATAAAATTTATTTCATATTTTTAATCATAATTTTTAATATTATAAAATAAGTATAACTTAATTTTTTTCATAATGAATCTTAAAAATAATAAAAAAGATATTACTTTTGATATTGTTAAAATAGGTTTACCGAGGGTTAAACTAAAGAGATAATGGTTAAAATGACCTAAAAACTTTTATAAATTATAATTTGTACCCATATTTCGACCCTATAGAATCTTATTCTTATAAATGGTTCATTTTTTGGGCCATTTATCTAGAGTAATACATTAACATATTTTAATCTTTTTTGAAAATTCCAATTGTGTCCTCTCCCCCACTTATAAATGGACACCCCTTATCCTATCCTCTATACACCTCAAGTGCCTTTTGGTTTGTAAAATCCATTTAAAAATAAATTCCATATAACCCTCAACATTTCCTAGTGTCCCTATTTTCATCATCAAACTAACC
The DNA here is from genome assembly GCA_963277665.1 of Viscum album. Classification (NCBI taxonomy): domain Eukaryota; kingdom Viridiplantae; phylum Streptophyta; class Magnoliopsida; order Santalales; family Viscaceae; genus Viscum; species Viscum album. Next base: position 124,757,999 of record OY728146.1, on the reverse strand, counting down.
AAGGAAGGTTTTTGGTATAAACCAAAAGAGGTTGTCCGGAGAAGAGGTATATTTCCTAATCCATAATTTTTGTTTTATTTCTTCTTTTTCCTCCATAAAGTATCATTCAAATATGTTAAAATAATATCACTTTTATCTTCCATATACTGATATGTTATTTTATTAATGAAATGAACTATAACCATATCTTCTTCCATCAAATAGGAAATGAATCTATAGTTCATGAGTATGACATACTACTACCTCATGAATAGATGTAATTCTTTTTCTATCACAGCCTCTCATGATAAGTTATAATGATGGATTTATTGTGTGTGTATATATGTGTGTGTGGGTGATATTAATGAAATATTACTTATTTTTCAAATATAAGATATATTTTTTTCTTACATTTCTATCAATTGATAAATGATAACGTCGTTCAAGCGTATGTGTGGATTACCACTTCCATGAAGCGATGTGATTTATTTTTTTTGACTGCACAAATTTAATTGTATATATAAATTTATTTAAAGAGATTATACAATATTTATAATATAAACATCATTTTTGGAAATATAAAATAGTATGTACTTTATTTCCCTCATGTTATTTGAAAATGAAAATATTACTCATGCGTAGGTATGACCCACTGTCTCTATGATTGAAAAATAGTTCATATTTAATAACCATCATTCATGGTTGGTTCTAAAAGTATAATTAATTTGTAAAAATTATAATTTTTCATGATAATTATTTGGATATTATGGAATAATGCACTCTTTTACCACAATCAACATATCTATGTCCTTTTCAAATTATGAACCCAACATCTTCAAAACACCCTACATGCACTTAAATGATTAAGTAATTTAAATTTTCATTTAAATAAATTAAATAAATGGTTTAATTAAAATTGATTAAGCATGGAAAAAAATTTTAAAAAATTAAATAATTTATAAAACTTTATTATATAGGTGATAAATGGAATACATGACAAGTCAGACTCAAGGTATGAGATATGTTAACATTAAATCATCATTTTAAAATTCTTAAAGATTTATTTTATAAATATTTTTATTCTATTTAAATATTTGTTAAATTATTTAATAGATATGTTTATATGGATATAAATGAATCATAAAGGTCATTTTATTTCTCTTTTTTACTATCTTTCAAGGGATTTCAAAAGGAATCATTTTACAAGTTGTTTATGAAATATTTTTACTTTATTTACAAAGGAAAAAAGGAATGATCTATATTTACATATACAACATTGAAATATTTCCCCTCAACCATAGAAATTATTTTATATTTTATTCCATTATAATATTTTATGTTTTCTTTAAAAAACCCATCCTTCTCTTTATTCTGGGAATTTTAATTTTAAAATTTGGGTTTTAAGGGATAGGGATATATCAATATCTGAAAATGTTTTTCTTATGGTTTAAAAATTATATATTTTTTAAGTTTGATGATGGAAATGTAATATTTAATGTGTTTCATGAATTTTATGGTCCTTGTAACTTATTTATGATAATGGGTGATACTGATATAACTCATGATGATGGGTGAGATCGATATAGCTCTCCAATACATTGGGTAATGATTTTTTTCTTTAGAGAACTATTTTGTATGTTGACCATATAGTTTATTCCACTTGTGAGGGTTCTTTTAAGAGTTATATGAAGATGATGTCACATGTTTTTGAGACCAAGTGTTTCATTTATTGTCAATTATGAGTCAATATTTTTTTGGTGTATTGATGAGAAGTGGTGATTCTTAGAGAATTTTTATGGATTCATTTAATATAATTGGATTCCATGATTGGAAAATTATCCATGAAATGTTGGAATTTTTTGAACTGATCTTAAAGATAAAACACATGTATAAAATATAATTTGAAAATTTGAAAATTTTTTACAACATATTGAAGAAGACCATGCAAATATTTATTTTCTTGAAGATTTTAATATCTTCATACAAAAAGAAAGTAATTTCATGAAGGAATTAAAAAATGATGTGAAAGAATATAATTACACATATATTTTTCATGAATAATTCTTAAAGATTATTTTATAATATGTATTGTAATTTTATATTTATATTTTTTATATGTGATAGGAAAAAATGGGTGAACCAAGCTAACTAGCTAGGCTAGCTCGACCATAATCTCAAGTGAGTAAGTTCAACCATACATGGGAGCCAGCCAGTGCTGTAATCATGGTGACATGGTGATGATGCATAGCACCCATAGGGAGAACATGGGAAATCACATGATTAGGTAGGAACATATCACCCACAGGGTTCCTGGTGGATCACACAAGTGTGGCATGACCCAAAGAGGGTGTGTGTGTAGTGTTGTAGGTGTCAAACCCTATTTATGGTTTTATAAATTAGTTGTACATAATTCTTTATCATGTGTTCCTAAACTAAAGGAAAATACAATGTGGGACATAAATGCAATGAAATGCTATCTATCTATTAGAATGATATATATAAACTAATATTCATTCGATCCAGTCGATTTGTGCCATCTGATTGAAGTGAAGCACGTCGTCTTATTCCCTCATTCAATGGTTCTTTAGTGTGTGATTATTACACTATTTATGAAGCTATGAATATCAAAATAAATAATCTCACGCATTTAATAAGACTTCATGCACCTACTGAATTCTAGATGAGTCTGAGATACATGTTGCACACATTTTTTCAAGCATATGCCATGCATGAACAGGAGAAGCTAAATGGTGATATCTCATGATGGAGTTAAGTATTTGGATGAAGTAAAATTTGGGATTAATTTAATATTATGACCAAAATGATATAATATACATGAAGTTTCACTTTCATGTATATACATTGAATGTGAAAATGAGGAACAACCGAGTTCGAGAATTGCATACGATATTCATGAACTGCTGTGATTTTTTAGTGTCTTGCAAAGAAATAGAAAGACAAAGTGATGTGAGAATTTAAATGAGGATAAAGATAGGATATTTATTACTATATGAGGTGATGTATTTACTTATTCTTTGTGAATAATTATGATCCCAAGATTTTGGGTATTTGAGATGATTGTGGTATTTATTTTTGTAAACAGAAAAGATCTATGTCCTGGTAAAAATGATGGAAAACTAATTCATTCAGGAATTAAAAATGAATTCCATTCTTGATGATATGTCACATGATGATAAATAGGAAGAGTTTGTAATTTTTAAAATTAATAATGAGATTAATGCATACTATTGACCCCTATAAAACATGTACCGCGTGAAGAAGAAGTGGAAAATTGAATCCCTCGGGTATTTATAATGTCTGGCATGTAGATACAAAATACTCACAAAAATTAATAGGTATTTAAATGACAAATATAATACCTTATAGTTTTTGGGTATTTATATTTTAATGATAAAAATAAATTTATTATTTTATAATCACATTTAATTCATGTAACAATTTATATCCCATGAATGATATTGTTTTGTGGATAAATTTTTCCTTGTAGGTGGTGAAGAAGGGTTGAAGAAAATTGAAATATATTTTTGAGAACCTAATACACCAATAAATATAAGTAATAGTTTGAATGTATGAGAATTTGATGAGGAAGAAACCTATGTACTTGAGTATCCATAAATTGAGGAGAATCCAGATCTCACTAGATCTAGAAGGAGTCTTAATACCAACATTGCTGAAGTTATACAAGAATTACAAAAATAAGGGGAATCCAAAATTCTTGTGTAGGAATTATATCTAAAAAATAAGATATTTATAACTATGGATCATTGAATAAGAGAAGAAATATCCAGTGTACTTTGGATAATGAGAGGGAAGAATATTTTTTTTTGTAGATATGGAATAATAGATTATGTGTCATTATATTTAGGTGTGAAGATAGTGAAGAATCCATGTTTGGAGGTATAGCCAACATGGAAAGGAATATTCTTTTCAGATGAAACATGTAAATATGGTGTTATTGTCTCTCTATCATTATAATTTCACTCGAAGATAGATTGAGAGTTTATATTGAGTGGATCAAGAAACTAAAAAAAATTGAGAGGATAAATTTAAAAGGGAGAAAAATACATCAAACAAGGGTACCTTTGATTCACCCCCTCCCAACTGAACCTAATTGGTACTTATATTACACAAAAGTAACCTATGTGAAGTTTATATTATTTCTAATGTGTTTTAATGGAAATATTTTGATTTCAAAAGTTAAAACAATAATATATTGTTTTAAAGGAATGATAATGCCCTTTTAGGGTAAAATAGTATATTTTTTAAGAAATAATTTTTCATGGGTTCTCATGTTTTATAATAAAATCTCATGATTATTATTTTTCCCTTATATTTTATTATAATTTATTTTATGAAATACATTGTGAAGTAAATATGAATTTCTGTTTATTTTAGCTCAAAGGTTATTATGTTAAAGGAAAACTTCCTTATATGATCTCATGGTTTTGAAATAAAATAATGGGTTTCTTTCTTTTTCCTTTTTATATGTCCCAAACTGGGTGGTTTTTTCTCATCCCATATTTTTAAATTTTTTTAAAAGGGTTTAAAAATGAGTATGAATAATGATGAAGTCATGTTGAAAATCTTGAATATTTTTCATCAAAAGAAAACAAGTTTCATTTTAAAAGTTTTTTATTATGGGGAAAATGGAAATTGAGTGGATGTTTCCACTTTCTAATCCATGGGTTTATTATGTAAGAATTATGGCCTAATTATCTTAAACACTAAACATGAAAAGATATTTAGTAATGCAATAAAATGAATTCTTGAAAAAAAATGAAATTATGTGTTAAATAAGGATCATGTCCTTACACTTGGTATTGGAGTAGGGTTTATGTAATTTTAGAGGTTAGGATAATGTAAATACTTACACATAAGATATTCTAATTTATGGTTATCATGATATTTCATTTTAACATTACCATACTTCTTTATTCAAACTATGTTTATTCAGAATGGTTTTCTATATAGTTAATAGGGATTCTAAAGTAATAAGGAATCAATATGTCATATCATTCCAAATCAAAAACCTCTAATGTTTTGAATTTGAACTAAGAAATTTCTTTCTACGAAATCTCAATGTACATTGGATATAAATAATAGTGTTACCCATGCGAGAGAGAAACCACATTCAATATAGATTAATGTGTCTATAGTGGATCATTTCATGAAACAAGAACTCTCATCATTTAGTAGATCATCTAAACTTATGATATCTAAAGGATGGGATAAGTCCTTAGACAAGATATTTTAAGCCATGGGTAACTTTTAAAATTTACAGTTTTGAAGGTAAAGTTGACTAGTGGTAGTCAATGGTTAAGAATATCAATGTATGAGAAGACATTGATTACTTGGAATGAGATAAAGTTAATAATATTTTCCTTGAGAAAATTTCCCCTAAGGATGTTTGACTTAGGATGGAAAATAAATTGTTAGAATTAAGGAAAAATGAGGAATATTATGTGACTCTATATAAAAAAAACTTCACTCATTTAGCAAGGTATTTACTAAATTTCATTTGGGATATTGAAATTAAAAATACAAAAATTTACTTAGCATTTAAGTTAATAAATCAAATGGAATTATATTATCATTAATTAAAAAGTTTTGATAAATAGGTTCTATATACTAAGAAGGTAAAAATAGATTTTTACAATGGTCTCGTGTCCAATGGAAACAAGCAGAAAAAAAGGTCCAGGTGGCTGGTAAATAGGAATCATCCCTTGAGAAAATTTGAAGGTATGAAAATAATGTTTCAAACTTGTGATAAGTATAGTAAAAATAATCCTTTAGAATGTTTTATAAAAGTAGTTATATTTTATAAATGAGGTAATATTGGACATTTAACTCATGATTGAAAAAAATGATCAAAAAAATAATGAAAGGCTGGTAGTAAGATGTTTTAATTATAATGAAATGGTTCATTATGAAAGTACTCATCCAAAGATAGGAATAAAGGATGGAATTAATTAAGATCACAAGAAGAAAGGTATGGATAAATCCTTTGTGACTACTTCAGAATATGTTGGACCATTCAGAGATGTGGGGTTGGGTACATTACTTGTTTTTTTAGATTACAAAAATGTCTTATTTGATTCAGGGTTGACACATTCATTCATTTCTGAGAAATATTTTTTTAAATTACAAATTTCACCTAAAGATTGATATTTTGGTAAAAACACATGGGGGTAGAATCAAAGAATTAATAATCTATAATAATATTCATGACTTCGTATATGGAAAGGATTTAACTAAAAACCTTTTTGTATTTCCCCTTGTATATTATGATGTTATTCTAAGTATTGATTAGATTTCTATTTATCATTATAAAATAGATTATAGAGTTAAAGAATTTTTTTTTCAGAATGAGCCACGGTTTGTATATAATAATGAATTCATACCTTATATATCATATCAATAAGTTGAGAAACTATTAAAATGTTAAAATGAATGTTATCCTATACATATTTTTGATAAGAAGGTTACAATTCAAATTAGTGATGTTCTTATAGTAAATGAATATCTTGATGTATTTCCTAATATATTTTTTATTTTACCTTCTCGAGAGATTAAATTTTTAATTGAATTAGATCATAATACTAAACCAATATCAAAAAATATTAATTGAATATTTGATGTATAAATTTTGGAATTGAAAAAATAGTTACAAGATTCACTTGATAAAGGATTCATTTATCCTATATTCTCACTATGGGGTGACCATATTTTTTAGTTAACATGAAATATTGTCCTATTAGTATTTTCATTGATTATAGAGAATTTAAGAATTGATGGGCTCGTAAGGGGCTCCGCGTCTCCGTCTCTCTCCCCTCGTCGCCGCCTCCTTCTGCCTAGGGTTCGTGCGGCGCCTTTCCTTCAGGTTGTGGTGGCGGTCTCTCGTTTGCAGTGGAGTCGGAGCCCTCTGGGATTGCGTGATGCGGACTCCGCCTCCTTGTCCTTCTCGCACAACGACTCCCTATCTCGGATAGGGTTTCTTTGTTTGTGATGCTGGTCGACAGCTCCAGGATCTGCGGCTCGAGTGATGCCTCCTCTTCTCCGACCTGTGTTGGGCATTTCGTCGCAACCCTGAGGTGCGGCTTGGATGGCGACGATGGGATCTTCTCTACAGCAACTCCGAGATCTGGTTTTGGTGATGTTTCTAGTTCCGTTCTTTCTGTCGTTTTGTTCATGAGGTGTTGGTGATGGTTTTTTGGTGGGTTGGTTGGTGATTACCAGTTGTTTTTTGGTCCGCGACACATTCGGTGGTGGGATGCGATCGATTGGAGGTTTCTTGTTCTGGTTTTGGTTTGTTGGTGTTAACTTGGGGAGCCGATGTTCAGTGAATGGCGTGTGGGTTGCGATTCTCCGGTTCTGAACTGGGATTGTTGTCTCTGTTTTTGGTTAATTTTGTGGATCTTGGTGTTGTATTGACGTCGGAGGAGGTCTCGCCGGTGACGATGGATGGTGATGTTGATGGGTGTGATGGTTGGGTGCGTATCGAGGGTGTGAGCGACTCGAGGCATTGAAAGGTGTGCGGTGACGGCGTGCGGATCGAGGACAGCTGTATGGGTAATTGGTTTTGAAATTTGAATTTGTATTTGCACTGTATGATGCGGAGTGGTCTTTGGTTGTTGTGTCACGTTGTAAGGGGTACCGGAAACCCTTAAACCGGTTGTTTTTTCTCTTTTTTTCCTTTAATAAATTTGCGGGACCAGGCTTACGCCTGGTTCAGAATTTCCTGGTATAGAGAATTTAATAATATCACTATTAAGAATAAGTATCTATAAACTCATATATATGACTTGTTTTATCATCTCTGGGGAGCTTAATATTTCTCAAGGGTTCATTTATGGTCTTGGTACCATCAGATTACGATAAAAGAGTATAAAATTATAAAGATAGTATTTTGGACTAGGTATGGGAATTATGAGTCTATGGTTATGCCCCTTAGGTTGAAAAATTCCCCAAAAATATTTATAGACCTTATTAATAGAGTTTTCTATGAGTTATTGGATAAATTTGTTGTTCTATTTATTGATGATACCCTGATATATTCTAAAATCTATGACAATATTGAGAAAAATTTGGTATTTGTTTTGAAAACCTTGAAAGAGAAGAAGTTATATGGAGGTTTTAGTAAATATGAATTCTGATTGTGAAATATTTCTTTCCTTGGGAATATTTTAAATAAATATGAAATATCTATTCATCCAACAAAAATTAAAGTGGTTGATGAGTGGCCAAGACCTATAATTATCATAGAGATTTATAGTTTTCTTGTTTTATAGGGTTACTATAGATGATTTTTTTTAAAACCTTACTTGGTTATCTAGACCACTAACTATATTAATACAAAAGGAGTTAAATTAATTTGGAAAAGACAATGTGATGAATTTTTCTTAGAATTAAAAATACTATTAGTGAATTCTCGAGTTTAGGAACTTCCATCTATAAATGGTGATGTTTTTATCTATAGTAATTCTTCTTTGATAGGGATTGATTTTTTTCTAATTCATAATGGCCGAGTAATTACTTATACTTAAAATTAATTAAAACCTCATGAGTTAAATTATCCCACATACGATCTTGAACTTGAAGTAGTAATGTTTTCTTTGAAAATATAGAGACATCATTTATATAGAGTAAAATTTGAAATATATAAGGATCATAAAATTTCATAACTATATATTCACTCATAAAGAGTTGAACATGAGACAAAGAATATTTATAGAACCGATTAAGTATTATTACTATATGATTCATTAACATACATGTAAGTAAAATAGATTATATGATTCTTTAAGTTATAAAAATAATGCCTCATTAACTATGTTATGTTTGGAATATAACCATTTTTAAATGATTTTATGCTTATTTTTATATATATTATGCTTGTAGGAACTTCCTTTATTTTGTTTCAAGTGTCAATGTAGTAACAATTTCTATAAATAATTAATCAATCTCAAAAGGAGGATCATATTTTATAGGAAAAGGTAGAATCAGTCATGAAGGGTAAGTTTTTTGAGTTCAATTTTGATAAATAAGGTTTCATCGGATTTTTAAAGTGATTATATGTGCCTTAGGATTCCTAGTTGAAGTGATAATTGTTGAATTAAGCTTATAGTTCTCTGTTTTCCATTCATCCTAACAGTACTAAGATGTATAGAGACCTTCATGATCATTTATGGTGGGATGGAATGAAGAGAGATATTACAAAATTTACCATGAAATATTGACTTATAAATTTGATAAAGTTGAATGATAATTAATAAAGGGGATGCTTCATAATTTTCATGTTATGGAATGGAAATGGGAAAATATATATGTGGATTTCATGTCTAGATTACCAAATACATCTTGAGGTAATAATGTTATATAAGCTATTATTGATCATTTAAATAGATCTACACATTACCTTCTTATATGAGATACTATGTATTTATATCCTCTTTATTGAATGTATCTTATGGATATTATATGGTCACATGGATTTCCTATCTCCATTTTATCTTACCCTGATCCCTTATTTACCTCTAATTTTCAGAAAATTATTCAGAACTCATTGGGTACTAAATTAAATTACAGTATAGATTTTCATCCTTAATATGATGTATAATCCGAGAGAATTATTAAAACTCTGAAATACATTCTTCAATATTTTTAAATGGATTAACAATGAATCTAGGATCAACATATTTTGTAAGTTGAATTTTATTATAATAAAAAATTTCATTCCAACATAAAGATGGAACCTTTGGAAGATTTATATTGAAAGAGGTGTCAGAATTCATCTTGTTGGGATGATATAGGTGAAAGATAGTTGTTGGGACCCAGATTAATAGATTACATAGCTAAGAAGGTGAATAAAATTCAGTAACATATGTGGATGGTTCATACCAGGTAGAAAAGTTATGCAAATAACCAGAGGAAAGATCTTTCATTTGAGGTAGGTAATCAAGATTTTCATAAAGTATCTCCATAGAAAAGTGTTATGAATTTTAGTTCAAATGTAGATTAAAGCCCATGTTTCTTTGGAATGTATGATATCATGGATAATTTAGGATCAATTTTATATTATTTGACCTTTCCACTGAGTTTATCTCCAGCAAATTATGTGTTTCAAGTTTCATTGTTAAGAAAATGTGTTCTAGAATCATCACATGTTTTGAGCCCGGAAGTAGTACAATTTGAAGAGAACCATTATTATAAGGAACATATAGTACATATTCTTGAACATAGAGATCAATTATTTCAGAATACATTGATTCACCATGTTAAGGATTTTTGTAAAAACCTTATGATTGAATAATCCACATGAGAATCTAAAAATTCTATGAGGAAAAGGTATCCCCACTTGTTTAAATAGAAAATCAAATCATGAGGGAAAAATTCCCAAAAGGGGAGAAGAATGTAACAACCCAGGTAATGTTAATATTAAATATTTAATAATTTATTAATATTCATTAATTATATTTTAAATATTTATAATAACTATATAATATTAAGTAATTTTCAAATCAAAAAGGAAATAGTTATATTCCAACTAGATTCATTTCTATGTATTTAATGAATTTATTAAAAAATTTAATTTCTAAATTTTAGAATTTTAATTTTATAAAATGAAACTTTTTTTAATTCATCATGTCAAAATTAGATTAGGGATAATGTTTTAGAATTTTCTAAGAAGTTTTATTTTTTGAACAATAGTGAAAAATACTGATTTTTATTGAAAATGTCTTTTCATTTCAGGAATTTTAAAAGATAAAATTTGTTCTACAAAGGGTTAAAATTAAAATAAGTTATTTTATATTATTAATAATCTAATTAATATCATTTTAATTAATTTTATTCTTGAATTTGGTATAAAAATATTTTTATACTTAAAATAAATTTTTCTAAAAAAACCACTTTTAATCATGTTTTGCGGGTTCAATTTTAAATTAAATTATAAAATTATATGAATTGAATTTTATAAAATTGATTCCATATTTTTAATTAGTATAATTAACATTAGAAAAAAATAAGCATATTTTTTTTATAATTAATAGTAAAAATAATAAAAATCTATTACCATGGATAAGGATAAAACATGTTTACTCGGAGTTAAACTAAATTGATATGGTTTAAAATGATATAAAAATAATATAAATCCTATTTTATGACCATATTTAGTCACTATATCATCTTATATTCATAAATGGTCCATTTTGGGTCTATTTTTATTGAGTAAGATATAAATATATTTTAATCTTTTTAAAAATTAAAAGTGACCCCCTCCCCCACTTATAAAAGGACGCACCATTTCTCTCCTCTACACACTTAAAGAGCCTTTTTTACCAATATATACCCAATTACCTTCCTAATATCACTACCCATGTTCTATATTCTCTTTTTTATTATAAAAACAACATACAAAAAAATTAGGTATAAACCATAAGAGGATTTCTGAAGAAGTGGTATAGTTCCTAACAAAAAAAATATTTTATTTCTTCTTCTACCTCCTTAAAATATTCTTAAAACATGATGAAATAATAACACCATTATATTAATTATAATAATATGTTATTATGTTAATTTTATAAACTATATCTATCTCATATTCCATCAAATGGCATATGAAACCCTCATTTGTGAGTGAAATGAACTACCACCTCACAAACCAATACAATTTCTTTTCCATCACTGCCTCTCATGTAAGGTTATAATAATAGATTTAATATATATATATATATATATGTGATATTTATGACATGTTTATCATTATATAAAGATAATATATCAATTTTTTTTCTTTCATTTCTATCCTTTTAAAAATGATAACTTCGTTCCTGCATACATGTATATTATCACCTACATGAATCAATGTGTTTCAGTTTTCATAATCGAATCACATCACTCATATATATAAATATATTGAAATAGATAATATAATATTTATGATATTATAATTTTTTAAAGATAAAATAATACTTACTTCCCTTCCCTTTTTTTCTTTGAAAAATGTAAATGTTACTAATGCGTACGTACGAACAACTGTCTCAATGATTGTAACATAGTTCATTTCTCATAACAACATTTCATGATTGGTTATAAAATTATAATAAATTTATAAAAATTATAATTATTTTATGATTATTATTTTCGATGTGATGGAATAATTTCTTCTTGGACCATGGTTAACATACCAAATTTGTTTTGAAATTATGAATCAAACATCTTCAAAACAGCAGACATAGACTTATCTAATTAATAAATTAAATATGTCATTGAAATAACGAAATTAAATGGTTTAATTATAACGTCCTCGACCCGTAATCCACTAAACTGGTGCTCTGAGTCGGGTGGTTACATGAACTTAAGCGCGCCTCCCCATATGTTAATGGTTACCGACTAGCAGCTGGGGTCCAAATAGTCAATTGGGGAGACTATACCCCCTCTTTATCAGAGCAAGCCACAACAAAAGATAAAAAAATATTAGAATAACAACCAATAATACCAGACCACGCATAAACAATCATTCCCCAAACAGGGTACAACCACATCCAATGGTAAATATTCCATGCCATGCTACAAGTGCAGAAGTGAACAAAACCCAAAATGAAGATCGACTACAAAATCCCCAAAATGGACCTGACACCAAGTCTGGGTCCTCCTCCATGCACACCTGTGCCTTCCCAACTACCAAGAAAGGTCTTTTTCCCTTCTCCTGACCTACAAACATGAAGTCTGCTTGGGTACCCAATGGTGGCCCGAAAAAGATGTGAGTACAACTCAGTAGGCCACCACCAATGGTGTCTACAAAATATCTAGTGTAAAAAATTGTGAATGAAAGAGGGAAATGAATAATAAATGACAAGGAAAAGATTAAGTGTGCTTACCCAGTTTAGGACCATTACCAACATTTATTACCATTTCCATATCTTACCATTTCATCCCATTTCCAATTACTTGTCATTTCCAACACATTTAGCATGGGTTCATCAAGCACAACAAGCTACACGGGATTAAAGTACACAATCACATGCATGAGGATAACACACTGTTATCATATCTCACTATGACTAACTTCCTCATGTAAACCATATACTCACCTCAAAGCCTCAGTCCGGGCGGATGCAACCATTAGGGGAACAGAGACTCAGTCCTCTTCCCTAACCTGTGCATTAGGCATGGAGTTTAGAGCCTTAGTCCAACTCAACCCATGGGCGTAGAACCTCAAGTCAATACCCACTCTACCAAGACATCTGTATATGCTATATATATATATGTAATCCATAAACCATTCACACAAAATCACAACCATTGCCCAAGGAAAACATAAATCATAAAAATAACATGAGAGTTAATACCATGCCTTAACCCATTATCACATTCACCAAATTTCACATCATTTATCCATTTATCCCCATTCCCTTTTATTATGCTTATCTCACTATGCATTCATTCACTGTGCTTATCTCACTAGGCTTCGTTCATCATGCAAAATTCACTTGGCTTTATTACTGAGCTCATTATCCATTTCATTATAGTCTTTAATCATTCCCATGTTAACCTAATATCCCTTAGGTTATTACTAATCCTTAGTGCATTACCTACATTCTACTTCAATACAATCAAACACATCAACATGTTTATCATGGATATACATAACTACACAACAATCTCACTTGTTTTTTACAAATCCATAGGTCCGGGAGAGTCGACACACCCTATGGGTGGTCGTAGATAGTCTCATCACCCTCGATGCATCCCATGGGGATCGTGACGGTTTCTATTTACCTTCTTAATAACCATTTTACCTAAACATGCCAAGGGTGATCAAAACATACCAAGAGACAACCAAGAACAAAACCCACATGCACAAATCCACAAATAAACCATGGGATATAACTTGTAGACCACATACCTCAATTCTGCAGGTGAACATTCTCTTAATAGAGCCTCTAGATTCCACTTCAACCAACCTTTGAAGCTTCAACCTAAATATCACCCAAAGAGTAGGGGTTTAGAGATTCGGAAAGAGAGGAGAAGAAGATACAAACACTAAACTAAAAAGAGAAGAAAGGATGGGATTAGCCTTACCCGGAGCTTCGATCTGAAACCAATGGCACCAAAACTGCCTTAGAAATGAGGGAGATCGACCTCTTGGATCTATTGGGAGATTTAGTTCGTTCCTAGGGTGAAGAGGGGAGAAAGAGGAGGAAATCCCGAGTTGGTGTTTAAAATCCTGAAGTGACAAAATTGTAATTTTTTTTAAAAGTTTTTAGGCTGTACAGTTTATCCACACTGTTTTCCAGACCATGCGCAAACCATGCAGAGGCCACTATCCAAAATCCCACCTCCTGCACGGTTTCCTGGGCTATCATCACAGTTAGAACTAACCATGTGCAGACTATGCGGCCTACCTAAGAAACACGCTCTTTCTCCTTTTTCGTATCCCAAACCACCAGAAAACCTTCGAGGCTCCTAAAACTTCTGGAAACATTATTTTAACAAAAAAAGGATTCAAACAACAACTTAAATTAGAACATACCTTCCCAAGACCTGAGATCTTACAACTTTCCCACTTTATAATGGCTCGTCCTTGAGCCAAGCTCCAAAGATTCATTCCACTTCCAAGGAAAAGAGATCAGGCCACTGAGCCCGCATATCTGATTCCCTATCCCATGTTTCTTCCTAAACATTCCCATGATACCATAGTACTTGCACTAATGGCATAACCTTTCCCCACAAGACTTCCTCACCACAATCTACAACACGAACTGGGAGCCCCTCAAAGGGTGCATCAGCCTCAAGCTCAACATCCTCAACATCCACCATGTGAGTTGGGTCAGGGTGATATCGTTGAAGCCGCGACACATGAAAAACATCATGAGTCCTGTTATACCACTGTGGAAGAGCCAATCGGTGCGCCACCGACCCGATCCTCTCCACAATCTCAAACGACCCCACATACCTGGGTGCCAACTTTTCCTACTTCTGAATCCTTTAGTGACCCAACCTTGGAGACATCCAAAGGAACACACTATCACCCACCTCCAACTCAAGAGGTCTATGCCTCTGATCCGCATACGACTTCTACCTACTCTGAGCCATTTCCATCTGATTCTGAATCAAATCAACTTTCTCTGAAGTCTCCTACACGAGACTCAGTCCCAAAAGCTCGGTTTCACCGGCCACCAACCAACACAATGAAGACCTACACGGCCTCCCATAGAGAGCCTCAAACAGTTCCATCTGAACCGTAGCTTGAAATCTTTTGTTGTAATAAAATTCAACAAGAGATAGGTGCTTCTCCCAGGAACCACCAAAACCCAATACACAAGACCACAACATATCTTCCAGCACTTGGATTGTACGCTCTGACTTCATGTCCGTCTGCTGGTGGAAAGCCATACTCAAAAGCACCTGTGTACCCAGCGCCTTCTACAACCCTAACTAGAAGCGTGATGTGAAACGAGGATCATGATCTAAAACTATAGTCTTCGTTACTCCATGCAACTATACTATTTCTTGAATATACAACTCACCCAACTGGTCAACTGTGTAAGTCTCCAGAATCGGTACGAAATGAGCCACTTTCTTTAACCAGTCCACAACCACCTAGACTTCATCATTCTTCTTAGGCGTCCTTGGAAGACCCACAACAAAATCCATCATCACATCATCCCACTTCCATTTCAGAATGGGGAATGGATGTAATAAACCACCTAGGCGTTGATGCATGGAACTCACGTATCAACTCTTCCCGCATGCAAACCGGAAAAACCACACAAACATGAACACAAACAACTCCGTCTACACCGACAACCCAACTAGAAGGTGGTTCCCCACCTTTAAGTATTTCCTCCATGGCCAAACATTCAAAAACTTTGATCTAACTTTCCCTAACTCAACCCAAAATCATCGGCTCAACCTCCACAGAAGAAAGAGTCACTTGATCATTTTCCTCTCGCACCTCCAGGTGCATCTCCGCGAACAAAGCCATCACCTTATACTCAGTGATGGATTCCTGAACCACCTGGTGTTGAGCCTTCCTCATCAAAGCATTAGCAACACTATTCCCTTTCCCTGATGTATATAACATCTCAAAGTCAAAATACTAGAGATACTCAACACATCTTCACTGCTAAAGATTTAAATCCCACTGCGAAAAGATATACTTTAGACTCTTGTGATCGGTATACACTGTGAATTATTCCCCCAACAAGTAGTGCCTCTAGCACTTTAAGGAATACACTAATGAAGATAACTCAAGATTGTGAGTGGGATAATTACGCTCATGGGGCCTCAATTGCCTCGACCCATAAGCCACAACCTGCTCATCTTGCATCAACACTGCCCCATGCCTGATACTGGACACATCAAAAAATAGGATATACTTCTTACCTGGCTAAGGTAAGATCAAGATCAGTGCGGTCTTCAATCTCTTTTTCAACTCTTGAAAGGTATTATCACAAGACTTAGACCACTCAAACCGGATTCCCTTCTTGGTCAAGCCCGACAGTGGTGCTTCCAAGTGAGAGAAATCCTGGATGAACCTCCGATAATACCCGACCAAACCCAGAAAACCCCAAACATCTGAAACAGTCTTGGGCAGCTCCCAAGACACAACAGCCTGCACTTTCTCTAGATCCACTGACACACCTACCTTAGATATGATGTGACCCAGGAAATTCACTTCTCCAATCCAGAATTGACACTTTTATAGCTTGATGTATTGGTGATGCTCTCTTAGTGTACTCAGAAAGATGTCAAGATGTTGAGCATTATCATCATGAGTTTTCGTGTACACCAAGATGTCATCAAAAAAGAAAACCACAAACTAATCCAGATAAGGATGAAATATTCGGTTCATCAAAACCATAAACACCACTTGTGCATTGGTCAATCCAAAAGGCATCACCACAAACTCAAACAACCTGTACCGACTCCTGAAAACTGTTAGCAGTACGTTAGAAGGCCTCACCCTCAACTGGTGATAACCCGATCTAAGATCAATCTTAGAAAACAGTGATGCACCCCTCAACTAGTCAAACTAGTCATCAATTCTAGGAAGAGGGTACCGATTTTTCACCACAATCTGATTTAACTTCCGATAATCAACACACATCCTTAACAACCCGTCAACCTTCTTTGGAAAAAAAAAAGAGATCCCCAAGGAGACGTGCTAGGACGTATGAGCCCCTTACGCTCCAACTCCTCATGATGAACCTTTAACACCTAGAGTTATTCTAGTGCCATTCGGTATGGAGGAATAGAAACTGGCTCCACTCCCAGTAGCAACTCAATCGTGAACTCAACATCCCTCTCAGGTAGAAACCCCAAGAAATCCTCAGGAAACACATCCTAAAACAGATCCACTAATGAAGGTAAAACATATTGTTCCCTTGTTTTATCATTAATTACAAGGCAAGATACTTGGGATATGATCATACCCAATTGTTGAAAAAATGGTCTTGCACGACCTTCTCGAACATCCCTCTCTCCAAGATAGACATAAGCGTCTCCCTAAAGTGACCTGAACGATACCTTGTGACAGTAATAGTCTATGTGAACCCGATAAAACACCAAACAGTCCATACCGAAGATCAGGTCAAATACTGAAATCTCAAGAACAAACAAGTACCACAGGAAATGATACCCACCGACTTCCAGAGAACATTCCTTACACTGCTTGATATCTTCAATCCACACCCCCAATGTAGTGTTAATCGACATAACCCTATACACACTATCCACAGGAAAACCCAACGCTACCACAAACTGAGAAGAAATAAAAGAGTGTGTGATACCAATGTCAAACAATGCACTAGAAAACATAGAAGCTACAAGGATCATACCTCGAACAATCGATGGCCCAGCCTCGCCATCACCAGGTGCATACTGAACTGTATGAAGTTGGCCTGCCCCTCTACCCTGGGCTCCAATCTGTGTGCCCTGCACTGCACTGCCTTGCTAATGTGGGAGATCTGAACCTAGAGTTCCTCGTCCATCGCCCCTACCAGTACGGCCCATGGAGCTCCAACTGCATGCCTGATTTTGAGTAATTGATCCCTTGCCTACGCTTAGCATCTGCCTAACACCAATATGCATGCTCACCTACTGAGGGTTCCTGTAGATCCTTTGCACATGTCCCAATCTGCTGCACGACCAGCACTCAACTGGACGTCGATGAGACTGGCCATTCATGTGCCCCGACCTACCACACTGATAGTAAAACACCTGATCATCACCCTGAGAGGTTGACCCTCTCTTTTGACCACCTTGCACACTCCAGCCCTGCTAAAAACTTCCAAAACGACGCTTCCTCCCCTAGGAAGCTGCACCACTTGTCCGCCCAGCTGGCATGAGAAGTCGACCACCTGAAGCTCCCTTTAAGTTCCCTTATGAGATCATCGCTTGATCCACTACCTCTGTAAACCTCTTCAAGTGAAAGATATTCACTTGAGACCTGATCTTGTGTCTCAGGCCATCCTGGAAACGCCTCGTAACTACTACCTCATCCCCCGCCAACGCTGGAATAAAGCGTCGTAGGTCAAGGAAGCGGCTATCATACTCCATCACTAACATCGACCTCTGAGTCAGACTCATGAACTCGGTAGTCCGCTCTTGCCTCAAGGTCACTGGGTAAAAATTCTCCAAAAACTTTTCCTAGAAATCTTTCCACAACTTCCCCTTAGCCTGCTCAGTCTGAGCCAGGATGTCCCACCAATGCTTTTCCTGGCCCCACAACATATAAGCTGCCAACTTGACTCGCTTCCCAGTAGGAGTCTCTAGATGAGCAAGTATCGTTTGGACAGACTCTATCCAGAACTCTACTGCCTCTGGCCCACCCACTCTGGTAAAGGTCAGAGGGTGTTGCAGTTGAAACTCTCTGGTCAGCTTAAACATACTCGGTGCAACCTTCTCTGGGTCCCAATCCATAATTTGCATAAAACTATCCAAGTTATCTCCAAACTTCCCTTCTCAACTTTCTTAGATCACCACATTCTCTTTCTCCTCTACTAGAGAAGTTTTCTCAGCAAAATCCTCTTGTTGACCAACCGGTGCTCAATGTCGTGGTGGCATTTCTCTACATTTCCAAACATGAGGTTTAGAACACATACCATAAAACTTTCACAACTTCATAACCAAAGGCTCTTCACTAGCCACAATAACCCACCATACATGAACCATCCCAACAAACCTTAACATTCTGAACGTCACCCAGACCATCCCTACCACGGGCCATGGTCCACACGGGGTAAACAACCATACACCACCACAAGGCTCACACAAGATGTTACAAACAACATTTTCAATTCATTATGAACCCTTAATTACACATATTTCATTAATTATCACTTATCATTCTTTTATCTTCACCCACTTGCATTGTTTCGTTTAAGACATTCTCCGTTTTCAATTTTCAAAATGCAAGGTGCATTCTATCTTTCTTGCCTCACACTCCCAACATGTGTGCGCCTACCATGATACATCTCACCTATCTATCTAGGTTCCTACAGTGATGCATGAACGTACAACCTCATTCCATTGAGGCCACAAGCCAAATATCATAAACCATCACATCACAAACATGGGCATCACCCAATGGTGAAATATTATCAACTGTAACATCGCACAATCAAGAACAACAATTCCCGCCCTAGGTGACTTGGGGTTTCCCTCGTACATGGGTTAGCTACTCCCAAGCATGAGCTCATTACCAAGGCCTGACACATCCTAACTCCCATCTACCATCCCAAATAACAAGATTCTAGAGAAGGAGAAGAAAGACCTCATTTGATACCACTTTGTAACGCCCCTGACCCAGAAGCCACTAAACTGGTGATACGAGACGGGTGGTTATATGACCTTAAGCGTGCCTCCCTGTACGCCAAAGGTTGCCAACTAGCAGCGGGGGTCCAAATAGTCAATTGAGGAGATTGTTCCCCCTCTTTATTAGAGTAAGACACCATATAAGATAAACAAGCGTAATAACAAACAATAAAACCATAGCATGCATAAACAACCATTCCCTAAACAGGGTACAACCATGTATAGCAGTAAATACATCATGCCATGCTACAAGTGAAAAAGTGAACAAAAACCAAAATGAAGACAAACTGCAAAATCCCCAAAATGGTCCCGAAACGAAGGCTGGGTCATCCTCCATGCACACTCGTGCCAACCCAACTGCCTAGCAAGGGCCTTTTCCCTTCTCCTGACCTGCAAACATGAAGTCTACTCGGGTACCCAACAGCGGCCCAAGCAGGGTGTGAGTACAACTTAGTAGGCCACCGCCAATGATGATTACAAAATATCTGGTATAAAAAATTGTTCATGCAAGAGGGAAATGAATAATAAATGAGAAGGAAAATATTAAGTGCCCTTAGCCAATTTAGGTCCATTACCAACATTTATTACCATTTCATATCATACCATTTCATCCCAATTCCCATTACTTAACATTTCCAACACATTTAACATGAGTTCATTAAGCACAACAAGTTACACTGGCTTAATGTACACAATCAAATGCATGAGGAAAACACACTGTTATCCTATCTCACTAGGACTAACTTCTTCATTTCAACCATATCCTCACCTCAAATCCTCAGTCAGGGTGGCTACAACCGTTAGGGGAACAGAGCCTCGGTCCTCTTCCATAACCCATGCATTAGGGGTGGAGTTTAGAGCCTCTGTCCAACTCGACCTGTGGGCGTAGAACCTCAAGTCAGTACCCCACTCTACCAAGCCATGTGTATATGCTATATATATGTAATCCATCAACCATTCACACTACATCAGAACCATTTCCCAAGGCAAACATAAATCATAACAATAACATGAGAGTTAACACCATGCCTTAACCCATTAACACATTTACCACATTTCGCATCATTTATCCATTTACCCCATTCCCTTTTATTACGCATATCTCACTAAGCATTCATTCATTGTGCCTATCTCACTAGGCTTCGTTCATAATGCATAATTCACTAGGCTTCATTACCGGGATCATAATACATTTCATTATAGTATTTAATCATTTCAATGTTAACCCAATATCCCCTTAGGTTATTACTAGTCTCAGGTGCATCACCAAGCTTCTACTTCAATACAACCAAACACATCAACATGTTTATCAAGGATTTACATAACTACACAACAATCTCACTTGTTTTTTACAAATACCTAGGTCCGAGAGAGTCGGCACACCCCATGGGTGGCCCTAGATAGTCTCATCACCCTTGACACATCCCATGGGGATCCTGAGGGTTTCCATTTACCTTCTTAATAACCATTTAACCTAAACATGCCAAGGGTGATCAAAACATACCAAGAGACACCCAAGAACAAAACCACACGTGAAAAAAATCCACAAATAAACCATGGGATATAACTTGTAGACCACCTACCTCGATTCCGCGGGTGAACGTGCTCTTAATCGAGCCTTTAGATTCCGCTTCAACCAACCTTTGAAGATTCAACCTAAATCTCACCCACAGAGTAGGGTTCTAGAGCTTCAGAAAGAGAGGAGAAGATGATACAAACCCTAAACTCAAAAGAGAAGCAAGGATGAGATTATCCTTACCCGGAGCTTTGATCTGCAACCAACATCACCAAAAACGCTTTAGAAACCATAGAGATAAACCTCTTGGAGCTCTTGGGAGATTTGGTTTGTTCCTAGGGTGAAGAGGGTAGAAATGGGAGGAAATATCGAGTTGGGGTTTAAAATCCTGGAGTAGAAAAACTGTAATTTTTTTAAAAGTTTCTGGGTCGCATAGTTTATCTGCACGGTTTCCCAAACCGTGCGCAAACCGTACGGAGGCCACTGTCCAAAACCCCACCTCCCATACGGTTTCCTTGGTTGTCTACACGGTTAGCACTAACCGTGTGTAGACCGTGATGCCTACCTAGAAAACACCCTCTTTCTCCTTTTTCATGTCCTGAACTTCCAAAACCCCTTTGAGGCTCCTTAAACTTCCGGAAACATTCTTTTAACCAAAACAAAGGATTCAAACCACAACTTAAACAAGAACATACCTTCCCAAGACCTGAGACCCTACATTAATGGTTAGGTATTAAACATGGAAAATTTTCTCAATAAAGTTAATAATTGATAAAAGTTTATTATACAGGAGACAAATAATGTATGTGACATGTTTGACTCATGTTAAGAGACACTTTAACTTAAAACCCTCATTTTAAATGCTTTAAAGATTTATTTTCTAAATATTTTCCTTATATGTCCAAATTATTTAAATTGTTTAATGGATGTATTTATAGGGGCATAAATTAATTATTAAGGGGATTTTATGCCACTTTTTTTCATTTTTTAATGGTTTTCAAAACAAATCTTTGTACGTATTTTATACGGAATATTTTCCATTTATTTACAAAAGGTAAAAGGAATGTTAAATTTTAACATATATGACATTGAAGGATTTTCCTACTTCCATAAAATTTATTTAATGTTTCAATTTCTGTATAATATTTCATGTTTTCATCATATAAAAACCCTCCTTCCATTTTTCTAGGAATTTTAGTTTTCAAAATTGGGTTTTAAAGGAAATGGATATATCAATATCCAAAAATGTTTGTCTTCTGGGTGCAAAAGTATAATTTTATGAGTTTGGTGATGGAAATGTATGATTTTGTATCTTTTATGAATTTTATGGTCCTCTTACATTTTTTATGATGATTGGTGATCCTGGTACAGTGTATGATGATGGGTGATCCCAAAATAGCTCTCCAATTAATTGGGTAATTATTATATTCTATAGAGAATTATGTTGGAAGTTAATCATATCAGTTATTCCACTTGTAAGGGTCCTTTTTAGAGTTGTATAGAGATGTTTTCCCAGTGAACCAACATGAGTTTTCTATGGTTATGAATTATTTTTCATGGAAATAGTTTTATTTCAAATGTTAATCCAATGATCTATTGTTTTAAAGGAATTATTACTCTTCATGGATAAAATGGTTTGTTTTTAAGATTTTTCAGGGGTTCTCATGTTTTACAATAAAACATCATGATTATGATTTTACTATTATATTTTCTTATAAAGTTTTTTAGGAAAAACTTTTTCCATTAAATCTGATTTCATGTTTATTTGAGATCAAAGATTATTATGTTAAAGGAAAACATTTTTATATGATCTAATGGTTTTGAAATGGATTAATAGGGTTATTTATTCTTTTTATATGTCCCTTACTAAGATTTTTTTTCTCATCCCAAGTTTTCATTTGTTTTTCACAAGTATTAAGGATGAGTAGGAACAATGATGAAGTCATGTTTAAAATCATAAAGATATTTCCTGAAAAGAAAACATGTTTCATTTTAAAAGTTTTATAGTGTTATAAAAATGGATATTGAGTAGAAGCGACCACTTTATAATGCATGGGTCTATTATGTAAGAATGATGAACCAATTATCTAAAACTCTAAACCTAAAAAGATCTTTGTGAATGCAAGAAAATTAATTCTTTTTAAAAAATGAAATTATTTATTGAATAAGGAGTCGATCCTTATATTATCAATCTCATATAACTATATAAATTTACATGAATAGTTCATGTGCCTTATGTATATGATGAATTTATGTATTTATGAATATAACTGTCTTCTTTCTTTGGATGTGTAACACAAAATTGTGGGTTTTCTTAAAATTTACAAATTAATGTGTTTTGTACACAATAATTTGGCGGATGGAATAAGAATTTTAAAAACTAAACTGTTACAATAATTCATACAAAAAAGGAAGAAAACATGAGAAGATAAAAATTACATAAGATGTAATAATTATAAATTTATTATGCGTATGATGTATATTAAATGTGGCGAGAACTTAAAATGTAAAACCCCTCAATAAACTAAGTGTGGGAACCCTTCCAAAGAAACACTTTTAAAGACCTCTATCATCCAACTGTGTATGTCATGAAAAAGATATGTTCCCATGTATTATCTTGTATAATCTAATGAAATTTTGAGTAACTCTGTATTATCATATTTGGTATGTCATACCAATGATGGGTTATGAGGAACCAGAAAACCTGACCCATTTTTTTTATAAATAATTCACTTATTTATTTAACACAACCTGAGATCACAAAGGTAGAGGGTTTTAGAGAGTCCATATACATTTGAGAATTATCATTAAACAACCTATAAAGGAAAAGACCAAAAATATTCTTTACATGGGTTAAAAACCTTAGTGGGTCCTCGTATACTATCTCACTTCTACACATCTGTATGCCCCGTGAAAAGTTGGTTTTGAAAACATAGGGCGAGCGATAAAAATCTCAGTAATGGGTTTTAAAAACAAAGGAAAACCAAATATAGTTTTTTAATTCAATTAAAGTAGTAAAACATGTTATAATGTTTGTTAATACAATCTTAATAATACATTAGTACTTTTCAAAATAGACATCTTCATTAAAAAGAAATTAAATTTATAAATATGATATTTGGAAAACTCGCTTGATTAATTAATAAATTAATAGTGATCTCACTTGAAAAGCTCCTAAGCATTCACAATTAATTATCAAAGGCACCTTGGATCATAACATGTATTCTCGGTTCACTCCCGAGACATGGTGGACATAGTCCCATAATTGATTAGGTTCACTCCCTAATCCCATAATGTTCTTAGGATGAACATCTCGCTCACCCTAATGATCTTAGGATAAACCTCTGACACACCATAGATGACATCTTATGAGATTAACACATTACATAATGTATTGGAGCGCTATTAGGGATCACCTTTCATATGATTGGACAAAAGTCCCATAAGGGTTTGGGTTCACTCCTCATCCCCTGACTTCTTAACTTCTAGGTGTGATGCTTTGGAATTAAAAACATTATAACCTTTTTTTCATTCTGAGAACCATAAAATTTCTTTTTAAACCATGATTTTTGAAAACTATTTGATAAAAAGAACTTTCTTAATCATACGTGTGTCATGATAAAAACGATTTCTCATTAAAAATACATAATTATACTTTCATGTATATGTATGTAACAGTTTTACATAAAATATACATATATATATATATATATTCATTTATTTACATAGATAAAGCATGATTGCATACTCATGCAAATATATGTCAATTAAAAATAATAACACTTTTACATAAAATGATGTATACACATACATTCGTATAATTACATACATAAACATCAAAAGTAATATATATATATATATATATATATATATATATCCACCTGTTTTGAATGAAAAAATATTAATTTGAAAGTTTGATAACCTCACTTGCACTCATAAGGGGCTAATGAAAATTCAAGTAACATTAAATGAAATTTTCTTAGAGATAGATCCATGGGAATATGTGATTTTAAACATGCCATGGTATATATATATATATATATAGACACGTACATTCAAAACATTATTATCAAAATAATAATTTTAAAAATATAATAAAATCGCTTGTATTTAGAGAAGTCGAAGTGAAGTTCTTTAATAATTCAAAATATTTTTTAAGAAAAATAAGGCTCACGAACCAAAATTAAAATAAACACGGGTGATAGTTTAAAATAAATTTGAAAACAATCAAAATACAGGGGTGATAGATTAAAACAAGCGAAGACAATCAAAATACAGGGGTGATAAATTTGATTGTTTTCCATCTCGAAAACAATCAAAATACTTTTATAACCACAGGGGTGATAGATTAAAATAAATTTGAATAAAAGATATAAAATTTATATATATAGCTTAAAAATGTTAAGCATAGATTTAACAAAATTCCACTTTCAATAATAATGAAATTGTAAAAATTGTAAAAATTATTTAAACAGACATGAAGTAAATATTAGTAATTGACTAAAAACAAATAGAAATGAAATATTAAAGAAAAACGCATAAATTGCTTGAACTGTTTGAGCAAAGTTTTCATAAAATAAACACTTCGTTTCAAATAAATAGATTTGAAATAAATCAACATCATAGGAAAAAGATCGAAATAGATAAATGCATAAAAAATTCATATTTTTATTACTATGAAAATATGATTTGAATAATCAAAAAATACCTCAAAGCCATTAAAAAAATTGGCATAAAATACATGAATTGCATAAAACACCTAAACATATTTCACAAAATAAAATATCTTACCATGAAGATGATTCTACTACTTCGCAAATTGCATGGAAAATAAGGTTAAATACTACTGATAAATTTGGGAACAATTCTAAAATACAAGAATGGTTTTATAAAAATAGAATCCCCTTACCATGAATATGACTCCACTGATTCACAACAGGGGAAAGAATTGCATTGAAAGGAGGATTAATTAACACTACTAATCGATTTGGAAATTTTTTAAAAATAAAAAGAACAAAATAATTTCTTAAACGTATTTACAAAATAGAATTCCCTATACCGTTTGAACAATTATGGAAGTACGCTTATGCTAAGTCAGTCAAGGCCGGTTCATCACAAAGAAGAAGAAGAATATAAAAAGGATATTTAAAGAAGGAAAACTAAACTACAATGAAATGAAATGAGCAAATCAAGAACACCACCTCCCCTTTTTCCCTATTTCAACAAAACACAGTTTATATATATATATATATATATATACTTGAAATCTAGAATAATCGGTAAGCACAAACAAGAACAAAAACTAGCGTAATGGCGGGATTATCAGATTAGAGTCACTAATAAAATAACCCTAATTTGAAGAGAGGATCCTAAACCCAAACAGAAAATTTAAAATACATATAATTCTAATCAGTTTGTCCGTATCCTCAAAATCTGACATACCTTTGAGACAATCGATTTGTGGAAGAGTTGTTTCAACAGAAAAACGACATCTGAAGCCATTATGAGTTGTTTACATGGGTTTTAGGTCATCCAACATCCGATGGGGTGTGTTGGCTTCATCCTTACGCGGCCACCCGAGTCAGGGGTTCCCCTCTAGAAGCATCTCCAGTGCATTCGGTCCTCAATGACCAGAAGTGGAGCGCCGGCTCCTTGCTTCGCCGACTATGACTGTGGTCGCAGCTCCCATCTGGAGAAGACGACGCAGGGTGGGGGAGGGGAATCCCGTCGATTTCGAACCCTGCCCCAAACCCATTTTCCCCTCTTAAAATTTTAATTATTATTTTATATTTTAATAATCAATTAATGTTTTTAACTTATTAGTATATATTTATTCAAAACTATTATATTTTATTAACTATTATAAACATATATACATATTTATAAGTATACTAATATTAATAATTGTCCCCTAAGAAATAAAATCAACATATTTCTAATAATATTATTATTATTATCATTTAGTAAAATTTTAAATAATTATAAATTTATAATTTCATAATTATTATAATCATTAAGATATTCATAAATATGATTTTATTTCACAAATTTATATATTTTTTAATATTTCATAAGAGAAAATCATAATTAAAAATAAATAAAATTAATTCTTTCATATAATTTATTTTTCTAAAACAAACGGTGATATTTTATTAAAATTTTTAAATAATAATTGTATTATCATAATTTATAACATAAATTTTATACTTCAAAATAATACTCATAAATATTTTTATAATTATCTTATTATCCATAATTTTTGGATTGTTATCAAACGTTATCAATGGATGTCATAATTATGACAATAATGATGACTCCTCAATTCCCAATTAATTCCTCTCTTAATGGCCAACCTTTCATATTCTCACCGTTGGATCGGATCTCATGTACTCTATAAATACGGTGATATGTTAATGAAATGAGATGGACTTTTGGCTCTACAGTGTGTTCTCTACTTGTTTTTCTTTTATATTTGTATTTCCATTTGTTATTATCATCGTCATACGCAAATACGACATCTGCTTTCTCAACGACGCGCTTCGCCTACGATCGGTCTTATATTTCCGGTTTCGAAATGCTTCGCGGTTTTAATCGGCATTCGATCAATTTCACAACACGTTATCAGCACGATCGTCTTCTCCACATTACGCATCGTGACGTTGCTGTCTTTATCCCCATCATCGGCATAAGAAGAAAACTCATAGAAAAAAGGAATGTCACATGTTTTTATAAACATTCTTATTTTGACATACTCTTTCGTATGCGCATCGACTCCACTCATTCGAGGAGCTACCTAAAAAGGTGAGCCTTATTTTATATTTAAGATATTGTTACATTTATTTTCCCCCTCTTGATAAATCTGAAAATAATATATGATTTTCTTAATCTTTTGCTTCGGGAAAAATAATGAGCTCCTGAAGAGTTGTAATGACTCACGGTTAAAAAATTCCACTTCATTCCCTGGAGAGAATGTGTTTCGTTAATAACTGATGTGGTCGATGCCGAGACAAACATCATTCATCAAATGAATAAAAAACTACACCACCAGAAGTGGTTGAATGATGAACACCGCGTACCCGTTGTACGTCGAGTCATTGAATGAAGAACACCGCTTACCCGTTGTACGTCGAGCCGTTGAATGATGAACATCACATACCCATTGTACGTCGAGACAAAGTTTGATGAACATCGCGTACCTATCGTACATCGAGCCAAACTTTGATGAACATTGCGTACCGGTCGTACGTCGAAACGAAGTTTGATGAACATCAAGTACTCATCGTACGTTGAGATGAAATTTGATGAACATCGCGTACCTGTCGTACGTCGAGCCGATGTTTGATGATCATCGCGTACCTGTCGTACGTCGATCCGAAGTTTGCTAATCATTCTATGAATCATGAAATTTCATACATCTTATTTCTTGTTCACCCTGAAGGTGTCAAGTTTGATTATGCTATATAAAGGTTCATGAGGGAGATAATGTTTACTTTAAATATTTGTAAATATTTCTTTTATTTCTTTTCTCTTTATTTTATTTTATAAAATGTTTTAGAGAAATTAAATATTCTTGATAAATAAGCGTAAATATATTTTATATATATTAATCCACCGAAGTGGCACTAGCACAAAAACAGTTTTTCGCAGCGCCCCCCTTTATCAGCGCTTGTTTAGTAGCGCTGATAAAGGGAGGGCTTTATCAGCGCTTTTTTTAAAAGCGCTGATAAAGGGTCGACTTCAAAAAAAAACACATATATATATTAATATATTAATATATAAAAATAGTTATATTGATATAAATATAATATATAATTTTTAAATATATTTTAGATAAGTATAAATATACATTTACACTTAATATACTTGATATATAAGATTTTTAGTGAAAATGGCTTCTTAAAAAATTAAAAAAAATATTTTTAATTAATAATTTGCTAATTATTATGGAGTAATAATCATTTAATAACAATTTGAAGACTAAAAAAATTTAAAAATTTAAAAAAATTAAAAAAAGATCCAAAATATGTTGAAAACTCAACTCAAACTTCAAACGACCATAACTTTTGATCCGGGTATCCGTTTGAGTTATACCACATATCAAATTGAAGCCTGCGATGAGCTCTACGTCGCTATAATTAGGAGGAGCCCTGATCAAGGTATTTTTGAGGCCAAAAGAGGCCCAGAAGGCCTCTAAAACTGAGTTTTTTGTCGGGGTACCCCGATTTTTTAACATTTTTTGGATTTTCAGCCCCGTTTAAGGGGGTGTTATTGGCTTTTTTTGGTGGGGACTGAATTTATTTCAAGGTATTACATTCATATTGATATTATGTCTTTGAAATTTCATCCTTTTTTATAATGCACTGCTATTTATAATCAAATATATAACAATATATACATATTTTTTTAAATATTCACACCTAAAAATTTAATTATAAATATAAATAATAAAATATATTTACATATAAAATATATTATCTTTATCTAAATAATAACTAACATCCATTTTATTTAAAATACAAATATATGAATATTTATATACCTATATATTAATCTAACTATATATATATCTATTAATCTAATAACTATATATATATTAATATAACTACATATATATATATTAGTATTGCTATAAATATATATATTAATATCACTATAAATATATATATTAATATCACTATAAATATATATATTAATATCACTATATATATATATATATTAATATAACTATATATATATTAATATAACTATATATATATTAATATAACTATATATATATATATATTAATATAACTATATATATGTTAATATAACTATATATATATATTAATATAAATATATATTACTATACAAATAAATATAACTAAATATATATATATATATATATATATTAATATAACTATATATATATATATATTAAAATATAACTATATATATATTTATATAAATATATATTACTATATGAATAAATATAACTAAATATATATATATAGAGATATATATTAATGTAACTATATATATATATTAATATAACTATATATATATATTAAAATATAACTATATATATTAATATAAATATATATTACTATACGAATAAATATAACTAAATATATAAATATATATATATATATATATATATATATATATATATATCATGAACTGGAAGACAAATCAAAATAGAGTAGTGGTAAAGGCTTAGGCGCGCAGGGGGGAGGTCTTGAGTTCAAATCCTGGTGGAGGCAGGGACGCACGCGCATGGGGGAATATGGGAGCAAGCGCTGTTAAAGGGGTGAAGGGGGTGCGTGTGGCGCTGTACAGGGGCAGAAAAGCGTTGTAAAAGGGGGGGCTCAAGCGCTATAAAATCCCCCCGATTGGCAGTATTTTTTAAATTTTTTTTACCTTTTATCAACGCTTTTAAAAAAGCGCTCATAAAAGGGGTTTTTTTATCAACGCTAAAACGAAAGCGCTGATAAAGGACCCTTTTATCAGTGCTTTGTTTTAGTGCTGATAAAAGACCCCTTTTATCAGCGCTTTTCGGAGCGCTGATAAAGGGGACCCCCCTTTATCTTCGCCGGCTTTATCAGCGCTTTTTCTAGCGCTGATAAAGACCATTTTTAGCACTGATAAAAGCCGTATTTGTAGTAGTGTGGATGAAATTGCTGAATTGAATATTCATGCAATTGTCTTGAAGACACTATAAAACTCAAACAAAATAATTTTATTCCATTCCCCGGAGTGAATGAGAATATTTATTGAAAATGATTTATTTCATTCCCCGAAGTGAATGCAAATATATCTGATTTATTATAAATCAAGTTCGAGGTGAATATGATGTTTTGTGAATGATCACTGTGTTTTATTTGTTTATAACAAATAATAAAAATATAACCACCAGAAGTGATTTGATGACAATAAATATTTACAGAGCACAATAAATTTTATGAATATTTATAAAATAATACATCCCTGAATGATGATATAAAAATAATGTCCTTTGACATTATATTGAATAATATCTTCATTTATCATTTATTGTTCCCACAACAACAATATCAAGGGAAACATTATTATTTATCACATTTTTATGGGTTATCAATATCATCTCATGTAATTCATCTATCCCCTGAAGTGGATGTTGTTGTTCATATAATTCATAAATGAAATGATTGAATTACATAGTTTTGATAATCCGATATATATTATGAAAATGATTTTACCACCTGAAGTGGTTAAAGCAATTGTAACACCCCCAAACTTCCACGATACGCTTCTCTTTGAATAATGCAGTAGCGTGTGTTGTACGCAACTTCGAGTTCTAACACACACCACAACCAATCAAACTAGCAGTTATAAATAGTAATACCCACTTTTTGAAATTTTATACATTTTATCTTTCAAAATGAACTTCATTTTAGGATTCGGAATATTGAAATTATCTTAGGGTGAATTTTTGGTACTTTTCGGATAACTTTCATATTTTGATGAATAGTGAAAATTACTAAATTTTAATTAAAAAACAACTTTTTTAATCGAAATAATTAATAGTGATAAATAATGAATTTGAGTGATTTTAGAGTATAATTAGATTATATTTTTACCATTGAAACCAATGTTGGTCATTGGACATAATTTCACATTTAAACTGGACATAAGCAAGTGCCAATCTTTTGATAGTTATTATCTCTTAAAAACACGCTTTTTTGTTTTAACAACGGGAATTAATTTTAAATTAATTTCTGCCACTTCTGTGTTTTGAATTTAGAAAAATGGATTCCATATTTAGAATCAGGAGGTACAAATTCTGTAAATAGTTAACTTTTATTTTTAGACATTCTGAATAATTATTTCGGTAAATATTTTATTTACCATGGTTAAAGGGTAAATCCGGTAAATAAGGGTAAAAATTAATATTATAATAATAATAAATTACCCTAAAACGTTTCCTAACCCTATTTTTTGATACATTCCCGACCAAGGGCATCTTTGGGTCTATTTTGGGACCCTATGGATCCACTTGTAAGTGATAATGACACTTTATATTACTAAAGTTAATGTAAATACAAAAATGACATAAGCATATATCTTTTAGAATTTTTTTTTTTACATAGGGTTATATATGTTATATTTTCGACTATAAATATTCATTATAAATCTAAATATATTTCCTACATAATGGTATTTTAATTATAATTTTTAGACATTAAATAATTACATTTATTTATGACAAAATAAAGATGCAGTATTTTCCTTATTAATGAAAGAATCAAATAATTAGTATTATAAATGTTAAAATAAATATAATTTGAAAGTTTTGATGCCATCCACGAATTTTATTGGTTAATATGACATGTTAGGATTTCTTAAATGATTTTTTTTCTAATTAATAAAGTTGTTAATACTTTAACAAAAATAAATTATTAAATATTGTCAAAATTGACATAAATGAGTTTTTAAAACTAATATTATATTATTAATTGATATTATATTCTTAAAAATTGAAGGTTCTGCCAAAGGACTTATATAATGATATGTTTATTATTAATAGACCACTTGGGTGTCTCTTGGAAGTTTATAGTAAGTTTATTGACTATATAATATAAAAATACAAAGAGACATGGTAAATGTCAAACTATTTAACTAAGAGTTAAATAAAAAAGATAAAGTTAATATAGTGACCCAAACCTATCTAAAACCTATTAGTTGAGTGGTTTTCAACCTACCCCCACCTTAAACATTAAATAATCCACTTTGGAGACATTAGAAACCAAATATGAATTTATTATAAAATAATATTTCTAACTTTTCCTAAGGTGCCCCTTACCCCTCTTATAAAAGGGCACTCCCCCTTCTCACTAATTCACACCTTCAAAGCCATTTGGATCGGCCAAACCCCACTCAAATATTATCTAAAATTATCTCACTTAAACCTAGAGGCCTTAGTTTGATCATAAAACCAACCTAAGGATCTATTTTGATCAAATCAATAGGAAGAACCCGAAGAAGAAGTAATGTTTTCACCACCCTTTTTCAAGTTCCTTTTTTCTTCCACTTATTTTTTATTTGTTATTTGAATTATAAAATAATAACTTTAGTATCTTCTATATAATTTGATGTTATTATAAATATTGCACAACTATATTCATTATTCTATACATATTATGAATGATAATGTCACCATGCGTGCGTACGTACGGCTTACCGTCTCCACGTCGTGGTGTAATTTGTTATTCAACACTATGTTATTTGGATGGATATAATGATGATTAATATGTATATAAATAATAAAAATAACATGAAAATTTCTCTGTAAAATTAATATACCATCCAATTCCATACCTTAGGAAATGATATTGTCACTCGTGCGTACGTACGGATTACTGTCTCCACGACGCGATGAGATTCATTTCCACATTCATCATTCATCGACGATTATAAAAATATATATTACTAATATGTTTGTAATATATGAAATAATAATTCTACTGGAGATATATATATATATATATATATATGTGTGTGTGTGTGTGTGTGTGTGTGTGTGTGTGTGTGTACTTACATATATTTTATTCACTTAGTTCCGTTCAATACGTTATGAAAACGGAAATAGCGTTTATGCGTACGTACGGACTACCGTCTCCATAAACGGTGTTTTCCATTTCACATATATATATCTATTATAAATAATTATATTCTAATATATATGATATATAAATCATGTTTTATATTCTGGAAGTATTTAAATCATGATTTAAGTGATACAATCAAGAGTAACAAGTAAAAACACGTACGATAAAGAAAGCGATTATTACCCGAAATGTTAATTTAACATGGAAATTATTATTAAATGGGTAGTAAAAAGTCATAAATGAATAATGTATTATATCATAAATATTAATATGGTTCTGGTATTATTTAATAACATACTACGGTCTTCATACAGGAGGTTAAACGTACCCTCGACTAAAGAAAAGTACAAGGTAAAGGGTTTTCATCTCACTCCTTATTCCCATGAGATTCATGCCATATTGCCACTATTACCTTTTGTGTGATGTATGTACTTCCCATAATTGTATTATTTGTGTAATACACTTTAATTTATGTGTATTTACATATTCATTGTATGATACCTCTTTCATGGGGTGTATGTATCGTAAGTTACCAAATTGGTAAGGGTTAATTCCTCAATCTCATTATTATCCGAGATTGTTTATGTGTAAGTATTTACTGGGACATTTTTATCATCCATGTCCATTTTTCATAAAAATGATTTCAAAATGAATATTTTAAGGTTTTTTTAAAGTTACTCTTTATTAAGATCATAATTTTAAATGTTTTAAAGATTTATCTTTCTAAATCTTTTTAATTAATGTCTATGTTTTCAAAATGATTTTAAGGATTTATTTATATGGACATGAATGTTTTGAAATGATAATTCTTTTCAAAAGTTTCAAAGTGGTATGAGACACTTTGATTCAAAAATCTCTTTTAAATTACATCCTTTATAAGTGTGTGACTTTTCAATGATTTCAAAAAAAGAGATATTTCTCTCAAATAGTTTTGATTTCATCTATGTCAACATCCTTTGATGGATTTTAAGATTATTTGAAGTTGATTTATTATGATACAAAACTTTCATGTTGTATTGATGGTTTTGTGATATGTTTGACTGTGGATGTGTTATTTTTATACCATTCATGATTTATGGAGAAAGTATTGACATTTCGTATGCTAGTTTTAATACGAATGTTTATGTTATGTTTAAACCTGTTCATATGAGGAATGCATTAGACTTAATAAGTGACAGGTGGAGCCCGCTACAGCTCCTTGATGCATCGGTAGGCCTCATGAAACAAACTAGTGTCTTGACACAAGGCCTTGAAAAAATATTATTTGTAGTCTTGGCACAAGGCCTTGACTATGTGGTTATGATATTCTGACATTATGCATTCCATCACTATGAAAGTAGTTAGTGATATTGCATGTGATTATTCGACTAGTAGAATATCCATGTGAATAAGTAAATGAAATTATTTTATTTTATTTTTTCTATATTATTTTGAAGTTCAAGTTTAAAAGGATTTTTTAGTTATACATTGCCTTAAATGTTTATGATTATTTATTAAAGTTTCTGCTATATTGTTTTCTTTACTGAGCATCTGAGCTCACCCCTTTCTATGTTTTATTTTTCCTAGGACTCCAATAAGTGTATTGTGATTGATATGCAGGGTTATGCCAAGGGAATAATGACGTTCATAATGGATTATTTATGTTGTTTTGTATGATATAAAGTGTAATGTAACATTCATGTATGTAATATATTTTCCAAGACTGCTAAACCGATCGGTCCTTTGGGACTTGATTCCTTGTAATCATGCCAATGTATTAAAATAATGCACCGACTCTG
The DNA here is from genome assembly GCA_963277665.1 of Viscum album. Lineage (NCBI taxonomy): Eukaryota > Viridiplantae > Streptophyta > Magnoliopsida > Santalales > Viscaceae > Viscum > Viscum album. The sequence goes on along the minus strand of OY728146.1, from coordinate 124,722,261 downwards.
GGTAACTGGGGTCGGGGAGTTAAAAAAATGATCATCATAATCAATAAAATTTATATTTTATACAGGATGATCATTATTGATAAATAATAAATTATCATTCATAGATCATGAAATCCGATGAATGAATGAATTACCCGATGTGAATGTAGTAATAATTAATATATCTCATTCCTTGAAGTGAATGAAATTATTCATGATTTTTTTATGATTTATGATATCATGAATATTTGAGAGTTGATGAGGTTTGATCAAATGATTTATATTTTATTTCGTAAAGTGAATGTTGTTTATGAATTATAATTTTGGACGGTGATAAGGTGTGTCGTGAATCCAGAAGATTCTTCTGCATTGGTTCTCACTAGCACATTCACCAGCTTTAAAAGACACGGGGGATACTATCCTAGTTAGATGTATTGTAAAATAATATTTAGACCCAAAGTTCCAAAATATCTTTTCCAGAAGTTCTAAATTATTCAATAATCCGCTTGGTGATGGGCCTAACTCGTTATGATTATATTATGAATTCATAAACCACCATAAGTGGAAATTATAACGACAAATATGAGTTTTCACAATAAAAGATCCTGAAGATCTTATATGTGTTGATCTTGAAGCAAAATATTATTTTGATTAAATGCTTCAAAAGAACTCATATATGCGTTAGTACATGCTCATATAAGTACATTTACCGGTAGTGAAAATTAATAAATAACTCCAGAAGGGAGAATATATTTCTACCTAGTAGTACGAATTCTTAATGCTTTGTTATATCTAAAGTCTCAATGAGATATATGAATGGTATTCATGAAAATGAATATCATATGGAGACAAAAGAGGTACCTCGATATGTAACAAGCATTCATAAAAGTGATTATAAAGAATTTGTTATGTACAATAAAATCAATAATGGTAAACCAGAAGTTTACTGATCCTACCACTTCAAATATATGACATGATGATTTAGGCCATCTAGGATCAATTATAATGAAATATATTGATTCAAGTATACATGAGCATCGATTTATTGATAACATAGTAGACATCCATCAGGGGGAGAATGATGAATTTATTTAATGGATGCATGTCTACAAAATTATCAATGAATTCATTATCATTAAGTCATTATGAATTCCCCTTGTATAATAATTTACCCTGAGGTACCCATTTTTGAGGTAAAATATTTATATCATCAGCAGTTATTATGGAAATAAATTTCCCATATACTTATGAAGAAGTATATATGGGGAGTTCCCACCATGTGATCTATCTATATGAAAGATGCATCCAATAAATGATCGCATGTGTTATTTGCTGCTGGTGAGTATACATTGCATGTTGATTAAAATAAATATTGAGTATCATATAATATATGGTCCTGCAGACAAGATGCTCACAACACTTACATGAATGTAAAGTGTTGGAAATCAATAGTCTGATTATACACACCTGAAGTGTGGTTGAACCGATTATATAAAATCATTTTTCATCATGAGTATAATGTAATAAATATATTTTCCCTTGAAGTGGAAAATGAATATATCAACAACATTATATCTTTTTAGATACTGTCCCTGAAGTGACACTGGTACCAGAAAAATTATGAGATCTCAATCAAATGTTGTTGATGATATATTTTCTATGAATGATTTTAAAACTCATTGATGACAATAGATTTTGACAGATGTCGACATCATAATAATTGGCCAAAATTATTAAAGGAACTTATGAAATGTTCAACATATAAAGTTCTGGATTGATTATCCAAACTATAAATACCAATGAATATCAATGATCTTATTATAAGAAATATTCTTCCTTGTATATTTGGATATTTATATGAATCCCAAAAGGGTTCGAAATTCCTGAAGCATATTAAAAATTATGGAAGTTTCACCCAATATGATAAATTATGCAGCGAACTGAATAAGATTTATCCATATTAAGTTAAGGAAGAATATAAATTGAATTTATCATCCCATGGTTTGTATGAATCATTGTATTCATAATATTATTAAGGTGTTTTTAAAAACATCTAAACTCTTGAAGAGTTCTAAAATCAATGAATTATTTGATCATGAAATTACATGGAATGTCCTTGTATTTTGAATTAATCATCCTGAAGATGAAATATTAAATTTTGGAATGGTTTTACCCTTAATGAATAATTAAATCTCTTGCTTCCAAGAGTGATAGATTTTATACATAAGGGGTTGATGAAGAACATACCTATCCGAGAAGGATTAAATATAAATGCACATTTTATTAATCCCTGAAGGATATAAATTTACATGTGCATATGTACCTTGCAAATGACAATAAATCATATTATGATGCAATTTAATGTTTTTACCATTCATTGAAATCTAAAGGGTATAAGTTATTATTATTCCAAAATTCAGAAATGAATGTTTTGGTTATGAATTGATCACGGACATTCTATGAGTTAAATATAGTAATGATCACTATGAATAAGAGATATAACTGTTGTACTATTTTTCCCTTGGTCAAGTTTTTCCCACTGGGTTTTCTTGATAAGGTTTTTAACGAGGCAACACTCTGGGGACTTGATGTCATTGTACTCTTTTTCCCTAATCAAGTGTTTTCCCCTGAGGGGTTTTTCCTTGATGAGGTTTTTAATGAGGCAATAATACATCATAAACAGATATCCAATGAAATGTTATAAATTATTATGGATATCTATAATTAATGGAAATTATTGGTCTTCCCCATGAGTCATAATTTTCAATGAGACCATTCATTATTACCCATGGTCTTCCTCCCATGTCCTGAAGACATAATTAAATAATAATATTAATTGATGTCCTGAAGACACAACTAAATGATATAATAAGGGGGAGTTGGGAACACTGCACTCTTTTTCCCTTCATCAGGTTTTTTCCCACTGGGTTTTCCTGATAAGGTTTTTAATGAGGCAGCATGACATGGAATTATTTTATTTTGGCTTCACTTATTTTTCCCATAGGGTTTTTTAAGTGAATATTAAATAAAATTCCATGAAATTATGACATACAAGGGGGAGTGTTATGAAATGTTATTAATGGATGTCATAATTATGAAAATAATGATGTCTCCTCAATTCCCAATTAATTCCCCTCTTAATGGCCAACCTTTCATATCCTCACCATTGGATCAGATCTCATGTACTCTATAAATACAGTGATATGTTAATGAAATGAGATGGACTTTTGGATCTACAGTGTGTTCTCTACTTCTTGTTTTTCTTTTTTATTTGTATTTCCATTTGTTATTATCATCGTCATATGAAAATACGACATCTTCTTTCTCAATGATGCACTTCGCCTACGATCGATCTTATATTTCCAGTTTCGAAATTCTTCGCGGTTTCAATCAGCGTTCGATCAATTTCACAACATGGATCTATTTATTTGGATTATAAATTACTTATTTTTTTAAGAAATTTTATTAATATTTATTTTAAAAATAATATATATTTTATAACAAATTTTATTGATTTAAATATTCTCAATTATGAATATTTTCATAATTTCATTTATTTTGTATATTTAAGTTATATTTTGTTTAATTATTATTGAATTAAGGTTTAAATAAAAATTATAATAATATATAATTCTCTTATTAAAACTCGGGGCTTACATTCTATCCCCCTTAAAATAATTGCATCCATGCATTTCTATCACCACACTTATAGAAATTCTGAATTTCACTATTCAGAATTTGGAAAACTAGGAGTATAAGATCCTCCCTTAAAGTAAAATCGTGTAAAATTCATGCAATCCCTCTAAAGGTTTAAAAGGTATATCTATATACTAACCTCAAAAGTTATCTATACCTCAGCTCTGATACCAACTTTGACGACCCAGAAAACTAAACCCATTTTTTATATAAATAATTCATTTATTTATTTAACACAACCCGAGATCACAAAGGTATATAGTTTTAGAGAGTCCAGATACATTGGATAATTCCCATTACACAACCTATAAAGGAAAATACCAAAATAATGTTTTATAAGGGTTGAACACTTTAGCAGGTCCTCGACCGCTATCTCGCTTCTACGTGCCCTTATGCCCTATGAAAATAGGTTTTGAAAACATAATCTGAGCAATAAGAAGCTCAATAAGGGGTTTTTAAAACAAAATTAAACCAAATAGAGTATTGAAATTCATTAAAAATATTAAAACATGTTATAAAGTTCATTAATGAAATATTAAGAAGACATGAGTAATATTTTAAATATTCATTTTAGTTAAAAAGAACTTAAATTTATAAACATGATATTTGGAAAACCCACTTCATTCATTCATAAAATAATATTAATTTCACTTGAAAAGCTCATAAGAATTCATAATTAATTTTCAAAGGCACCTTGGATCATGACATGGATTCTTAGTTCATTCTAGATACATAGTGAACATAGTCCCATGGTGGATTAGGTTCACTCCCTAATCCTATAATGTGCATAGGATAAACCTCCTGCACACCCTAATGTGCTTTGGATAAACCTCATGCGCACCATACATGAGATTTATTGAGATTAAAACATTACCCAATGCATTGGATCACTATCAGGGAACACCCTTCATATGATTGGACAAAATTCCCATAAGGGTTTGGGTTCACTCCCCATACCATGCCTTCATAACTTCCAATTGGGATGCTTTGGAATTGAAAACATTATAACTTATATTTATTTTCTATTCTGAGAACCATGAAATTTATTTTTAAACCATGAGTCTTGAAATCCATTTCATAAAAAGAAATTTCTTGATCATACGTGTTTCATGATAAAAGTTGTTTCTAATTAAAAAGATATAATTATACTTTCATGTACATGTATGTAATAGTTTTACATAAAACATACACATATATTCATTTATTTACTTAGATAAAACATGATTTCATACTCATTCATATATATGTCAATTAAAAATAATAACACTTTTACATAAAATGAAGTACAAACATATATTCATATATTTACATATATAAACTTCAAAAGTAATACACACACACACACATATACATGTATTAAATAAATATGTTTCAGATGAAATGATATATATATATATATATATTATACATCTACTTTTTTTTTGAAATAAAAACATTAATTTTAAAGTTCGATAACCTCACTTTCACTCATAGGGGCCTCATTAAAATTAAAGTAACATTAAATTAAATTTTATTAGAGAGAGATCCATGGGAAGATGTGATTTTAAACATTCCATGATATATATTAATATATATATATATATGTGTAAATTTAAAACATTATTATAAAAACAATACTTTTGAAAATCTAATAACATCACTCATATTTATGGAAGTCGAAGTGAATTTCTTTAATTATTAAAGATAATTTTAAGAAAAATAAGTCTCACAAACCAAAACAATTTAAATATTTAATACATAACATGAAACATTAAGTTAGAATAGAAGAAGGTTCATATTCCTATCTTAAAAACAATCAAAATAATATTATAAGCACACAAGTGATAGATTCAAATAAATTTGAATAAAAAGATATCAAATTTATATATATAGTTCAAAAATATTAAGCATATATTTAAAAAAAATTTCTTTCCTTTATAATGACATAGTAAAAATTATTTAAACATTTTTTAACTAAACATTAGTAATTGAATTAAAAAAAATTGGCATAAAATATATAAATAAAGAAACATAAATTACTTGAACTATTTGAGAATATTTTTCACAAAATAAACACTTCATTTCACATAAATAGATTTGAAATAAATCAAATTCATAGGAAAACGTTTGGAAGAGGTGAATGCATTAAAAATTCATGTTTTTTTACTATAAAAAATGATCTGAACAATAAAGTAATATAACAAAGTGATTAAAACCAATTGGCATAAAATATATGAATTACATAAAACACCTGAACATATTTCACAAAATAAAATCTCTAACCATACAGATGTCACGACCCGTCCCCTGGGGCCCATGCCATGACTACCCCAAGCCCGCCTTCCATAGGCTAGAGGCTGGTCACTAGCACCGGAAAAGATAAACCTGAAAAGGGAATACATTTCCTTTAAACCTATACACACAAAGATAAGCCACACTGCACATAGACAAGACACAATAGAAAAATGAAAAGTACAACCAACACAAAAAACCACCACTTAGAGTAAAAGTAAGTATTGAAGGTAAAGGGAAAATTATACAAGCCCAAACTAAAAGAGCAGTACAACAAAAAGGAAAAACAAGCTCCGGATATCATCTACCAAGAATCCTACCTGAAGGGTAGGTGTATCTCATCACAACGGCTCACCACGTCAATCGGTCACCTCTGTGTACCGTCTATCCCTGGCTCTCCAACGTCTCAGTCAAGCTGTCTGTCATCTTCATAAGTCACAACAAGGTGTGGGTGAAGCCCATGCAGGAGTGAATATAACAATACTCAGTAGGGACCTATAGACCCTCGTGGGTCTCTCAGAATTCCACAAATAAAAATCACAAAGCATGATCTCAATCACAGGACACAAGGTAAAAGATGCATCTCACATCAGGTATACAACTTAAGGTACACAAATAAAGATGATTAGTCATAAATCTAGACCATATTATTCCGTCGAGTGGATTTTGCTGCCAGATCGCAAAAGGTCGCTAGACACTGACCAACAGAGGATCTCTAGGTGATGACCCACAGAGGATCGCTAGGTACTGACCCACATAGGATATCTAGTTGCTGACCTATATAGGATCACTAGGTGCTGACCCACTCAGAGGATCGTTGGGTGCTGACCCACTCAGAGGATCGCTGGGTGCTGACCCACTCAGAGGATCATTAGGTGTTGACCCATAGAAGATCACTAGGTGTTGACCCATAAAGGATCGCTAGGTGCTGAACCACTGAGGATTTCTATTATTTCTTCACGTCACAACCATCCACTGGATTCCCGCACTAAGCATGCTTGATTTATAGAGGATATTATTTAGAATATATCATCCATATTTCAATGTCCACTAAGTCCCACTTAGAAGTAACCCAAAGGACCATCTTTTCGTAAGGGTTCCAACGCGAGAGATGGAACGTCAATCAGACGCCCGATCTGTAAGTTAAAGGCATTTGAGTGCTGAGGGCCCGGTTGGATTTGAGTCTGATACAATCTAGAAATACTCAAACATTCTCCAAAACTAAAGTGGAGTATTGCAAAAGGACCTCTTCTTCCTAAGGGTTCCAGTTCCATAGACGGTTTATCAAACAGACGTCCGGTTTAGAAGATATGACCCTTTAAGCAAAACTGGATTGAAATGGGTCCAGGTCCGGTCGGACTGACCTAATCCGACCCAGTCCAGGTTGACCCAGGTTCGACCCGACCTGGCCTGAACCAGCTGGACCCGGTCTAGTCCGCCGACTGGGCACGTCCTGCCAGCTGGGCGCGGACCCAACTCCTTATCGAACGAACAAATTTTTTTCGGCCTTTAACCGATGGTGTCAGGATGGCACTGCCCCTTCAACTGACTGGTCCTATGGACTAGTCTAGGGCCGAACCCGTGGTCTGAGTTCACCTCCACCGTGGCTGGAGACATGAAATCCCATCCACAATGCGCCACCTATCTTCAACATGGCCGACGTCGGTCGACCACCCCTATCCGTCGCGATGCTTGTGGGTGATGCCACCTCCCCGCCACCGACAGTCGTCGGCTCCGCCATGCTGGTGGTTCTGCGCTGACGGTGCTTCCACGGTCCATTAGTGATGCTTCAGTGGTCTTATTCTCTTTCTGTTTGCACCTACGGGCCTCTCGGAATGCTACCTTCACCGAGTGGCCCTTATTTCTGTGTTGCCGACAAGTTCACCATTCACCTACGAAGAACGCATAAAGAACAAGTTCGACAGAGGGTCTGAGTCTTGTTCAGATTGACTCGCACCCTCCTCTTTAGCATTATAACAAGTGGGTGAAACAATAATCATCATAAAATTTAATAAAACCCCCAAAAATGAATTCACGCGACAACCTCCCACAAAAACTAATGAGACTCGGATCAACCCATTAGTTGGTTGATCCACGTTCTTTGTATCAATCAAGAATGGAGAGGGAAAACCATTTAAATGCATAAAAAAATTTAAACCCCTACCTTGAACTCATTGGAAGATGATGCATATGAGGAAGAAGGGTCTGCATTCGAAGGTGTTCATCGGCATTCGTTCATTCCTTGTTCTTCATTAGATCAGGTTTCCATCGGCGTTTTGTCAAAGCTTCCTCACGTCGATCCCCAAAACCCATTCCATAGGTTTGTTTAAATAGAAAAAAAGGAACTACCCACTTTTTTTTATTAATGTAGTTCATTAATGAACTACAATTAATGTTCCATTAATTCAACAAACATCGTGGTTACACAACCCATGGGTCATGTCATTAAATGACTCCCATTCAAGCCCGACATTACACCATGGTTCCACCATCTTCCGCTCAATGGTGAGAAGAGAATAAAATAACCCATGGAGTTTTTTTGTAATGTCCAAAAATTAACTTTTTCACCCAATCCTTTCTGGTCGAAGTTAAGATTTTCCTAAGCAAATCCTGGCACTGCTAATTCAACGGTGCCTTTAGATTTTTAATCCGAGCACCGATTCAAAAGATAGAAATCACCACTTTCACATTTGATGAATGCACCTTAAAAAAGGGCAAAATTATTAAAAATCACCCTCAACCCATGTTGGTCAAGGTTAGGCTCCACCTAAGGGGAACACGCCCTCATGAGCTCAACGATACTCTCATATTTCCAATCCGAGTTACTGTTTAAGAGTTGTAAGGATTTTACAATAAAATAATTGTTAATTTTATTTTATTTACAACCAAAAACTAAATTTCACCATTGGACCACACCTTCCAATGTTATGATCTACCTAAAGAAAAATAACCCTCATGAGTTCAGCGGTGGTCTCAAATTTTTAATCTGATTCACTGTTCGTGAGTTATAATCATTTGAAATATAAAATAATTTTATTTAATAATTTTATTTATGGTTATGCCATTTTTGGGTTTTCTGACTGGAGACCTGCACCGACAAAACATAACTCAAGCCTAGGGTAAAATCACTATCCTGAATGAAACGGTGCCCTCATATTTTTGATTCGGGCACCTCTTTAAGAGTTATTCCACTTTTTCCAAAAAAATACTCACATGTGCTATTTAAAGCTTAACATTTTTCAATGGATCATTCTGAGAACTCTGGGCCTCAGAATCACATGCAGTAAATTTCCAAAGTCTTGTAATAATTAAATATAATTAAAATAATTATACGGAATTTTCGGGTCTTTACATTCTCCCCACCTTAGGGCTTTATGTTCCCGAAATCCAAAACAATGGAAAATAAAAAAAGTGGGGTACTGAGCATGAATCTGAGCCTGACGCTCCCATGTACTCTACTGGACATCCCCAAGATGCCACCGAACTCACACCAGAGGAATAAACCATCCACGAAGGACTTTCTGATCCTCAATCTCTACTTGGAACTCCGCAAAAGTTTCCCCATCTTTAATGTCCAGCTCTCCCCAATCGATGATGTGAGATGGCCCATGCACATATCTCCTCAGCTGCGACACATAGAAAACATTATGCACTCGGTGAATCTGTGGGTGAAGAGTTAGGAATTAATTAACCTTGCCAACTTTGCTAAGAATCTGGAAAGGTATGATGATCCTCGAAGATAGCTTGTCACTCCAGCCAAATATCTGCAATCCCTATCAGGGTGAGACCCAAAGGAAAATATGGTATCCCTCCTCGAACTCCAAGGGTCTTCATCTCCTATCAGTATAAGAATTTTGTCTACTCTGTGCAGTCCTCATCCTATCTTGGATGATCCAAACCTTCTCAGTGGTAGCCTGTACCAACTATAAACCCATGAGTGCTGACTCCCCAAGGTCTGTCCAGCATAGAGGTGATCTACATGGCCACTCACACAAGGCCTAAAATTTTGGCAAGACAATGGTGGAGTGATAGATATTTCTTTACGAAAACTCTACTAGTGGTAGGTGGTCCTTCAAACAGTGACCTAAATCTAGGACATAAGCATGAATCATGTCCTTCAAGGTCTATATAGTCCGCTCCGTCTGATCATCTATCTGGGAGTAAAAATGTGCTCAAGCATGCTAGAACCTAATGTTCATATATCAGTTGTTGACAAGTGTGGTATCGTGAAATGAACTCTGCCACTGTTTTCTTCATCCCTGGAAACCATTACTGACATCATAGATCCTAGTACATCTTATCCACACCAGGATTTACCGCAAAAGGAAATTTATGGAATTCCCTTAACACCTCATCTCGTAACATCATGGGTACCAAGGTGTGTCCTATGAAAAGGGTGATGTGCTCCCCACCTATTGAAAATTTATTAGGATCTTTTCTTGAGGATATCTGAGCAAGTCAGGCCTCACAGTCAACATTCACATGATGTTCCTCCCTAACTCACTGAAGGAGTGGGGGAGTGATAGTCATATACTAGAGGTAAGCTACTCCATTATCATCCATGAAGGATATCAGTATCACGACTAGCTATTTTGTCACCTTACTCAACAGTTGTAAACCAGACCTCCTACCGAGCTCATTTTCCACCACACCCCCCTTCCCATGAGTATATACTACCTCAATGTTATAGCCCTTGAGGAACTCTGACCATCGCCGCGGTCTCAACTACTGAAAATCCCACGATAACCTTTCCATCTATGTGAAAGGCCACCCCCTTTAACTGATTGATGTTCCCATAGATCCTTTGGTAATTAGTACTCACTCTCGACTTCCACTTGGTTAAGGTTTCGGTAGTCCACACATAACCTCGAACACTGGGTCTTACTATGCTCTTTCTCTTCAAGTCCCCCACTTACACCCCCTTCTTGTGAAGATCTACGAAAGCCCTCCAATATGTTGATGCTGATATCAGTGCCATATCAGGGTGTAGAAAGATACCGAATTCCCTCCCCCTATGAGGAGTTAATCCTGGAATCATCTTTTGAAAGGATTTTCCCACACTCCGCCACTATTGTTAGGAACTGAAAACTCAAAACATCTGCTGCCATGAGAGTAAGGCTGACCGAATAGAGAATGATCGGCCGCACTCTCCTATGCATGAGTTTATCCCATGCTGCATGGGTTTCCTTTTTCACCGACCAAGGAAAACCCCATTCCAATATTGAGGAAAAACCACATACTTTTTCCTAAAACTATCAATCTGAGCCTGATTTGTGGATGACCAGTCCATACCCAAACTAACATCTTAAGGACTCGACACTTCCACCAAGAGGTTTCAACCATAAATCTCACCTCAAGGGTCAGATCACACCATCAGAATAAGTGTGATTATTGAGTCTCCTCCCATAGGTATCTCTAGATGTAAGGGTCAAGTAAATGGTTTAACTGGAAACTCTAGGTCTTGAAAAAGATTCATGACAAGAAGGAATGATTATTACATATGTATATTAATACAAAAGCTATTAGTATACATAGTCCATACCTCAAATCATTCATGGAGCCCTTGGGATAAACTCCTTGACCGCATGTAGCTACTCACTTCTCCTTTCCTCCAGCTCCCTGAGCCTGGTGGGGACCACATTGTGTGGTGGTTGTAACATGTCGAAATGTATACCACCTCCTACTACTCTACTAGCTCCTCTTCCACATCTTCTTCCCTATAGATTCATTTTTCCCTATTAATTCCTCTTCCCAAAACATTTTACACATCCGAGTCTCTGTGACTGATTTCAGTTTCCTACTTTCCCACTACTGACACTCATTGGCTGTATCTGCTCAGCCAAAGAATTGTCTACCAAAAAGGTTCTCTCTAGCACTTTAACATAAGTAGAAATGCACAGAGGAATAGTGTTATCTTGGATGTCCCTAAACACATCTAACTAGGAGGTCCGAGCACTAAATCATTTTTTGTATCGTATTCATCGAGTACTTGGAATGGTTGATATGCCTCGATGATTACTCAACTACCGACATGTCGTCCCACCGAAGCTATAAAAGCTCTTGGAACATATACCCCTTAAATTTTTAGGGAAAGGGACCCCTTTTCTGAGAAAGGTTCTCAAGCTCTATCCATAGAAAAGTCACCTCATTATAAGATAGGGGTAATCTAAAACCTACCATATCCCTACTAAGAAACATAGAATGCTCACTACTGGGATCACTATCTGATCTAATGGTTCCCTGGCTAGATGGAAACCCAGTCACCACCTCAGGTCAGTCCTTATCCACCTGTGAGTCAAGCACGCCTTGGAACCTGGGGGGTATCTCTCACTAAAACTTGCATAAGGAACTGAGCCTACATGTGTCCTCTACAGGTATCACTAGTTGTAACTGCTGACCAACGGGCATTGGTATCACTGGGACACTACCCAAAGGTACCATCTCGGGCAACATTCCTTGTATTGAAGCCTCATCACTCTATGGACCATCCTCATGGTCATGCATTGGAATCATGGATGGATGTCTGTGTGGAGGCATCTTGAAAGATAATCAAGATGAAACAAGGTCATTAAGTTATACCTGGTGAGATGACTCAAAAGATATCAATAGAAAAAAACATTTTCATAACACATGGAACTAGTGTTTTCATGTACCGAGTCAGAAAATAGAATTTAGGGTCTTGGTGTATGGATACGTTGGCTGCCGAACCAACATTGGACTCCATCGACTGTAATATGAACTCAAGACACTTAACATTATTGATCCATTGAAAACACAGACTCTTAGTTCTTTTGGTAGAACTGACTGCCCTTTGATACCACTTTGTCATGACCCGTCCCTCAGGGCCTGTGCCGTGACTAACCCAATCCCACCTTCCATAGGCCAGGGGCTGGTGACTAGCATCAGAAAAGCTAAACCCGAAAAGGGAAGGCATTGACTTTAAACATGTACATACAGAGATAGGTCACACTTCACACAAAGAAGACACATCAGAAAAGGAAAAGTACAACCACCACTAAAAACCACCACTGAGAGTAAAAGTAAGTACTGAAGGTAAAGGGGCCAATATACAAGCCCAAACTGAAAGATTAGTACAAAAAATAGAAAAACCATATCTAAAGATCATCTTAAAAGAATCCTAACTGAAGGGTAGGTATAGGTCGTCACTGCGGCTCACCACATCAATCAGTCACCTCCATGTACTGTTTGGCTCAGGCTCTCCAAATTCTCATTCAAGTCGTCCGTCATCTGCCCAAGACACAACAAGGTGAGGGCGAAGCCCATGTAGGGGTGAGTGTAACAATACTCAGTAGGGACCCTGAGACCCTATGGGTCTCTCATAATTCCATAAGGAAAAATCAAAAATCATGATCTCAATCACAGGACACAAGGTAAAAGATGTATCTCACACCAGGTATACAACTTAAGGTGCATGAATAAATATGATTAGTCATAAAGCTAGATCATCTTATTCTGTCGAGTTGATTTTGTTTCCAAAATGAAAAAGGTCACTAGGTGCTAACCCAAAGAGGATCTCTAGGTTCTGACCCATAGAGGATCGCTAGGTGCTGACCCAAAGAGGATCATTAGGTGCTGACCCATACAAGATCTCTAGGTTCTGACCCACTTAGAGGATAATTGGGTGCTGAACCACCCCAAGGATCACTGGGTGCTGACCCACTCAGAGGATCATTGGTTGTTGACCCACTAAAAGGATCATTCAGTACTGACCTAAATAGGATCGCTAGGTGTTGACCCATAGAAGATCGCTAGGTACTGACCCAAAGAGGATCAATATTCTTCCTTCACATCACAGCTAGCCACTTGATTCCCGCACTAAGCATGCTTGATTTTCAGAGGATCCACTCCACAATACATTTTACTTATTTCAAACACCAATAAGTCCCACTTATAAGTATCCCAAAGTACCGTCTTATCGTAAGGGTTTCAATGTGATAGATGGTGCATCAATCGGACGCCCGATCTGTAAGTTATAGGTGTTTTATACTGAGGGCTCGGTTGGATTCAAGTCCAATACAACCTAGCCAAACTCCAACTTTCTCCAAAACTCACGTGGAGTATTTCAAAAAGGTTTCCTCACCCTAAGGATTCCATAACCACAGACGATTTGTCAAACATACATCCGGTTTATAAGATATGACCCTTTAAACAAAACTGGATTGAAATGGGTCTGGGTTCGGTCTGATTTGGTAGGGCCGACCCGACTCGACCCGGTCTGGATCGACCTGGGTCTGACTCGACCTGAGTTCGACCTAGCCTAGCCCAAACTGGCTCATCCTAATCCGGATAGGGTAGGCCCAAACTGACTGGAACCTGTCTCGTCTGCCAGCTGGGCGTGGCCCGCCAACTGGGCGTGGACCCAACTCCCCACCGAATGGACAATGTCCATTCGATCTTCAACCAGCGGCACCAAGATGGCGCCTCCCCTTCAGCTGACCGGTCCCGTGGTCTAGTATAAGGTGGGAACCATGGTCTGGGTCCACCTCTACCGTGGCCAGAGCCGCGACATCTCCTCCATGGCCGGAGCTGCGCCTTCTCCTCTACGACCAGAGCCGCGACATCTCCTCTATGCCGCACCGCCTTCCTTCAATGTGGTTAACATCAGTCGGCCACCTCTGTCCATAATGGTGCCTGTGGGAACTATTGCCTCCTCACGGTCAGTGAGAGATGACCGCCACCTCCGCCGGTCTCTATTGCCGCCGCGCCGTTGGTGCCGCACCGGTGGAGCTTCTGCGGGCCACCGGTGAAGCTCCAATGGTCTGATTCTCTTTCTATCTGCGCCGACAGGCCTCTCAGGATTCTACCTTCACAACGTGACCCTTGGTTCCACGTTTCCAAAATGTTAAACATTCTCCCCTAAAGAACGCATCAAAAACAAGTTTGGCAAAGGGTCAGGGCCTTGTTCAGATTGGCCCTCTCCCTCTGCGTTAGCGTTATAACACGTGGGGGAAATAATAATCATCATAATATTTAATAAAAAAACCAAAAAATAATTCATTCAACAACATCCCACAAAAGTGAATGAGTTGAGGATCAACTCATTAGTTGGTTGATCTGCGTTCTTCATACTAATCAATAATAGAGAGGGAAAAATCATTTAAACGCATAAACAAATTTAAACCCCCTACCTTAAACTTGTTGGAATACGCTGTAGATGAGGAAGAAGGGTCCGTGTTCGAAGGTGTTCATCGTTGGTCATTCATTCCTCATTCTTTGTTGGAGTAGGTTTCCACTGGAATTTCATTAGAGATTCCTCACATCGATCCCCAAAACCCATGCCATTGGTATGTTTATATAGAAGAAAAGGAACCACCCACATTGCGTTTTATTAATGTGGTTCATTAATGAACCACAATTAATGTTACATTAATTCAACGACCACTGTGTTTATGCAACCCAAGGGTTGTGTCATTAAATGAATCCCATTCAAGCTTGATGTTAAAGTACGGTCTCACCATCCTCCGCTCAATGGTGAGATGAGAATAAAATAACCCATGGAGTTTTTTTTGTAAAGTATAAAATTTAACTTTTTCATCCGACCCTTGCCGATCAAAGTTAATCTTCTCCTAAGAGAATCATGGAACATTGAATTCAACGGTGACCTCATATTTTTAATTTGAGCACCAGTTCAAAATATAGAAACCACTGCTTACACGTTTATTGAACGTACCTTAAAAAAAGTTCAAAAATTATTTACAGTCACTCCTAACCCGTGCTGGTCAAGGTTAGGCTCTTCCTAAGAGGAACACGCCATCATGATCTCAACAATACTCTTAGATTTTCGATTCGAGTTACCATTTATGAGTTATAAGGAATTGACAATAAAATAATTGTTACTTAATTATTTTATTTACGGTCAAAAACTAACTTCCACTATTAGCCCGCGCTGGTCAATGTTAGGATCTACACTAGGAAAGCACACCCTCAAGAGTTTAGCAGTGGTCTCAGATTTTTAATTTGAGTCACCGTTCGTGAGTTATAAGCATTTAAAAAATAAAATAATTTTATTTATGGTTATATCATTTTTGGGTTTTTTCACAGGAGGCTTGTTCCAACTAAACTTAAGTCGTTCCTAGGGTAAACCCACCATCTTGAACACAATGGTGCCCTTGGATTTCTGATATGGGCACCCGTTTAAGTGTTATTTGAATTTTTCAGGAAAATTGCTCACACACGCTATTTTAAGCATAACATTTTTCGATGGATCATTCCAAGTATTCTAGGCCTTTGAATAACGTGCCCTCAATTTTTTTCAGTCTCTTAATAATTACATATAATTAAAAAAATTATATAGAATTTTTGGGTCTTTATATTAGATGATTCCACTTCTTTTCAATAGAGAAAGGAATTGCATAACAAGGAGGGTTAAATGCTACAGATAAATTTTGGAAAAAATAGAAAATACAAGAACTATTTTAAAAATATAGAATCCCATTACCATGCATATGAATCCACTACATTACAATAGGTAAAATAATTGAATTTAAAGGAGTATAAATTAACACTACTAATCAATTGGGAACAATTTTAAAAATAACAAGAATAAACGGATTGCTGAAACATTTTTTGCAAAATAGAATTCCCCTTACTATTTAAAAAACCAGGGCAGTCCACTTATGCTAAGATGAAATGCATGGCTGATTGTCACCTATCCACCAGTCAAGGTTCCGGTGCTTTGCTAATGTGTATAGCAACACTCGGGTCAAATCCTCAGCAATGATACTTTGTAATAGTCATTTGTTTTTAGTTGATTGTATTTTGATTAGGGGGGTTTGTTTGAAGAGATTAATTGAAATTAATTATAAATTATGATTTATTTAATAAATTGATAATTATTGGGGTGATTTCATAATTAGGTAGTTAAGCTTGTTATATCCTTGAGCTTTGCTTTATATTGCATTTAAATTAACACCCATGTCACAAGTTGATGTTGATTTGAATTCCCAAGTGTTAAGGATTTAATCCAAGCCTTAACTTAACTTAGGTTTCTAATATTGATAATATCTTGTTTATGGTAGTGTATTTATGGTTCCAATAATCCATGAAAACCACGCATTAAACAAAACAAGTCATTAATCCATGACATGCTAAGTCCAACATACACAATGTTAATTCAACGAATACTCATTGAGAAAAAGTTCTCAATCGCTTAACATACCTAAATTAAAAATCACCCCAATGAGAGATTTACTCATCCATTAAGATGGTTATTAATCTGGTAATATATGTTTATGGTGATGAATTATGAAGAGAAGAAAAATAAAGGGACAAGATAAGAGTAGTGCGCCAAACACACACACAAACGATGAAGAAATTGTTAAATATAGAATTTAGATTGAATGAGGAAGAAAAATAAGAGAATGTATTTTAACTTGATTTAGGCTATTTTAAGAAAATTAATATTAAACTGCAGAAGGTGGGTGAGATTAAGATATATTGAAGAAGAAATATTCATTAAAACAGAATTACAAAACAAACACTTACAAGATTTCAAATGAAGAACAACACAAAAGTGAAAGGAAAAAAAGAGAGGAGAAAGGGTATATCAAGTGAAAACATGAGTATGGAAGGTCCTACCAAGCCTTTTTCAAGGATTTGGTCATTCAAATATGTGCTTCTCTCTTCTGAAATTCCAAACCCTTTGAAGGAGAGGAGGGGGATGCATTTATAGCCCAAGGAAGTGGACTGTTTTCATTCACAATCTATCCCTCCACTTGAATCGCCAAGTTGGCTATTCATACATCCCCATATCGAGATATATCCTTCTTAAAAATTGTATATAATAAAGTTTTCTGACCTATCTAAAAATTTGGAGTCATTTGGACCTATGGAGCCAAAGTTATGTCCGGTTGATTAAACAATTTTAATCTATCCATTTCAATCCAGTCTTTTTTAATGTCCAAAATGTGAAATGGTTTTTGAATAGTAATATGAATTCAAAGACGAATGGTTTATTAAACAAAGTAGGCCTAAAATATCTCCTATTTCAAACTACAAAATATCAGCTTTATTGGATTCTTACATAATTAGATATGTCATGAATACTGTACTGATTTGATTTCTTGGCCAGAATGGTGGGATGGACTTCAAAGCATACGTTGGGCCCCTTGTGTTTGGATTTGGACCTTGAAATTTTTATCCAAGACTCTTTACATTTTGCCCGAAATTTTGAGGAGAATGAAGGAATTTAACTTTTATATTGATCCCAGTAATTCAATCTTCATGGATGGTCCAGTTTCTTCACATATTCTGTAGGCCCTCTTGTGTGGTCCATATGAGCCTTCAAATGGAATAATTAGCCCATGATCCCTTCTAATTAAATGTTGTATATTGAATTAGGAATCCTAAAAAATAATAAACACACAATTTGGATCAGTAGGTAGAGAGTTATAAATAAAATAGTAAACTGACTCAATTGGACTACTTCTAAAAATGCTAAAAAATTATACTTAGTATTAAAATATTAATATTTCACACACATTATGCACATTTAATATAAAATAAGTAAAGGGAGTATATAATAAGTCATGAAAATATTAATAACATCAACTCCCCACACTTAGTTTTGTGCATGTCCTCATGTGCAACAAATATAAAAACATGACAAAATTATTTTCACTCACCAACAAATATTAAAATTTTGTTTTTTTCAATCAGGGGAGGTTTAGACTATTTCACTCATCCATTTTGAATTCCACCACAAGTTGTTACAGAAAAAATGTTCCAAAACTAATTCATTTTTTCATGATCAAATTTAGAAATGGAAGACACTCAAAACTCACACCTCTCAAGATGATAAAATTCATTTGTGGAGGTTCACTATTTCACCAACCAAAAGTAAAAATCTTAGAGTTTGAAAGAGATCTCACCTTCCAATTATTATCCAAAGTGTAAAAGAATCAAGAGGTATTTTTAAGGGGTTTCTCTGTGGATATGGGACGGTAGGAATATAATGTCTAAGAGAGAGAATAAGAGGGTTAAAACACCAATATGGAAAAAGAAATGCACATTTGTTTTGAAATAAAACATGGAAGGAAATGAAAACCCATATTTACAAGGGAATTATTGTGTGAAGAAAGACATAATAGAGAAAGAAAATATGAAGGTAATGAGAAGATGAAATATTTACAAAACACAGAACTTCTCCCAATAAAAATATAATGCAAGTGTTCTTTTTTTTCTTTTTTTTTGAAAGTTGACCTTGAAACAGATCTCAAACTCATATCCCAACTCTTGTTTGATCTTCTCATGACACTAATTGTAATAGTTATAAAAAGATCAAAGGTTGAGGAAGAGTGATTTTTGACCTACCCAAAACACAACCCATTTTTTCAATTTTTTTTGATTTTTTTTTTCAATTTCATCATTTTTGATTTTTTTGAACACATGTTAATAACATTTACAAAATTACATAAATGGAAGTACATTACATTCACCAAAACACACTGAATGACAACCTCTACCCCACAGTGAAATGGATGCTTTCCCTTAAGCATATGATAACTTGTTGAAAATCAATAGGGTACCCAAAAAATGAAATCCATTCCCCCCACACTTATATTTCAAAAAATTATGCAATGAAAATACATGTTGATATTGGGTGGGAAAAGGTATTGGTCTTGTAATGTGGCTATCAAAGAAAAGAATTTTATAGGCTCGAATGGGATTTCAAAAGGAGGATTAATGTATGGTTAATGGGAGGCTATTTGGATATTATAATTCTCATGGGGTTCAGAAAATGCCTCAATCATATTAATGCACACTAAAGTAATAAATTAAGCTTGAAGGTCCACAAACTCAAGACTCATAAATGGGGGTGAAAACACACATTTTGAAAAGATGGCCATAGGTGGCCTTGGAATGAAAGCAAATGTTGTTCCTCACGGTTTGGGAAAAGCATTTTCCAAATAAAAAATTGAGAATTCAAATGCATTATTCTTGACACAAAATTCTTTATCCAAATATATGATGAAAACACAAAATATTTGAGATGAAACCATGTATTTTGACTCCCCAAAATGGTTGGACTAAATTTCCAAACTTGATGGTGAGTAATTACGACTCTTGATTTTTTTTGATTTTTTTAAGTGGTTGTTTTTTTAGTTTTTTTTTAGTTTTTTAGGTTTTTTTTTATAAAGATAAACCCACACAAAAGAGAAAGTGAAAAATTAAGGTTTTGATAAAGAAAGTGGTAAAAAAATGAAAGAGAGAGGAAGAAGAAGAAAGAGGTAGAGAGAGGAAGAGATAGTGAGAGAGTTAAAGGGAAAGAGGTGCCCCCTGGTTTGGATTTGGTGGGTTTCCATCTCCATCTAGTGGTGGGTCAACTGTAGAAGTTGGGGATCCGATGGAAGTTGAGGTGGTTCTTGGTATGTGTTTCCTTTCATGGTGATGATTTAACCGATTTCCATTAACCGTGAATGTCCTTTTGGAAGAGGGGTCTTGGACTTGCACTACACCAAATGGGTAAACATTAGTAATAACAAAATAACCTTCCCAATGAGAATTAAGCTTACCTGGGTGAAGCCAAAATCAAGAATTGAAGATCATTACCTTTTCAACTTCATGAAATACCCTTCTCAGGATGTGTTTATCATGGATTTCCTTGGACTTTTCTTTGTAGAGAATAGAATTCTCATAAGAATCAAGTCAAAGCTCCTCCAGTTCAGATAATTGCAACAATCTTCCTTCACCGGATTTTTTAAGATCAAAATTACAAGTTTTCACTACCCAAAATGACTTATGTTGGATTTGAACTGGAAAATGACATGCTTTACCAAAAACTATTCTAAAAGGAGACATCCCAATGGGTGTTTTATATGCAGTTCGATAAGCCCAAAGTGCTTCACCAAGTCTTTCTGGATAGTCTTTTTTGGTGGGTTTTACAATTCTCTCAAGAACTCTTTTCACTTCTCTATTAGAAAGTTCAACCATTCCATTTTTTTGGGGGTGATATGTAGTTGAAGTTTTATGTACAACCCCATTATTTTTCAAAAGAGATTCCATGGTTCTATTACAAAAATGGGTTCCTAAGTCATTGATCAAGGCACGAGGAGTTCCAAATCTATGGAAGATGTGTTCCTTTAGGAACTCACTAATAGTATGTGAATCATCCTTTCTAGTGGGTTTAGCCTTGACCCACCTAGAAACATAATAAACCACAAGAAGAATATATGAGAATACATTATAAGGGGGGAATGGTCCCATGAAATTGATTCCCCAAACATCGAAGATCTCGTATAAAATTAATGGCTTTTGGGGAATTTCATTTCTCTTGGAAATTGTGACAAACTTTTGGAAAGTGGGACATGATTGATAGAACTCATGTGAGTCCTTGAAGAGTGAAGTCTAGAATAATCCAGAGTCTAGGACCTTTCGGGAGGTCCTTTGTGGTCCAAAGTGGCCACCACCAGGAATTGAGTGACAAAATTCTAAGATAGAGGAATGTTCATCTTCATCAACACATCTTCAAATTACCATGTCAGCCCCAGTTTTCCAAAGTTTATTTTCTTCCCAAAAATTGTATTTTGAATCACTTTTCAACTTCATTTTTTGTTCTTTTAAAAATTTTTCAGGAAAAACACCAGAAACCAAGTAATTTACAATCGGGGCATACCATGGTATTTTTGGAGTGAGAGATTAAAGGTGCTTAGTGGGGAATTCCGGATCGATGATTTCAGAATGAGAAGAATTAGAAATTCTAATCAAGTGATCAGCCACAAGGTTTTCTTTTCCTGGTCTATCTTTGATTTCAATGTCAAACTCTTAGAGCATTAGGATCCATATTATTAGCCTCGGTCTGGAATCACTTTTCTTGAGTAAGAACTTTATAGCAGAATGGTCTGTGAAGATGATGATTTTGGCACCTAAGAGATAGGGTTGGAATTTATCTAAGGCAAAAAAACTGCTAAAAGTTCATTTTTAGTGACAGTGTAGTGAGATTGAGTTTCATCCAATGTTTTTAAGGCATAATAGATGACATGAGGAAGTTTTTCTCTTCTTTGACCAAGAACAGCCCCAAAAGCTCTATCAAAAGCATCACACATCAACTCAAAGGGTAAGGACCAATCTGGGGGTTGGATTATCAGGGCAGATGTAAGAGCAGTTTTGAGTTCAATGAAGGCTCTCTTGAAAACCTCATCTAAATGGAAAGTGAAATCATTTTGGAGCAACCGAGTGAGTGGGAGGGAAATTTTACTGAAGTTATGGATGAATCTCCTATAGAAACCGACATTACCGAGGAATGAACATATGTATTAAATAGAAGTGGGTTCAGGAAGTGATTGGATCACTTCAATTTTGGTAGGATCAAATTCAATACCATCTTTTGAAACTATGTGCCCTAGAACAATCCCATTTGCAACCATGAAGTGACATTTTTCAAAATTTAACACAATTTTACACTTGAAACACTTTTGGAGGACTAGAGAGAGTGAATTAAAACAAGATTCAAATGAGTCACCATAAATGGTGAATTCATCCATGAAGAATTCCATGCAGTGTTCAATGAATTCAGAAAAGATACTCATCAGACACCTCTGGAATGTTGCAGGAGCATTGAAAAGTCCAAAAGGAATTATTCTATATGCATATGTTCCAAAGGGGCATGTGAAAGTAGTCTTTTCTTGGTCCTGAGGTGTGATTCAGATTTGGAATTAGCCGGTGTATCCATCAAGAAAGCAATAGTGCGACTTTCCAGCTAATCGTTATAGCATTTGATCAAGGAATGGAAGAGGGTAGTGATCTTTTCTTGTTTCTTCATTCAATTTCCTATAGTCAATGCACACACACCATTTGTTCTTCACTCGAGTTGTGACTACCTCACCATGTGCATTTGTGACAACAGTTATCCCACCCTTCTTAGGTAAAACTTGAATTGGACTAACCCATTAATTATCAGAAATTGGGTAGATAATACCATCTTGAAGAAGCTTGGTGATCTCTTCCCTAACTACCTCAAGTATGAGTGGATTGAGTCTTCTTTGTGGTTGTCTAATTGGTTTGGATGATTCCTCAATATGGATGTGATGTATGCAAAGAGCAGGGTTGATTCCTGGTATGTCATATAGGGTCCAACCTAAGGCATTTTTGTTTTCCACTAACACCTGAACAAGTTTGGACTCCTCAATTTCAGTAAGTGAAGATGAGATAATGACATGATAAGAGTGATCATGGAAAAGGAATGCATATTTTAGGTGTTCAGGTAGAGGTTTTAGATCAGTCTCATATTTCATTTTTGGGTTAGAAAACTCATTAATGGAGGAAGGGACTTCAGTTGCTTCAGATTCATTCTCCTTAATAATTTCCAAGGTGGAGCAGTAGAGATTAGAGTTGATGTGAGATTCAAGAGAGTTTTCAAGTTCCATTAGATTAATGGAGTCTATGAATGAGAGGTCCACATCAACTTCACCATTTATGACTTGGTTAATCATGGTTTAGATTTTACAAGATCCTTTTTCATTATAACATGAAGAACATGGTGGATTGGGGTTCGATTGACTCTTAGAAGTGTCCTCATAAGACTGGATTGAGAATGCAGAGTGATCCTCAGATGGGTATCGCATGTCTTGGAAAATGTTGACCTTGACCAGTTGGTCACCTAATTCCATGGATAAGATTCATTAATGGACATCAATCTTGGTTCTCACAGTCATGAGGAATGGTCTTCCTAGAATTAGGGGAGATCAAGAAGAGTTCGTCTCACCTTCCATGTCAAGGACATAAAAATCAACAGGGAAGATAAGATCATTGACTCAGACAAGGACATCCTCAATTATTCCCTCAGGACTGGCTATGCTTTGATTGGCTAATTGAATGACAACACCCGTTGGATGTAAGGGACCGAGACCAAGGTTGGAGAATATGGATTTGGGCATGAAATTAATTGAGGATACTAGGTCTATGAGTGCATCATCAAAGTTGGAACTTCCAATTTGGAATAGAACCGTAAAGGTCCCTGGATCTTTGCACTTTATGGGAATAGACTGTTGGGTGGAAACATTTTCAAAGGTCCTAAGTTGCCTCTTGTGGGTGCACAATTCATTAAGAAACTTGGAATACTTAGGAATTTGTTTGATGGCATCTAAGAGAGTAATATTGACTTCAACATGTCTAAACATGTTGAGCATTTCAAGATCAGGTTCAAAGGACTTCTTTGGATTAGAAATAGCTTGTGGAAAAGGAATTGGATTCCTAAGTGGAATGGAAGGAGGTGATGGAATGGATTCAGATTCATTTTCAATTTTTGTTTTATTTTCATTTTCTAGGTCAACATTCACATGAGGGTTGGAAGACTTATCTTGAGGCATAGAAATTTGCTTTCCTGATCTAAGTGCAATTGTACTTACATTATCCTTAGGGTTGGGTAATGGTTGAGCTAGAAGTTGGGAAGAATTGGATGGTTTCTGCTGACTAAGGTGGGATGCAAGTTGACCAATTTGTGTTTCAATGTTCTTGAGACTAGAACGGGTGAAGGAGGAAAGATATTCTATAGTGCTTTCCCATGGTTTCTTGGAAGAAGAGGCTTGTCCCGAATTGTGTTTACCTTGATTTTAGTTCTTGGGAATGAAATTGTTTTGGTTTTGGAATTGGAAAGGCTCACCAGGATAATGGAATCCAGGAGGAGAATTGTTCCTTTGAGGTTGAGGAATAAAAGGATAAGGTTGTTGGAAGTTACCAACAACATTAACATATTGAAATTGGTTTGGGTTTTGAGGAGGTAATTGAGGGGGATGAGATATGGGATTACCATACCTAAGGCCTTGGTTATAGGAAGAAGAGAAGGGCTCAGAGTGAGGTTGGTTGAAGTTTCCAATGAACCGACCTGATTGTTGAGGGTTGGTGTTCCTCTGAGCATATGCTGCATTGAGATCCATTGGTCCAGATGAATCAGATTGATCCTCTTGAAGTTGTGGACATGTGTCAGTTGGATGATATGGAGAGTTGCAGATTCCACAGTTTTTGATAGGTCCAGGAAACATTGATTGCAGAGAAGATGCGGTTGGGGATTTGGATGCCACTGCTAGTTGTCGCACAAGACCTGTAAGTTCACTCATACTCTCGGTCATCTTGTTCGGCTCAATTGATTGATTATATTGAGATTGTTTGACTTGATCATGTGCTCGAGTATGGAATTGTTGTGTGTTTTCATCCATGTTACTTATGAGATCTCTTGTTGCTGTAGGAGTTTTATCAACAAGATCACCACCACTTGCAGCATCTATGAGAGTTCTCTCCATATACAATAACCCCTCATAGAAGTATTGGATCAAGAGTTGATTAGGGATTTGGTGATGTGGGTAGGTTGCAACAAGATTTTTGAACCTCTCCCAATAATCATGAAGTGATTCACTTGGGAACTGACGAATATCCCTTATTTCCTTTCGGATAGAAGTAGTACAAGAAGCAGGAAAGAATTTTTCAAAGAAAAGTCACTTCATGTCATTCCATGTGGTTATAGAACCAGGAGAGAGGTAGTAAATCCATGACTTAGAAGTGTCAACTTGGGAGAAAGGGAATTCTTGGAGTTTGATTTGTTCCTCAAAAACCCCTTGAGGCTTCATGGTAGAGCACACTACTTGAAACTCTTTAAGGTGGAGATGCGGATCCTCACCGACTAGTCTATGGAAATGTGTGAGAAGATGAATTAAATCTGATTTGAGTTCGAATTCAGCTTCTATGTTTGGATATTGAATACCAAGAGGTTGGTAATTCATATTAGGGGAATCAAGTTCTTTTAGTGTTTTCTCCCTAGGATTGACCATATCTAATTCAATTTGTTGGCCAAGGACTGATTCTTGAATGAGTTGATTATCTCTTATGTTCCTCCTAAGTTGGCGAAGTGTTCGCTCAATTTCAGGGTCAAACAAATACGATGTATTGTTTGGGAGGCTATGGGGAATTTAGAGAGATGTTGGAGGGAAAAGGAAGATAGGTTTTTCTTTGTATTTTTTTTAATTTATGATTGTTATGAGAAGACGGGTTTTTCTTTGTGTTTTTTTCAATTTTTTTTTAAATTTTGTTTTTTTTTAATTTTTTTACAATAACCAGAAACTAACGAATACTTAAAGAACCATCACCAAAAATGGATCCATTTGAAATGCATAGGCGATTGTCTCCTATCGACTGATCAAGGTTCCAGTGCTCTACTAATGTGTATAGCAGCACTCGGGTCGAATCCTCGGTGATGATACTTTGTAATAGTCGTTTGTTTTTAGTTGATTGTATTTTGATTAGGGGGTTTGTTGGAATAGCTTAATTGAAATGACTAATATATTATGATTGATTTAACAAATTGATAATGATTAGGGCGAGTTCATCATTAGGTAGTTAATCTTGTGATATCCTTAAGCTTTGATTTATATTGCATTTAAATTAACACCCATGTCACAAGTTGATGTTGATTTGAATTCCTAAGTGTTAAGGCTTTAATCCAAGACTTAACTTAACTTAGGGTTCTAATATTGATCATATATTGTTTATGGTAGTGTATTTATGGTTCCAATAATCCATATAAACCATGTGTTAAACAAAACAAGTCATCAATCCATGACATGCTAAGTCCAACATACACAATGTTAATTCAACGAATACTCATTGAGTAAAAGATCTCAATCGCTTAACATACCAAAATTAAAACTCACTCCAATGAGAGATTTAATAAGACATTAAGAAGGTTATTAATCTGGTAATATATGTTTATGGTGATGAATTATAAAGAGAAGAAAAAGAAAGGGACAAGATAAGAGTAGTGCGTCGAACCCACACACAAACGATGAAGAAATAGTTAAATATAGAATTTAGATTGAATGAGGAAGAAAAATAAGAGAATGGATTTTAACTTGATTTAGGATATTTTAAGAAAATTAATATTAAAATACATAATGTGGGTGAGAGTAAGATATATTTAAGAAGAAACATTCATTAAAACAGAATTACAAAACAAACACTTACAAGATTTCAAATGAAGAACAACACAAACGTGAAAGGAAACAAAGAGAGGAGGAAGGGTATATCAAGTGAAAACATGAGTATTTAAGGTACTCCAAAGCATTTGGAAAGTATTTGGTTGTGACAATATGTGATCCTCTCTTCTGAAATACCAACCCCTTTGAAGGAGAGGAGGGGGATGCATTTATAGCCCAAGGAAGTGGAATGTTTTCATTCCCAATCTATCCCTCCACTTTCATCGCCAAGTTGGCTATTTAGGCAGCCACATCTCAAGATATATCCTTCTTCAAAGTTGTATATAATAAAGTTGGACTAACTCTCTCAAAATATGGAGTCATTTTGACCTATGTATCCAAAGTTATGGTCGGTTGATTAAACAATTTTAATCTGTCCATTTCAATCCAGTCCTTTTTAAAGTCCAAAATGTGAAAGGGGTTTTGAATAATAATATTCCTTCAAAGACGAATTATTTCTTCAACAAAGTCTTCCTCAAATATCTCCTCTTTCACACTGCAAAATCTTAGATTTATTGGATGCTTACATTATTAGATATGTCATGAATACTATACTAATTTGATTTCTCGGCCAGAATGGTGGGCTGGACTTCAAAGCATACATTGGGCCCCTTGTTTTTGGATTTGGGTCTTGAAATTTTTATCCAAGACTCCTTACATTGTCCCAAAAACCTTTGAGGATAATTAATGAATTTTAACTCCTAAATTGATCCCAGTAATTCAATCTTCATGGATGGTCCAGTTTCTTCATAGATTCTGTAGGCCCTCTTGTGTGGTCCATATGAGCCTTCAAATGAAAGAATTAGCCCATGATCCCTTCTAATGAAATGCTGTATATTGAATTAGGAATCCTAAAAATAATAAAAACATAATTTGGATCAGTAGGGAGAGATTTATAAATAAAATAGTTAACTGACTCAATTGGAGTACTTTTAAAAATGCTCAAAAATTATACTTAGTATTAAAATATTAATATTTCACACACATTATGTACATTTCATATAAAATCAGTAAATTGAGTATATAATAAGTCATGAAAATATTAATAACATCAAAATACATTTAAGGCATATTAATCAAAAAAAAGAAGAAGAATAGGCAAAGGATCTTTAAAGAAGGAAAACTATACTAAGCTGAAATGAAATGAGAATATTAAGAACACAAGCTCCCCATTTTCCTTATTTCAACATAGTATAGTTTATATACATATACTCAACACTTTGAATAATCAGTAAGCACAAAAAATAAGAATTTTTTTTTACGGCAGGATTACCCAACATGAATCTCGAATATAATAACCCTAATTTGAATAGAGGAACCCAAAACCAAAGCAAAGATTAAAAATACTTAAAAGTCTAGTCGGTTCACCTGCATCTTCAGAATCCAAAATACCATTGATTCAATCGATTAATGGAATATTTGTTCCACAAGGAAAATGATTTCTGAATCCATTATGAGTCACCGACATGGGTTGTAGTTCAACCAATTGTTGATGATGTGTGTCAGCTTCATCCACATGCGACCACTCAAGTCATGGGTTCCCCCCTCAAAGCGTCTCCAGTGCATTCGATCCTCGATGACCAGAAGTGGAGCACCGACTCCTTACTTTTCTGGCTATGACTGTGGTCACAAATCACAACTAGAGAATATGACACAGGGTGTGGGAGGGTAATCCTGTCAATTTCAAACCCTACCCTCAAACCTGTTTTCCCCTCTTAAGAATTTAATTATTGTTTTACCTTTTAATAATCAATTAATGTTTTTATCTTTTTAGTATATATTTATTCATATCTATTATATTTTATTAACTATTAGAAATATATATATATATATAAGTATACTAATATTAATAATTGTCCACTAAAAAGTAAAATCAACATATTGCTATTATTATTATTCAGTAAAATTGTAAATAATTATATATTTATTATTTCATAATTATCATAATCTCATTAATATATTCATAAATAGGATTTTGTTTCACAATTTTTTTTAATATTTTATAAAAATAAATAATAATTTAAAATAAATAAACATAATTATTTCATTTTGTTTAAAAAAATGGTGATATTTATATATATATTTTTAAATAATAACATGATTATCATAATTTATAACATATATTTTATACATCAAAATAACAGTCATATATATTTTTATAATTATATTATAATTAATAATTAGTGAATCAATTTATATGAAATATAAATTACTTAGTTTGTTTTTAAGAAATTTTATTAATATTTATTTTAAAAATAATAAATATTTGATAAGAAATTTTATTAATTTAAATATTATCAATTAGGATTATTTTCAAAATTTAATTTATTTTTTATATTTAAATTATTTTTTGTTTAATTATTATTGAATTAAGGTTTAAATCATAATGATAAGAATAAATAATTCTCTTATTAAAACTCAGGGCATTATATGGGTTCCCATGATCATCCATTTTTATCTTCTTCATATCAATTTCTTTGGGTTACACTAGACATAAGACCCTACCAGGATTAGTTTACTAGAATAATAGTAATGGATTTTCATAACATGTTATCCAATCAACTATCCAAGGGTCACAAATATTGTGATTGGGATAATTTCTTAAATAAATAATTAATTGTTGAGATAAATTCCAAAGCAGAATCATTACTTTGTGAAATATAGATCTTGTCTCACTAAAAATATTTGATGTGTGAGTTCACCATTTCTTTCAGATAAATTTCATTAAATTTCATTAATGAAAAGATATAAGGCCTGATATTAATCTAATAAAAACTTCTATTTAGTTAATAACATCATCATCATCAAAATTTTATAATTAATACCTGAAAAGGAAAAATTTTAAATTTAGTAACTCCTAAAATTGGTAACTTAAGAAATATATATTATGTAAATAAAATTCAATGTGTTCTAGAAAAACCTTCATGAGTATATAACTATTGAATTTGTTCGTTAAATGAATCTATTTTCTTGTGGATATATATAATGATCACTTGAGGTATCATTGGAATTGATTCAAAATTACATAAGGAATTTTAGTCTCTACTTATATACTCAATATGGTTGAGAATACCAATGGATTGGTGATACTAGATAATTATTTAAGTCTTATATGGTTAATAAATTTATCCTATTGTCTTAAAAAAATGTTCCAACAATATGAATAAGTACAATAAAAGTTTACCGTATATTCTAATATTATTTATAATAAATTAATTAGGCATATAATATCCAGTTTTTTTAATGTTGAAAATACAAGTAGGTAAAACTTCAAACTAGATGATCAAAAATGAGTCAAATTGTCCAATAATATCTAATTAAGGTCAATTGAAACCTGTGGGTATTACAAAAAAGGAGTAATAATTCTATATGATAAGATTATTTAGAATACTTAATGGAGTTTGAGAAATTCCATGCAATTTCCATGTCAGGTATGTGAGTTGTAGAAATAAATTCATTTATTTTGATGGGTATGTGATATTGAATGTATATTTTATAAGTGTTATAAATATATAGAAGTTCAAAATCAAGAGAAAATTTTATAGATCCTTTAATTTTAAATTACTTGTTGAAGAAAATAGTTTCTACATTAGATATTTGAATGCATGGAAATCATAGATGAATATAGTTTTTTCTATTATATGATAAGTGGGGTTATTTTTTTAATTCTTTTTATTATAAAAAACTTCATATTATTAATTATATACACATGGTTTATGATTCATCACATTATATAACATGTTTAAATGAAAGGAAAGTATAAAAATGATTTAATAAGAATAATGTGTCTATCCATATGTTTGGGAATGTGTTCTTCTATCCATATAGGGTAAATTTTAATAAAGCATTATTTTTTAAGGAAAATTATATAAACAAATAGAATCCCATATATGATATTGAAAAATAGTTCATTTGTTAAATATTTCTACTAAAAGGAAATAAGTTTTATTTCCTGAAACAAATAAGTTTCTTTTGTATCTTAGAAAGCTTTTCTAAAAAAAATATATAGCCCTTAAGAGGATAATGTGATTTTGTTTGAATAAATAGAAGTTCAAAGATAAAAAATAAAAGATCATTACAGTCTAAGTTTATGTGATTCTTCAATTAATATCCTAAAGATCTAGGAAATGTTGAAGTAAATAAAAATGAAAATAATTACATTTAGTTACTATAATTAAGTGAATATAACTATTATTCCATCCCATTTACAAAGATAAATCCAAATGATATCCTAAAAGTGTTTAGAGTATAATGATAAAGAGAAGTGTAAATGGTTACATGTGTTTACTATAATAAAGTTAATTTCACTTTATCCTAGAAGAGTTTAAGATATACTGTATAATAAAAATGTAAATGGTTATATTAAATTCAGGGTGAAAGTTTGATGGTATAGGTTCCATATATGATGATGAAGCTAAACATAGAAATATTTCTAAGAAAAAATCAAAAGATATCATCATAACATTTGATGATGTTAAGTTATAGATTTTGAATACATTAAAATATTTTAATGTTCATAATATGATTCCTAGTTCTCACCATTATTTAAAATTGCTTACTTATTTAATGATATTGACTAAAATATTTTAATGGGAGATTTTTATCTGGTGTTCACATATAGATGTGATATAAATTACATAGAGATGAAATGAGTCAGCAAAACCATTATCACATAAAAAAAACAAGTCATGTATAATATATATATATATATTAGACATATAAGAGATAGGTTGTAATGGTTGTAAATATACATATCATGTTATTATAAAAAAATTAAATCTAAATTTATTATTCATTTATTTTATTTGAATAGTATAATGATAAATATACCCTCAAAGTACAGACTTTGAGTTTTCCCCAATCATTGATAATCATAGAGTATTATGAATTTTCATAATATGTTAAGGTTAGTTTGAATAGATTCTTATAATCATTCAAAAGTATTGTATAGTAGAAAAATGAATAGATTGTTGTGATAATAAGTAGAGAAACATCACTTAGAATGACTAGACAAGGTATATCTCATTGTGACATACACGACATGAGAACCCTCATAGTTTGATACCATACGTATGAAAGTCAAAATATGAACATTGCTAATATGAGGGTGGTTTGGTATGTTTATGATATTATTGTTGACTAGAGTGAAACCATGATGACATTTTTCTAGTTGTATGAAATGTAAAGACATATGGTCCATGATTGAATTAGATTGAGAAAATTCATTTCCATCATTATTTGAGGAATATATGATACATTTAGCTACTTGGATGAGAGTAATGTTATGTACCCATCTATTATATGAATGAAAATGTGACATATTCAACAACATGGTTAGTCTATTCCAAAGAACCAATAAAAAATGAGCTTTCGTATTCTAGATTGTCATGTTATGTGTCTGGATATCACTTCATGTCATGGGAAAAGGATTATTTAGGTTAATATACAATGTATATGACACATAAAGTGGAAATCATATTTATATAGGGATATTAATATGTTTGATAGAGATCAAACTTGAACCCCTAGTAACTTGAGTGGTACTAGTTCTTCGATATAGGGTGATCTTTTCTAACATCTATGAAATATATATTTCATATTTTTTGTCAATGATTTTATGGTCCATAGGGTCACCCAATTAGAAACTTAGATAAGGTTAAAATTTTAGAAAAAAGAGTCTGTTACCAAATAAAGAATGTTTTATAAAGCCATATCTATATATTTTGGAAAAATAGTATTTATGGATTTTAGTGAAAGTGGGAGATTATTGAATATTTTCACTTAAACCATATTAATTAGATGCTTGTATTTTCTCAAAAAGTTTTATCAATTGTGAATGGTTTAAATGGATTACACATTAAGTTGGATAATATTAAACAAATAAATTAAAATGAGAATAAATTTATATGGATAAATTGAATATGGTTGACTCATTTAATTATTTCAAATGCATTAATAATGACTATATAAAGTGAGATAACCCCTCCTGATGTGAATATTGATTACTTTCAAACAAACCGATACTTATTTCTTCACAATCCTCATTCATCACTCCTAGATAAGGTGCTAACACCACTTCATGAGCTTTGGGTATCTTCTGATATAGATTGGGATGCAATGGATGGTGTAACCCTTAGAGGAAGAAAGCCTTTATTTACTTCCCTGGAAATCATCATTAAGCATACTCAATCAGTATTAAAGATTGTTGCTACTAAATTATTTATGTAGGTACACCTTTTTTATGTTCTTAATTTATAATATATATTGATTCTATAAATGATATATTGTATATATGGGATTTTCTTGCACTAAAATGGTTCATATGATGAATCCCTTTAAACCCATCAATTATATATGATTTTATTTAAATGGTTATCCTATTATTGTGATTTCATATTATTTTATTTTAGCTATTTATCATTTTTGTTAGTATTAGTTGCCATGATACTAAGGTCATAGTGTCACTAAAGTATGGTTAAGTCCCTATTCAATAGTTTAATTCTTCTTGTATATGATGAGGTACACATGAAGTCATAACTACTATATCTTAGAATCGGCAAACTAGGACATGAAGGTACAATTATTAAATAATCATCCATGTTACAACATAATGATCGAGACTCCAACTTTCACAACACAAAGCTCCCTATTATAATATTCCATAATTAGGTTTCCACTTAAATCCAAAATATTCTATAATGTATCATGAAAAAATAGAAAATAATCATAGAATAAGGTATAACTCTACCAATTTCATGACCTTAAACCACAATACAATCACTTTTACGAAACATCTAAATGTAAATCCACATAATTTCACACTAAGAAACTATAATGTAGTATAAAATTTCATGATAAAATGAATTAAAACATGACAAAAATATCCAACCATAATATCCAGTAGTGAATCATTTTCCAAAACTCTAATACTTAAATAAAATACACCACCCAACAACACATCATAGTTTAATGGAACTTATTATAACATGATCTCTATTTGAGTTAATTTTTTTTCATAGACTCATCTTCACTTCTACCATTAACCTCCAAGATCACTCCCAATATCTCCAAAACCTCAAAATCACAATGTAGTGGATAGAGATGATTTGTGTACCTTTATACACTCTTATTAGAAGAAGTTCCTTGGTGAATTTTAGATATGTATAAGTCTAAATGTAATTACATTTTATAATTTACTAAATTATTTCCAATTATGCACCTCTTTTCAAGATATCTCAGATCCGTGTCAGAATTAAAACACATCGCAATGCTTCTTTGAAAACACCCCACTCAAAAAAAATAGTAGCAATAAATATTCTAGTATATTTGATCAATGATGTTCTCCACATCAATTTTCTTCCTATTTTCTAGAAATCCTGAGTAAAAAACTTCACTTTATAATAAAAACACTAAAAAACTAGTTAATTCTAAACCTATAGATAAAAAATAAGACTATAAAATCATTCAAACCAGAACACATCAATGAACTCCCATGTTTATCTTCTATTAACAACTAAAAAAATGAAAAAAACCATTGATCTTTTATTGAAAATATGACCAAATATCCATGTATGAGTAACCAAAGTATACCGCATAAAAAGTTTCTCATCCACCCAAGAAACGGACTCTATCATCCTTCCATGAACTCCAAAGTGATAAAATCGATATATTATTCAATTTAATAATGAAATTAAGGGATTAAAAAACCCCATGTAAACTTTGTAATAATGAGTGAATGATGTTTCATCAGGAATACCCTTGATATAATAACATATATAGCGTGTTTCAGTTGATCAATATTTCAAAATGTTTGGTTAGAAAATCCAATGATGTGGTATTTTTCTTATCCAAGTACTGGTAGTATGATTAAGTGTCCAAATAAGGCCCAAATATCTCTTCTGAAGTATCTCACACATGTTAAGAGGCATGTAACAAAGGTCTTGGTCTGGCATGCAATCAATAGCCCAAATACAAAAACTTAGACTAATATGATATCCAAATATCCTAATCTAATATATCCCCCACAAAATACAAAACTAAATTAATCCAATTGAAAATAATTTTAAAAAAACATTTAACCACTTAAACTTCAATTAAATGAAAATATACTTTCAATATAAAAAAAATTATTAAAACCAAAATCACATTAAAAAACATCCAAAAAAATATTAAAATTTTAATATAAAAACATTTACATTCAAAATAATGTCATATATTTAATTAAAAATCACCATTTCATATTTCAATAACATAATATATTTCCAATTCATAAATCATAATAACCCAAAAAATAAGAACAATGTATCTACAAAATGTTTACTAGGCATCAACTATTTAAAATCATAAAAGTTTTTCAATTTTTATCAAAAGGGCATACTTAATAGAAAATGTATAATGAAAAATAGATTATGATATTAATTAGATAAAAATAAGAAATTAAATAATTAATGACTAGTTTTAAAAAAAATATATATTAATTTTCCTGAAAATATATGCAGTAACATGTAAAACTATACCATATCCAATTACCAAAAACATATAAAATTTATTTTTCTAAAAAATCTCAACACAATTAGAAAATTGATAATATAAGATTAAAGTTTATTTGAGTTATATGCTAAAGATTTTTTTTCAAAAATATTTTATCCCCCATGAAACTCATCATACTAAAATTTATTATTACCCCTCAGAAGAAAATATTTTTCAATAACTAGTTTCCATTTTGAAAAGAATTATCAAACCTAAAATAATATAAAATAATATAAAATAATTAATTAAATATTCAATATTTTTTGTAAAATCCCCCATTTCCTTTATGATTGAGCAAATACACATAGGTAATACCTTTACCATAATATAGAATTAAATTAATTTAGTTACACATTTTTTTTTAAAATAATGGTAAAATTTAACAGAAATAATTAACTTTAAATAATTAAAAAAACTCATTAATTAATATTAAAAATATCCACAACTCAAAAAATACCACCATCGATTTAGATTTCATTTTTATAGTACTCAAAAAGTTAAATCTGAAGAAATTATTATAATAAAAAATACCCAAATCAATTGAAAATGTTCAATATACTTATATATTTCATTAAGAAAATATTTTTAAATGATAAATATAAAAAATATTACAAGAAAAATTCCATAGAGATAAAGAAAATTAAAAATCACTTAAAAATATATAAAACAACACATGATTTTTTTTAAAATTATCAATGTTATAGAGTATGACAATTAATGTTTTATGATAATAATTTTTTTTAAAATGATAAATTTGATTGATTATATAAGAAACCATATCATGCATAAAAATCTGTCCCCCCACATTAACAGCCAACAATGTCCTAAATGTTTAATTATAAGGTGGGTATGGATAAAAATTAAAATTCTCAATAAATTTTATATTGTCAGTTGAAATTAGTATTCAATGGGTTAGAAATGAAATTAAATAATAGAAATACATGTTCATAATTTATGTTTATAATATTTTTTTACAAGGAAAATGATATAAAAATTACCCATTTTAAAGAATTAATATAATTGATATATACAATGAGAAATTTTTAATAAAAATATAAACATGAATTATATCTAGTAAGTAATAAATCCATATGAAAAATTTATTTTCACATTTAAAAAATCATAGTCATATTTAACTAAAAATAAAAAAAATAATAAAAAAATCTTGTAATATTAACCAGGAAATATAGAAACATTAAAAAATCATAATGAATATGTGGGATAAATAATCTTATAGAAAATAATAGCTTTGTATTGTTTATTAATTCAAATATAATTACACTCCTCTACCATGTATGACTTAGATAAATTCCACCATTCATATCCTTCAAAATAAAATAAAATACAATTTTAGATTATAGTATTTGGGATCATTAAAAAATATTACATGGATTAAAAATAAAGAGAAAAATAACATAGTAAAGTTGTAATCTAACCAGGGATATCTGTTCAACCCAATTATTCAATTGAATTCTAAAATCTATTCTACAAGTGTAGTGTAAAATAGGTGATATCCCCATTACTTTCACAGTGTAGGTCCATACAAGATACTACTTTTCAATTCCTACTAAAAAGTTATCTTTAAACATTATATTTAAGTAATGAACATAATAAAAATACCAGTAGTTTTAAATTTTAAAGGTAATTAGTCCTTTTATCATGAAAAAATTGTAAATAGTTGGATAGGTATTTTTCACATCAACTAAATAAAAATTAAAAAAAAAATAAATAAATAAAAAATATTATTGGAATCCTTTGGTTGACTCCCACTGAGCACTAATTCAAAAGTGTATAAATTTTGTTTCATTTCTTGAAACCAATGCATGTTTGTTACCTATTTATTTATAGGTAAGAAAATTCATTTTGAGATATTAGGCCTTTCTATAAGTAACTGAACTTCCTAAATGATGATAAACACACTTGGATTCAACCCTTTGTAGTGGATACCAATAGTTTTTTTTAATTAAAATGATGTGGGACATGAGTTGGTTTCCCATCCCATTCCCCTAAATATTTTATTAATTAATTTTCAAGTTACAGTGAATATAAAAGATACAATGATCTTATACCATCAAAAAAATTGAGATAGATTACAAACATACATGACATTAAAACACATATCAGGGTTAAAGAAAGGGAACAATTTTATCCAATCATTAGAATGACTCTCCAGTGAAAGTTGACTCATAGGGTATAATAACACACTAAAGTTTATCCAATAAATTATATTATTCTAATCAATTAATCCCATGTGTTATACCATTTTTTTGATGAGTGGTAATTCTTGAAGAGAAACAAACAGAACTGTAATAGAGAAGACAAAAAGTCCCATCAAAACAATAGATCACCAAAAGGAGTATTGAATTCCAAAAAGAAGAATCATACATCCCATACAGATTAAAATTATTATAAACTAAATGAAAAAAATGCATCATGGAAAATATAAAGGATGGAATCCAAATTTATGACCAAATTATTGTCCTTACATTGAAAATATATGCAAATATGAAATTATTCTCACACAAATCATAGACTGAACATGATCTAAATCTCTTCAGTATTGAAAGTATAAATTACATGAATACCATTTCCACCATTTCATTTTATAAATAATCTTCTTTATTGAGTCAATGAAAAAAGGAACCAATACCATTAAATATTTTGGTGGAATACCATTGTTTTAGAAAGAAATTAGAGAAAAGTAGAAAACATGTCTTCATTACCTATTAGTTCAGTGCATCAATACAGAAACCAACCCATATAATATTCAAAGGGTGTAGGAGAAATTAAAACCTGTAAATCCAAATGAAAACCACTAAATAATATCAAAAATAGAGGACTCCATTAATCATTTAAACTTCATTGGAAAATGAAAAACCACTCCAAGGAAATTAGCTGAAAGAAGGAGAAACATGAGGGAAGTAATCTCCATGGTATGTCCCTAAAATTAAAATAAATATTTTATTGGAATTAATTAACTATGTAAATGAATATCCATTCTCAAATTTGAAGATAAACCTCCATTGTGATTTTCCCTACTTGTATTTTTTGAACACAATTGTATCTTGTTTATCGATCCAATCTTTTATCTCCTTCCTAGGTCATCTATAATCTAATATTCATTCCTAACCTTGAGTTAAAAAAATTTATGGTAATCACTAATATAATTAGTAGATGAATCTGACTCAACCATGATAGATAAGTTATTTCATTAAAAGGGAATACCTTACCACTATCATCCATATTTTTCTTTATTCACTGGGAAGGTAGATTTAGTTTCGTAATAATTATTCTCTAGGTTGTTTTGGTAATATATATTTCCAATTTAGAATAGTAAATAATCTTATAATTCTTTTTCATATGTGTAGTAATATATCATTTTGAATCAAAAAATTACTACTTACCTTTTGTTAGAGTTGCATTAAGAAATACTTCATTAACCTGTTGGTATTTTTCATGAAATGAGTCATGGGAATATCAACAGGTTCACTGGAGTCTTTATCTAGCTCAAAAGCATCACCAAAGTCATT
This sequence comes from Viscum album, assembly GCA_963277665.1. NCBI lineage: Eukaryota > Viridiplantae > Streptophyta > Magnoliopsida > Santalales > Viscaceae > Viscum > Viscum album. The sequence continues at coordinate 124,683,275 of OY728146.1, read as the reverse complement.
ATCATAATTCATTCCAACATCTTCAACAACAATTCCATAAGAATGATCACTTTCCTTAAGCTTAAAAGTAGCAGAGGGACCTGCGACATCCATAAAATTACCCTTCTAAACCCATAAAACCTTGGATCAAGTCATAGGCCTACCATTCGGTAAATGAGAATTCTGATTAAGAGAGCCATAAGATTTAGAGGGATGACCAAACTTGCAACATGAAAATAAATATTCAGGGATATTTTCATAATTAATCTCCACCCAAAATTAGTGTCACCAATTTGAATCCACATTCACAATGGTAGAATTTTTTACAAGACAATTTCAATACATACTATAGAAATCAAAGGGATTTTGTGTTGTCTCATCCAATTTAATAGGCTACCCGGTGAGGCTTGCAATAGGTTTTAGTGAAAAATTCTTGAAGAGATTAATAATAATACCATAAAAACACAACCAAACTAAAAAAAAGGTAGTTCAACACCATTAAAAATTAGATGACCACTTCATCACTTTCATAGGGAAGCACAAAAAAACCAAGTACCCCTAACCTGTCATTTATAGTAATCATTCTCCAAAGATAGTGAATAAAAACTTGATGGGAATTGAGTATCCCTATATCAAAATCAAAAAATACAATATAATAAAAAGATCATATGAGAAATATTAGTGATGGTAAAATCATTTGAAACATACCAATTAGGTCAAAGTAGAAGTCTAAAGAGAGTTCATCATTGTAATTCCTTGAAAAATATATTTTTGGAAGACCTCTACGAGTTAAAAATGTTGAGAAAATTGGGTTTCATCCAGCTATGAAATCGGTGAAAGAGTAATTACAATTAGAGTCAATATTACATTCGTGATCACCATCCAATGTAGATTCTTGAGAGGTCCTTGAAATCCTCTAGCAGGTTGTTGTCTATCTAAATTTGAATTAAAAAGTTAACTCTTTTTGGGATCATTTGAGGTGAAAAAATGATATATGGTCCCTCTAAAGGTGTATCATTGGCCCTATAGCTACTATCCTTTATTGTATCTTGGAAACTATAATAAGATATTACTACTAACAATATTTTAAATATAAATTTCTAGAAGACATTTTTCTAAATTAGTTTGAATAAAATTTAAATACTTAGTATCCAAATCTATGTTTTTATCCACAATTTTTTCATATTCATAATATATTTCAATGTATGCAGTATCTATTTTGGTAATAAATACAGTTTTTAACCAAAAAACAACCAAATAATTTAATTTTAACCACAATTATTACATAATAAATAATTAATTGGTTTAAATATTCAGTTTTCAATTCAATTTGTTTGGGGTTTTTTTAAAATTACATGAACAATTAACTCAATATCTTCATGTTCTATTTTTAAAATAATTTGACCACACTATTATTCAAAACATTTAATTTTATCTTTCATGTCTTTAGGATTATATCACCTAAACAAAAAAACCCATTGGTCAAATTATCAATCTATTTGAATTTTCAATATAAATAAATAAAAATTTATTTAATCTCAATAATTTAAATTAAAAAAATTGATAAAATTTCATTCCTTCAATATCCACTAACTAAATTAAATAATTATTTCTTTACTATAATGAAGAAAAATAATCATTAATAAGTTTAAAGTCCTTCCCAAAAATATATTTTTTCATTTTTATAAGTTTTAAGTTATAAAAGTTGATCACTATATTCCACTATCAAACAATCTGAGTAATTCACACCTAAAGATGGTTTAATAACTACCAAATAGTGTGATGCAATAATATTTCTTTGTTTTTTGTCCATGTAAAAAGATGTAATTACCAATTTTTCATAACCATTGTTTGCATAAATCCATTCATTTATTTTTTAAACAATTTGATAATTTTATTTTAAACCTTCATTAAAATAGTGTTCAAGTAGACGCAATGGAATTGTATGTTCAAGATATTGAGTTAATAGTTCATTAAACCTATCCCCTACATTGGAAAATGTTTTTTTCATGTTATTGAGTAAATTAAATGATTAGATATATAAATCTATTATTATTTATACCTTTCATGCATATATATTTTTATTGATTAAATGATAATTTTTATCCAAATAATACACAACATAAAAAAAATCCAACTTTTAATGTAACACAGTGAAAAACATTCACATTTGATATCATAAAAAATTATATCCAATGGTATTTTACAAGAATAAATTTAGATGATTATTTTTAATTTTATGAATACATTAATGTATCCCCATAAAAATATTATTAAAAAATAATTTTTTCAATGATATTTTTTTGCTTCAAGGGTGATCTGAAAGATTAGAGGATATGGAGCAAGTTATAAAGGGGTTTCTTCCATGAGTGGGGATTTTTTTTCTTCATTGTTGATTTATTGTAGTTAGGTCATTTCCATGATTTTGTTCCCCATTTTATTTCAATAAATTTAATGATAATGGAATTAAAAATAAATAATGAGGTCATTGTAAAGAGAAATTAGTTTTTATGAATATAAATTTTTGGCCATATTTTGTAATAATCATTGTAAAATAAATCAAATTTTTATGCTTTAATTGAATTAAATTATGTTAAGTAGACACTTTGGATATTTAGATAAGGCCAATGATTTTATTTAAATTATATTGATTATTTATTATTTTTAAAACAATACAAAAATGAAATTTGGATTGTCTATTATGAACAATAATCAACCCGCATATTGATAGTTATTTACACTTTATGGTTATGTTGATTTTAGGTGATAAAAGAACTAATATAAATTTAAATTTCAAACCTAGAATACATAATTTTAATGAGTAAGGAATTTATTATTTTATCATAAATTATGGTATTATTAATTTCCATCCTTCTATATAAATTATTATAGTGAAGAAACTTGTTCAACTTCTTATAGTTGCATGTATAATGGAAATTTTATGAATATTTAAAGGGTTCTAAAGACATAAACCATGCTTAAATTTAGTGGAAATTTACAAATCCATTATTATGAGATAATTTGGATGATATGAAATAAAAATAATAATGAATAACCATTGAAACTATGAAATTTGTTCCATGAAATGTTACATAAAAATAAATATGTGAACCTCACTTAGACATAAAATGTTGAGTTTAATTAGAAATACATATTTATGTTAGAATAAGGAGTAGATGGGATTTCGATGTGTTGTGATAAAAAATTTCCTCGAATGGGCTTAAAAAGTTCATGGCGTGACTCTCCATTTTTCATGGGGATCAGTGACATTAGTGAAGGGATAAAAATAAAGAGTTGAGACCACATCCTAAAACTGATCTTGAGTAGGGGTTTAGGGGTGAAACCCCCACAATATAGTGTAGTGGGTTTTCCTAAGAAGCTGCACACACAACTTGTATAACCCTTTCTATTAGGAAAAGTAGTGTGTATCAAAACTGTAGGTAAGGTGGAAAAGACATAGATCATAACTATAATCATCCCTGGAGTCTTGGGGTCATAAGACTCCATCGCTTGAAGTTGGAATCGTCCTTGTCCCCTAACTCTCTAAGCCTATTGTGGACCACCTGGGGGTGGTAGTGGTATTACATCAAACCTCTGACCACCTCCAATAACCCTGCCTACTCCTCTACTATGTCCACCTCCCTACCGACCACCCTGCTCCTACCTCCTCCTCTGTCTTGGAAGTCCCTTGACCATCTTCTAATCAGTCAGATGAAGGTTCAAGAAATCTTGAGCCATATGTCCCTGACCACCGCACATGTAACATAGTTTGTCCTTCAGCTAACTAGCTATACCCCGAGATCCCCACACAGCTGATCCTAGGTCTTATGGTTATCCCAGGAGTTCCTGGATTTCTTGGGTCCCTATGAATATTGTCATCTACCAACAATTGAAGTATCAGCTACCCGGTGACTAGTAGTATATCCCACTACTGGTGTCTACTTAGCTAGAATTATCCCTACTATTAGAGCTCACTCTAGTGCCCCAAAATATGTAGTAATTCTAAGGGATATCTAGGATTTCCTGATCTCCCATTTTATTCCCTACTCAAAGGTTTGATCCCTAAAAAATGAGTCTCGTACCATATATGTGGAGTAGCGTGAAAGATTAGAAAAATTTTCCGAGTAATCTTCCACAGTATGAATTCCCTACTGAAGATGCATGAGCTATTTCATGTAAACTGATCACAACTTAGGTGGAAAAAATTTTTATATAAAGAGATTCTCGAAGTATACCAAAGAGAGTGTCACCTCATCGTGTGTCTGGTTCACTAACCTCCACCATCACCATGAAGATCCTTGGAAAAGACTCACGGCTAGTACTTCCATCTGGTCTAAATGCATCCTCACAAGGTGGAAGACATGGGTAACAACCTCTAACTAATACTCAGCTATCTGGGGGTCTAGATCACCCCAAAACTTTGGAGTTATCTACCTCTGGAACATGTTAGACATATTCATTCTACGTTCATCCTTATATGGTAGTTATGGTAGTAGATGCTACTCGAAGGGTGGTGGTATCGCTGGTTAACCACCTGGAGGTGATATCTCTGGGACATGCCCCTTTACTAATGCCTCATAACTAGGTGGATCATCCTTGTGATCACGTAAGATAATCTGGGCTGGATGTCTTCATGGATTCATCCTAAAATAGAACAAGATGTACTCAGATCAATAGAGTATACATGGTGAGCTGACTCAATAAGGACCTGAGAACACACTCAAACTCCAAATGATGCATATACCATTGTTTTCCCTACAACCAGTATTTTCATTTAGTGATTTGAAATGAAAGTGTCCAAATTCCTAGTGTAAGGATATGCTAGCCACCACACCCACACTCTAATTCTTGGCTTGAAAGCTGAACTCAAAACACTTAACACTATTTTCCCAAACCAACCTCACATAATCCTTGTACTTAAGTAGAAATGACATCCTCTGATACCACTCTTTCACGGACTATCCAAGAGGGGTATCTGTCATGACTACCCCAAGCCATTCTCCAATGGACTAGGGATGGTGACTAGCACCGATTAGGCATATCCCACAAATGGGAGGCATTTTCCTAAGTACATTCACACACGCACACATCTCCAATCCCAAAATACTAAAATGTTAAAACACTAAGTTAACAATGAATGTATATCAAAACTGTAGGTAAGGTGGAAAAGACACAGATCATACCTATAATCATCCCGAGACTCCAGGGATGATTATAGGTATGATCTATGTCTTTTCTATTTGGTAGGGTGGTTGACATAGCAGAGGAGCAGGAAGGGTTGTTGGAGGTGGTCAGAGGTTTGATGTAATACCACTACCACCCCCAGGTGGTCCAAAATAGTCTTAGAGAGTTAGTGGACAAGGACAAGGCCAACTTCAAGTGATGAAGGCTTATGACCCTGAGACTCCAGGAATAATTATAGGTATGATCTGTGACTTTTCCACCTTACCTACAGTTTTGATAGACACAGGTGCCAACCAATTTTTTCTTGTTTCTCAAACATGTTCTTAGTGGTTGATGGCGGTCACATAATACTTATGACTCCAAACAAATGGGCGTCATTCCAAGTATAATCCCCAACCAATAAAGGTAATCCTCCTTAGAAGTAATCCCCAACCTAACATGTGGGCATCCTTCTTAAGAGTAATCCACAAACCAAACCAATCCCAGGGAATCCTTCTCAGGAGTAAACCCCAATCATAACCCCCATTCACCAAGGCATCCATAGTGGGTATGCCATGAATTATTGAACTATAAGAAATATGATTCCTACTATACTCAGGATATATAGGATGCCTTTTAAAGGACTGAGCTCAATGGTATTCTTCCTTAGGTGTAATCCACAAAAAATCTTCCAAATCACTATGATTCAAGACATAACTCATGGACCCTTTTATAGGGAATAATTTTTAGGAGTAATTCCCAACTCAATCATCTAAAAGGGACATACTCCCCTGCTAGACAAACCCAAGGACCTCCATAAGTGTGTTTCCTCACAACTAAACTATGTGAGATTTGATTCATGTCTAAATGAGATACGTAGGAATCCTCCTTGAGGTCTAAACCCAACACCCCAAATCAACCCTATTCTCTCTGGGACACATTCCTGATTTTCTCTAATTCAACCTGGAAATTCATATCCCTTACATGTTTCCTAGGGCCTCTTTGGTATATATCCCATACCAAAATTTTTCTCGACACCTTTCACCTAGACATACATTCCACAAGATGCTAAACTATATGGATTGATCCTTATCACATGAAATTAAAATGTAAGATGTGTCCTGGTAAGTGGCACCGAACTATGTGGGTTATAATTCCTTTAACAAGGATACATAGGAAGCAAATCCATGGGATTAATACCAGTATCAAAACAAATCTCATATCCCTAGATAATGACACACTCTAGAGCTCCCCGCTGTGTGGCTAGAAAACCTGCATCTTTAAAATAACGACCAAAGAATATCTAATTAGTACATAAGAGGATACCATTGATGGAGAATCTCAAATACATACAGATATATCCTTTGATAAATATTCTCAAATACAAATAGATGATTCTAAATTCTACACATGATAAGAATTGATTTTTAGTTCAAGGGTGACCCACATCATACATGAGATTTAATAAAGGATTCATGAACATATATTAAATATACAAGAGAGTCATGGAGTAAGAAAAAAATCCCCTAAAAGGGTATGATGAGCCCAAACTACAATCCACTTGACCAGTGTGAGTTCTTAAGCATCGTCAGCCAAAATACCCAATGAGATCATGGATTTGGAATGTTTCTACCTTGTAGATATAAAACCATTGGATTTTTCTAATTCCATGAACAAACCTATTGGAAACCATTCAAAAATAGTGACCCTGATATGAATAATTTCACAAAATTCAACTCCCCACAATCAACCATTAAGCATGAATCTTATTTCGTATGAAATAATAAAAAAGGAGAGTTTTCTAATATCCAATATCTTTTTCTAATACAATTTATGAAAAACACTTATCAATAACCTATTGTATCTTCCATCAAAAAGTAACCCATTATCTCTAAGATCTCTAAAAAACATGGAAAATATATTGTCTATCTACAAAATATAATCTAGTAACCCCTTAGTTAATAAATAAATAAGAATAATAAATATTTAAAAATAATGTAATGATTCCAATCATATTTTAAATAAATCCCATTTTATTTTATAGTCTTCCTTCATTAATGAAGGACCCTCTCAAGTTCAATTGTTTTTTAATTTCTCAAGAAAATCTTTTCTATTTATATTACATTCTTATATTGAATTATTTATTCATTATAAGTGATCATTTAACTCTTAAATAATAATAATTCATTAAATATATTATTACAAAAATTTTAAACTGAAGAAAATGACAGTACATTAGAAGATGAACTAACTTGAGGTATCCCATATCATAGTGATATTATCTCCTAAAATATTCAACATTATAGGAATATATAGTGACCAATAATTGTCTATGATATAAGGATTTTATGTGCACAAATCTTTAAATATACCACTTTATCAAAATCTTCATAGAAATTATACAATTTTATAATAACTTATGAAATAATATCCAAAATATATTGGATAAAATATAAAAAGATCAATTTAATTTAGAAAAATAAATTATATATTAAAATCAATCCTCAATCCATAACCTTATGTATGACACATTGGACCATTATATTATTGAAATTTATTATAAATTCTTAATTCAAAACCACAAGAAAATATTAACCACTAAAAAATCATCAATTATACTTAAGATACAAATGTATCTCATGCAATCCCCATTAAAAACACATATCTTCATATGAACATGTCTATGATATTTATCTCCAAACATCACATGAATAATCATATAATCCTTTTTTAAGACATAGAGTGCATTGTTTAAATAGGGAAAATTTATATCTTAAATATATTAACTACCAATTTCTCAATTATCCTATAATTTACTAAATAGTTCAAATTAATAAAAGACCTGATTCATCCTAGTAGATGATCACATCACATGTCACTCAACTAAACATTGCCCTATATGTACTCAGTCTAATTCAATCAAGGGATTATATTTCATACATATCATATATGAGGGAAAATACCATCTTTGTTAAGTAGAACACACCCCATTTTATCAACATAACTTACCATCCTACGATCTGATCAAATGTAACCTCTATTAATTTCCATGGATTATTTTTAAATATTATATTCAATTATTACAAGACTATCCATTGAGACAGCGTGTGATTTCAAGGCCCAGAGTGCCCAAAAAAATTTATTGAAAAATATTTAAATATTAAATAGCACACCCATGCAGTTTTACTAAAAAGTGGAATAAATTCTAAATGAGTACCCAGATCAAAAATATGAGGGCACTGTTTCATTTAGAGCAGAAACTTTACCTTCAGAGGGTCCTACCATCGACCATTGTGGGACAACTGTGAAATTTAATTTTTTGATGTTTAAATAAATAAAATAAATGAAGATTTATTTTATTGAACATTACACGGTGATGAAAAATTGATTTTATTTTTAATAAATCTATCAAATAATTTAGTTTTATCATTATAAGACTAGAATTACTCTAACAGGAAGAGAAGAAGATCTCTTAAATGAATGCTGGTGGATTGAGTATCGACAATGACGTGACCTCCATTCAGTATAAAAAGGCTCTAAAATCTTGGTAGGGTGTGGTTTTCTTTCAGATCTTTATCTATTTCTAAATTTGATGATGAATGCAGGCCAACCCACGAATCGGTTGATCCATGGTTTTATCACTTATAGGATGGGTGTTATGTTGCGGGTTTTTAAAAGGGGATATAATTTGTGTATTATTCATTATAACAAGAATGAATTGAGGGTGACATAAAAAAAGTATGAGGTTTGTTCCTCCAGGAATTTTTTTCTTATCACTTCCCCCTTTATCAGAGTTCTTCACTGTTGGAACCCCATGGTCATGGTTTGACTTTTCAGGAGGCTTTGAACATAATCAGACCCCCATATTAATGGAAAGAAGGATCAGATCCCAAGGTAGTAAAGATCAAAACCTGAGGATCATAGATTTGTCTCCATTCAAAAAATGGAGTATCAGAGCCAAGTGGGAATCCCACAGATTGTGGGGTGCCAGTTGCCGATAGTGCACAACGAAATGGAAACTGGTGCCACATGGGAGGTGGGTTAACTGCACGGAGGGATTCAAGGCTATGTGAGTGGCCCGCGGCAGAGGTGAAGCCACGAGGAACTTGGGTAACACGCGGCATGGGAGGATGCGGTGGAATGGCCGTGTGAGATACCACACAATTATGAATTGACTGAGGTCACATAGTCAAGGAATACCATGTGTGTGTGGGCTAGACCAGAGGAATTGGGATGCACTAGGTGGCCCAACAAGCTGGGTCTACCAGGCAAACTGGGTCGGACCCGGGCAACCGAACCAAACTAAGCGATGGTCGAGTGCGGAGGTCGACCATGAGCCATGTTTGGTAAAGATTCCACACATAAGTCGATCTTCATGGTTAGTGGACCAACCACCTAATCAGTTAATGAGCCAGTGGACCCCATTCTAAACTTCAAACACCTGTAACATTCTAACAGTGTGTCTGTTTGATGAGTTGTTCACAACGTTGGGACCCTTGTGACAAGACGGTACTTTAGATATACTCTAAGTGAGTTTTTTGGGAATGTGCATATGACCCTACAGATTTAGGAGTAGGTTGTCCTGAAATGAGTGCATAATTAGTGGAATACTATGGTTGGCTATGACTTTGAGACTACATGAATTTCTCAGACTATGTGACTTTCAGAGACTATGTTACTTTGTGAGACTACATGATATACTGAGACTAAATGTATTACCGAGACAACATATCTTTCTAAGACTACGTGTCTTATTAGAACCGAGTGTCTCATTGGGACTACATGTCTTATCTATATAGGTTGTTTTGTGGTTTATGTCAGATAATCCTATTTTGCATACAATATACCTATACCTATGTGAGATGAAAATGTATATTCTTTGGGGTATACTTCATGTATTTATTTATGGTATAATTCATGTATTTATTTGTGGTATAATTCATGTATTTTCTTATTGTATACTTTGTGTATTTCTTTGTGGTATTCTTCATGTACTTACTTTGTGGTTTCTAGGTGTCCTACAATGAACTATTATACTCACCCCTACATGGGATCTGCCCGCACGTGTCGTGTCTTGTGCAGACAGTCAACGCTTTGATAGAGTCCAATGTGGACTAGAACTAGGTGGTGCTTATAGATAATAGATTAATGAGGTTTGATCCTATGGATTCAGACATTTGTTCAGTACCTTGCCCTTTTGGGAGGGTTTTCTACAGATAAGTTTCAAGAACTTATGTATTCACTTTTACAGACTCTTTATTTTGGTGGGATTGTATTTTAGCCCTATTTACCTTCAAATTTTCTACTATATTACTCTATGGTTGGTATCATAGTGTATACATTAATTGTTTACTTAGTGTTTTAACATTTTATTATTTTGGGATTGGAGATGTGTGCATGTGTAAATGTACTTAGGAAAATGCCTCCCATTTGTGGGATATGCCTACTCGGTGCTAGTCACCAGCCCTAGTCTATTAGAGGCTGGCTTGGGGTAGTCATGACACATACCACTCTTGGATGGGTTGTGAAAGAGTGGTATCAGAGGATGCCATTTCTACTTAAGTACAAAGACTATGTGAAGTTGGTTTGGGGAAATAGTGTTAAGTATTTTGAGTTCAGATTTCAAGCTAAGAATTCGAGTGTGGGTGTGGTGGATAACGTATCCTTACACCAAGAATTTGGACATTTTCATTTCAAATCACTAAATGAAAACATTGGTTGTAGTTAAAACAATGGTATATGCATCATATAGGGTTTGAGTGTGTTCTCATGTCCTTCTTGAGTCAGCTCACCAAGTATACTCTATTGATCCGAGTACATATTGTTTTATTTTAGGGTGCATCCATGAAGACAAAAAGCCTAGATTATCTTGCATGATCACAAGGATGATCTACCTAGTGAAAATGAATTAATAAAGGGGAATGTCCTAGAGATATCACCTCCAGGTGGTTAACCAGCGATACCACCACCCTTAGAGTAGAAAATACTAGCATAACTACCATATAAGAATGAATGTATAATGAATGTGTTGAATGTATTCTAGAGGTAGGGAACTCCTAGGTTTTGGGGTGATCCAGACCCCCAGATAGATGAGGATTATTTATAGGTAGTTACCCATGTCTTCCACCTTGTGAGGATGCCTTTCAACCATATGGAAGTCCTAGCTGTGAGTCTTTTCCAAGGATCTTCATGGAGATGGTGGAGGTTAGTGAACCAAACACACAATGAGGTAACACACTCTTGGGTATACTTCGAGAATCTATTTATATAGAAGTTCTTTACACCTAAGTTGCGATCAGTTCACATGAAAGAGATCATTCATCTGCAGTAGGGCAGTTATACTGTGGAAGATTACTCGGAAAAGTTTTATAATCTTTCACGCTACTCCACATATATGGTATGAGACTCATTTTTCAGGGATCAAACCTTTGAGTAGGGAATACAATGGGAGATCATGAAATCCTAGATATCCTTTAGAATTACTACATATTTTGGGGCACTAGAGTGATCTCTAATAGTGGGGATATTTCTAGCTAAGTAGACACCAGTAGTTGGATCTACTACTAGTCACCGGGTAGCTGAGACTTCAGCTGTTGGTAGATGACAATAGTCGTAGGGACCCAAGTGATCCAGAAAATCATGGGATACCCATAAGACCTAGGATTAGCTGTGTGGGGATCCCGGGGTAGAGCTAGTTTGTTGAAGGAAAAACTATGTTACATGCGTGGTGGTCAGGGACATATGGTTCAAGATTTCTTGAACCTTCATCTGACCAATTAGAAGATGGTTGAGGGACTACCAAGACAGAGGAGGAGGTTGGAGCAGGGTGGTCGTTAGGGTGGTGGAAATAGTAGAGGAGCAGGCAGGGTTATTGGAGGTGGTCAGAGGTTTGATGTAATACCACTACCACCCTCAGGTGGTCCACAATATGCTTAGAGAGTTGGTGGACAAGGACGAGGCCAACTTCATGCAATGGAGTCTTATGACCCCAAGACTCCAGGGATGATTATAGGTATGATCTGTGTCTTTTTCACCTTACCTATAGTTTTTATAGACACAGGTTCCAACAAATCTTTTCTTACCATGACCCTTGTTCGAGACTTGGAGATTTCGGTGGAACCATTGACTCAACTATTACATGTAGAGACTCCTACAGGAGGGGATTCGATGATCACACATTGGTGTTGATAGTGTGACCATACTCTTGGATGTTAGAGTTTCGGTTGGGATTTATTGGTAGGAACATTGAGGCCTTATGATGGCATTCTTGGTATGAACTATTTATCCACATTCCATGCTTAGATTGATAGTTTTAAGTGCAGATTATGGTGTGTCCATAGTGTTGAGGAATTTTTTTTACTTTGTCAGTCAAAAGTAAACCCAAGTAGTGTAGGAAAAACTCACACATAGGAGGGTGAATTCGATCACACATCAGTTGGATAGCATGAACCTTAATGTATTGTATGATATGAGTCCCCAGTTTCCTATAGTAGTGGAGGAATATGAGGAAATATTTCCTGAGGATGTTCCATGATTACCTCCTCATTGAGAGGTAGAATTATTCATTGATATATACCCCAAGATGGAACTGATATCTACACCTACATATCATATTCCTCCCGCAGATCTTTGTAAGCTAATGGTGTAGTTAGAGGACCTACAGATGAAGGGATTTGTGAGACCCAATGTTTCACCCTAAGTATCCCCAGTTTTTTTCCCAAGAAGGTAGACAAGAGCTTGAGTTTATGTGTGGGATTCCATTTCCTGAACTGGGTTACAATGAAGGACAAGTATCCACAACCAAGGATCGATGAAATTTTCAATTAGTTGAAAGGGGTATGTTGGTTCTTGAAGATTGAACTCAGATCTGGATATCACTAGGTTTGAGTATGGGATGATGATATAACAAAGATGGATTTCCAAAGCTGTTATGACCACTATGAGTACTTAGTGATTCCATTTGGAGGGATGAACACCCCAATAGTGTTCATGGAACTCATGAATAGGATCTTCCATCCTTATATAGACCAGTTCATGGCGGTCATCATTGATGACATCATAGTGTACTCAACGTCTAAGGAGGAGAATGAAATAAACTTGAGGATGGTCCTAGATACACTCTAGGAGAATCATATTTACCAGAATATCTTGAAGTATCAGTTCTGAATACAAGAGGTCTATTTTCTGGGACATGTCATTTCAAAGGATAGGGTTATAGTGGATCCAGCACTGATAGAGGATGTGATTTCTTTGGAACCACCCAATATGATTAAAAATGTGTAGAGTATCCATGTTTTTGTTGGGTACTATCAGTGTTTTGTGCCCAAATTTTCTAGAGTAGTGTTACCATTGAAAGATTTGACATGAAATAGTAATCATTTCATGTGGATTGAGAAGTTCCAGGAGAGTTTTTAGCTAATGGGGTAGAGATTATCTAGCGTTACCATCTTGAGATTTCTATAGGAGGGTGTCTAGTGTGTGGTGTTCTATGATGCATCTAGAACTAAGCTAGGTTGTGTCATGATGGAGGGGAAAGCAGTGATTACCTATGGTTCATGATAGTTGAGACCATATGATAAGAACTATATGACCCATGATCTTGAGTTACCAGTGGTAGTCTTTGCATTAAATATATGGTGAAACTACCTGATGGGTGAGAGATTTATCATGTACTCTGACCATAAAAGCCTTAGGTATATCTTGTCTCAGAAGGATTTGAATTTAAGATAGAGGTGATGGATAGAGTTCCTCCAGGACTATGACTTTGAGATTTTCTATACTCCTAGGAAGATTAACGTTATGGAAGATGCTCTCAGTAGGAGATCTAGTTTTCAGTCACTGAGAAAGGTGTCAGAGAAGTTGTCCTCTTTGTGGATATACTTTGTGGATGAATATGGAATAGCTAACCTCTAGTTGATGGGTTACACCATACACTATCACAACGAATCAAGGAGGAAGAACTCAAAGATATCGACTGTGAGGTTTTACATGCTCATATTTCCACATGGAATGACCCTAATGGATATTCAAAAGGTGGGTAGAACATCATTATTTTCAGAGGATGCATAGTGGTACCAGTGGAATTACAAGAGGAGGTCTTGAAGTAGTTCCATAAATCTCTTTTGGAAATACATCGTGGTGTGGAAAAGATTTACTAGGACCTCTGACATTAGTTTTGATGGACGGGGATGAAAAAATAAGCGGAAGAGTTCATTTAAAAATGCCTCACTTTTCAGAAAGTGAAGGTTGTGCATTAGGTTAGAATAGGTTTGACTCAACCCCTTGAGGTGATAGAGTGGACATGGGATGAGATATCAATGGACTTTGTGATAGGGTTACCACATACATCTTGGGGGAATAATACCATCTGGGTGATTGTTGATCGACTCACCAAGTTGGCCCACACACTAGCAATTTAGGAGAAGAGTTCAATAGAGATATTGGGACACCTCTACATGCATGAGATAGTTCGACTCCATGGATTTTTGTCGATGATAGTTATAGATCAAGATTCTATCTTTACTTAACATATTTTGAAGTGATCGTAGGAGGTGTTTGAGGCTCAGATGTGCTTGAGTACAACTTTTCACCCATATATGGATGGCCATACTGAGTGGATCATACATGTTATGGAGGACATGTTACACGATTACATCCTATATTTTAGCTGAATTTTGGAGGATCACCTACCCCTAGTGGAGTTTACATACAACAAAATCTACCATTCCACCATCTTTAGGGCACTGTTCTAGGCCTTGTACATGCAAACCTGTAGTTCAATGCTTTGCTGGACGGACCAAGGAGAGTCAAAACTCATGGCCCCAAAGTTGGTGTAGGCAACTACATAGAAGGTGTAGGTCACCCAAGAGCAGATGTATACTTTATATATCCATCATAAGTCTTATGCTAACTGGAGAGAGAGGCCTTTGGATTTTGATGAGGGAGACCATATGTTCCCTCAGGTCTCTCCCCAATGTGGGATATAGATATTTGGTCGGGGATCTATATACAAGGTTCATCATCCCTTTACATATAATATATAGATTTTGTGAGGTGGCATACTGCTTAGCTCTACCTTCATAGTTATAGTGGGTTCCCTATGCCTTCCATGTGTCCTAGTTGAGGAGATACATAAATTATCTGACACACATCATTGACTGGGGTGAGCTGGACATTGTGGATGGGAAAACTTTTGTAGAGTACTCAATGGAGATTGAGGATCGATAGAAGAGGATCCTTCGTGGGTGGCCGATTCCACTGGTGTGCATTCAATAGTATCTCAATAATCTCTAGGAGGGAACATGGGAGTAGGAGGCTCATATTCACATTTAGTATCCTCATTTGTTTTTATAGCCTTTTGTTTTGGAATTTAGGGATGTAAATTCCTAAGGTGGGGAAAATGTTACAAATTGTAACTTGCATGTATTATTTTTAAATATTATAAAGAATTATTATGAGACTAGGAAATGAGGTGACAAGTGATTCTGTGGCTTAGATTTCCCACAAAAATTAATATAAAAATATAAAAATATTAAATAAAACACAAGGGATTTTTTATGAAAATGTTGAATAACTTATAAATTATTTCCTAGATCAAAAATACGAGGGAACCATTATGTTTAGAAAAAAAACTTTACCTTAGGCAGGGCCTAACATAGAATGGTGTGGGTTGACTGTGAGAAGTAATTTTTGGACATTTACAAAAATAAAATAAATGAAGTTTTATTTTATTTAATATTATGTGGTGAAGTATCAATAGTTTTTTTTATAACCTTGTTATAGAATTTAGGGTTATTGTCATAAACTTGAATTCCTATAAAAGGAAAGGAAGGATCTCTCTCCAATTAATGCTGGATGATTTCAGATCGACGATGATGTGACCTCTATTCCTTATCAAAAGAGGATCCAAACTCTTAGTAGGGTGTAGTTTTATTTTCGATCTTTCCTCGTTTCTGAATTTGATGATGATCGTGGACCAACCCATGAATATGTTGATCTATGGTTTGATCGTTTTTGAGATGGGTTTTATATTGTGGGGTTTTTGAAAAGGAGAGATAATCTCTGTGATTTTTTACTTCTTCATTATTTGATCTAACTGGAACGAATCGAGGCCAACATGAACAAAGGCTGAGGTTCATTCCTCCATACATTTTTGGGCTTCTCCCTTCCCTTGTTCTTGGGGTTCTTTGTCGTTGGAACCTGATGGTCACATCTTTACTTTTTGGGAGGCTCTGAACATGATCAGACATTTGAAGTATTGGAATGATGGATCGAAGCCCAATGTAGTGAAGATCACGACCTGAGGATCGCGAATGTGTTTATATTTTAAAAAATAGAGTAGAAAAGAAAAGTGGGCAGCCTGTGGAACAAGGGGTGGTGGGGGATGGCACATGGTGGTGCATGATGGTGCGACGAACGATGCCACGTGGGAGGAGGATCAGAGATGCGGAAGGTGGATCATCCGTGTGAGCTGCCATGGGGAACGCGAAGCACACAAGTTGTAAGAGGACACGATAGACTGGTTGCGTGACACATGGCATGGTGCCGTGTTGACTAAGGGTACATAGTCGGGGTTGACCATGAGTGGTGGAAAAGTTTTCCCATGTGCATTTGGGTTAGACTTGAGGAACTGGGACGCACCAGGTGGCCTGGTGGTCCTAACAGGATGGGTCAAACCTAACAGGTCGGGTCAGAACTGAGTGGCCAAACCGGAACAGGTGGTTGACTACCATATTTAGTGGCCCGACTACCTGGTTTTTCCATGAACCAGTTGACCCCCTTATAGAATTCAAATGCCTGTAACATTAAGACCATGTGTCTGTTTGACTAGCCATTTGTGGATTTGGGACCCTTGAGAAGAGACAGTCCTTTTGAGATACTCTAAGTGAGTTTTTGTGTAAGTTTGAATATGACCTAATGGATTGAGATGTAGGTTCTCATAAAAAGAATGTGGTACGAGTAGAATCATGTGGCTGGATGTGACTTTAAGAGTACATTACTTTATGAGACTATATGACATTATTAGACTACTTGACTTTTTGAGACTACGTGACATACCTAGAATACATGTCTTACTAAGACTGCATGTCTTATCAAGACTTTGTGTCTTATCAGGAATGAGTCTCTCATAGGGACTACTTGTCTTATCAATACTGGGTGTTTTGCAGTTTATGTCAGATAATCTTATTTTGAATACTATAGACCTATACCTTTGTGATATAACTATATATCTTATTTGTGTTATACTTTATGTATTTGTTTATGGTATAAATTGTGTATTTCATTTTGGTATACTTCATGTATTTATTTATGGTATACTTCATGTATTTCATTTTGGTATTCTTTATGTACTTCCTTTGTTGTTTCTAGGTTCCCTACTATGTATTGTTTTACTCACGCCTACACAGGATCTTCCCACACATGTCCTATATTATGAAGATGATTTATGATTTGACGGAGTCCTAGGTGGATGAGGAAAAGGTGGTTCTTAGAGAGACCAAATAGTCAAGGTGTTCTCCTATGACTTCATATAGCTTCCCAATACCTTTCCCTTCAGGTAGGGTTTTCTGAAGATGAGTTTCCAAAACATGTGAATTCACTTTTACAAACATTTTCTTTGGGTGGGCTTGTATTCTAGATCGGTTTAACATCCATTTTTCTCCTTTCGTACCCTATGGTTGGTATCTTAGTGTATGAATTCATTTTTTACTTAGTGTTTTTACATTTCATCATTTTAGACTTGGAGATGTGTGCATGTGTACATGTACTTAGGAAAATGCCTGATATTTCTGGGATATTCCTACTCGGTTCTAGTCACTATCCCCTGGCCTACTGGAGGTAGGAATGGGGTAGTCATGGTAGTGGTCCCTCTAGGGAAGGTCATGACACAAACTTTAAGGCTATCATATGAAAGGAATCAAATTGATGGATCAAATATAGGGTTCCTCTTTAAACTAATGTAATGAGGATTCATATAAAATATATTCCCATACTTATATCAAATATAATATGTATGAAATTTTAAATGATATACTTTAGTAGTCTATTCTATATAATAATTCACATTTTTATCACATGAGTAAACTCTAAATCTCTACATCAAAACCTACTCATGGTAATCATAACATTTTGTCATAACCCATGAATTTACATGATAAAAAATTGATTAAGGACAACTAAAAAATTTCACCAAGGGATTAATTATATTTTTACTCTCATATAATAAATGAAACCCATACGAATAAATGATATAATGGAAATCGCCATTAATAAAACAATGCTACATTTTATAATCCCAATATTTCCATCACATGAATTTTATTAGGGATTAAGAAAAAAAATACATTTGATCCAATCCCTAATATATCAAATACCCAAGCATCTTATATTCCCATCATATATTTGATACATTTTTGGTTTTATAAATAAATCTTATATATTATCTTTTATATCTTCTTGAAAATTATTTATGTCACCCATGTCAATTATTTATCTAATGATACGATATTCATAAATAATGTTTTTGTTTATTTGATGAGATGAAGGTTCCTTGTCTTAAGAAGTAGTTATATTTTATTTAAAACATACTCTACCCAGTTTGATATATTAGGAATCAACCCAAGTTTAGTGATGAACATCAGGATTTAGAAGCATCCTTTACAGCTTACGGTGCAATGATATACTATTCTTCTATTGTAAAATTTTCCACTAACAACATATTATAAATATTTCTTCTAATATAACTACTATTAATTAAAAACATAAACCAAAATTTAGATCTTGAATCAAATTTATTTGTTTATAATTTAGTATCATTGTAAACCTTTACAATGATATCCTCCTCTCCTACAAATACTAAGAATGTATTCTTAAATCATCTCATGTACTTAAGGATACTATTTAACTTAATATAGAAACTATCAGTCAAATTTTATTGGTATTTATTGGTTATTCTCAAAGTATAAAAGAAATAAAATCCACAATAAAGCATGGCATACATTATTAATCATATTAATTAAGCATTCATATTCTCATTCATGAATTTCCTTTCAGTTTCTATAGAAGGACATTTAGGATTTATATAAATCATACAATGTAATAATAGTAAAAACCACTTCTTTGAGTTATTAATACTTTATGTCACTTTACCACTATATATCCATAAACTCGTACCAAGAAACCTCTTATACCAATTTCCATAGTTCTTCTCACCCACTATGCACACCTATTTATCCATATGTTTAATTAAGAAATATTTTCCTCGTTAATCCTTTATATAATTGAACACATGGTTATCATTTATTATGCGTAGTATTCTATCTACATATAATACAATAAATGTGACATTAATTTCACCATCCCACTAATAAATGCATGATATATCCCCATTTTTTACAAAACCAAACTCTTTCATTATCAAAATGGACATTTCAATTCCAAGGTGATTTCTTAAATATAGAGGTGGACCATTGAAGAATGCATACCTTAACAACACCATTTGGATTCTTAAAACCTTTTTATTATTATATATACATATCCTAAATGATATTTCCATTAAAAATATTTCTTCTAAAATCTATTTTACAGATCTCATAATAATAATATGATTCCATAGAAAGAAAAATAAGAGGGTAAATTATAACATATATTGGTGATAACATTTCCTCATTGTAAATAATATTTTTATTATAATATTTCCCTAATAGGGCCTTACTGTTTGACACTCTACAATAGATGCTAGTTTTTTTTCTTGAAAACCCACTTATGACCTATAGGTCTCACCCCTTCAGGTGTTTCAACCATATTCCAAAATTAATTATTGAAGTTAGAGTACATTTTATATTTCAAATCCTCTACCCATTGATTATAATAAAAAATATTAATATATTATTTATATTCAGTAGGTTTATCATGTATAAAATGAAACACATCATCACTCTCTATAAGAAATCCATATCTGTTAGGATCCTAATAAATCATAAGAGATCTATGTGGTTCTTATGATATATAGTTTGATTCATTTTTTCAAAATCCTTATAGAAATTTCACATATTCTATCCTAATAAATATTTCAATTTATTGGTATTAAACATTAATAGATTCATTATTCTTCATATCGAATCATCATGTAATATATTACTTCTAAATAAATACTTATTTAATTTCAAAAGCACTAAGTAATTAATAAAGTGATAGAAATAATATTCATCAATTTACTTGAGATACAAAAACAATAGGAACTCATCAAATTTAGGGATAATTTTATTAGAAAAAATGCTTCACATCCCTAAATCCATAAAAAATACAAGTTTGTAATTTTATCTATATATATATCTTATAAGATGTATTTATAATTGTCTTAGATGGAATAAAATTAAGTTGTAAAGTAACCATTTCATGATCATAATCCAAAAATGATATAGGAATTTAATAATTACTCATAATTTACTGAACCATTTCTAACAAGGTATAAATTATCCTTTAGGGAACACCATTCCACTGAGGCCTATGAGGAGGAGTGGACAGAGAAACAAAGTGCTTATGGCCATGGCTTCTTTGTATACTCATTATACTACATACATAACTATGTATAAATTCATATATATTTCCAACCATACAATATTTTCAAATAAAATATTCTAGGTTCATATTTCCTAACATACATGAACATATGTATCCAATTATTCAAAAAAAAAAATCATTCCAAAAATTTATCTCTATAGAGTCATTGGAGACATTTTTTATTTATATTCCAAAGGTGAAAATCATATAAGTAAGTGTAATTAAAATAATTTATTTTAAAATTATTATATTGAATATTATACTCTAACATCCATTTTAATAAAAAATAGAATTATGGATCAGGAAAATTGTTGAACACAAATATAAGGGAAACCCATAAAATAGTTATACCAATTCAAAGTAAAAATGAATAAGAAGTATGAATTAAAAACAAATATCTAATACTTAGTGATGGGAACACATGAATCATCATTACATATATGGACTATGTTTAGGGATAAAATCATGTATTAATTTCCATGATAAATCATTTATTTCAAAAAAAGGACTATTTTAAGAAGTGATTTTTAAGAGATTAACCAAAAATTTCCCAGCCAACAAAAAAACACCCCGGTTGATTATTCATGGGATAAAAAATTAATTTAGGATAATAAAACCATTTATCAATATATTTTAGGAGATATGGTTTCAATTTACGAGCATTAATCATTTTAAAAAATTTGTACGAGACTCTAAACTAGGTGAGCCCCTCAATAATCTATTTAGAAAGAAATAATGGTTATTTATCCACATAAAAGGTTATAGAAACCTATTTATGGATGGGATGATAAGAAGATATAATTTTTTTATATAATTTAGTTCCCATTTTTTTAGATATGGAATATTAATATTTTGGGAGTTTTGATTTCTTCCCAACAAAAAAAGTAAAGAAATTTAATATCATCAAAGTCTCCCATTTGTATAAAAAATAATTATATTTTCTATTTAAATATATTCCATATTTTATGTCAAATATAAGGAAACATTTATACCTATATGATATTCATATGTGTGAGATAAGGGTTAGACCTCATATTAATCAACCACATTCTTAACATCACTCTAAATCTATGATTCAATAGACTTAGAAAATTTAATTACACTTACAATGGATATATGAGATCCGATACCCAAAACCACCTTTTAATATATAAATATATATAATTTATAAAATATAAACCATATTTTGGATTTGATAATAAATTTAATTCATGTATATATAATAGCTATTGTAATTAATCATAACATAAAATACTTTATTACTCAAAAAAGAAACATAAATCAATTGTTTTAGAAAGAATAGAGTAATAATTTTATAACTCTATAATTATTTAACTAGATAGATATAGATCATATATTTTTAACTCTAATTAAATTAATATTTCTCTATTATAAAAATTTAGATATATCTCTCCCTGAATAACCCATAGAATTATTGATTAAGTGTTGTATTTGTTGTAGACTATTCATAGAGAAAATTATACGTTATTGAGAATTTTTTTGAGTTGTTAAATGTGACTTTAATGTGATTTGAGATAAATTTGATTGGTTGATGTTTTTTGGATTTTATTTGAAAATACAATAGAATAACAATAAATGGATTTTTTTGGATAATTTGGAAAAGTGATGGAGATGTAAGGAAATTGGGGAGTTATATTTTCATGAATCAACCCATATAACCTACATAAATGGAACCTAAAATATTCTGACACTTCCCAAAGGGAATTATCAATCACCATGGCCTGGTGACTAGAACATGTGCATAAAAACAATAAATAAGGAATAATTTCACAATAAGATCTACTCATTTAGGTAATGTAGAGGGTAATAAACAATAAAATAGTTTGTATTCTAAAGATTCAACAAGAGTAAAACACCATGAGGTTGATAAGTACAAGTCAAAAAAATTGATATACCAACTCAAGTCATCACACATTCACCAATACACCATCACAATATCTTCCTATAATTAGTGGATCACACATTCCACCGGTCATTACTTACTCCCAAGGATCAATTTATCAATAATATTATAGAAACTTGGACCCAAAAGCTCAGAACTAGTGTCTACTACCATTACATTGACATGATTACAAGGAATAAAATCTTAAAGGACAAAATAGTTTAGTAGTTTTGGTAAACTAGATACACACATGAGTCTTACATTATAATTACATACAATAATTACATCATAATTTTTTCGATAATAACTATTGGCTCCAAAATCAGTGCCTTGAAAAAAAAGAGAAGAACAATAACATAAAGAAAAATGGCCTACTTCACCAAGAAACCTTTCAAATCCCTCTAGCACTATGGTTAGCGCAAAGTTACCTAGGTCTCTACGACCGCGACATATGGAGTGACGATTGACTCTATGACTCTAAGGAAATTTAGTGAAGTCAGAATCCTATGAAACCACCGTGGAGGGAGTGATGGTCAACTCTAAGATTCTGAGAAACATGACGAATTATGCCTCCTATTTCATGGAAAAAATTTCATCGAGGCACACCCTCATCCCATAACCCCCCCTCGGGTGCATAAAATACCCATCTCCCCCACTTTAAAGGGGTGACCTCGACCTTATTCCTTCTGAATTCCCAAATTGAAAAGCATTATCTTCTCTGTGAAACAACCAAGAAAATGAATAATCTGAGGTACTTGGTCATTGCTAAACCCTTTTACATTTTATCAAAATTACCCCCTCTTCGAATAGGGATGCCCTTCACAAATCATATGGTCCATTACAAAGGAAAAAACCCCTTCAGGTACTTGGGACTTTGTGAAGAACCC
Organism: Viscum album; assembly: GCA_963277665.1. Taxonomy (NCBI): domain Eukaryota; kingdom Viridiplantae; phylum Streptophyta; class Magnoliopsida; order Santalales; family Viscaceae; genus Viscum; species Viscum album. The sequence continues at coordinate 124,659,782 of OY728146.1, read as the reverse complement.
AGGATTCACGAAGTACCCTCCAAGAAAATGTGAACTCCATGCTTAGGCTAGGTCATTATGCTTTGTGAAACCCTATCTATTGGACACCCTATCCTCTTCGAGCCATGTGCTCTATTAGTCCATGGGATCTTTGAATCCCTATGCTCTGAGAGCCCTTAAGCTCAGAAAATCCCTATACTCTACGAGACCCTATCCTTTGCGATCCCTTGATCTTTGAAAAGCCCCTCTCTACGTGGACTCTTTTTTGAGAACCTATCTTTTGTGCGGACCTCTAGGGTTTTACAAAGTGATTTCAAAGTCCCTTGGGCAGTGCTTTATGTTGTGTTTCCCTGCCTCATGATTCTTCACATAGGCATGCTCATGACTATTTCTTATTCTCATAGCCACGCTAACATGGACCCTTAAATGGATCACTCCACAACCCCATTCACCATGGAATTTCTTGTGCCTTCCCATGCCCAAGGATGGGTTGGGTCATTTTATGTAATTCCTAGGGGTGAGGAGTGAATCCTCATCATCTGAGCTGTAGGACATTAAACTATTAAGCACCCACATCCTCAACACATGATGTTAAATTATGACCACCTCATGAGATATAGGTTAGAGAGGACCAAGAAGGGGATGTGAACTAGAACCCTCTCACTCCTCCTCTTCCTTTGAGATTTTTCTCCATGGCCACCTTAGGCAGTTTCTATGTAATACATAACTCAACTTGATAGGGTTCTCCTTGTATGATGGTCATATCCTTCTCGTACATCTAGTCATCCTCCTCGGGCTTACCTCCTGGAGAAAGTCCCAATATTATTCTTATGCATCGCTAACCATGCATAAGCCCCACTCCACCCCTCATGGATGCACCTTGTGCGACGTAATCATTAGTTATTTTGTTACCTCTTGTTTCTCACACCGAGCATGAATCACATGGTCTTAGAGTAAGCAATGACCATGACATCCTATTTGGGTCATTAAACTTATGTAAACCCCAATCCCCTCACTACCAAACTGCATGGACTTTGATCAATATCTTCAAAGGAGAGTATGTAGGAAGCCTCTCTGAGGTTCAATCCCAACAACCCAAAATCATACATTCTATCTATTTCAAATCAGTTCACTATACTCATCCTACATGACATTAAACTATTTTCCCCTCTCAAACTATGTGGGTTTTGATCCCTTTTAGGTATGTAAGAAGCCTCTTCGAGGTTCAATTCTAATCAATGGAAAACATTGGTTCTCCCTCATAGGGATGTACCCACCTGATGTGATATATTCCCTTTTTAGGAAGCATATCCTGGATCTGTCTCCCTCAGGTGTCCTGATCCACTAGGGTAGCTAACTATGCATAAGACCCACATTCATTCCACAATCATCCAACATAGAGTGTCCATCATGCGACGGGCTGCAAACCATGCCTAAGACCCAACATGTATTTGGGTTACTGTCCTTCATGTATACCCCAATCACATGACCCATTCCATGAACTAAGTGGACATTTATCCTTTACCTTTTTGATAAAGGTATGTAGGAAACATCCTTGAGGTTTAAGTCCATCATCCATTTACCATCCTAGTCTCTCCCTCGAGCCTTTGTGTTTCCGGAAGATCATGCCTTGACCCAAATGTTCTACTTCCTTTGATTCCCAACCATGCATCCTTTCTCAGGAGCCGCCTCCTATGGTGACTCATCACCGCATTCCTAGAAATATGCAGACTTTAATTCCCTTCCAAAGGGATATGTATAAAACCTCTATGAGGTTCAATCCCAACACCATCCTCTCCAAACCAATTCTCCTTAACATCGATTCCATTCCATCCATTTCATAATTCAACACTCCCTCCATATTCATCTTGATTTTACTCAGGCCCCACATATCGATGAAATCATTCCAAACATATGGGAAGCTAACCATGCATAAGTCCCAACCATATATTCCCTCACTTCACCCTTTTGTGGTGGAGTCACATCATATTAATCTATTAACCATGCGTAATCCCCAGCATGTTCATGGGTCATTGTACTCTGTGTACACCCCAATCATATTCCTCATCCCTTTAAACCACATGGGTTTTAATCCCTTTAGGGTATGTAGGAAACCTACTTGAGTTTCAATACCAGCCAAATATAAACCTTGGTGTCACCTTTGTGTGGACCCACTATACTTTGATCCACCCCTTGTGGTGTCTATATCAACCTTCATGGTGTGAAATTATCCCTTTTTGGGACACACAATCCCGGGTCCATCATCATCAGGTGTCTTAACCAATCAGTTTGGTAAACCTTCTAGGTGATCCCTCCTAAGTACATACCCTTCTGATCTACTATTCTTAGTGTTTTGATCAGTCCGATCCATCCCCTATAGATGTTAAACTAAAGGCATACCCCTTATTAAACATGGGAATCCAAGGAAAACATTAGAGACATGCCTTTGGTATACATTTACCCACATTCTAGATGGGATGTCTCAGGTTTTCGTGCCCTCAAGGAGCCCTATTATATGGGAAAATTTAGATGGTACAGTGAACCATTGCCCATACGCTCCAGCGATGCTCAATGTGACTACTCCCCTAATAGAAGTTGTTTCCCTGACTTAACCCTTTGGAATGTCCTGATAGAAGCATTATAATTAACCGACATCCATAAAGATATGACACTAGGAAGAGTTTCACGAACATCTTAATCTGTAATGAAGAACCATACTAGGCAATGAATTCTGAGGAGAAATCCATGGAAGGAGAGGTAAAAATCCCATTATGCCGTTTCTATTAAAGAGAAGATTTCACTAAATAAGAAATGGATGCTGCCCGCCTTTGGAAAGTGGGAATTTGGGGCACACAACTATGCATACCCAAATAGATAGATGTGCGGGCTCTGGTGAAATCATCAAAAACAAAAATGGAGAACATGATGTGAAATTATTATCCTCATTATAGGGATTAGTATCGTTCAAGACATCATCAGCTAAGCATGTCAGCAGATCCAGTTATCCAGTGTTAGGTCCAGCCAAGCAAATTGTGGGCCTTGCATGAAAATCACCAGGATTTGGGGCAGTAAATTGTTGGGCATCCCGGTCTATGAAGTTTTCAGTGTGGATCTTTCTATCCAGCCATGGAATACTGAATGGAGTAGGGGAACTGTGCATCAATTTCTTACTATATGTACGGATGGATGAATATTCCTGCTTTGCAGGAACCAAGCTATAATTGTAGGAAACTGATCACCTCCCACCCACAAACATAGGGGCAATGGAACTGCTAACTCAATGATCTTTCACGAATTCATCTTTTCTGTGATAAATCCATCTCTAAAGACCCAAGATTAATGTACATAGTCATTAAATTTCTTTTGAAAAATACTTAATACATTACAAAAAATATATTCTTAAATATTGTATTATTTTAATATCTTTGGAAACTATGAAAATAATCTTCTAACTTGGTGAAAGATCTTCAACATATCCCATAAAGATCTTCCTCTTTTTTCCCACCAAAAACAATTTTTTATATCCCAGGGAAAATAAAACATAAAAGGGATTATCTAAAATGCTCAGAAAGGGTAAAATTGGAGAACATAAAAAAAACCATATAAATTTAAATATAAAAACATGAACATAAATTTTAAACATCAAAATCTTGAGTCATGATATAAATCTTGGTAGTTCATAACGCATAGATCATAAAGGAACATAAACCATGATAAAATATAATTGGTATAAAACATGTAATTGTGGGAAACTAATAAGTACATAATATGATTTTCATAGTAGCTAAGGTATTGCTGCTAAGTCTATCATTGTGGACAAAGTCTTTTACTTAGCCGGGTTCACTTATCGTTCCAGCCATGTATTATTGAATAATATTTACTTGTCATTATAGTCATGTTTATATCATGAGATATAAATATTTACCCAATGCATTAGAGAAAGATATAGGTCCCACCCATCTCATAATATAACAATTCTTATATTTTCCACAAAAACATAAATCATTAATCATATCATAACCCATAATATAAAATGGGTTTTCTTAAACATCATTCCATCATAACATAATCCATATAAAATACCATTACACAATTAACAAAATGAAATAATAGTAATAATAGAGATAGAAACATAAAATTATTTAAATAGTGTCATCTTAGATATAAAATAATTTTGATAAGCCACTTGAACATAGTTCTTGAGGAAAATATCCTTTGTTCTTCAAAAATATTTTCTTTTCTCCAAATGTCGCGCAAATTAAAAGAAAAGAATTTAGTTGAAAATAAATATGAGGTAGTTTAGAGGAAGTTTCATGGAAATAAGGAATAATAAAACCATAACAATCCATTCATTCTATATAAGTTATAAAAAACATTCTCCTTATACTTTTTTTGGAAAAGTAAAAAAGTACCTCATATGGTAAACAAAAGAAAGATTCCTTCCATACAATGTAGTAAAAGTAAAAAATGGGTAAAAATAACTTTAAAAATACATCAAAGAATATTAAACATGTTATGATTTTTTTAGAAAACATGTACATGGATGATAAATATATCCCCAGTAAATACTTACATATAAACAATCTCTGATAAAAGTGAGATTGCAAAATTATCCCTTACCTTAGGTCCGATTTCTCCCATATGTGTCTAAAACTCCTATATAGTGGGTTTAAACATATTATTAACTTAAAATAGAACCATAATAATATTCAAGACATCATATATTATTTACTTATGACTTTATATTACCCTTTCATTTGTCAATTCTATGTTAAAGCAATGTTTTGGGTAATAATCGTTTTATTTATCATACATGTTTGGACTTGTTATTCTTGATATTATTACACAGACCATGATTTAAACAATTAAAGAAGGTAAAACATTATTTATATATTATATATATTCATTATAAAAAAATATTTATAATATATATAGATAAATGAAATGGAATACACTGTTCATGGAGACGATAGGTCGTACGTACACATAAATGTTGTTTTCATTTTCTTATTGAATTGAATAGAAGTAAGTAAATGATATATATATATATATATAAATCAAGTAGAATTATTATGTAATTTAATTCATGATTATTTATTATATATACTTTATAATCATTCTAGAATGGTTAACATGGAGAATGAATCTTATCGCGTCGTGGAGAAGGTAAGTCGTATGTACGCACGAGAGACGATATCGTTCCCATAATTTTTGAATGGTATTGAAGTAGATGATGTATAATATCTCATAATTAATATTATTTTATAATAATAATATATATTTATTATTTCCACCATTATATGCATCCAAGTAAGGTGGTGGTGAAAAACAGATTACACCACGACGTGGAGACGATAAGCCATATGTACGCACGCCCGATGATTTTGTTTTTAGTAGGATAGATAGAAGGTGAAATAGGGTTGTTTAATATTTATAATGAGATATAAGTATATGAGTGATACTGATGTTATTAATTTATAATGAAACAACTAATGAAGAGAAAGTAGAAGAAGAAAGAAATTTGAAAGAATCGGTACAAGAGATTACCTCCTCCTCGACGTGCCTCCTTTAAATTTCCTCTTAGGGCATTAGAGTTGGTTTTTTAAGAAGACTAAAACCTCTATAATGTAACTAGGTAAGTTGAGATGAGAAATGGGTTGGGTTTTTCCGATAATGAAGGCTCAAAATGGAGTGAAGATGAGAGGTAGGAGGTTCCCTTTTATAAGAGAGGAGAGAGGCACTTTAGGAAACTCTCAAAATATTAATTTTATATAAATTCAATTTCGATTAAAAATGGTCCAAAACTCATTTAATTCAAATATAGGATGATTTTGGTTCAAATAAGTACCATAAAATTATTTTTATACAAGTTTTAAATATTTTTATATCGTTATCTTTTGTTGTTTAACCCATATTTTACCCTTTTTAATCTTATTGTGATATCATGTTATTTACACATCGTGGGTTAAGGTAATTACCATATCATGTTAGATGACCCAAAAAAGTTATTTATAACATATCTAGACTTATATTAACCATTTTTATGAATCATATATTTTTAGGAATTTAATATCATTTAATAAGTTATTTTTTGTTTTAAGTTATGAATTATGTCAATTTTGGACACTATTCATACTTGACTTTTTTAAAAATTTATAAAAAACTTATTACTTAGAAAAAAAGGCATTAACATAAATATAATATGTCAATATAATCCATTAAATTATTTTATGAAATAAAAAAAAATCAAATTACATTTATTTTAATATTTATAATATCATTTATTTGAATCCATTATTAATGAAGCAATCACTACATCATCATTCTGTCAAAATTAAATTTATTTATTTAATTTATAAAAATAGTAAATAAAATATCATGATATATGAAATAATTTTAACTTTATAATTACTATTTTTAGTCTAAGATATCAATTATATAACGCCAAATAGTTTTTTTATTAAAATATACATCTTTATGTTATATTTCTCTTTACTTTTAAATTAATTATTATAAAATGTCACTTTCACATCCAAGTGGCTCCATGGGGTCCCAAAATCGACCCAAGGATTCCCATAGTCAAACATATCTCATAAAATAGGATTAATACATGTTTTAGGGTAGTTTAATATTATTAAAATATTATTTTTACCTATATTTACCAGATTTACCCATTAATAAAGGAAAATAAAATAATTACTAAAGTTACTATTCATAATGTCTAAAAATAAAAGGTAGATATTTATAAAATTTATAACTCATGATTAAAAACATTTAATCCATTTTTACAAATTCAAAACACAAATGTTGCAATAATTAATTTAAAATTAACTCCCATTTTCAAAATAAAAAAGCGGGTTTTTAAGAAGTAATAACTATCAAAATATTGAGATGTGTTTATATCCAATTTCAATGAGAAATTAATTCCAATGAAAAAAAATTTATTAAATGAACAAAAATGAATCCAATTACTCTTTAAAACCAATTAAAAAGAAAATATAACTATATAAATAAATTAGATTAAATAACAGTTTTGAATTAAAATGCAATATTTTTCACAATTCATTAAAATTTGAGTTTTACCAGAAAAAAACAAAATTCTACGTAAGTAAATTTTTATGTATTGCATCAAAATAATAAGTTTATTTCGTCAAATAGAATATAAAAAAGTGTTAAAACTAGATTTAAAATGGGTGATCCATCAAAAGGCGGTAAAACTGCATTTTTAAAAAAATACTTCTTTTATCTGAAAAATTGATTTTATTCTCATATCGTGTTCTAGAAAATGTGTAGGATGAATGATAATTTCATATAAAATTTAAAATATGGTTAATAATATTCATAATGGCTAGTTTATATCCCATTAAATAATAATATTTTAATAATATATCATTGTTTAGTGAAACTCAGTATTGTGTATAATGCAAGTTGTTGAGGAAGGTCACTCCTGCATGTAATGCAAGCCAAGTTAGTATAGTGCAAGCTTACTTTGTTTTTTCATATAAAATAATCCAATATTATTTCATTTATACATTAAAAAAAATCTATACTCATTTTTTCATGAAATGAATTCTCTCAGAAGAACTTAAAACTGTGTGTAAGATAAACCAAGAATTGTGTTGCGTATACTGTAAAATAATATGGTGTTGTATATAGTGCAAGATAATCATTGGTGTAGATTAAAACACAATACATAAATGAAATTAAAAATAATATATCTCATAAAATCTCAGGGTGTTACATTCTACCCCCTTAAAATGAATTTCACCCTCGAAATTTATCAGGGTTATAAATGGTTTACTACTTGAAAGATTCCTTCATGGGAACTCACATAGTAAAAAGGTATACTAAAACTTCATTTTTAAAAAGCAAAGTTATAAACATAATGGTTAACCTAAGTAACTCATCACTGGGTTTCTACATAGAAGATCATTGGAGGGAAGTGAAAACATGGATATAGAAGAGAAATCTAACCATCAATTTCTGATGGATAGTGATAGAGAATAAGGTTGGGAGAAATATAACTATCAAAAATCCATAAATATGTGATGATTTAAAGTACCATCTAATTCATCTGATTAGAATGTACTAGGAAAACATTTTTGGTTTCAATATCCTTTTCCTAAAGTTGATGATTTTTTAATGAGGAGAAATACTTACTTGATTTTAGTACAATATCACCATTGGCCATTCCCTGAACAATTTCCACTTAATATCTTATTTAAATAAATGAAGTTTATTTTTTCATTCTTGAAGTGTTAGAAGATCATGTGATAGAATGCTATGTCATTTCATCTGTCTCAAAAAAAGGTTAGAATATATTTTCAAATACGTATAAGTCCACCTACAGTGAGATAATACATTAATCTAACAATTCTCAGTTGGAATATAACTTATACTATCCATAAATGGATAACATTACAATCCTTCCAAAAAATCTAAATTTAAAACTTTAGAAAGAGGTGAACTCAATCGACTTAACATTTGTCTCCCATATCTCATTTGGAAGTTCTTGGTTGTCACATTCCAAACATGTGAATACCTTAATCATGTATTTTCTTGAAACATGATAATAAAATTAATTACGGCAAAAAATTAGTAAAAACATGCATTCTATCAAAATTAATTCCTTCCACACACCAAAAAATACCAAAAATTATATATACTCAAACCAAGATATCACTTTGTCCATGTATCAATCATTAACTCACTAATACTATCAAACATCTCATTATCTTTTTATCCCTTCATTATGTGCATATCATGTGTTTTCCAAAAATATTTAAACCACTTTTCATGGTTACTGGTACCATATAATTATGGATAACCATAATAGACCAATACATAGGTATTACAATATTCCATAATACTATAAATGAGATTCCAAAACACTATTTTGGAATCCCATTACATAAACGGTTAATCATTTAAACACTTCGTTATCATACTCAACATCACCAATAGTGGTTGCATGTGACTACACTTTGTCTTTTTCCTTAAGAGGATTTTTACATCAATAATTATCCATAACCCTTGTATTTGGGCATTGGTTATCATAATTCCCCCATTTCCTTACACTTGTAACCCTGATTTGTGGGAGGTTCACTCTTTCGAGCATTCGATTTATTACCATTACTTCGATAGTAAAATGATCGATGATATTATTTCACACACCTAAAAAATTTATGAGTCCCCTTAAGATTGTTTCCTCGATGTGTCCTTCTACAATTTGTGCATAAAGTAAATCTAATATTCTTTTCTCTATACTTTTTTTAGTTTCCTTTGAATTCTATCCTTCTTTTCTTATAATAACCATGAGATTGATGAGAAAATGGAATCACCCATTTTGTAAGAATAATACAAGGAAGGTACAAATTTAAAAATAAGTTTTTAAACACATCTCAATCCATGGAGTCAATTTTATCTTGTTGCCTTGTATTCTTGATAAAGTTCCACCACAGATTCTCTTTACCTTCCAAGAAATAAGTGCCAAACTTAAACTTTTCATGTTCTGAACAATGGAGAATGATAAATATCTTTTCAATGGTACAAATCCATTTCTATAAAACTAGTGGATCAGTCGTTCCACTAAAATAAGGTGGATGTTTCCTTAAGAAATATTCAATAGAACTTTATTCCCACCTTTGGTCATTTGGAAGACTAGCTGGATTTGTTGGTCATATAAACAAGATTATTTATTCAAGTTCCCATAACATTTGGTTGTTTAGGAGGAAAATCATTGAATTTTCTAGTACATTGATCATTAACAAAGTTCCTTCAGGTTCCATCCATCATCTAAAAACCAAAAAGAATAGTGTGAGAGGAAAAAATCATTCTAGGAAAACAACATAATCAAGGGGGAGTACTTTCAATCTCTAACATATTAGGTTTAATAATAGTTTATTCATGATAGTTACCATAATTATAGGAATATAACCTATATTTATACTTAACCTTAGGGACATCACTAGACATACCTTATAAATATCTCTATAGATATCACTAAAGTTTTTCCATCCTAGTTTCTAAAGGGTGACTAAACCGTTACTCTAATACCAACTCTAACAGTCAAGAATTATTTACAATAGACTAGAATTGATACCTTTTAAAGTAATACATTATAGGCTACACCCATTGGGTGGTACACACCACCATCCCATGTGGAATCCATTTCCTCATGAAGACCTTGGATGGAGAGCCATGCTTCGTCCAACGTTCACGTGTGAGAGTTATCAAGGATCAGATTCATTTCTACCTTTTTTGATATTATACAGACTCTAAAGACCCAAGATTGATGTAAATGGACATTACATTTATTTTATGGAATATATAATACATTATGCAAGATATATTCCCAAAGAACAGATTAGTTTAGTGTCTTTGGAAACTCAGAACATAATATTCTAACTTGGTAAAAGATATCTATCATCTCCCATAAAGATCTTTCCATTTTTTTCCTACCTAAAACCTTTATTTATATATCAGGGAAAATAAAACATTAAAATGGTGATCTCAAATTCTCAGTAAGGTTAAACATGGAGAACATAAAACAAACCATAAACATTTGAATGTAAAAACATGAACATAAAGATTAAACATCAAAATCTTGAGTCATGAAATAAATATTGGAAGTTTGTAAGGAATAGATCATAAATAAACATTAAACATGATAAAATAAAATTGGTATAAATCATTTAATTATGGAAAAATAACAAGAAAATTTCCATAGTATCCAAGTCATTGCTTCCAAGACCATCATAGTGGACAAAGTCCATTACTAAACTGAGTTTACTTGTTGTTCCAACCATGTATTACTAAACCATATTTACTTTCTGTTCTATTCATGTATATCTAATGAGATATAAATCTCTATACAATGTTTTGTGGGGGGATATTGGTCTCACCCATCTCATAATAAAATCATTCTTATATGTGCCACAAAACATAAATCATTCATCATAGCCTAACCGAAGAAATAAAATGGGTTTTCTTTAACATCATTACATTATAACATAATCCATATAAAATATCATTATATAATTAACATAATAAAAACATAATAATAATAGGGATATAAACATAACATTATTTAAATAGAGTCATCTTAGATGAAAAATAATTTTGATAAGCCACTTGAACATAGTTTTTGAGGAAAATTTCCTTTCTTCTTAAAAATTTTTTCTTTTCAAAAAATAATGTGTAAATTTAAAAGAAAAGAAATTAGTTAAAAATAAAATTTATATAGTATAGAGGAATATTCATGGAAATAAGGTTTCATAAAACCATAAAAATCCAATCATTCCGTATAAGTTAAAAAAACATTCTCCCCATACTTTAGCTGGTAAAGTCAAAAAGTACCTTGTATGGTGAACAAAATAAAGATTCCTTCCATGCCATGTAGTAAAAGTAAAAAATAGGTAAAAATGACTATAAAAATACATATAATAATAGTAAACATTTTATGAAAATATTTTTAGAAAACATGGACATGGGTGATAAATATAACCCCAATAATTACTTACGTATAAATAATCTTGGATAAAAATGAGATTGAAAAATTATCCTTTACCTTAGGTCCCATTTCTTCCGTATGTGATCGAAACTCCTATATAGGGGGTTTAAACATATTATTAACTTGAAATAGAACCATAATAATATTTATGATATACTATATTATTTATATATGACATTATATTACTCGTTTATTTATCAATTCCATGATAAAGCAACGTTTTGGGTAATAATCGTTTTATTTCTTGCATGCGTTTGGACTTATTATTCATGATATTATTACTTAGATCATGATTTATGTAATTAAATAATGTAAAACATGATTTATCTATCATATATATTCAATATATATATATATATTATATATATAGATAAATGAAATGGAATACACCGTTCATGGAGACGGTAGGTCGTATGTGCGCCTGAACGTTGTTTTCATTTCCTTATCGAATTGAATAAAAGTAAGTAAATGAAAAAAATATATATATAAATCTAGTACCATTATTATGTCATATATTTCATGATTATTTATTATATATACTTTATAATTATTCTGGAATGGTTAACGTGGAGAATGAATCTCATCGCGTCATGGAGACGGTAAGCTGTACGTACGCACGAGCGACCATATTGTTTCCATAATTATTGAATGGTATCAAATTGGATGGTGTATACTATATTATAATTATTATAATTTATTAATAATCATATATATTTATTATTTCTACCATTATACCCATCCAATTAAGGTGGTGGTGAAAATCAGATTACACAACAGCGTGGAGAGGGTAAGTCTTACGCACACACGCTTGATGATTTCATTTTTCGTAGGATGGATAGAAGGTAAAATAGGGTTGTTTCATATTTATAATAACATATCATTTTATCATTGAAACTTATTTTATTACAATATAATGAAAAAACTAATGAAGAGGAAGTAGAAGAAGAAAGAAATTTGAAAGAATCAGTAGAAGAGATTACCTCTTCCTCGATGTGCCTCCTTTAAATTTCCTATTCGGGCACTAGAGTTGGTAATTTGAGAATAAAATAACCTATAGAATGTAACTAAGGAATTTTATAAGATAAATGGAATGGGTTTTACCGATATTTAATTCTCAAAATGGAGTGAATATGAGAGGGAGGATGTGCCTTGTTATAAGAGAGGAGAGGGGCACTTTAGGAAACTCTCAAAATATTAATTTATTATAAATTCAATTTATATTAAAAATGGTCCAAAATTAATCTAATTCAAATATAGGATGATGTTTGTTTTAATACCCATAATATAATAATTTTTATACATGTTTGGAATATTCTTTTATCCTTATCTTTTTGGTTTAACCCTTAATTTAACCTTTTTAATCTTACCATGATATCATGTTATTTACACATTGTGGGTTAATGTAATTATCATATCATGTAAAACTACCCATAAAAAGATATTTATAAAATATTTGGACTTATATTAACCATTTTATAGAATATTAATTTTTATTAATTTAAAATCCTTTAATAAACTATTTTATGTTTTATGTTATGAATTATGTCAATTTTGGACACTATTAATACTTGTTTTTTTTACAAATTTATAATAACCTTATTCCTTAAAACAAAAGGAATTAAATAAAAAATAATATGTAAATATAATGCATAAAATTTTTGTATGGAATAAAAAAATAAAATTACATTTATTTTAATATTTATAATATGATTTATTTGAATCCATTATTAATGAAGTAATCACTACATCATCATTGTGTCATAATTAAATTTATTTATTAAATTTATAAAAATAATAAATAAAATATCATAAAATAGAAAATCATTTTAGATTTCTAATTAATATTTATAGTCTATGAAATTAGTTTTATAACCCCATATACAAAATTGTTTCAGTAAAAGATACATGTTTATGTTACATTTCTCTTGGCTTTATATTAATTATTATAAAATGTAATTTTCACATCCATGTGGATCTATGGGGTCCCAAAATCTCCCCAAGTATGACCATAGTAAGAAATATATCAACCAATGGGACTAGGACATGTTTTAGGGTAGTTTAGTATTTTTATAATATTATTTTGTTTACCAATATTTACAAGATTTACCCTTTAACCAAGGTAAATAAAATAATTACTAAAGTTACTATTAATATTTTCTAAAAATAAAAGGAACCTATTTAAAAAATTTTAACCTATTAATTAAAAATATGGAATACATTTTTTTTAAATTCAAAACACAAAAGTTTTAGTAATTAATATAAAATTAATTCTCGTTGTCAAAATCAAAAAGCAGGTTGTTAAGAAGTAATAACTATCAAAAGATTGAGATGTGCTTATGTCTAATTTCATTGAGAAATTACTTAAAATGACCAAAATTGTATTAAATAAACAAAACATAATCTAATTACACATTAAAACTAATTAAAAATATAATATAACTATATAAATAAATTAGATGAAAAGACAGTTTTGAATTAAAATGCAGTATTTTTCAATATTCATTAAAATTTAAATTTTATCAGAAAAATACCCAAAATTCAACATAAGCAAATTTTTATGTCCCTATTACAAATAAGATGTTTATTTTGTCAAATATAATATATATTAAAAACTAAATTTAAAATGGGTGTGCCATCAAAAGGGGGTAAAACTGCATTTTTTGAAAAACACCTCTTTTATCTGAAAAATTGATTTTGTTCTCATATCATGTTCAAGAAAATGTTTAGAATGAATGCTGAATGTTTTATAAAATTAAAAATGTGGTTAATAATATCCATAACAACTAGTTTATATCCCATTAAATAATAATATTTTAATAATATATCGTTGCTTAGTGAAACTCGGTATTGCGTACAACGCAAGCTATTGAGAAAGGTCGCTCTTCTGTGTAACGTAAGCCAAGTTAGTGTAATGAAAGCTTAATTTAGTGTTGAATATAACATAATCCAAAAATAATTCATTTATACATTGAAATAAACCTATAATCAGTGTTTCATGAAATTAATTCCATCAAAAGAACTTGAAATTGTGTGTAACACAATCCAAGAATAGTGTTGTGTATACTGCAAGCTAATATAGTGTTGTGTATGTCCCAAGATAATATCTGGTGTAGCGTACAACACAATAAATCAATAAAATTAAAAATAATCTATCTCATAATATTTCAAGGTGTTACACCAAGGACTACAGCTACTGGGCGCCCCCTCCCCATCTCACCCTCCGAATTTATTCAAAGGAGGGTGATTAATACTCTTGTCCGTCGATAAGAACAGGAGGGGGTCATCCTCACTAGTGACATGGCTCACTAAGATTTAGAGGCTTGTGTGCCTCATTATCACTGCCTCCCCCAAGGGTCGTGTAGGGATCCAATACTCCCCACTATGGTCTACAATAGCTTTTGGAGCCTCTCCTGAGAGCATTATTACAACTCACACCCTTAAACTGACAAAGTAAGGGGCATCCAAGTCCCCCATACTATGATTTCTGCCTAGAAGCTACCAAGGAGGGCTCCCACTAGGCCACGTCAATGCCGACAACTAGTAATATAGGCCAAAGAGTAGGTGGTTCACACCCCTACACAGATGGCTCTAGTTTGGCTGACTCGATGTCAATATCGGGTACAGACTCAGGAGGATGCCCACCAAGAGGCATAATCTTCCATAACTCCAGTGGCCCAAGACACCATTGGTTTAAGACATTGGCCCCCCTATTACTATAGAGTAGGGGCACCTCCCTGTTACCAATCAGGGCCACTTCCATGCCCGATCAGGTTTGAGGTACCAGCCACCCTACGAGTAGGATGGATCGAATATCCCTATTACCGAGGCAAGTAATAGTCATCATAGGGTGACCTGTGGTGATGAAATTAAACATGAGTTCCTCACCATACCGCCATCGGACAGAGTGGAGGTCCTCCCCACTCTTTCATCCAATATGGAGGTCCACCCCATGCCACTGTCTCCAGTCCAGGAAGAGTTCATCCCCGTCTTGTTGACACCAAGCATGAAGGTCCTCCCCATTCCTGTAATCTTAGGTATGAAAATTTTCCCCACATTCTAGAATCTCAATACGAGGGAACCCCTTTCCCAGTCACCTATAAAAATGTAGGTCTTCATTGTGCTAATGATATCAGTGGAGGCCCTCCCCACTTCATAAATGGTGAACACATAGGTCCTTACCATGTCCAAAAAGATCAACATGAAGTCCCTCCTCCTACTGCTGATACCAAAGCTGGTCGACATGGAGGTCCACCCCGTGCTACAAGCGGCCACCATGGATGTCCTCCCCTTGTTCTTATCAGCTCCATTGGAGGTCCTCCCTGATCTATCACTCTCAACCATATAGGTCCTCTCCGTGTTCTATTTGAAATTTTGGTCGGGTGCTCCTCGCACCCCAACTCATCCAAGTGGGAGTCCTCTCTGCTCCAGTACCAACTTTCACGGAGGTCCTCCTCATGTCAAAGGTCTATCCTACCCTGAGCAACCAGACATGGGTAGAATGTTGAATCATCAACACCAAAGGAAGAATCTAGGGAATCCCCAGATCATACCCATTCTATTTTCAGATTTTTAAGTGGAGTGCGATAATATGATGGATCCCTCAGCCTGATCCTCTCTGTTAGAATATAGGGAAGGAATTGGGCGTATCTGCCTTGTCCTCCTGGAAAGTGAGATGCACCAAATCCTAGAATACCTACCTAGATACATACATAAGGAGGAATATTTGACACCTTTCTAGGGCCTTATTGTGCAATACTCTCTACCACCACTAAGGTCATCATCTACCTTGAAAAGTGATCCTAGAGAATTATTTTGAGGACCGATAGATGACAAGCACCATCTAGATTCATCATCAGCCACTGCCACCCTTGAAAAGGAAGTAGAAATAAACACCCTATCTTATAGGTATGTGGTGGTATAGTCAGTATAGTCACTAGGAGACATCCTAGTGTGAAGCGAATTGTCATCTTATGCACCGTATTCTCCACCGAACATTCCACCATAACATTGGTTTGCATCAGTAACGTTATTGGTTCCTTAACCCCACCATTTGATGAATGGGGAAATTGAGGGTCAGATCTTTAATCTGAGCTGAGATATTTGTGGGTCACTCTCAAAGTAGACCATTTCCCCAAGATTTTTTGACCAATTGAAACTGCAAGGTTTAGTATTCAAGATTCCCTAACCTAGTATGAGGTTATTTGCTTATACCAAACCTTAGTTATGGAACATTCTCATCTCCATCATCAATGGATAGATTACCCCAAAATCTGAGGACATCTCGATGACATTGGCCAGCAATTCCGCCTAGTTGAGTTAGCCGCACTCCCTATCACTCAGCACCATATGTCCCCTAGTTATCATCGGAACCTCTATAAATGATGCGTTTAGAGATGTATAGTGCTCCAAAGTGTTATTAAGGAGGCCTCCCCACATGTCTAGATCTGTGGATGGGGGAATTACACTACCCTAAATTTCAGTCCAATCCTGTTCTAACCTATTTCACTTGATGATATAGAGCATATGACTTCATAAATCATCACAATAAACATGGTCATTCCTGAGATATACCTAGAAGGGGGCACTGGCACAAGTCCTAGAGAAGAGGAACATCCTACTAGGGTAGTACAACACTCAGAAGACCCTGTAAGCATCCTTAATCACCACTAATGAACTTTTCACAGCCTTCCTTCACCTTCTGAGTCATTTCCTCTCCACTGATACCCCAGTAAGGGTAAAGAGCACACTAAAACCACTAAACCCCTGACCTGTATGGATTGGTTCATAAGATGGAGGATGATCCTGAAAAGGCTGCATTGTGTTAATAGATTTCCAAATAGAGAAGGATGGTTGATGAGTTCTTCTATGAAATCACTGCGGAACAGTTTCCAGATTATGGTAATCATAGACCAGAGCAACAGGGGCAGGAAAAGCTTCCCCCTGACGAATTTCCCCTAGGTGATCTCGATAACCCTACCCATCTAGATAGGGTAGAGGATGGTGTTTATGGAATACAGCCACAATATGCATCACAAAATACACCAGAGCTGCACGATGACCTTACTCCAGACCCGACTCAGGTTCCACCAGCCGCTCTACAACATCCAATGAACACTCCATAGTTTCCTCCAGCAGCCCACAGGTTATTTTCCCAGCTCCTCGGGTAATTCTTCCAATTTCTCCATGAGCTACTGATCCCTCTTACCATATTAATGATACTTTTAAAGCATTTGTGGTTAGGGACCCTCATCAAGATAAGAATCCTCACCAAGATGATCCAATTGAAACTCTTATCGATTGCCTCAAGGCTATAGAAACTTGATAGGTGCCAATATTTCCTAATGGAAAGCTATATCTGTTATGGGTGGATGATATTCCATCACCCATGACTTTCAGAAATCCTACTTTCTCCCCTTTCAATGGGATGAGTGATCCTCTACAACACCTTGTCCATTTGATTTTGAGATGCAAACCCATGCTAAGAACTCCAGCATAGTAGAAGGCTGACAAACTCTGGTGTTTCATATATACATTTAAAGGGACAATATTCGTATGGTGAAACCAGCTACCCATTAGGTCTATATCCAATTGGGAGGATCTATGAAGGTAGTTCCTTTAACATTTTAGTTCCACCACCCACAATACAAGTATTTTTGACATTTTCTAGTGAAATTAGTGGCCAAAAGAGCGAGTCAAAGACTTTTTAGCTAGGTGGAAGGGCCTCACATATTACCTTGATATGAAACTGACTTAGTATAAGTTGATAATGATGTGTGTGTGGAATTTGAAGACTAAATTGGTCCCTTCTCACATCACTCAAAACTACCTGGGTGGATTCAGGGACTTCTCTAATATGGCTCGGTGCCTTGAGGAAGCCTTGCAGTAAGACAAGAAGGAACACCTATTTCCTCCCACATCTCCTACAAGAATAACCACCAAAGTTAAGTCCACCAATTTTGTAAAGGTAGGGCCCCCCAGATAGTTGGATTTGTTATCAGTAGAGCCACCATCACAACCTCATTGAGGGCCACCACCTCACGTTACTTCTTAGGCTCAGTATCACCCACCTTAGAATCAGTAAGCACAACATTTTAATGTTCCCCCACCACCTAGGTGAGACAACTAGGTCCCTCCTCCTTGTCAGGTTCTACCTCCTCGAAAGGGTAAGGTTCCCAGAGCCCCCTTCTCAGATAGGAGAAACCATACCTACTTATTTAATAAAGACCAGGTCTCTGACTACTTTTGAAGTTCCTTAGACCAAGGAATCATGTGGCTAATAGAATGCAGGAGAGATGAAGAGTCAAATATCATTGATCAACCTATATATTGCTCCAATCTTCAGTTACTTGGACACACCCTCAAGCAGTGCTATGTGTTTAAGGAATAGCTCTAGGACTAGGTTGAAAACAACATAGTCAGATTGGGTCCAACCCCAGAACAGGTGGCATGTGTGTTTTCATGGATTGAATGTGACAATGAGGGTGAATGAAAATATTTTTTTGGTCATAGATCTTAGAAATAAGACAACTAGATGGATCTCAAGGTATTTTATCACACCCATCGTATCATCTGTGCCCATTGGAATCAGCCCGAGCCTCTAGAAGTCATTGCACTACCTCTATCAAACTCCTTTTCATTGACATCTCGTCCTTTTTATTCTCTTAAGTACAAGCATCAACATCGCAAGGGAAAAAAAGACCTCTACTGGTACCAAAGTCATCCCATACTCTCAGCAATTTCTTTCCCTCATAGATGGGTATTTCTCCAAGGATCTACCTAGTAATGAGGGACTCATCATGGGGTGATCCGTAGTATGCCTTAGTGAATACCATCGAACTGGTGGACTATTACATGGTTCCTGATGAAGAAGATCCCCAAACATACCCTCATAATATCCCTAGTCGACACAAGCATTGTCGAAACCACAGATATATGAATCAGTAGAATGTATTAGCCAGTGATTCCAACCAATCTATTCATTCTACTGAGACTAGGAAGTATGCTTAGTTTAGAGCTCAACATGTGTAATCATCTCATTCTGTCTCATCAAAATCACCTCCTCCAACATTTTTTCTACTCAAATAGGAAGATCCTTCATGACCGTGTATAGCTGAGGCCAGAACACAGTCATTTTTCCACCAACCAGTAGTCATTTTTCATAGTTTAACTAGTGAATATCAGGATTTTCCTAGCAACAATCAGAATCTTCCGGTTCGACCTGCAACATCTTTTATACCTCCTACCACTGAGAGATCTCATACTAGTAGAAATGTGTGCTTGGAACAGAAATATGATGTTCTCATGAACCTTGCCATCATTTATCCAAGACTCTCTATCCTTCCAGATATCCTTCTTTCTGAAGATATGTGTGATTCCCTTGAAGAGGATTTAAGAATCCCCCTATAATTTGAAACAGATGTAGCAGTCGTAGAATATTTCCACACTGAGACAATCAAACTCACAGAATGTCAGTCCATCATCTCATTTTCAAGAAAAGATTAAGGTTATACCATAAAGGGGCACATCCTCCCATTGTACGTCATTGGTTAGTTCAATGGCATAGAATTCCACCATTTCCTCATTAACAAAGGTTCTAAGATCAATCTCATCCTGACTCAGATGCTCAAAAAACTGGGGTTATCTAAAAAAGATCTGAGTCCCTCTGATATGGAGATTAAAGGCTATAAAAAAATAGAGAACACTCTTCTTGGAAATATCTGTGTAAGGACCCAATTATGTGGCCTGATTACCAACACTGAGATCATGGTAGTTTTGAAGGACACTACCTACAATGCATTTATGGGTAGACCATGGCTCTATCTGCATGCCGCAGTCCCCTCCTCATATTAAAAATGTCTCAAGTACTCCCTTAATGGTTGAGTGGGAATAATCTAAGGTGATGCATCTCCCTTTGCCTCTTTTGAAGCCCATTACCTGGATGCCGACTACTACTGAAACAAGTATAAGTAGGTTCAAGATAATGAGGTTTAACAAACTACTATTGTGGCCCACCCATAGACAGACATGGATGATGCCTACATCGTACCAATTCATCGATTGGAATCCACAACCACAGACATGGTAAAATGATTTTTCATCTCAGAGATGAGGGGGAGCACAATCCCAAGTATAAGAAATATCAGAAGATCACCTCACATTCCTACACAAACCATGATAAGGTGATCTCAAAGCCCCATACTCTATAAGGTATCGGGATGTCTACCCCATGGTAATATAAATACATCATACCTTATTATTTCACCAAGTTGGGTTGAACTAACTCAATCCAAATCACTAGTACTACATTGATATTATCAAACGTGTCCCCTTGGGTTGAAGTCATGATGGAATATGATCAAAAACTTTCATTTCCATGGTTTCAACACTGTAGGAGTTCCTCAATGAGGTTTCCACTACCGCTCAGGTTGAAACCAACATTATGTTAGGATCATATAACTTGGAAGAATTGCATACTACTGATGATCCTCTCACCATAGATGAT
Source organism: Viscum album (assembly GCA_963277665.1). Lineage (NCBI taxonomy): Eukaryota > Viridiplantae > Streptophyta > Magnoliopsida > Santalales > Viscaceae > Viscum > Viscum album. The sequence goes on along the minus strand of OY728146.1, from coordinate 124,638,789 downwards.
GAAGAGGATTTAGAAGATTCCATGCCTACATTTGAGGAAGGTGTCTCCACCACTATTGATGAATTGGTACAAGTAAACCTCAGCACTGAGACAAATACCAAGCCAACATTGATCAGTATAGCCATGTTTGCAGAAGATAAATAGTAGTATATGGATTTCCTGAAGTAGTATCGCAAAGTGTTTTCCTAGAGCTACAATGAGATGTTGGGACTAGATCCTCAAGTTTCCATCCACCACCTTAGTATCCTGATAATCCATTGTAGGTTAAAAATCCTCCCATAAAGATGAAAACCTCTCATGGTGCCATGGTTGAAGCTGAAGTGGATAAGACTATTAAAGATAGGTTTATCATGGAATCCCTGTACCTCAAATGGTTATCCAACATTGTCCCTTTCAGAAAGAAGAAAAAACATACTAGAGTCTACATCGACTTCTGGGACCTCAACCATCACTGTCTGAAGGATGATTTCCCCCTTCTAGCAACATATTTGTTGATTGATGCTACCATTGGATTCCAAGCTCTCTCTTTCAAGGATGGGTATTCTGGGTATAATCAAATCTTAATGGACCCCGAAGAAGAGGAATCTAAGGCCTTAAGATCAAAAGAAGGTACCTTTTATTACAAAGTAATTCTTTTTGGTCTTAAGGAATCTAGAGCCACCTATAATCAATACATGAACCACATATTCAATATGATCCTTGGGATGCTGGTGGAATGATACATAGACAATCAATCCCACTAATATTAGAAATATCTCAGAGACCTTGAGAAAGTGTTCAGTTTCTTCTTCTCCTTCCATATGAAGATGAACCCATTTAAATGTTCCTTTAGGGTTATCTATGGAATGTTTTTGGTCTTCTTCATCAGATACAGAGGCATCGAGATCAACCTGGAGGAGATCAAGGCCATTAGCCAGATGCCTCCTCTTAGAAACCTTTGGGAGCTTTGAGGTTTCTAAGTCCACATAGCCTATATACACTAATTCATTGTGAATATGGATTAAAAGTGTAATCCCTTCTCCTAGATCATGAATAAAGGTGATGTCTACCAGTGGGATGAAGTGTTTTAGACCACTTTTGAGGAGATCAAGCAGTACCTTCAATAGCCTCCTATTATGATGCCACTCATCTCCGAAAATCCACTAGTCCTTTACATGAATGCCCTGGAATGGTCTATTGGTACTCTTATCACCTAGAATAACAATGATGGGATGGATAATAGTTTATATTATCTCATCTATATTCTCCTCAATACAAAGACCAGATATTCCTCTATCGAGAAGAGATTCCTCATGCTAGTATTCACAGTTCAGAAGTTATGACATTACCTACAACACCATGAGATACAACTAGTGTTTCATGTAGACACGTTGAAGTAAATTCTGAACCACCACATGTTGATAGTCCATATAGCTTTTTGGGAAGTGATTATTCAATAGTTCAACATTAGTTTTTTCCTAGAGAATTCAATCAAGGGACAGGCACTGATAGATTTCCTGACTACCCATCCTGCCCCTTCAGAGCAGTCCCTTGATCTTGAATTCTAAGATGAGGATATCCTCTTAGTTTATCATGAAATATAGTTTTGGAAGATTCACTTCTATGGTGCCTCATGGATCCCAACCAAAATAAGGCTCAACAATCCCAAACTTAACAGATTGTTCCTTGGTGTTTTCTTCATTACACCAACAAAATCCATCCTTCCCTATTCGTTCCTATTGTCAGAAGGTTGCACTAACAATAAGGAAGATTATCAGGCCCTGATCACTAGTCTTGATCTGGCCCTCAATATTGATGTTCCCCACCTATATGTGAAGGGTAAATTTGAACTGGTAATCAAATAGATCAATCATGATTACATCATCAGAAGGCCAGAGATCTTTCCCCTGTTAGAGAACACTCGTCAACTGATGGCTCAGTTCCCTTCTCCACCAGAGGTTACTCACATTCCCTAGACATAGAAAGGTCAAGAAGATGTCTTAGATAGACTTTCTATATATCTTTCAGATCCTGATCAGGATTATATCATTATCCATGTAGAACACTGAAGAGTCATTGCTCTTGTCACCCCGGATGAAAGAGATAGACAACAGGTAAGTTATATCACCATAGAAGCATCCACATCAGGACCTCAGGATCCCCATATCATAGTAGAAGTAACCCCTAGTTAGAAAACTCACTTTATAAAGTATCTTCCGCATGGTAATCTCTTGACAGACTGAGCTGAATGTGAGAGTGTCTGTCAGCACGCAGTGGAGTTCACCCTCCAGAGTGGTCATAGTCTTAAGAAGATCCTCTACAAATGTGGGTTTGATGGAGTTCTCCACCATTGTATCTGAGAATATGATATTCCCCAGGTCACATAGGAAGTTCATACTAGTTTCCTTGGAGCTCATATGTCATGTCCTAAACTATATCATCAGATATGAAGGTTGAGCTAATTTTGGCCCACCATGATCCATGACTTCATTGAGTTTTCCAAGAGGTTCCATGAATTCTAGATCCATGATAACTTTGTGCATTAGTCACAAGAGACTATCCATACTAACAAGTAATCTTGGCCCTTTGTAGTCTAGGGACTTGATGCTGTGGAACAATAACCACTAGCAATATACCACCAATGCAGGTTCATCCTGACCACAACATATTTCGTTTTCAAGTGGACAGACACAATTCTACTGAAGGAATTAGAGTCCCACTCTATCATGGAATTCATGAGATCTAATATCATCCAATGATTTGGGGTTCCTCACACTATTCTCACTGATAAAAGCACCAATATCTGAGTAGCCAAGCTGATGAAATTGTACGCTAAGTACTATATTCGGTCCAACCACACTCCTCACTATCATGCACAAGAAAATGGGTAGATCGAAACATTAAACAAGACCCTCTCTAACATCTTATAGAAGATGGTTGTTAAGAACATGAAAAGTTGGCCAGAAAATCTCCCCAACACTATTTGGGCCTACCAGATGATGACTCATAACTCCACCTAGGTTACCCCAAATTCTCTAGTCTATGGAACATAGGCAGTCCTGCCCACTGATATTTAGTTTCCATCACTCCTCACAACCATCTATGTTCATCAGATGAAAAACAGAGTAGTATAATTCCATCTAGATGAGTTAAAATCTGTCAAAGGGAATAGGCTTTGTGCCTTGCACAATATGGAGAGGCATCAAAACAAGATAACCAAAGATTCCAATAAGAAGGTTCATCTTTGTTCTTTCCTTCAAGGTGACATAGTATTGGCCTTGATAACGCCAATGATATTTGGAAAGAAGACACCAAAGTTGGAGCCCAAATGGGAGAAACCTTATACCAATCACAAGGATTAACCTAATAACATGTACTTCCAGGTCACCATGGATGGTGAAAATATCATTTCTCCCACTAATTCCAAATTCATCAAGTAGTACTTCACATAAGTGAAATCTATATTCCCTTACTATATGATGTTAAACTGCATGACATTTTCATCCCGCATGACGTTAAATTGTCCATTATCTTTCTGCATGATGTTAAACTGCTCATTATCATCCTACATGTTGTTAAACTTCCCATTATAGTCCTTCATGATGTTAAACTTTCCATTATCATCCTGCATGATGTTAACCTACCCATTATCATCCTGCATGATGTTAAAATTCCCATTATCATCCTGCATGACGTTAAACTTCCCATTATTGTCCTGCATTATGTTAAATTTACCATTGTCATCCTATATGAATATAAACTACAAATGGTAAACATACAGTTATGGTCTGAGCTCTACAACCCAAAAATAAGATCTTCACCATCCTTACCACATTACATTAAACTGCATGATATCCCAGGAACTATGTATGGCTTGATTTATACCCTCACTGGGCATGTAGGAACACCCAAACTTTTTATCTTCTGGTCTATCCTAGGCTCCTCAAATTATATCCTCTATTCAGACCCTTGGCCCTGATCATTTTGGGAGTACGTGGTGTAGTGTAGACTTCTTTTTTCCTCATCCATGTTGTATTTTCAACAGTCGCACAATGTGACTCCCTCAGAAATACTCTATCCCATATAAATCCTCACTATACGATGTTAAAGTTCATGAATTGGTCCTGTCATATGACCTTAATCTATGAAACTATCATCCTGGTCGCGCGATAGAAAAACGGCACCACATTTTGGTGTCCTCACCGAAGGGGGAATCATGTTTGGCATTAGTCACCAACCATGAAATTTTTCAAGGAATATATATGGATTGATTTCTACATCAACATGTTAACTACTCTTCCTAAGTTTTTTTCTCCAAAAAAATAGAGAAGAGGGATAACAAACAAGATACATCCAATGCCTTTTCTTTCCTTACATGGGTCAGACCTATATGACAGAACCATTCCAGAACTACATGTGTCTAGATTCATACCCTTGAAGGATACGTTGGAACTCCTAGAAATATCATCTTTGGGTTTATCTTAGGCTCCATGACCATCTATTTCTCTCGAACTCCTAGATCAGATGCTTTTGGGAGCATGTGGTATAGTGTGGACTTATTTGGTCATAATTCATGTCGGGTTTGAAATAACCGCACTGTGTGCCTCCCCCATAGATCCCCTTTTCACCCCATATCCTTATCACATGAATTTAAACTACAAAACATTCCATGAACTAGGTGTGCTTGATTTCCTTCTTTAGGGGATACGTAGTGACGCCCATATCATAGATCATGGGACTAGTCACAACAATATTTCCCTTTTTATGCCATCATCATTACCGCCTGATGTTAAACTACACGACACTTCAAAAACTATGTGTGGATTGATTCCTTCCCTCACAGGATATGTAGGAATGCTCAATCACATCATCTTTGGGTCCAGTCATGCTAAATCTTTCATTTTTTTGTTTCCCACATGGGTTTTGTTCTCTTTGAATAATGCACATGGTGTGCTGTGGTATTATTTGATCCTCATTCACATAGAGTTTACAATGTTCATTCCATGCTCCCCTCATGATAATTTCCCTTTCCCTACACTTCCTTACTGCATGACGTTAAACTACACAACATTTTAATAACTATGTATGACTTGATTATTTCCATTGCAGGAAACGTAGTGAAGTCTGAACATTTTTTCTTTTGGTATAGCCCCATGTTTCTTCATATTTTACCTCTCCTTGGCCTTATCCATTTTTTGGGAGTGCATCACGTGGTGTGGACTTCTCTTTCCCACATTCATGTCAGGTTTGTTTTACCACACCATGCACATCCCCCTCGGGACATTACTTTTCCTGCACTGTCCTAGCCATATGATAATAAACTACATCGCAACCCTACGTCATTTCCACATGATGTTAAACTTCATGAAATTACAATAACTAAATACGGATTGATTCCCAAAATTATGGTATACGAAGGAATTCCCGAGTATCTTGCCTCGGGTCTGGCCCCAGGTCCCTTGAGCTTTTCAGCTCTTTGTCCCTATCCTATGATCCGAGTTCTAGGACCTTAAAATAAAATCACTTTCATCCTATATGATGTTAAACTACATAGAATCTTTCCAAAGTCCCTCTCCTTTGGCCCCTAGGACATATCACTTTCCTGGGAATGTGTGGTGTGGACTTATTTGGTCCTCCTTCGCATTGGGTTTATGGTAGACACACTATGTACTTCCCTTTAGGGATCTCCCCTATATCACCTCCATCCTTAAAGCATGATGTTAAACTGCATGGCATTTCCAAAACTACGTATGGCTCAATTATTTACCTCACATGATACATAAGAATTCCCAGACATTTTTTCTTTGGGTTCAACTCCAGGTTTATCAATCCATTTCCCCCTTTTCCTCCACTCTCCTCCTCAAGTTGTCCGCTATTAACTGTACCCCTCAACCCTTTATATTCCCCATCAACATGATCAGATGAATTTTGGTTTAGAACTTAGAGTGTTGGATTCTACATGAACATGATTTCTTCTATTCACATGCTTCACATCCCCCTCTATTTGGGTTTCCAATGTCTTTCACATCTTAAAGGACCCCCGAACGGTATGGATTCTCATCCATATGGATTGACTACCACTTTGGTCCAAAGTCTCAGTGGATTTTGAATGACATTATAAGACAGGTCCCATTTATTGAATTTGGTCAGCAGTTGACCCTCTTTTGTTGTTTCCAATTTAGGTAACATGATATGAATGTTGTGTGTTGAATGGAGTCAACTGTTATCCTCCATCGTTATTCCACCCATGTTATGCCCAAAAAATTGGTCTCGTGATTCACATCCCTTTACACTTCATCATGTTCACGTATAATTTCAACACCCTTGGTGTTATCCCTCTATGAAAAATTGCGCATTAAGAGGAAAAATCAGCATCATAGAATCATCCTTAACTCTACATCATGTCCCCCTATTGAGTATTCCATGTGTTGTAATGATCTTCTCCACCCTTGTTTCCCACACTGAGAATAGCTAATATGGGCTTAGGGATATGGTCAAGGTTTTTTCCTTCACGTAAGAACTACATTTCTCTTGGTCTGAGCTCTCTGACCATAAACTAAGATCTCTTACATCCTTATCGTATGACATTAAACAAAATATTCTTCATCCAAGTTGTGTGTTAATAACTACCCAGCCATATGATGTCTTTATTTGAGAAGACATTGTCCCTATAGCATTGGCCATTTTCCATGCCACATTTAAGAACTATGTGTGGCTTGATTCTTACTTTTATGGGATATGTAGTGATGCTTGGGCACTTTTCCTTTAGGTCCAACCGCAGATTTATGAACCTTCTCCATCCCCTTTTTTGGGTCTCGGTTATTTCTTCTAAGAAAGGTGTTATCTGGTATGTATTTTTTATATCCTACCCACGTTGGGTCTGCCCCATGGTGCTATGCTGCACCTCTCAACATCTTACAGTCCAAACTCTACAACCTTAAACTAGGATCCTCAGTCACAAAGTACAACCACGATGAATTTAAATCATGTTTATTTTCTTGGAAGTGTGTGGTGTAGGGTGGAATTCTCTATCCTCATTCACATTGGGTTTTCAATAACCACACTGCATACCTCCCTTAAGATCTCTTCATCCTTCATCCATACTGCATGATGATAAAATGCACAAGCATGTCCCACACACATGACATTAAATTGGTCACTTTATAGTCTGAGCTATACAACCTTGAGCTTGGATTCTTCCCATCTATGTTTGCATGATTTTAAACTACATAACAGTTATGATATTATTCTTTAAAAGAGGATATCACTCCCTTTTGGTATTGGCCACTTTCCATACCACCTCTGAGAACTATAGGTGGATTGATTCCCATACTTATGGGATACATAGTGACACCCATACTTCTTATCTGTGGTCCATTCGCAAAAACTTTCTTTTACATAGACCCTTCTATCCTGGATTCTCCTAGAAGTATGTGGTGTGGTGCAGAATTCTTCGGTCCTCATTCATGTTGGGTTTACAATAACTACATCATGTACTTACTTTGGGATTACCACTCCTTTCTCTTGTACTAAATGACACTTAAACTACATAGGTAATGTTAAAACTTTTCACATTCCTTCATTTGGGTTTTTATTATCTTTCACTTCTAAAGGGACCCCCTAACAGGATGAATTCATGGCCTCAGTGCTCTCCTACCATCCCGGGACAACGCCCCAAAGTATTTCAAACAAAAATTTGATACAAGACCCATATCTCAAATATAGTCAGCAATCGACCCTCATTTGTTTGTTCCCATTATAGGATAATTCTATATGAATGGTGTGTTTTGAACACAGTCAATAGTTATCCTTCACTATCACATCGCTCCCATCGCATCCCAAATATCATATGTTTTGAATAACATGTTTAATGCCCTTTTCCTTTTTATTTATCCACAACACCCTGGGTGTTATAACTCCATACATTTGTGCATGTCAAGTAGGAATTTTCGTTCGTCTAGGATTTTCCCCATCTGACATTTCCTTTTCACCATTACACACTCTCATTAGAGAGGGTATTCCTAAAATGTATCTTTGTTTCCTACATTGAGCATGACTCATGTCGGCTTAAGGTTTGTGGTAAGGTAATATCTATATATGAGACTGTGTGACCCGTTGGTCCAACTGTATGACCTTAAACCATGACACTATCATCCTCACCACATGACATTAAACTGTTCAGAATACAAAGAACTATGTAAGGCTTGATTCCTTTCATTGAAAGATAGGTATAGACATTTAGGCATCAGATCCTTAGGTCCAAGAACTGAATGGTAAACTCCCTGCCTTGGCCTTTTCGGCCCCATATTTCCTTTTAGGAACATGAGGTGTGGTGCGAACCTCTCTAGTCCTAATTCACATCGGGTTATAGAACACACCACACATTTATCCTTTGGGGTACCCATGTCATCGATGCATGACTTTAAACTACGACACTACCCTAAACAAGTTCAGGATTCCCCATGATAATTATGGGACACTTTAGCTTCCTCACCAGAGAGAATTTCCCCACCAGCATTGGTCTATGACCACACTATACTCCAGAACTACGTTTGGATTGATTCTCATTTTTATGGGATATGTAGCAATGCCCATCCATTTTGCCTTAAACCTAGCCCCAGGACTATTAACATTTCTTATTATTTTCCCCCAATAATGGTCCAAACTCTCTGATCATAAACTACGGGTTCTCAGTAAGTGTAACATGACTTGAAACTGTTGGGTATGGTCTAGGAAGTGTGACCTTAAACTATGTGAATTGTCCCGATCATACGATGTTAAACTATTCCTTGAATTTTCCTCACCGTATGATGCCAAATGGTGTTCTTATCACCCCCCTTTACACAATGTAAAACTATATACCATCCTAGGTCCTTGCCAGGGAGGTCCCTCTTGGAAGTAGGCATGATCTCGATTCTGACCGATACGCCCACCCGATGCATTTCTGTTAGAGAGGCGTAATTATAAGAGTGTTGGACTCCATTCAAATAGACCATCACTCCATCCCACACATTTAAGACCCCTTATTTGGATCCACACGCTCTTCTACATCTAAAGGTACCCCCAAACGACATGGATGCTCGGCCTTTCGACTCGCCTACCGTTTAGGGCCAACATTCTGAAATATATTGAATGACATTTCGAGTTAGGACCTATGTTTTAAAATATTGGACAAAGAGTCCTATCACATAGCTTATTTGTAAACATAGATCATGAATCATGTGGTCACAGATTCGAATGAATCAATGCGTAGTGCAAATCATCCAAGGATCGTGGTGCAACAATTCGCAGAGTAGTGTTTGTGAAGAACTAGTCTAGGAAATCTGGTTGGCAAAGTGCGTTCACAGAGTGTGAGGAGCTTCAAAAATTCGAGATCTCAAGCACAAATGTGTGGAGAGAGGCTAGGAAAAAATAAGTGTTTTCCTCCTCTATTTATAGGTGAAAAACCCTAATATTCACAATATGCCTAGATATTGTGAGCTTCATGGAGTTCTCAACCCATGTAGGGCCTACCTGCATCACAATCTAGCTTATCAATATCACATTGCGACTTTCCTAAATTTTGGTGATCAACCCTCATAACCTGATCCCCATTTTCTCCTCAGATCCCATTTTGATGGGCGGAATTTATTGGTTCCAAAATCCTTGCCTTGGAAAAAAAGCAAAGAACACTAAAATAAAGCAAAAGGGGATGCTTCATGAAGTAACTTTGCAATGCCCTCTAGAACTGTGACTGGAACAAAGTTACCAAGGTCTTTGAAACCACCACAAAGGGAGTAAAGGATGTCCCTAAGACTCTAAGGAAATTTATGGAAGCCAGAATCCTCTATGACCATTGTGGAGGAAGTGACGGTCGGCTCTACTTTTCCACAAAACATGATGGATTCTACCTCTGGTTGTGGAGTGAGAATTTCTTTGCGGCACACCCTCATCCCATCGGCCCCCCTGAAGCCTATAAATACCCGACTCCCCCCACTCCAAAGGGGAGACCCTAACCTTTTTCTTTTTTAATTATGAAATTAAGAAGTATTATTTTATTTGAAAATCAACTTGGAAAATTAATTATTTTATATACTTGGTCATTTCAAAACCCTTTTAACTTTGATCAAATTTACCCCTCTTCGATGAGGAATTCCCTTCGCAAAGCCTATGGGCCATCGTTAAATAAAGAGCCCACTTAGGTTACTCGAGACTTTGCAAAGCACCCAAGATTCATGAAGCACCCTCTAAGAACATTTGAACTCCATTCTTAGGCTGGGTCACTATGCTTCATGAAGCCCTATCCTTTGGGAAGCTCTATCCTCTATGAGACCTATGCTCTGCGATCCCCTATTCTCTATGAAGCCCCATGCTCTATGATCCTATAAGCTTTGTGAATCCCTATTCTCTGTGAGCCCCTATCTTTTTTTTGAGCCCCTGAGATTTGTAAAGTACCTCTCTACGAGGCCTCTTGCTTCATGAACCCCTCTTCCATGTGACCCTCTAGGCTTGTACAAATTGATTTCAGTGTCCCTTGGTCAGTGATTCATGTTGCGTTTCCCTACCTCATGCTTCTTCTCATAGTCATGCTAACAAATATTTCCTATTCACATAGCCGTTCTAACATGGACCCTTCAATGGATCACTCTATAAGCCCATTCACCATGACATTGATTGTGCCTTCCTATATCTAAGGATGGGTTGGGTCAAGTTATGTAAGTCATAGAGGTGAGGAGTGAATCCTCATCATCTGAGCTACTGGATGTTGAAATGATAAGCACCCAAATCCTTGACACATGATATTAAACTATGAACACCACAAGAGGGATATGTTTTAGAGGGCCAAGAAGGGGATGGGAACCAGTTCTCTATCACTCATCCTATCCCTTTGAGGTTTTTTTCCATGCGCACCTTGGGTAGCCTATATGTAATCCCTAACCCAACATGATAGGGTGCTCCTTGTATGATGGCCATATCCTCCTTGTACATCTATAAATTCTCCTCAGGATATCCTCCTAGAGTAAGTACCAATATTCTTTTCATGGGCTGCTAACCATGTGTAAGCCCCGATCTACCCCTCATGGATGAACCTTGTGTGATGCAATCGTCAGGTATTTTGTTGCCTCTTATTTCTCACAATGAGAATGAATAGCATGGGTTAAGAATAAGAATCGATCGTTAAACCCTATTTGGTTCATTAACCATACATAAAACCAAATCCCCTCACTATCAAACTACGTGGACTTTGATCCCTTTTTTCTAAGTAGGGTACCTAGGAAGCCTCTTTGAGGTTCAATCACTACTAGAAAATGGATCTATACCCATGGTTTTGGGGAAAACTATGGGTATAGGTCACCCTATCCCCACGGTTTTGGGAAAACCATGGGAATAAGCATTTTTTGATAGCCTATGCCCACGGTTTTCCCAAACCCTGGGCATAGGCTACCCTATACCGACAGTTTTCTCCAAACCGTGGGTATAGGGTATCAAAAAATGCCTATACCCATGGTTTTCCCAAAACTGTGTGGATAGGGTGCCCTATACCCATGGTTTTAAGAAAACTGTGGGTATAGTCATTCGATAAAAAAACCTATACCCATGGTTTTGACAAACTGTGGGTATAGGTTTCCCACGTGTGCGCAGGAAATTTATTTTTTCTGCGGGAACAAAAATTTTTTGGCGGGAGTTCTATACCCAAGGTTTATTCCTCTATATCCACAGTTTAAATAAATATATTTAATAAAATATATATATACATACATATATGTGGTGATGGGGTAGTGGTAAGGATGCTTGTGAACGGAGAAGTGGTCGTGAGATCGAATCCCGTGGGCTGCTATTTTGTAAAATATGCTATACCCACAGTTTCCAAACCATGGGTATAGAGTTATGACATGGTGGAAAAACCTATACCCATTGTTTTTCCAAACTATGGGTATAGGTCATGGATCTATACCGTTTTCACCAATGAACATGGTTCCCCAAACCATGGGTATAGCCTATACCCACGGTTTTGAACTGTGGGTATAAGATCATTTTCCAGTAGTGAATCCTAACACCCCATAATCATCCATTCCATCCATTTCACTTAATTTCACCCTACTCATCCCACAGGATGTTAAACTATATAACCCTCTCAAACTATGTGGGTTTTAATCCCTTTTTGGTACATAGGAAGCCTCTTCGAGGTTCACTCCCAATAAATGGAGAACTTTGGTTCTCCCTCCAAGGGATGTACCCTCCATATTTGATATATGACATTTTCGGGATGCATCTCCCAGATCTGTCTCCATGAGGTGTCTTGATCCACTTGGGAAGCTAACCATGAATAATCCCCACACTCATTCCAAACTCATCTAACCAAGAGTGTCCCTCTTATGATGGGATGATAACCATGCATAAGCCCCAACATGTCTTTAGGTTGCTTTCTTTCATGTATACCCTGATCACATACCCCATTCCCTGAACTACATGGACATTGATACTTTAACTTTTTTATCAAGGTATGTAGGAAGCCTCCTTGAGGTTCAAGCCCATCATCTGTGTCCCATCCTAGTCTCTCCCTTGAGCCTTTTTTTTTGGGAAGATCATGCCCTGACCCGAAGGTTCCACTTCCTTTGGGCACCAACCATGCATCCTTTCTCACGAGTCACCTCCTAAGGTTACTCATCTACCCATTCCCAGAACAATGAAGACTTTGATTCCATACCACGGGGATACGTATGAAAAATCTTTGAGGTTCATTCCCAACACTGTCCTCTCCCGAATAGTTATCCTTAACATCGGTTTCATTCAATCCATTCCATTCTTCAACACTCCCTTCATATCCATCCTGATTTTACCCGGGCTGCCACATCTTTATTAAATCATGCCAACCATATGGGAAACTAACCATGCATAAGAACCAACCATATTTGCCATCACTTCACCCTTTTGTGGGGGAGTCACATCATATTGGGTTACTAACCATGTATAAGACCCAACATGTTCCTCGATCATTTTCCTCTCTGTACACCCCAATCATATGCCTCATCCCATCAAACTATGTATGTTTTTATCCATTTAGAGTAAGTAAGGGACCTCATTGAGGTTTAATCCCATCCAATTGTAATCCTTGGTGTCCCCTTCGTGTAGACCCACAATACTCTGATCCACTCCTTGCGGTGTGCATATCAGCCTTCACGGTGTGAAACATTACCTTTTTGGGACACACCATCCTGGGTCCTCCCTCATCAAGTATCTTGATCCATCAATCTGGTAAACCTTCCAAGTCCTCCCTCATAGGGATATACACTTATGACCCACTCTTATCAGTGTTCCAATCAGTTTGATTCGTCCCCACAAGACTTTAATCTCACGACATACCCCTTGTTATACATGAGAAGATGAGAAAAAACACAGAGACATGCCTCTAGCATACATATCCTTGCATTTGACGTGAAATGTATCAGGTTTCAATTCCCTCTAGAAATCCTCTTATAAGGTAAAAATATAGATGTTACAGTGTACCAGCACCCAGTCACACCAGCGATGCTCAACGTGACTACTCCCCTGACTGAAGGTTGCTGCCCTAACTCGACCTTGTGAAATGTACTGACAAAATAAGTGTAATTAAATGGAATCCACAATGATATGGCACCGATAACAGTTTCATGAACAACATATTAATATTTAATGGAGACCCAGAATAGGAAATGAATTTCGAGGAGAAATCCATGGAAGGAGAGGATGACATCCCATCATTCTCTTTTGATCAAGGAGAAAACATCACTGAATATTCTATGGATGCCTCCCACCTTTGGAAAGTGAGGATGCGGTGTATAGAGCTACATGCCCCCAAATATATGGATGCTCTATCCCCAGTTAAAGCATAAAAAAATAACTTTATTCAAAATTATGATACCAATTAATATCTTTCTTAGTACACTTCATGGATAGATGGGAAAAGGGAAAAAAATAATGGTGACCTGACATGATAAATAAAGGTTAAGTAAAATGGAAGGAATAATGAATCAATGAGAATAATCAATATGGAAAGGTAAATAAATGAACACGCATACACCAAGTAATCAATAAACCAAGAGGGAGTGCGTAAACAATATGTAATGATAAATAACTTAACACACACGCCATTTAAATAAATAGATAATAAATAATCAATATAGGAAGGTAAAAAACTGAAAACCATTCCATTTAATCAATAAAATGATAATGAAATGAATCCATAGATATTTTAACAATGAAAAAATAATGGATAATGATAACTGAATATGAATAAAGAAATTATTAATTATTTGATGCCATTTTTCCTAGGTACATGATACCTTTAATGTAAAGACCTTTCACAAGATAGTTTAAAAAAGGTTGAAAATTCCCCTAAGGTTAGCCAACTAACTTATCCCATGATACTAATGATGCATTGAGGGGATATCTATAACTGAGCCCCACCAATGTTGTACCTATCCAAATCATTCATCATATATCAAATAATAGATATAATTCATGAACAATGTGCCTTATAAAATATCCATATTGTGTAAAAGATACCTATTTATCAATATTTTCCCAGTTAATCAAATAAAATTCAAGTACACACCATATGTAAAAATGGTATATTGTTTAGGAAATAATCTTATCCATGATAAATGGTATGAATAATAATAGGAAATCTAATATCTATTGAATATTTCAAGGGACTACAAAAATATATCAAGTAAGTGAATGTCAATACTATCCTTTCCCAAATCAATCATAAAAAATATAGAGGAATAATAAAGATGGTATAAATATAACATATCCCAAGTGTAATAATAATAAAGGGTTGTTCTCATTGATGAATATAAATACCATAAAAGATATTTAAAAAAATTCATGAGGAAAATGACTTTTTAATTTTGAAAAACATCTTGAAAATACTTTTTCATTGAAAATTACTTTTGAAAACATAAAAAGTTTTAAAAGAGTAAAAAAAGTTAAAAATTTATTTTATAATTTTTTTAAAATGGTTAAAAAAATTTATGAAAAACTTTTTAGAAAATCGGGTTTTGGAAGAAAATAGATTTTTGACTAAAGAGAGAAATGAAGTTAGGATTTACTAAAAACATTTTCTAGAACATATTAAGTACAAAAGATTGTAAAAATGGTGATATTAATTAAAAAATTTCATTAATTACCATAGGATAAGAAAATGGAAGGTTTTATTAAAAAATGATAAAATAATATCCTTTAATAGAAATTTAAGTGTAAACAATCACGAATAAAATGAGATTGTTAAGTAAACACTTGAAAATATCTTAACATTGATGTGAGAATCAACCAATGAATTGATTATGCATATTTAAATTCAAATAAAGAAAGAAAAAATATAATGTAATATAATAAAAAGTCATTATACAAATAATATTATTATATTAACAACAATGAGGAAATAATATAACCCAATGAAAAAGAAGTTGAGTTATGCAATTTTTTACCCCTTGGTAAATTTCATAAAATCCCCTTAAATGAGATAATTCAAACAAAAACATAAAATACCATGAATAATGAATTATTCATGATATTAATTGTCATATTGAAATTATATACAACATATACAATAAACTAGGTGCATAACATTACTATATTCCTCAATGAAATGAAATTGAGATGAAATCCCTTACCACATGGGTAAATTTTGAAACATAATACCCATGAAAGAAATAACAAAAAATAAAACTTTAAATCCCATGAAGATGAATTTATTAATGATATAAAATAAAAGAGTGGTAGTATATACACCACACAAATTAAATAAGTAGTGAATAAGGCATATGCCTCATGAAAGTAAAAGTGAGACATGAATCCCTTACTTTAAGATCTATTTTGGTTTAAATCTATTTAATATCATGTATAATGGTTTTAAGAATGTTATTAAATTATAAAATAACCATATTTATATTTATTATATCATATATAATCCACTTATAACATATTATCACCTATTTGTTAATACACATTCATAATTTTCATTATTTCTATTATTAATTGACTTGTTTTCAGTGCATGTCTTGATTTGTTAATTTTTATTTCTATTACGTATATCATGATTTTATAATCTCTATAATGTAAACTTGATTTATATATTATATATATTAAGTATAAATGTATTTATAGTACCTCATAATGTTTGTAGATATAAATTAAATGCATCATTCATGGAGAGGGTAGGTCGTACATACACATGAATGATACATCCATTTCCTTATCATATTTAAAAAATGAAAAGTAAATAATATATATATATATATTTATTATAATTCAAGTATCATATTTATCTCATATATGTAACATATTTTTATTAAAACAATTCTTAATACATTGCATGTGATGTGTGAACGAATCACATTGCTTTTAGGAGGTGGTAGTCCACATATCCACAAATGATGTTATCATATTCCCAAAAAATATAAATAATGAAGGTATGAGTAATATAAGAATTTAATATGCATAAATTCATTATAAATATCATATATATCATATATAAACTATAAATCCATCATTATTTTCAATTGTGAATGGTGGTACTGGAAGAACGAATGACATCAGTTCATGGGGTGGTAGTATATCATACACACAAACAATGATTATGTATCCCTTTTGATGGAAATGTGTTAAAGTGTAGGTTGAAATATTAGCATAACAATATATTAGTATATTGAACATATTAGGTTTATTATATAATCATGATATAAAAAAATGTAAGGATTGTAAAAGTAAATGAAATAAAAGTGACCGTTGAAGAATGTTACCTCTTATTTAGGTAACTACATATGGTTTATAACAAAATAAATCCTTAGATTGATTTATGTAACACCGTAATATTTTGTGCTTTTTTTGAATTATGTTTATCTTTTCAATATTCTTCATTTCATGAAACATTAAATATAGCTTGTGTTAGATGAAAGAACTAATTTATTCTTGCTTTATTCATAACACCAGGTGGAGTTTTCACAACATGAAACACTTAAATTAACTTTCATTACACACCAAACTATGTTTGTCTTATGTTACACAGAATTCTAAGTTCCTTCGATAGCCTGTGTTACATGCAAGACCTTGTTTTACCAAACTAAAACATACTATTAATATTATTGTTATAATATTATTATAGTTGTCACCAAGCTGTGAACATGGAAGTTATGAATAAGATTAACTAAATTATGAAAATATTATTTAAAAATTTGTATAAAATTAATCCTTTTATTATCAATTATCTATAAATGAATGTAATAACTATTTTGAGAATAAATAAATTCTTTTTATAAGAAAACTATTTTTCTATGTAGAAACAAGATTTTATCTCAATAAATTAAAACAACACTATTGATAAATTTTTTTAATAAAATTTATATATATTATATATTAAATCAATTTTTTTACATTAATCCAATAGTTTTTATATTCATAAGATAAGAATAAATCCAAATTTAAGAATAAAAATATATATATTTTTAAAAAGTAATTTTACAACCTTTTAATAGAGAAACCATTTTAAAGAAATTTTTTAAACTTTTGAAATTATTATTTTAAAAAATAAAATAAATTTTTGAATTTGTAATATAAAAATTTACTTTGGGTTAATTTTTAGTATTTTTTATAGAAGCTTCATTTTTTGAGGAATAGTGAAAAAAATTGAATTTTAATTGGAAAATTATTTTTCGTATAATTTATTTATGTAGTTAAATTATATTTTAAATTGGAATTAAAGTATATTTAGATCAATTATACATAATTTAATCCAATATATGTCATTTGAAACAATTTAACATTGAAATTGGATATAAAAATATTTCAAAATTTTGAACTTTTTCACTTTAAAAACCCATCGTCTCATCCTATATGCGAGATTAATTTTAAATTACTTTATACCCCTTATGGGATTATAATTTGGAAAAATGGATATCATATTTTGAATCCAAATAATATAAAATTTATATTATTTTCAACTTAGGTTTGACAAAAAAATAGAGAAAGTAATAAAAATTAATTATAGTGATTAAGGTAAAAATGAGTTTAATTAATGATTAAACCTAGAATATAAGGTGCCAAAATAACCCAAAAAATGTATAAAAATTATTTTATGGAAACATTTATACCATTAAACCTTAAATTATCAATATAAGTCAATTTTTAATTTTTTGGGGACAAGTAAAACATGGGAATAACACAATTATTTTCAAGAATACACAATTTGTCCTTTTCACCACTTATAAAAGGCCTAATAAACCCTCCATATTCACTCAATTAAAACAATTTTACTTATCAAAAACCTACCCAAATATCCTCCAAAATTACCTCCCTTAGTCACAGAATCATCAATTTGGTTATAAATCCAACCAAGGAATTTCTTTGGTACAAATTGTAAGGAGTTACCCAAAGAAGATTCACCATCCTTCAACAATCACTTAATTTTTATTTATTTATCCACACCTCAAAATATTATTATTATATGATTAAATAATATCCTAAGTATAAAAAATATAATAATATTTTTTATATAAAGTATTGTACCTACACACACACACTTCCATCAAATGGGATACACGATCATCATTTGTGTGTCTGACAGACTGCCACCTCACGAACCGATGTCGTTAATTATTACATTTCCACCTTTAAAGGTTTGTAATAATGATTGAATTTATATTTTTATATGATTAATATGATTAATATTATATTTATGATGTATTTATTATTCTAGAATAATTATATTACACATACCTTTATGCTTTCTATCTTGTGTTAATATGATGACTTCATTTGTGGACATGTGGACTACCGCTTCCTCAATGAAATGTGATTTGTTCACGCCTTATATGGAATGCATCAAGGATGGATTTGGTAAAATTATATGATATATATTACATAATAATTCTACTCTAATGATAATATATATACATATATGTCATTTACTTTCTTAAATTGAATATGATAAGAAAATGAAAACAACATTCATGCGTACGTACGACCTACCGTCCCTATGAACGGTGCATTCCATCTTATATTTTTATATTTTATAGATTATTATAAATATTTATTTACCAAATATATATAATATTTAAATAATTTTTTTCATTATTTAAATAATTAAATAATGATATAAGTAATAGGATCAAGGATAAAAAATCAAAACATATACAAAAAACAAAGCGAATATTACATGAAACATAAAATTAATATATAATAGTTAATAAATTGTTAATATAAATACATAATAAAATAATTTATTTTATGAAATCTAATAACATGTTTCTATATTATATATATAAAACTTATAATTATCATACATGAGTTTTGAATATGTACAAATAAATTTAAGACTTAAGGTCAGAGTTTTCTCATATCACTTTTATTTTTTGTGAGATATATGCTATATTCACCAATTATTCTTATTATGTGGTGTATATAATTACCTATGAAAAGTTATATCATTAATTTAATTTATTTAATGATATTAAAATTTTCAATTGATGTTATTCTTTAACTTATTTTATGATTAAAAATTTACTCAACTAGTAATGGGATTTTTAGTCTCATTTTTATTTTTGCGAGACTTATGTCATATTAAACACTCGTTTCATTTGTGTGGTGTATATACTAACAATGAATATATTATATTATTATTATACTTAAATATATTGGTATTTACATATTAATTTTATTGTCTCTCTTTCATGTGTTTTATGTTCCATAAGTTACCAACTCAGTATGGTAATTTTGTATCAATTTTCATTCTTTGAGACACAAGTTTTTCTATGCGCCAATATTCTTTTATGAGTATATACAATCCATTTTACATGTGATATCTTGAATATTATTATTTTAATTTTATTATAAGTTTAATGTAATTTTATTCTCTAATGGGTATTATGATTTAAGGTTACCAATGTGGTAATATTTTATTGTTATAATATCATCATTTATGGGGAGTGTTTACGATTATGCTCCCATTGAAGAAATTTTATGATACATCACTCAAGAAATTTCATGAATTTTATTCTCCTATGGTTATTCATGATAAATTCATGCAATAATTTCTTTTTTACACTATTTTTTAATTAATGTAAATAAGAAAATGTTTTTAAGAAAATATGGATTTATTTCCCTCTTTGGTTCGAAATCATTTTTATTTCAAAATAATGTTTTCTAAAAATGTTTTATAATATACTTTGATTTGTAAAATAAAATTTTACACATGTTATACCTTTTTAAAAACGGTTTTAAAAGTTATATTCATTTTTTTTAATCAAGGCACTTTTCTAAAAATTTCATGGTGCAAAAGGAATGTTCGACATGTACAAATTTACCAGTTATTATGAATATCATTTATCTAAATATTACTTTATAACATTACAATGTTAGTTTATTTAAAGAATTATTTTCATAATATTCTAGAAGGTTGTTATTTTTAAAGTTGTTTTCAAAGAAAAATATTTTGAAATTTTTTTAACCTTTCTATATAAGATTTCAAACTATTTTCAAATAAAAAGTATTTCAAATTAATTTCAAGATTTATATATAAGAAATAAAAGTATTTTAAAAGATAAAGGTTTTCAAAATATTTTCAACATTTCTATATAAGTTTTCAAATAATTTTATATGAAAAAGGTTTTCAAAATTTTATTAATCATTTTTATAAGTATTCAAATTATTCTTAAGAAAATGGTTTTCAAAATGTTTCCAAGATTTCTTTATAATTTGTCAACGTATTTTTAAAGAAAATGGTTTTCAAATGTTTTTTCAAGATTTATTTATAAGTTTTCAAATCCATTTTCAAAGTAAATGGTTTTCAAAATGCTTTATTTTTTATAAATAGGGTTTCAAAGAAAAAAAAACATTTCCATAAAAAAAGTTTTAAATTTAATTTTAAATATTTATTTGTAAGAAAATATTTTTTTGAGAATTTTTTATGAAATAGAATTTCAAAGAAAGGCTATTTTCCTTAATAAATTTTACAAATGATCTTTCAAAATCCTTCTCCATATAAGATGAAATACTTTGAAATATTTTATTTTTTACATGGGATATGATCAAAGGACACCATTATTATTCTCTCTTTAAGTGTTTTATGTTTAATATGACATGTTTTTTATGAAACCATTTTATCATCCATGGGTTATATGATTTTGAAAACCGTTTCTTTTCACTGTTTATGGTTTGTTGAAATGATTATAAAACCTGTCTCTTTTCCATAGGTTATGATATGATGAAATGGTTTTGATACCCATTTCATTTCGTGAGTTATTTTATGATTATTATGAAACCCATCTATTTTTATGGGTCATATTATGATAATTTTTTTATTATCTTGTGGTATACATATAAATGATTTCATTATGTGATGGGAGGAGCCTATATTTACCTATAATGAATTAGGTAAATATTTATATCTATTGAGATAATTATGGGAACATATGGATGGGATTTATTCACTATGAGAAGAATTTGAAACCTAATAGACTATTGGAAGAAGTGGAATCTCTATCCACTATGGTAGGAAGGGGGAACTAGATCCAATATGGCTAGAAGGGGAAAACCAATAAAAAATGGGAAACATGTGTGTCCTGATCCACTATTAGGAAAGGGTTGTAACTAGGGATGATGGTGTGTCCAACCTAGTAGGTGAATCCTCCATTAAGTTCCATAAAAATATTTTCCAACGAGTCTTTAATTAAATGGAATGTTTTCTTATTCTTATGTGTATTTCTCAAGTCTAAGTATTATGACAATTTTATTCCCTTATAACTCATTTTATTTTATTTCCTTATGATTGATGTCTTATGTACTACCAATATTTATTACATGAATCATGATTATGATATCTGATATGTAGCGTATTCTATTCTACTATTATGATAATGTTCTCACACTATTATTCTCATGTTATACTTATATATATATATATTTTAAAATTATGGAGAATTTTAGATCACCCCTTTCTTATGTTTCCTTTCCCCAAGTTGTGAAGAATATTTCTATATAGGAGTACTAAATTGGAAGATCTTTAATGATAATATTGTAGATATTTCACTATGTCAGAATATTTAGTTTCTTTGTTTCCAAATACACTAAAATATTATGGTCCTCAGGCATCTATTTCTGTAATGTTCTGAATATTCATGTAAAATGATGTAATATCAATGTATGTTAATCATGGGGCTCTATAGTTGGTATCAACAGAAAGGATTAGTCAACCATTGGAAACTAGGATTGGAAAATTTTAGTGATATCAATAGGGATATTACTAAGGATATTTCTAGGGATGTATCTAAGGATAATTATAAGGATTTGTTAATGTTTAGGAAAATGTTATAGAATTTTCATAAATGATAGAGTGAGTGGTGTCATAGAAATACATCTCTGTATTTACACTACAAGTGGATGTGACTTTGGAACATATGTATATAGGATAACCACCCAAAAAAAATGTATTGATCTATACTTGATTGGGAACTGGTGCACAACAATGGACCTTACAGAACACCTATTTTGACACTCTAGGGGATATGATTTTGAAATTCATAGACTCTTTACGAACTATCATAGATAATTTAAATGGATAATGATAATGAATAACTTGGGATAATTCTAAGGTTTCATAGATTAAAAAATTATGAGGCATGATTTAGACAACTTATAAGTTATTTTATTGATTATTTGGTTTACCGTTATGATAAGTGTTTTTCAAACTATGATTTCTATTTTTATTCAATAGAAGGAACCTGATGGAGCTTGGTTTATAAGGAACTGACCATAAACATTATATAATCATGTGTTATGTCAATAATTCAACTTTATTTCATAGTGAGGATCTTTTCAAGCTTATAGATTTATAGAATTATTCCATAACTCATACATAATAACATAAATATTAAAAATTATACACTTCTACTCACTATCCATTTTTTTTGTAATACAAAAAAATTTAAAAAGAAACATGGTTTCATTTAATATTTAAACAATAAAACATTTCCTTGATCCCATCATTGACTCTATTCTTCTTTAAATCGTATGAAAAAATTTCAAAACATGGGATTAGAATAAAAAGATTTGAAATGGATACAAAAATAAGGAAAACTATTAGTCTTACAAAAACATGTAAACTATGAATAATTTATCATAAAGTAATAATTTTCACCTTTTAAGAAGTAGATACACTTCACTGAAAATAATATCATTGATTACCATTTTTGTAATTAAAATATTACCTTAAAACCCATAGAAATTGCAAATAAAATATAAAGGTAACATGGGACATAATCATACTTAAATGGAATAATCATACAATCGACTTCCACATATATCACTAATTGGAATAGCCATACGGTCGACTTCCAGACCCTATTCATTGGAGGTTATAACATAACCATCCATAATTGGTTTATCACAGAACCACCTATATTTGGTTTATCACGTAACCATCCATATTTAGTTTATCACATAACCACCCCTCAAATGTCTAAGTACCATAATATAATCATAACACATAAAATATTGCAATTATCAACATTTCACTCATAAAATTTCATTTGAAATGGAAGAAATCATTTCAAGATATTTAATTGTCTATCTATTTTCAAAATCATTTTAAAAACCAAAAAAACCAAAAATGGAATAAGTAATTTCATTTCCTTTTAAAAAAATTAAGGATTATAGAGTAATAAAAATATCAAATAACGGTTATGGCGAGAGAGAAGTCGTTGTCCCCACATACGTTAAAAAATATTCCTTTGTTCATCTTGTAATGAAAGTAAAACCCTTAGTATAAAAAAATTCCTTTTGGAAACATTGAATTAAATTCAAGATAGAAAAAAAATGTTCTATATAATCCTTTTATATCCATACAAATAAATATTTAAATTAATATCATATAGAAAAATATTTTATAATTAAATCTTTAAACGTTCAAGGTGTCCCATACCACTTTGAATATTTAAATATTAATCTACTTGAATTATTACATTTCAAAAAACATTAAACAACATTTTATAGACAGAATAAGGATATGAAATGTCATAGAGGCTTTATATACACCCTATAAAAGAATAAAGTTTAATATTATCAAGAAATGACTTAATGAAAGGAGATTGAGATAAAATCCCTTACCGTGAGTCCGAAACGTCACATACAATATATATATTCTGGAATAATAATCTTAGGTTAATTTATAATTTATTGAGAACCTTTTTTTGTTTATTATTTATTTTATATCACTTATTACCATGTTTTAAAAATTAAATAATTATTTAATTTCGTATCGGACGTTTTGTCGATATTTGGTACTTGAGTAAAAAATGAACAAGGTTTGATGTAATTAGTCCATGTGGTCCTAATTACTTAATATCTAGAATAATATTAATGAAATTATTATCATTTTTATACATAAATTATACCTTTAAATCAAACCATGAAGTGTGGTTATGAAAAATTAATAACGTTATATTCACGAAGATTGTAAGTTGTACGTACGCATGAGTAACATTTTCCATTTTTCATTGATCATTATGGAATAAAGTTAAGTATTATTATATATTTATATAATGATAAAAACATCACAAATATTATATTAATAATTTAAATATACTTATATATATCATAAAATTTATATAATTAATAAAAATGAGTCACATCGCTTCTTGGAGAAGATAGTTCACACGAACATATGGAAAACGTTATCATTTTTATACGCATGTAAGTAAGAACATAATTGATATATTATTATAGGAAAATGATTAATACGTAATTAATATCATATATTAACATTAATTACTTTTTTATAACTAGTTTTGATAGATGGATATGGAAAATAAATTAAACAGGTTTGTGGAGGTGATAGTTCACACGTACGCAGGAACGGTTAATTCCTTTCCCATTTAATGAATGTAGATTTTGATTTAGGTGATGATATTAAAATAGTAACATATCAGAATATTTAGGATAATGGAGTTATTATTTGATGTTGGAAGAATAATATTTTAAGGAAGTGCAAAAGGAAAAAAATAGAAATACTTAAAGAAAACGATACCTCTTCTTCAGTTGATCACCTTTGAAGAACACCTTAGCACCTATAAGGAAGGTGTTCTTCCTAAAATAAGGCTTCAAGAATTTATAGAGGGATTATAGGATGGGTTTTAGGTAGAAAATATCCAAATGAAAAGTTTTTTTAATTGTGAGTAATAGAGAAGGGTGGGTACTTTTTTATAGGAGAGGGGAGGGTTACCCTCGGAAACTCTTAAAATATTAAATTAATGTAAATTAAATTTTAAATCCAAATGACTCAAAAATTGAGTTTTGTTGAAGATAATATGAGGATAGTTTTAAATACTATCAACCAATAATTTTTAGACATGTATTGATTTTTTGTAAACTTTATCTTTTCAGTTTACCCTTGATTATTTGGTTACTTGTTTTCTTTCAATTATTATTCTTTGATAAATAAAGTAATATCATTTATAAGTATTATTATTTAATTTAACATATTTAATCTTAAAATATAATCAAAATTCATTTTTATTCATTAAAATTATAAAACGTTTTAAACAAATACATAATTAAAATAGAATAACTATTTAAATTTCTTGGGATGTTACTTTCTCCCCCCCAAAATTAATTACACCATCTCAATTCGTTCATCGGACTTAAGAAAATTATGAATTTACTTATTCAGAATAAAATAATTTCTAAGGGGACTTATATATCTAAAGAAAATTATATATTGAATATTTTTTCCTCAAAAGAAAACATCTAATCTCTAAAGTTTTCAAGATCATTCATCTAATACCAACTTTAAGGACCCGACCTTAAACATTACATAATCTTGAGTTAAGTCAATAATTTGTCTTTATTTAAAATTTATGACCTTATAATATTTTTAAATTTAGAGAATTAAGAAATAAATCATAAAATACAACTTAAATATTACAAAGTAGACACATCTACTCACTATCAATTTTTTTCTTAAAACAAATTTTTTAAAAAAGAAATATGGTTTTGTTTTATGTTTAAATATCATAAATTTTCCTTGATCCCATCCTTGAATCTATTCTTATTTAAATCTTGTGAAAAAAATTTCAAAACTTTGGATGAGCATAATAAGATAATTAAGTTACACACAAAGAAGGAAAACTGTTAGTATTTTAAAAGAATACAAACCATGAATTCTTTATCATAATGTAATAATTTTCCCCTTTAATAAGAACTAAATAAACTTCATTGAATATAAGCTCATCACTTACAATTTTTCTAATAAAAATATTACCTTAATACCAATATAAATCACATATAACATATAAAGTTAATTTGGGACATGATCTTACTTAAATGGAATAACCATACTGTCAACTTCTATGTATATCACAAAATAGAATATCCATACGACTGACTTCCACACCCAATGCATTGGAGGTTATAACATAACCACCCTTACTTGATTTATTACTAAACTAACCATATTTGGTTTATCAGATAACCACCTGTATTTGGTTTATCATTTAACCAACCTTAAAATTTATAAGTACCATAATATAATCATAACACATAAAAGATTGCAATTATCAACATTTTACTCATAAAATTTCATTTGAAATAACAAGAAATTATTTCAAGATATTAAATTAGTCAATCCAATTTCAAAAGGATTTTAAATTCCAAAAAACCCAAAAAGGTAATAATGAATTTATCTTCCTTTTAAAAACATTAAGTCTTATAGAGTAATCCAAATATCAAATAATGATTATGGCGGCAAAGAATCCATTGTCGTCATATACATTAAAAAAACATTCCTTCTGTCATTTTATAAAGAAAGTAAAGTGCTTCAAATAAAAAGATTCTTTTTGAAAAAATTTAATGAAATTAAAGATATAAATAAAATTTAATTTATTATCCATTTATATCCATATAAATAAATATGTAAATTAATATCATGAAGAAAAGTTTTTGATAATTAAATCTTTAAACGTTCAAGGGGTCCCATACAACTTTGAACATTTAAATCTCAATCTCCATGAATTAATACATTTACAAAAACATTAAATAATATTTTATACATAAAATATGGATATTAAATTTCATATTTTCTTTATATAAACCCTATTAAATAATAAATGGGGATATTATCAATAGACACCTTAATGAAAGGAGATTGATATGAAATCCCTTACCGTGAGCCTGACTCGTCACGTACAATATTTATATTCCTAAATAAAAAAATTTGGTAAATTTATACTTTCTTGATAAAATTTTCAAGTTTATTATTTCTTTTATATCACTTATTATCATGTTATAATAATTATATAATTATTTATGTTCATTTCAGACATTTTTTCAATATTCGGTACTTGAGTCGAAAATGAACATGGTTTGATGTGACTAGTACACATGGTAATAAATACTTCATATCTAGAATAATATTAATGAAATAATTATAATTTTTATACATAAATTTTACCTTTAAATAAAACCCAGAAGCATGGTTATGAAAAATGAACAACATTATATTCATGGAGACAATAAGATGTACATACGCATGAGTATCATTTTTCATTTTTCATTAATAGTTATGGAAAGAAGTTAAGTATTATTTTATATTTACAAAATTATCATAACTTAATTAATATTTTATTAATAATTTTAGTATACTTAAATATATCATATATGTTATATAATGAAAAAAATGAATCACATCGCTTTGTGGAGGTGATAGTTCACACGTACGCATGAACGACATAATCATTTTTATGAACATAGAAGTAAGAAAATAAATGATATATTATAATATTATAATGATTAATATTTCATGTATGTAATATATTAACATTAATTATAATATTCTAACAAGTTAAGAGATATGGATAGAGAAAACAAATTAGATCGGTTCGTGGATGTGATAGTTAACACGTATGCAAGAACGATTAATTCCATTTCCATTTAATAGAAGTGGAGATGGATTTAGGTGATTATAGTAAAATAATAATATCTTAGTATTTTTAGTATAATTGAGTTATTATTAAATCTAGGAATAATAATATTTGAATGAATTGTAAGAATAAATAAAATAGAAACACTTAAAGAAAACAATACCTATTCTTCAGTTGATCACCTTTGAAGAACACCTTAACACCTCTAAGGAAGGTGTTATACCTAAACTAAGGATTCAATAATGTGGGTAGGTATTCTAGGAAGTGTTTTGGGTAGATATTATATAAAGAAAAATGTTTTTGATGTGTGATTAACAGGTAAGAGTAGGTACCTTTTTATAGGAGGGCGAAGGGGTACCGGTGGAAACTCTTAAAATATTAAATTAATGTAAATTAATTTTTAAATAAAAATGACTCCAAATTGAGTTATGTTAAAGATATGATTAGTTTAGTTATAAATATTTTCAAAAATTAATTTTTATACATGTAGTTATTTTATTTTAAACATTATCTTTTCAGCTTACCCTTAATTATTAAGTTACTTTTTTTCTTTAAATTATTATTCTCTGATAAATAAAGTAATATCATTTATTAGTATTAATATTTAATTTTACATATTTAATCTTAAATAATAATAAAATTTTATTTTTATTTATTTAAATTATATCTTTTTTAATAAATTCCAAATTAAAATAGAATTACTATATAAGTTTCTTGTGATGTTACATGGTCAACATTGAATATGAAGGATAAATTATTGATGAATAACCAAAGGGTATGGTGACTGGAATAAAGGGTGTAATGATCATTTATAAAATTTTTTCAAAAAACATTATTAACAACATGTACCTTAATCGACACTCAGACTCAAAAAAAAAGAAGAAGGAAATAGTTCACTGAGAATTTGTGTAATGTAGACCACAAACAAAATGATTATGAAACCTGTTTATTTTCCACAGGTTATGATATGATGACATATTTATGGAACTTATTTCATTTAATGGGTTATGATGTGATTATTTTGAAATCAATATTTCTTTATGGGTCATGATATGATAATTTTTTTATTATATCGTAGAACATGTATATATGATTTTATTATGTGATGGGTAAAACCTATATATCCCTCCAATGCATTGGGTAAAGATTTATATCTAATGAGATAATGAGGGGAAAAAGTTGATAAGATTGATACACAATGAGAATAATGGGAAACATGATCCACTATGGGTAGAATGGGAAACTGAATCCACTATGGGAAGGATGGGAAACCTGATCCAGTATGGGAAGAAGGGGAAACACAATCCACAATGGGAAATAGGTGTGTCCTGATCCACTATAAGGAAAGGGCTATGACTTTGGATGTTATTTTGTCACACCCAATGGGTGTATTACCTAGGGAGTGCCTTTATTATTTTTTTCAATGAGCATCAACTTATATGGAATGTTTTTATATGCTTATATGTATGCCACAAGTCTATGTCTTAAGCCAATTTTATGCTCTCACGACTCATGTTATTTTATTTCATTATGATTAATTTCTTATGAATGCCAATATTTATGCCATTACTATTGATTATGATATTTTATATACAGGTAATGATCTTTTATTGTTATGATCATGTTCTCATAGCCTTTTCCTCACGTTATGCTTATATATCTCCCTTTTTTTACCCTTAGTGAGTATTTGAGGTCACCCCTTTTTTATGTTTACTTTCCCCAGTTTATGAAGAAAGGTTTTATGTAGGAGTAATAAAGGATAAGATCATTAAGGGATATTTTTAAGATCTTTCACCAAGTTATATTATTGTGTATCTATGTTTCCAAAGATACTAAATGGTTACCATCCATAAACGTGTATTTTTTTAATTTGCTGAATATTAATCTAAAATGATTTAATATCCATTTATATCATTCTAGGGTCCCTATACTTTTTACCCAAAGTGAGGCTTCTAGGATGATGAGAATAATTTTGGGATCATATTTGGTCAGGTTTTGGATGAGTAAAAGGGCTTTAGATGTGTGAATAAGTTAGAGGGTTGAGTGACTTTTTATAGTGGAGGATGAGTGATATTCTTGTAAATCATAAAAGATAAACACTATTGAGAGGCCTCCCTTACATCAAGTTACCCCAATAATGAACCAAATTCTATAAAATGGAGGATATGGTAGAAATATGCCCATATAATAAGTATTTTACATATTTAAAGGTCATTTTGGCCCTTAATTTTATAGTTTAGTCCCTTATGTTGCTAATTTTTATCTTAATCGCTATAATTAATTTTAATTACTTTCAATAATATTTTTTTTAATTTTTTTTTGAACTCACTAGAAAATATTATTTTTTATTAAAAATATAGAATCCATTTTTCCAAATTATAATTATATAAGTGTAATAAATTAATTTAAATTTAACCCTACAGACGAGATGACAAAGAATTGTTTTAAAGGGAAAATGTCCAAAAGTTTGAAATTCTTTTATATTCAATTTAAATGTGAAATTGATTAAAATGAAATAAACTGTATTAATTAGTATATAATTGAACTAAATATACATTAAAACATAATCAAAATATAATTTATCCTTATAAATCACTGATACAAAAATTCAGTTTTCAATTAAAATGTATTATTTTTTACTATTCAACAAAATGTGGAACTTCTCAAAAAAATACCAAAAATTAACCTAAAGTAAATTTTTATATTATTATTTCTACAATGAAGCTAATTTTTTCATATTAAATTTATAAAAGTCTCAAAATTTAAATTTAACATAGGTGTGCCATCAAAAGGCGACACAAATTCCTTTATAAAAATTTAGCTTTTATATGTGTAATATTGAGTTCGATCTTATCTTATGCTTATAAAATATACTACATTAATTTAAAAAATATTTTATTGAATATATAATATAAAAATTTCATTAAAAATAATTCAATAATAGTAATTAAATTAATTTATTAGGATAAAACACCTTTGTGAACATAAAAACATTTAAATTATATTCAATTGGTTTTTATATTCATTTCTAATTAATTAGTAACAAATGAATTAATTTTACATTTTTGTAAACCATATATTTTCATAATTTATTTAATCATATTTTTAACCACTAATTTAATATCTTGGTTATATATTATTATGTTAAATAATAATATTTTAATAATATATTATTTCTTGTTAAAAATCAATCTTGCATGTAGCGCAAGCTATAAAAGAAAATCATTATTGCGTGAAATGAAAGATAACTCAATATTGAATTCATTTAAAACAATATAATATATAAAATTTATTTAAAATGTCAAATATAACTTAATTTCTCAAAAATTTATATTCCTTTATACATTTGGTGTAGCATGTCATAGATGCTATTGAATAAATATTACTCTTTTAAAATTTTATGGTTATTATATTCTCCACACCTTAAATAAATTGAATCCTAAAAATTTAAACTCAATCTCAGAAGTATTGGGTTTGATATTAGAAAATTAGTTTTTTGAAACCCCACATCATGAGAAGAGTGTATAAAATATCCTCTTAATAATAGATAATGAGAAGTAAAAAGACCACATAAAATAACATATAACTAGATCTCTAATTAGGAGAACACTAGTTGAAATTAGAGATATGTACATAGAGGAAAAGTGTAAATATTTATAGGGGTGAATGAGGTAATTGATTAAAAAAAGTGAATGATTAATAAAAAGTTAAGGGCCTCAAACCCATAAATATATTATGATTTAAAAGACCACTGGTTCAACAAAAATGAATATATTAGGATATTTTTAAGATATTTTTCCTATTGTTGAAGAATTGTTTTATTGAACAAGAATACAAGGAAATATACTCACTTGATATATGTTCCCATTTCATAAGAACAATTTCATATTTTGGTTGTGATTCAATCAAATTAAAATGTATCACATATACCATTAAATGAATACCCAAGAATGAATTTTTATGCATAGAGTGGTAAAATTTACTTTTAAAGGATTGATTTGTATTTTCAACTATCTTTATCTAATTTAAAAAACTAATATGGTTAATAAATTAATCTATAACCCTAAAAATTAATACTACTATATCATCATTAATATTTATTCATAAATTTTTTAACTATAAATAATGACATATTAACGAGAACATCATGTAGGCCAATTGTAGGCATGAAACACTTATCTTCCTTCATCCAAGGGTTCAAGAATTAATTCCTTTCAAAATATGATGGGTTATCACTAGATTTATAGGTTTTCCTTCACTAAACTACATTCCTATAATTTTAAAAATAATTTGATGGACTTTCTTAAAATGAAATTAATCATTAATTAAACTTTTTTATTAAGGTTTTCTATATAACATATTTTTTTTAAAAACTATAAAAACTTTATTTTAGTATCAACTATAATGTACATCAATACCTTTAAATTTATGTCTATAGAAATTAAAGGCAATATTACTCAAATATTTTTCCAATAATATATATACTTGCGCTATATTTCTTCAAAAATATCCTTAATCTTGTGACATTATAATAAAAAAAGATCAAAAAAGTTTCATTTATGAATTGTAACTTATGCTCAATCTTAATATCATTAACCCATGATGGTATCCATAACTATTTTGTTATTGAATACACCAATGATTATAAAATTTAACTCAGCCCTTATATGGTTGATGATACTTATAACTAAAATAACACTAGTAAAATACTTCTATAATTTATATATTGAATCCTAATACATAAATAATTTATCCGTTTTGTTTTCATGTAAGTTCTTACTTGGTATATAGTCTATCCTAGTCCATTCATTATCATTATCTACTCAAATAATTTATAATGGTTTGTAAAGAAAATGTGAATTATCTTATGAATACCCCCCTGAGAGTGTCAAACCAGGTGTACTATAAGGACCGTTATCATGTATTTGATTATGCTCAAGTCAATTTAGACAGACCCTTTTCAGAGAAAATACTCCTAGGTATATCTGTGCTAGAACCACATCCACTTGTAATATCCAGATAGGGATTCACTGTAAGGAAAGCTACACAATATCTATTTAAACAAAAATTTAGAATGATTACTTAGCATGATTACCAGGAATCAAATACCAAAGGACTGAAGAGTTTAGTAGTGTTGGTAAAATAGATACACACATGAGAATTACATTACAAATGAATACACCAATTACAACATAATTTTTATATTCAATAATAACTTTATTCTTACTTAGGATATCCTAGCATATATTTCATAGAACACTTATTGAATTTTTGGGAAAAGGAAAAAAAATAACGGAGAACTCAAATGCTCAGTAAGGGTTAAGTATAGTGGAAAAAATAATTAATAAATGAGAATAGTCAATAATGAATGGTAAATAAATGAACACACATACCATGTAATCAATAAACTAAGAGGGAGTGAATAAGAAACATGGAATGGTAAATAATGAAACATAGATTACATTTAATAATTGGATAAAGAATAATCAATTTGGAAAGATAAATGACTAAAAACCTTATCCTTTAATCAATAAATTGATTATGAAATACATCTATAGATTTTTCCACTGGTAAAATATCATGGATATTGATAACTGAATCTGAATAAAGAAATGATTAATTAATGGAGACCGCGTTTCCTAGGTACATGATATATTTACCATCATGACCTTTAATAAGATAGTTTGAAACATACTGGGTGAAATACCCACTAATTATATCTAACTAACTCACCCCGTGAGACTACCGATGCATCAAGGGGTGATCTATAATGGTTCCCACCCCTGTTGTACCTGTCCAAATCATTCATCATAAATTGAATAATTGATTTAATTCATAAACAATGTGCCTTATCAAATATCAGTATTGAGTAAAAGATACAGATTTATCTATATTTCCCCAATTAATAAAAAAAATCAAGTGAAAACCATATTTAAAAATGGTATATGATTTAGGAAGCTATCATATCAATGATAAATGATATGTATAATTAGGGTAAATTTAATTTCTATTTAATATTTCAAGGGGACTAAAAAAATGATTAAAGGAAGTGAATTCCAATACTATCATTGTCCAAATAAATCATAAACCATCGAGATAAAGAATAAAGATGATATCAATATGACATATCCCATGTGGAATATGAATAAAGAGTTTATGTGATTTATGAATATAAATACTGTAAAAGATATTTAAAAACATTCTTGAGGACAATAACCTTTCAATTTTGAAAATAATATTGAAAACCAATTTTCTTCGAAAACCACCTTTGAAAACATAAATAGTTTTTGAAAGAGTAAAAAATGGAGAAAATTTCTTTGATAAAAAATTTATAAAAGGTAAAAATATTTTTTAAATTTTTTTTAGAAAATATGGTCTTAGAAGAAAATAAATTTCCGACTGAAGAGAGAAATAAAGTCAGGTTTTCTTTAAAACATTTTCCAAAACATGTTAAGTACCAAAGAGTCAAAAAATTTCAATTTTAAATTAAAAAGGACACAAATAACCATAGGATAATAAAATTAAAGTTCTTATTAAATAATTATCAAATAATTCAATTTAATGTAAATTCAATCGTAAACAATTCCGAATAAATTGAGATTGTTACGTAAACACTTGCAAAGATCATAACATTGAAATGAGAAACAAATAATGAATTGATTTTGTGAATCAACTATAAATATAAATAAAAAGTGGAAGTACCACATAATATAGTCAAAATTAATTACAAAATAATTATTAGAATATTAACGACAATGAGAAACTGATATAACCCAAAGAAAATGAAGTTGAGTTATTAAATTCTTTAACACTTGAAATTTTTTAATTCAAATAACCTTAGATGAAATAATTAAAATTTAAAATTAAAATATCAAGAATAATTAATTATTCATGATAATAAATATCAAAGGGGTAGTATATGAACTATATAAAATAAACTTGGTGAAAAACATTACAATATGCCTCAATTAAATGAAATTGAGATGAAATCCCTTACAACTTGGGTAACTTTTGAATCATAATCCTCATGAAAGAAAAAACCTAAAATAAAACATTAAACACCATTAATATTATTTTACTAATGATATAAAATACAATAGGGGAAGTATATACACCCAAAAAAATAAGTGTTTACTATTATGTATGCCTCAGGAAAGTAAAATTAAGAAAAGAATCCCTTAACTACACTATTTTTTGGTTGAAAGATCTTTAAAGTAGTTTATAATGATTTTAATCATGTAATGAAATTATAAAAAAACACATATTAATATTTATGAAATCATATGTGATCCTCTTATGACATATTATCACCTTTTTTATAACAGTCTTTCATTATTTTCATTATTTCAGGTGTTAATTGCCTTGTTTTCCGAGTACGTCTCGACTTGTTATTTTTCATTAATATTACTTTTATCATGATTTAATCATATAAATAATGTAAAAAATGATGTAAATATTATATATATTTATTATATATTCATTTGTATTAATACATAATATTTGGATATATAAATTAAATTGTCCGTTCATGGAGACGATTGGCCGTATGTACGTATGAACGCTACTTCAATTTTCTTATTGCATTTAAAATAATGATAATTAAAAGATATATATATATATATATATATGTATATTATAATTAAATTATAATATTTAGGTCATATATGTCACATATTGTTTTCTAACCATTAATAATACATTTCATGTAAATTTTGAACGAATCACATCGTTTTAAGGAGGCGGTAGTCACATGTCCACAGATGATGTTACCATATTCCAAAAAAATGGAAAGCATAAATTTAGTAGTTATATAAGAATTAAAGAATCATAAATACATTATAAATATTACATATATTGTATATAAACTATAAATTCATCATTATTTCTAATCTTGAAACCTGGTAAGGGAAGAATGAATGACATTAGTTCATGAGGCGGTAGTCCACTGTATACATGAACGATAATTGTGTATATCATTGGAGGGATGTGTGTTAAATTTTGGGTATAAATATTATTTTAAAAACATATAATTATATTTAATATACTTAATTTATTTTATAATAAATATGTAAAAGAATTTAAAGGGTGGAGAGGTAAATGAAACAAAAGTGATCGTTGACAAAGGTTACCTCTTATTAGGGTAAATCCTTTTGGTTTATACCAAAATACTTCCTTGGATTTATTTATGACCAAAGTGATTATTCTAGGAAGAGTATATGGATGTTTTGAGATTATTTTGGTATGTTATTTATGATATAAATGGCTTGATAGGTGTGAATAAGTGGGAGGGGTGATTGACTTTTGTAGTGGAGGAGTGACATTATGGTAAATATAAAAAGGTAAACACTATTGAGAGGTGTCCCTTACTTAATTATCCTAAAGTAATCAATTTTTTTATAATAGGTAGTATATGGTAAAAATGTTTCCATAAAATAGGTTTTGGACATGTTTCTAGGTCATTTTGGTCCTTAAGTTTAAGGTTTAGTCACTTATTAATATAATTTTTTTTCTTTAATCGCTACAATTAATTTTAAATACATTCACTAATTTTTTTAGTAAAAAAATAATTTAAACTTACTATATATTATTTATTTTTATGATTAAAAATATGAAATCAATTTTTATAAATAAAAATCACATAAGTGGAAGAAATTAATTTAAATTTATTCTTTTACATAGGATGACAAAACATGGTTTTAAAGTAAAAATGATCAAAAGAGTGAAGTGTTTTTTGTATAAAATTTCAATGATAAATTTATTAAAATGACATAAATTGGATTAATTTATGTATAATTTAAGTAAATATACTTTAAAACTAATTTTAAATATAATTTAACCTTATAAATTTTTCAGATGAAAATTAAATTTCAATTTAAAACTAGTACTCATCACTATTTATAAAAATGAAAATTCTCAAAAAAATTCAAAAAATTCACCCAAATTAGAATTTGAAATTTTCATTTAAAAAAATGAAACTTATTTTTTCATTTTAAATTTATAAAAGTTTTAAAATTTATATTTAAAATAGTTGTGTCCTTAAAAGTTAAAAAATGCGTAATATTTGATTTGTTTTTATCTTATGCTTATCAAATCAATTGGATGAATGTAAAAATATTTAATTTAATATATAGTATATAAATATAATTAGTATCATTCAATAATAGTAATTAATTTAATTTATTATGATAAAAATCCTTTGTGAGTTTAAAAATATTTTCTTTATATTCAATTGGTTTTTATATTCATTTCTAATTATTGGAAACCAATTAATTAATTTTATATTTGTGTAAAACATATATTTTTATAAGTTAGTTAATAATATTCAAAAAAACTAATTTAATAGATATTTTATATGTAATAATATTAAATAATAAAATTTTAATAATATATTGTTTCTTGGTAAAACA
Source organism: Viscum album (assembly GCA_963277665.1). Classification (NCBI taxonomy): domain Eukaryota; kingdom Viridiplantae; phylum Streptophyta; class Magnoliopsida; order Santalales; family Viscaceae; genus Viscum; species Viscum album. The sequence continues at coordinate 124,601,471 of OY728146.1, read as the reverse complement.
CGGTCTTGCGTGTAAGGCATGCTATCGAAGAAACTCGTTGTTGCATGAAATGAAAGCTAACTATGTATTTCTAACACTACATGATATAAAATATATTAAATTTATTTTAAATATGGAATATAATATAAAGTATCAATAGGTTATAGTCATTTATGTGTTCAGTATTTTGTGTCATACACACTATCAAATGAAAGTTATTCTTTTGAATTCTTTGGGTGTTACAAACATCCACTATCTCTAAGTTTTTCTTTCCATTTACCTAGACCTAGAGTTATAACATCTAAAAACACCCAAATAAAGTGGTATGATGTGAGAAAAAATAGTACAATATGATTCCATAAAATAATTTAATAATCAATCTATATTAAATAATCCAAATATACTCAATCTTGTATATAAAATTGAATAGTATCATTACCATAGTTCATATAAAAAATGATTTTCTAAACATTTTATGGTTATAGTAAAATAGGTATAAAAGTATATCATCATAAAAACATTCATGAATAATAATTTATATTAAAATATGAATCAGTAAAATATTTCATAACATTTTCATTTTTAGATAATTTCAATCATCCATTAATAGTCATAATACCATGGCTAAGAGACCTAAGGATAGGTTTTTACAGGGATTTTCAAACTTAATGAATTTAGGCTCCTGATGTGCACACATTCCTAGATCCCAAAAATAGGGGGATAATATAAAATCCAAAAGAATATATTATATTTCCTAAAATAGTTTTAGTATAATTTTCATCATTAATCCATTTCCAGGTAGAGCTAATTCATGCTAAACATGTGTTCTTCCCACAAAACTACCCGGGTTCCCATGTGATTCAAGGAAAAAAATAATAAAAGTGGATATCATTCTTTTTAATAATTATCAAACCATTTCAAAAAATCATTCATTTCATCATCCCCATGTTCATGTTTTTAGAAAACATTCCATAACATTTCAAAAACCAACATCAGATGATTTTTCATCAAAAATCATGTCATTCAAAATTAATCATTTCAATTAAATTTCTAAAATCTTTTTATACATCATTTCTCAATGATAAATATCACATTCCTTCATCAAAACATTATTTTACTTCAAGTAAATTTTCTAGAAATAAATATTTGGTTTAGAAAGACATTCCTAGAATATCTAAAAAAAACACACCATTCCATTTAGAAAACATTGATCAAGAAACTCAAATCAAGAAAAATAAATTAATTATAAATACAATTAAAATCATAAAAACCCCAAGAATTTTAATATATATATTTCCTTATGAAACCACTTACCTCAATTCATTTTCATCAACACCCAAAAAGGGGTACACAATTAGAGTCAAGGTATATAATGGTTAAGGAAGAATACTAGAATCACAATTCATTAATTAAATATCAAGATACACCAATGACATGGGGATCAACCATTTTCATAGAAGGTTAGAGATAAAAAATAGGGAAATTCACTCTCAAAATAGATTTCACTTACCAGAAGAGATTCAATGATATAACGATTTCTCTGATCCATGAAGAATTAAGGTTAGGGGATCCAAATTTATCTCCAGAGATACAAGGTGTATAGGTTTTAATGTAATTGAAGGGAGGTGTTTTATAAATAAATCATAGATTAAATAAAGTTGAATTATTCTGTTATACTGATGTTTCTTAGCTATATCATCATCACCGTCTAGCCACTAGGTTCCATCAGATAGATAGTGGGTCTTGATAGAATGCCCAATAATTTTAATGTCCCACCAGTAGGCCAGTGAGATACTACTATCTAGTCAGTAGGATTCCTATAGGAACCTAAACATACCAGCCTCCCACCAGCTAGCTAGTGGCCCTCACTAGTGAGCTGATGGGCCTCCTATAACTATTCCAGCTATATGACCATGACCGATCCCAAGATAAACCTCTTAAACATCTCCCTAACTCTCTAAAAAGGATTAAAGAAAACACCCCATCCCTCTAAAGTTTCTAAAATACAATAAAAACCAATAAAATTTTAGAAAATAGAAATAAAATCAAACAAAAAGGAAAAAAAATAAATAAACCAAGGTTTGTACCTTAAAGTTAGTGTCAGGATTTCACAATTACCCCCACAAGCTTTCTTCCCTCATAAATATTATAAAGAAGAATAAATAACAAATATATGAGGTCAATTATAACTCATAAGTGCCTCACACTCCTATTTATTATGTGAATATGAAACATGTTGTCATAAAACCTGGATAAAAAATATAGTTTTCCCATGAAGAAACTTTATCTGAGAATTAATAACCCAAACCAGGTGCTTGATTGTGGAAATGTCAGGTTACACATCAAGGTCCTCACATATTATGATATGATATGGGTATAAAATGTACTTCTTGATCTGGGACATGTGAAACACATCATTCATCGATACCATTTATGGTGGAAAGTCCAAGAGTTATGCCACCATTCCATCCCACTCCATAATCTAAACAAGTCCCATGTATCCACGTGACAACATTTCCTAGTTTACATGATGTCAATAACACAAATGAGGCAAGGCTCTCAAAAACATGTGGTCATCAACCAATAACTTCAAAGGGTATTGGTGATTATATGTATTGGTCTTACACCAACTCAGTTCAATTACCATCCCCTTATATACCAATAATATCTTTATCATTGTACCTAAGACCAAAATAGGTCTAATTAGGGAATCATCACAAATATCTGAATAACAAAACACATATTTACATGGTCATCCATAAAATTCCTCAAATGGTTTCATCTTTATGGATTATTGGTAACTATTTTTATAAGAAAACTCCACCATTCCCAAGTTAAAATACCATGATCCTCTAAATTCAAGGATACAAGATTGAAGAATGTCTTTATGACTATGTATATTATATTTTATTTGAAAATATATCTGAGGATTCTATGTCATTATCAACATAACTTGGGATACAATCACCTTTTAGAGTCCTTTGTATGACTAGTAAGTGAACTAGAAATCCATATGATAAATAATGGAAGATAGGAAACCATGTATTTTGATGATTTGATTCACATAAAGATTTCCCATGTCCAAAACTTTGGTCATATCATGAATGAGAATAATGTGATCCAATTTGGTCAATTGGACAATTACTACACATATCACATTATTATTTTTAAGTCTTATATGTAAATCCAATAATAATGTCTCTCAATATCTCATCCCACATCCAAGTCAGTATAGGAAGGGAATTAAGTAGACTTGAATACTTTTTATGCTTGGACTGGATCTAAACAAAATTAGTAATTTATCATTTCATATATAGAAACCAAAACATGAAACCTCATTTCATAAAACATTTTCATCATTCTTAGGTGTTCCAACCACTGGGAATGATGAAAATCCCTATCACTGGCTTACTCATAGGAAATAGAATAATAAACTGTCTCTTGAAGCCAGAGATAACCTTAAAAGAAAGATAAAATTATATAGTTCTATCCCACCATATAAATATTCCCCAATGCCTCTGAAAATATCATAAAGATTATATTCCTTTGTAATCATTTAATAATGACAAGATATCAGTTGGAAAATCATTAAAACAACCTCGGTCTCATCCTCTGGAACTCCCAAATGCATACGAGCAAAGAGAGCCACCAGATTCCATTCCAAAGAATATTTTTTTAGGACAAGGAATGAAAGTTTCATACTCAAAGAATCAGTAATTTCATTTCCATTACCAAGGTTATTGGTAATTTAAATGTCAAAATACTACAAGAACAACACCCATCACCTATGTTTAATGTTTATAACTATTTTGAGAAGACATAACTAAAGATTTTATGATAGGAGTATACAATAAAAATTCATTTGTAAAGGTAATACCATAAACTCTTAAGAGTATGCATTAGAACTTTAATTTTGATATCATGTGTTGGATAATTTGTATCATGGGGATAATGATGAAAATAACCATAAGACACAATGTTATCTTACTATATGAGAACGTATTCTAAAACCAATCATGATGAATTATAGAAAACTACATAGTCTTTCCCATCCTCTGGAAGAGTTAACATCATAGAAATAGTCAATTGATTCTCCAAATCATCAATGGAATCCTATAATTTTAAATCCAATATGAACATTACTCCCTTTAAAGTGAGATCAATCAATGAGGAATACATCTTAGAGAAATATTTAATGAAATAGAAATAATACCCTTTTAAGTCCAAGAATCCTTGAATCCCAAATTTGTTATGTGGTTCCTCCTATGTCATAAAATATTTCACCCTCTAATGATCAACTGAAATTACATTCCAAAAAACCACATTCCCTAATAAAATTGGCACATAAATCCAAAGTTTAATTTAGAAAGTGTGGAATAAAGCCATTGGTTCCTCAAGATATCTATATTTTCCCTCAAATGGAAAACATGACAGTCATAAATTTTTAAGTAAACCAATATTTCATCCAAAAATACTATAATTAATGGATCTATGTATTTATGTACAATACTATTCATCAATTACATAAACAGAGTAGGACAATTGGTTAGTAAAAAAGGAATAACAAGGTATTCATAATGGACATACCTTCTCATGAAAGAGGCCTTAGGGATATCTTACTCCTTGATCCTAACCTGGTGATAACTAGTTCATAGTTAAATATTTGAAAAAAAATTCACACCATTTATCTAGTTAAATTAATCATAAATAAAAGGAAACTAATTCTTGTTATTGATTATAACCTCATTTAGAATTTAGTAATCAACAAATAGGTGAAGGTTTTTGTTGGAATTATTCATAAAAAGCACTAGAATTTTCCAAGTCAACACACTGGGTTGAATAAATCCTTTTGAAATCAAGAAATTGAACTGATTATTTAAATACTTTAGTTAATATGGTTCTATTTGTTAATAAGGAATAGAAATAGGCTGGGTATGTGTACTATATTGATAAAAAAATTTACCTCCCTCTTCGATGAAAAATTAGAAATGTTTAATGGGAAAAAATCCTGAAACTCTTCTACTACTAGCGGAAGGTCACCACATGAATATTTTTATTCTAGTTTAAAGTAATTCAAAGATATCATCATACCCATATCTAGAAGCTTAGGTCAACATGGATTTCACTTGGTTCCCATTCTCCCTAAAAAAACATGGCACCTTCCATCAGGGGTAGTAAATGAGACCTACTGAAGATAATAGTTGATATGAGATTTATGAGAATCCAAATAATACATCCTAATAATGATATCCAAAGGTTTAATATCAAAAATTAAAAATTCCCAAAAAATATTGACTTCTGATAAATAGAAAGTAAAAGAAGATTATTAGATACCATGTTCTCTCTTTGTCTCGAGAGGCATATAAATATCTATTACATATGTCATGATATCCATTGGAAGATTAAATTGTTCCAAAATATAGGAATATATAATAGATAAATCAGTATAGATATCAAATAGATAATTCACTAAAGATAAATAAATTGTAATGTTACCTCTATATTTCACAAGATTTGCATCAACTCCCACTAGAGACTTGTCTACTACATGAATAAACTTATTTCCAAATGACTTTGGCTATATCCCCTTTATTCATGAAACATATTACTACACCATAGATCCTCTCAGTACCAAAAAACCCATACCACTACAAGGAGTGGTAAAAAAAGAAAGAACTTATATAAGTATCCCAAAAAATTTCATTCAATATAAATCTTTAGTGCTTCTATGCAAGTACGATTCATATGCCCAACCTTACCACATTGGAAACATGTTAATGGGAATTTTTTGGATAATGAATATGGTTTTAAATATGTGTTCTATTGATATCCCCCACCTTGGTATCCACTATAAGTCTCATCCCACTCCCTCTTAGCCTAAACAAGACCACCATAACTGCCACTAGGAGTAGAATAAACTACTGTCAACCCTGAATTACTTTCTTGGGATAGTTCTTCCATAGAATATATATCCATAACATCAGAATACAAGGTTAGATTTAATATTAAAACATGAGATACAATATTTTCTTGTATACCCATTTCAAATCTATTATCCCTCAGCTTCTCAATCAATACTACTTCAGTTGAGAAACAAACAAGTTTAGAAAATAGGTTGGCACATAAAGTCACTATCCATCCACCTCACTAAAGTAAAGAACTATATTGCCTCATCCAATACCAACATTTCTTGATAGAACTATTCTATGTAAAGAGCCCCAAATTCATTCAACTCCAACACCACATTATTCCTTTCTATTAATAAATAATCCCACAACCTTATTCTCCATCCTTAAATTTTAAATACTTTACATTTCACTATAACAGTGTCTGGTGTCTCTAAGAAATCAAAGTGTTTCTCAACCTTTTTTAACTAATTATTTTCATTTGGAGGATCATTAGTACCCTATAATGATGGTGGATTTAGATAGAGAAAGTCATAGGCATGATCATTAAAATTGTCCCTTAAAGGTATAACCTACACATATATAACAAGAATAGGTGTATATAAATGGACATTATCTTGGACTTCACATACAAGAACATCTATATGGTTTTAATCAACAAGACGATTTAAATGCTATGGTTCATCAACATCTCCCTAATGAAGTCTATTCCAACATCTTCTTAGGGTAATGGTACTATACCAAAAAAATAGATAACGATGATACATTAGTGAATAGGAATGAGATTATCAACTCTTATCAAAAAAAATAAAACATAGGAACACAAAAATTAGATCAGGTCTTGGGAAAATTCAAGAATTGGATAAAAACTCTTCATAGAAAATTTTACCCAATATCATATGGTAACCTAAGGCTTGTATAATGAGAACTGTTAATACAATCACTCATAACCTACCACTTATGTCCCAAAAATCCAATCACTTATCTAATGATACATCCAAAAATACATACCAACATTTAAGAAGGGACATAACATCCCTTTAATGCCAATTTTTCATGAACCAATCTACATATCCCACCTAAATACTACCCGGATCAGTTACAATATGAACAAATTGGAATTAATGATCCACATGGGATAGTTACTAACACGTATTCCACAAAAAAAGAAAGGGGGAAATTTATCCTTAAGAAAAAATCATTTAAATAATACAATAGGAAAGAAATAATAAGACATTTAGTATGACAAACAATAGAAAAGAGTAAAACTTCTAGGGTATATAATAAATTTTTAAAAAAATAGTACACCTACATATGTCATTGCAGAACCAAAAAGGCATCATCAAAATATTTCTTTATAATGAGTTAATAACACACTCTACTGGTCACTACAAACTTCAAAGGTTCCACTAATCAAGAACATCCACCACCTTCTAGTGGTGTTATCCTTTTTCATGGACCTAAAATCAGAATGTCTATAAAAACCTAAAGGAAAAAGTATGGTGTGATAAATAATATTCCAAAATAATTCCACCAAATTATTTCATAATAAACCCATATTAATTAACCTAAATATGGAAAATCTTAAATAAAACATGCTATGATATATTTTCCACAGTTCATATAAAACATGATTTTCAAAACATTCCATGGATAGAGTAAAACATGTAAAAAATTATATCATCATATAAACATATATAATAAGTATTTATATCAAAATATACATGATTAAAACATTTCATAACATTCTAGTGTTTAGATCAGTTCAATTATCCATTGACAATCATAACACCATAGTTAAGAGACTCAGGTATTAGTCATACATCTCGATGAAATATGTTTCATGATGTGAACACATCCCTAGGAACTGAGCATAGGGGGAATATATATACACTATCAAAGAAATGATTCCCCACCCTCAAGTATTTTTAGTATCTTTTTCATCATTAATACTTTTCAAAGTTTAGTTGATACATTTAGTGAAAGTGTTCTTCACACTTAACCACCATAGATACCATGTGCTTTAAGGGAAAAAATCATACAAGGTTCTATCATTATTTTTAATGATCATCAAATCATTTGAAAAAATAAATCATTTCATTAGACACATGTTAATGTTTCAAGAAAACATGCCATCACATTTTAAAAATCAATATTAGATGATCATTCATTAAAACTCATGTTATTCAAAACAACTCATTTTATTTTAATTTTATAAATAATTTAATTCCATCATTTATCAAGGATATTTTTCAAAACATTTCATCAAAAAATAATTTCACTACAAATACATTTTTAGGAAGTTAATATTTTTTTAAAAGACATGCCCAAATGGTTAAACACTCAAACACCATTCCATTTGAAAAAATTGATCAATAAACTAAAATCATTCCTTATAAATTAATAAGAAATAAAATTACAAACAAATAATCCCCAATAGTTTTAATTAATATAGTTTACCTTATAAAACCACCTACCTAAATTCATGAGCTTAAACACCCAATAAGGGATCGATAATAATCATGAAAGTCTAGAACGATCATAGGTGAATCCTAAAATCATAGTTTGTTAAGTAAAGATCTAGATATAATAACAACATAAGTATCCACAACTCTCAAAGAAGGTGAGAGATATAGAAAATGTTAATTCACATTAAAAAGAGATTACACTTGATAAAAGAGACATAATGAAACAACTGGTGCTTCGATCCATAAAAATTCAAGACTGGGTGGGACAAAATCCTCTATAGAGAGTATCCAAAGTGTTTTGGGTTAAATTTAATTCATGAGAGGCAATTTATAAATAAAACAAATATTAAATGAATAAAAATTACAATACTACCATAATGTTTCTTTTTCATATCAATGTCATCGCCTAGCCCCTAGATTCCACCAACTAGTTGTTGTTTCTTGGAAGAATGACCAATATTTTGAAAGTCCCATTAGCTGGGGGGGTATTCTTGTAGAAACGCATTGCTTCTAGCCTCTCCCGACTAGCCGAGGATTGTTATCATCTTTCAAGTGGGATACCTATAACTCTCAACCGTCTCTTAGCCTCTATAACAAGGATCAATACACACCCTTGACCCCTACAAAGGCATAAATAAGCCAAAAATAACCAAATAATACACGACAAAAAATCAAAGAAAAGAATAAGAAAAAACAAAAAGAAACCAAACTTCGTACTTGAAATATGGTGTCAAGATTACAAATGCATTGTGATACCCATCATATTTTAGATAGAATATATGGTTTTATTATTGAGAGATAATATATCCCAGTGGATAAAAAATACATGTGTTTAAGTTCACATGAAAATGTAGAACTAAAAATGCCAAACTATTATACATAAGATATTTGAAGAATACTTATAATTTACATGTCAATAAAAAATATTTCATAGGTGGTTTATTAGATGTTATAGGGAATTTTTTGGTAAAGTATAAAATTAAATATAGTATGAGGGATCTTATGGATAATATAATTTTTTTTCCGTATATGTAATATTTATTTAATAATACATAAGGTATGTTTTTATAGTACCTAAGTTTTTCTGAGATCATCCATAGAATAGATACGATCCTTCTGAGAGTCTATGGGGTTTATATATTTTAACAAATGGTAAATTTAATGAATAATTATTTCGAAGAAGAATTAAATTATATGATATTTTTACAATATTAAATGAAATTAATACAATGATGAAGAGTGATTGTATCAACAATTCATGTTTTAATTCTTTAAATAATAAGGCCGTGTCATGGAGAACATGATCATGAAATAATATTGTAGATCAATAGATAATAATAAATGATTAAACCAAGTCTCATGATGGAATGTAATGATAATTAATTAATAAGTCCACTAATCAATTATTCTATATTTAAAAATTTAAATATTTTAATACCTTTAATATAGATCATTTCTAGAAAAATTATGTTAATATTTTATAAAAAAGTTTATATGAGGAAATATGGGTATTTTTAGAAATTTAGTTGGGGATCACTATGAGTAAAGCCACATGGTTTTTTGAGAATTGAAATCTATTAAGTAGCATATAAAATAATCCATATGATTAGTTATAGGGATAATCTATTTTTTAATGAAAATTCAAAAAATCAATTGAAATTCAAAAATAAAATATTCAATAATTTTATGGTATCAGGTTTTATTCAATAATTTTTCATAATTTTGAATTATTAAATAATTAATGAGGTATTTTGTTAACATTACAGGATAAATATGAAATTAAAATATATATTTGAATATATTTCATATAATTTTTTATAACAATTTAAGGTAGAATAGATTGAGATTTAGTTAAGGTCTATAAATTTGATGCATATTATTGTAAATTTTTTTACAATAAGATCTTGAAGAAGGGGAAAACTGAATACTTTTTAATACTCTAAATTTAAAAAGGAGGTATTATATTGATTATGAACCATCCTGGTGCATGATTGTGGGCTTATTATTTTCAATTTGGATTCTTATTATAAATTCATGAGAACTAGTTTGAAGGAAATACAAGCAACCAAGCTGTCAGGAGATAACTATTATAATCAATTTTGATATTAGTGGTAAAATATATATGTTAAAATCAACATAAAAAAAAGATATAGTCCCCCATATTATGGGTGAGCCTTGTAAAAATATTTTCTACTATACTTTTTAATATTTACTTTCTAAAAATGGGTGAGTAATAGTTGGTTTGAGTGGAAATTTATCTTAACCAATCACTAATGTTGATTTATAAAAAGAGATAAATTGTAAAATAAAGTAATAATGATTCACCATCTTCTAAGTTTTATACAATTGAATAACTAGGAAATTCAAGTGGTATTAGAGCAAATCCATGTTCCCTATGAGTGATCCTTTTGTGTTTGAAATTGAATAGAAAGAATTTGGTTTACATCAATGGTAAAGTTATACCGATATTAAATTGTGATAACTTTTATGGTTTGGAGAATACGATGATTCCTTATGTTATTTTTTATGATGAGATGTTATTTTTGCTATTACAGTGAGTTTTATAATAATATAGAGTAATTCAACCATGAAATTTTATGAAAAAATAAATTTTATGGATGATGGGAAATAGAGGAATACAATTCTAAGGTAATTTTCAAACAAATATTATATAAAGGTAATGGGACTCAAAACTTTTAAAGGGATATGGGATAATCTTGGAAATATTTTTAAAGGGAATTTTAATGTGAAATAAGATAATCTATATATTTTGAGAGAAAAGTTTGATGATATAAGAATGGGTGATATTGAAACTACATATAAATTTTTCACAAGGTTGAGTGGAATTTTCAGCAACATCAGAGGTTTTGGTGTAAATGTAGAAGATTCAACAACTATCAAGAGGTCAATTAAAAAATTAATTGATAAATTTGATATAAATGATTCTTCTCTGGTGGCTATAGATAACTTATCTTTTCAGGAAATATATAATTTTTCTATTTCTTATAAAATAATAAAGGCTCTTATTTTTAAGAAGAATATTATAGATGAGATAACAATTTCATTAAAATCTATGAAATATCTCAATATCATAAGGAAAGTGAATTAATTATTCTATAAATTAAGAGATGATGCTGATAGAGATGAAAGGCATGCGGGATTCATGTATATTATTTAAAATTAATTCTAAATAAGAATAGGTGATGTAAAAAACCCCTTAAAGTTAATAGTAAATTGATTTCATGACTTATTATAATTCATGAATTATATTTTATAAAGTCATGTTAAGAATATTAAGTAATTTTCAATTAGAAAGGAAAGAGTTTTATTTTTATTATACTCATTTTATTAAATTATATGGTTTTATTTAAAATTATAATTTATAAATTTTAGAACTAGAATTTAAAAATGAACTTCATTTCTAAAATCATCATATTAAAATTATTTTCGGGGGAAATTTTGGTATTTTTCTAAAAACATTAAATTTTCAATGACTAGTGAAAAATAAATATATTTTAAAAAACTATCAATTATTCCAATTATATAAAGTAATTCAAAATTCCCAGTAATAACATCCTTCCCTTAAAACATTATCTTTAGAAGAGGTGGGGTGTCATTAGCCTTAAATGACATCCATAAGACACCAAATACTAGTAATAAATATTGAGGGATTCATAAATATTTGAGGGATTATTTTCCCTTTGATGAGAAAACAATTAAGCCTTGATAACAATAAAAATAAACACTCAATATGATGCATGATTTTAAAATAAAACTGAAACTAAAAAACTACAATTATTAGATTAAAAATAGAAACCAAACAGAAAAAAACTCAAAAATACCAAAGACCACAAAAAAGTAAAAAAAATCCAAATAACAACTTACCAATATGCTCTAATCTCCAATCCACAAATACATACCCAAGGTATCATGATGAATCACTAAATAATTGAGATACCTTGTATTTACCTATATATCGATATGAAATATTTACAAATGAACTAAAGTGCCCATGTAGGGGGTGTGTAAAGACCCAGAATTTCCATGTAATTTTTTTAATAAAATGAGAATTTTACGAGTTCACGAAAATTGACAATCCGTGATTCCATGGCCCGGAGTGCCCAAAATGAATTTCTGAACTTTTTTTTCAAGTACGTTCAGTAAATGTGCGGGCGGGTTTTTTTAACTTTTGAACTGGTGCTTAGAATTAAAATCTGAGGGCACCATTGAACTCACAATGACGGTTTTCGCTTAATAAGACTTTCACCTCGACGGTTGTTGGTTGAGGGTAAAAGTTAGTTTTTGAGTGTTTCATAGAAATAAAAAAATAAAATAAGCTCATATTTTATGTTATTTTGTTGTAACCACCCACCATTTGGATGTTTGGGTGTGGGGTCCACCGGAACTAAACCTCCTCTTCTTGATTTATTGTGGTGGGGACCACCTGACCCCCTAATAATTGGAGGAGAGGAAAACTTCTCAACCCCCCCTCATAAATGTTGGTGGAGCCTCTTCAACACCTCCACATTTTTTATTTGCGCCAACACACCTTTTTAATTGTGCTAAATCCTCCCCATTAATTAATTTATCCAACACATCAATTAATTATTTAAAACTTTTTGAATATTATGCCAATGAATTATTAGATATTTCAATAAATTATTTTGTCTACGAATTCACTTGGGTGGAATTGGAGAGAGGAGGAACTTGGGAGAAAGATCCCAACGTAGAACGCTCCACCGACGAAGAATGCTCCACCGACGAAGAACGCTGACGAGGAATGCCTTCGATAATGATGAACGACCTCGACTTCGAATTTCTTCCTCAGAACTTCCTTCGACGTAGGACGTGTTTGTCTAAAATGAATCGACGTCTGCCTTCTCACGCCAACGTCAAACAACAATGAACAAGGTAGGGGTTTTTTTGAATGATTTTATATACCCATGTTCTTCCCTTCTAGAACTAGGAACGCAAATCATCTTTCTAACTTGTTGATCTGCATATGTTTCCTTTTGCGGGTTTTGGGATTAATCATTGTAGGAGGGTTTGATGTTCTTCGTTCTTGTGAACCACTTGCTACCACTCTAATGTGGAGAGTGTGGGACAAACTAACATGACCCGTCCTCTCCGTAACCCTTGTGTTGATTTGTGGAGTTCTTCAAAATGGAGGAAAGCGATGAAGGCGGCGAAGGCAACGACACCACCACCCACGGCCTCCACAAACCGCACCACCCCCACGGCATCCCGCACCGCTGCCGGCCGAACTGGCCTCGCAACCCCTCGCAGTGCTCCGAACAAACTAGCCGCGCCCCCTCGTGGTGCCCCGACCGAACTATCCGCGCCCCCCTCACGGCGCCCCGGACGAACCGCCCCCGCTGTCTCCGTCCTTCCAGCCAAGCCCCCTCGGGCCAGGCCGAGCAGCCCTAGTCACATCATCCGCTGGCCGAACCAGCCCGGACACCCCGGACTCCCAGCCGAACTGGCCCCTGGCCACCCCGGCCTCCCGGCCGAGCCGCCCTAGCCGCACCATCTACCAGCCGAGCCACCCCGGATGCCCAGCCTCCCGGCCGAACCGGCCCCAGTCGAACCACCCGCTGGCCGAACCGGCCACGGCCGCGCCATACCGGCCTCTAGGACAAGCCGCCCTGAGCCACCCTCTCCATGACCCTCTGAGCCAAACTGGCCCTGTGCCTCCTTGCCGAGCCACCACGCGGTGCCCTCCGGGCCAAACCACCCTCGCGCCGACCCACAACCGGACTGTGCCCTCTCGGCCGGTCTGCGCCCTCACGGCTCTCTGCGGCCCCTCGTGGCCTCCTGGGATGGGCCCAGTGGGCCGGGTCGAATCCAACAGGCTGACCCACCCAATGGGTCGGGCCAGGTCGGTCCGACTGGGTCAGACCAGACCCAGGCCCACTATAAGCCATTTACGCCCCTTCGGCCATATATTTGGCACCACACATCCATTTGATTAACCGTCAGTGGCACTGGAAATCTTGGAGTTTGGGGTATAGTTGAGTTACGGTCAGGTTGGATCATGCACGAATCCAACCAGGCCCCCAGGACTAAAAGGCTAATAACTCACAGACTAGGCATCTGATTAATGCACCTTCTCTTACGTTGAGACCCCTATAAATTGGTGGACCTTTGAGATACTTTTTCACGTGACTTCATGATAGTTGGAGTATCATCCAATTGCTCATGGATCAGATCCTCCCGAAGACGAGCGAGCATAGTGCGGAGACCTAGTAGCTAGCTGAGACCTGAAGACTGCTGACCGTTTGACTCAGAGTAACTCTACTAGCCTAGTGGGGAGAGCCTTGGTGTCACAGCATACCCATAGTGGGGAGCACCTTTGTGTTGCATAAGACCCATGGTACTCGACACGAGGAGTACCTTAGCAGGATATGAGGGGGAGCGCACTTGGTGACGCAGTAGACCCACGGTGGGAAGTGCCTCTGTGTGACACAACAGACCCACAATACTCAACCGAAGGAGTACCTCAGCAGTCCAAGGTTAGTGGTAAGCACGTTTGGTGTCACGGCAGGACCACTGTACTTGATAGAGGAGGAGTTCTCAAGTAGCCGAGGTTTTGATAATGTGGCTGAGGATATTACTTGATACTACCCCTAGAATAAAATCCTAGTTGTGCTGAGTTAGTTTTTCTGTGTTTTCCTCATGATTGAGATGGATCACTTGATAACTTAGGTATATGTATGACCATATACCTAAGTAAGGTTATCTGTTGATTTCATAATTTATGGTTTATCCTTGTTGGATTTTGTGAGAACTTGAGGGTTTCAGGGTCCCTACTAAGTATTGTTATACTCACCCCTGCACGGGATATGCCCGCACCTTGTTGTGTTGGTTATAGATGACGGACAACACTGACTGAGGCTGAGAGTACCAGGACTGGATGGTTCCCAAAGGTGGACCATACAATGTTTCAGTACATGGAGGAGACAGACATACGAGGAGTGCCAAGGAGGCTATCTGTATCTACCCTTCAGGTAGGAATCCTAGAGGATGATCCAATTGCTGTTTTTCTTTTCTCTTTCTTCAGTTGTATTACATTTTAGTTGTACTTGTACCTTTATTGTTGGGCTTGTATTCTGGCCCCTTTTACTTTCAACACTCTTTTTTTATACATTTTACTTGGTGTTTCATCCAGTTGTGTGCTTGCTTGTGTGAGTGTTTACAGGTTATAAAGGCAATGCCTTCCTAGTTTTAGGGAATTACGCCTTTGGTGCTAGTCGCCAGGACCTGGCCTATGGAAGGCGGGCTTGGTATAGTCACAGCATGGAACCTGGGGGATGGGTCGTGACAAATTGGTATCAGAGGAGTCAGTTATACCGCAAAACTTAGGACTCTGATCTTTTCTATTAAGCAATAGTGTTAATTGTAGTGAGTGTGGTTTTCAGTTCAGGGAGTCCAGTATTGGTGCCGAGGCCTATATATCCATACAACAGGACCCTGACTACTGATTTCCAACTCAGTTCATCAAAACACTGATTACGTGTGTGTTTTCAAAAGTTTTCTTTAAGTTATCTCTCTAGGTGAGCTCACCAGGTTTAAGTTTTGACTATGTCGCATCTGATTCTTTTCAGGATGCCCCCATTAAAACAGCTAGTTAGAGTTCCAAGAGTTGTATGTTATGATAGACCACTGAGCGGAGAGGACTCAGTGTAGGGCCCTTTCCCAGTAGAGGCACCAACAGAGGCACCAGCAGTACCTTTCCCTGTTGGGCCACCGATGACACTAGCCCCAGTAATAGATAGTGCACACTGCTTGAGTGAGTTTCACGAGTTCCAGCACCAGAGGACACCCAGGTTCAGGGGAGAGACTGACCCACAAGCAGCTTAGGATTGGCTAGAGGCTGTAGTGAGATTCTTTTGACTAGTAGGGATGCCAGTAGGCCTCATAGTGATCCTTTCCGCCAGCCTTCTATAGGAAACAACATGCAGATGGTGGAGCTTGATGATCCAAATCCATGATGAGGTGATGCTTCTCTGGGAAGACTTCAAGAGCCTATTTCAGGCAGAGTTTGTTCTAGTGACTCTTCGCATAGTGTGCATACAAAAGCTGCTTCATCTATAATAGGGTAGCATGATAGTAGCTCAGTACTCAGCGAGGTTTATAGAACTCTCACGTTACTCCACCGATATGGTGGGGGACCCATTATTCAGGGTTGGACCTTCGAGCATGTCCTCAGGCGTGAGATCAGGGCTTCAATGATCTCACTCAGCATCCCAATACAGGCAGGGGTGTTAGAGAGAGCCCTCATAGTGGAGAGTTTCTTTGCTGACTAGTCTCCAGCAGCGAGATCCACCACCAGTCGACACGTAGCAGAGTCTTCTACTGCTGGAAGCAGACAGATGTCACAGAGGTCCAAGTGGACCATACCTACAGGTGGAAAACCACATGATTCAGAGTCGATTGTTCGGGGAACCTGAGGAAGAGACAGACATGCCAGGAGCGGGAAATGTTACTCATGCGGTGGGAATGGTCACATGGCTCGTGACTGTTTGAACCTCCATTCGGATGATCAACAGATGGTTGAAGGACCACTCGGGTAGAGATAGAGATTCGATCGAGGTGGTCCACAGGGAGAAGATTGACATGGAAGAGAATCTGGTCTTGTATCTAGTGATGGGCGATGACTTGAGATGTTATCGCCACCACCATCAGGAGGTCCACCCCAACCACATGGAGCAGGTGGACAAGGGAGAGCTCATCTCCAGGCATATGAGGCCTATAAACATGACGCTCCGGAGATGATATGAGGTATGATATGTGTCTACTCCACTTTAACTGCAGTACATATAGACACAGATTCCAGTCATTCTTTTATTTCCACTAGCCTCGTTCAGAGCTCGAAGATTCTGACGGAGCCGTTGGCTCGATCCTTATGGCTAGAGACTCCTACGGGAGCAGATTCGATGATTACACACTGGTGCCAGCAGTGCGATCTTACTCTAGGAGGCAAGAGATTCGGCTGGGATCTCCTAGTAGTGGCGTCGAGGCCTTATGACATTATCATGAGTATGGAATGGTTATCTATATTCCATACTCAGGTTAACTGTATTAGGTGCAAAGCGCAGTGTGTCCGCATGGATGGGACCAGGTTTACCTTCACCGGTGAGAAGGGAGCCTTTACAGTACATGATGGAATTTCTTGGAGGAGAGTACAACCGACCACTCATCAGTTGGCTAGACTTACCCTCAGAGCTATTGATGTGGAGAGTCCGAGTTATCCTGTAGTGGTGGACCAATATAAGGATGTTTTCCCTGATGATGTCTGAGGTCTACCTCCTCACAGAGTGGTGGACTTTTACATTGACTTGTACCCATGGATGGAACCGATATATACACCAGTGTATCAGATGGCTCCTACAGAGCTTCACGAGCTGCAGGTATTGCTAGAGGACTTGTAGAGGAAGGGGTTCATCCGAACCAATGTTTCACCTTGGGCAGCCCTGATTCTGTTCTCCAAGATGTCAGATGGTAGTTTGAGTCTTTGTGTTGACTGTAGACACATGAACCAGATCACCGCGAAGAACAAGTACCCACTCCTGAGGATTGATGACCTCTCTGATTAGCTGAAGGAAGCATGGTGGTTCTCAAAGATATACCTCAGATCAGGATATCACCAGCTCAGATTTCGAGATGAGGATGTGTATAAGACAACTTTCAGATGTCGGTACGACCACTACTAATTCTTTGTTATGCATTTTTGCATAACCAACACTCTATCAGTGTTCATGGGACTCATGAACATGGTGTTTTAGCCGTACCTTGATCGCTTTGTAGTGCTCTTCATTGATTAAATTCTAATATACTTGGCTACTGAGGAGGAGCATGCCTACCATTTTCAGGTAGTACTGGACACACTCCAAGAGCACCAGCTTTATGGTAAGCTCTCGAAGTGCTAGTTATTGATATGAGAGGTTCACTTTCTAGGACATATCATCTCAGAGGCTAGAGTTGCAGTGGATCCAGTGAAGATTGAGGCGGTACTTGCTTGGGAGCCACCCAGAAGTGTGACGGAAATATGGAGTTTCCTGGGTTTGGCTGGATACTACTGTAGATTTGTGGCAGATTTCTCCAGAGTTGTAGAACCACTATCAGCCTTGATGAAGAAGGGTAAATACTTTGTGTGGTTAGAGAGACGACAACGGAGCTTTCAGGAGCTGAGGTAGAGGTTGACTAGCGCCCCCCATCTTGAGGCTTCTAGAGGAAGGCGTAGGGTATGTAGTCTATTGTGATGCATCAGGGACCGGACTCGGATGTGTCCTGATGCAGGAGAGAGTAGTGATTGCATATGGTTCTCGACAAATAAGACAACAAGAGCAGAACTATGTTACCCATGACTTGGAGATAGCAGCAGTGGTCTTTGACTTGAAGATGTAGCGACACTATCTGATGGGCGAGCGCTTTACAGTGTACTCTGATCACAAGAGTACCAGGTATATATTCTCCCAAAAGGACCTAAACCTGAGACAATGACGTTGGCTTGAGTTCCTCCAGGATTATGACTTCAAGATAGTCTATACTCCTGGGAAGGGGAACATTGTTACAGATGCACTCAGTAAGTTATCTGGTATATATCTCCTAGGTGAGGTGATAGAGAAGCTGACCGCTTTGCAGATATCCTTTGTGGATATAAACAAAGCAGCTTTTCTACAATCTCTTATAGTCACTCCCCCACTTCTTCAGTGAGTCAAGGAGGCACAACATGTGGATGCTGACTGTGAGACATGATGTACTCAGATATCCACAGGATAGACACTTGATGGATTTTCTAAAGGTGGGGACCATGTCATCCTCTTTAGGTAACATACCATGGTACCAGTGTCACTTTAGGAGGAAGTGTTGAGGGAGTTCCACACATCCCCTCTAGTGGTAAATCCAGGAGTGGATAAGATGTATTAGGACCTATGAAGACATCACTAGTATCCAAGAATGAAGAAATCAGTTGCAGAGTTTGTCTCTCGATGCCTCACTTGTTAGTAAGTGAAGGCAGAGCATCAGGTACCAACAGTCTTGGTTCAATCTTTAGAGGTCCCAAAGTGAAAGTGGGATGGGATATCTATGGACTTCATGATGGGTCTTCCATATACATCAAGGGGACATGACTTGATTTGGGTGATCGTTGACCGAATCACCAAGCCAGCCCACTTCCTACCGATCAGAGAGCAGGGTTCAGTAGAGAGCCTATGATGCCTCTATGTGCATGATATTGTGTGGCTACATGGGATACCTTCAACTATTTTCACCAACCATGACACACATTTTACTTCCCGGATATGGAAGGCATTGTAGGAGGCTTTTGGGATGCAACTTCGTTTGAGCACCGCCTTTCATCCTTAAACGGATGGTCAGACTGAGCGGACCATTTAGACCCTCGAGGACATGCTCCGTTCTAGTGTCCTCGACTTCAGTCGCAACTGGGAGGATCACTTAACTTTGGTGGAGTTTTCATACAACAATATCTATCATTACACCATTGGGATGGAGCCTTTTGAGGTGTTGTATGGGAAACCTTGCAGATCACCTTTTTGCTGGACAGACCGAAGGGAGTTAGCACTCGTGGGACCAGAGATGGTACGAGCTACCACAGAGAAGGTACATGTCATCCAAGAGCGGATGAAGACTACACAAAGAAAGTATAAGTCATATGAAGATAGGTGATAGAGACCTCTAGAGTTCGAGGATGGTGACCATGTCTTTCTACGAGTCTAACCTTGATGAGGATTGCAGAGATTTGGCCGAGGTGGTAAGTTATATTCGAGGTTCATCAGAATTTTTCAGGTCCTCAGCAGAGTTGGAGAGGTGGCATATCACTTAGCTCTTCCACCTCAGTTGCACTAGGTGAATCATGTCTTCCAGGTATCCCATCTAAGGAGATGCATGCACGACCCTTCTCACATAACTGACCATGGAGATCTAGATGTCAATGATGTGGTGACTTTTACAGAGGTTCCAGTAGAGATTGAGGATCAACAGGAGTGGGTACTTCGTGGATGGTCGATACCTCTGGGGTGCATTTATTGACATCATGGGAACCTCCAAGAGAGAAAATGGGAGCGGGAGGCTCAGATGCATGTTCAGTACCCCCACTTGTTCCCTTAGTTTGAGTTGTGGATTATGGGAACGTAAAGACTGAGGTGGGGAGAATGTAAAGACCCGAAATTTCCATTTAATTTTTTTTAATTAAATGAGAATTTTACGTGTCCAAGAAAATTAACGGCATGTGATTCCATGTCCCGGAGTGTCTGGAATGAATTTATGAACTTTTTTTCTGGTACGTTCAGTAAACATGCGAGAAAGTTTTTCTAACTTTTGAACTGGTGCTCGGAATTTAAATCTGAGGGCACCGTTGAACTCGCAGCGCCAGTTTTTACTTAATAATACTTTCACCTCGATGACAGTTGGTCGAGGTTAGAAGTTAGTTTTTGGGTTTTTCATGGAAATAATAAAATAAAATAACCTCATTTTTTATTTTATTTTGTAGTAACCACCCACCATGTGAACGTTCAGGGGTGGGGTCCACCAGAACTAAACCTCATATTCTTGATTTATTGTGGTGGGGACCACCCAACCCCCTAATAATGGGAGGAGAGGAAAACCTCTCAACCCACCTCATAAAAGCGGGGGGAGCCTCTTCAACACCTCCACATTTTTTATTTTCACCAAAACACCTTTTTAATTATGCCAAATCCTCCCCATTAATTAATTGAGCCAACACATCAATTAATTATTTAAACCTTTTTGAATATTATGCCAACGAATTAATAGATATTTCAATATATTATTTTGGCTATGAATTCACTTGGGTGGAATTGGGGAGAGGAGGAACATGGGAGAAAGATCCCAACATAGAATGCTCCACCGAAGAAGAATTCTCCACCGATGAAGAACGCCGACGAGGAACGCCTTTGACTATGAAGAACGACCTCGACTTCGACTTTCTTCCTCGGAATTTCCTTCGGCGTAGGACGTGTTCGTATACAATGAATCAATGTCCGCCTTCTCATGACAACATAAACCAAAAATGAACAAGGTAGGAGTTTTTTTTGAATGATTTTATATACCCATGTTCTTCCCTTCTAGATCAAGGAACACAGATTAAATTTCTAACTAGTTGATCTGCATATGTTTCCTTTTGTGGGTTTTGGGATTAATAATTTCGGGAGGGTTTGATGTTCTTCATTCTTGTGAACCACTAGCTACTACTCTAATGCAGAGAGTCTGGGCCAAACTAACATGACCCGTCCTCTCTGTAACCCTTGTGTTGATTTGTGGAGTTCTTCGAAATGGAGTAAAGAGACGAAGGTGATGAAGGTAAAAACACCGCCACCCGCGACCTCAAAAACCCTTATCACCCCCAGGGCATCTCGCAATGCCGCCGGCCGAACCGTCCCCGAACCCCCTCGTGGCGCCCCGGCCGAACCGGTCATGCCCCCTCGCGGTGCCCCAACCGAACCGACCGTGCCCCCTCGTGGCGCCCCGATCGAACCGCCCCCGTGGTATCCGCCATTCTGGCCGAGTATCCTCGAACCGGGCCGAGCCGCCCTGGCCCCACCATCCGCCGGCCGAACTGGCCCAAGCCAGCCCATCCTATCGGACAAACCGACCCCCAGCCACCCCGACCTCCCTGCAGAGCCGCCCTGACTGCACCATCAGCCGGCCGATCCACCCCAGTCGCCCGACCTACCAGCCGAACCGGCCCCGATCACACCACTCGCTGGCCAAACTGGCCCTGACTGCACAATCCCGGCCTTTAGGCCGAGCTGCCTCGAGCCGCCCACGCCGTAGACCTCCGAGCTGAACTGGCCTCATGACTCCAGGTTGATCCGCCCACGCGGCGCCCTCCAGATTGAACCACCCCACGTCAACCTGTGACCGGTCCACACCCTCGTGGCTGGTCCATGCCCTCATGGATCTCCGCGGACCCTCGCGACCTGCTGGTCCGAACCCAACGGGTCAGGCTGGGTCGACCCAGACTGAACTTGGTCCCACTACGACCCTTTTATGCTCTTTCGGCCATATCATTGGAATCAAACGTCCATTTGATGAATCTTCATCGGCACTGGAAATCTTGGAGTGTGATAGTCCCTTTGAGTATACCCCACTGGAGTTTGGGGTATAATTGAGTTATGGTCAGGTTGGATCGTGCACAAATCCAACCGGGCCCCCCGGACTAAAAGACTAATAACTCACAGACCGGGCATCCGATTGACGCATCATCTATTACGTTGAGACCCCTATGACATGGTGGATTTTTGAGATACTTCTTCGCGGGACTTCATGAAAGTTGGAGTATCGACCAGTAGCTCATGGAGTGGATCCTCCCAAAGACGAGCGAACGTAGTGCGGAGACCTATTAGCTGGATGAGACGTGACGGTTGCTGACCATTTGACTCTAAGTGACTCTACTAGCCTAGTGGGGAGCGCCTTAGTGTTGCAGTAGACCCATGGTGGGGAGTGCCTTGGTGTCGCAGAAGACCCATGGTACTCAACAGGAGGAGTACCTCAGTAGGTTACTAGGGGGAGCACGCTTGGTAACGCAGTAGACCCATGGTGGGAGCGCCTCTATGTGACGCGATAGACCCACGATACTCGACAGGAGGAGTACCTTAGCAGTCCAAGGTTAGTGGGAAGCACACTTGGTGTTGCGGAAGGCCCACTGTACTCAATAGAGTAGGATTTCTCTAGCATCCAAGGTTTCGATAATGTGACTAGGGATGTTACTTGTTACTACACCTAGAATAAAATCCTGGTTGAGCTGAGTCATTTTTTCTCTGTTTTCCTCATGATTGAGATGTATCACTTGATAAGTTAGGTATATGTATGGACATATACCTAAGTAAGGTTATCTGTTGATTTCATAATTTTTGGTTTATCCTTGTTTGATTTTGTGAGACCTTGAGGGTCACGGGGTTTCTACTGAGTATCGTTATACTCACCCTTCCACGGGCTATGCCCAAACCTTGTTGTGTTAGTTGCAGATGACGGACAACACTGACAGAGGATGAGTGTACTAGGACTGGATAGTGCCCAGAGGTGGACCATACGGTGTGTCGGTACGTGGAGGAGATGAACGAATGAAGAGTGATAAGGAGGCTATCTGTACCTACCATTCAGGTAAGAATCCAAGAGGTTGACCTAGTAGCTGTTTTTCTTTTCTCTTTCTTCAGTTGTATTTCATTTCAGTTATACTTGTACCTTTAATATTGGGCTTGTATTATGGCCCCTTTTACTTTCAACACTCTTTTTTTATACAGTTTACTTGGTGTTTCATCCAGCTGTGTGCTTTCTTGTGTGTGTGTTTATAGGTTATAAAGGCAATGCCTTCCCAGTTTTAGGGGATTACGCCTTCAGTGCTAGTTTCCAGCCCCTGGCCTATGGAAGGCAGGCTTGGGGTAGTTACAGCATGGGCCCCGAGGGATGGGTCATGACAGGGTGAGTATTAAATATAGTAGGATTTCCCCAATTACTTCGAAACTCATTCCAATATGATAAAACATTTTAACACATTAATATAAAATAGTTTAAAACACTTTTAAGAAGTTTATATTAAATCCAAAATTGTTTTAAAAACCAAAGTGGTTTTCTATGGAAAGGGACCACATATGTCTATAAAAAAATTCACATTTTCATTTGGAATACCCATTCCACATATGCACACACCCACACATGAATAAAAATCATAGAAATCCCTATACTTTTGAGTGGTGATTCATCCATGGAAAGATACTAAAGAAGTCTTTAAACCATTTCCCTTTTTTATTTGGAATTCCCTTTCCACATATCCACACATCCACACATGAATGAAAATCATGGAACTCCCTATACTTGTGAGTAGTAAGTCATCCATTCTCCAATCTGTCACATGTTTAACCATTTTTGACAGGGTAAACATCATTCCCTTATCCATCCCATTTTTATGAGGTAAACTTGACACCCTTATCTGTACCAAATTCACATGAACACACACCCACCATGTATGCCAAAACCCATTCAAAACCATTTTTCACAAAACTATTCTTTCTTTAAAAATGTTTCGACAAACATTTTACATGCATAAAAAAAACCAAAATTTTAAAAACATCATTTTAAAATCATGGACCAAAAACAATTTCCACAAATCCAACCAATTTAAACCATTTCACAAAACCATCTATAAATATGTTTTTATCAAAAATCACACATCAATTTCATAGATCAATTCATGAAATTCAATCAATTTGAAGCCAATATTTCAGGTTCTAATCAATTGGATTTAAGAGAGAATCCACAAACCACTCAAAATTAGGTGAAAAAGAAGAACAACACAATAACTTCCAAAACCTAGATTGAAACTCCTAAGAAAGTCTGTATATCATTCTCCATTCAAAAAAAAATCTCATCATTATTGAAATAAAAAACCATGTATTTATCCCCAATAGATTATATTCATGATTATATGAGAGGAAAAAAAAACTAAGTAAAACAATGATTAATAAGAACTTAACTAAGAAAATGGGACTCCAAAACACTTAGATATTCCTCTTAATCACTCTTTAATTTAATGGAATGGTCTCCACTACCTTGTGAGGGATATTAATTCATGATATAAACTTTTTAGGGGGGAAATGAGTGGTTTAGGAGGTAATTAAAATGAGATCCACAATTTTTGTATCTAAAATTTCATGGTGCATGGTTAGGGTGCACAGTTAGGAAGAAAGTGTGATAATCATACACTAGACACTTGATCCAAACCAAATTGAATAGTTGTATAACACATTTTGACAAACAAATCACCAACCATGCAAAACTCCACTATATATATTTGCATGGTTTCTCCTAGGCAACTGTATGGTTTGGCCAAACCGTGAACCTAATTGTGTGCCTACACAGTGAGAATTATTTCATTTTCAAACTTTCATGGAGGTGTTTCTTGGAAACAACTAACCATTATCAACCAACAAACCTCTATAAAATCTAGAAAAACATGACAAAGTTTCTCTAAACCTCCCAAAACACAACTCAGTAACTTTATATACCTAAAATACATAAATAAAGGGTAAAATACCTAAAATTGGGGGTTATTAAACATTTCATAATAAAGTAAAATATATCTAATTTAATTATAAATAATAAAACTAATTACATGGGAATCATCTGTGTCCCTAATTTGGTTATATGTTCATTTTTGGGATTAAAAAACATTTTTCTAAAAACTGTTTTCATTGAATTTTGAATTTTAGTCTTAAATTAATTTATAAAACTTCTAGAATTTTAATACTTAAAAATGGGTTCCATATTATTAATTTGGAGGTCGAAATTTTTTAAATAAGTCCCTTTGTTTTTTTCAATATGAATAGTAACCACATAAAATTTTGGTTGCCTCAGTAAAGGTAAAATAGGTAAATTAGTGTCAAAACTAATGTGAAGAGGCTTAAAATTCATCCAAATACTTGAATTTATTTCATTATATGAGTCTATTTCATTGGTAATAATCCAAAATTATAAAATCTGAACTTTTTTCACCATTTAGTTTCAATTTTGACCTTTATAATAATTTACATAAAGAAAAAGTTAAAAATCACTCTCTTGCTTTTAAATTTGAATTATAGGTTCCTATAGGGATAAAAATCATTTGTGAATTAATATTAAAGGTTATTTTTTAAATAATAAAATTGTTATTATTATGTTAATTTTTTAGTGATGAAATAATTAGCTTAAAATCTTACACAATTCTGACATAGTGCTTGTCCATATAGTAGAAATATCTGTTATATAATTTTAAAAATTTTAAAGAAACTTTTTTGGTGAGTATTAGTATCCCATGAATTATATAGATCAATATAAAATATTAGGAATGTTTGAAAGGATTATATTTTAATTCCATTAATATCTTGATTCCTTTAATATAAAAGTAAATGAATAGTTTAAAAATGACAATTAATGATATTTTATAATAAACAATATTTTATTAAATAATTTAAAATTAATAAAAATACAATATTCATCCATGTGAATTGGATGTATTTGAAAATATAGACTATGTTACATTTAAAGGACATTTTTACTTTTATAGTAACATTCTTAACCCTTAACTATAACAATCATTGATATCACTATAATTGTCAAATTAGTTAATAGGGGTTACAATAAAGAGACAAGGGTGAAAACATAATCTAAACCTGTCCAAATTTTATTGAATGGGAATATTTCTTCCCATAATCATATTAAATTAGAATTATATCAATTTGAAACAATGTTTCTATAAAAATTAATTTATATTAATTTAATACTTTATATAATTCAAAGAGTTCCACTCCCCTCTTTTATAAAAGGGAACCTCCTCTCCTCTCTTCCTCATACCATTTGGGAACTATAGTTTGGAAAATCCATAAAAAAGACTCTCCTTAACTTTAATCCCTACATCCTATAGGTCCTAGTATCGCATAAATTCTAATCTTAAGTGGCTTAAGGTTTATGAAAAAGAGGTTGTATGGGGAGAAGGAAGATAAGTAACATATGTGATGAGCCATACTTGAGGTAAGGGACACTTTAACTTAAAACCTCATTTTAATTTTTTTTAGATATTTATTTTATAATTTTTTTAATTCCATTTCCATATTATTAAAAACTTTTATGTATTTATATGAATAAAATGCATTATAATGTACATTTTATGCCTCTTTTGACTTTCTTTCAAAGGTTTTCAAATGTGATTTTTTTTACGAAACAATTTGAATTAATTTACAAAAGGAAAAAAGATTGTTCTATTTTAATGTATATAGAACCGGTAAATTTTACAGCAACTCCAACCATTATTTTATTTTTTATTCCTTTGCATGTTCCTATGTTTTATTGAAATAAAAATCCTTATTACCTTTGTTTTGGGTATTTCAAAATTAAAAATGGGTTTTTAAAGGAAAATGGTATTTTTGGTAACTGAAAATGTTTTATATATGTGTTATAAAGATATTTCCATGGGTTTTATAATAAAAAGGTAAAAGATTAAAATGTTTTATTTATGATATGGTATTTGACCATAATATATGATGACATGTGATCCTGATGATGAGGGAGTCATATATATCTTATACAATTAGTAAGTATAATATAAATTATATGATAAGAGAGTCTGGTACATCTTAAATGATGGGTGAGCCTGGTATATATTATAGAACAAGTGATACTAACAAATATTATAAAAATAGTGATCCCTATAAAACATATAACATGGGTGATCCTGATATAGCTTACATGAAGGGTCATCTAGATATATCTCTCTATAATGTGTTGGGTAGTTTTCCTAATAATAAAAAGAATAAAGGAGGGAGTTAACTAGGTAGTTTTCTCTTTTCGATTTAACTTGGCTCCAATTATTTCTAAAAAGGGTTATAAATATAATTCTCAATGTTTCCTAAAAGGGTTTATATTTTCTTGCTATTTTTTTAAAGTTTTTCTTTCCAAAAAGTGATTTCTTCATGTGGATATGATTTATTTCATATGATAAATGAATACAGTGATAAAGGCAATTTTTTATGGGGTTTCAAGTTTTTCACTAGAATAATGGATTTTATTCTTCTATATATGTTACTGAGATTTTTTTTCGAATCTTATTTTTAAATTTTTTTACTGGGTTTAGGATTTTTTAAAACAAAGAAAAAGTTAGTTTGTAATTATTAAATATTTTAATGAAAAGAAAACATGTTTAATTTCAGAAATTTTACATTATTAAAAAAATTGACATCGATTGGATATGTCCACTTTTTAATGTATGAGTTTTTTATTTAAGTGTTATGAAATTATTATCTAAAACTATGTACCTAAAATCTATTTTAGAATTAAATAAAGTGAATTTTAATCTAAAGACACTAGAATATATTATGTTTAAGGTTGGGTCCTTATAGTTTCTATCAGATAAATAGTTTAGATAAAATTATTAGTTTGGATAATTTTAATAAAATTATCTTGAAATATCCTACAAAATGATTAAGTTGAATTGATATAACATTTAAAGATTACCATGTTTCCTCATATAGTCTATGTCTATTCATAAATATTTTCTATATAGAAAATAGGGAAGATGAAGTAAGAAGGTGTCAAGAGGAAAATATAATTCTAAATCAGTATCTTAGAATGGTTGAAATTGGAATTTATAAATTTTTTATTATGATAGCTCAGTTGATAGAGACTATAAATGGTGGTGGAATCAATGTTAGAGGGAAACCAGGTTTACCAGAGATGAACATGTTGTTAGTTGAGAGTTTCATGAAATATAACCCTTTATATTTTGGTGTATCCTCTAATAAACTGGTAACTAATGAAAAAATTTATGGTCCGGAAAAGATATTTGAAGTCATCAGATTTTCAAAACATCAAAAAAAAATCTTTCCATTTACTATTTTGAAAGAGAAGCTGATCGGTGGTGGTTATTGGTTAAGAATATTAGAGAGAGAGAGATATATGATGTTGATTCCATTAAATGTGATATATTTAAAAATATTTTTCTAGATAAGTATTTTCCTAAGGTTGTTTGACTCAAGATAGCGAAACAATTCATGGAATTAATGAAAAAAATATAAATTTTCAGTATCCATGTAAGAAGAACATTTTACAATATTGGATAGGTACATACTTAATTTTATTTAGGACCTTAATAGTAAAATTAATAGATTTTAATCAGGATTGAAAAAAAATTTAAGAAGAGATTTAGACCCTTGGGAATTTTAATTTTATGAGAAAGTTTTCTATTATGATGATAAAGTTGACATGGAGTTTTCTGACAATTATATTGATATGAAAATAGTAAGAATTAGTCATGGTGGAAATAAATAGAGAATAATTAAACTAATAAATATGTGGGTATGAACCCAACATGTTCCACGTGTGGTAAAAAAATTGAAAGAATATTTTACATGTTCTGGATAGTTTTATCAAAAGGGTAAACTTGGATATAAGGGTCATGAATGAAAATAAAAGTGTCTAAGACAATATAATAATGGGGAAATATATACCCAACCAATGATGTTATGTTTTAATTTCAATTAATTAGTCCATTATTTGAATATGTTTCCAATATAAGTTACTAAGGGTGTAAATAATCATGATCAAAATAAAACAAGGTGTTGAAAAATAATTTTCTACTTCTACTATTGATGTTGGTCCATCTAATGAAGTGGTGAAAGTTACATTAATTATTTATTAAAATTATTCTAATGACCTATTTGATTTTGATCATCACATTACTTAATTTATAAAAAATTTAAAAGTTAAATTGGAATATATCCTCACAAAAATAAGATTGAAATTTCCATGAAAACTCAGGGTGTATATATTAAAGTAATCCCAAATTATAGAAATATTTTTATTCTTATTAGTGTGATGGTCTTTTCTATAAATCTTATTGAACATACCATAATAGAGTTTTATATTATTTTGATTTTGGATTTACTTTTAGTTTATATTTCCAAGATATATTATAGGGCTAACAATGTTATATACAATGGTTTAATACCTTTTATAAGATATCTATAAGATAATATATTTATTAGAGATGAAAGTGAAATTTAAATATCTCATGTCATTGAAAAGAATAAAATTTTCCATATTAGTGATGTACCGTTAGTGAATGAATATATGGATGTATTTTATGATTATTTTACTGGTGTTATCCATGACCATAAGGTCGAATTTACTATTAAATTAGTGCATGATGATAAGAAAATTTCAAAACCCCATTATCAAATAGCATAAGTAAAACTTTTTTAATTGAAAAAGAAGTTACATGAATTACTTGATAAAGGTTTGAATCATCCAAGAACTTCACCATGTGATGATCATATTTTATTTGTTAAAAAATAAATATTCTTCAATGAGACATCTCATTGATTATAAATCATTGAATAGAATCACTATTAATAACAAGTATACTTTACCTCATTTGGATGATATGTTTGATCGGATTTTGAGAGAGTAGTATTTTTAAGAGTCTGATCTATGGTCACAGTATCATCAGTTGAAGGGGAAAGAATAAGATATTACAAGAAAAAATTTCAGACTAGATATAATCATTAGGAGTTTGTATTTATAATATTTGGGTTATTTAATGAACTATTTGTATTCATAGATCATATGAATAGAGTTTTCCATGACTATTTAGATAATTTTTTAGTTATGTTTATTGGTAATATATTTTTATTTTATAAAATTCATGAAAATCATGAGTGAAACTTAAGGATTGTTTTGAAAACCATGAAAGAAAAATGATATATTTAAAATCTAATTGATTTTAATTTCAGTTAATATTTTTTTATTTCTTTAGGAATATTATTTCTAAATATGATGTAATTTTTTACCATGATAAAACCAAAGTTGTTGAAAAATGGTAAATTCATACAAATTTCATAAATATTCATAGTTTTCTTGGGTTAGTGGGTTACCACCATTGGTTCGATGAAAAATTTGATCAATTTTCTTGGCCAATAACTAAGTTAACTGAAAAAGGAGTTAAATTAATATAGATTAAATAGTGTGATGATTATTTCTAGGAAATAAAAAGAATATTGGTGAATTGTCCATTTTTTATAGTTTTTTCTAGAAATTTGAATTTTTCATCTTCAATGATGCTTCTTTTAAGGAGATTGGTTGTTTTCTAATGCATAATTATTAGGTAATTTCTTATGCATTACTCAACTGAAACCTCATCACTAAAATTATCCATCACATGATCTAGAATTAGATGCTGTGGTTTTTTCTTTACAATTTTGGAGGCATCATTTATATAAAGTAAATTGAAAATTTTGTACTGATCACAAAATTTTGAATTATATATTCACTTAGAAATAATTGAACATAAGGAAGAGAAGATATCCAAAAATGATTAAGGATTATAATTTAATGATTGATTATCATCTTGAAAAATCAAACAATATAGTCAATTATTTGAGTTGAAAAGATAATGCATAATTAACCATTATATGTTTGGAACATGAAAATTTTATAAATGATTTAATGAATGATGGCATATAAATTGTTCATGAAAGAACTTCCCCTATTTTTTCAAGTTTTATTGTAGTTTACATTATCAGATATATTTATGTAAGCTCAAAAGTAAGACCATGTTTTAAAAGGAAAGGTGTAACTGGAAAGGAATGATAAGTTACCCACTTCTAATGTTAATAATTAAGGTGTTTTGAGATTTTCAAAGAGGGTATGTGTGCCTAGTGATTTCTATTTGAAAATAGGATTATTGAATGAGGCTCACAGTTCCCCATTTACTATTCATCCTAAATGTAATTAAATTTATTGATACATTAAAGAGTATTATAACAACACTAATCTTTATTACACATGAATTCCTGATTTATTAAATAATAATACATATAATATAACCAATAATATCAATAAGTCTAGTTTATTTGGGTAATTAGGTACATTACAAAATAAATTAAAACAAAGGTTACATCATCATTTTTTAAAATTTCCTTAAAAATTTCATAATTTTCCATCATTCATAAATATTAAAGGGATATCCTAGGGATATACATTAGAAAGGAGTGATCTATAAATCCCAATAAGGGAAATAAAAGAATCATAACATGAAGAAATTATTAAATGTTATAAAATAGGAATTTAAATGGGATATAAATGATATAATAGTCATAAAAACGAACAAAGAGGCATGATATAACATTATAACATAAATACAACATGGGAAATATAACAAAAACATTAAACACGACATCATAAAACAAGGTCAAGTCCAAGACATCATAACATGGTGGAAATATTTATGCATTGGATATGGTTCACTTCCAAATCCCATACATGAAATCTCATGAGTTTGAAAAATTACCCAATGAATTGGATAAATACGTACTTTTGAGTGCACCTGTAACTTTCATATCATGTACTTGCATAAGTGAGGCACATAGTTCATTAAAAATAGGATAATATTTCATAAAATTCAATTAAAATATCAAGGAAAGTAGAATATATATATGGAATTCCAAAATCATAGAAGTATAGGTGTTCCTAGTTTAATACCCTTGAGTGTAAATAGAAATGCTATTCACAATACATATGTTTGGCATGGAAAAATTGTAGTGAAATTTCGGTAGCATAAAAATATTGCTAAAAGATTCATAAAATGGTGTAATGAGAGTGAAAGGGGTATCTCATCATTTTGAAATAAAATTAATATTATGAGGGGTGTGGAGAAAAATATCCCAACATTAGTAATTCTAAATAGAAGGCGTAAAAATGATAATATACTTTAATAATGATGGGAAGGAAAAGACCCCTTACAAAATTTTATCACGATAACGACTTAGTTAAAGGTCCAAATAGGACAAGATCAATGATATCCCATTAAAAGAACATAAATTTGATCATAAAGGGATATTTATATATGGATGAAAATATAAAAAATTGATATTCAAAATGCTAATTTAAAAGAAGGTGCTTGAATTGAAATGAATAGAGGGAGGTTCCATACTAAATTTCGGCATAGTAACGTCTTAGGTAAAGGTTATAACAACATGGAATAAATGATCACTCATTATAAGAACATAAATTAAAAATTAATTTTATATTTATATTGTAATGAAAAAATAAACTATTTATATTCTCATGGTTAAACATAGATAAGGTTCTTGAATGTAATAGAAGGGAGATATGTCCATTAATTTTGGTACGGAAAATCAAAGGACAATTTCAGCAACATAATGGGTGTGCATAAAGGTTCATGGGAGGGGTTAATTAGGGTTAATGGTGTATATCAGAAAATATAAAAAAAATTAAAGTGATAGGAATGTATAAAAACATACTTAAAATAATGACAGATCAAAATTAAGAGGCACAACATGGAAGTGGTTTTTTGATAAAAAGAAGAGAGGGTGATCCCTTACCTTGAGAGGGTGATTCAAAAAGCATGGGAGGAGCTTCATGAGAGAATCAGGGCACCATAGGATGAAAATTGAGAGGGTAAGGAAGAGTAAGGATGTGATAAATGTTTTTTAGTGAAGATGATTGGGATCTTGGGTAGGTTAATATAAGAAAAGTGACAAGAGTTCTTTATTATTTCCCAAACTCAGGTTTTTGACTCTATATAAGAAATTAATCAAAACCACAAACCTTACCATAATTTTTACCATAGTTTATTCAAAAGAAGAGTGTTTTATATTATTTTATATGTAAATTTCCCAAAATCTTTAAAATATTACATTTGGTGGTGTGAAAGTGACTCATGTTCATGACAAAATGATTTTAAAACATTAAAATAAAATATAGGTTTTGTAGGATTCATAAAGGATTTTTAAAATTAATAAAATAATCTCAAAATAAAATTATTTTAAATGATAAATATATATTTTTTCGTGGATAACCTTTATCTTATTTATTACATCACTCTTGGGGAATTATGATGTCATAATTATAAATCATATATTAATACCATATTTAATTTTTCCCCAAAAAATCGATTATCTCAGAAAAGTATGAAAGATTAACCATTGGATAATTTTGAAGTTTTTATTAAAAAAAATATTTATTTTATCTAAATAATTATATAAATATTCTTAATTATTAATTATAACAAAAAAAAAATACATTTATTAAAAAATTATGGTTTTTTGACAATAACGGTTTTTGAACCCATACTACAGTTATATTTGAATTTGAAAAAAATTATATTTTCATTTATAGTTAATAAAATTTAATTAATTGTATTATATTATTAAAATATTTTTTATTTTTAAAATTTATTAATTTATAAAAAGGAATTTCATAATTTAAATTTCATTTTACCCCAAAGTATAATCTGAGTTTTTTCAAATTGAAAACTATGTTTTATCAAACCCATTAGTCAATCATTTATCAGGTAAAAAAACAAAGAATAAATATAATAATTATTTATTTGAAAAGGAAATATTCATATTACTACTTCTAGGGTTACCATTTTTCCTTGATAATTTATTATCACAATCTCTTTGTTCATAATTATCCTATTTTACTTTTACTATAGTGTTTAATATTTACAATGATTACTATTGATATTTTTCAAAAATTAAGTACTACATGTTAAATAATATTAATTATTATTATTATTAATATGTAATCCATTTTAAAAAAATCAATTCACATATTTGGAAGAATATAATTTAAAATTAAACCCACAAGCGAGATGGAAATAATTTTTTCCAAAAATTACATCTTTCAATGAAAAGATGAATTTACATTAACTCTATAACAAGTAATCATAACTATATGGATTTAAATTATTAATTATTGATATATAATATAAAAATTTAATTTAATTAATTCTCTATTAGTGAATATTTTTAATTCATTAAAATGGTGAAACATTATCCATTTTAAAATAGATTTTAGATAAATGTGTTTTCATGAATAAAAATAAAATTATTCTAAAAATAGTTATTTTAATGTAATTAATTGGTTTGGAAATAACTCAATAATAATTTTTTTACTTTTAAATAATTTTATCGAGGGAATTTTATGTTTCTTAATTTATCAAAATAAATAATTGTTCTAAAAAATGTTTATTTTTCACTGAGAAATAAAAATATTCGAAAAACTATCAAAATTTCACCCTAATTTATTTTGATACGATGATATAAAAAATGATTTTAGTTTTATAGAATAATTTTTCTAAAAATTATATAAATTAATATAATTTATTTCCAAAAAATAAATAAAAACCATTTTTGAATAAAATGTATTCTTGAAGAATAAGATGACATATATTAAAATTGAGAGATTATTTAATAAGAATTTATGAATAAATTTATGCTGAGTTTGACATATATATTAATATATTTCATAAATTATTTAATCCTATATATACCTAAAAATTTTATGGCTATTTTATAATGGTTTTATTTAAATAACCATTATTTATTTGGGTTTAGTGTTGTATATCTCATACACTGTCAAACATAATTTTCTATTTTAAAAACATGGGGAGTTATAACTATTAATATTATTATTGAATAAAGAAATATATTACAGAGTTTACCATTAAATGATTGAATTATCAATAGGTTAATTCCAGCTAATAATTATTTAATGGGATGCTTCAACCTTTTGTAGTGTCAGAGTAGAAATGAGAAAATATATCTTTAGGATTTTTTGTGGGATTACCAAATACAAAATGAGGTAATAATGAAATTTATTTTATTGTTGATTGACTAACTAAATATACTTATTTCATTCCCATTTTAGTTAAAACACCATTACATCTTATTTATTGACTATATATTAAGGAGATAATCAAGTGGCATTGAGTTCCTCCTGCTATTGTATTTGACCGTGAACCTAGGTTCACTTCTAATTTATGGAATGATCATAAAAACTCATTGAAAAATGAATAAAATTTCAATACAACTTTTCATCCTAAATACGGTGGACAATCTAAGTGAATGATTCAAAACTTTTAGGATATGGTTTCTCTTTGTTTAATGGATTATGAGGGATGTTGGGATCAACATATTTCATTTGTTATGTTTTCATATAATAAAAATTTTCATTCAAGTATACCAATGGATCCATTTGAGGAATTATATAGAAATTAGTGTTAGACTATAACTTATTGGGATAAAGTAGGTGAAATAAAGTAGTTGGTACTAGATTTTTTGGAAGAAGTAGTAAAAAAATTGAAGACAATTTAGAAATATATAAGGATGGCTCATAGCTGGAAGAAACTTTGTGTATATAACTATAATAAATACCTTAATTCTGAGGTACGTGTCATGTTATAATAAATGATTATTTAAGGAAAAGTGTTATAAGTTTTGGTGAAAAGGGGAATAAAAGTCCTTGATATATTGGACCATATGAATTCTTGGAGAAAGTTGGACCAGTTTTCTATGGAGTGGAATTGCGTCTAAGTTTATCTCTAGTACATGATGTATTTCATGTTTTGTTTTAAAGATTTTTTTTTGATATGCATATCATATTTTGTTCCCTAAATTAGTTATATTGGAAGAAAACCTTCCTTATGAGGAACATCCAATATAGATTCCTAACCACCAAGATAAAGTGTTGTGGAATAAGTTAATTCACCAAGTTAAGGTTTTATGGAAAAATAAAATAGTTGAAGAAGAAACATGGGAATTGAAAATTACAATAAAGGAAAAATATCCCAACATGTTTAAGTAATGAATAACCCTGAGAGGATGAAATTTCCAAATTTAGGGTAATAATTTAACAACCTTGGAAAATTTAATGTTAAATAAATTTAATTGTTTATTAGTACTCATGAATTTCATTTTATATAGTTACTATAAGAATATTAAGTATTCATTCAATAAAAAAGATATAATTTTATTCTTAGAAAACTCATGTTCTTATATTATATGTTTTTATTTTAAATTTTTGTGTCAAAATTTTAGAATTTTAATTTGAAAAAATGAAATTAATTTCTTAAATTAAAATATCAAAATTATCTAAGGGTGGTGTTTTGATATTTTCCTAAAATTGTTTTACTAAATATTGAAGAATATGGGTTTTTGTATAACTATCATTTATTTTCATTAAATAAAGTAATTTAAATGTTTCATTTGATATTAAATAAAAAAACAACCCTTTAATTATAAATAATAAATTTAATCACATGGTAATAATAATAATTCACTATTTTCTTATATGTTCATTTTTTGGGCTTAAAAACACATTTTTCTAAAAAAAATTTTTCATTGGGTTTTGGGTTTTAATATTAAATTAAATTATCCTATTTCTATAATTTTAATTTTGAAAAATTAAATTTATATTTGGAATTATGATATCCAAATTTTTTAAATAGTCCAATTTTATTTTTGTTCAACATGAATAGTAACCATAATAAATTTTGGATACCTCAATAAATGGAAAATGTGTTAATTTGGGTTAAAACTAATGTTATAAGGCCTAAAATTCATTCAACACTTGAATTTATTTCATCGTATGAGTTTATTTCTTCCATAATCATCATAAAATAAAAAATATGATTTTTTTAATATTTATCTTCTTTTTTATATTTATAATATTTTTTTGTAAAGAAAAAGAAAAATTTCACTCCCTTGCATTAAAATTTCTATTATCTGTTCAAATATGGATAAAACTAATATCTGTATTGATTTTGATTTTGATTTTGAGCATAATAAAATTATTATTATTATGTTAATTTATTTATAATTTTTAGTAATGAAATAATTACCTTCAATTCTTACACAATACTGAACACATTCTTGTGCAAGTAGTAGGAAAATTGTGTAAATAATTTTAGGACCTCTAAATGTAATATTGTTTGGGTGAGATTCAATGTCCCAAAATATAAGAGATAATAATAAAATATTAGGGATATTTTTATATGAATTATATTAATATATTTATCCCTTTAAATTCAAATTAAATTAATGGATAAAAAATTAAATTAATGATATTTGTAATAAACAATTTTTTATTAACTAATTTCAAATTCATAAAAATTTTATATTTGACCAAGTTAATGATATATTGTTGAAAAAAATTAACCATATTCAATTACTAATTAATTTTTCATTCTATATTAACTTTCTATTGATCCCTAATAAGTTGAAATCATTGACATCGATTTAATTTTCAAAATCATTAACCAGGGGTTAAAATAAAGAGATAAGGGGAAAACCTAATCTAAACTTGTCTATATATTATGGGATTAAGTTATTTAAAAACATACTCATATTAAATTATAATTATATCTATTTGGATATATTTTCCATGAAAATTAATTTATATATAATTTAATACTTTATGTAATCCCAAGAGTTCCCCCCTCACTTATAAAAGTGCACCTCCTCTCCCCACTCCCTCACACATTTTGAGTACTCCAGTTTTTTCAATCCTTGTCCAAGTATCTCTCTAAATTACATACCCACATATTATATGTTTTGGTCATAGTGAAATACCAAAAATAAGAGGATTAATTTTTAATTAAAATAGTTTTTCCATGAAGAATTAAGATAAGGATTGTTCATGATGAGTCCAAGTTGATGTTAGGGGTACCTTAACTAAAATCCTCATTTTAATTGCTTCTAAAGATTTATTTTTTAAATATTTTTATTTCATGTCCATATTCTGAAATTTATTTTATGTATGTATTTATATGGGCCTAAATGAACTATAAAGGAATTTTTATATCTCTTTTTAATTTCTTTCAATGGTTTTTAAAAGAAGTATTTTTATAGAGTATTTTGACTTTCTTTACTAAATGTAAACAAAATGTTCAACTTTAATGTATACGGAATCAATTAATTTTACATCCACCATAATAATTATTTTATGTTTGGATTCCTTTTTAATATCCATGTTTTTTGGAAGTAAAAACCCTTATTCCTTTTGTTATGGGTATTTTTAGATTTGAAAATGGGTTTTTAAAAGGAAAGGGTAGTTTTATATCTGAAAATGTTCTTCAAATATAATCAAAAACATTTTTCAAGGGGTTGATGATGAAAATTTGAAATATTAAATTTTTTCTATTTATTATATGGTACATTATCATGATATATAACAATGGTGGATCTTGATAAAGCATATACTATGGATGATCAAGATACAACTTAAATGATGAGTGAGCCCAATACAACTTATATGATGAGTGATCCTGATAAAACTTATATGATGGATGAGATTGATATTGATTATATTATGGGTGATCTAAATATAACTTATACAATGGGTGATCTTGATATATCTCTTTAATTCATTATGTAACATT
Source organism: Viscum album (assembly GCA_963277665.1). NCBI lineage: Eukaryota > Viridiplantae > Streptophyta > Magnoliopsida > Santalales > Viscaceae > Viscum > Viscum album. Next base: position 124,562,364 of record OY728146.1, on the reverse strand, counting down.
TCTTATCATCAATAGAAAGAATGAGGGATTTAATCGAGGTGGTTTCTCCTATTAATTTAACTAAGCTCCAGTTATTTCTAAAATAGGTTATGAATATAATGATCAATGTTTCCTAAAAGGGTTTCCATTTCCTTACAACGAGTTTGAGTAGTTTTTTATGTATATGATTTATTTAATATTATCAAATAATATGTTGATAAAGGTAAAAAAATTATTGGTTTTCATGTTTTTCACTAGACTAACTAGTTTCTTTCTTTTAAATCTATCACTTAGCTTTCTCTCCCTATCAACATTTTAAAAATATTTTTTATATGGTATAATTATTTGTATGAAAAAAGAATAATTAAAGTATAAATACATGAATATTTTCTTAAAAATAAAATGTATTTCTTTTTAAAAGTTTTATATTGTAGAGAAAATGGATACTAAGTGGATGTATCCACTTTTAACATATGGAGTTGTTATGTAAGAGTTATGACCTAATTATCTAAAAATATAAACATAAAATATCTTAAGTAATTCAAGAAACTAAATTATTTTCTAAATTCTATAGATTATGTGATGTTTAAGGCTAGTTCCTTAAAGGTAAATAGTAATGTATGAATACTGTAAAATGATTTAATTATTATAGAATATGGTGTTTTACAGTTGATTTTTTCAAATAAGAATAATTATGGGACTATTAATGATGATCAAGATGAAATTGTTTCAAAAAGACATGTAAAACTACAATTTAAAAGAAGAAATTCATAAGAAATATGGGAGGGTATCTGATGCGAAAAAGAAGAAGATTATGAAGTCACATCATAAAATGGTGGATTCGATTATTAAGTTTCCAATGAAAAACACAAAATATTTAGGGATCTTGTCCAATAACATGAATTAACTTCATGTAGTAATTAAGAGGATAAATAAAGATACACTAGATATATCATTAAAGATAATATTAAATGTTTTCATTGGATAGATACCAAGATCAAGAAAAGGTTCATATTACATGATGAGAAATGGGAAAGTGACAAAAGTTTACTCAAGAAGAGGAATAACTACATTTAATAAATTTATAATATCAAGAAGTATGTTAAAGAAAAAGGAAAAATATTTAAAGATAATAATTTAAAGTATGATACAATGTATTCAGATTTGATTAAGGTAAAATATGGGTGTCTTGAAACTAAAAATTCCTTAAATAAGAAGAAATAAAATTAAAAAAAATGTGTATATGTTTGATATGAATCAACTCAAGATATTATGAATGCTATCCTAGAGAATAAGGTATAAACTATACATATTTATTCCAGGGTTACTAAATTTGTTTCATCTAATTATATAGTCCCTGAAAGAAATGTTTTTATTCTATGGGATTATAAAAATCCTGAACAATCTACCAATATATAAATGGATGTTGGGGGTAATTTGAGAAGAAAAATTTCCCCAATACAGAGGAAAAATAAATATTAGAATCTATCTATATAGTATGCATTTTATCCCAAAAAACTTATAATTCCTATATTATATGATGTTTGAAAAATAAAGTACTAGTATTGTGGGGTTTATGGTAATAAATCATATGTTATTTTGGAAAAAAAATTAATTTACATAGATTTAGATAATTCAATAATTGATTGGTACCTATCTAATAAAGATGATAAAATGAATGTTCAGGATAAAATTTCATCAAGTATATCTAATTAAAATAGAATTTATCGTTTGGAATAAGTTTTTGGGATTTGTAGAAAACATGGTCATTCTGAAAATAATTTTATAAAAAATCTTATAAGGAAAATACTAAAATCTACTATAATTGAGAAATTTTATAAGAAGGATAAGGGAAAGAAGTAAATTATTATATAAGTGGATATTAATGAAAATAAAATAGGTATGAAATGTATTGTTGATAGTGGTTATAAATATTACATGATAGTAGACTGTAAAATCTTAATGAATATAGAAGTTCATGATGGAGGTTCAGTTAATTTTAGTAATGCGCGTTCCATAAAAATTAGAGGAGTTTTTAAAACTTAAATTAAGGTCAAAAAATTGAAATTAAATGAAGTTATATTTTTTTTGTATTGGATGAAGAATTTTTTTTAACTATTATAAAAAATTTCAATTAGATAAATAAATCCAGTTTTAGAATAAGTAAATACATTAGCAATTTTCCTAAAATATGTGATAGTTATGAAAAATAGGGAAATAACTAGTGAAAACTTGTTATAATTTAGGAACTTAGGTGATACTTATTATATGATCACTAAATATGAGAACAAGCTATAGAATATATATATATATATATCCATTAAAGGATCTTGAGATAGATTTTAGGAGGATATGTGGTAAAATAATTTCCTCAACTGCAGAGAGAAATATATAATATTTTTAGAACATTTCAAAAGAAAAAATATGATACAAGGAAGTCATAGAATAGTGTATATTTATTCTATTATTCCACTTAAATTGATTCATTCAGACTTATATGGGATAATGGTACATTAACCCTCAAGTGATATTTTTAATTTCATCACATTCTTTGATGATATTATAATAATTAATAATGTGATGTTTATAAAGAAAAATTTATAAATTTTGAATATGTCTAATATTTTTAGAATAAAATTTTAGAAAGACATGAGGGTTTATATCATGAAGTTGATAGTTGTTAATGTGTTACTCCTGAGAGATGATGGATTAATGGTGGTGGGGTGGGGGTGGTGAATCAGTGAACTTATTTTATGAATTTATAATCCTACAACTTGAACTTATTAAAGTTCTTGAACCACTCAATGTTTTCTAAAAAAACACCTCATTTATATTAATAATAAAAAAGATAGAATCACTCAATATTTATAGGATTCATCCTTAAAGAGCATCTGTTGGCCATGATTAACTGGACCAAACTATCATATATTGAAGACTATAGACATAAGTAGTAACACCATTCAAAGTCCTAGTTAAATCAACATAGATTCCCACTATGTTCTTTATTTATGTGAATGGTTATACCCTCCAATATTAATTCCAAATCCAGAAGAAAATATAATCTAACAAAAAAGACCTTAGTCTTGTTCCTAGTTATCCTTACACTATTTGATGATGGTTCTTCTCTATGAATAGATGAATCAGTAGTTCTGAATAGTTAATGTTATTCGTGTCTTATACAACTAACCTTCTTCAGGACCTGAATATCCAACTTTGTCAACACTCTATTTCTTTTTATAAAGTGGTTCCCTATAAAATTTTGTGTAATCGAGCACATATTACTCTTTATTTACCAATGAATCCCAGCCATAAACACTTTATTATATCTTTCATTATGTGATGTGTTGAGCATCTCATAATTCTTTAACATTGAATGATAATGAGTTTTCTCAATCTTCTCATCCATTTTTTCCCGATACCTACACTATTTTATATTCATATATTATTATTTATATTTATTTTCCATTTATATTTGGGAACTCCCTGATGTCTTGGTTAATAAGAAAATTATTTACTAATTGGAAGATATTTACCAATTTTTTAAAGGTAATTAAAACATAGCTGAATATTCTATTTAAATCATTGAGAATTTGATCTTCTTTACATGTTTTAATATCCATGAAATATTATCTTTAATTCATTTTTAAATCTTTATGTATATGGTATATTGAATCTTTTCCATGTGGAGGTTTTCTTTATAGAGTAAATATTTCCTCACCCCATGACATGCTCCTCGATTGGGGATCCATAATTCCTATATTTAAACATTATCACATGCTTGATCATTATTTTTTGAATCCGTAATGATCATCCCAAGAATCATCTAGTTTATTATTTATTTATATATAATGTTTATTATGAATATTCCTCATATTTTCTAATACAACTCATTATTTTTAAGTTTTCTTCCATTTCATTTTCAAAAAAAAGTATGTGGTGATTACATATATCATGTCTATATATATGATTCTTATATAGAATCATTATTTTGGAGGTAATAATTTTATTAATTTAATCATATATATACGGTCCTTACACAGCCTGACTCCTGTATAAATGATACTTACAAAGTGCCTAAAATGGTTCTTACACAGTGAAACTCCTATATAGATGAAGATTAAATAAAGTATAAAATGAATATTTCATATCATGATTCCTTCATAGATGATTTTTATGTAGTGCCTAAAATGATTCTTATGTAGTCTAAGACTCAAAGATTCTGTTTACACAACCATGAATTAATCATATTTTCGTCATAATAACTATAGTTCTATAATTCACTTAATATACACACAACCCTCTTCAAAAAATATCTTATCCATCTAAAAAACTAATAAAATATTTAAATGTAATACAAAGTTTTTCTTTTAGTGTATGGATATCTTTGCTATCTTTAATAGATACCTTATCAAGAAAAACATCCAATATCATCACACTGATTGGAATGCTTCTTTGAAACACAATCATCACTGTTGTAGAAAGAACTTTTAATATGAGTAAAAGTATTTAACTTTTAGATCAAAACATCAATCATAAAAATTAAAATTTCTACTTCACCATGAATCTAATTAAATCTATCCAATAAAAATATTCATATTACAATCCACATTCTCATGTGAAGTAGATCAAAACATCAATCATCCCAAAGTTTTTCTTTTATACTTAGTATATAAAGATTTATTTAGACTCGTTCTATTGGGATCCTAAAAAATTTTATTGTCTTCTTTATCACCTTGAAATTATTCTTTATGTGGATATGTTTTTTATATCACAGTAAGAATATCCACCTTATTCTCATGTGATTTCATATACAATTTCATCAATTCTCATTAGGATGGAAGGATTTTCATTATATATTTTCCACCATACCTAGGCCGTCCAAAAATTTTACATAACTTTCCTTGAATTTTTAGATTAAAAAGGTTAGAAAACTTCTGAAAATTAATTTATTCTTATGAAACCAACTTCAATACCTTTTTATCTCTATTATATTTTTCTATCAATATTTTTCTATTTTTAAATTTTTCATGTCAAATGGTAAAACACTCCTTATTTTTCTCAACTTACATGGGATTTTCATCACATACCATTTTAACAGTCTCAACTCCCATTATTATATTTTTATTTTCATTCCATTTATATTCATAAGGATTTTTTATATGTAATATAAATATGAAATCCTCAACCATGTGACCTCATTTCTCACATATTCTACATATTTAATTTAGAAACCATTATATGTTTTGGGTGGACATGTATGATGAATCATTGAAAGAAACTTGTTTTTTTAAATCTATCCTCAAATGATCACTAAATACCCTCCTTGGATCTTTTCTTTTCCATGGAAATGAAATATTTAACTAAAAAGAATTATATTTATATCAATAACTTTTAGAAAACTAGAAAAATATGATGCAATTTGATAATCTATTTTGATAAGAAATATGTATATATTTTTTATGTTGTTATCCTATTATTAACTGATCCTCTTTTTTCTTATGGAAAGAAGCTTTTTTAGGATATATATATCTCCATCTCTCTTAAATTTAGAGGAGAATATTTTAATTGTATTCTTAGTCTAAATAGATTCAATTGTTCTTTTTTACACATAATATTAGAATAAATATATTTTACTTGGGATATAATAGGTGCAATTTTATATTTCATGTTAGAACCCTTCATCTCACCAACTTGAGATTACTATCCCTTAAGCTCAATATCTTTTATGTAGTCTAATAAAATCTTATTTAACTCAGTTTCAACCCAAAAATAAATGGATTGTGTCTTGGACAGATACTCCTATCTTATATCCATTTTTTATTCAATACCACACACCACACACCATTTTTCATTTTTCATCTATATTCTTTCTATTCTATATGATCTAATAAAAATAGGTTTCTTCCTTTAAAACTAGATCCTACTTTTATTTATTAGTGTTTCTATCCTCTTTGAGAAATTTTATATATTCTATCATGAGGTTCCTAATCTTCTTACTTAAAATTTTCAATTCTTCTTTTACTTGTCATTCATTTTTGGTGGTTTCTTCTACATCATCACTGATCAAGTTATCAAATCCTCTCTCAACATTAGAAAATTTTTTAATTCATAACATTAAATATTATAGGATCCATATTTAATATTTTTTCATAATAATTATTCATTTACTATTGTAATGCTTTTTATTATTTTTAATATTTTTCTATTTTTGAGTATTCTCATCCTCTACATAATATTAATATTCTTCAACCCACATCATTGTGAAATATTTTTCAATATGTACAATATTATTAAAATTATATAACCTTTGTAATTTCAAACCTTTTACTCTACATTTCCCTTGACTAACCTCTTTAATAGAATATAAACAATTTGGTTGAATTATTTATCATCCTTATCATCGTGTGAGTCACTTTATTTTATAAAATCTTCTTTTTTGTCTTTATTTTTCACATGGATTCAAAATCCATAACATAATTATCTTTCTTCTTGAAATTTAGTGCCTTTATCATTTCATAATCTTTGATAATGTTGTGAAGTTCGTCCAATGTCAAATATTTCAATTTTCTAGAGCCAAAATATTAGGATAAGTTTTATCTATAAAATTTATCATATTATTCTTGATAATGATAGATTATTTAATCTTATCACAAAACTTCTGGATATTACTCACAATATCATAAACTATTTAAGGATATTCTTTAAGTTTCTCATAATAAACTATCATTATGTCTTAAGATATAATTCTTTATACTTCCAATTTAGATTCCTTGACCTTGATGTTACCTTTAAAAATTCTCATCAATTTATAATATATTTCATTTGAAGTTTTAAGACCAATAAAATTTGTATATAACTTCTATGATATTTATATAAAAATCACCTTTTTTTCCATTCACTTATATATTCCTCTTATTTTTGGAAGTTAAAGGTTTTCCCTCAATAATTGACAGAAAACCAATTATAGTAGTATCTATTTCCTACAACAAAAGTGTAACAAGGTAGGGTAGCCTCATATTCCTCTAACATTGGTAATTATTTCCATCAAAAGTAGGGAAACATTAACTAGTCAATGAATTTTGATTTTCTACCATCAAAATTTTATCAGATACTTATAGGGAACTTGGAGCATTTATTTGACACCACTTTCTATTCCTAGGGGTCAATTGACCATTGAAAGGGTGATTGAATCAATGCTCATATTTTAGGAATTCTTAATTCAAATTATTGAACTTTTTATGTTTGAGGATCCACTTAATGTTTTTTCATATCCTCATATCATGTGTAGTAATGATTACAAAGAGAGAAACATATTGTATTTACAATGTTCAACCTTAAAGACCTACTCCTTTACATGATTGGTTAGATGAACCAATCACAGATTAACATTTATAGATGCAAGTTGTTACACTACAGACAATCCCAATACAATAAATATAGAGTCCCATTAAATTATTTCTTCACATGAATGGTTATAACTCCAAATCATAGTTTAAAATAAATAATAAAAGATATTATAATAAATAAAGAACTCTAGATTTCTCTTAGTGTTCTGTACTTCTCTTAGTGATTGTCTTTCTCGAAGAGAAGAACCATTTAAAGGTCTTCATTTATAAAGATATTCACGTATATTAAAACAATAAACCCTTTAAGATATATACATCTAAATTTCATATAACTATATTTATTATTAAAAAATAGTTCTCTATAGAATTTAAAATAACCAAAAACATAATACTCCATCTTTCTTAATGACTATTATCTTTTAAATCCATATTCTCTCATTTCTATTGTGATGTATAAATCTTCTTAAAATTATATCAAACTCAATGATTGTGAGCTCTATCAATCTTACCACATATGATTTTTTATAGTATAGACACTAGTTTATAATTAAATAATATTACAAATATTTTGTTTCCATTTATATTTTGAAACTCCCTAAATTCTCAATCAACAGGAAATATAATTTTCATTTTAGAAGATATTTACTTTTTTTAATTGATATTTAAACTAAAGAATAATCATTGCATTTAAATCCTTGAATAATTAATATTATTTCTAAATTTTAATCTCCAAAAAATATTCTCTTTCAATCCTTTTAAAAACTACATGTGTAAGGAATCATACATCATTTCCACATGGAATTTTCCTTTCCATATTTATCTCTTATCATCCCAAAATATCTTCCAGGACTAGTATATTTCATTCTTAGATTAAATCATGATCATATACTAGATCATGAGGTTTTGAATCCATGAATATCATCCCAAGAATCATATGTTTTATTATCAATTTATTCAAATTATTTTTTCTAAATATTCTTTATATTCTCCACTATAATTAATTCTTATGAAGTTTTATTTAGTATAAAATTTAATAAAAATTCATCTAAGGACATGATGCTTAGATAGATAATGACTTCATAAATGATGATTATGTGGACTCATGCTTCTCTAGATGATGTTTATACAGACTAACTCAAACATAGATAACGCTTATGCAAGTATATTAATTTACACTTGATGCTTACATATTGCCTAAAATTATTCTTATGCATCCTGAATCCTATAGAGATGATTCATATGAATCACTTGATTTTTTACATAGGATGAAACTTAAAGACATGATTCTCATGAAACTCACAAAATTATTATTACATGGCATGAGACTAAAATATGATCATTAAACAACCATGTGTTACAAATATTTTCATATCCAGAACTATAATTATTTACATTAAGAAATATAAATCCCAACCACTTTAAATAAACTCAAGAATTTATAATAAAACTAAAAAACATCTTCAAACCTCATACAAATTTCCTTCTTGAATGTATGTGTATTTTCACTTTTGATAACAGATTCACTCTCAAGCATGACATCCAAGGCCATATCTATAAGGACCCAATATTATCATACATAGATATTACATATTTTTATATGAATATTCACTAAATTACATGCACACAAAGTCACACCAAGAACCATAATAGTTTAGTTCCTTTGGAAACATGGAACACAAGCGTATAATTTGGTGAAAGATATTCATTTTCTCATTAAGATAATACCATTTAGTACTCCTCATAGACATACCCTACATAAAACCTTTATTCATAACCTAGGGAAAGAAAACATAATAATGGGTGAACTCAGATTCTCAGTAGGGTTAAAGTATAGAAATATATAAACAAAACATGAGTATAAAGGTATGAGAACGTGAGAATAAAATATGAAAACCATACCCTATATATCAAAGATCAAAATATTGTGTTATGTAATAATGATTGGAATTTAATAAGGCATGAATTATATGTAAATTAAGGAACATGAGTCCTAAGAGCATAACATTGGTATAAGACATAGAATTATGACTTACAAATAAGAGGATAAGATCCTTTACATAGTATTCAACTAACATTTCCAAGAAAAATCACTAAACTCCATGGGTAGATACACCTCCTAGGCATGACACAACACCATCCCCAATGGTATCTATTTCCAAATAATGTAATGATTTTATTCCCCAAACCGTCATTGTAGTCAAGGATCACTCCCAAGACCATCATAGTGGAAAAATTACCTTATTAAATTGGGTTCACTCCCTTTTGATTCCTATCTATTTCATGAGATATAAATCATTATCCTAATATTTTGAGTGAGATATAGGTCCCACCTACCTTTGGTTATAAATTATCCCCCATCCTTGGTTATAACATAACCCCTATATCATAATTAAAATCATACATATGTGTTCCAAAAGATCATAAAACTTTCAACACATGATAATCCATTAGATTAAATGATTTTCATAAACATTTCATCATATCATAACCCGTTGAAAAGAGGTAGGTTTTATAATGATTTCAATATTTCATCATAGTATAACCTATGAAAATAAGTGGGTTTCATAAACATTTTGTTATGGTATAATCCATTGAAGAGAAATGGGATTCATAAACAACTTTTCATCATAAAAATAAACCATTAAGAGAAAGAATAAGAGTGGTATCCTTGGATTATATCCCCATAAAATCATCAGTTACATAAAATATGTCATCTTAGATGATAATGATTTTGAAATATAAATCACAAAGAAAGTATCTTGAGGAAGATATAATTTTTTTGAAAATAACTTTTCAAAACTAAAAGTTTATAATAAATTTTGAAAATCCTTTTATTTTAAAATATACTTTGAAACTTATAACGAAATATTTAAAAATAATTTAAAACTTTTATTTTGGAAAATAATATTTTCTCTTGAGAAAAAAACTTTTTAAAAAATATATTTTATTAAAAACACTTTACTTTTAAAATAACATTAGAAACATATAAATATTTTATTAAAGAAAATAATGGTCATGGTAGTGGGAAATTCCATTCATACCTTACATGTTAAAAAAATATTTCACTCACATTTTCAGTAAAATAAAAATGGGAATTTTTTTGAAAACAACATGGATATTCCTTTCAAAATATTTTAAAAAAATTAAATCATGTGTAAAAACTTATTTAGTAAATCTATTTTCAAAAAAAATATAAAACATTGTTTTAGAAGAAAAAGTGTTTTGGACTAAAAAGATGATTTTTCTTGAAAATAATAATTTTAAAATCTTGAGTATATGAAGAGTAGAAAATGAAGGGAAATTTTTTATTCACATGACATAAAAAGGTAGAATAAAATTCATGAGTTTATGGAGAGATGGATTATAATATTTTATCATCAGAAATGTAGTCATAAACAACCCAGATAAATGATAATATTGTAACATAAAATCATTTCCACTTTTTTTAACTTTGAAACGTATACCCCATGAAGGAATATCATTTAAATAAACATAAAATATAATTTTGATAAAAAAATTAATGATAATAAATTTCAAATTTTCTTTATATAAACCTTGTAAAATAATATAAGTGCATAATATAATGATATTTATTAAAGAAGAAAAATTGATATTAAAATGCCTTACCGCTTTAGAAAATATTGATTTGTAAACCAATGAAAGAGATATCATAAAATATATATTTAAAATCACCAATATTTTAAGTATAGTAATATTAAAATATATTTATGTTTATTACCTACAACATATAAAAAAATAGCTGGTGAATATGACATGTGTCTTAGAGAAGTAAAAAGCGAGGTGGAAATATTTTACCACTTTGGTAATATTTTAAATTATAAGTCCCAATAAATTATAACATAAAATTTAAATTGAAATATCATTAATATAAGGATATTCATGATATAAATTTTCGTGGTTCAGTATATACACCACAAAAAAAAAATGAGTGGTGAATTTTTATATGTCTCCCATAAATAAAAGAGATCCTAGAAATCCCTTATTGTAAGTCTCAACTTCCTTCTTATTTACTTAAACCTCATGTATAAGAAATATAAGTTTATTATAAAAATTATAATGAAACATAATTATAAATAGAATACCATATATTATTTACTTATGACCTTTTATTACCCTTTTATAAACAATTCCATGTTCAAATCACGTTTCAGGTAATAACCGCTTTAATTTTTATATATGTTTGGATTTTTTATTTTAGATCATATTAATTTGATAGTGGTTTTATATTCTACAAAATAATAATAATGATATATTTATAATATTGATAAATTAATTATAGTTTTAATAATAATAAATAAAAATTCTTTTGAGAAACTAAGTACGTTATGATCGTAGAGATGGCAGGTTAGGCGTACGCATGAGTAACATTTCCATTTTTCAATGATAATTATAGAAAAGGTTTGAGTAATATTTTATCATTTTTTAATTATAATAATATAATAAATATAATATTATTTATTTATATATACTTACACATATAATTATTGGGGTTTGGTGATGAAAAGAGAGAGGCACATCGATTCGTAAAGGAGGTAGTCCGCACGTACACAAATGATGCGATCATCTTTCCATGAGTTAAAATGTAAGAAAGATGTTATATTATATTGTAAGACTGATAAATATATCATTAATATAAAAATTATTTAATTAAAATAGTATATACTTATTAAATTTGTTCTTATTTTCTTCCATGTAAAGAGTTAGTGAAAACAAATCACATCACTTCGTGAGGTGGTAGTCCGCTGTATATAGGATTGACATTATTATATCCCCTATTGAATCGAAATTAAAAATTTATATATGATATAATGAACAAATAGATATAATAATTTTATAAATATCATATATATACTTAATATCTATCATCATACCCAACCATGAGATGTGGTGATGGAAAAAGGAATGACATCGGTTTGCGAGGTGGTAGTCCATCGTACACACGAACAATGATTTTTTAACCCATTTTATGGATGTATAGATGGATGTAGGTCATGAAAATTACATAAAAATATCTCATTATATTTATGATACATATTTTATTATATCATATTATTTTAAAAATAATTTAATGAGGTATAGGATGAAATAAAATAAAAACCCTCATAGAAGAACATTGCCTCTTTTTGGGAAATCTCCTTAGTTTTGCACCAAAATCATTAATTGGTTGTATTTATAAAAAAAATAAGGATTATAGTATAAGATAATAGAAGTTTTTATGTGATTTTAATTTATATTTTGAACCAAAAGGATTCAAATTTTTTAAGAGGACAGGAGAGTAGGGGGCTATTTATAAGTGAGGTGAGTGCCACACTTGGAATTTTTTGAATGAAAGAATTAAAACCATGTTTTTTAGGTCAAAAGGATCTATTAAAACAAAATTATCAATAATATAAGGGATAAGGTAAAATTATATCCATAATATGGGTTTTAAAAAGGTTTTGGGTTACTTTTAACCATTATATTTTCAGTTTAACCCCCAGACAAACAAATTTTTACATTAATCACGATAAATAATTTTTATTATTTTCACTATTAATTTTGGTAATTTTTTTACCTTATTAGAAAATATAAATTATAATTATTCTAAATATGGATTCAATTTTTTTGAAATTTCGTTCACAGAATAGGAAAATTTTAATTTAAAATTAATCTTCCGGATTTGATGAGAAAAAAAAGATTTTAAAGAGAAAATATTCAAATGTTTTAAAAAGTTTTTAAATAAAAATTAAATATTAAATTGAATTAAATGAAATAAATTACATTATATAATGTATAAGTGATATAATTTTACTTTAAAACAAATCTAAAATATAATTTAAATTTATAAATAAATTAAATGAAAAGTTTGTTTTTAATTAAAATTCATTATTTTTCATGATTCATTAGAAAAATAAATTTTTCAGATAAATAAAAAAACGTAACTCAAAGATAATTTTTATATTAATATTTGAAATATTTTTTTTCATTATTAAATACAATTATTAATATTGGTAAAAATTAATTTTAAAATAAGTGTTCTGAAGGTGACAAAACTACTTTTTATAAAATACAGTTTTAAGTGTAAATTGGATTTATTCTTATATATTGTCTACAAAAAAATAAGATGAATTTTAAACATATGATTGAATACATAATATATAAATTTCATTAAAATCATTCAGTAATATTAATTATTTTAATTTATTGAGGTAAAACATGTTTTTGTGCGTAAAAATAGTTTTTCAAAAAAAGATTTCATTTATTTTCAGAAGGATTTTATTTTCATTTATAATTAATTATAAATAAAATAATTAGTAATATATATAAATGTGTAAACCACATATTTTTATAAACAAGTTAATCTTATTCATATCCTCCTTTCAAATGGCTCATTGATAACTAATATATAATATAATAATATTTTAATAGTATTTCACATTTCATTTAAACTCTCTATTACATATAACACAATCCAAACTTAGTGTAGCATGTAATTAAAAATATCTAAAAGATTAAAATTGTATAAAAAATTTTTTCACAAAAATATGGGTGTATTATAATCTCACCCTTTAACTATTAGCTTCCAAACTTAATCATCTCTATTATAGAGTGTAATTTCATCATCAATACTAATTTTAAACAGGGATATCAAAATATCAATCATCAAAATCTAATGTAATACTTTTTCATGAATCATATTTAACCCATAAATGAAAAATATTCAAGATTTATCCTCAGAAACTCCTTCCATTAAACATGATAATATCTTCATCTCATCACACTTTGAATTTAATTTTATTATATTTATTAACAATAAATATAATTTATTGATTTTAGAACATCATAATATAAATAATTAACTAGAAATTAATTTGAATCATATATTTATAATCACAAGATCAATAATTAATACATTTCTCTATATAAACCCTAAAAAATTGGAGTTTTATAGATTAAAAATAATATATTATTTGACATAAAAAGAAACATACTAGAAGAATTCCATTTAAAAAAAAACAGAGAGAATATGTGAGTATAGATATGCACCTTTTAAATAGTTTTTTATTGTCAAAAAATATAAACTATCTTCTTATAAAATTTTTTAAAAGAGTAATTCTATGGTAAATTACTTCAATGATTTTGGAATTCCATATTTTATGATGATCAAAATTTTACATCAGAGAAAATTTTAAGAGAAGGTTGTAAAAAGAGTCTTGGTGGGTTATTTATCCATTGGTACATGCTAAAAGTTCTATAAAAATGTTACATAAGATGGTGTAATTATATGATAGGATTATTATTTAATGTAAACCAAATTTTGGTTTGGAAAATAATGTGTGTTTTAAAAATACAGATTTGGGCACTATGTATATTTTTCAAAAAAATGAGTGAATAAAAATATGTAAATGAACATGATAATGATTATATTGCATCAGATTGGACCTATGATGATGTGAGTGTTACTAGAGATGAGAAATTAAACTATCAATGGTAAAAAAATCATATAGAACTAGAAAATGTAATGGTAAATTAGAATTCACTAGTTCATATCGGAAGAATACTATGGAAAAATAACTAAAGAGCACTTATTTCACATGTTGAACCACAAACTATTGATAAGGTTTTTAATAAAAAAGAATGGATTATTATAATGAATAAGGATAAGGATTATATTTAATTTAATTACACTTGGGATTTTTTCCAATACAAAAATGGAATAATGTCATTGGAATCAAGTGGATTATCATAAAAAATATCTACAAAAATGTGATTTTATAAGAAAAAAATCCATATTAGTTGGAAAAGTATTTTCTCAGGTTGAAGGAGTTGATTTGAAATATATATTTTCCCATATTTAAATACTTTAATTGATAATAATGTTCTTGTATGTTTCAACACATAGGCATTACAAAATCTAACAAATGAATGTAAAGTATACTTTCTTTAATGTAGAAATTGAGGAATAAATTTATATTGATAATCCTAAATGTATTATTCTTGATAATTATGGAAAAATTACATAATATTTTATGATAGTTTTATATGGGTTAAATTATACCCCTAAATAATGCTATTCAAAGCCATAACTATTCTTGAGAGAGATGAAGTTCAATGAAGGGAAATTTTAACAAAATTATTGTATGAAGAAAATGATCATGAATACTATTATTTTCATTACATATATTGTAAAAAACATTTTTAGGTGAAAAAGAGTATAAATTTGCAATATTTTCAAGGAAAATTAAAATAGAATATTAAAATGTTTATTCTTGAAGAGATGAGTTTTTTCATGGGGTTATAAGTAATAAAAAATTATTTTTTCGTATCCCAAGAAAAACATAGCAGGAATTTTATTTAGATGTTTGGAATGGATGATTCTAAAGTGGTTTCTATATACATCAATATTTGTGTGAAACTAAGAAATTATTATTCATGGAAAATTCTAAAAAAAATAATTAGGAACTTGATTATAAGTTTTCTTTTATCTCACTACATATAGACCTAACATTATTTATTAAGTAATATTGTGTAATAGGTATAAAATTAATCCCAAATAGCCACACTTGATAGCTACTATATTAAGAGAGTCATCTTGCCTCTCGATGCCCCCCTTTCCCTCGATGGCGTAGGTAATAGAGGCACCGTCACAACCCCTCCTTGGCCCGCCTCAGCCTGGGAGGGGGAGGAAGGATCCGCTCTCTTCCCTTTCCCGTGACCCACCCTTTTCCCCTTTCATAGATCTGTCGCTTCTCACTAGCTTCCCCTCAATCGATGTTATCCCTAAAGTTCAAAATCATGCGAATGGTATTCCTTCTATTCCGATCTCTCTAATGGAGTTCACAAGAGCCTCGATGCTGCTGGATCTTACTCTGGTTTCTCGCTTTAGGAAGAAACATCCCTCCGTTGATGCCTTCGACATGTATGTCTTTTCTTCTTGAAAGTTCTAGGATAGAGAAGTTGTTGGTCTTTTGGACTCGAGGCATTTTCAGATTTTTTTTGAATGAATATGACTTGATATATTCCTGGGCTAATGATCCTTGAAATATGGAAGGTTTTTAGTTTTCACTATTTTGGTTGTCTTTTGAGTTCCACCTGAGACGTGATTCCCTGGTCACAGCAATCTGGTTATCCCTTCTCGGGCTTCTGTTACCCTTTCAGAATCCAGTGATCCTCTAGTTGATTGGCAATATGTTAGGTCATTATCTATGCTTGGATTCTCGAACCTGATCCATTTGTAATCTTGTTGCTCCTAGAATCTGTGTGAAAGTTGATGTTTCGCAGGAACTGTTGAAATTCATCAGCATTGAGGTCAAAGGTGATCTTCATTGGCATCAAAAGGTATGGTATGAGTCATGGGTGACCTTCTGTGTGGCTTGTAGCCACTTCGGTCATGATGCTAGAAGATGCCGTCGAGGATCCTCTGTTTATTCTCGGGGAGCTCTTGTTCCTCTGGAAGATAATCCTACATCTGAGTGCAATGCATCCGTAATGGACCAACTGGGCTCTGGTGATGCTGGAACTTTGACCGCCCTTCTGAAAGAGGTGAAACGAAAGTTTTATGAGCTGAGAGTTGTGGAAGTGTTTGATAGACTATGAAGGGATTTGGGTATCAGTTAATCTTCCTCAGGTGATGAACATGGGGTAGATTTAGCTCCAAAAAGTTGTTCAAGGACCCCTGCAACTTTTGCTGATGTTGCGAAATCTGTTGGTAGTCTTCCTCATGAGGAGGCTGTTGTGGATCAGGGGGATAGGTTGGAGATAGTGGGAAGGGAATGCTGTATAAGGACTGAACAGAACCCCGAGGAGGCTATAAAACCTCATTATTCTGCTAGTATAGTAAAAGTAGATTCCATTTGTAACGGATCTCATAATCGTTTTGCGGTGTTGGGAGAAAGTGATTGTCATACTTCCGCAGAAGGGGCTAAAGCGGAAGTTGATCATGGACATGACTAGTGTTTGAGGTTGGATGAAAATGGAGTGGTATATGATTCTACTTTAGAATCTTTATCTGTTGAGCCCAAGGACGTGGAACTCAAGGAAGATTATCTAATATCTTCTGCAAAGAAAGGGAAGAACACTCTCATGGATTCAGATGGTTTTATAATGCATTCACAGAGACCACAGAGACAAAAGGACTATTAAAATCTACCTATCCCTCCCTTTACTAGATCTTCTAGCAAAGGTAAACCCCCCCAAAAAAGTTTGACTGATATCGATGATCACTTAATGACTAAGTGAAAAAGATCTTCAAAGCATGTGGAGTCAGGGACTAATGCATCACTTGAATCAAAAGCAGGGGTTCCAGATGGCCCTATGCCAGTGGTTGACAACAATGAGGTAGAGGGATCATCCCAATAACTCCTCTTGTACTCTAATGAAAAAATGTTAGAAGAGTCATTTTTGATCAAGATTTCAGAGAAATATACTCACCGTATGTTTGAAAGACTGTTTCATGTGGATTTGAATGATGAAAAGTCTTCTTGGATTGATAAACAGAATATAATTATGATTCTTGGCTTCAATGATGGGAAAACAAGCTTGGAGGAGCATCTACAATCTTGGGACAAGACAGCCCTATGCTTTGAGGATATCATAAAGGAAAATCTGGAAATTGAAGTTACCTCTATTTAATGGCTTCTTCTTAAGGTGAAAAATTCTCACCACTTTAGATTTTTATGGAATGGCTCAACCATTTCTTATAAGGTTTGATTTTCTGTATTATGAATCTTGTTGGTTTCTCACTTTTTACTTAAAAGTTTTTTTGAAATAAAAAATTTAATTTGATGGATAGATACTATATTACAATTAAATACATCAAGTGGAATTTTAATTATGGGTAAATATATAGTATAAGTGACCACCTAAATGTTTTTTTGGTATAATGATTATTATTGAGTGGGAGGTTGTGATGATAAAAAATCAACATAAGTTGGTATATTACTATTTGGATAAATTTGGGTAATATGAAATTGAAATAAGAATAAATTATAGATGTTAAGAAATATATAGGTTATCTGCATGACTATTACACATTAATGAACATAAATTATTTATATGAAATGGAAATTGGAATACTTAAAAGTGATAATTGAGAATCCATTGAGAATCTCATTTGATAATCATATTGAAATTGATGATTATGACAATACATGTAATCACTATAAATATAAACACATTAAAATCATATTTCATTTTACTAAATATATTATTACAAATAGATATGTGTGGATAGAATATATTCCCACAAGGTTTCAAATTACCAATATTTTCATAAAGATCATGCCAATAAGAATATTTGATGGCTTTATATAGAATTTTCATGTTCATAAATTCCATATAAATTGATGATTTTTTCATTTTCCCAACATTATTTGGATTCCATTATAAAAGGGGGAGAATGGTATACAATTTTTTGCCTTAATTTTAATTAAATTTTCATTTTATTTCAAAAGGGGGTAAATGGTGAGTTGATTAAGGAGGAGTGCATCTGAATCATTGGAAATAAAATTATTATCACTAAGGGGATAAATTTAATAAAAAAGGGTTTACTTTCAATTAGTGTGGTTTAAGGAAATTAATATTTGGTAAAGGCTATGGTTTATTGAAATCTATTATGTTTTTTTAAAATTGAAAGAAAAAAATGGGGATATTGATGAACCTATGAAATTATTGAAGAAGTGTTGTATTTCTTATAAATAATGAGTAAAGATCATTGGATGTTATTTAGAATGTTTTAAATATATTAAAAATTTATTTGAAGTGATTTGAAATAAATTTCAGTGGTCTATGTTGTTTGGAGTTGATTTGAAAATCCTAGAGAAGAAATATAGATTGTAGGTTTTTTGAGAATTTAAAAAATTGTTGGACATGTTTGAAAATCTATGAGTCTCACTATTATATATAACATATTTCACATGATATATAAGTTTTTATTAATAATATATAATATATACTAGGGAGTAAATAAGATATGAATTAAATTTTATACTAAAATGAGAAAATGGAAAGGCCACATGGTGATACATAAGATATTTAAATCTTACATAATATTTAAAACCGAATATGTAATATTTCACATGTGGTACATAAGACACTTTATGAAAAAATTTGGTAAAGTATCAGATGATCTGTGGTACATAAGATCTTTTACCTGATACAGAAAGTTTTTTTCACAATATTTAATATTTATTTGTGAACATGTAAGATATTTTTGATGTTATGTAAAATTTACTAAGATATTTATCAATACACATAATATTAATCTAATAGTTTTTTATGTTTACCTATTTGAAAAAATGTGATATTTATAGATGAATTATTCATAATGAGAATTAAATTAGATGATACATTTTTTATATTCAATAAAATTAATACCACAATTATTGGTAATTATATCAATAATTCAAGATAATATTCTTTGAAAAATAAGACTGTGTCATGGATAACACAATAATGCTATAATCATACAGATTAGGAGATAAGAAGAGAAAATAATGAAGGGTCTTTAGGGGAACTGAATAAGAATTAATTAAGAATATAATAACCTAATTAGTCTATATTTTCAAATGAAAAAAAATTATAATCATAAATAGAGATCAATTTTGGAGAAATTCTAGGAATATTCTCATGATTAGTTTAATATGGGCATTTATAGAAATTTAGTTGAGGATCATAGAGATCAAAACAACCTGGAAATTTGAGAATTGAAATTCATTTAGGATCATTAAAAGTGGTACAATTGATTATATTTAGGGGGATATCACAGAGAATAAACTTGAGAAAATAAGTTGAAAATTTTGAAGAGAATATTCCAAAATTACATGAATCAGGGTTTTCCTGTGAATTTTTCAAAATTCTGAATTATTGAGTAATTTAAGAGGTATATTAAAAATATAAAAGGGAAAAGATGAGATGAATTTTTTAGTTTAATAAATTTAATATAATAATTGAGAATTATTTAAAGAAAAAAAATATTAATATTGAGTTCAAGATTGGATATCTCTTATATTATGTTTCGTATTCTGAGTATCACATTCACGAATTAGAGGAATATTGAATGCTACTGAAAACTATAAAGGCTATAAAGAGATCTTATGTTGATGATGGATCAACCTAGAGTTTTTTAGAGGTCTTATTATTTTTAGTTCATATTCTTATATTAAACATGTGGGAGAGAGTATAATGAGTAGTCATGAGACTAAGATGTAAAATGATAACTATTATATTCACTTTTGATATTTTTAATAAAATACATGTGTTTGACTTGAATTGAACAAAAAAAAAAGGATATTGTCACCTACCTTGTGGGAGAAACATATAAAAATATTGTATGATTATTTTTCATTTTTTTACTTTTAGAAAATGGGTGAGTAAGATAAAGTTTTAGTATATACCAATATTAACCAATCATAAAGAATCAAATATAATAAGAGGGAAATTCTAAGAGAAAGTAACTCTAATTCAACCCCCTTATAAGTGTTTTATAATTTATTACCTGGTCATTTCACCCACATAATAATTTATCTTCTATTTCAAAATCTATATACAAAAGTTAAAATGCATGATGAATAAAAAATATCCAATATCAATGAGTTATAAATAGAAAAATTATTTCCTTTAATATAAAATTATTTATACTTATTTTTATTCTTCATATTACAAGGGACACTTACCATGTTAAACACTAATATAAAATGAAACTCATAATGATGATTTTTTTGAATTACGTTGTAATATATAATAAAAACATCATCGAGTTGGTATCATGTTTTAAAAACCATTCAATATAGAATTTTATCAAATGTAATCCCATTAAAATTATAACACCATAGATTATATCTATAAGTGGCGTAAAATATACATTTCAATAATCTTGATATCTTTTGGATGTTTTTATTATCACTTAGGTATTTATATCAAAAATTATGTACATTATACCACATATATATTATATAGTTGAGTATAAAAATCAGATTATCAAATTTTTATTATGTATTATCTCAAATAAATTCCTCTGATTACTTAATCCTGTAATTAAAAATGAAAAAATTATAACCTAAAGGTCAAAATTAAATAGGTCACATTAGGATGTGGGAACTCGCTTCCACATGATAACCTTGGGGGTTGACACTTCCACCTCACACTCAGTTGGGAGATATTTTCCTCATGATCTCTAGATTAGTATATATTGATATTTATGGTATGATTCTATAGTTTTCAATGTTCTTATAACCAAACATGAAATTTTCCTCTTTCACCATTTCATATCCAATATGAAAGTACCCTTTATCGATACCAAACTACTAGGGTTGTGGTTTCCCATAGGTGTCTTCTATTCTACTATCATTTCTTTATTTCAATTTTCTATTTTTATTTCATTTAGGTGCCTTTAGAATTTTTTTATTTCTCAAATATGGTTTATTAACTCCCTTAAACATTGATGTCATTTTTTCCACATTCTTTATTTTGCTACAAGTTGTCATTCTTATTTTCTCACTATCTACCATTCTGTTCAAATCTCTTCAATTTTCATTTCCTCGTGGTTTGTCTGTTTCACTGGCATGAGATACCTATTTCATATTACTTATATTGGTTGTTGTTTCATGTTATATAATAGGTCTTTATCCCATCCTTAGAGTAATGTATCTCAATTTTAGTTATTATTGGTTCTATCCATGATGGTTCCTTCACTCGTAATTTTGGTAATCCTATCTCAGATAGACATTATCATACTGTATTTTATTGAAAGGTGGATTAGTCTATTACCAGTGATGATATCTCATTATATAATGAACTTTTGATGGATAAATAATCCATGTGAAACATTCATTTTATGAGAATGATTTTATCTAGTTTCAATCTTCTATGTTGCATGTTTTTTTCATATGAGACATTGCCACTTTTGTAATGGTTTAGATGTAGGAGAAATATGTTTGCTAAACTATTTCTTTCAGGTGAATGATATATAATTCAATCAGTGAACTATAAAAAATAGAAAAAATATATAGGACTGCTTCATCTAAGATGCATATCATGAATTAGTGATGCTTTTTAATGTTTGAAGTCCACTTTTTTGTGCTTTAGAATTTTTGGTAAATTTTGTGCTTTTTATTGATCTCTTGGTGGTTTTTATTCATTTATGATTTTTTATTTACCATTTTTTAAATTTAGTTTATTGGATTTTCTTGGGATGTCATGGTGTGAGGGTTCTCACTTAACCCCCAAAAAATATTCTATTAGAAAATATAAAAAAATTGTTTTAGGGAATAGTTTTCTTATTTTTGTTAGGGTTACCCAAACCTAAAATTCCTTACAAAATATAATCTAAAGAAAACTATCTTGGACATAACCTACTAATTTTAATTATCCTAGTAATTAAATCTTTTTCTATAAAAATAATCTAACACATTTTTATTTTGTGGGGTTTTATAGTTAAAAACATTTCCTTATATAAATCTTATGTGTTCCCTATATATATTCATTCCTCTAATGTTTTAATTTTCACATCTTATTCCTTAAAAAAAATTAGTAAGTTTTATTTATGTTAATGTTTAACCCTTATACAAATAAGGATTTTGGTTATGTTCTTACAATGAAAAAAAAATAATTATAATATTAATACATATCCATAAATATATCATTTATAAGGTACATGAAAATATTTTATGTAACATATTAAAATCACATAAAACACACAATCTTACTCAAGAGAACATATTGAAAAATTGGTAGTCAACCCAAATTTAAGACATAATTAAAGTATTTTTATTTAAATATATGTTGGATGATGATAATGAATATATTTATTTTCCTATGGAGTAATTTGAAATAATTTACCAAGGAGTTTCCTATAGAGTTATCTATAGAGTTTCTTATGGAGTTTTATATGTAAGTCAAATAATTCTACGTTGATAATAAAAGTCTCTAACATCATGATTACTCCAATATTAATTATTCTAGATGATCTTGTAACAAGGATGATCTATATAAACATAATATTTTTATACTGAGTTAATCAGAATGATTTTTTTAGAAAAAGTTAATGTTATGAAGTTCTTTTCTAGAGAACCTTAAGAAAGTATACCAGATAGAGAAGATTAAGAATATTTATAGGACATAGAAGTTTGAAAATTGTATACTAGACCAAGGTTCATAGAATAATCCAAGCATATGAAATTGTAGTTGTGCAATGTTTGAGTTACAATTTTGAAGCTATTTAAAGTTGGATTTATAATGTTGAGATGTAAAAAGTATAAGTTATAATGTTGAGCTACACAAAATTGAGTTGTACAAAGTTAGAGATATAAATTTTCACTATATTAATGTCACACTATAAGTTTAATCTGTATGAATTTTGAGTTATAAGTATAAACTTGTACAAAGTCTTAGTTACAAATAAAAGTTATAAAAAGTTTAAGTTATGAAGTTAGAAAGATTTTTCTTACAAAATATAGAGGTTTGATAAGATTTATAAAAACATTGACAATTCAAACAAATGTGAGGATTATAAGGAATTATTTAAAAATTAATTAATATATACAAGGTTTAAGGAAGTTTGAATTGATCATTGATGTTGATATTTTAGTAAGTTCTTATAAATATTGTTAAGTCTAAACTTTTAGAAGGTTTCAAGGTGCTAAAAGGAAGTTTGAGTAGAATGGGAAATTCAAAATATATCATGAACTTACTTTTAATTTTTAGAGGATTACATTACTATAAAATGGAAGAAGATCATTAAAAATGAGATGCTAAATAGAATAAAATATTATTCAGGGAATGTTGTAAATCAAGTACATTTAAGAAAGTTTTACATTGTTCTAGGAATGCTAAGAAGGCTAGAACATTAGGTTCTAAGGAATGTTTATAATACTATAACATCAGGTTCAAAATAAAGTGATATCTCTATAATTACTCTCACATAAAGCAAACATGGATGATGTGAATGTACTCTAATATAAGAATAAGATACAATAAAATACCCATTAAATATTGAAGATGCTTTGTAAATTAATGGGATTCAGTATAATATGAATTCTGGATACTTTTTAAAGTCTTGAGAATTAGTGTGTAGGATTAAAACTATTGGTTAATATAGTAACGTCCTTCCCCACCTTTTAATTATTGAAATAAACTATTAGTGGATGAATCCATGACTTGATGGGAGTCAACATGGAAATGATTTGGTTCTCACATTAAGGTAAAACCTTTTAAAATACCTACAAGTTGTTTACTTTACATTATTTTCATTTAATAAAGGAAAATTGATAAGTACACATAATAAAATATCAACACATATTAACCTATGAAATAGGTTCAGTCAAATTAAAGAAAGTAAAATATTATGTTGAATATATTCAATGAAAAAATTTGTTCACCCCTGATTTAATCGCTCTCTCAGGGGGAATTTATGATCCATTGGGAAATACAATTGGTGTTAGAGAATATGTTCCCTCTATCTGATCAACATGTTTTTGTTCCTAGTTTTTTCCCTGATTATCATAAAGTGATGATTTTTAGAATTAAAATTTATATTTTGATGAGATTATAAGGAATTTATGATTGATATAAAGTTAATATAATATTATATAGTTTTTGGGAATATTGAAGTATCATTCAAAACACTGATGAATCATATAGAAAAATTAAGCTTAGAATAAAAGCAAAGTACTATCTTAAAATTGGTGGAATGATTATTTACTATTAACGAATATTGAAGTGAGTGGAAGTTTTATAGAAAAATATGTTATAATAAATCCTCTCGAATAAGAATAATGTTTATATTGAGATGGGAATTGAATCTATTTATGAACTCTATAATGACATTAAGGATTACTTGAATATTTTTACACATAAGGTTATCAAATATATATTTTATTTTATAAAATGTATTTATGAAAATAAATAATAACTTAATGATGAATATAATGAAATGGATAAATCATTGACAAAGAAATTAAGTGAGTTCAAATCTATCATGAAACTTATTTTAAGGCAAGGAAAAGATAATATTGGTTTATCAAGATATGTTCAAACTAGAAGAAGAAGAATTTCAAATATTTTTTTTGATAATATTACTATAAATGATTTTTATGTAAATATTCCATGTACCAAATTATATGGTAAATATTATGATATGTCCCCTGGATTTCGAATAAATAGTGATAATAGTTCTAGAAAAATTATTGATGGAAGAGATTAATATACTTTAAGAAAATTACCAGAAAGAAAAAGGATGAATGTTAAGAAAAGCTTAAAAAAATAATGAAAAATATAATAAAAATTTAAATTTAAATTGTCTTGAGCTGGAAATAATATTAAATAACTTAGAATATGATCAAAATAATTCTCCACAAAAATAGTTGAAATAATCTATTGACAAATTTTCTAAGGAATGTATTACTTTTTTAAAGACAAAATATATAATTAAAGAAATTGTAAAATTATTGGAGGTATCATCTTATGATAAGTTAATGAGAAAGGTAACCATACATTTTGATGAATCTATTTAAACTAACACCCATAACTTGAACATTTTAGTGTGGAGTAACAGATGAATTTTTTTGAGAAAACTTTAAAGAAACACAACTCTTCTATAAAGGTAGATGTATAAATAGATAATTAAAGAAGTTATCTTAAATAAATTTGAGAGAGAAAAGTTTAAATATCAAATAATGATGTTTCAGAAGTAGTATCCACATGAAAATAATTCAATACGACCTAAGAGTACAAGGTTTATTAGCCACTATTGGTTCTAGGTAAATTCTAGGCATCAGGCCACAAATTATTGGAATAAATTTTCAACTCATAGAAATAGGAAAACTCCTATATTAAAGTGATGAAAAAATATGGTTATGAAATATTAGGTTGTGTCTCTCCATGATCTACCATATAAATTTAACTTTATGAAAAAAAAGAAAATGAATTGAAGATTTATGAAATTTGGCCACTCTCCTAAAAAATACTTGACATAGTGTCCTAAACAAGAGAAACTAATAAATCAATGGAATCGAAAATTGAATGAAATAGTTTTTTTTGTAAATAAATATCAATATAATATAGAATTGGAAAATATATTTAATTATTTCATGGTTTTATAGCTAGAATAGTTAGATTAATAAATAAATTATAATTAGTTAAAAATTAGAATAAATCATGATCCTTGATAGTGGAATTTAAGAAAGATGTTCCACAAAACATGAAAAAATAAGGGAATCAAGAATAAATACATATATATTAAGAATATTAATTCTTGGAAATTAAAAGGGGGAAACATGAAGAAGAGTATATTTTTTCTAAAATAAGTTTTCTGGTTGATAAAAACTTCTTATCCCTATTTTTCCAATTAATGAGTAAAGAAAGTCTACCTTATTCCCTGATAGATTTTAATAATGCTAGAGAAAAAGGAATTTAAAGTGATCAAATTCATGGGGAGTATGAAATTTATAAATAAAGTGATAATGATAGATAGTGATTTCAAATTACTAATAAAATTGAAATAAAAATAAAAATTTGGGATAACAATAGTACTCTAACATTAGATGATGAAGAATATGATAGATTACAGAATCAATGGTAAATGTGAAGGCACTGAATCCTAGAATAAATATATCTAACTATTGGTTATGTTAAAAATTATTTTATTTATGACTAGTTATAAATAATTAAAAATAACTATAAACAACATTGGTTTCTCAGATGTGAAATATCTAGATGATAACGGATGTCCAGAAGTGAGTAGATAATTGTCACACATGTATATGACTAGATTTTTTTATTATAAAATTAAGGACACAATGAATATGAAATAACAAAAATGGTGAAAAGATTATTTAATAAAAATAAAAAATATGATCACGGAATCCACAACTATCATGTGATATATTCTTAATATTATAGGTTTTATCAGATGATTTTTAGATCGCATTGGAAGGTTTTTAGAAGGATAACTAGAGCATAAATATTTCATAATTTAATAGTTTTTTAGAATAATTATCATTATTAATTTTGTATTAATGTTTCCATAATCATATAATCAATATTGAAAAAAATTGTGTCATATTTAAATTTTTTGATGATGTAGATTAAATATAGAATTTTAAAGGGAGATATTTCCTGTGATTTTGAGAATTCCAGAAAAATTGATTTGCATATGATATTTTTTGGGAAGAAGAGTGAGACTGGAAGTCAAAACAACATTAAAATAATGAATTTATAAAGGGTTCATGTAAAATAATATTAAAAAAATATAAATGAGATTATTTAACCTATAATTTTCTATTAAAGGATAGAGTTTATTAAACCAAGAACTCTCTATAATATACAACATCAGAAGAATTAATTTAGAATTAGATTGAGAATTGAATAAACTATCAAAAGGGTAATAATAAGAAAAATAATTTTTCTATGATTCCAATATATAGATAAATTTAGATCTAAAGATATGAAAATACACAAAAGAAATAGTGGAAAATGAATTACTAGATAAAGGATATGACACGCTGATTTCATATGATCTTTGTAAATGTCTATATTTGTTAGTATGGATATTAACTAAAGGCCAAACACACAAGATATTTTTTCAATAAACAAATTTACAAATAATATCCAATTAAAGTGATGCATTTTTTAGAAAATAAGTGGAGATATGTTCATGTCCACATGATGTTAGTTCAGTATATGATGCATGCAATATGGAACATAAATTATCAGATTGAGATCATTCGACTGAGATCATCAAAAAATGGATAATTTTAATGAGTGTAACAAATGATGTATTATAGACATGCAATAATCTAAAAATGGGTTTTCAAAATCAACATGCAGTATGTAGAATCAAAATACAATCAAGGTTTATAGATGCTGAATATTTATGAAACATTGTATGTAGAAACTTAAGTATGTGGTATTATGAATCTAATAAGTTAAAAGAAACATAGATAAAAATAACTTTCATTTAATTTTTGATAAGTATAAGGGTTCTAGATTTTGAATAATTTTTAGTGAATAATTTTTACAGAAAACAATTGAGTGTGTTAAGAAAATTCACTGGATAAAATTAAATAAGATTTAAGAAAGTTATGAAGTGAGGAAAAACTTTGGAGAATATAAATAATTAATATAAAAAATAAGAAGAAGAAGCTACACATATATAAAATCTAGATATTTTAATATTTTATCATCTTGAGGCACATTGATATTCTTTTCACTATCATAGCAATAAAATCAATTCTGAGATTTTGGGGGAAATTTTTTATTTTTTGATGACAAAGTAAGAAATGTTTTTTAATGGGGGAGGAACCTATTATTTTATGTCTAAACATTTTTGATCCATTTATTAAGATTAATATAGGAAAAATTAACTTCAATGAAACCCTAATGAACTTCTTATAAATAATATTTTATAAAAATCTATTAGCACTTGGTTAATTTTTATAAAGAGGTCGAATGCCTGAGTTAATCACTCTTGTTTTCTACATTGATAACTACTTAGGTGGAATAAGAGTTGGTTTATTTGTGACTCATTTATTTAATATTGAAAATTTCATAAATCTCTTAATAAATTCGAGTCAATAAAAATGGAAATAAGAAGAAAAAGTGTTAAGAAAGTTTCCTCCTCTCTCCATGATGTAAATAAGGGGGATTAAAATTCAAATAATTAGGGGGGAAATTAAAAAAATATCTCCCAATAGAGAATCTTTGAATTTATTTTTAATAATTTTGTGATAAAACTCATTTAAATTAATAATAATTTAGTATTGAAAAAAATCAAAATAGAGAGTTTTAAGATCCATTAGATAATAATAATGAATTAATTTTCATCATTGTTATTATATTATAGAAATATAAATGAGTATGTTGAACAAACATACTAATATGTTCCTAATAAGTTTCCTATAAAGTTGCTTTATAGTTTTTTATGTAAGTTGTATGATTCAATTCTGATCCTAAAATTTATAACAACAATATTACTCAATGTATTCAGGATTCTAGATAATGTTTTAATAAGGAAAATTCATGAGAAATATAGTATTTATGAATAGAGTATTATAGAATATATTTTCTATATAAAGGGAATGTTATAAAATTATTGGATGGATAATATTAAGAAATTTTATAGGATGGAGAAGTTTATGAAATTATAACATAACAAGTTTAATGGAATTATTCTACCAAATAAATTTTTAGCTATAAAAATTTTGAGTTACAAATATGAAGATGTAGAAGTTTGAGATATAAAGTTGAGATATACAATGTTTTAGTTGTAAAGTTGAGCTATAAAAAATTTACCTATAAAAAACTTATCTTTAAAAGGTTTATGGTATAAAGTTTAGATAAATGATGTTTTAAAAAATAAGTTGAGTTTTAAAAATATTGAGTTAAAAATATTAACCTATAAAATGTTTGAGTTAAAAATATGATATTTATATGTTTTGAGTTATGAAGTCATAAAGAATGTTTTAATCTAGAAAAATGTTTGAGGGGAATTAAAAAAACTTTGTAAATTCAAAAAAAAAGTAATGATTCCAAGATATTATTTCAACATTCTTAAGTATATATGATATTTATGGAAGTTTTAAGAGATTGCTGATGCTAATATTTTAGGATGATCATATGAAGGTTATTGAATTTGAACTATCAAAAGGTTTGAGGGAATTAGAAAGATGTTTGAGTCGATTCGAAAATAAAAAATGGAGACTAGGATTACAACCTTATTTTTAGTGTAATTTGTGTCTATAAAAGTGGACAAGATACTTTAGGGAAACATTTTATGGAGAAAAAAAAATATTAATGAGTGGAAGGTACTGATCAGTTAAATTTAAGAATGATTTAGTTTGGTTGAGGAAATTTTGAGAAGACTGAACCATTAGGTTTGAGATAAAGTAAAGAATACGAAAAAATCAGGTTTTTAGGAAAGTGATATCTTATAAATTACTATTATTTTAAGTAGTTAATATCGATTTATATGTACTCTAGTGGTAGAAGAATCTATAGTCAACGACCTATAGAAGTGTGAGAGACTATAAAAACTAATGCAGATCAGTATAATCTAAATCCTAGAGACATTTTAATGTTAGGAGACATAGTGTGTGGGAATCACACTTTTTAATATCATAGTATACATTTTAATTTTTTTTAAAAATTTATTAGTAAAATAATCCATGACTTAGTGGGAGTCGACACGATAAGGAGTAGGTTCTCACACAGAGGTCAAACCTTGTAAAAATCCCAATGAGTTGTTTACTTTTAATTATGTACATTACAGAAGTGGGAAGTGGTGAGGGAACATTATAAAATATCTAAACATACTAAATGATGATATATTTTAAATTATATTAAATAATGTAAAATATTAAGTTAAATACATTCCTTGAAAAAAGTTGGTCACCCCTGATTCATTGGTCACCCCTTATTCAACCCCCCTCGCAGGGAGATTGAATGATCCATTGGGAACTACAATTTTAATGGAAGCCCAACCTAAAGTCCCAAAATCCATAAATCTATACTCAAATGGTATCTCAGTTAAAATATAATTTTAAAAACAAATATGTATAAATAATTATAATAAATCACCATTTATTAATTATAAGAAAAAAATATCATTAATTTTGGTTGATCAAAATTAAATTTTATATTATACCTATATTAAACTTCTTAAATGCTTGACACAATGATTATAAAATGAAATTGAATCATTTTAAATTAAAAGTACTAATATTCATAATATAAAATTTCTATAAAAATAAATATTAAATAGTCAATTTAAAAAAATAGATGAACACATTAAATATTTATCATTAATGTTTTTTTAATTATTTTAAATAAAACCTTCAATAACATGGACCATTCATATATTATAATTTATTTTATTTATATAATCATTATTTTATAATTCATATTTGTTTTATAAACTATCCATTTAATCTGTGAAATTAATTTTTTAAACACATTATATAAGTTACAATAATTTCCCCATTTCATTACATTCATTATAAAATTAACAATCGATTTATTATTATTATAAAAATAAATAAAAGGTGTAATTGGAGGGGGAGTAGTGGTTTAAGGGACCCTAGAATGGGGAATACCAAGGGAATCCCCTTGAATGACATCAACGTAGTCCATAAGTAAGGATCCAAAACTCAAGTAATCATTCAAAATAGTTGATTGGTCACCTTTAGAGACTATTATATCTATTTCCTTGTTCACCTCTAAAATTAACATGATCTCATATTTATTGAAGTTATAGATGAATCTATAATGACTCATATAGGGGCCCATGGGAGATTTTATAAACATGGATGAATCATATTCAATAAAGGATAATGTGATGTTGTTAAACCTATAATGATTAATACCAGTGAGAAAAAATTGAGTTTCTTCTTGACTAGAAATTCCATCTATAGAGAAGACTGTGAAAGATAAGAAGACTAAACCTAACCCATTTTGGACGTAACCACATTCACATATAATACCATGGTTACATGATTCGTCAATGTCAAGTTTAAGATCATACCTTGGAGCCTTCCAACACACCCAATCACCATAAGACCTTATACCATCTTTGATAAATACAGAAATATAAAGTGTAATGTAGATCTTTACCACATGAGGAAAGTTAAAATCCTTGTGTAGGAAACTAAGAGAGTTGAAGTCTGAAAGAATTATGGTTTTGGATATGTGTTTCTAGAGGTGATCCGTTGATGGTAGACTATATTACAAGTGTCTAAGATCACAAAACAACCTTCTATTAAAATAATTCATTAACATTTCTAATTTAATTCAATAACTCCATTAACATAGAAATAAAAATTAATTACATGATACACAGAGTTGCAAATATTATAATTCATGTAAGAGAAATCCAGATGAAATATTCAAAATATTCTACCTTAATTAGATGAAACATTGATTTGATACATATATTCTTACAACAGATGAATTTTTAGGAAATATTTATCCCCTTCCTCTGTATATAAACATCCATAAGGATAGAAAAATTTATGAGGTGCTTAATCAGAAAGGTGAGTTCATTAGAATGTGCTTACAACACAATCTATTGTCTCAAGATTCATATTTATTTAGAACATGGATTATCTCATTAATCGATGGGATAATGAAGGATCCTAAAGGATTTGGGTTGAAAATAAAGTCTTCCGGGTCATTAACTAGTTGGATTCTATCATATAGGTACTTTTTGGTCATCATTGATAACTATTTCCAAGAGACAAGGGAAATTGTATCTTGCCTAAATCTAAGGACTAAATCAGGGAATATAGGGAATTATAGAAGAAAATAGCCTAATTATCTGAAAAAAAATAAATATAACCTCTTATAATTATTCATGATTGGTAGTAAATTTTTTAATTCAATCATAATGGCTACACTAGAGGTGGTATTCATAAGACACCTCAATCCAATGAACTGGGGAGCTATTATATTTCTACCTAATGAAAATGGACACAAAGAGTGTCCAAATATTTCATCTCAAGTTGTCTTGGCATATAAAGATGAAATTCTTTTATATATGATACTAATATTAATTCCCCCTCCTCATTAACAAATTTGTACAACCAATACTAACTCTTCCAGTGATGCTTCCGCTCTTGATGAGAATAAAAAATGTAAGAGTTTAGAATATATTGAATATTAATAATGATAGTCATTGGATTCATATATATTGAAATATAATTCATTGGGATAGAATACAACATGCTATTAACCAAAGTAATATTCCCTCCCAATGAAGGTAATATGATATTCCAATTTGATGTACTTACATTTATTTTCTAAAAATACCATCAAAGTGATGTATTCAAATCCTTCCACTAAAAATCCAGGTACCAATATATTTCATAGAGAATTTACTTTTAGGGATTCCAAGATTCTACTAAATGATCCTAGAGAATATTTTAGAATATTTTTTAGAAACAAAATCATTCCTTTTATTGGAAATAATATGTTGTTCAATCTAGGTAATATAAGTTTTTAAAACAATCTTAAAGTTATAGATGAAATTGATTCTACAATTGATGATAAAGATAATTTAATCCATAAATTATAGATGAGATATCCCATTAAACCTATACTGACCTCTATAAGGATAAATGTTTCCACTAGAAATTCCAAAATTAAGGTTTCTGCTATAAATATATTGAGTTAATTTGAAGAGGATCAATAAAAGTGGATCTCATTTTTTAAGTACCCTAACAATTTTAAATAAACCAAATCTCTTTCGCATTAGAGATATGGTACACCATGGAGAAGTAAAGAAATAGAATAAAAGCTCACATGACCACTTGGTAAAGCCACACTCTTTTAAGACCTTTATGATGGTGCTCCATTATATCTTGTCACATTCCTTCTCCATATCAATTTTAATCAAGATATTAGAAGTAATCACTCGACTATCAATATAAGATATCATTTATTATGATAATACAATTAAAACTTGGATGTTATTTCCTTTAATAAAGTTTTTATTCACATTATAAAATAAAAGTTCCAAACTATATAGAAATAATTTTATTAATAATGGTGGAAATAATTTTATAAGAAAAGTTGTATAATCTTATTTGATAGAACTAAGTAAATCCATTTGGGTTTATCACCTTGTGGATAAGGACTAGGACTATAGTATAAGAATATCTAGGGAGTATCCTTCCATTAAATAAATCTTGAATAATGATAATGACATCAAATTACACTAGATGCCATGTTTTTAAGTAAAAGGATCTCAGAAAACCATCAGGTCCTGGTGTACTATCAGAATTGAATATTTTGATAGCCACTTAAATTATCTCTTAATCTTGTAATATTTATATTAAGTAGTTATATGGGAGGTTAATATATCTCAGTATGTTTCTAAAAAAAATTCATCTTGTTATAAAAAATTAAGATATTTTCTTATAAACCATCTTAAACCTACAAGTAGGTCTGAGAAGTGGGAAACTAAAAGGGTTTTAGTGATATTTTCATCACTAGAGTGGGAACCATATCAAGAATAATATTAATTTTTCCAAAACACTTATTATACATAATATAATAATGGAAATATTCCATATTTCTATCCCCTATATAATCAATGTAGTTATTTGTCTCATTTTCCACACATGTTTCTTTCAATAGACCCTCCTCCAAGATGTTTCATTTTTCAAAAAAAAAGAAAAATGGTTTTTTACCCCATAGGTCATGGAGAAAAATATCATGATAGATGAATTTCTCTTGAAGACTTTGGATGCTGATGTTATGAGAAGTATGGTTGTTTTTTATATAATGATTCTTCCCTTCAATCTTTATATTATATTTTATAGGATCACCAAATGATTCCTCTATACAGTTGTCGAATAGTGTGAGTGATCCATATATTTAAAACCAATATTCCCCATCCTCATATTAGTGTAAAGAAAATTTCTATCCCTATTCATTATAGAATTTATTTGTTTTATCATAGGTGAGTATACATATAAGGATAAATACAAGTTATTAACATTTAATTTAGAGAATTTATAGATTGAATTTATATTTCACAAATTTCTTGCAACATACTCCAAATTTTACTATTTTCATTTTTATTTTTTCACTATGTGAACTTATTCCCATTTAATCCCAAATAAAAAATGTTTTCTTTTTTTATAAAAGACTAAAAGTCCTCAATAACATTACTCTAGTAAAGGATTAATCTGTTCCTTTAATTTTTATCCATGGTTGAATTGAAATCACCCCACAAAAACAAAACTATATATCTCGTATTGATGGTGGATAGGGTGTTCCAAAGGGATTCTATTTCCCTAACCATGTATCTAGAATATATAACATATAAAAAGAACAAAAATTTCTTATTACAAACATTAATTATTTTTTTTTGAGAAGAGCCCTCAATATATTCCAATTGAATTTTATCTATATTGAATATCCATATGTGAGAGTTGATTGGATAGTCATACATGATATTAGTTATATAAATTATAGGACCATAGTCTTTAATTTTCTAGACATTGTGTTTGGGTTCCAAAATTCTTAAAATGGAAATATCACTACTTCCAATTATATTAAAAATATATTATAATTTTGTTTTGATTTAATACCCCAAGTATTACATATTAGTGAGGAAATCATGAAGAAATTTGGGGGGAGCCTTGAAGGCTTGAGTCACTTTTAGGTTTTGTAGAAGATACATTATTAAAAGTCAATATCATTGGACATGATGCATATAATAAACTTTATTTCTTTTTTCACTAATAAATTATCACTGGCCATGATATCTCCATATTATATCATATGATATACATATTGATTATTATTTTAATACCACTAAGACTCTATAACTAGCTATGATATCTATTGTAGACATAAATATTCATATATTGCTTCCTGTGATTACTATAAAGCATATCATTTAAACTATATCATAGAAAATGATATCATAATATCATGGGGGTATTGTGATGCTCTATTTTAGAGTTCCTATTCAATGATTATCATGAAAAATGATATAATATATATATAAATATATTCTACCATGATTTATGGTCATGAGTGTTTCATGTTGTACTGTATATAACAATAACCTATAATTTCTACCTATCACTATATCAAAAAATGTGATATCTATCTATTATAACTTATAATACTTAGTGGTTCTTCATTTTAAAAGATTTACTGATTTAAAGTCTTATTTAGTCCTTCTATAAATGTGGATTTGTTATAACTAAATGGTTTTAATGGCTTCAAATGTGTATAAATATAGTGGAAATAGAAAAACCCATTAGTCATGGATTATTCAGATGATAATATAGAATAATAATAATAAAGATTAAATAATAATATTCTCATCTCAATTAGACTTGTCTTATATATTTAATGGAATTATCTTAGAGATAACCAATTGGTTATTTTATCCAAATATAATTTTTGGTCATAGAATCTTTAAATAAATTTAGAATGATTTTATTTATCTTATAATTATATGTTAGTATAACCCTGATTAAGTAAGTAAAAAGAAAAAAATAGATTCAATAATAATATAATGAAGTTTATAGTTTTTAAAATAATTCCTAAAACTCTTTTTATAGGAATTTTTTTAATTAATGAGACTTATTATGTTTGTTCATTTCTCAAATTCTTTACCAACTATTGGTCATCAATGTTATATTCCTATAACATAGGATTTATTCATGATAAGTGATCAATGAACTATTCTAAAATCACAATTACCTAAATAAATTTTATCTTAATTTCTAAAATAAATATAATGATATTTTAGTGTATAAATCACAAATTTAAGATATCCCATATCACTTTGATATTTCTTCATATGGTATCCCATAACATATACAGTGACATTTCCAAATTGGTGCCTATGATATAAGGATGTTATGTAAAAAATAATTTGAATATAAATTTTTTTATTTACCAAATTATTATTTTGGTCTTTTGAATTAGGGTCCAATTTTTTTGGTTAAGTGGGAACCCTTATAAATGATATTATTTCAGTGGATCAACTGAGAAACTCAGTCTCTTTCTGAGGACACAAATGAAAACAAAAACAAAAACAAAAACAAAACTACACTATAAATGAATTGATATATCTGTTTTAAATAATCCTTAAGATATTGGATATGAGATCCATTTTAAGAAACATTGTATGTATACTTTTTTCCCACATTGGGTTACATTAATGATATCCTCAAAGAGAGATTCCATATTTCCATATGTATTAATATACTTATATAAATTAATCATACCTTCTATAAATCCATGATGTTGAATACAATATTGATTATTGATCCAATTTGATTTTAATTTATTAATATATATTGAATTTATCCATCATAAATTATTTACATGTCTTTATTTTAGGTTTGAATAAGAAGTTCCTCTTCAAAAATCCCTATAGAGTGTATAATTAAGTCCATTTAAGATGATTTAGAAATATATTCCGTATATTTCATTCTTAAAAAAATCATTTTATTGGTTATCAATAATCATAATAGTTAAAGGTTTCTAAATTGTGCACATTTACTTTTGTATGTTTGAGTACTCTCTTTAGGAATTTTTTTATATGTAAAGAGTGTAAAACCTTTATTTTACATAATGATTTTTCTATTTTTATCTAAATATGTTTAAGGAATTAACTTAATAAAAGAATCATTAGGTAAAGTCATGATAACTAAGTTAGTCCGAGAACAAGGGATATAAAAAGTAGTAAAATTTATATAATTGAATACTTTCTCATATTATGTTTTATTATTCCCCTTCTTTTTAGGAAATAATTCACAGGATTTCTTTACCAATGTCTCACCATGTTCCCTCATGAGTCTCGACCCTTCTATAAATTCTATTCAGTTGGGGATCACATGTTTGGATAACACAATTAGTCTCTACTTATACTTGACCTAACTTGATTTCTTGAGGAAAATTGTATCCTCTTAAGGATTAAAAAATCATTCACATTAATTTTTATTTTCATGATAATAATCATCATTGTAATTAACTACCTCTTTAATGACATACACTATTATAACCATTTAATTTTGGAGGGATTTTGAACATTTCATTTGG
Source organism: Viscum album (assembly GCA_963277665.1). Classification (NCBI taxonomy): domain Eukaryota; kingdom Viridiplantae; phylum Streptophyta; class Magnoliopsida; order Santalales; family Viscaceae; genus Viscum; species Viscum album. The sequence goes on along the minus strand of OY728146.1, from coordinate 124,524,478 downwards.
TGGATGGGTCATTTGATGAACCAGGTGTTGAAATAAGGTGTTTCATATTTGAACATCATATAGAAGTGTTTTATAATTTAATATAGGATAAAATGGTGACTCAAGGCTCAAAATTTTAGCGAAGGTGGAATAGAGCAGCCATTTCTACTATTGTATCCGCTGACTAGCTAGTGGGGTGAGTAGTAGTACCACTACAAAAAAAACTCACAGAACAGCTGGTGTACCTACATATAGTGGATGGTGGAACCCGAATGACAATTTTACGGGGAGGATAGTATCCCATCTTCCCAATAGGACTCACCAATCATCCTATAAGCCTACACCTAGTGGCCGGTGGACCTTGATTTGTGAGATTATGGGGCGTGCTAGATAACACATTAGTGGGGGTCAATTTGGTCATTTTGGATAATGATACCCCTCATGATTTATCCTCATAGATATACAATTTTAGGTTCATTTAGACATTAAATCCTATCTTCCTCCCTCGATGATTTCTGTTTGATCTAATGGGGATTTTGACAAGATTCATTGGTGAATATGGGTGAGATCATTCATTCATAATCAATCATAGCCTCTTCCTCCTTTATGGGGTGGTGGATTGATGTACAATTCATCATGGATAATTACACTTATTAATTCATACCCTTTACAACCCTTTATGTAAAAATTATTTTTAAAATACTCTTCTACTTGATCATCTTCATCATTTTTTAATCATTAGCTTGATCTCAATTAGACAATCACTTGAAAATTCCATTGGATCCTAAGGGAATTGTTTGGGAATTATGTGGATTTGGATTTGGATTGCTAAAGTTTGTCCCATGATAATAAAATTGTCCCTTTTTATGATTTTTGAGGATGGTATGTCCTCTAGTGATATTTTTATGGGTTTTTGACAATTTGAGTTGAATCAACCATTTGAACATGGAATTGAATTGGGGATTTTTCTTATATTAGAATCACGAGTGTAAAATGAGTGGTTGAACTCCATTATACAGCATTGTAGATAAGGTACATTGTTGGGTTGATTTCTTCTAAAAGTTTGCATTTAATTATATTAAATTTTTATTTACTGTGTTACCACCTGATAATAATTTTTCCCTAAATAATGTCAGAAGTGTGATACATACCCTTCCTTGGTGGTTGGTCATGGTTCGAGATTGATGGTGATAATTGGTATGTATTTTTGAAAGTATATCATTTCCCTTCATTTTATGTTTTATTTTAAATATTTAATTTATTATAATATATATATATATATATAATAAATTAATTTTTAATTCTTGGGAATGATTTATAACCTCATGGAAGTAGATGGAGGTCAAACAGACTTGGATGGACTCTGACAAAGCAGATGAACTTTAATTGGATGGAAGTTGGCTCTGTTTGAGTTAAGTGATCCCATGTACTCTACCATATAGTAACACAAATATTTTATTGGCATGTAATATGATGTTTTCCATTTGAGGATAATTAACCTTAGTTCATATTTTTTTGAATAACATCTAATGTTTAAATTTTTAATAATCCTCAAATATTAACCAGTTATAGAAAACATGCCTAATGTAATTGAAAAAAGTTATAAGGGACTTGATGGTCCCTTATATACTGGATTAATTAATGATCCTAATGGTTGGTTCTTGATAACTGATTTGTACCATGAATTACATAGACATCTTTGAGTTATTGGTCATTCTATATGAAACCTAGTGTTGTGAAACTATGTTTGAAGCCTTAATCAGATGTGTGTGTGTTTGTATCCCATGAGTACATGTAAAATGACTTCATTATAGGTGTGTTCATTTTTATCCTATGAGACCTTTTTTTATTCCTTGATCCCATGTTTGTGACTATATGTGTAGCCTATGATACTCTGTTTGATGTCTTGATCACATGTGAGTGCTTGTCTATCCCATGATACCATGATTTATTCCTTCATCACATGTGTGTGTGTATTTATCCATTGAGACCATGTTTCATGTCTTGATCACAAGGGTGTACATGTGTTTCCCCTTGAGACATATGATTTATATTTACTCACATATGGATTTGTGATGATTTGGAATCTTTCATGACATAATGGGATATTGATCTATCATCATGTATTTTTTTTGTATGTGTTATTACTGTATCTTCTTTAGTTCAGAATGTAGGTTGATCTATATAGACTATCCCCAAAGGGAATGTGTTAATTTTTTTATCGTCATATAAATTCACTATCCCTTCTAAGGGGATTTTTTAAACATTTTTTTTTCAGAATATCTTATTTAGGTGAATTTGTTAGAAATAGATGGTTGTTATTCTTTATATCATTTAGCCAAAGTAGGCATGATTGAGGTTCATGGAGGCTTATTGAGGAGAAAAATTATATACATATGGGTTTTTGTTACTTATTTATGCATTAGTGATTATATGTTTCTTGTCTAATTGATATATAATTTTTTTATTTTCTACATAGCTTATCACATGCACATACACTTTATTTAATGGTAATGCACTAGATCCCATTGGTGGTTATATAAGGAGTTGTACTCACACCCTAATCAGGTGTCCATGGAATGTTGGTACCTAATAATCCCTCACTTTTCACAGGTATAAGTTGGGCCAAGGCCTGAGTTTAATCATTTTTTAGGTTAAATTTCTACAAGTTTAGAGACAATGATGATTTATGGATTGGATTTGGGTTCAAAACATCCTTATAATCTTCTTTTTTTAATTATTTTTATATGATATCATCCTTGTGGTAGATCAACATCCTTATATGAAGGAATGACTATTAGAGTTTTTTGTTTATAAATTAATTAATTATTTATGGTATTATTACTTGTTTTGGTGTACTCTAACTATTTATTATTACACAGTTTGTTAATTTACTATTATTTTTTACTTTGATAGATGTTATAGTCTCCCCATGACTTCATGTAGACCCTCACTACTAGTTGAAAGCCTTCGACATATAGGGAGGCATGTCAGAGGTCATGTGGTATTCTAGATCAAACTTTGTGATTCAGTCTGAGATGTTAAAAAATGGTATCATATTTTTTTTTTATTTTGAGGATTTGGTAGATAAGAGACATAGGAATGTGTTCAATATTGTGATGAAACTTGGCTCGGTGCATTACAAAAACGTTTCCCAAGGTAATTCTTGGTTACTAGGGTATGAGATTAATGTTATTATTTTTCACAACTATGTTATATGATTTCACCCCATGTGATACACATGGATTTTTATGTTTTTTTAATTCATACAGATTTCACTGTTGGAAATATTGGTAAGTTTCATTTCATGCATCATATTAGGAAATTAGGTTTGATATTAAATATATTCTTGTTGTGTGTGATTTTATTGAGGATAGTGGACCTAATTTCTTACTGTCAACAACTTTTACTATGTTTTCACATATGATTTCTTGATTAAATTCATTCGGATGAACCCATATACATGTATACATATAATAGTAGGTTATGTGAGACTATGGTGTGGTGACCTTGGGTGATAATGATGATGACATTGATAATGAAGATGATGATGATGAAGTCCCTCTATGAATGTATGATGCATTGTTCTTGGCTAGGTTGTTGTTGTGTGTTAATTTACTTAGTAAGAAACTTGTTCCATTAGCCAATGGATAGGTCTAGTAAATTAATTTGAAAATTATAGCCTATGTAGAATGATCAATGTAGACCTAGTGGCATTATATTTAACTAAACCATGAATCAATGACCCAATGATGTGGATAGTCTAAGGGTTAAGTTGTCATAGGATATCTATAGTGATGTGCCAATACTGAATTCCATTATTTGAGACCACAAGCAAGACCTTATTTCTAGTTATGTGTAAGCCCTTATGTCGTTAGAAATATGACATTCATTACTAGTGAGATGGTGTCTTAAGATTTTTGAAGGTAACATGAGAGATGATATTCTATTTCAATAGATAGCTAAGGTTAATTCCTTATAGGTAGTTACAACCAAAGATTATAGATAAAATTGAGTGATAGTTCTCATATTACATGGTTGGATGTTGGAGAACATGGATGATTTGGAATTGAGTGTAGTACTAGGGTTTTTCTAACCAATTTATTCCGAATACAACTCTCATTGGATGTCGAGTGAAAATCCCAGGTGGTTGGACATAGGAGGGTTAGAGTGTGGTTGGATGTGTTGTGTCTTGAACTAACAATCATGTGATGGGTGGTGAGTGGTGATTCTTGGTATAAAAGAGATGCATATTTTAAAGATCTACACTAAGGGTGGTTGATGTTAGTGGATCTGACACTATGTAGACCATGAATATCTAAATAGTCATGTGAATATGATCTAAGAGGTCAGTGAAACATGGTATATCAATGTGTATCCATTAAAGTGTGGTTTCATTATGCCTTGATGAAGAATCCATTTATGCTATGATTGTGTAAATTCAGTTGAATTAGTCAAATTAGGTTAGTTAGTGGAATTTTTAAATGTTTTTTTCTTTTTTTATGAACAATGAATAATTAGTTACAACATGTCATTGGTGATTTTGTTTAAGAGGCACTCATGGAGTTAGAAACCAGTGTGTTTGGAATGAATCATAGAGATAATGGTAGCACTAAAATTGTTTTGTAAATATATGATCCTATTGAAAGAGGTGGAATTGAAAATATATAAGGGTACCTGTAAAACCCATATATTTTATGACATATTTCCTTATATTTTTCTCTTTTATATCTTATGTTACACGCAATACCGAGTTTAAACGATCCATGATATACTATTAAAATTATATTATTTAATGTGATACTTATTTCCTAGACATTAGATTTTATGGTATGAGTAAGAATAACTAAATCATGAAAAATATGGATTACATATTTATGAAATTAATTCATTATAAATCAATTAATTTGAAAATAAAATAAAAATCATTTGAAAAAATGGATTTTTTTTATGAAAAACTATTTTTATGCATGCAATGTGTTTTTATATGAAAAAATTAAATTAATAAATATTTCTAAATGATTTTAATAATATTTATATAATATATCTTTATTTAAATCCTTTATCACAAATATAGTGTTTTCTAGGCATTGCATAATAATAAATCCAACTTTATACTTAAAAATGTATTTTTCTTAAAAATTATTTTTGTCTTGTTTTGTGAACATATTTTAAAATTAATATATATAAATTATGGATTTTGAATTGTAAAAAATTTATTAAATATTATTAATTAGGTGGTTAAAATTAGGTAAATATTTCCCATTTATTTTGTTTCAATGTGAATTATAATTATCGTAAATATTTGTCACCCTGTTAAGTGTAAAACAAGTAAAATAAGGAAAAAACTTTGGGTAATGATTTAAAATTTATCTAAAACAAGGATTTACCCTATTTTATGTGTTTATTTTTTATATTTAAATAAAATTATATAATTTATGGTCACTTTATTCCATATTTAATTAATTATAAGCTTTAAATAAATTTAACAAAATAATAAATAATAAATGTCAGTCTCTTGAATTTTATATCGATAAATTTTTTACCTAAGGATAAAAGAGGATAAGTGTAGTATTAAATTTTATTTTAAAGTTAAAATGTTTTTATTTATCATAGTAATTTATAACTAAATTATATTTATTGAAAAATTACCTTATATGATTATGCAACACCGACATAATATTTATTCAATTTAGAGAAAAATAAAATAAATGACTTCAAATATACTAAAAGTAATTCAAATTAAGTGAATTATTTTGTTACAATATTTTTTCAAATAAATGTGACATATTCAGAAAGTTTTAAAAGATTATATTCAAATTATATATTTTTATTTATGTCTTTAAATTCTAATTAAATGAATTGTTCCAAAATTGACATTAATGATTTTATATCATAAATAAATTTTTATCAAATGATTAAAATAACATAAAAAATATAATAATTGGAAAAGTTAATTTAATACGGTTTAACATATCAACCATGGTTCATTTATAATTACCTTATCCATTTATGGTAAAATTCTAAACCCTTTAAAATTTAAATAGTTGTTACCGTTACGATAGAAAATACATAACGAAGGGGTTAATAAAATTGACAAGGTTTAAAATGACACCAAAACCAATATATATTTTATTTTATGATTTTATTTCTACCCTATACTCTTTTTATATGAATTAATTCCCATTTAGAATCATTTTTATTGATAATTACTTTATATTATATTATAATCTTTTAATAAATTCCAAACTTGTCCTCTCTTTTCCATATAAAAGGACACCCATTATTTATCTTATTCACACAAAATTAAGCCTTATAGATCAACCAAAAACTGAAAAATATCATTTCAAGATTTAATATACATGTTATATATGCAATTTAATCCCCAAAATACAAACTATATGGTCCTTAGTAGGATATCTAAATGAGTTCTTTCAAAGAAGAGATAATCACCTTAATCAATCAATTTTTTTAATTCAATATTTTAAATCCTCAAAATATATGGTAATTATCATAAAATAATAAATCAAGTATCCTAAATATATTAAAATCTTATTAGTATTTTTAATCCACCATTATCCACCCTCTTTCCCATCAAATGGGAAGTGAAAGTACCGCTCATGCGTCAGTACGACTTATTGTCTCCATGTAGTGATAAAATTAATTTTTCACAAAAATATTCTATAGATAGGTATTTTGAGGGTGTTAATGTATATATATTATATTTATTACATAATTTTTCTTCCTTAATTATAATTTCATATATAACTTCTTACTATTCCATCGGTTTCAAAACGATAATGTCAGTCGTGCATACATGTGAACTAACACCTCCACAGAGGAACATGATCGATTTTTTGTTTTTAATTTACATATATGGTAATAAAGATGGATATAATGAATATATATTATTTAAATTATATAATAGTAATTCTATAAATATTATTTATTCTTTACCATTCTTTCATTCCTTCCATCAAAAAGTGAAAACAACGGTTATGCGTACGTACGACCTACTGTCTCCATTAATGGTGTAATTCATTTTTATATCTATACTTTTATATATGACTCAAAACATAAATATGAAAAAATATGATATTTATATCATGATTAAATTTTTTATATGATTGAACCGTGATCATAATATAATAATTAGAAATTTTTAGCTTAAATTATCATGAAGAATGAAACAGTTAACACCCTAAAATAAATATTTTAATAAGGAATAATTAATAAATCGGTGTTGAAATGTTTAAATTGTATTATATGTAACATTATAATTGTTTTCATGATTTTTTATAGAATTTATAAAAATTTAAATTTATTATACAGGAGGTTAGAGCACTTTCAATGCAAGAGGAAGTCTAGGTAAGAGTTTTATGTTACAATCTCATTATTTATCTGAATTATTTATGATTAGTTTCTAATGGTAAACTTTCATGATATGACTCTCATGAAACTCATGAAATTTTTCATCCCCTATTTATTTTTTAAGATTACATGTTTTATATTCTATTTCCTATCTTTAATAAATCAAGATACTAAAATAATGTTTTTAAGGAAAAGTGACTTTTTCTGTTTCTTCTTTCTTAAATCCTTTTTATTCTATGTCCATGTTTTCAATAAAATATTTGCAATATTATTTTAATATTCTTATATAATTGTTTAAAGATATTTTTATTCTTTATTGAAATTTTAAATAATATTTTATAAGTAATATCCATGTATTTTTTGAAAATGAGGTCACTTTTTATATATTTTACAAAGGTATGAAAGGAATAATTTTGTTTAAATTATATGGAATGAATGAAATTTTCTACCATCATGACTACTCAAAACCTTTAAGATTAATTTATTAGTTTACATGATTATTCTATATGAAAATTATTTCTATAATATTTTTAATTTTTTATATTTTAAGGATGTAGAACCCCCCCCCCCCAAATTAGGTACTTTACCATTTTATTATGAATTTTCCTCTTATATAACAATTGGGTTATTTTTTGGATATTTTAGTAGGTTTATAGTGTTTTAGGAGTGGTTTTAATGGAACACGACATGAGAATGATTATTAGAAACCATGAAACATCTCTAGGAATCAATGAAACTGATTTTGGGAGTAACTAAACAGTCACATAGTTAGTGCACTATTTGTCCAAACCATGTGAGTTCCAAGGGAAATCATGAAAACTAAAATAGTGGAAAAAAATATTATTACCGCATAATTTGTATAATGGTGTGAGTAAAATATGTGGGGTTTTGGATTGATATAGTAAGACCATATGGTGGGAACATGATTTTATAAACTATGAATATACATAAATTTTCTAGTGGTATATTCATGGTTGGCACATGGTTTGACAAACCATGTGAATTCAATTAATGATGGGTATTAATTTATCCAAAAATTGTAATTTAACCTAGTTTAAGGCCTCAAACCCTCATTTTTTCCAATTATTCTAGGGGTTCAAACTACCCTTCCATCCAAGGCTCATATTGTGATTCCATTGTGATCTAAAGACATGTTTTGGAAAATTAACGTGTTCTGAAGATTCTGATTCATTGATAAGTCAATATTTTCTCCCTCTCACCTTATATATGCTCATTTTCTCTCACCCAGATTGTTAAATTTAGTCTTACAAGGATATTTCTATATTCCTCACGAAATATCTTGATGATATATCATTTAATATATTGATGGAAACAATATCCAAGGCCAGTATTGAAGATCTTAGTACCATTATTTGTTTTCACTATCGGTTTAGTGGTAGGTATCTTTTCTCTAATCTATATCATTTCAGAACATAATATTTTAGTTTTTTAATTATTTTTCTTGATTTCATTATAAATACATTGTGTAGTTATTAAAATAAAATACATTTTTCTTTATAATTTAGAAATTTTAATTAATGGATATCTTTTGTAAAACCCTTTTTTTATAAATTTAAAAAGGTAGTTCTAAAATTTTGGTTTAATTTTCATGCCAGAAAAGCGTTTAATGAAATGTTTCTAGGAAAGAATGTTTTATTTTGAAATTTGTTACATGGAATTTGGAATATATGGTTGGAATGAGTTCATTTATTGGATGTGACCCTAGTTAAGGGGTATATAACCTGGGGGTTCTTGTATATTGGTTCCCTTGTGATGACATGGTGGATCGATGGAAGAAAAAACACAAGTATGGAACTGTCACATGGCATTAATGGGTGTGTGTGTGTGTGTATAAAACATAGGAATAGTAATTCCAAATTATGTTAAACTATTTAAAGAATTTTTTGAATTTTTTACATGTAATTTTTTTGGGTTTTTATATAACATCTTTTAACTAATTATAATCTTTTTTATATAAAATGTACTAATCAATTCTTGTCCTAGTTAATTTCGTTGGGAAGTCATGGGAAATTCATAGTGAGTTTATACTCACTAAATTCTTGAGAACTTCATTTAATTTTTAGATTTAATCTATCTAGACACAAGAAATGGTTAGGTAATATATTTCTCTAGTGGTGAAACTTGATACCATGGGTTGTTAAGGTGGAGTTAGATCTTGGGGATAGTTTGAGATCTACTTGTTAGGATACCACATGGGGGTCTTTGGGCCTTCTTGTCTTTCCACCTTTGTGAGTTGTTGTATTGTTCCCATTTTAAATCTGATATTGCTGTCTAATTTGGATTATAACTTGGTTTGTGTAACTTTAAATCATTCATCATATAGGAGGATGAGATACTTACTTTTTATTTTGGAAAAGTTTCTTTATCATAAAATTTAAAATCACCCCTGATGTTTTTCTAGGACTAAGAAATTTATTTATATAATTTGGTGTGTTGGGGACGTCACCTAAGGTTGGTGTCACTCCATCTATCTTCCAGATAATGATTTGGGGTGGGATATTAGAAATATTATAAATCTTATTCCATCCATAATATTGATTATAAGTATAGAGATAACAATTTCAAAACATGAAATGTATATCTTAAAAACATTTAGATAAATTTGTTATGTTGAAATCATGTTACGAGGGTGGTATGGATACACAAGTGTTTTAAGAAACTTCTAGTTCAGTTATTACCTCATCATCATGGGTTTAGGTGATGTGGGTTTCATATCATGCATTAGTTGTGAGACTTACCATTAGTACTAAATTAATTATATTTTTTTCATGATTGATGAAAAATATTTAAATGTTTACAATGGTTATATTTTGAAGATAATGGTAGTGGAATTTTATGATATGGAAATTTAGAATTTCTAATCCTTTAATTTATAGTGAGCGAGACTAAATAGTGTTTTAGTTGTATTATAGTGAATAGAAGTGGGTAGAATTCATAGGAATCAATCAGAAGAGGAAAAAAACATAGTTTCACTTCAACCATGGGTGAATCAACCACACACCTAGAGAATCATACTATCTTATAAATCCGTTGATAAAAAACTAGAATGATGAGCATCAATAAGTAGATCCCCATATTTAGTTTTAGAAGCAGAGTCCACACATTTGGGGGGGGGGGGTTCAAATTATAAAAAATAAATTGTGTATCTAAAAAAGATTAATAAAATCATCCATTTCCTTAGAACACCAGTTGAGATGCATGTTAAGTTGGAAACATATATTCTTGAGGATCTCTCATATTGATGGCGATACATCTTTTTTTTGGATATGGTTGAACAAGGTATTACAAGGTAGTTCAATGAAGAATTGTTTAATAAGAAATTCCATATTCATGACTTTCATATGGTCAGAAAAATATATTTATTTGTCTTAAAGTAATATAATATCTTAGTAAAAAATTATATGACTAATTTTTTGAACACAGTTTATTTATCTCTATAATTAGTTGCATGTTATCTTTAAAGGAATGAATTTTTAGTCATCTATACAATCATAAATTCAATCAAAGATTGGTTTCCATTATATTATGGAATATATAAAGATGTTAAATAGAGTTATGGTTCCAGAAATGGGTATCTAAAAAAAAATTAGAAGGATCATGTTTATACCCATAAAAATATGTGGGAACTCCAATGCCATAAAGAATAAAAATAGGTACAACTTCTTCTAAAGTGGTAGTATGTATATAAATTTCACCATGGGGTCATCCAAATTCATCCTTAAAAAAATTTAATCAAGTATGTTTTCAAAGTTGTTATTTTTAGAATATCATGGGAGATTGTACAACACCATATAGAGATTGTTAAAAATATAACCATATGGGACACCTCTATTGTTATTATTGTAGAGCTCCAAAGCATGGTGACAAGAATACATCTTATGTATCACAGACATCGTACGCTTCAACTATAAGGTCTCACCATAATAACTATTATCCTCAGAACCAATAAATCTCTAAGAGAATCTATAAATATCATGACCCCTTAGGCTATGTAATCTCATTAGGGAAACAAAGAGAAATATACAATTATTAAACAATTTTATGTAATTGATAATGTGATCATAGATGACCAATCTAGTCATTTTATGATCTAAGGTATGATTCCTATGAATTATAACCTTATTAAATCCTTGTTTAATAAGGATGTGTCCCATGGTTTTATGTACTTGTTGTGTTATTAATCTTATGGGTATTCATATTGAGATGATTCTATCTATTTTTAAATTGAAATACTTCCATTGGATAATGAGAGTGTAAATATTTTAAGTGTGAAACATGTATTATGACTATCAATGGGGTTGAATTAATTTTTAACCTCTCTATTTTTGATATGGAAATCTATGATTTTATTTTGGAAGTGGATTGTATGACAACACCCAAAGACCATGTTGATCATTATTCTTATAATGTTAGTTTCACATCACTTGATGGCATTAAGTATCTATTTATGTAATATTTTTCCAAAAATTAAACAATAGAATGTTCTTTAAAACTAATGATTGGTACTATATATTATTAGTTGGAAGAATATTCCTTGGAATCTGTTGTTTTATTTGAACACAGATTTTTTATAGACATCATTGACCAATTTCCTGTTGTTTTCCCAATAATTTCTCTATGTTACCACCAAAAGGAGAAGTACAATTTATAATTGATCTCAAACTCAATAATAGTACTTTTTCAAATCTAACCTACTATATAGGCTAGATAAATTAATGGAATTGAAAAAGAAACTAGAAGATTTGTAATGTAAATTTTTTATTTGACCAAGTACATCTCCTTAGGAAACACCAGCTCTTTTTTTAAATAAGGTAGATGGAACTCTTCAGATTTATTTAGATTAATATAGGATTAACCAAGTTGTAATAATGGACAAATATCCTATTCTAAGAATCGATGATATTTTTGATCCATTTAGGGAATCCTAACTGTTCCATAAATTTAATTTATAATTATGGTATTATTTATTTTGATTTTTGAAGGAATTTATTTAAAAAATAGTTTTTCGGATTAGTTACTACCATCATGAGTACGTGGTTATTCCATTTGGTCTTATGAATTCACTAAAAATGTTTATTGAATTAATGATTCATATATTTCATAGGTATATTTAATAATTTATAGTTGAATTCATTAAGGATATTATAGTGTATTATAATAATAATGCCAATCATGGATAACCCTAGGCTATAACATTGAATATCTTGTGGGTGCATCTCCTTTATTCTAGGATTTCAAAGTGTGATTTCTGGATACGAGAGGTATAATTATTTATTCATATCATCTCTAAGAAAGGAGTTTCTATAGATCCCAAAAAGATAGAAGCTATTATATCATGGAAACCAATGAAGAATGTTTTTGATAAATGTAGTTTCCTTAGCTTAGCCAGATAATATAAATATTTGTTTATTTTTCATATATTTCCTCACCAATGAAAAATTTGACAAGGAAAGATGCTCCTTTTCAATAGAGCGATGATTTATGGAAATATTTTCTAGAGATTAAGGTATTTCTTACAAAAACACATATCCTTATGTTTTTAGAATCAATATAGGGGTATGTGGTCTATTGTGATGCATCAGGATTTGGGTTGGGTTGTGTTCTCATATAGAGAAATCATATTATTTCTTCTGGATCATGATAGTTATAGGTTCATGAGAAAAATCACCCAACACATAATTTGTAATTATTTATAGTAGTTTATTCCTTAAATACTTGGAATCCTTATATTTTTGGTGAAATTTTTACAGTGTTTATTTATCATAAAATCTTGAAGAAAATTTTATCAAAAAGAGATTTTAATTGAAGGAAACAATGATGGGATTAAATATCTTCAATTGTCAGTGTTCATCTTGATTTCTACATATAATAAAGGAAATTATACAGCATATCCCTTGAGTATCAAGTCATATAATTTTTTGGATAAGGGAGATTTGGATTAATGAAATCTTGGGTCAGTTATAGATGATATGCTTCTAAAGTTTTTTGAACAAGGCAATATTATAGTTTTATTTCTATTTTTCTTGTTCTTAATTTGGTTGAGTAGGTTAGAGATGCTCAATAATGTGATCATGAATGTATAACTGTAAGGTCAAAAATCAATAGTGTGGAGTCAATTGAGAGGTGTAAGCTAGATGGATGATCTATGCTGTCCTTTTAAGATCATATCATAGTTCCTCAAACTTATCAAAAAAACTTCTTCATGAAAAACTCCATTTGATATTAGTAATTCATCATAGTTTTCATAAAATGTAAAGAGTAATGAAAGTGCAGTTTTGAACTGTGGTAAAGAAAAGAAGTGGCATATATTGTCTTGAAATTACTCACCTTTCAGTGTCTCAAGGATGATCATTGATGACCAATTGGTATGTTGTAAACCATAATTATACCTATATTGAAATAAGAGTAGGTAGAAATGGATCATGTCACTACTCTACCAAGAACAGTTCAAAAACATGAGGCCATATGGGTCATTATGGGTTGAATGATGATTTTATCCCACTTTATCACTATTTATGAATCTAATTTGGTGGAAGAATTTTCCAAACTCTATATCAAATAAATTATGAGGCTACATAGCATACTAATAAAAATTATGACTGAAAAAGACACCAAGTTCACATCTCATTTTTGGAAGTCCTTACAAGAATCCCTTGGGACCCATTTAACCATGAAAAATGCATATAATCCTCAAATGGATGGAAAATATGAAAGGTAAATCCAACAATTCGAATACAATATTAGAAATTTTGTGATGAATATTAGTGGCTCATGGGAGGATCATATAATTTTATATATTTCTCATATAGTAATAGTTATTATGATTCAATACATATTTATCCATTCAAAGAATTTTATATCCATCACTCTCTCTCTATACATTATTTCTTGGAAACATGTGAGTATTCACCTATAAAACCTATCCTTATGCAAGATAAAATAGATAAAATTCACTTCATAAAAAGAATAATGGTGAAAAAATAGAGTTATTAGAAATTATATGCAAATCACTATCATCGATTGTTATTATATGAGGTGTCTGATCATGTTTTGTTGAAAATATACCCAAAGTTATGGATTTTTTTATTTTATTCAAGAATGAATTTTGTCACTATAGTACATCTATCCTTTTGAGATACATGGACATATGGATGATATGGATTATCGGTTGGCTCTATGGCCAAGGTTCAGTTCTATGCACAATGTGCTTCAGACATCTCTATTAAAGAAGTACCATCATAACCATAACCATGTAATTTGATGGTATCATATCGATCTTGAATTATATTCTACGTTTTTTTCAAGTGCTGATAAAGATTTTCGAAAGAAAGAAAAAATATTATGTTGGGAAATCATCAGTTTTTATAGGTTTTATAGAATCATGGTTAGATTTAGAATGATACATGGGATAATGAGAACGAAATAATGGAGAAATGACAAGAAATCTTCTAAATAACCACAAATTTTCTAATTTACTAAGATGGAAAGACCAATTATGGGAGAATATAGAAACCCCAGTTTTAGGTGGTTTACCCTTTTGTAATGTGTTTTGAGATTATATAATACATAGGTAATGTTTTGAGAGATTACAAAAGTTTTTGAAGTGTTTTGGGTGTGTTTTGAAGGGTATATAGTTTCATAAAGGACAATAGAAATCATACAACATCTTTAGGAAACCATTAATGTGAAATTTTAAGTTATTTGAAATGTTCACAATTGGAACATGGTCTGAAAAAATCTTGCAAGTTCCCAGGGGAAACCATGAAAAGAAAAAAAGATATAAAATCATGGTTAGCGGATGATTTTTTTGATCATGTAAGCCAACTGTGAGGGGTGTTTCCTTGAGGCAGTAACACCACATGTTTGGCACATGGTTTGGAAAAATATATGACTTAAGCCATTGTTCTAATTGGATTTTGTTTGGGAATGTGTATTTTTAGTGCACAGGTTGAAAAAACACGAAACTTAGAAATGAAATGGGCATTAATGAATATAGATATTAGTTGTTAAAAATATTTAAGTCCCAAAACCTTATTTTTTTCTATTACTCCATGTTTTATAACATCTCTCCCCATTCTCTTTTATAGATTCATTTTGATCCCAAGTCATATTTTTGAAAATTAAAGTGTGTTGGCAATATGGATTCACTAGTAAGTCATTTTTTCTCTCTCTTTCCTTATATATTCTCATTCCCTCTCACTCAAATTATTAGATTGTTCTTTTAAAGGATGTATATATTTATTATTTAATATAATGGTGATATCTCATTGGATCCATTTAAGGAATTAATTATCATGGATGGGTCAATAATATCTTCATATCTTTCTTCATTTTCACCATCTGTTGATAGGTAGGTGGATTCTCTCTCATCTCCAACACTCTAGAACATGATGGCTTATTTTTTCAAAAATTATTAATTTATTTATGAAAATGTGGTGTATTTATTTATGGAAATTTTTTTTACTTATTCTTTGGAAATTAGAAATATTGGATGTATTTTGGAAAACCCCTTTGTTGTAATTTTAAAATGATAGTTTAAAAACTATGGTTTCATTTTGATAAAATAAAAGTGTTTGATTAAATGTTTCTAAGAAAGAATGGTCTATTGTGAAATATTTTGGCATTAAATTTGAATAGATGATTGGAATGAGTTCACTACTTTTATGTGATATTGTATATGGCATGTGATCTATAGTGGGGTCTAGATGTCAATCACCTTATGATGACTTGGTTGATTGATGATAATCCACTTGTGAGTATGGAATTTTCATTTAGCCTCTATGGGTATGTGTGTGTTTTTGGAAACACAATAATGATTATTATAAATGATAAGAAATGGATTAAATACTTTGTTTATTATTTTCCATGTAAATTATTTAGGTTTTAATATAAACTATTTTAACTGATTTTAAAATGTTTTATATAAAATTTGATAACCATTCCTTGTCTAAGTGTTGTGAGTTGGGAAGTCTTTAGGGAATGAATATTGACTTTTTACTCCCCCTACTAGGAAACATCATCATTTTTATAGATTTTATCTATCTGGACATAGTAAATGAGACAATATCATACTTATCTAGTGATTCAACTTAACACCATTAGCCTGGTAGGTGGAGTTGGATCTTGGATCTAGTTTGACATGTAGTTGTGAGTATAACACATGGGTTTCATTGGGTCTTTTTGTCTTTCTATCCTTATCATTTGTTGTAATATTACCATTATCACTCTGGTATTATTGTCTATGTTGGATTGTACCTTGGGTTGTGTTACTTTTACATAGGTATAATATATGAGTATTAGATTTTTATTACTCAATTTTTACATATTTATTTATCATAATTGGGGAAATAATCCCCCAAAATATTTCTAATACCTCAGAATTTATTATTTTACAATGGTATAATGGGGATTACATGTAAGGTTAGTGGAAATTAATATCTCCTCAAGACAATGAGTTGGGGTGGGATGTTACAAAATAAGTTATTTTAAAGTAAAAAGGTTTTTTTTCTCAAGAAATGTTTTAAGTGATATTTTAAATACATGTCTCATCTATGATGACATATTTTGATGGTACCTAATATTTATTGGTATGTGGTCCAATGATACCATCCATATTCTTTCTTTAGATGGTTTATGATTATGATTACATTATTTTTATGAATACCATTCATTTTCCAAGGGTTATTCTATGAGGAATTGATAGAATATTTTTGAAACCCATTTATTTTCCAATGGGTTATTCCATGATGAAATATTTTTCAAACCATTTTTTCCTGAGTTAGGAAATGATGATTTTTTATGATCTTATGGAAAAGATCTATAAGATTTTCATTATGTAATTGGTGTGACTAAAATTATATTTCCTTATAATACATTAGGTAAAGATGGATATCACATGAGATAAATAGGATTGGAATGAGGAGTGAACGTAGTTTAGTTTGGTACTGTATCCCCCATGATAATCTTGGGTGTGAACTTCGACTATTAATATGGTTTGAAAAGTGAACCTAATCCACTGTGATATTCTTTTAAATGATCCTTGACTATAAAGGAAATGATTTTCTATGCTTATGTGTACTTGAAAAAAAACTTATTTATTATGCCATTATTATTCTCTCATGGCTCATGTTATTTGATTCCTTTTTTATTCATGTTTTATGAACAACCAAGAATTATTCCAAGACTGAAGATTAGGATATATGATATACATGGTATGGTTTTAAAGTGTTATTATCTTTTTCTTATAACCTTATCTCATGTTACATAAAATTTATCATTGACATCTTCCATGTTTACCCTTACTGAGAATCTAAGATCACCCTTTCTTATATTTTATTTCCATCAGTTATGATGAAAAAACTATGTATGATATGTCTAAGAAGGGTTATACTTATAAAGAACTTAGTGGGAGATGTATGTAGTTCACTTATTAACTAGTGTTTTATGTATACAAATATCCAAATATACTATAACTATATGATTTTGGCATTGATAACTAGGTTATTTAATGAAAAATTAACTAATAATAAGTAATATATGTGCATTAAAAGTATGGGTTACTATAATACCATTTTATGGTTAACTAGAGACTGTAAATTATAGAGATATGGTGGTTTAGTGTAGTAACTTTAATGAGTAGATGAGACCCATCTGGGTCAAAATTCATAATCCACCCCTAGGTTACTAGAGAATTTTATGAGAATATTTAATGGATTGTTGAATGTTGTTAATTGTATTATGGGTATCCAAGTATATGCAAGGCTTGGTGTTTCCTTGATAATAAATTGGGAATAGAAAGTTAAATATAGATATCATTTTCAATAATGATCATGTCATGGAATAGGTTGATCGATGAAATCACTATTAGGTGATAATAAGGATACTCTTATGGTAGGGAGTATCGACCTGGTCTCGTGTGAAATGAATCTCTTATGTAAAGGGTTATAGTATTGTGTAAGACTGGCCATTGATCAGTCATAATGACTCCATTAGACCAAAGTGTTGTGGAATCAAGATTATCTACTTCTATGATGAGTTCCTAATATACGTTTGATATGTAGTTCATGATAGAGAGAATATGTGGGAATTAGAATCAAAGAATTATTTGTGAGGTGTGAGGGTGAGTCAGATCATTGGTGTGTTAGTGCATAGTTGAGAACATTGATACTGGTGTAAGTAGTTGCTGAACCAACTGATTAAATTCATTTGATGTCGGTAAAACATCTATAAATATGTTTGATCGATCTAATGATGCCTCTGAGGCTAAAAGAATCATTATGGGTAGTTCGTGGAGAATCGACTTTTGAAGTCGGGGACCTTTATAAGAAGTTGTCTAGAAGGGAACTAAATAGTGTCTCATAGCACAGTGGTTGGAACCACATTAACCACATCATATTAGATATGACTGAGTTGGTTAAGAATCAGTTAATGCATTTCTATAATGGTTGGTGTGATCGAGTTATGTTATTTGGGAATAAATCATTGGTTCATCTTGGAACCTAATATGAGGTTTCATTAGTGACTCTTAACCCATGAATTGCATTTGATCAATAATGATATAATTAATCACAATTCATGTCATTAGAATACTGGAAATTTGTAATAAATAGATATTACTATGGTGGGGATCACCTATTGCTTCATTAGGAACCATTTCAGGTCTCTGAGATGTGTTATTTTAAATAGATACAATGATCATGATCTAAATTTTGGAGGAGAACAAGATTTTTAAATCATCTTCTGATAAGAATTATATGTGTCATGCTTGGAGATCATTATAGGAATTTAGGTGTAAGAATGTACTTGAGTTGGTGAGTTTTCATTTGGGGATAGAAATTAGAGAAATAATTGTGACCAATGATCATATAAGATTATGTTTCATGATTCTCATGAAACAAAAACTTCTTCGGGATGAGAATCACTACTTTATTGAGATTATAATGAATCCCATCATTATGATCATTCAATTTTGGAGAAATTTTTAACTATTCATTTTTTGGATGGATTATTTAGTGAACCGAGTATCTAACCAAGGGGTGACCTCTTTGAACATATTAATGTGGTGTTTGTTGAATTTATTTAATGATTGAAGAGTGACTCAAGGATTGAAAGATCAATGCAGCAAGCCCAAAGTAGCTATGGAAACTACTTCTCCCACCAGCTAGCTGGTGGCGTTGGTAGTATCATTTCTCTATACCAGGACACACCATCCAACTGGTGTGTCAGCACCAGGTGGTTGATGGGACACCAACTAGATGATAGACCTTGACATGTGAGTAAGTAGGACGGGTTGGGAAGTACAATAGTGGGGTTTAATTTGTCATTTTTGGCTACTGAGACACCCTTTAGATTTTTACCCATGCATTTAATTTTTAGGGATATTAAAACAAGAATCTTATATTCCTACCTTCAATAGATAACATTTATCTAGGGTGTATCTAAGAATGAACCTTTGGGAAATCCTAGATAGATTCTTTATTCTTCACCAATATTGACCTCTTCCTACTCCATGTGGTGGAAGATCATTGTACAATTAATCATGGATGATTTATATCAGTATGTATTATCCTTAACAACCATTTATGTTTAAATTATCCTAAAATACTCCAATCCTTGATCATCAATATTTTTTTATCATTGGCCTGATCCCAATTAGATAATCAGATGAAAATTCCCTCTGATCTTGATGGAATTATTAGATAAATAAGAGGATTTTGATCAGTGTGGATAGGGGATATCCTATTATGATAAAAATGTTTTATTTGTGGAATTTTAGATCAATTTATAGCCCTTATTAACTTATTATATTTTTTTTTCAATTTGAGTTCAATCAGCCATTGGACTATGAAATGGGATTGGGGATTTTTATCATCTTAGAGTCAAGAGTGTACTAGGAGTGATCGAACTCAATTGGATGGTGTTGAAACTAAGGAATTTTCTTGATTATTTCCTTAAAAGTATTCCCATTTATTTATATTAAATTATAATATTTTTCACTTGATAGTGATTTTTCTTGTAAAATGTTAGAAGTGTGAGATGACTATTTATGGGTAGTTGTTCATGGTTCCAGCTAGTCTATAATGCTCAATAAGTATTTAGGAAAGCATTCCTTTATCCCTTGGTAAAAAGTTTTCATGTAAACAATTAATTAATTATAATTTAGTTATAAATAATTAATTAGTAATTCTTGGGCATGAGTTAGAACCACATACAAATTGATGGTGGCCGAACAAACTAGGAAGGAATCAGAAAAAATAATTAAAATTTTTTGGATTGGATTTGGATTTGTTTGAGGTATTTCTTTCTATGTACTCTAACCTATGGTAATATGAATAGTTTATTGGAATTGTATATTAGGTTTTCCATTCTAGGTAAGTGACCCAAAATTCGTAAATTTTATTGTGAAAAACTTTTAATATTTAATTAGTAAATGATATTCAAGTCTTAAATAATGAAAAGAACCATTTATAATGAAACTAAATAAGGGGACAAGGTCCAAAATGGTTGCTCGTGAACTATATTGATGATTACTACTTACATATAAGTCTTGATCACTAATGAGAACCTTGAATTACAATGACCTTTGTGGGTATGTGGTCATGCTACATGAAACCTAGAGCTACAAGACTATGTTTTATGCCTTGATTATATGTGTGTGTATCCCATGAGACCATGTTTTATTCTTTTATCACATGTGTTTTCTTTTGTATCATGTGAAACCATGTTTTATTCATTTATCCTATGTGTGTGAATGTGTATTACATTGGACAATGTTTTATGCCTTGATCACATGTGTGTGTGCTGTAATGTGAGTACTATGCATGATGTTTGATCAAATGTGGATTTGTGATGATTTTGAATTTTTCTTGACATGGTATTATATTGATATGTCATATTGTATTTATGTATTTCATGTGTTTTTCCTATGTATTCTACAGTTGAGCATACATGATTATTCATATGAACTATCCCCCGAAGGGGATATGTCATATATGTTTTCAGCATGTGTGTGGACTATCCATTCAAGGGGGATGTGTTAGATAGGTTTTTATTCTATCTTGATAAGGAAAGATGTAAAAATTAATTGGTTTACAGTCTTTATATCATGGGTCTAAAGTTGGTATGACCAGGGTCTGTGATGGAGTAGTGAGCACATTACCACTCAATATATTGGTGTTTATTACTTACTTGTGAATTGGGGATTATATTTTTGTTTTGTAGTTTATGTATTTCATATTTAATTCATGTTGATTTTATCACATGATTGTAATATACATTTACTATTTTGGTGTTATACTATATTGGTGGTCTTTTATTGAGTGTTACTCACTCCATTATCAGGCATACAAACACTTTCATAACTAAGCAATCCTTACTTGTTTCAGGTACAGGTTGGGATGAAGTTCTGATTTGATCAACTAGCATGTTAACTCGCTATGAGTCTAGTTATCAAGAGGATGAGTGGCTTAGAGTAGGATGAAAATCCCCCTTTTTAATTTTGTTCTTTTCTTTATTTTTATATGTGATTGGCCTAGTGGGTGATTAGTGCCCTTGTATGGATGCCTAAAAATTTGAGTTTGCTGTTTCCACATTCATTTATTAACAGTGGTATGATTAATGGTTTCCAAGTACTCTGAATATTTACTATGACATGTTTTGTTATTTATATGTTATTATACACATTGATCAAGGGTATATTCTCACTATGACATCCCACATACCCTCACTACATGTTGGTATCCTCTAGAATACATGGAGGGTGTCTTGGGGTCTTGTGATATTCTGACTTAGACCTAGTGATTTAGGTAGGGATGTTATAGTCTCATTTACTAGTAATAATGTAGTAAAGACTAATTCATGTTAACGAAAATTATTTAAAATATATTCACAAACAATAAACATTTATTACAAGAAACATACTATTTTAACTATTTTTAGAGGTATGGGATCAACTATTTCAGTAGTAGCTAAACGGCTCAACCACAAATATTTTTCTTCCTTCCGTTTTCCATTAGATGATGAGTCAAAAACAACATTAATACTTCTATTACATGAAGATAATATATGTACCTGTATTTCATTGAAAGAAACCAATCAACCGAATCATTATACCCAATAATATAGAAGAATCTTCTTCCACCCACAACACAAAACTAGATAGAATTTTGAAATGGGAGAGGAAATCAATATTGATACATAGAATTTTGAGGATATGATGTTTACTGTCAATGGATTAAAGTCCCACCTAATATTTAAGAAATTATTATGTGATATAATTATTAAAAATATTATGATAAAAAATTACTATATAATTTTATTTAAAACCTTTACAAGATCCATCACAATCAAAACCATCCTTATATTGATGACAAGAATGAATGTTCCATCATATTCCATATTTAATAGGATATGGTTTTATGAATATAATATAGGGTATAAACACTCACAATAAATAAATAAACACAAATATAATAGAATAAGGAACAATGAAAATTCGAAAAATAAACCATAGAAATATCCATACTTAATGGTAATGATAGTACACATGTATGTCACGTGACATCAAAAATTCAAAGATAACATCCAGAGTTAGAATAAACAAAAACAATAAAAACATAAAAGACATGAAAATATGAAAACCCACATATATCTCATTGGTATATGTTGAACATTACCCAACTCCAAAATCCACTTATCTTCTTGTCCATTTAATGTAACACAAACCAAACACTCCACCACCATGATCTTGGATATTATAGGTTCTAGATGTAATAGAAGCACCCATTGGGCCTAAGTACAACTCAAATTTTTTCATATTAAATAGAAAATACACAATGTACATTATGATGAATTTCATAACAAAAAAAATTTATCTAAATAAAATTGAATTTTTTGTTTGCTGGAATATAGAAAGAGGATATTGTTCTTGCCAATTTATAATTAAATTAATTAAAAAAATAAATACCTTGGTCTTGAGTACTTTCTATGATGTAGGTTTTGATCGTTTGAATATTATTTGGTTATATTTTCATTCGGTTAATGAGGACTCAATGTATATACCCTATAGCGATGTTCCACATAGGATCCAATGATCTCATAATATCAATAATAGTACATTGAGTGTTGGAGTGATGGTAAAAATCATCTACCATCACTCCCTTGATCGCTACAATAATCCCTTTAACCTAGAAAGATCATATTTGGATCTCTATAGTTTGATAGGAAGGAAATGGGGAATAGATAATCTCTTGAGATTTAGAGAAAACCCTATACATAATTGTTATTAAAAAAGATATCTCTAGGCAGGAAAATGTTGTGCACATCAACCAACCTCTCATAATTCCCATAGTTTTCTATTTATAGACCCAGAGTTAGGCATTCACGTTAATTAATTTTCCAAAAGTGCAATACTTATATGTAAACCCCATAATTAACCCCGTACCAAGTAAAATAATAATAATATTTTATTCCATGGCATGCGCTAACCAACACAGTGATAAATATTATTCATAGTTTGGTAAATAAATATTTATCACAAGAACAATAATTGGTTCTTCTAATCCTCCATGAAATGTATTAATTTCATAAATAAGTATTTAAATATCATAAATATTTTATTCATGGTATCCAAAATAAAAATATTTATATTAGTATTTTCATAATTAAATAAATTATTTAATAATAAATAATTATTTATTCAAAAAATTTATTTACTATATTGTGAATAAAAGGATATAAATATTATAAATTCAATAAATAAATAAATATTGTATTCACAGTTTGGTGAATAAAATATTTATTGTAATATTCATTTAAATATTCATGTAATTACATAAATTATTTATTAATCAATAAATAATTTTTTATTACCTTGCATTTAATAACTGATAAATAAATATCATATTTATCTGCATAATCAAACTATTACCTTGTGAATAAATATTAATTAAATATTTTCAATCAATAAACCCTAAATAAATATCACCTCTTACTCTGCATAATAATATTTATTCAAACCATGAAATATAAATATTATTTTAAAGAGATCAGTGGAAACACTTTTTCACAAACCGTTCCCTGGGGCCCGTGCCGTGACTACCCCAAGCCCGCCTTCCATAGGCCAGGGGATGGAGACTAGCACCAAAGGCATAATTCCCTAAAACTGGGAAGGCATTGACTTTATAGCATGTAACACACACATAAGAAAGCACACAACTGGATACAAAAAACTAAGTAAACTGTATAACAAATGAGTGCTGAAAGAAAAAGGGGATAGAACAAAAGCCCAATTGGAAAGTACAAGTACAATTATGATACAATACAACCGAAGAAAAGGTAAAGTCAGCTGCTGGGTCATCCTCTAAGGTTCCTACCTGAATGGTAGGTACAGTTCACCTCCTCAACAATCCTCATCTATCTGTCTCCTCCATGTACTGACTCACCGTATGGTCCACCTCCTGGCACCGTCCATTCCTGATACTCTCGGCCTCAGTCAGCGCTGTCTGTTGTATGCATCCAACATAATAAGGTGTGATCATATCCTGTGAAGGGGTTAGTATAACGATACTTATTAGGGACCTTGATACCCTCAAGGTATCACAGAAATCCACCAATGATAAACCACAAAGTATGAAATCAACAGATAACCTTACTTAGGTATATGCCCATACATATACATAAGTTATCAAGTAATCCATCTAAATCATGAGAAAAATACAGAAAACCTGACTTAGCTCAAACCAAGACTTCATTCTAGGGGTAGTTTCAAGTAACATTCCCAGTCACATTGTCGAAACCTCGGCTGCTGGAGAACTCCTCCTCTATCTAGTACAATTGGCCTGGCACGACACCAAGGCTCTTCCCACTAACCTTGGACTGCGGAGGTACTCCTCCTGTCAAGTACCGTGGATCTGCCACGTCACCAAGAGTGCTCCCCACCACAGATCTGCCATATAACCAAGCACGCTCTCCCTCGTATCTTGCTGAGGTACTTCTACTGTCAAGTATTGTGGGTCTGTCATGACACTAAGGCGCTCCCCACTATGGGTCCGCCGCGACACCAAGGTGCTCCCCAATAGGCTAGTCAAGTCACTATGAGTTGAAACGGTTTTCAATCTTCAGGTATCATCCAACTACTAGGACTCCACACTATGCTCGATTGTCTCTGGGAGGATCCGTTGGAAAAGCTACTGGTAGATACTCCAATTGTCACAAAGTCCCATGAAGAAGTATCTCAAAGGTCTTCCACATAATAGGGGTCTCAATGTAATAGACGATGCATCAATCAGAAGTCCAATCTGTGAGTTATTATCCTTTTAGTCCCAGGGGCCAGGTTAGATTCGTGCTTGATCCAACCTGACCATTTTCCACCTCAATACAAATCATAGTGGGGTATCTCTGAAAGGGACCAACTTTCTTTAATATTTCTATCACCACTGATGGTTTGTCAAACAGATGTCCGGTGCCAAAGTTATGGACAAAAGAAAGTAAATGAGTCATAGTGGGCCTGGGTCCGGTCCAACCCAGCCTGACCCGGCCTGGGTCGACCCTAACCAACCTGCTGGGTTTAGCCAGGCACGCAGTGCAGCCCGGCCCGACAGGCCGTGAGGAGTCACAGAGGACGTGGGTGGCTGTGAGGGAATGAGGCCGCGGGGCATCTCGGAGGGCAGCGCGATCTGGGGTGTCTCAGAGGGCCATGGGTGGCGTGAGACGGGGCGGCTCAGAGGGCCGTGGGCGGTGCGATCCAGGGCGGCTTGGAGGGCTGGCGGGTGGCGCAGAGGGCCTTGGGGCCGGTTCACCCGGAAGGCTGGAGCGCCGCGGAGGTACGGGGACAGTTCGGCCGGGAAACTGGTGTGCCGCGGGGCATGGGGACAGTTTAGCTAGGAGGACAGAGCACCACAGGGTGGCTCTACTGGGTTGAGGAGACAAGGTGCACAGCCGGTTCATCTAGGAGGGTGGAATGCCGTGCGGGCGGCACGAGTTGCGGAGATTGTGTTCTTCATTGGAGAACACATTCTTCATTGGAGAGCGCAATCCTCCATGTTTTGGGAATCACGACACTTTACCAGCGCTTCGTCGCTTGGTGAAGTTTTCCCAAATCCTCCTCCCAAGCTCCATATATATAAGAGAGGGGGGAGAGGTATAAACCAATGGTGGAATTTATGATGGTTCATTTATTAAGAACCATCCTAAATTCTAACGACGCTGTTACTTAATATTTAGAAAGGGTCAAGACAATTAATTTACGTTGGCATAATAAAGAGGTGCGTTGGAACAATTAAAATTGGATTAATTAAATTGGATCAATTAAGTGGGGGAGGGTTGACAAAATTAATGTGGAGGAATCTCAAGAGGCTCCTCCACATTATTGAGGAAGTTGAAGCGGTTTAGGCCTCTGGTGTTCCCCACCACCATAACCTCTCATGGGAGGTTAAGGTCTGGTGGTCCCCACTTCCCAACATCCATAAGTGGGTGGTTACAACAAAATAAAATAAAATGCATGTTTATTTTATTTTATTAATTCCACAAAAAACCCCAAAAACTAACTTCTATCCTCGACCAACTACCGTCGAGGTGAAAGTCTCTTTAAGCAAAAACTGGCGCTGTGAGTTCAACGGTGCCCTCAGATTTCAATTCCAAGCACCGGTTTAAAAGTTAGAAAAACTCGCTCACACGTTTAATAAACGTACCTGATTTTTTTTCTTCAGAAATTCATTCCGAGCACTCCGGTCCTCGAAATCAAAGGCCATCAATTTTCACAGACTCGTAAAATTTCTATTTATTTTAAAAAAATCACATGGAAATTCTGAGTCTTTACATTCTCCCCACCTCAGGATTTACGTCCCCATAAGCCACATCAAAAAACTAGAAAAACAAGTGGGGGGTACTGAGCACGCATCTAAACCTCCCGCTCCCATGTGCTCTCCTGGAGGTTCCCGTGCTGCCAATAAACGTGCACCAGAGGTATCGACCATCCAAGAAGGAACCACTCCTATCAATCCTCAATCTCTACTGGAACCTCCATAAAAGTCACCCCATCATCGACGTCCATCTCACCATGGTCGATGATGTGAGAAGGGTCATGCAAATATCTCCTCAGTTGGGATACATGGAAGACATCGTGCAACCGGTGAAATTGTGGTGGAAGAGCTAAGTGGTATGCCACCTTTACAACTCTACTGTGGATCAGAAAAGGTTCGATGAACCTCAGAGATAACTTGCTGCCTCAACCAAATCTCCGCAAACCTCGTCGAGGTGAGACCTGTAGAAAGACGTGGTCTCCATCCTCGAACTCCATAGGTCTCCGTCTTCTATAAGAATATGACTTTTGCCTGATCTATGAAGCCTTTATCCACTCCTGGATGATCTGAATCTTCTCTGTGGTAGCCCGAACCATCTCTAGTCCCACGAGTGCTGACTCCCTTGGGTCAGTCCAACACAAGGGAGATCTACAAGGTTTCCCGTACAACACCTTGAAAGGTGCCATCCCAATGGTGGAGTGATAGCCATTTTTGTACGCAAACTCCACCAAAGGCAAGTGATCCTCCTAGCTACGAATGAAGTCGAGGAAACAAGCACACAACATGTACTCAAGGGGCTGAATGGTCTGCTCAGTCTGGCCATTCATCTGAGGATGGAAGGTGGTGCTCAAATGAAGATGCGTCCCAAAAGCCTCCTGCAACCCCTTCCATAGCGGGGAAGTAAAACGTGCATCACAATCAGAAATGATCGTCGAGGGTACCCCATGTAACTACAAAATATCTTGCACGTAGAGGCGTCCCAAGATCTCTACTGAACCCTGCTATCTAATCATTAGGAAGTCGACCGACTTTTTAAGTTGGTCAATGATCACCCAGATAGAGTCATGACCTCTGCATGTACATGGAAGTCCTATCACTAAGTCTATAAATATCCCATCCCAATTCCACTTCGGGACCTCTAAAAGCTGAACCAAGACTGCTAGTACCTGATACTCTACCTTCACTTGTTGACAAGTGAGGCATCTAGAGACAAACTCTGCAACTGATTTCTTCATTCCCGGCCACCAATGTTTTCATCGAAGATCTTGATACATATTCGCCACTCCTGGGTGTACCATAGAGGGGATGTGTGGAACTCCCTCAACACTTCCTCTTGAAGTGACACTGGTACCATAGTACATCCTACGAAGAGGACAACGTTCTCCCCACCTACAGGAAATCCATTAGGTTCCTGTCCTGTAGATATCTGAGCATGTCTTATCTCACAGTCAGTGTCCCCAAGTTGCACCTCCTTGACTCACTAAAGAAGTGGGGGAGTGACTATAAGATACTGTAGAAAGGCTGCTCCATCTTTATCAACAAAGGATATCTGTAGAGCAGCCAACTGCTCTGTCGCCTCACCTAGAAACTGTATACTAGATCTCCTACTGAGGGCATCTGCAAAAACGTTCCCCTTCCCAAGTATAGACTATCTCAAAGTCATAGTCCTAGAGGAACTCAAGCCAATGTCACTGTCTCAGGTTCAGGTCCCACTAGTCGAAAAATTTATTTCCATGTCGATTTTTTTTACATTTTGACATCGGTTTTTAACCAATGTCTTTAAAGGTGATGTAAAAAATTGAAGTTTCAATGTCAATTATTATAAACCGACATCAAAACTCAGCCCCTATGGCTCTTTGGCATCGGATTTCATATAAACCGATGTCGAAAGATAGGATTCCTCTGTATTCAGTGTCGGTTTTTTTGAAAACCGATATCAACATTATGATTCTACATGTTTTTAATGTCAGTTTTTGATAAAAACCGACGCAAAAAGTGTGTTTTTGAAACAAATTTATTTTTCACGTCAGTTTTGGTAAATACCAATGTGAAAATTGTGTTTTCAAAAAAATTTATTTTTCACATCGGTTTTGGTAAAAACCGATACGAAAATTTTGTTTTTGAGAAAAATTAGTTTTCACGTCGGTTTTGGTAAAAACCGACGTGAAAAGTGCGTTTTAGAAAAAAAAATATTTTTAACGTTGGTTTTGGTACAAACCAATGTTAAAAATTTTAAACTCATAATATTAGAATATAATATCTTTCCCAAGCTTCAATTTGAATATTCATAGAGAAAAAACAGACTTTAGGATCCAAAGTTATAATCGTCGTAAGTTATACCTTTTTAAGATTCGATAGATACAACTCACATCAATGAAACCATGAGAAGAGAGAACAAAAAAATATACAAGAAATGACCAAAATAATGAATAAACTTAAACATTCAACCTAATTTTAATTCTTTTATTATTTTCTTATGAATCTATATCTTGTTTTTCATTATTTCAATTCTTTTTAGGGAAGAAATCATGAAATAATGAAAATGATGAACAATAAAGGATTTCGAACCTCAGCCGATGAATCTCATGTGGATGTTTTATATTTTTATCTTGATACGAAGAATTATTCGTCATCAAATTAAAAATTATCATGAATTTCAATGATAAGGAAAAAAACAACAATGAAATTAAATGATAAGAATAAATACCATGTTCTCATTGTCGATTAAAGAATTGTTGAAATTTTGATTGTAACGAAGATGTTAAAAATGTTGAAATAAGGAAAATAAGGATGTATATATTGTAAATATAAATATTTTATGGCGGTTATGCATTAAAATTTAGGCGGGAATTTGAAAATAGAAACACGCTTTGTGAAAAAATTGAAATACTGAACCCATAGATTTAAAATTTACTTTTAACGTCGGGTAAATATATAACCGATGTTAAAGTTATTCTCATGTTGGAGTTTTAATGTTGGTTATGGAAAAACCAATGCCATAAAGTGAATTTTTAATGTTGTTTATTTAACAAATCGACACCAAAAAGTGGCTTTTAATGTCGGATCTTGAAAAAACCGACGTTAAAAATATTTTCTTATAATGTTCAACTTCTGACATCCATAACTTTTGATCCGTAAGCCCGTTTTGGCTCCACGAACTATAAAATTGAAGATTGAGAAATTATATACAACATTGGTTTACTCTTTAACGTCGGTTATTTGAAACACCTATGCCAAAAAGTTTCTTTTAACATCGGTTATTGAAAAAAACGAACATTAAAAATCCTGTCCTATAATTTTCATCTTCCAACGACCATAACTTTTTATCCGTAAGTCCGTTTTATCTCCAAGACCTGTAAAATTGAATCTTGAGAAATTATATAGAACATTGGTTTACTCATTAACATCGGTTATGTGGAAAACCTATGCCAAAAGTTTCATTTAACGTCGGTTAGTGAACAAAATCGGTGTTAAAGATCTTGTCTTATAATGCTCAACTTTTGACGTCCATAACGTTTGATCCGTAGGTCCGTTTTAGCTCAAAGAACTTTCAAATTGAATATTGAAAAATTATCTACAACTTTGTTTTAATATTTAATGTTTTTTATATGAAAAAGTGATTCCAAAAGTGCCTTTTAACGTTGGTTATTGAAAAAAACCGACGTTAAAAATCTTGTCTTATAATGTTCAACTTCCGACGTCCATAAATTTTGATCCGTAAGTCCGTTTTAGCTCCACTAACTATAAAATTTAATCTTGAGAAATTATATAAAACTTTGGTTTACTATTTAACGTAATTTATGTGAAAAACTGATGCAAAAAGTTCCTTTTAACTTAGGTTATTGAAAAAAACTGACGTTAAAAATCTTGTCTTATAATGTTCAACTTCCAATATCAATAAATTTTGATTCGTAAGTCCGTTTTAGATCCACGACCTATAAAATTGAAGCTTGAGAAATTATATACAACTTCAGTTTACTATTTAACATCGGTTATTTGAAAAACCGACGCCAAAAAGTGCCTTTTAATGCCAGTTATTGAAAAAAAGGACGTTAAAAATCTTGTCTTATAATGTTTAACTTCGACATCCATAACTTTTGATTCATAAGTCCATTTTAGCTCCATGACCTATAAAATTGAATCGTGGGAAATTATCTACAACTTGTATTTACTTTTTAAAATCGTTTATTTGAAAAAACGATGAAAAACATTCCTTTTAATGTCAGTTTTAATGAACCGACGCTAAAATTCCTGACGTTAAATATCATTTTTACACTAGTGTCCTTCTGGGAGAAGATATACCTGGGACTCTTGTGACCAGAGTACATGGAAAAATTCTCACCCATCAGATAGTGTTGACACATCTTCAAGGCAATGACCACTGCTGCTAGCTCCAAGTCATGGGTAGCATAGTTTTTCTCATGCTGTCTCAGCTGTCGAGAACCATAAGCTATCACTGCTCTCTCCTGCATCAGGACACATCCGAGTCTGGTCCCAGATGCATCAAATTAAACTATGTACCCTACGCCCTCCTCTAGAAGCCTTAATATGGGGCACTAGTTAGCCTCTACCTCAGCTCCTAAAAACTCCGCCGGCATTTTTCCAAACAAATGAAGGGTTTCCCCTTTTTCGTCAAGGCTGATAGTGGTGCTGCAACTCTGGAGAAGTCTGGCACAAATCTCTGGTAGTATCTAGACAAACCCAGGAAACTTCGTACCTCCGTCACACTCCTAGGTGGCTCCCAAGAAAGTACCACCTCAATATTTGATGGATCCACTGCAACTCCAGCCTCCGATATCACATGTCCCAAAAAGTGAACCTCTTGGATCCAGAGCTGACACTTAGAGAGATTACCATAAAGATGGTGCACTTGGAGTGTGTCCAGTACTACCCACAAATGGTAGACATGATCCTCCTAAGTAGTTGAGTAGATCAGAATGTCATCGATGAAGAATACTACGAAGTGATAAAGGTACGGCTGAAAGATCATTTTCATGAGTCCCATTAACACTACTGGAGCATTGGTTACGCCGAATGGAATAACCAAAAGCTCATAGTGGCCATACTGACACCTGAAGGTTGTCTTATGCACATCCTCACCTCGTACTCTGAGTTGGTGATAGCCTGATCTGAGGTCCATCTTTGTGAACCAACATGCTCTCTTCAGCTGATCGAAGAGGTCATCAATATACAAGAGTGGGTACTTGTTCTTCATTGGAGAACGCGTTCTTTTTTGGAGAGCATAATCCTCCAAGTGTTGGGCATCATGGCACTTTACCAGCGCTTTTTTTCTTCGTGAAGCTGTCCCAAATCCACCTCCCAAGCTCCATATATATAGGAGAGGGGGGGGGGGGGTAGGTATGTAATGATCATGGAATTTATAACAGTTCAGTTATTAGGAACCTTATTAAATTCCAATGATGATGTTACTTAATATTTAAAAAGGGTCAAGACAATTAATTTACATTGGAATAATAAAGAGGTGTGTTGGCACAATTCAAATTTGATTAATTAAATTGGATCAATTAAGTGGGGGAGGGTTGGCATAATTAATGTGGAGGAAGCTCAAGAGGCTCCTCCACATTAATGAGGGAGTTGAAGAGGTTTAGGCCTCGGGTGGTCCCCACCACCATAACCTCTCATGATAGGTTAGGTTTGGGTGTTCCCCACAACTATAAACTCTCATGGGAGGTTAAGGTTTGGTGGTCCCCACTTCCCAACTTCTACAAGTGGGTGGTTACAACAAAATAAAATAAAATGGGTGTTTATTTTATTTTATTAATTCCATGAAAAACCCAAAAAATAACTTCCCCCCTCGACCAACTGCCATTGAGGTGAAAGTATCTTTAAGAGAAAACCGACTCTGAGTTCAATGGTACCTTTGGATTTCAATTTTGAGCATCGGTTTAAAAGTTAGAAAAACCCTCTTGCACGTTTACTGAATGTACCTGAACAAAAATTCAGAAATTCATTACAGGCACTCCCGGCCTCGGAATCACGTGCTGTCAATTTCCACGGACTCGTAAAATTCCCATTTATTTTTTAAAAAAATTACATAGAAATTACAGGTCTTTACACACTTTGTATGAGACCCTATAGGATTCTTATTTAGTGACATTAGGCTAGATATATCACATAGATTATCTAGTACTAGATTAAAGTTTCCATAGTGGAAGAAGATATATCACAATTAAAAAAACCACATATGAATAATCTATGTGTAATATTATCCATCTTTAATGATTTCTCATAACACATGTTTCACACATATGTCAACAACCCATATTCTTAATATACCTTTCTTTGACTATCTGAAATAAACTCATCATTACTGTTGGTAAAAAATCCATCAAGTTCACAATATAGTGTTTTTGGATTGATTGTGTTTGTTGAAAAAGTAGGTTTACAAGGTCAGTTGTGTTGTTTATAATATATTTTTGACATGGTATGTTAGAAAATACCCAATACAAAGTAATATACACCCTAGAGGATACAAAGAAAATTGTGTTTAAAAGGTGGAGTTTTTTCCCAGTGTTCTCTCAAATTTTTGGTGTACAAAATATAGAGGATGACTCAATATTTGTGAAAGTTGAATTTCCATGACCTAATATTCATATATATGAAAAATAAATAGATTTCATGAATATTTAGTGTTTCTTAAAGGTTTGGTTCTTTGTGAAGGCTCATTGATTTTTGAAGGACTGAATGTTCACAAATGCATGAAGGGTTGATAGTAAATATTCATGACTACGAGAAGCTACATGAATGTAAAATTTCCTGAGTGGTTCCATAAGATAGGAAGGTTCATGAAAATGTTTTAAGAGCCTCACAAAAATTCCATAATGAGGATGAAAGCATCGCAAAATGGAGGCACCACCTACAAAAAGGCCTCCACCCTCATTTGAAGTAGAGGAAGCCTTAATGTAAATCTAAAGGATTTGAAATAGAGAAGGTAATTAAAATAGGTTCTTCTGGTGAGAAATTTCATGAATAAAACATTTTCATGAAATTTGTGTATGCATCATTAAATATTTTAGTTTTATGAAATAAAAGTGATTCACACTGGTTAAGTGAGCTTCGCGAAATGAATGTGTTTCACGAAGGCTAAGTGAGATTCGTGGAAGTAATGATCTTAAAAAAGGATATATTAGCTTCATGAAAGTATTTAGATTTGTGAAAGTTGGGTGAATCCTGAAATAAGAATATTTAGGGAAATAATTGGGTTGTTTTTACAAGGTTAGAATAAGGTTTTTTATAAAGTAAATCTCATGAGAACCAGAAGGGGTTGCCTATTAAATATATGGTAAAGTGTTATTCATTATGTGGATGAAAGTGGAACTTAATGATGAACTAAATAAGGTGTAAAACATATTGATTCAAGTAATAAAAAGAATAATCAAATAAAGGAGCAGTGAGAACAGTTTATTCGAGAGATAAGTGAGCTTTCAAATAATGATTGGTTGTAAACAAAGAGGGGAAATTATTCCTCTATGAGAATTGTAAGGGTAGTGATCCCATGCTGGGGTAACCTAGCCTAAAACAATAAGTAGTGATCTTAGTGATTTTTTTTCACCAATACACTATTGGATGAAATTTCCTTGGACTAGGCAGTAGTGGTGAACCGAGTAATAATTAGTGTTTCCTTGTTCTTTCATTCTTACATTAATTTCTATGAATCATCATCTACTAAAGTTATAAAGGACAAGATCAATATACACATTATAGAGTAAATTAAGTGACCCTAATGATAAAGGGTTCATGATCTAGTGGGGTATAAAGAATTTTAAAAATAATATCCATATACTGACCCCCCTTTAAGGGTATCTAAGACACTTTTGGGCCTAACAATGGGAATCAGAGCATTGGTTTTTTATCTGATTTCATTTTTATGAATTTTTTCATTTAATTTTTGAAATTATAGTTTCAGTATTCTTTTATAAAATTGTTTAATTAATAATTTATTAAAATAAAATAATAATAATAAATCTATTGGAATTCCTCAATGTATAATTCTCCATGGAAAGAGTGTGATTCAGTTCAAGGAAACAAAAACCCTCTAGGATTATGAGACTATTTTATCATTCAATTATTTTTCTGAAATGAATGAAGAACCTAACATGCCAAAGGATGTTAGAACTACCAGTGAATAAGAAATTTATAGAAGGATAATAGTTGATGTTTTCCACATGATAAAGGAACTAGATACGAAATTAAAAAAAAGAAAATAAGCCACAATATATTCAGATCAACAAACATGAAATTGATTTCAACAATCTAAAATGTTTAAGTAAAAGGCTTGTTAACATGGAAATGGATTTGAGGGATAATAATGATTCACAATCTTCATAACTGCAAATGATGCCCAAAAATATAGAAAAAGTCAAAGATGATGACAAGGGAAAGAATCTAAACTCAGAATAAAATCAGAATTTTGAAGGAAGAAATGATGATCTTGTTACATAGATATCTAAACTAGTTCGAGATAACCAAAGGATACAACAATAGAATTAATATTTTATTGATTCTATTTATCATAAAAATTTTATAATAAAGGAGAAAGATGACACTATGGATATGCTCTCCCAAGAATTTAAAGATGATTTGACAATCAAGATATAAATGATTGATCAACTTGAATCAAGGTAAAATAAGATTCAACTATTTGGATATGTGAAAGGATTAGTGAGAAATAAGTGGATCCATATAATTCTAAAAGCAATCCCAAATTGAAGGATACTTTTCATTTATTATTTGACTATCTCTCAGAAGATAATATTGAAATGAAATGAAATTAATCTACTTCTTAGGAAAACATGAAATAATTGTCTCATACTAAAGGCCATTAAATTTGGGAAAATACAATATTAGATATGATGAACCCTCTCCCTTCCCTGGAAGTTAGAGAACTATGAATAGTTCAAAAAAGAGAGACCATTTTTTAGTTTTAGGAAATAGATCTAAAAAGGTCTGTACAAGAAGTAATAAAAATATGTGTAATTTTTGTTGGATGAAAGGTTATATCTCAAGTATTTTTCATAGTATTTGGAATATATTTCATTTTGTGATGATATAAATATTTCTAAATTTTCAAATAGGCATAAGTTTCTTAATAAATATGAATTATAAGTCTTTCAAAATAATCTATCCATAAATTCTACTATTGTGGAAGACTTTGACACACCATGAGTATGTGTCATGAAGTATGAGGGATCAATTTCAGAAGAATAAATCGGGTTGCATCAACATCTCAGCTGAGAAATGATGACACGAGGTATGATTTTAATGGTACATGTTTCATAAGTTCAAATCATTGGAATTTTTAAAGATATAGTAGTTGGAAGAAAGTAGGGAAGGAAAAGAAATATTATGGGAGGTCCCTAACTCCGGTGATGTATAATAAGAAATCTTATACCATAATACAACCTATAAAGTTGAAAATAGTTTTAAATTCTAATAATAAACACAAGGATATAAAAGAAAGGTGTACTAAGAAACTCCTCTGGTACACTCAGAACATCTCTCTTGGAATGAATGTGTAAAATACTGGTAAAAAAGATAGGATATATTCATGTTTTAAGAAAAAATAATGTACATTTTGGGAAAGGCTTACCCCCAGTAAGAAAGGGGAATGTGACATATAGAACTGATAAAAGAAATATGGATAAATAGTACCTTAAAAAATTCATGTGTCATGCTACAAAAAGAGAAGTGAATATAAGAGAAAGATATCTCCATTGGAGGTTGAATAAAAAATAGACAACCATTGCGAAGATTCTTGCTCAATGAAAGAGTCATGAAAAATGGATTATTGGTGGAGCGTCAAAGAAGAAAATTTATCTTAGTGGATTTAAACCCCAAATTTCAAAAAGGACCAAGCCTATAGAATGATGATATCAGAATAATACTTAGAATTTTGGTAAAAAATTTCTAGTCAAATGTCCGAAACAGTTAATTTTGGTTGGATAGTTGGAATAGGCATAAAAATAGTACATTACTTCTCAAGAAAGTAATAAAGGTTTGATCTATCAAGATTGAACAAAATCATCCTCTTGAGGATTATAGAGGTACCCTATCCATGTGTGTTAAATGTTTCTAATATATACTATATGTTTTTAAGGACTAATGGGAAGGTACAATCTATTGGGTTTGTGCATGATGAAAGGGAATAGGTTCATACGTTGAATGGATAAACATTCAACAAAAATAATGCAATATCTTGAAATCCGCATATGGTATTAGATTGCACAAGTGGTGTTACACAGAAAAACTACTTTTTCAACCTGTATCTTAAGGTTGAGTGTTATAAAATAGGTAGATTATATGATTAATTGTATTATTTGAAACTAAATAGATGTGAAATATATAAATGAATGATCCACTGGTTCAAATTCATGTTAAATATTCAACCATTGGTATCATGCTATAGTTCAAGTATTATTTATAGCCTGAGAGAATACTGATTAGAGGAGAATCATAAACACTTATTTATTTTAGGATTATCTATTATGTACATAAAATTTGGTATTAGGTAATTATTTATAAGATATCACAAAGTTTGAGGTTTTAAGGGAGGTATGGTGATAAGAACTCTAGATGATATAACCTTACATGAAAAGAGAGTCCTATGAATAATTGAGGAAAGTCATTTTGTATGAATATATAGAAGTTGGTGAGTGAGATGTATAGATTTGGTATTTATTATCTTAGACTCTTATTTCATACAAATAGTTCTGACTTAGTAGTCTTAGAGTATTTTTCAATCACTCAATTCAAGTAGTATTCAGATGTCATCCCATGCTGTCCATGGGAGAAAAATAAGTGCATGATCAATGTGGGAGATTGTTTTTTGAGACCAATAGATAGGAATGTCATTGGGACTAAATGGATTTTTCCCAATAAGAATAGTTAATACAATAAAATTATTTGAATCAAATAAAAACTAATGCTCAATGGGTACATCCATATAGAGGGTATCGATGTTGATGAAACATTTTCACCTATGTCAAGGCTAGATACATTTAGTTTATTTTTGTTGATATCATTTCAAAAAATATTCAAAGTATTCTAGATGAATGTCAAGTCAACATGTATGAATGGGGTTTTGGAAGAAGAAGAATTACATATAGAGTATCCATATTGTTTTCCAATTCATGAAGATGTGAAGAGAGTTTGTCAACCAATAAAATAACTATTTGGGTTTATGAAAGCACTAAGAGAATAGTATTCAAATATGGATCAGTTTATGAAAAAACATGGTTTTCATCATGGTGGAGTTTATTATAATTTCTATGTCAAAAATGATAGTAATCAAATGATGATAGATCTGGTGTATGTTAACAAAATACTAATTGCTACAAAATAATGGAATAAATAATTTACTTCTCAATCCCAAGATGCCAAGGAGGTTTTGAGATGATTTGGAATGGATAATTCCAAGGGGATGGAAACTCTAGTGGCCACCCAGAAGAAACTATCACAATAAGATGAAGGAAAAGTTATTAATGTCACAAAATGCATTAAAGTCTTTGGAAGCTTGACGTATTAATAAGAACAACGCCAGATATTATTTTTTCCATATAACAAAAAAATAGTACCTGTTTAATCCCAAATAAATCCAATTATAGAAAAATGAATACTTCATTACATCAATGTCACATTGGATTTTAGTTTACTATATAATGAAAAATATCAGAAATATTTATTGTTCTATTCAAAAGAAAATTATAGGCTATATCAGTAGTTGATATAAAATCAATTTTAGGTGGTTCATTTTGATCTTGGAGGATTGGGTATCTCTAGGATAAGTAGGAAATATGATGATATTTAATTGAGAACCACATAAGTTTAATATATTGAGGCTACTCAAGATTTTTCATAGTTATTGTGCATGACACAATATCTTGAATATATGGGAGTTTAAGTGAAGTCTTCAATCAAAATCTATTGTGATAATTCAAGTTATATAAATCTTAGTAAAAATACATTCCATTACTCAAGGGAAAATAATATTGAAATCACATATCATTTTTTAAGAAGAAGTTGGGTCATGGGTTATTGAAGTTGGAGTATGTGCCTATTGAACTCTAGGTTTCATACATTCTGATGAAGTCCTTAAAAAAGAGGAAATTTAGTGATATCAACTAGATTTTAGAGTCCATTCGACTCCCCACACTTGAAATACCATGGATGTGGGACACCTTACTCCCTGAGGTATGATGTTTTATTCCTTAATGTGTTGATATGTTCTCTTTTCCCAATTGAAGACCCTAGAGGAGTGACCTTTAGGTTCATTGATAAATGGGGAGAAGTTGTGGATATACAAAGGGGAGAAAATGTCTTAATCAAGGAAGGGGAGGAGCTAATAGAGGGATAAACGATGTAAGGGGAGTTTTAAAATCTGATGATAATAAATATGATCAATAAAAAGTTATATATCACTATAGATTCGTTTTATCATGAAATTAGTTGATTGGTTTACGAATGAAGTGATTCATTGATGAATTTTTCATGCTACACTTATTTCTCATGCCGAGAATGGAGCTTCTGGAATTAGAAAGTGCGTTGAGAAAATATTGGTTACTTATGTAAATCAAAAGAGGAGATTGTTTTTGAATATGGATGAAGCTTTAACGTGGTATCAAAATGAGAAATTTTTTCAACAAACCTGATGGGGGATTTTCCGGAAAAAAAACCCCTCAAGGTAACATTGTAGTGTTTTTGAATTCACTATGTTTGTTTAAAAATAAAGTTTCTAAGCTTATTTGTGTTGTTCAAAAGATATTTTTGAAAAGGTGTGTTAAAAAAGACCCAAGAAAAATGATTGTATTCCCTTGAGGTAGAATAAAAAACTGTTTATACAAGGTGGCACTATTTCCTAGTGCATGCCTAATTTTTGTGGTCCCAAATATGGAGGATGACTGAAGCTTCATGAAAGTTAAATTTCTAGGACTGAATAATTATATATATGGGAAATGCATGGATTTCACAAATAAATGGGTTTTTTGAGATGGTTTGGTTATCTGTGAAGGCTTAGTGATTTTTAAAGGTGTGAAGGTTCACAAAAGCGTGAAGGGTTGACAATAAATCTTTACAACTATTAGAAGCTTCAGAAAGGGAAAATTTCTCTAGTGCATCATAAAGATATGGAGGATTGTAAAAAATATAGTAGATATTCTTGTAATGTAAATGAAGAGAATGAACGATTTTTAAAAGGGAGGTATCTATTATAAATAATCCTCAACCCCTAATTTGAGTTAGAGGATGACTTGAAAAAAACCAATGTATCTTAATTCACGAAGGTAATTTGTGAAGGTTTTTATTGTGAAAAATCCATGAATAAAGGAAGTTCACGATGAATATGTATGTTTCATGAAATGGTTGATCTTTTATAAAGTTTTGTGCTTCATGGAGGTTAAGTGAGATTAATTAAATGAATGTTCTTCTCGAAGGCTAAGTGAGCTTCATGAGAGGAATGATCTTCATGAAGGCTATGTTAGATTCATGAAATTATTGAACTTTGTGAATGTCAGGTGCATCAGGAATTAAGAATATTATTGGAAATAATTTTGTATTTTCATGAAGCTTATAAATAGGGTTTTCAAAAACTTAATTCTCACACGAACTAGAAGGTATTACCCTATTAATCTATGGTAATGTGGTAGCCATAAATTGGATAAAATTGGAACTTAATGATGAACCAAATATGGTTTAAAACATATTGATTTGTGTGATAAAAAAGAAGAATCATCTTAAGGAGAAGTGATCACACTTTAGTTGAGAGAGAAGTCAGAATTAAAATTTTGAGTGGTTGTAAACCATTAGGGATAGTGAGTCTAGTCTGATCATTTTGAGGGTATTGAGACCATACAAGAGTGACCTAGCCTAACCCAATAAGCAGTGAGATTAGTGATTTTGTTGCACCAACACACTATTTGATGCATGCTCCTTGGACTATCCCATAGTGGTGAACCAAGTAAAAATATATGCACCCTTTTTATTTCTTTCTTACATTACTTTATATGTACCATCATCAGATAATGTTGAAAAAGATATGATCAACATAAACATTAAAGAAACAATTAAGCGACAATTATACTAAAGAGTTCAAGATCCAATGGGTATAGAATAATTTTGAAAAGAATATTCATACCCTAATTTACTCCCCCTATTAGGTTATATAATACCTTTTGGTCCTAATAGTTACACCATGAAAATGAAATTTAATGAAAGAGTTCCATTTAAATAAATGTCCTAGATATCAACTTCTTTAAAGATTAATGGGATAAATCCTTCCTCACATTATTCATTAATAATATATAATTCATGAGATACATAATATAACCAACTTATCCATGAAAATATGTCATCATGGTTTATAATAATACATACATTTTCACAAGTCATAAATTTCTTTAATAATAATCTTACTGATTAAGGATCATTACACATTCTCATAGATAGGAATATCTACGGAAACATAAATATGTAGAATTCATTTTGGTGATTTTATTCTCATACTCTCTCATCTTAAATATTCTCAAGTGTGAATTTAATGAGGTAAAATATCATCTTATTATTATTATTCACACCTTATGGTCAATATAATGACCCAGAAATTCCATATATATATTTTTAAATTGTTTGGAATTATTACAAGTTTGAAAAAATTGACGGCGCTTGATTTCAATGTCCGGTGTGCCTGGAATGGATTTTTGAACTTTTTAAAGGTACATTCAGTAAACGTGCGGGAAATATTTTCTATATTCTGATCCAGTTCCTAGATTAAAAATACAAGGGCACCATTGAAACTACAGAGCTGGGATTCCCTTAAGGAAGGATTAACTTTGACTGTAGTTGGTCGGGTGAAAAAGTTATTTTTTTGTGACTTTTAATGAAGAAATAATATAACATAATTTTTTTTTATTTTTTTTATCCTAACTCTTATTGATTGGTGGTGGTGGGACCAATGGGTCGTCTAGCCATTTAATTTCTTGACTCTTCAGTTGGATAACCACACTTTTGGGAATTAATAGGTTCATTAATTAAAAACTCATTAATGAACCTAATTAATTATTTAGATGCATTACTCACCCTCCCCCTCTATTTAAATGGATCTTGGGCTCGGTTTATTGATACGGTTGTGAGGAACCTATGGGGAAGTATAGTGGAAACTTTCCCTGGTGGAGGAAGGAAACTTGGGTGGAAATGATCTGAGATCGATGAACGCTGGAAACTTCATCCAACGACGACTCTTCTCTCATCACAACCGCATCATCACCCAATGGATCTCGTGGTAGGGGATTTTGTTCCTTAATTTAATTGAACTATTTTATTTTCCTCATTTTTGAAAACATGACAAATGTGGATCAACCAAAATGAGTTGATCCGCGATTCATACAGAATTGTGGGATGTTTTGGGTTTTTTTAATGGGGATCTATTTTGCCTTTGATAATTGTTTACAACACCCCCTTTGATATGATTCTAATGCGAAGGACACATGTTAAAAGAAAAAGGACTGAAACCTATTCCCCTTCATTTTTTTCATGTTATTTGTAGGAGAATTTTTAATTTTATGGAAACATGAATTAGAGGGTCATGCTGTGATGGTAGCTTTCCAAGAAGCTTGTAGGCGCAGACGAGAGTGAAAACGAAGCTCCGAAGCATCGCCGGAACCCTGTGAAAGAAGCGACGGTGCGATATCACTGACTACCAGCATAGGTGGATGAGGGTGGTACCTAGAAATCACCCATCATGATGGAAGAGAGGCGTTGCACGACGCCATGTCCGGCTCTCGGCTAACGACATTGGTGGATGGGCGATGCGTTGTCGCGCGCTGTAGGTTGAGGATACAGCTTCAAAGCCATGGTGGAAGGAGACCCTCTCCCAGTGGGTCCTGTGGACAACAAGGAGGCATCGCGTGGTGCTTCTGGTTGAAGAGAAGAATGGATCTTTGAGAAGTTAGAGA
Source organism: Viscum album (assembly GCA_963277665.1). NCBI lineage: Eukaryota > Viridiplantae > Streptophyta > Magnoliopsida > Santalales > Viscaceae > Viscum > Viscum album. The sequence goes on along the minus strand of OY728146.1, from coordinate 124,481,343 downwards.
AGGAGGGGCCATGCGACACCTCACGTGGGTAACGCCTGCCAGTGAGCCGAGCCCGCCACGGCCTGAGCCCTCCATGGCCCAAGACCGCCATGAACTGAGCCTACCACATCCTAGCCCAGCCAGTTCAGGTCAGGCCAGTCTGAGGCCTAGCTGGTTCGGGTCAGGCCGGGTCAGTCCGACCGGGTTGGACCGAACCTAGACCCATTTCGGCCCAGATACGCTTAAAAGGTTGTATCTCGCAAACCAGAAATTCATTTGAAGAACCATCTATGACATTGGAATCCTTGTAAAAAATGGTCCTTTTGAGATAATCCACCTATGTTTTGGAGAAAGTCTTTGTATGTCCGGGTTGGATCATACCTGAATCCAACCAGGCCCTAGCACTAAAATGCCTATTACTCTCAGACCGGGTGTCTGATTGATGCACCTTTTATTGAATTATAACCCTTAAGACATAATAGATCATTGGGTTACTTCTTTGTGGGACATAGTTCTGGTGGAATTACGACCGATGTCTTGAGGATCAGATCCTCCTAAAACCAAACGTACTATATACGAGGATCCAGTGGCTGGATGTGACGTGAATAATGAATAGAAATCATGTGTGGATTAGCACATGAATATCCTGTGTGAATCAGCACCTCAAGATCCTGTGTGGATCTTCACCTCGCGATCCTATGTGGATAAGAAACTATATATCCTATGTGGATCAGCTCCTAATGATCCTTTGTGAACCAGCACCTTGCGATCCTGCGTGGATCAGCGCCAAGCTATCCTGTGTGGATCAGCTCTTAGGGATCATGGGTGGCTCAGCAAGGAGTGATCCTGTGTGGATCAGTAGCAGAACCCTTGACAAAATAAGATGGTCAATATTTACTACTAATCATTTATACTTTGGTACTTAAATTATACATGGTTTAAGATGAGTCTTTTTTTGGTGCTTTGTGATTTAGATCATTATTTTTGGTTTTCTTTTGTGGAATTCTAAGAGACCGTTGGGGATCTCGAGGTCCCTACTAGGTATTGTTATACTCACCCCTGCACAGGATTCACCCACACCTTATTGTGTCTTATGCAGATGATGGGAAACCTTGATTGAGACTCGGGGAGCTAGGACCTGACAGTGGACAGTGGTGACAGTTGACGTGGAGAGCAATGGAGACTAGTTGTACCTAACCTTTAGGTAGGGTACTTGGGGGACGATCTCAAGAGTTGTTTCTGTTTTCTGTTGTAGTTGTATCTTTCAATTGGGCTCGTATTCCATCCCCTTTACTTTCAATATGCACCTTTACTATTGTAGTACTACTTCATGGTTTGCATCTTGTCCTGTTCTTGGTTTGTGGGTTTACAGGTTTAAAGGCAATGCCTTCCCGTTTTAGGGATACACCTTTCCGGTGCTTGTATCCAACCCCTAGCCTTTGGAAGACAGGATTGGGGTAGTCATGACATGGGCCCGAGGGGACGAGTCATGATAATGACATACTTTGTGTCCTATCATAGAATGGTTCCTAGTCAAAGTGCTATATTCATGAATATAACACCATGATATTTTAAAATATATTTTTCTAAATTAATACTCTCTTTGGTTGCTTTCTCTATACAGAACTCTAAACTAAAAAGAGTCATGACATATTAGATTAATATCCATAAAAAAATTTAAAAATAATAACTCCTATAGAAAATAAAAAATCTTTAATCAATTAGAAATTCATACAAAATAGGATAAGAAAACTTAATGTTTTAAAAGTTTATTTTTAATAAAAAATATTTTTTCCTTATATTTTCATTTAAAATATAAATTTACAAATTTTATAATTTAAATTTTTTAAATTGAAATTCATTTTGGAACTCATCATATCAGAATTATAATAATATTAATTTTTTAAAAATTTCTACAAATAATTATTTTTTGGTGAATTGTTAAAAATACAGTTTTTACTAAAATTGTAGCATTTATAACTATATCAAGTTGTAAGTATAACTTCAAAAATTATAAAATATTTTTCATGATAAAATATTTTTTTAGTAGTTAAACTATGAATTTAAAAATATTGGTTTGAAGTTATAAAACCAATTCATATCCTTTCATTAACATAAGTAATATTTTCCAAAAAAATAATACATTTTTTATTTTAAATAAATATTCTTTTGGAAAAAATATGTTTTTTCTTTATTTGAAAGAAACATAAAAATTTTATATAATAAAAAAAATTATCATTAAAATAAAAAAAGTATAATTTTACTCTATACATAAATTTTAAACTTAAATATATTTTTTTCCTCCATAAACGGGTTTTAGACATTAAATGTGCTAATATTAATATTGATTTTTCTCACAAAACGAAATTTTATATGATAAAATGGATTTAATATTTTAAAAATGTTACGATAAATTATTTAATAAGGTAAATTTTATTTTTGGGCATTAAATGTAAATTACATAGGTAAAAATATGTTACCCCTGTAAAATAAAAAATGTTAAAAGTGAAATTCATATGATGAAAGGACTTTAAAAATGTTTAGAAACTATGTGAAAATGAATGATAATGGTGTGATTGACCTTAACTCATACCAAACTCCATTAGTTTCTATTTTTGGATCCACTTTTCATGTTTACCATTTTCCCCCATTATATTAAAGGATTATAATTATAAAAATGCCAATATCACTACTTATAAAAGGGGCCACACACCACCCCTTCTAGACAACTCAAATATTTTTGTGTCCACCAGAATATGTTCTCATTCTACTTATTTTAGAATAAAATTCATTTTCTTTAGTTCTATTTTCATGAGATATTTTCTTAATTCCTCCATTTTCTAATAGTCTTCTAAAAGAAATCCCAAGTCCTCAATTTGAATACATTTTTCCTTAACTTTATTTATTTTATATCTCCATTTCCTAACCATATTGTATACTTCATAAATAATGATATCATGATTTGTTTATACATAATTTTATTATTATATGGTAATAACTATTAACCAAATTCTCCCTTTCCTATTAAGAAAAATAAAACTATTATTCATGCATTGTGTGAACTATAACCTCCATGAAGTGATGAATTCCATTTTTCACTACCTTCTATATTAAATGATTATAATGGTGAAATTGAATAATAACTATTAAATTTGTAAAATAATTATACTTATGAAGAGTAAAATTATATTCCAACTTCTTTCCCGCTCATTCTCCGGGAAATGAAAATGTTAACTATACGTTGTGCGGACTTCCACCTTCATGAATTAATATATCTCATTTTTAATATAGTTTCTTTATTATTTATTAAAACCACTTTAAATATTATTCACCACCTTAAAATTATATAAATAATATCATTATTTTTTAAAAATTATATTATTTCCAAAAGAAACCACTTTCATAATCATCATCATTCATTAATCATAGTATGTTCATGTTTTGGTCGGTATAACCACCTACTTGAACAATGTTATAAAATAATTCCATTAATGAATATAAGAAATTAATTTATGAAAATTTATGATATAAATATTCAAATAAATGTTTTTCTTCTATGATGATATCATTAATATTAAACTTATTATTAAGATACCACTGTTAATTTGATGAAAATCATTGAAATATGCAGGTAACCAATTTTGTATACAAGAACCATAAACAAAAAATCCATAAAATGAAATTATAACATTATAAGTAATTATAAGAAGTCATTTTCAATTTCTTGTATGATATTATAACAATGAAATCAAGGAAAAACGAATAACAATACTGCTCCTACAAAACATGTTCAAAATGATCAAGATTGCTCACAATAGATACTTAAATAACTAACTAAGATATATTTAGAGAATAATTTAAAATAATGTTAATAAAAGGATATATATTAATATGGATCTAAAAGAGTTTATTTTAAATTTTTTAGACATGAAATTCAAGTGCTTTAGTGGATTTTAAGAATTAAGGTTAGGGTTTCTTAATATAATATTTATTTTCTTAAGTCATATAGATTATTGTGCACAAAAATATCTTTAATACTGCATGATTAATTCATAATAAATATATTTTACCATATTCATTTAATTCATGGGTTTAAATATCAATACCATGTTCTCTATTTTAATGGATTTCAATTAAAAGGATTCCAAATTTGTAAGTGTTTTTGTCAACTCATCCCCCTTCATTGAGTTAAAATGTTTCTTCTTTAAATTATTTCTTCCAATATTTAATTATTCCACCCTAATTTTATATTTAATAATACTTTCTATTCCTCTTTGTTAGAAAATAAATTTTAAATACAAATATTTAACATTGATGAATTTATTTCTCAAAATGTACAAAACTATTAAGAATAATTCTCATCCTATTTGACAATGATTTCATCTCATTGTTTGTATTTTCATTTAATACTAATATTTCCCATTATAATTGGAAACCTAATTGTGTTTTATCTCATGTGACCTCTATATTTTCATTTAACTATTTTTAAAATTATTTTTTTACTCTTTTAATAATATGGATTTCCAAAAATGATTTTCAAAATATTAAAAATGTTTTTAATCCTTTTAAAATAAAATGTTATTTCATATAACCCATTATTATTTTATAACCATTATATATTTTAAATGATTTTTAGTTGATTTTTATCTTTTAAATGTAACTTTATTTCAAAATTTTCACATCAATTTTTTAAAATAACGTTTCAATGTGACCTGTAACTTTTTCCTTTTATGAATATTTTAAAAAAGTCTAATAATATATATTTTTTAGTTTTCCATAAAAATAAATATTTCTTCTAATTTTTCCTTTTTTCTATGAAACATTATATCTACATTTCATGTTTTATAAAAGAAAATATAATTCTCCTATATTTATAAAATATTTATACTTAACTAATTCTTTCAAAAATATTAAGAATGTTTCATATATTAAAAGACATTTTCCTAATACTCCTAAAAATATTTTTAAATATATATAAATATCCTTTGATATATTTTACACATGATCAAGGATATTATTAAAATGGTATAATTTGGTTTTCTTCTAAGGATATCTTATTAAATATTCATTTCCATCAAAAAAAATAATCCACCACTTCATGTTTCTTTCCTAACAATCCAATATGAATAACCATTACTTTTATTACAATGCATTTCCTTTATGAATACTATATATTTCCATAATTTTATTTAAGGTTATTAACCCAGGTTCCATTTTTTTATTGATTATATAAATTATTGAATAAACTATATACCCTTTATCTATACAGTGTAAATACAATAAACTTCATTTCATGGTATCTACCTATAAAGTTAGTTTGTGTCATTAGAAACCCATTTAATGTAATGTCCCATGAATTCCTAGCCTATTTCTTTTAAATTTTTTAGTGTTATATGTGTCGGGAAGTGGCCTATAAGGATTTTATTGTAGGATGGAACTGTAGGAGGATTATAGTAGGTGGTTCACCATGTGAACTAAATTCATGTTGTGAATTGTTGGTTCATGGCTTGTACAACTAGTTGGTTTCCCGACATGTGTTTAGTGGTGTGGGAGTCTATGAACTGGATTCGAATCATGAAATTAAATCATGATTTTTAACTAAATAAATATCTAGGTGAGTTAATTTTCACAGGAAAAAGAAAATATGGTAATTCCTATAATATTCACATCTTGAGTGCATTTCAAGATAAGAATTTTGTGGGTCCTAGGTTTAAAATACTTTTGATAAGATAATTTTTTTTAATTCAGTCATACCAATATCCCTCTATTATTTTTAGGTAAAACTTATGAAATTTTAGAGGATATTTCATCACTCCATCTCTAACTTCAACCCTTGGGTTCCAATGTATTCCCTTGGGAAATATATTTTGATTTATCCTCTCGCCCCATAGGATTCTTTCCTTTTTCTTCTGATATCCACTATGGTGGTGTTTTTTTTCTTAAGGTGTATGTAGGGATACATTTTTATTATCATTATGTGTGTTTTAGGTTTATATGTGGTTTCCTATGCATGGTTGTGGGTTTTTTGGAATTTATTCTTCATAATGTGGTGCAAAGAAAGATCAGAAATAATTATTTGAGATAAGGAATCCCTCATATCCCTTTATTATTCATCACATGGGAGGTATATTATTTTTTTATCTTTGGGAAGAATTTTTTCACTTACTTAATCATGATAAACTAATCATATAATTTAATTTAAGGTGAAAGTGGTTTGATTTGAATGCATTTAAAACATTAATATTATTAGGATGTTGTGATTGTATGAGCTTGACGTCTCACTAAAAACTATGGTCATTGAGGAATTTTTTCACTGTTTTGATATGTTTTTGTGAAACCATGTTGTGTTATTTTGTGATATCACCGTAAATGAGAAATTTTATAGTCTCTTATATTTTAAAATTTAAATGGTTTCCCTAGGATTATGACTTGTGTGATAATTAACATAATATAAATAATTTATGTTGATTAAATCCCCATGAAAAATCTATAATTATTTTCATGTACTATGATGTGTGGACGTGTTGTGGGAAGTTTATGTGTAGTTTTAATGTGTTTTTGGGGGTGTGTGGGGAAGATTGGTGAGATGAGGAACTTATTTTACCGAGGTGAGCTGTTGGTTTTCTTGCCCGTGGTTTTAGGGTGGTGAGGTGATGGTTTTCTTGGATGTTCTTATGGGGCATCGATGGAGTAATGGTTAGTTTAGCCCTTATTATGGGGTGGAGAGTCAATGGTTTTATAGGGATAATGAGATACTTTCTATGTGTGGTTCCATTATTCTAGTTTCCTAGGTAGTACTGGAATTGTAAAATAATGTTTAACTGAAATATAATGGGATGAACAATGAAATGAATAGGCTAAATGAATTGTTTGGTTAGTGATTTGAAATATGGAAATTGGATAATTTTTTAATAGAAGGCTGGAATTTTAAATTTATCTTGTGTCTTGTTGTGTATTTTTTGACATTATAGGCAATAGTGAATGTGTGTAATGATGTGAGTTATCTTGTACTTTTGGTTGTGGAAACATAGGTTAGGCTTGTGTGATGTGTTATATGTATATATACCTTGAATACTACTTGTTATTTCTATATTAACCCCACCCACATCAATAAATATGTGTTGATAACTATAATTATATATATATATATGGTGTTTTTTCCAAAATCCCGACGACGAGGATAGATATTTGGCTACTATATATTTCCTTCTTTATCTTCTAGGTGTGTAGATATAAACAATATATAATGGTCAGAGTTTAGATAGTACACTAAGTGATAGCCTAGGTGTCTTAAGGAGAGATGAGATATTACTCTATTGTGGGGTGGTTTCCCATGTGTCTTCAGCCGAGTTGAAATATGAATATGTTATTGGGTCGCTTATGGTGGGGGTCAGACATGGTAGGAGGAGGTCATGAGGTTTATGTCCTTTATTTTCAAGATACCCTATTACACTGTCTATGATTTTGATGTAATATATAATGCATCTTTGGGTGAGATGTGATGTGACCATTATGTGGACTAGTGGACAACATGTTTTTTGGAGAGATGCAATGCGACTGTGCTGTGGGGTAGTGATATATGTTATGTAGAAGAGATGAAAGTGAAAGGGTGTATGAAATTTATGTGTGAGAGTAGAACATTAGTGTGAATGTGGTGTGGGTAACCTTCTTTGATATGACTCATACTATGCTATTATACATAGCTTGCATTATTTGGTGAGCGTTCCTTGGTGAGGATGGTCTTGGTCAATATACTTTTTTAGGTTCTATTTGTTTTGGATTTTTACTCATGGGTAAATTAGCATGCTTCTTCCACATGTGCATGAGAGACTTTAGTTTTCCTAATGAGAATACTCAATTCCTCACCCTACATATATCAAACCAATTTTTAAGTTTCCATGAGGACTACATAGATCGTTCTAGACATTAATATCTCATAATTTTGGGTAGTTTCCATGTCTCTAATCTATCTTTCAATTTTTTTACATTTGGATACTTTTATCTATTTTATTTTTTTATACATGCATTGTGGGATGATTTTGTATATATTTTATAATATTTCATTAATTTTTTGTGGTTGATTCATCCTATATGAAGATATTTTTTATATTATTAAGTGTAATTACTCCCATTAATGATATTTTTACACCCTCAATGCTATTTTCCAACCCTTTGACTACAAGAGACAACAATCGGGGATCATTATATTTCCACCATCATTGTGGTATCATTAGAGGGAGGGAGTCATAGTATAGTGGCATCAGATGGATATTTAGGGATAATATGGATTTTAGAGTTAGTCACTATGAGGTTTGCATGAGTTGGTTTGGAAAATATTCTAGTTGAACTTGTATGTGACATAGGTCATGGAGACTAGTTATGACACAAAATTTTAGGGGCCATCATGATATGGTTTACAATCAACAAGTTTATTTAATGGCCACTTTTGGTGGACTTATTTGTAGGGTAGATACTTAGGAGAGGTATATGCATCATAATTAATTTTTCCTTCTTGAACTGGGAGGTTTTTGTTCTAGGAATGTTGAAATAATTTTAAAAGAATTAAATAAATCTTAATAAATATTTAATACTACTCGGATTTAGAAATTTATACTTATTTTTAGCTATGTATCCTAGTCATCTTGTATATGTGGTTTAAGCCATGGATATTCTATAGATGGATTTGGTTGATCATCTTAGGGTTGATCCAGTAAAAGAGGGTTAATTTTGGAAGAGGGTGTTGCATGTTTTTTAGTAGTAGGATTTGGGGAAGTGTGAGGAAAAAGTTTCTAATGTAGAGATAGAGAGTTGGCTAGAGGATCTTGATATTTCTTTCAGTTTAATTTAGGCCTTTGTGGGGTACAAGGTTTGTTTGGAAGTTAGTCAAATTTTAGGAATTCTGCATCAGTGGTGGACACTGTATCTCGGTGAGTGGAAGGAGGAATACGATTTATAATGACTCATGTTTTTGGAATAGATGAAAATCCAAAGGAATTTGAATTTTGGTGTTTACTTTATTGTTTTTTAAACTGATCTTCAAAACAAAATTTCAAGACTTGTAACACTTCAAAGTGTTGTTGTTTGATGTGGTTTAAGGCCCAAAGGGATCCTTTGGTGCTCCATCAAGTTTTAGTAGTTTCAAACTCAAAAAACTCAAAATGGAAGAGGAAAGACATAGGTTCATGATTTTTCTGAAACTATGTAGCCCTTAGTATCAAACTGTGCGGCAAAAACAGGAGAATAGAAATTCCCTTCATGGACTTCACATGGTTTACCAAAACCATGCGCCTATCCCACACGGTTAGTGTCAATATGGGGAATCCCTAGGCACCATTCATCATATGGTTGGTGCGCATTTTGGGTAACCATGTGGCACAAATAGTGCAAGATAGTTTCTTATAAAGGGGGTGCCTCATGGTTGGTGCACTGTTTAACCAAAACATGTGGCCAAACCATGTGAACTAGTTTTGGGGGTAAAATTACCAAAATCCCCTTAATGGTGTTAAAAGTTTATTTTCTTCTGTCTTCTTCCTCCCCCAATTGTGTGAGCTCCTATCTATGCATTGTGGTCTTCCTATCATCCCTTACCTAGAAATGGATGTATCTCCCTCATCTAAAGATGGATTTTAACACCTCAATCTCTATGGATCCATATTGGTAAGCTCTTTAATCCATTATAATCTATTTAAAGTTATTTATTCCATCTATTGTTCTATTTTGGTGTGAGCTCATTTTCCCTATTTTTAGGGTGAATATCCATTTCTTATATCTATTCCACAAAGATGAACCAGTCCCCGATATTGGAAGAGTATACCATCTTGAATATGAGTTAGGTGGTCCATGACATATTATAAAATTTTTCTTCAATTTATTATTATTTCCAGTATTCCACATGCTTTATTTTTCTTCACGTTTCCTCATTATTAGTTTCTTCATATCAAATTTATTATTTCACCAAGATATATACCTTATAGTCCTCTTTTAGTATATATAGGATGTCGACCTCAACCATGAAGTCCCTTTGCATGTTCAAACTTTAGTTGGACCCTTATAATTAATTGATTAAATTTTGGAATTCTTTCTATGCATTATTCTTGGACTAATAATGTAATTTTCATGTATAAGAAATTTCCCAAATGGATCAAGGCACCTCCTAAGTGCGGTGTTGAGATTTATATCCATTTTCCTTATTGGTATTTATTTTAAATAAATATTTGGTGAATTAAATTATGATTATTTATTGATTAAATGATTTTTTATAAACAATTTCATGAATTTATAATAAATCCCTCAAATGAGGTGCACCATCTTCGAAAATACAAGTGACTATTAGTATTTTGAAAAACTCATGGCCTTATTTCTTTGGTTATTTTTTAGGATTTGATGTCATGGATTTTTATATAGTATGTTGAGACTTTAACCTTATTGAAGTTGTAAAATGAATTTCATTGATTTGATGTAAATTTTTAACAAACCAAATCACCCCTATTAAGTTATTGTCCTAGATTATTAAAGGAAATTCCTATGTAGGAATTTTACCTCTTAAATGTGGAACCTCATAAGTACTTCTTGAGACTTTTATAGAGAATTTCCATTACTTTTTAACTAAATTGAAAGTTTTAAGTTTAATATCTTACTTCTGATGGTTTGTTTATTTAAAATATATGATTCTAATAGTTGAATTTTTGATTCATGATAGATTGTGTTCCATTCATATAATAAATGGTTTAAATTGGAATGGAAATGAATTAATAAATAGTGTAAAGGACCCAACGTTTATTTCATTCTATGTACATTCCATAATTTATATCTTTTACATGTTGATAATGGCTTTAAAATTAAATGAATGAGGTGTTTCCTCATGTATTTGGTTATAAAAATTATTATTCCTTACTTCTATATATGTGCCTCATAAGATAGATGGATGAGTGATATTGTCCCATGCCAGTTATAATTATGATACACCTTTATATAGTCTATGGAATGATGATAATGATTCTATGTAGTATCACGACATCAAACTCCCTTATATTGGTTATAGAGCATGACATTTCACATCTGTGACATTATATAGATGTTGGGATTTATGTGTCATGTTACATTATTAGATTGATTCCATGGAATCTCACTCTCTATAACAAGTGTTGTTGCATTAAGTCTCTCACTCTATTGGGTTGTAAGGAATATAACATCTTGATTTTGCTTTTAGGATCTTTCTGACTAGTTATGGATGCCTGAGTTACACCCCAATCTAGCCAGTAACTAGTATTTCAAGTATGTTTCCACTTATGTCCCCACATACTTGGTTCATATAGGCGGATGAAATATAGAACTATATTATATACATATATATTTTTAATATATATATCTGGTAACTGATCAAACACTTATTTCTTCTATGATCCAAAGAAGGTATAGTCTCCAAGTGTCCCTTAGGAACCTGGGTGGGTTGTTGTTTATTTATTCAATTTTTTTTATTTTATGTTATACCTACACACTACTTACATTATATTTCATGTAATGGATTTAGTTATAGAATCCGTGGATCAGAACCTATTGGAATTCTTATCTCACACCTTACTTAGGCCTCCATTGCTTTGAACACAAGATTATAACTTATATTTACATGACCTTGGTCGATTTCTTGTTCTATTTAGCTAGTACCTAGGAGTTAGAAGAATAGGATCATGATGGATATTGGTATTCTCATGGAGATCACCCTTGGGGATTTTTTTAGTTATTTTCTTTATATATGTATTTTTTCTTGCCATATGTTTTCTGATTTAGTATATGTATCGTCATTAGTACATGCATATGTTGTATATTTTTGTCGGACTTCTTTTATATTCAGTTGATTATATGATTTTTCTACTACTCTATCTTTCACTATTTACTACTTATATTATTTTTAGTTGTTTATTACATGATATACCATTGTTATAATCTGATCATGAGGATATAGTCCCCTATCATAACCTCCTTATACCATTTCTATTATTCAATATCCTTTGGAATATATAGAGATGTGTTTTAATCCATATGACTTTCTGATCCAGCTACCATATTATTGTTTAGTTTTCTAGATATGTTATAAAGTGGTATCAGGGGTAGTTTATTTTACTTTGTTTTACTATTTTGGGTTGGTATAAAAGATACTAGGAATGTGTCATCACTTGGTAAATAGTTATGCGTGGGACTAATCACCCCACCCATGAGGGAATGTCTAGGTGGCCAGGGATGGGATTGATGTTTGAGCTATTTTTTATTATAGTTGATATGATCTCACATTGAGTGATTTGTGTAATTTCTAATTTTTATTTATTTATTAATTTGGGATATTTTTTCCTTGGTCTAGTATGGAAAGGCAGAATCATTAAATGAATCATAATAGGCACATAGAAATTAACATGTCATGCATCTTCCATTCAATGTAGTTTCATTTAAAGGTTGATTTTTGTTTTGTATTTTGTTCCTTGAGTGTATTCCAATACTTATTTTCACTATCATTTTTATTATATTCCATATTAGGTGTTTTTATAACATTATTAATAGATACCTTATTTTTTAATTCCGTATCATTATTTTTATATGTTATTCCATGATCTTGTTTTCTTTATTCATCCTGCTAGTATAATATTCTATGTTGATTATATGCCATGATTCTATTTTTATATAATGATTCTCAGTGTTTATGTCTTTTTATAACATTCATGGTGTTGTTTTAATAAGTAAATGGTTTCATGGACTAAATATAGTTGTTGTGACTAAATGAGAACCGATTTTTAGTTGTAAGGTCTACGGGGACATTATAATTGGGAAAATGTAACCCATATACTTGAACCATCTTTGAGCATTATACATGTTTAGAATTTTTTTTGAAAATGTAAAGGATCCTAAAGGTTAAATTGTAATGTGAAATTGGTTTTGATTAATGATATCTAATTCAAAACTATAAAGTGTATAGGCACTTTATGTGCTGGTATATGGCCACCCATGTGGATGAGGAATTAAATATGAGCATGTTAAATTATTAAATAAAATTGGTTTTTATTAAACATGGACTAGAATTAGTTTTTTAAAGTGTATGGTCACTTTATTGATTGGGGTGGCAGAAACCCATGCATTAGAACTATTTTCTATATGAGTATCATATATTATGAAATGGTTATAAATGTAAAATCTGATTAGTATTTATCTAAAATGGGTTGGTTAATTTATAAAATGCATAGTTGTACCCAAGTAGATTAGTTGGGGAATGTTTCCTATGGGATAAACCATTTGGGTGTTTGTAATTTATACATATAAGAAACTGATATTGGGTTTCATTATGATGAACCTAGGTTGGCTTATTGGGACCATTATAGGTATCCTTATCAATTAAAAAGGAATTAATATAATAAATTTCATAATTTATGAAGATATTTTAGTGAATGATTAATTATTAAAAAGGATGTTTCATAATACTTTCATGTTATGCCTTGATGTTTTGTTTTAATTATTTAGAATTATTAAATATTAAATTTGAATGAATGTAATGGCCTTAAAATAGAACCATAGGTGGTGCCCTCTATTTAGATCCTCGTGTAAGGGAAGTTTAGGTTTCTATTTGATTATTATTATAAATGAAACATGATCATTTTCTATATGCCATTTTTTAGAAATGGATTAAGTTATTGGTGTTAGACCTTGTAAAATATATTTTCAAGACCCAGTGATAGTTTCCATGTTTTTGCTTCGTAAGGGGATATACTGTGTTAGGTATCACCCTTAAATCTTAATGCTCTACCAATGACTTTATTTTATAACCTTTTGGTGTCATTTTGGTGTTTTTTTCATCAGTAGAACTCTTTTTGTTTGGAATTAAACCCTTGTTCGGATGGGTGGTCATGGTATCATTGACACATGTTGCAGGTGTGAGCATGAGGTAATGATCAAATTAAGTAGATTAGACATGACTAGGGCATGGTCGGCCACTTAGAAGGTCGGGTGACCCTTTCTCCTTCCTTAGTGATGGATGACTTGATGTGGCATCATCTAGGCTAATAGTCATATGGGGAAATAGAAATTTGAGTTAAATCTATTATACATACAGCTGGATGTTTGATGCATATAGAAGATAGCCTATTGAGAGTATTGAGGGTGTTCCTTTTCTCTTTAAACCTTAGGGAAGTATGCATTCATGTATGTAGTGCCTCCATGTGTTAAATGATGTATTAAACCGGTTGAGTTAAGTGGAATTTTTGAGCCTTGGACTTTTGATTAAAGTCTCAGGTCATCTTTTTGGTAGAGTGATCTAGGGGTTAAATGGGAGTTAAGTTCATCCTAATGCTCATGATGAATTTCCAAGATGATTAGGTGTTTTAACACACTGATTAGGTCGGTCCTAGTTTTCATGAAAAATTATTTGACGTGTGTGAGCATGACTGGGAGGTATGGAACACATTCATTTAAGGTGGTTTGAATCTAGAGCACTTGTGAGTTTCTATTATGACTCTTTTCTTTTGATGAATATGAAACTCCTAAGGTGGAGAGCATCATGGTGAAACTATTAAATGTTTCCTTATAGATATAAGGAGAAAAATAAAGGAGGACTTATTTTAAATGGGTTTTCTTCTTGAATTCCTTTAGGCTTTCAATTTTGAATTATGTTGATTCTTACTTGGTAGCATGATGTTCTTGTGGTGGTATATGTATGAAAAACTTGAGAAACACCACTGTAATTGAATTAATTTGGTGGTTAATATTGAATTATCATATAATTAATAGGGTGATAAAGGAATAATGATTCGGTTTGTGTTGGTGCGTTGGAATATGAAGTCGAGCTTATTTCGAGAGGTCAACAAGTAGTGGTTTGATTTTTCTTCTTTTGGTTTCCAATTTTTGTATTATTTTAAAAATATATGATCATGTACAATATCTTAACATCATTCTTAATTCACTAAGAGTGATTTTTTATTACACAAAAATAAATCTTAAAAATCATTTGGGTTTTTTTGGGAGGTTTTCTCAGTGTTGCACACTAGATGCATTGTTATTATCAAGGAATGGTTAGTCTTGGGTGACCCTTGGGTTCCTGTGTAGGAACACCTTGGAAAAACTACTAGACACTATTCATATCCTTTGACTAGACCATAAGTTTAATGACACTCTATGATTAATTAATGTTTTGATGTGGACATCTTGGATTTCTACCAACATCTCACTTGTAAGAATGGGGTGTGGAAAACCTTGTGATAATTCCTTAGACTCTAGTTCTTGAATCCGTGGTTACCCTGAATATATTTTTGGGATCAGAGGATTTTTTTCAAAGGTTAAATATTATAGTGGGATTGACCAGGATTACCCCTTATTTGTGTAGAGGTGTGATAGTTTAAATGGTCAAGTGATGGTTTGACCAAGTAATGTCACTAGAATTTGGGTTTGAGCTTCAATGAATGTGTATGTTCTAAAAGTGTAATTCCTTAGGAGAAGGTGTCACAGTTCAATATGAAATGTGGTGGACATCTAAGCTAGAAAAAAATGAGAAATTTCAACTACAAGTGGATCGACTTGTTATTCTTCTTGTTATGTGAATTCAGTCATTGAGGAACCATTTTAAATCACATCATAAGGTTAAGGATGGTAAAGCATGAGGGTATAAAGTGTATTTGGAGGAAATATTTTTCATCAGGTTTTAGTTGGGTTGATCTATTTGTGTAAATTATTTATAATAACATCCCTAATATTACCTCAGAAGAAATTAGGTTCTTTTAGTTGAATAAAACACATTTAGAGAGTTGTTAGAATGGTTAGAACATGCTTTGTAAGGAAATTCTGATAGTGGGTTGTGTCATGGTTCAAAATTGTCCCCTAATGATGTTAATGACTAAGGTAGGGGTATCCTTTAGCCTTATTTTTCACAAGATGAAAATTTGATTATGTCTCTAGTTAAATGAGTACACATAAGCACCATTTAGGTGTTTCAGTTCAAAAACAAACATTGGATCAGGTGATTATAGCATAAGTTACATATAATGAAGAGATTCTCAAAGGTGCATTGGATGTTTGGAAACAAAATGAAACTATTTAAATGAATCTTTAAGACTATTTTAGGTTGGGATATGTTTTTGTTGTTGTTGAAGGTTTCTTGGGGACAAGTAGTTCTAATGTGGGGAGGTTGTAATGTAACACCCTGAGATTTTATGAAAAATATTCTTTTTAATTTCACTAATGTCTTGTGTTGTACGCTACACCAAAAGGAGCTTGCACAACATGCATCCTTTATTTGCCTTTCATTACACGCAATCGCGACCTTCCTCGATAGCGTGTGTAGTACGCAATAACGAGTTTCACTAAACAACAATACACTATTAAAATATTATTAAAACTAGCCGTTATGAATAGTAATAACCACTTTTTGAAATTTTGTATATTTTATTTTTCAGAATGGAATTCATTTTTGGATTCGTAATATTGAAATTATCTTAGGGTGAAATTTTGGTAATTTTCGGATAACTTTCATATTTTGATGAATAGTGAAAATTACTAAATTTTAGTTAAAAACAACTTTTTCAATCAAAATAATTAATAGTGATAAATTATTAATTTGAGTGGTTTTAAATTATATTTAGAATATATTTTTACAATTTAATACAATGTTGGTCATTGGATGAAATTTCACATTTAAACCAGACATAAACAAGTGTCAATCTTTTGATAGATATTGTTTCTTAAAAACACGCTATTTGTTTTAACAGCAGGATTTAATTATAAAATTAATTAATGCAACTTCTATGTTATGAATTTGGTAAAATAGAATTCATTTTTGAATTTTGAATATGAAATATAGCATAGGATGAAATTTTGGCATTGTTCTGAAAAACATTAATTTTTGATGAATAGTGAAACTACTAAGTGGTAGTTAAAAAACTGAACTTTTCATAAAACATAATTTTACTGCTTCTGTGAATGGAATTTCAAAAATCCGAGAGACACGGTTGATGTCAGTAAGTAAAATGTGGTTCAATGAGATGAAAATAATTTTTGGTGAATAGTAACTTTTTACTATTATTTACCACGGTTAAAAGTAAATAGGGTAATTAAGGGTAAGAATGATATTAATATTACCCTAACACATGTACTAATTCTATTGGACAAGTGTATCTCGACCAAAAACAACCTTAAGTGTAAAATATTATCATTTAGGCCCACTTGGATTAGATTAGGACATTTATTATTATTTAATTCAAAGAAGAGTTAAAAGAGTTAAAATCAAAGTTTATTTACTAAAACATTTTTAATATAGGGTTATACATAAGATAAATTCAATTATAAAAATTCATTAGAAATCTAAAAAGATTTACTACATAATGGTATTTTATTTATAATTTTTAGACATTAAATAATTTAATTTATTTATGACACAATGATGATGCAGTAATTATCTTGTTGATGAAATATTGACAGAATTGATGTTATAAACACCAAATTAAATGTAATTTGAGACTTTTTATGAATCCCACTAATTTTCTAGGTTACTATGATATATTAGTGTTGATTTAATCAACTTGGTTAAAACATATAATTCTGTTATGACTTTCACAAAAATCATATATCAAATAGTGTCAAAATTGACACAAAATAGTTTTTAAATCAAATATTATATTATTAATTATAATTTTATTCCTAAAAATCTAAGGTTTGGAAAAATTACTTATATAAGGATATATATATTAATAATAAACAATTTGGGGTTAGTTTGGCATGTTATAGTAAGTGTAGTAACCATATAGTGTAAGAAAACAAAAAGACATGGTAAAAGTTAAATTATTTAACTTAGAGTTAAATCTAATTGATAAGGTTAAAATAATAACCTAAACTTGTCTAAATCCTATTGGTTGATAGGATTTCGACCCATACCCACTTTAGCTTCGAAATAAGACCCTTTGGAACCATTATAAACTGATTTTGACTTTAATATAAAATAATATTTTGAGATATTCCTAAGGTGCCCCTCTCCTCCCTTATAAAAGGGAACCTCCTCCCCCTCCTCCTCACACCAATTTGAGCACTCAAGCTCAGCCAAACCCTGCCAAAATCCCTTCTCCACTTCCCTAGAATAATCCTAGAGGTCCTGGTCTTCTTCAAAGACCAATCTTAGTTCCCTAAGTGAAGGATTCAAAGAGGCGTTTCAAAGAAGAGGAGGTTCGGACACGTACAAAGCAAGTCAGACCTAAGGTAAGGGAAATATCACAATCTCATTTTTATCCGAGATTGTTTATTCGTAAGTATTTACTGGTGTGTATTTTATCATCCACATCCATGTTCCCTCAAAATGTAATATTTTTTCCATCCACTTATAATAGTTTAAATCCAATTTTACCCTTCGGTGAGTTTTTAGTAAAGAATATGAAAGGAATCTTTTGTCATTTTTTCGTACGAGGTACTTTTTGACTTTTCTGACAAAGGTACAAAGAATGTTTTTTTTAACTTATATGGCATGAATGGATTTTTAAAAACATTATTTCCAAGAAGCTTCCTTTACAAATTTTCAAGTTTATTTTTAATCAACTTCTTTTATTTTAAAGTCGTATGACATGTTATGAAAGGAAAACTGTTTTTGAAGTAGAAAGGATATTTTCCTCAAGAATGGAGTTCAAGTGTTTTATAAAAATTATTTTCCATCTAAGATAATAAAGGGTTCTATTTTTATCCCTATTATTACATTTATTTGATTATTTTCTGATGGAATTATATTTTTATGAATTCCTTTATCTTATATGAATTGTTTTATGAAGTCATGTTGTTTAAGAATTCCATTTTTATTACATGGGTTACGCTATGATGTATGGTTTATGATTATGTGGAACACATAAGAAAGGATTCATTATAAGATGGGTGGGAACTATATCTCCCTCCAATGCATTGGGTAAAGATTTTATATCTCATGAGATAGACATGGCTAGAACGGTAGGTTATACCGGTTCAGTGAAACAGGACTGGAACGAGGGTGACTCGATTCAGAAAGGGACTTTGTCCACTAAGATAGTCTTGGAAATGAGTCTTGACTAACAAGAAATGATTCTTTATTATTATGTGTGTATTCCACAAAGTTTCATGATTTAATTTATGATTATTGGGATTACATTTCACTTCTATGATTTATCCCATGTTATGATATTATGATCTCTTTTGCAGGTTAAGATTTCCAAAAGCTATGTTCTTATGTATATGATGTGATTGATATTTCTTTTGTTTACCCTTACTGAGCATTTGAGCTCACCCTTTTATGTTTTCTTTTCCCCAGGATATAAAGAAAGGTTTTAGGTAAAAAAAAGGAAGATCTTTATGGGAGATATTGGAGATCTTTCACCACGATTAGAAGATTACGTTTCGAGTTTCCAAAGACACTAAACTATTACGATCCTTGTGTGTGTGTTTTTTGTTATGTACTAAGTATTCTGCAAAAGTAATGAAATGTTCATGTACGATAATCTTCGGGTCTCTACAGTTGGTATCCGAGTAAAGGTTTAGTCAACCTTTGGAAACTAGGATGCGAAAACGTTAGTGAGATCCCTAGAGATATTTCTCAGGTATGTCTAGGGATGTCCCTAAGGTTAAGTATACGTATAGGTTATAGTACTAGAATTACGCTAACGATCATAGAATTAAACCTAAGATGTTAGATATTGAAGGTACTCCCCCTTTATTATGTTGTTTTCCCTAGCATGATTTTTGCCTCTCACACTATTCTTTTTGGGTTTTAGACGATGGATGGAACCCGAAGGAACCATGTTGATCAATGAAATGGACAATGAAATGATTGTCCTCCTGAATAAACAAATGTTATGGGAGATGGAGTGCAAAATCTTATTGCTATACTTACACAAGCTATGAATCATTCTGGACTTCCAAATGAGCAGAGAAGGGAACAATATTCTATTGAGTCCTTCATGAGGCAACGTCCACCTTCTTTCAGTGGGTCTTCTGATCCACTTGTTGCTGAACAATGGATTAGTACTACTGAAAAGATATTTTCAGTTCTTCAATGTTCTGAAAATGATAAAGTCATCTTAGCAGTATATCATTTGGAAGGTGAAGCTGATCAATGGTGGAATCTTATCAAGAATACGAGGCCAAAAGATGAAATTGAGTCCATGGAATGGGACGAGTTCAAGAACTTGTTTTTCAGTAAGTACTTCCCTCATATTCTTCGAACGAAGATGGAAAAGGATTTTCTTGAGCTGAAACAGAAGGATGATGAATCTGTTGGTATATACGAAGTGAATTTTACAAGACTTTCAAGGTATGCATCTAGCATTATCATCCAACCTGAAAGTAAAGTTGATCGATTTTTCAGTGGCTTAAAACCAAGTCTTCGAAGGGCATTAGCTATACGAGAATTCAGTAGCTATGAAGAAATTGTGCATTGTTCTATGAAGGTAGAAATGGAAGTTGGTGTTACATATCCATCTCAAGGTTTTGAAAAGAAACGAAAGATGGAGTTCAAGGAGAAATCTCAGAATAATGGTGAAAAGAAGATGAATGTTTCCTTATGCACAAAGTGTGGAAAGAAGCATGGTGGAGATTGTCTTAAAGGGAATAGAAAATGTTTTAAGTGTGGAAAAGAAGGTCATCGAGCAGCTGAGTGTCGAAGTAATGGAAAAAGGGGTTCTAATGATGTGAATAAAGCAAACACTGCAGAGAACGCACCACCAACACTTCAATGCTTCAAGTGCAAGGAAATGGGGCATTATGCTAATAAATGCCCTAATCCAAGGGTTAGTGATGATCAACATGAGCAACCACTGAAGGCAAAGGACAAAGGGAAGTCACATGATATCCCTATTGGCGATGTTGAATATGACAACGATGTGGTGGAATGATTAAGTGTTTATGTAATGGGATTCCAAAATAATGTTTTATCATGGAGTATTGGAATATTTATGTGTTGGTCTAATGTGGTATTCAAAGTGATTGAGATATTTTTGGAAATAAGATGATATGCGCATAATGAAGGGAAAACGAGAAAATGAAATGTTTAACAGTATTCATGAGCTCATGATTGATATAAGGCCTAAGTGATATCATGGTTTCAGTAAATAAAATTTTGAGGATTTTGGTATGTGGAAGGTGTTAACTTTTAACTGCATTCATGTTTTCACTAAGGTATTCAAGAGAATACATGATTAAGGACTTTGAATGTTTGGAATGTGACCAACAAAACATATCTTATGATATATGGGGATCAACGATGGCATTAAATCTCTGGTAATCGTTTTCACTTTGTTAAGAGAGTGGACTGCAGTATTATGGATAAGCCTAAAGATTGGAATGAATTATGTTGGACATAAGTTAGTATTGTTTAAGGATAGAATTTTTTTTCGATATTATTGATGGCATGTTATAGTAATATAGTTTTAGAAAAAGGACAACCTGCAGGACGGGCGACAACCCATCGCGTCGGACAAGGCTGTGGAAATCGAACCCACAACCGAAGTGCGACTGACCTTTATCGCTTACCACTGGCCTACAGGAAGTCCCTGTTTAGTAGAAAATAGTTTTATTATATTAAGCTGTATGATATATGATGTATAAGTCCATTTTAGGAACCATATATGATTAATCTCACTATAGATCGACTTATGTATATAATTTTTTCTAACCTTTTGTTTGAGACAGATGGAATGACCCGTCATTCTATCACATGATCTGCTAACACTTCACGAATAACAAATTCAACTTCATTTATTTAAGATATGAAGTGGAAATTGTTCAAGGCACGAACAACAGTGAGATTGTACCAAAATAAAGTAAGTATTTATTCTAATTCAAATTTTCAACTTTAGGGAAATGATCTTGAAAACCAAAAATGTTGTCCTAGTGATCTTATATCTGATGAATCAGATGGTACCTTAGATCGTCACAAATTTATGGCTTTGTGATTGCTGGCTTTTCCATAGCCATGTTCTCTACCACTCCCCATCATAACATGATGGTTAGATTTCTCTTCCATATCCATATTTTCACCTATGTGGAAACTCAGTGATTAGTTTATTTGGGTAACCGTTAAGTTTCATACTTTTGTTTTTAAAGATTGGTTTTGGTATTCCTTTTTACAATGTGGGTTTCTATTAAAGAAACTTTCGAATAGTAAACCATTTATAACCCCGACGAATTTTGAGGGCGAAATTCATTTTAAGGGGGGTAGAATGTAACACCCCGAGATTTTATGAAAAATATTCTTTTTAATTTCACTAATGTCTTGTGTTGTACGTTACACCAAAAGAAGCTTTCACAACACGCATCCTTGATTTGCCTTGCATTACACGCAATCGCGACCTTCCTCGATAGCGTGTGTAGTACGCAATAACGAGTTTCACTAAACAACAATACGCTATTAAAATATTATTAAAACTAGCCTTTATGAATAGTAATAACCACTTTTTGAAATTTTGTATATTTTATTTTTCAGAATGGAATTCATTTTTGGATTCGTAATATCTAAATTATCTTAGGGTGATATTTTGGTAATTTTCGGATAACTTTCATATTTTGATGAATAGTGAAAATTACTAAATTTTAGTTAAAAACAACTTTTTCAATCGAAATAATTAATAGTGATAAATTATTAATTTGAGTGGTTTTAAAGTATATTTAGAATATGTTTTTACAATTTAATACAATTTTGGTCATTGGATGTAATTTCACATTTAAACCAGACATAAACAAGTGTCAATCTTTTGATAGATATTGTTTCTTAAAAACACGCTATTTGTTTTAACAGCGGGATTTAATTATAAAATTAATTAATGCAACTTCTATGTTATGAATTTGGTAAAATAGACTTCATTTTTGAATTCAGAATTTGAAATATAGCTTAGGATGAAATTTTGGCATTGTTCTGAAAAACATTAATTTTTGATGAATAGTGAAACTACTAAGTGGTAGTTAAAAAACTGAACTTTTCATAAAACTTAATTTTACCACTTCTGTGAATGGAATTTCAAAAATCCGAGAGACACGGTTGATGTCAGTAAGTAAAATGTGGTTCAATGAGATGAAAATAATTTTTGGTGAATAGTAACTTTTTACTTTTATTTACCACGGTTAAAAGTAAATAGGGTAATTAAGGGTAAGAATGATATTAATATTACCCTAACACATGTCCTAATTCTATTGGACAAGTGTATCTCGACCAAAAACAACCTTAAGTGTAAAATATTATCATTTAGGCCCACTTGGATTAGATTAGGACATTTATTATTATTTAATTCAAAGAAGAGTTAAAAGAGTTAAAATCGAAGTTTATTTACTAAAACATTTTTAATATAGGGTTATACATAAGATAAATTCTATTATAAATATTCATTAGAAATCTAAAAATATTTAATACATAATGGTATTTTATTTATAATTTTTAGACATTAAATAATTTAATTTATTTATGACACAATGATGATGCAGTAATTATCTTATTGATGAAATATTGACAGAATTGATGTTATAAACACCAAATTAAATGTAATTTGAGACTTTTTCTCAATCCCACTAATTTTCTAGGTTACTATGATATATTAGTGTTGATTTAATCAACTTGGTTCGAACATATAATTCTGTTATGACTTTCAAAAAAATCATATATCAAATAGTGTCAAAATTGACACAAAATAGTTTTTAAATCAAATATTATATTATTAATTGTTATTTTAATCCTAAAAATCTAAGGTTCGGCCAAATTACTTAGATAAGGATATATATATTAATAATAAATAATTTGGGGTTCGTTTGGCATGTTATAGTAAGTGTATTAACCATATAGTGTAAGAAAACAAAAAGACACGGTAAAAGTTAAATTATTTAACTTAGAGTTAAATCTAATTGATAAGGTTAAAATAATAACCTAAACTTGTCTAAATCCTATTGGTTGATAGGATTTCGACCCATCCCCACTTTAGATTCGAAATAAGACCCTTTGGAACCATTATAAACCGATTTTAACTTTAATATAAAATAATATTTTGAGATATTCCTAAGGTGCCCCTCTCCTCCCTTATAAAAGGGCACCTCCTCCCCCTCCTCCTCACACCAATTTGAGCACTCAAGCTTGGCCAAACACTGACAAAATCCCTTCTCCACTTCCCTAGAATAATCCTAGAGGTCCTGGTCTTCTTCAAAGACCAATCTTAGTTCCCTAAGTGAAGGATTCAAAGAGGCGTTTCAAAGAAGAGGAGGTTCGGACACGTACAAAGCAAGTCGGAACTAAGGTAAGGGAAATATCACAATCTCATTTTTATCCGAGATTGTTTATTCATAAGTATTTACTGAGGTGTATTTTATCATCCACATCCATGTTCCCTCAATATGTAATATTTTTTCCATCCACTTACAATAGTTTAAATCGAATTTTACCCTTCGGTGAGTTTTTAGTAAAGAATATGAAAGGAATCTTTTGTCGTTTTTTCGTACGAGGTACTTTTTGACTTTTCCGACAAAGGTACAAAGAATGTTTTTTTAACTTATATGGAATGAATGTATTTTTAAAAAAATTATTTCCAAGAAGCTTCCTTTACAATTTTTCAAGTTTATTTTTAATCAACTTCTTTTATTTTAAAGTCGTATGACATGTTATGAAAGGAAAAATGTTTTTGAAGTAGAAAGGATATTTTCTTCAAGAATGGAGTTCAAGTGTTTTATCAAAATTATTTTCCATATAAGATAATAAAGGGTTCTGTTTTTATCCCTATTATTACATTGATTTGATTATTTTGTGATGGAATTATATTTTTATGAATTCCTTTATCTTATATGAATTGGTTTATGATGTCATGTTGTTTAAGAATTCCTTTTCTATTACATGGGTTACGCTATGATGTATGGTTTATGATTATGTGGCACACATAAGAAAGGATTCATTATAAGATGGGTGGGAACTATATCTCCCTCCAATGCATTGGGTAAAGATTTTATATCTCATGAGATAGACATGGATGGAACAGTAGGTTATACCGGTTCAGTGAAACAGGACTGGAACGAGGGTGACTCGATTCAGAAAGGGACTTTGTCCACTAAGATAGTCTTGGCAATGAGTCTTGACTAACAAGAAATGATTATTTATGATTATGTGTGTATGCCACAAAGTTTCATGATTTATGTTATGATTATTGGGATTACATTTCACTTCTATGATTTATCCCATGTTATGATATTATGAGCTCTTTTGCAGGTTAAGATTTCCAAAAGCTATGTTCTTATGTATATGATGTGATTGATATTTATTTTGTTTACCCTTACTGATAATTTGAGCTCAACCTTTTATGTTTTATTTTCCCCAGGATATAAAGAAAGGTTTTAGGTTAAAAAAAAGGAAGATCTTTATGGGAGATATTGGAGATCTTTCACCACGATTAGAAGATTACGTTCCGAGTTTCCAAAGACACTAAACTATTACGATCCTTGTGTGTGTGTTTTTTGTTATGTACTAAGTATTCCAAAAAAGTAAGGAAATGTTCATGTACGATAAGATTCGGGTCTCTACATGTAAGGACTTAGGTTTTTAGAATTGATGAAAATCCATAAGAATTTGAATATTAGTGTTTACTGGATGGGATGTTTTTAAAACCAATAATTAGAACATAATTCCAATAGTTTGAACACATAGAAGTGTTTTTATAGATGTGGTTTATGGCTCTAAATGTTCCTCAGGTTCTCTGTCAATTTTCAAGAGAATCCGACTCCAAAAACTCAAAATAGGTCGGGAATGACATAGGTGCATAGTTTGTATGAAGTCATGCAACCCTCAACAGCAAACCCTATGACTGCAGCAAGGGAGAAAAAAAGACCTACATGGGCAGGACATGGTTTACCCAAACTGTGCACCTAGAATGCATGTTTAGTTCCAATATGGGTAGTACCTAGCCATTATTAATATTGTGGTTAACACATGGTTAGGGTGACTGTGTGACCCAAACCATGTGAGATGGTTTCTTAAGCACGTGGTGCCATAGGATTGGCTCACAGTTTGGCCAAACCATGTGGCCAAACTATGTAACCCAGTATTGAGGGTAAAATGATAAAACATCCCTTAATGAAGTTAATTTTTCCCCTTATTTCTTCCTCCTCCCCCAGTCACATGAGCACCTCCTTGTGTTTCATGGGCTTCCTCTACTCCCTAACCTAGTCATGGATGGATCTCCCTTATCTTAAGTAAGATTAAAACACCTTCAGTCTCTATGGATTTGTATCAGTAATATCTGGAGTCCTATATAATCTATTTAATGTTCTTCAATCCCTCTACTGTTCTATTTTGGTGTGATATCATTTGACATATTTTTAGGGAAAATGTTTGTTTCATAGACATCTTCCAAACGATATCGAATTAGACCTCAATATTAGATGAGTATGTCATCATAAGTACAAGGAAGGTGGTACATGACTTATTCCCAAAGTTTTAATCAATTTTTAACTTTTTCTATTATGTTACATGCCGTCGTTTACCATGTGTTGCCTTATAATTTGTTTCTTAATATAAAATTTACTGATACACCTAAATATACTCCAAATAGTCCTCTTTTAGTATATAGAGGATGTAAACCTCAATTGTGGAGACCCTTTGGGTGTGAAAGAATTATCTTTCTAGTTTTAATTAATTTATTAAATGTCTACAATGATTTCTAAGAGTTTGTAATGGACTAATAATATAATTTCCATGTATAGGAAATTGCCCAATTTGACCAAGGAACCCACTAAGTGTAGTTTTGATATTTATAGTTATTTTCCTTTTTGGTAGTTTTTTTAAATTCATATTTGTGGAATTTAATTGTGATTCTTTATTTATTAAATAAATTATTTTATATGAAATATTAGGATTTTATAATAAACCCCTCAAATGAGGTGTGCTATCTTTGAAAATATAAGTGATCATTAATATTTTAAAACATGATTGGAAGTATTTATTTGGTTATTATTCTATGATTTTAAGTCATGGTTTGGTATATGTAATGTTGAGACATAGCCCTTATTTATGTTAAAATATAATTTCATTCCTTTGGTGTAAATGTTTACCAAACTAAATCAAACCTCCTGAGTACTTGGATCATCTTATCAAGGGAATTTCCCATGTAGTAATTTTCCCTCTTGACCATGGAACCTCCTTAGTTCATCTTGATCCTTGTAAAGAGAATTTTCTTGTTTTTTTAACTAAATAGATTGTTTAAAGTTGAATAGATTACTCATGAAGTTTTTTACTTAAATTAGATACTAGTAATAGTTGACTTGATTTTTCATGATGTCTTGTGTTCCATGTATATTATAAATTATTTAAATTGAAAAGGAAATGAATTGAGTAAGGGTAAAAAGGCCACACAATTTATTTCATTCTATGTACATGTCATAATTGAAATCATATGCCTTGTAAATAATGGATTAATAAATGTAGATTATGAGATGTAGTTCCTTATGTCCTATGTTATAAAAATGATTATTCATTGCTTCTATATATGAGATTTATAAGAGAGGTGGATGGTAGGTATTTAACCATGCCAGTTATAATTATGATACACCTTTATAGATGATATAGAATGATGGTAAGGGTTATGTTGAGCATGGAGGAATCATGCTCCCTTACATAGAGTGTGGAGTGTGACGTATCAAACTAGTGATACTATGTGGGTGTTGGGAATTATGCACCATGTGACATGATTAGAGTGATTAAATGGTGGATAAATCACCATCTTGAGTGTTGTTGCATGATATCTCCCACTCTATTGGAATATTGGTCATGAACCATACTTCTTAATATTTTAGGCTCATTTAAACTGGTTTTGGATGTATGAGTTAAGCCCCTGATCCAGCTAGCAACTAGTATTCCAGGTATATGGCCACATACATCCACACGTGCATGGTTTATATAGGTGGATTCAATATAGCCCTATATTATATAAAAATATATTATTACTATATACATATGGTAATTAATCAGACATGTATTTCGTCTATGAGATGAAGTAGGTATAACCACCATAAGTCCCTTAAGAACCTAGGTGGGTTATTGTTTATTTATTCATTTTTTTGTCTTCTATTATACCTACACACTACATTACATTATATTTCACATAATAGATTTAGTTGTAGACTATGTTGGTGGGAACCTACTAGGATTATTATCTCACACCCTAGTTGGGATTCCATTACACTGTGGTACCTGAATAGACGTTATATTTTCACGACTTTGGTTGATTGATCGAGCTATTTATCTAGTACCCAGAAGTTAGGATAATAAGACTGATATGGATATTTGGATTCTTATGGAGATCACCCTTGGGGATTTTATTTTATTTCTATTCTTTGTAACTATTTTTTTCCTGATGTATGTCGACTTATTTTATATATGTATCATCATATGAACATGCATTTTTTGTATATAGGAAATGAAAATCTTTTATATTCTGTTGATTATTATTATTCTTTTATTGATCTATCATTCATTATTTATGGATTTGGATATTATTTTTTATTTAACACATGAAATACTGTAGTTCTACTATGATCATGAGGGTATAGTCTCCCCACTACCATATCCATACAACCTCAATACTACTCGAAAGCCTTAGGAATGCGGGGAGGTGCTCTTTAATCCATGTTACCCACTGGTACAGCTACTGTATTAGTGGTCCGTTGGGTTAGGAAATTACATGTTTCATGGGTTGACTTTTAGAAAGGGTTTCTTTAATCATCCCAGAATGTAGTCAAGAGGTATGAGATTATTTCACATGTTCATGGGGTTTTTTTAGTGCGGGAGATGGGATTCTAGTTCAAGAACCTTTTTAAATTTCCCTAGATCTTTTTTCAGATGAGGGGTCTTATACAAGACATCTTGAGATGACACATCATCCATCAATCTAGTAGTTTGTTACTACTTTTACATTCTCAACATATATTAAGGTTCAGAAGAAGGTGGTGGTGATTTAGAAAATTAAGTCACGAGGAGTTCTACCTAAAAGGTGACCCAGCATGGTTCCTTGAGGAGAAGAGTTGTCTAGAGAAGGTCTCAAATTCTTAGGCCTTTAAGGTTTTGACCTGTATGGATTTGAAATCAAGAGTTTTATTTTCAGTCATCTGGAACTAGTGGTTTTTGTGATTCTCTTTGGTATATTAGGCTAGTTTTATTTTTATGCGGGGTTCCATCCTCAGAACCATTCCTAGTGGTTCTTCAAGCATAGTTTTAGAGAGGTTTATAGGTTTAGTGTTATCCTCAGTATCAATTATCTTATAGAGAATTTTAGTAGATGGGGTAATATGTTGATTCTCCCCCAAGAGGGGGTGATGTAGGTAAAGTTTGACATTAGGATATTCATTTTAATTAGGGACCTCAACATGATCATGTTCATAGAGGTGGATATCACCATAGAGGCCAAGGATCTAGGTATTATAAGTTTCAGGTAGTGGAGGTAGTGTCTTCAGTGGGGCTAGAGATAGTTTGAGGTATCATCAGTTTTACATTTACCCTTTTGTGTGATTTTTTTATTTAGGTCATTTTCACCCAATTGATTCACCCGCTATAGTTTATGATTCGGGACTAGTCATAGAGAGGCTTCATGTTCCCCTTGTGTTGAAAATGCAGTCAGATTCTAGAACAAATTCTTTGATATACACCAAGGGTGTAGAATAATGATGTGTTCATAGAAGTATAATTTGGATCTTTTATTGCTTCATATTTATCCATATGATTTCATAAATAAAATTGAATGGTTTTATTCTATGCATCATATTATCCACTAATTATGGGGATGAGTTGTGTTCTCAGATATAGATAACTAGTGTGTGGTTTTTACCGATGATAAGAGTTAAATGGTGGGTAGTAGGAATGTGGAGCCCCTTATTTCAATGATCTATAAGTTTTATTTTATGTAATTAGTATATTATAGGACAATGTAGGTCCCCAAAAACATTTAGGTGTTTCTGTATATTTTTCCTGAGGATGTTGTGACTCTACCCCCTCAATTTGATTTTTAGTTTGGGAAAGACTTGTATATCGATGCTTCTTTGATTTTATGGATCCTTATTGGATAAAAGCTTCTATGTTTTCAGAGTTGAAGATTAAAATAAATTATTTTATGTAGAAGGGTTTTATCTAGCCTTGTGTGTATCTGTGGGGTGATCTAGTGTTGTTCACCAAGATGGCGTATGGTAGTCTGAATTTGTGTATAGACTACTAGAGGTTGAATTAGGAAATTTTTAAGAATATTTACCTAATTCTAATGATAGATTATATTTTAATCTATCTAATAGGGGTGATTATGTATCTAATATTAATTTTTAGTCTGGGTATCGCTAGTTAAGGGTAAAGGAAAATGATATCCAGAATAAAACCTTCAGATGCTGGTATATACACATTGAGTTTTAAGTCATGTCATTCAGTTTCATGAATGCACCAGATGTGTTCATGAGAATCATGAACTCCATGTTCCATTTTTTCCTATACCATTTCATAGTTGTCTTCATAGGCGACATATTAATCTACTCAAAGTTATAGGAGGATCATTCCAATAATTTTAGATATATCTTTAAGGTTCTTCTATGCCAATATATTTATGGGAAGGTTTCCAATTTTTAGTTTCGGACATGATAGGGACATTTCCTTTAGAATGTGGTGTCTCAGTAGGCTGTGAAATTAGACCCATCAAAGGTCGGGGTAGTTGTTTCTTAGGAATCACCTAAGAATGTGGGGAAGTGTCATATTTTCAATAGTATCATGGGCTATTACCATTGTTTTTTACCTGATTTATATCTATTTGAAGCCCTAATAATAGAATTGACCAGGAATGACCTAGATTTTATGTGGAATGTTCAGTTCCAAGAAGTGTTTTGTTACCTGAATGGGTTGTTTTTTGTTCTCTAGTTCTTCAGTTTCCATAGTAAGGGTGATGTTTGAGGTGTTTTTTGAATCTTCCTATGTGGGATTGGGATGCATATTTATAGAGAAGAAATAAGTGGTATCTTATGTGTCTAGGTATCTACATCCCCATTATCTTAACTATTCCATCCATGATCTATTGTTAGTGTTAGTTGTGTTATTTAAAAACTTCTGGAAGCATTACCTCATTGGGGATCACTTTATAGTATTCAAGGATCACAAGATCTTGAGGTATATATTTTATCTATGTTATCTAAATATATGGAAGTGGATGTGGATAGATTTTCTTTATGATTATGATTTGGAGGTACCCTTAACCTCAGCAAAGGAGATTTTTTTAGCCGATTATTTGAGCATGAAGTCATTAAAATATGTGGTTTGAGAGTCTTAGGATGTATATAAATTGATGGAGGATCTAGAAGAGATAAATTGGAATTTTTAAAGATTATTGATCAAGATTATATTTATTAGATGACCACAAATTAATCATTGTTTTCACAGGTGGAGTCTCAGTGGGGAGATTTATTGGAAGAGGTTATGTGTGATCGTGTTGGCCATAGTGATGCTCTGGAGGGATATTTAGATGATGGTCTGAACCAAATGTTGTATAAGGGGAAGTTGTTCATTCCGATAGTGATCATTTTTGGAGTCCTTCATGGGTTTCATATAT
Organism: Viscum album; assembly: GCA_963277665.1. Lineage (NCBI taxonomy): Eukaryota > Viridiplantae > Streptophyta > Magnoliopsida > Santalales > Viscaceae > Viscum > Viscum album. The sequence continues at coordinate 124,449,802 of OY728146.1, read as the reverse complement.
CACCTTTACTAGTACATCTAGTAGTATCTAATATTTATCGTGGATTGAGGAAGTATTTTTTGGTGGTCTGAGATGAAAAGGGAAGTCATAGAGTTTATGAAGAGCTGTTTAGTTTTCCTTTAGGTAAATGATAATCATCACGATCTTGGATGTTTATTTCATCCCTTGTATTTTCCTAAGTGGAAATGGGATGTTATCTCGATGGATTTTTTCATAGGGATACCCTTTTCTCAAGGAGGTTATGATTCTATCTAGGTAATCCTGTATTGATTGAATAAATGGACCTCCTTCCTAGTAATCATGGAGGTGGGCTCTATGGATGCTTTTTCTATGAGGTATTATGATGAGGTGGTGTGATTGCATGGAGTTTCTAGGACTATTTTATTAAATTGGTATGCACATTTTACCTTAGTAGTCTCGAGGGGATTTAATCAAGACTTTAACACTCAGTTATAACTCATCACTACATTATTCTCTTAGACTAATGGCTAGATAGAGCTAACTATCTAGACATTGGAGAACATGTTATGATATCTTCACTTGGAATTCAGTGGATCTTGGGTATGAAACATTCATTTGGTTGAGTGTTCATATAATAATAGATATCACTCTTCTATTGTCATGGTCCCATTTGAGGATTTTTATTATATTCCATGTCATTCTATGATATTCTAGATGGGTGTTGGGGAGGAAATAGTTATTGGTCCCGATGTGGTGCAGATAATGATAGGAAAGGTTTATCTTGTTCATTATAGGATGGAAGTATCATAGTATAGACCACATTATTTTGTTGACCGCAGGAGGAGTCCCTTTTAGTTTGAGGTTGGAGAACATGTGTTCCTAAAGGCATCCCCTTGATGTTTGTAGTGGAGGTTTGGTAGGGGGATTAAGTGCTTTTCCTGTTTTGATGGAACTTTAGAGGTATTGGGGTGAGTTAGTGAGGTGGATTATCTATTGGTGATTCCACTACAGTTGGAGAGTATCTAGGAAGTCTTCCACGTGTCTCAGATTTTTTAGTATATTTATTATGAATCCAACATCATCGACTAGGGAGATTTGGATATTGAGGATGAAATAATGTCCATGGAGCATCTAGTAGGGATCCATGATCTTCGAGATAAGGTTCCATGTAGACGATACATTCCCTTTGTTTGTATGTTATGGAGGAATGGTGGATTGGATTAAAGTATTTGGAGTGCAATGAAAAATACATTCCTAGTACCATGGGTTGTTTTTAGTTTTTCCTTGTTCTATTTTGTTTTTTGATGTTATGATTATATCTTGATATGATATGAGATTTTTTGTTCTTCTTAATGTATTATGTTCAATAATATTATGACATATGAAAAGGGGAGGACCTAATTCCTAATTGAGATGAATTATACTACGATGTGATTGAACACATGAGGGTGGGTAAGTGACACCCACATCATATACTATCTTGAAATGATGGTTGAAATTCCTTAATTAATTTATTCAGGATAGTTTGGTTAATTGGTTTCATCACTTGTTGGGTTGGTCTATGTGGAGGTTGAGATGATTGTGCATATGGATGTGTAGTGTGTGGTGGCCTATAGATAGTACCATATTATGCAATGTTGTTCCCAGTGAGAGGTGGTGATGTGGATGAGTGGTGGTGCAATTTTATTGGATGTTTGGGGGTGTTTTGGTTAGTGAGTTTGGTCGGTTATAGAATTTACAATATTATGATATCCTTGAGAGGTATCTTCCAGGTATTGTTTTTCATAACCCTTTATTTTTATAGGTTCAATCTTGATTCTTGTAGATTATAATCATTAGATTTGTATCTAATGTAATTTATAATACTTTACTGGACCATTACTTTTTCAGTTTTGGGTGTTAGAGGTGTTTTGAAGGATCCTCGAGGGGTTACAGTGGGGGATGGAACTATAAGATGGCTTCATTTGGTGGTCATGATTTGAACTGGATTCATTTATAGAGTTGATTCTTCATGTCTTGTATAAATGGATGGTTTTATAGATTTTTATAGAGGTAGAGGAGTCTGTGATATTGATTCACATCCAAAAATTAATTCATGATGTGTAATTAAATAAAGGATTATGTGACTTATTTTTCATAGGAAACATAAAATATGGGAATTATAAAGGAATTCACATCGTGAATGTAATTAATTACATGAAAGATAAATTTTCCATGTATTAAATCATTTTTTCATCCATTTTGTATTCACTCGTCTGTACCCCCCTCTCTCCCATTTTTGGAAAATCCTATGCAACATTGAAGGATCTTCTAGCCCTCCCTCCCTTTCTTCAATCCATGGATTCTATTAAATTCATATTAATAATCTTTCTTGAGTTCTCCTCTCTTCCCCATGTTTTTTTTCATTTTTTAGAGATCTTCTATGGGGGCATGGTTTTTAGATTTGGGTGTGTGTGGGGATCCGTTTTGTGGATCCTTGTGTGTGGTGTTGATTTATACATCGTTTCCCATGTGAATTTCTGGTATACTGAAATTTTTTCCTTACCATGCGAAGCATAGTGAGATAAAAAAAGATTAATTTGGGTTGATAATCCCTCATTCGTATTTATTATGCATCATGTATGATGGGTTTTCTTTTGTTTATTTTTAGGAAGATAGTTTTCATCGTATTAATCAGTAAAAATTAGTCGGTTAATTAAATTCAAGGGGAAAGGGGTTTGATTCACATTCTTTTGTAGCTTTGATATTATTTTGATGTTTTGATTCTACAATCTTTATGCCCCACAAAAAATGGTGTCTATTGGTGGATTTGTTTGTAATGGTTTGATATGTGTTTTAGAAACCCTGTTATGTGTTGTGATATCATCCAAAATGAGAAATTGGATGATCAATTATATTTAGAAAATGAAATTATTTCCCTAGGATTGTTTTTTGTGTGATAATTCCCCAAAAATAAAGTAGTGGAGTTGATTAAAGGCCCTTACTAAATCTATAAAAAATATTCTATGTTTTTTTTGTGTATCCATGTTTTGGGGTGAGGATGTGCGGTTGTATTGTGTTTTTGAGTTCTATGCGGTTTATTGGTGAGATGTGGTAGTTCTTTTGGGATGATGAGGTGATGGTTTGTTTGGTCATGATTTTGGGGTGGTGAGGTGATGTTTTGTTTGTAGTTTTTTGGGGCAGAGAGGTAGTGATGTTTAGTTTGGACATCATTATGGAGAAGTGAGGTGATGGTTCTATGGGGATAATGAGATTCTTGTGTTTTGTGGTTTCATTGTTACAGTTCCCCAGGTAGTGTTAGAATTGAATAATAATGATAAAATAAAATGGCATGAGTTTAATAATGAAATTAAAGGGACAAATGAATGGTTTGGTAAGTATTTTGAAATCTAGTAATTGTATAAATTTATTAAAATAAGGGAGGAATGTGAAATGTCTCTTGTGGCTTATTGTATGGTGGTTTGAATTAGATGTAATAGTGAAAATGGATAACAGTGTGAGTTAGCTGGTATTTTTTGTTGTGGACCCATAGGATGGTCTTGTGTGCTATGTTATATATATACCTTGTATGTTCCTTGAAATTTCTATGTTCACACGACATTATTTATCCATTATATGCCGAAAAACATACTTTTATGGGAGGAGTGTTTTTCCCAACATCCCAGGGAGGTGGATGGATGGATAGTTACCCGCTCTTTCCTGCTCTATCTTTAAGGTGAGTAGACATGCATAATATATAATGGTTGGAGGTTTGATAGTTCACTAGGTGATGGCCTAGGTGTCTTTGGGAGAGGTGAAATGTGATTATAATTATATTAAATATATTCATTAGATTTATATTTATTAAAATATATGATTACAATTATATTAGTGGGTATGAATATTAATAAGAATATTATAAAAAATATATGATTACAATCATATTAAACATATTCAAAGTATTTATATTTATTAAAATAAAATAAGAATCATTTGAGCCAAAATGATTTTTTTAAAACCTTTTGTTTTCCAAAAAGGTAGTTTATTACTAATTTCAACACATAATTAGAAGTTAATATTTACCTATTTATTAAAATTTATTTGTAAATTAAACTATATATTATAAATATACATGTAAAAAATTATCATTCGGTGAATTTTTTAAAATTGTTTCAAAAGATATTTTTTGATTAGTGGGGGAAAATACTCATTCTTTATTGAAAAATGAGTTTTCATTTGAGTTATATACAAAAAAAAATTAAAATTAAATTATTTTCAAAGTTATGATAAATAAATTATATGAAAATTTGATTAATTATGTTCATTGGAATCAATTTCATATTTAATGTTTTGATAAAACAGTTTTATATTTTGAATGTTTTCTATAAATAAATTGTTTTTGCAAGACACATATATTTTATATTTTATATTTAGTTCTATGAATTATTTTAATTTTATATTGAAAAATTGATCCCATATTTTGATATATCATTATTTATATTATCTAATAATTTAGAATTATTATTTTCCACAATTAATATTAAAAACAGTAAAAATTAATTTTCCCAGATAATGAAAAAATGTGTTTATCAGGGGAAAAACTTTGAATATATGGGATAAAAATTACCAATATTAGGTAAAAAATCTATATTATATCCATTTATCAGATAGATAAAGTATATGGTCATATAATGTTAATTTTTTGAGTATTTGAGAATGATGAAAAAATCAGTATCACTATATTTTTTCAAAAGTACTATCTGTGTCATCTCCCATACTTATGAAATTCCACCCCTATACTCTCCTCATCACAATGAAAAAATTCATCAAATACATACTCTAATCCTTTCTTTAATCCACTCCCAATAATATAAAATATATGTTGTGATCATAAATTTCATCTATGAAGTATTTAGGTATAATCCTAAAATATTTCTTCATAGAAGAGTTAAAATTCATAACATATGTATTTGTTTTATTTATTATTACACATTATTCAAATCATATTCAATTAGGATAATATAATAGCACCATTATATACCATATAATGTGATTTTATTATATTAGTTACTGTACCAGGTACTATTCAGTACTGTAGTATCCATAACTATTCACCTTGGGCCACCAGTTTGGGCTTGGAGTCCTTAAGGCCTTCGGTCCTCCTAGGCCTTCAGTCCAATAAGGATTTAGGGTCACCTTTAATGCCTTTAGGCCACCTCAAGGCCTTTGGGACACATGAATCAATTTAGTTGCCCTAGGCGGACTCTATATAAAAGAAGCAGCCCTAGAGGAGGATTCCAAGTAAGATCACACACCAGAGTAGAACCGTATAGATTTGGAAGAATGAGAGTGTATGGATATGAAATTGAGACCAGCCTGTGATTGCATGGAAATCCTATCCAGATGACCATGCGAAGGTGGATAGCTATAATCACGATGCAGATTCTAGAGAGGGGCAGTTCCTTGTAGTTATAGTCTGGTTGAATTTCCTAAGACCTTCGGGTCATGTAATCTCTCAAGCCTACAGGCCATATAATCTATCTAAGCCTAGGGGCCTTGTAAGGGTTCCCCAAAATCCATTTATAGGGGGGTTATCAAAAATAAATAAAAATTAAGGCCTTAAAGGTATGTGGTTTTTGAAATTTATATTACATGAGTTTATAATGTATATTGATGGAATTATTAATGTCTTCCTTCTATTGTTTCATTTGAAAGGGATATAAAACCAATTTTCTTTCCATGGTATCTTTATTATATGATGATGATTGTTTTCTTATATAACACATATGTAAGGACGATGATAGGTGGAGTCCTATATTGACTTTTAATTAATTGGTTTATATATATATATCTTTGGATAACTAGGCAAATATTGAATGAGTTTGTTCACAATACACATGGTTATAATGATATTTCTCACATAGTCAAGTGTAGACATAGTGAGTTTTTCCACATAAGCATTGGTGCAATGAGTTTTCTCACACAGTAAAATTTGCAGATAAAATTTTTTTTTCACATAGTTATGGGATTAATTTTTTTACTAACAAGGTTTTCCTACTCTTATAGTAATATAATATATCTAGAAAATAATAATATTATGCAATAAATATATGTTTCATTTAATTTTTGTACTAAGTTACATTCCATGTTTATTCCTTTCTTATAAGATTTTTTATATGTTTTTTGTTATAACATGCCTTTTTGATGATCTATGGTATATTATTTATTTAGTAAAAAATTCTTATGTATTGTGAATATAGACATATTTTCATCTTATGGTAACTTATGATCTTTTATTTTTGTCAATTATGTTTATATTTACTGAGAAACTGATCCCAACCCTTTCGTATGTTTCCATTACCCAGTTTATAAAGATAAGTGTAACCTATGAGAAGTATAAAAGGGATATATTATGGTTATATTATGGGGAAATGTTCACAAGTATTTTAAAATAAGTTTCCTATGTAACTAGTCCTCAATGAAACTAAAACAAAAGGTTCTCAAAGTTGTGTGATATTTTTGAAGGATATAGTAATAATGTGATTTTTTTGCAATATTAGCTTTAATAATATCACTCTGTATCAAAGTTAATTTGTAAAGGTATGTGTTTTTATCACCAAACCTAAAAATGAAGGTTTGGGGTACTTCAATGAATATCATCAATGCATATCAAATTTCTCGTCATAATGCAGAACTACATATGACCATTTCAATGTGATAGACATTCTAGGAAAATATAATATAAATGTTACAAAGAAGAATAATAATAATGTGATAAGTTATTTATTAATATTCAAATCAATAGATATAAAATAAAATTAAGTAAAATGTAGTTGTTACTAGGGCCTCAACTCCAATAGAATTTCATGATATCAAACTACTAATGGTTAGTTAATTAACACATATTAATCAGGATTTTACTTAGTATGTATATAAAAGTTAGGCCTACCATGTTATATTGGATACTATTGATAGAATCACATAAATGTTTTAAATAATATACTAATATAAAATCACAACCTTGAGAAAATACCTTAGGAAGTGACTAACTAAAAATTAGCTTTTTATTATCAAAAAAATTTAAGGTAAAAGTTAAAAACCATAAGTTGAATTACTAAAGGAAATAACATATCCATTAAAGAAATAATAAATTCTACTAGAATTAATCTCTGTAAATAATTTCTTGGAGATAGAGTTTATATGAGTATATGGTTCCTCCTTTAACAAATCTTTGAGCTAGAATTCAAACTTGTCCCAAGACTGGTTGTTCTTCTCTAGATAAATCTTCCCATCATTGAATCCCCTTATTAATATTTGATCATTATTATCAATCCAAGTACATTTCTCCTCATTTAGAGTCACCCTTAATAACCTTTCCATTATCCTATAGTATTCTTCTTTTGTAGCATTAATTGTTAGAACATATTAAACCATTTATTCTTTTGAGTGCATAATAAATTCTAATTATTGTTCAAACACTACACTAGACTCCTAGTGCTGAAAACTACCATTAGAGGAAAGGTGAGAATTATTGTCCATCAACAAGGATTTAGACTTCTTCATGGATCCCCTATTCCTTGGTAGTGGAAAATATGAGTAGACATTTCTCTCTTTGTGATTGACCCTTCGTCTCTTACTTCCCCTAGAGCTCGAAATCCAACTACCATGAACATCATATTCTATATCACTAGTAAAATGGCTAGAGTACATATCATTTTACTCATTCCCATGAAAGGCCTAACTAGATTGGTTTCAATATCCTGCATTGGATTAACATTAGACAATCCTTCAAAATGGTTTCCCAACTCAATATCTCCCACCACCATTATAGGACTTGTCCTGTTTAAGGACTAACCCCCAAAAAATTGGTCCAGAACATTGAATCCTATAGAGTAACCCTCTCATGGTTTCTTAGGAACCTATTCCCAACCTCTACCACTGATACCATTCCATGACTGCCCTACCTCAACATATGAAGAAACCATGAATGTCTTGGGTCCTCCCTCATCCACCATTTAAGATTCCACATCAAAGTTATGACTATTTCCTTATTGAAAATCTCTACCTTGAGGACCCGAAAGAGAGTTTAGAGGGTCCAAAACACCAACAATATTCCCCAAATCAGAACCCATTCTCCTTAAAGGATCATTCACATAAGGTTAAGGATTTCTCAGATCTATTCTCAAATGGGTGAGGATGTCTATCACCAATGGATTACCTTCATATGATCCACACTACATAACCTTTTCCAAATTAATTTTAATATCCAAACCCACTTGTCCCTACCCTAAAGAATCATCCAAAACTATAGAATAAGGTTACTTTACACTTCCTCTTATACCCTCACCCTTCTACCTATCATAATTTCTAGAACCATGCCTATAAGACACTGTCAAATGACCTCTTCATTTATAAGAGGAACAAAATTTAAACCACGATTCATAAACAACATGTTTTCTGCATTAAAACTTTTCACCTACTGTAATCCAGACATAATCAGAAGGTATTTTTAGATGCATAAAATTCCTCACAAACTCAAGGATTTAAATTGTGATAGAAAGATCTATTTTGGATATTATAACATAAGTATCTACCCATGTGGTTCCCAATCATTCTAATAATCTTAGAGTTATGAAATAGTAATGTAAGATTAAGGAAACTTACCAAAATCACCACATAAGGTGAGTATTTCTTCATATAAAGATCATTAGTCCATCTAAAGAGGTAGAAAAAGGATTTTTTTGCAGATAAAGGGGGAACTAGACCAAGATTTGATCATGTCTTCCTCTAATTATAAGTGGATTATAATATTTTTGTTGTTGATAAAACCTAATTTTTCTCTATCCTATAAATTCCAAGAGACAAAAACAAACACATCAAATTAATCACATATTATTAGATAGATATAAATGAAAATTGGTAAAATTATTTTGGATCTAATTGATATTCACTTACTATGAATCATGTGTCAGTAAATTTAAATTTTAGTATATATAATGGAATATGAGAAAAATTCATACCATATAAGCTTGTGAAATTATTTTATCTAAATAACCCTTTACTATACCCAGAAACTTCTACGAGAAAGATAATATGCCATCAAAATTCAAATTTTAACTTACCCCACTTGTATTTTTTCATACTTGAAAATATATGTACTATTATTAGATTCATCAATACCATGGATCTATTTTATAGATCTTATTCCCTATAATATGGTTTCTAATTTAATTTATTCTAATAAAATTCATTTTTTATCTTTAAAAAACTAGTAAGTCATATAATTTGTATTTTATTTATTATGAACATATCTATCTTTAAAACAATAGTGCTCAAACTTTCCTGTTAGATAGACATAACTATTCTTTTTAAAAACTGGTTATTCTATTATTACAATGCATGATTTATCTAAAAAATTATCCTATGTTATTTTCATATCTTTTGGAATTTATTGATTTCATAGACCCATTCTAGGTATTCCACATAAACATATATTATATGGTATCCTTTTGGTTGAATCATATATAAATATTCCACAATGTTTCCTCAAAATGAGGTGGCCTTTAAAATCAATATCCTGAAATAATGATCATATAAGTATTCTTTGAAAAGTATAATTCAATAGGATTTTATTCCTAGTGATTGGTGTATAGATTTTTTTCATAGACAAGACCATTTAATAATTAATCCTACTTTATTGGAACCAGTTTAGACTGTCCATATTTAGTTTCTCTTGAATACACATCGGTAGTTTCTGGTCATAGAAACATCTAAAATATGGAGTCCCCAAATCTTGATACTTGGAATCCATTACCAAATTCATATATACTATTCAATCTTAGTCTATTTCCATATAATTATTCTTTGTATGAATAATAATTTTCAAGGAATAATATATGTATCACCCACTATAATAAACAAAAACTACCTCTTTGGTTATGACTTCATTTGTAGTATTTGTCTCTATAACTACTTCTCCCACTGAGCTTAGTCTAGTCTAGCATTCTTGTATGAACTCATGTGCATCCAGAGCCTGAAACCATAAAAATTTATTTCCTATCACTCAATTTTTTAAGAGAAAAGTTTCCTTTATAAAATTATTTAATAAATGTTAATATCCATAGTCTGTAAAGTATTATTAATTGAGATTCACTAAATATTTGATGTCTGGTTGTACCTCAAAACCATATTTTAACAAATATTTAAAAAAACTTGAGGCTAGGACCAAATGAATTCTTATCATTTCACAATTAATATGATATCCATTGGTCAATATAATCCGTATGTGGTCTATTTTTGTAGTTATAATTACAAAACATGTTTTTGTAAGAAATTATTAAAAACATACAATATATAAGACTCATCATTGATCTTACTTTTTCCACCATCACTAAATTTATGAATATAATAATGTGTATGTTTTGATATACCCTTACTAATTATTTATTGTTTGATGCATATTTATGACTTTAGAATTACTAAAATATTATTCTAGTATGAAATATCATAACAACATATACTTAAAATATGAAATAATTTCTCATTGTTTGTAAAATATAAACTGAGAAAAATGATTTGTAAATACTTAATACCAAATTTTTTTATCCTTGAATAATTTCACCATGAAATCTAGATGTTGTGTGTCTCTATTAGCTGATCTAGGAATCACAATTATTCATTTCCTTTAAAAATGCACCTTACTTCTTGTAAAATTTCTATACTTACTTTTTTTCTATATTTTAAATACATATATATATATATGAAAAAAATATACCAAGTATGTATATTAGAAAAATTATTTTTAATGAAGAAAATATTTTTAGTATAGTATTCTGATAACTTATTCTTTAATTCATCACCATTATTGTTATTATAAACTTTCTTTCAACATAGGGAGCAAATATACTCATATTAATTTCTTTCCCCTTTAATATTTTGTATCTTTAAAGGATGTTGTAAAAGCACCATTGACTCTAAAATTATCATGGTATTATAACCATTTACTTTATTTAATAATGTATGGGGAAAAAATTTCTATTAAAACCTTGTCTATCTAGGAAAGCTTAGTCAAAATATTCCTAAGCAATTTATCCATAATATTCATCTGGTCTTAGATGATTAAAGATAACCTTTATGGAGAGGATAATAATATAATATTAATGGATTATTTACTATATAAATAGAATCATAGTATTTATGATATATCAATATATTATATTATTTTGAATACATAATCATTAGCTAGTTATCCTTCTTCTAGTTCACACTGGTAAAGTTCCTTGAAAATCTCCTCTACATAGTCTCTCTTTTTTCTCTTATGATTGGGCAAAAAGGCCTCATGGTGTATGATTTAAATTCATGAAATTTCATTTTCAACTCTCCGAACATAACTAATATTATGAAACAAAAAACAAAATAACCAGTATCTATGAATCTCATAGATACATCCATTTTACTATCACACTCTTATTAAGGTAGAAGATCATGAATACACATTCCAATACATAGTATGAATAATATGATAGTAAATAATTTTAAAACATCTATGAAACATTAATTTTTTTTTTCATTTTAGTACATGCCTAGAGTTTAAGGAATTTCCACACTGTTTTTCATGGTTTCACTTTCCATTTTTTATACAAAAATTATAATAGATGTTATAACTTTACATGATTAAGAAAAGTCATACAAAATAATTAAATTATATTATTAAATTGCTAACTATTTTATGAAGTCTCAATGAAAATCACAATTTAACATGGAATGGACCCTCATGTAAACATTATAGTAGTAGGGATTCCAATTTCCCTTATTAGAATCAAGATGGAGGCCATTGAAACTTTAAGAAAGTATTTTGGTAGGTGGTATTTCCATCTTCAAACTAGAAGATCCATGATACATTGAGTTTAATCCAAAATATAAAATTATTGACTCATATTTTCCCTATACATACATCGAAATATCTATTTATATAGATTCATTTTTTTCAATGTAACTCCACATGATTTTAAAATACATTTTTCATTAAATAAATATAATTTCTTTGATAACATGCTTTACACACAACATTGAATTTAAGTGTCCTGTGAAAAAATATAGAAATATTTTTATGTGACAGTTATATCATAAATTAAATAAAAATTTCAATATTTTCTATGGTGGTATTTTTACCATATTTTAAAAAATATTTATTTTTCATTTACAAGGGAAAAATACATATTTTTGTAAAACTGTAATATATTTTCATTAAACAATGTAATTTAAGAGGCACATTATATTTTGGATTTTTTTGTTAATGTTATATAATATCTATTTTATTTAAAATTATCTAATTAATTCCATTAGTATCATTATTTTAATTGATTTTGATATAAGTTATTTTTTTGGATTTAAAATGTATTCTTTCATGAAAAACAATTTTCAGCACATTTTGGTGGATTATTTTTAAATTAACATCTAAAAATTATAGAATATTAATTTTATAAAATAGATACCATATTTTTAACTATGAAGTTAGTATTTGGTAAATAACTCATTTTTATTTTTAGGCATTATGAATAGTAATCGTGGTAAAATTTATCACCTCAGTAAAGAATAAATATGGAAATTAATGATAAAAATAATGTGGTAAGGAATTAAAAATCTATACCAAAATTTAATTTATTTCATTGGATGAGACTAATTAGAGAAAACAAATTATCATGTCTAATATAAGACATTTTAGTTGTATTTTCTTTTAATATTAAAAATTATAATATTTTAAGTAGTGAAAAATACAAAATATAACCTTCATGCCTTAAAATTTAACATATGTGTTCACATAGAGATTAAAATAAGTTTTAAATGAATATTAAATGTTATTTTGATAAAAAATAGACCATTTTATTGAATTTAATTTTTTTTTAATTTTTATAAAATGTATAATTACCTTAAATTCTTATACAAATCTATCACAATTCTTGTGTAGGTAGTGGAAATATCAATGTAAATAATTTTAAAAACATTTAAACTATTTATTTTGTGATTAATTATAGTTATAAAATAATTTAATAGTTAATAATAATTCATTATTTATAGTGAAAAGTATTTTATTAAAATTTCAAAATTTTATTAATGCCTTTAAAGTTAAATTTCTTGAATAGTTCTTAAAACAACTTTTATAGTATTTTATATTAAATATTATTTCCTTAAATTATTTAAAAATAATAAAAAATATTAAAAAAAGGAAAATCATTATGTGAATTGATCAAAAATGTTATACCTTTTCCATTTATTATAAAATTTCTACCTTATAAGTAAAATTATAACCCTTTAATATTGAAAATTTCATTACTATGGTTAATTCAAAAATTATTTAATGAAGTGGTTAAACCAAAAGCTAATTTTTCAAATAGCAATTAAACTTATCGAAATTTTACCAGTTTATTATAATTCAATCATGTCATATAGTTTCTATGAAGTACTAAGAAAATGGTTCCACTTTCACCCGAAAATGAATTTATTATATTTAAATATTTTTATTAATTCCTTGTGTGTAATTTCATTCACATTTAAAAGGAAGTACCTATCCTCTATTATATATGACACATATAGCCACTTATATTAAAAAAACTGAAAACCCCACTTATAAAAATCCTCATAAAAGTTCTATAGGTTCTTATATTCCCAATATAAAAACACTAGGATCCTTAATAGGAGATCAAAAAGTGAACTTTCAGAAAGAGGTAATCACCTTCACCAAGAAATTACAATTTTCTTATTCTTTTAAAACATTAAAGTATATCAATAAAATTAAAAAATAGTATATTTCATATAAAAATATGTTATTGTATAAATTCAAGAATATTTATCCATCTCCATCTACATCAAATGAAAAAAAAACTATCGCACTTGTGTACAGTAGACTACTACCTCACGAACCGTTGCAATTTGATTTCGATGACCACGTCACATCGCTTGTCATATTGATGAAAATAATGAATATATAGAATAATTATTAAATAATTATAATAATATTTGTTTAATATACCATATAATTTCTTAATATTTAACAAATTAATAAAATGATAACATTGTTCATGCGTACATATGACTTACAGTCTGCACGATGCGATGCAATTCATTTTTCATGTCAGTTTCTAAAATATGATTTTAAATATTTAAATAATTAATAATTATTATATTTATATCATGTTTAAAATTATTGATATTATATAACCTTGGTCAATATAAAAGTAACACAACTTCTAAATCAAAGAATATATGAAAAACGATGCAGTTAACACGCGCAACAATGATGTCAATAATAGATTATTAACAAACAGGTGATAAGATGTTATAAATAGATCATATATGATATTATAGATATATGTATTGTTATTTTATGTAATTATAATAGATATAGTGTTTTATATAGGACTTTAAAAGGACATATGTGTGAATTCAAACTTGAAGTAATAGATTTCGTCTCAATTTACACTTCGTTGAGACTAATTTAGTATTATAAACCAATTTATTATAATGTGGTGTATATTCTTATAATTAGATTAATTTAACATGAATAAAAATTTATTAATTATTATTAATGTTTTAATTCATTTTTATAAATCCAAAGGGTTACAATTTAAAAGTTAACAAAGAGGTAAAAATTAAATTTACAATCTCAATTTTTTGGGATTGCTCTTATTTTCATTGATGGAATCTTATAATATATCCTTCCTAAACTATATATATTCTCATATAATGTGGATATTTAAGTAGTTTCCATGTTCCATATAAACCTTTTCTCTCTTTGGAATTGAATCAAGAAAATAAATTTTATTGAGAAAAGCTAAACTTATTTCTCTTTTTGTTGGGTATATTTTCTTCTATGTCCTTATTTTTCGAAATTGATTTAAAAAATTATGTTTTATTTTATAAAATGAAATTTTAAGTTAATTTTATTTTATCATTTACTTTTTAAAAGGTTTTAATGAAATATTCTTAATGTTTTCTAAATGGTTCATTTTTTTACTTTCTTTAAAAAAAAGTCAAAAGGAATATTTTTTACATATATGAAGAGAACAAATTTTTACTCTACCATAAAGCTTTATGTGATTTTAGATTATTGTAAATTTTTTCCATGGTTTAAAAAAATAAACCAATTATTTAAATCATATTTTAATTTCTCTCTTCTATTTTTTTATCTCTTCAAAGGACACAATTTCATTAAAAACCTATATTTATGATTAAATGATAGTCCTATGTTATATCTTATTATTTTTGTGGAATTAAATCTCCCTTGAAACAATCAATTTATTTTGATCATATTTTTCTAGAAATTAAACTTCTTATAAATATAAATATTAATTGTATCATGTACATTATTATTACATAAACTGTATACCATTTAAACATACAATGTTTTTTTATGAATGTTACTTGACTGAATATGGAAAATATTATCATTCCATATTATTTACTCAATACATATATTTTTTGACAAGATATATTATTTATGAATTAAATTGATCATTTTATATATGAGGAAGGAATTTTACATGCAATGATGGTTGGGGCCAGGTTATAGAAAATCCCAAGATGAGTTTATAGGTTTCAAGAGACAATAGTTAGAGAAATTTACAAAATGGGATTTTGGTGTATACCTACCTATCGCTTACAAGTTCTTGGAACAAGGCCTTGATGTTAAGATATTAGGATATTTGAAATTGAGACATATAATATTAAATATTTCCATCATGATAATTTTGGTTACTATTATCCATGAGATTGTTATATTGATATTTTCATGGATGCATTTCCTTCTCAAGTTATTAATTGAATGTCAGGTATTTTTAGTTATTTACCATGATATATTTATTATTAATTTTTTAATAAAAAAAATTTCTACTATATGTAATCCATAATGAGCATCTGATCCTACCCTTTATTTATTTTCTATTCCATAGAACATGAAGAAAGATATTATGAATAATATCAAGGATTCAAGAATGTTTCTTATGATATTTTTTATATTTCCAATATTATATGAGAATAATATATGTATGAGGTTCTTTGAGAATACTAAATGGATTGATCCTTGGTGATGTGTGTAACATCCAGACCTCTGATCCACTTAACATGTGCCCCGAGATGGTTGGTCACATGGCCCGAATCATGCCTCCCCATATTCCAGATGCTATAGACTAGCATCAAAGTTATAAAGGTGGTTTAGTGGGGAGACTATACCCTCATATTTGAGTATAATAATGCATAAAATTAGATACAATCAAAAACAAAAATATAATATAAATAGGAAAAATAGATAAAATGTGAAATAGTAAATAACTAAATAAACATGAAAGTTTGGAAGTCTAAATAAATGAAAAAATGAGTAAATATAAAAAAATACTCTATGGAAGTGTCTGATAAATGGAAGAATGGAATGTTTTAATATAGAAAATAAACATGTAGATACAAGAATAAAAGATTATAGTACAATATAAAAAAGGACAAAATATCTCCAAGAATCTCGAGCCTATTCTTGATCCTCGGCTCCTAAAATCCAACTAAAGGTAAATCATGTTGTTGCTCCGATGCTTTCGCCGAGGCGTGCGCATCCGTCTGTTGGGAGGACGCACTGCTTGTTACCCCGGATTCCCGCTTTCCAAAGGCGGGCGGTATCTGTTCCTTCTTCAGGGACGTCTGCTCCTTGATCGAAACCGGGATGATGGGATTTCGGTTCTTCCTTCTGTGGATTCCTCCTCGGAGCTCATCACCTAGTCCGGGTCTCCCTCATAGATTTAAGACGTGCTCGTGAATCTCATTCCTGATGCGATATCTACATGGACACCAGTTAATTACTCTTCTTCCGTCGAGACGCTCCAAGGGGTCTTGTAGGGGCAGAAACCTTCGGTGAGGAGAATGGTCACATTGGGGTGTCATCATCATGTCTGTCTTTGGTCCCTCATCACAGGGCTTCTCGAGGGCGCGAAAGCCTAAGGCATACCACATCAAACACGGGGAATATGTATCATCTGAGGTTTTCCTTAGCTTCCCATGTTTAACATGGGGTATGTCATGAGTTTAACGTCTCGCGGAGATAGATCGGGTTGAAGGACCCCTAGGGGGAACACCGATGTTGGGGCCAACACGCGGGTGGCTTCCCAGATGTCATGGAGTGCGATAGGTGGCGTGATCTCACCGGGATGTGGTGGCCCGGGTAAGGATAAGGATGGATGGTGGAGTGAGGCATGTGTCTTACGTTCTAAGATGGCCCAAGAGGGGGAATACAATTTAACTTCATGCGGGACGAGATACAGTTTAACATCATGCGGGACGAGATACAGTTTAACGTCATGCGGGACGAAATATAGTTTAACGTCATGCAAGCCGAAATATAGTTTAACGTCATGCGAGACGACATACAGTTTAACATCATGCAGGATGAGGGATTTGGGGCTTACACTCTGAGGTGGCCCATGGTGGTCAGGGAACCGACGTGGAGAGGTCGGGATGACCGGGTGGTGGGCTTGAACCTCGTGGAGGCTTCCTACGTACCATGCGTTAGCACGGATCAAAGTCCACGTAGTTCGTTGGGATGGGGATTACGCTATGAGGCGGCCCATGGTGGTGTCATGGTCGATGCACACTCTAAGACCACGTGAGTCATGCTCGGTGTGAGAAACAAGAGGCAGCAGAGACCAGATGATCACGTCGCAAAAGGTTGCATCCGTGAGAAGTGGAATGGGGCTTACGCGTGGAGCTGCCCAAAGAGGAAATAGGGGCTTACGCGTGGTTAGCGGCCCTTGGTGCCAGGGGTTACTCCAGGGTGGAGACTTGTGGTGTGAAAAAGCACAGTGGGAAAGGGACTCCACTGGCCTTGGTAGGGGGAAGCATGGAGATGCACAGGTGAAATCATCCATTGAGAGGCTAGGGGCTTACGCTCTTAGGAGGCCCTTCCCCCATGGGCAAACGCCACTACGACAAGGAGGATCTCATTCCATGTGAGGAAGAGTCCATTCCCGTGGAGACGAGTGGGCGTAAATAATGCCCGAACTGGGGGGACCCTGCGTGCGAAGCACGGGGTCGGACCACAGTTTAACATCATGTGTTAAGGACGAGGTGCTTAGCAGTTTAACGTCCTACAGCTAAGACGAGGTGGGTTCGCTCCACCTAGGGATTACATGCCCGACGCCCTCTACCCCTTGTGGGAGGGAAGGCATCGGAAAGGCCATAGTGAAGGGGGGCCGTAGGGCGAACCACCGGGGGGGTCCACATTAGCGTGGCTATGCGAAGGAGCAATAGCTGTTAGTGTGCCTATGCGGAGAAGCATAAGGCAAATCAACACAACGGGAAACGCGGCCCAAGGGACCTTGAGGTTACTTCGCATGAGCCTGGAAGGCCGTACGGGAAAACAACGCATGGAGCGCATGCCCGGCAGGGGAGACAACAGGTGCTGACGCAGAGGGGCAGCCAAGGGGCGTCAAGGTGAAGGGTCCTGGGCTTTGCGCGCAAAAAGGAAGATTTACATGAAAAACACCGGGACAACGCACAATTGGAGCAAGGGAATTTTACACGGATAGGGAATTGCGCGTAGGGTTTTGCGTGCATGGCAGGGTATTGCGTGCATGAGACACGGATTGCGCTCAAGGAAGAAAACCGGAAGAGGGAGTGAATTCACTTAAGCCGATGGAGTTTCGCGCAAAGGCGAACTCCGGGGCAAGGTTGCATGAAATGAAGGATTACCTAGAAGTCATATTGTGTGTGGGGGGAGCCGAATTGCGTGCACAAGAGCCGATTCGAATTCTGTAACCCCCAAACCGTTTGGGGTAGCCTTCTATTTATAGGCAACGACCGGCGTGAAATCCAGGCGGTGCGCGAAATCTTCCGCACCGGGAACCGTCTGCGCGCAATATCTCACCGTGAAGAACCGGGGCGTGAAATTATTGCACGCCTCACCGGCTCGATTCTGCGAATCCCGGGAGTACTTCGCACGCAGAACATTTTTCCATGCAGATCCTCCTTTATTTCGTGCACCACATCCCGGGCTTCCAGATCGGGCCTCTGATTTCGAATATGACTTCGTTTCATCATTTCGAAACTTCCTTCGGGAGTTACGGACTTTTTTGGCGTCTACAAATGCCCCCCATTGGAATTGGATCGGCAAGAGGTCGCAACGATCGGATTCCAAGGAAAACACCAAAATGATGAAGTGCTGAATCTCCTGGTCAAGTTGCGCGCAAAATTCCAACAGGGCGCGAAAAACACCGGACTCACGCATATTCCTCATTCCTCGCGGTGCGGAACCCTGGCCTCGCCAATAAAAAGGGGCACTGGGTCCCAAATCCATATGTCCACTTTTTCCGCGTGATAATCTATTCGCTCTCATGCGCAAAATCGCTCTCGCGGTTGCATGTAAAAATGCTCTGGCAGTGCAGAATTCCTTCCAAATTCCGGCCGTGATTTCGCACCTGCTCGAGATCTTCCTCGCTTCGCGTTCCGATTGAATGCCAATCTCCAGGATTCCATGCAACTCCTTCAGATTTCACGCAAAATTCTTCGATTTCGCGCCCTGCATTCTGATTTCGCGCAACTCCCGAAAAATTTGAGATGGCCGCGAACCAAGTTGATGAGGGGGAAACCGCTGTTCGCCGGACAGAAATGGCGGAGAACGAGGAGGTTTATGGCACCAAGGTGATTGTGTCCAAAAATCTGACCTTGTTCAATCTGCTGACTCCAGCCCAGAAGACGTATCCCCTGTTGGACAACCTCCCGCTCTGGAATTTTGGCATCCTGGAGGAGGTGCCCCTACCGGGCTTCGAGGTGGACACGCCGCGGTCGTGGGTGACCCGAGAGGATGAGCTTCCTCGCTAAAACATCACCAATAATGGTCATCCTGCCATAAGAACCAGAAATCTAGACGTATATGTCTTGAACCCGAGGACTAGGACCATTACCGGGGACGAGCCTGTCGCAGAGAATTCTCCGGCCCTCTACGCGAGCACGTTCCGTTAGAGCATCACAGATGACACGAAGGGCTGGCTGAAGGATTGGGACCTGTGGTCTGGGGGAAACTTCACCAGCGAATGAGCCTGGGCGTTCTGGGTTTGCCATACCTGTGACCAGTTCGGGGATGAAATGCGGAATATCGGCTATTTCGAGGCGGTATGGACATCGCAGTTCCACTTCCACCGCGAACCTGAACTCGGGCTGGAGCTATTCACCCGGTGGTCTCCTGACACCAACACATTCCACCTTCACCATGGGGAAGTCGGTATCAGTCTCTGGGATGTTCATTGTATCGGAGGTATCCCACTGGAGGGCTACCAATACGACGAGTTCGTTCCTCCAAAGAATACCTGGGGAGACAGGTCGCGAACGCCTATGCTGACGTGGCACCTGTTGGAGCTGGCCAAAGATAGGCTGGGGGTCAAGGACATCCTGATGGACATTTCCTACAAGGGCTGGTTCAGCCTGTTCCTTGAGAAGGATTCGGCCATCAAGATACCGGGACGGGGTAAACGGTGCCCGACCGTGGCTCATAGGAGCAGGGATGGGTCATACTGGAGGACCCTGGAGGCGGGGCAATACCAATCATGGGGCTACCGCGTCATTGAGGCCCGGGACCCGAATGTCCGGTATGCCGGGTTCCTTGCCGCCTTCCTGAGCGGGTGGCTCCTACCAGTGCAGGACGCGAGGATGGGCGTCCGTCCAGTGCCACTGGTGATGGCGGGCTCCACGTCCTCAAAAAACGGTTCAACTTGGGCGTCCCCGTACTGGCCAAGCTGTATTCCATCCTGGGGTGCATCTCATGACAGGGGTCACCTCGGAGAGTATGTGGTCCCTTCCAGATCTTCCATGGCTGGGTGATGGCTTATCTCGGTGGGTACACTTTCCCAAACGTCGTCCATCCTCCGGGCAATGGTCTGCGACCATCCTTGCTAAACATCGCAGGGGTGGCGCCATTGATGCTCAATGAGGAGGGCGTGAGAATCCGCATTGGCAACCATGCCAACTTCAACTTCAGCCCGTTCCCCACCCCATTCAGCTAGATGGTGGACAGCGGGTGAGGAACCCTGGAACAGTAGGAATACTTCCAGAGCATTCGGGGTGGGGTGATCGTGGCTCGGATCGACGGGAAGGTGATCTGTGGGCCTTACTTGCCATCCCGATTTGCCAGGCAGTTCGGGTGCCTCCAACGAATGCCGAAGAAGGTATTCACGGCTGTCTGGCAGGATAAGAATCCATGCATCCTGTGCCAGATGTGGTTGATGTTTACCACCTTCGGCTCGGGCGATGTCATTACCCTTCCTCCCACCGGGGTCGATGCCGGCCTGGCAACCGAATATGCCGAACACTGGACCATTGCGTACCCTGAGGGGCTTTTACGCAAACGAGTCTAGCAACTCGAAGTTGCTCACACGGAAACCGAGCGATAGGAAAGAAGGAAAGGTGCCGCCGTAAGGGGGGAACCAAGGGCGCGTCAGGCAGCGAGGCCTGCGCAGGCTGGGACTTCGGCAGCGGGGACATCACATGGTGCCGCCGCGTCCTCGTTACCCGCAGGGGGGTCACATGAGGCGGCCAGGGAGATGCTCAGGAAGCAGATAAGATACCTGCTCAAACCTTCCCAAGATGCAACTCTCCCAGAACTGTGGTCGGCCTGGATGACTCTGCAGAAATCGCTGAGCGTAGAAGCCATCTGACAGAAGATAATGCAAAATGGGATCCAACTGGCAGAGGTCGGGCTCATTCGAATTACTGACCGAGTAAACTTCCATCGGTGGCATGCTTATCTAACGGCCATGGACACATACACACACCAAAGGGGGCAGTATGCAGAGCCACCTTTCTTAGTGAAAGTGATGCTCGGCCAGGAGCATGATCCGGAAGCGATGCCACCGGGATAAGGCGACAGCGATGAGGAGTTGGAGGGGGAGGAGGAAACCAGAGAGGACGAAGGTGATGGAGAAGATGAA
Source organism: Viscum album (assembly GCA_963277665.1). Taxonomy (NCBI): domain Eukaryota; kingdom Viridiplantae; phylum Streptophyta; class Magnoliopsida; order Santalales; family Viscaceae; genus Viscum; species Viscum album. Next base: position 124,427,906 of record OY728146.1, on the reverse strand, counting down.
GAAGAAGAGCCCGAAGTTGAAGGGTCGCAAGGGGAGAACTACCAAGGGAGTCTCCGAGGGAGCGGTGAGATTGCCGACTCTGATCTCGACATAACCGAGATACTCGAGGTCTGTCTCTATCTTCATTCATTTCCCTTATTCATCCATTCTCCTTTCAAACTTCTAACCCTCTTACCCATCCTACTCAAAAGCAGGTGAGCGTTGGACGGGCATCCACAACAGAGGAGGGAGGAGAGGAACCAGTGAGACATGATGGGGATCCGACACCCATCATTGAATTAACAAGCGCATAGGGGTCTCCCCTTACGGCGGATCCTGCAGCGGCCGTGACAATGGAGACCGACACTCTGGATTCCTGTAAGTGTCACATTTCACTATTGGCGCTTGGTGTCAAAAGATCCCAACTGACCAGCGTATGCCTTGCGCAGTGATCTCAACATTGGAGGCACGTCAGGCTGCGGAGCCCGGTCCGTCCGCGAGTGGACCAGTGGCGGACATACCACCTCATTCAAAACATGATCCCTGCACTGAGTCAGCCCCAAAAATTGATGAATAGGGGGCGGCAGACATCAGCGATGTTGTTCCTGAGACGAGGTCGGAAGCTGGTGGAGGCATCATCGCTACTGGGGCGAGAGAAGAAGGTCGCCCGGATGTCGAGGATCCTATTCCTCACGAAGGTGTACCTGTGGCAGATCCTGCTGCCAATCTGCTGGCTGCCTTCCCCATATAAAGGCCCGCTGACCCTGAGTAGATAGATGAATCAGACTCAGAGGCAGCCGAGGAGAGATGGATAACACGACGCAAGGGGTGGAAGTGTATCCAGCGCTTTCTCAGACATCCCCAGTCGGATTGGCTAAGGCGGATGGGATCACTTCAGACCTGGCTGCGCTTCCTGTGTGCCGGAGGGGTTGACGCTCAGCGTCTTCATCTGAAGGTCCGTGATTACATGGCTGAGAAGATACGCTAGAGCAGCCGGCGTACCGATATTTCCCAGTTCCAGGAAGGATCGGTGAGTGCTAAAGCGCTACTGAGGGAAGACCAGGAAGTCCGACACCTCGAAGTGCAGGCGGCAGATAAGGAGGCCTTCATTGCAACATGCTCTGAGCTTGTGGAGCAACTGACGACCCAGCTGGCTGACGCACAAGAACAACTGGTGGAGGTGAGTCACCAGATGACCATACTTCGAACCGAGCGGGCGCAGGCACAAGCTAGGGCTGGCGAGCTATGCTCTGTGCTGGCTGATGAGGAGAGAGTCATCAAAGAGTGAGAAGTGGTCCTGGAGGCTACCAGCCAAAGGGTAGTAGTGCTGGAAATATCGCTTCAGCACGCTGATCCTTGAGGGCTTTGTTTTTTCCATCTCATGAACTTCTTGCTTGTACTTCTCATCATCTCAATCCAATACATGGACAAATCCATTCATTTGTACTCTTGGTTTAATATGCTCAAACACAGTTTTGAAACTAATAACAACTCATCCCTAGGCTCCTGTGGGTCGCGCCCAATGCGAGATGCAAAGGATGCTCGTGCCATCATTTCGTCCAACTACGGGGCATTGACCAAGCTTCAAGCGTCTGAAATTGGGCCTGGATTTCTGAGGATACCCTAGGCCGATTGATGTTTTGACTTCTCAATGTGCTCTAACACACGAGTGGGGAAATGCTGGGGGCATTGAAATCCATCTGAACATTGGGGGATGGAGGAAAAGGGTGAATCACGCTGCCCAAATTTGGAACACAATGGGGCGCAACGATGGAGGATAACTATCAACCGTGGCAGAAACACAACATCCATATCGTGTTGGCCTAGAATGGGGACAATAAATGAGGGCTGACCGCTGACCATGTTCTCAACACAGAGCCTAACTCAAATATCGTCGGTCATTTTTCCGGAACGTTGGCCCATGACAGTAGGCGGACCATAGGTCGATCATCCATACTGTTAGGGGGTCCTGTTAAACATGACCCATCCTCCAGAACATTGGACCAGGACAGTAGGCGGACCATAGGTCGAGCATCCATACTGTTAGGGGGTCCCGTCAGACAGGACCAGTCCTCCAGAATGTTGGCCCAGGACAGTAGGCGGACCATAGGTCGAGCATCCATACTGTTAGGGGGTCCCGTCAGACACGAAAGAAAATGAGGATCCAAATAAGGGGGCATGCAAAGCGTGGATGGTGGAGTGGTGGTTTGTTCGAACAGAGTCCAACACTCCCGAAATTGCACCACCTTGGTGAAGGCGTATTAGGCGGACATACCGAACTGATCACGGGTCATCCAAATTTTTAGGAAATACCTCTTTGGCAAGAGAACTGCCACTTCCCATTATTACCATGGGGCATCCTGAACTTGCTCAGGGTAGATGTCCCAATTACTCCACTTTCTATGAAGTCAGGCCGAGGGGCCGACAATAAGGAAGGACGGGGCTTAGTAATTCCTGGGGCTGGACCCAAAATGAAATGTCCGGGCGATCCTACGTATCTCATTAGGATGAGAATCAATCCATACGTAGTTCTGGAAGCACAGTTTAACATCATGTTGGACAAAATACAGTTTAACGTCATACGGGATGGAGGACACACCTCATCTGGGGATAGGCACGGTACGACGAGTAACCCGATGTAAATGAGGACATAATCTCACACCACACCGTGCAATCCCACAAGAGAGAGCGAGTCGTAGAAATCCAAAGAAATGATCTTAGTTTTAGGTCTTAGAACTCGGACCAAAGGGCGGAAAGAAACATAAGAGGCACATGGTGGAGTAACTCAAACACCTGGCATGAATGGGAATAGGGGGTGTGTATGGTGCGGTGAACAAACCATCATGAATGAGGATATGATCCCATATCACACCGCACAACCCCCTTGTGAGAGGTTTCAGGTCAAGGGACCGAAATCAAAAACTAGGATGGGCCCGCGGGGAAGTGCCCGGGCGCTCCTACATATCTCATAAGGATGAGAATCAAGCCTCACGTAGTTCTCGAAAGCGTCTTAGTTTAAGGTCTTAGAGCTTCGACCATGAATGGGTAAGGGGAACAAGGGACACATGGAAAGGCAGTTACAAAACCAGACGTGAATGAGGACCTAAGACCTACTTACCATGTGTTCTCTGAAAAAATGCTCGAGCCGAGGGACCAAACATGAAGGTTAGGTTGGGCCCGTGGGGAAGTGCGTGGACACTCCTACGTATCTCATAAGAATGAGAATCATGCCATACATAGTTCTGGAGCAGTAGCGTCCTATCGGCGCATAGCCGGGACGATACCATCACAGTTTAAGGTCATAAGGTTTGGACCGTCACACAGTTTAAGGTCATATGGTTTGGACCAACATCACAGTTTAAGGTCATATGGTTTGGACCAACAGCACAGTTTAAGGTCATATGGTTTGGACCGTCAGCACAGTTTAATGTAATATGGTTTGGACCGTCACACAGTTTAAGGTCCTATGATTTGGACTGTCACACAGTTTATGGTCGTAAGGTTTGGACCGTCACACAGTTTAAGTTCATAAGGTTTGGATCGATAGCACAGTTTAAGGTCATAAGGTTTGGACCGTCACACAGTTTAAGGTCATAAGGTTTGGACCGTCACACAGTTTAAGTTCATAAGGTTTGGACCGTCACACATTTTAAGGTCATATGGTTTGTACCGTCACACAGTTTAAGGTCATATGGTTTGGACCTTCACATAGTTTAAGGTCATAAGGTTTGGACCAACAACACAGTTTAAGGTCGTATGGTTTGGACCGTCACACAGTTTAAGGTCCTAAGGTTTGGACCGTCACACAGTTTAAGGTTATATGGTTTGGACCGTCACACAGTTTAAGGTCATAAGTTTTGGACCGTCAAAAAGTTTAAGGTCATATGGTTTGGACGGTCACACAGTTTAAGGTCATATGTTTGGACCGTCACACAGTTTAAGGTCATATGGTTTGGACCGTCACACATTTTAAGGTCATAAGGTTTGGACCCTCACACATTTTAAGGTCATAAGGTTTGGACATTCACACAGTTTAAGGTCATATGGTTTGGACCGTCACACAGTTTAAGGTCATAAGGTTTGAACCGTCACACAGTTTATGGTCATAAGGTTTGGACCATCACACAGTTTAAGGTCGTATGTTTGGACCATCACACATTTTAAGGTCGTATGGTTTGGACCGTCACACAGTTTAAGGTCCTAAGGTTTGGACCAACAACACAGTTTAAGGTCATATGGTTTGGACCGTCACACAGTTTAAGGTCATAAGGTTTGGACTGACATCAGAGTTTAAGGTCATATGTTTGGACCGTCACATAGTTTAAGGTCCTATGGTTTGGACCGTCACACATTTTAAGGTCATATGGTTTGGACCTTCACACAGTTTAAGGTCATAAGGTTTGGACCAACATCACAGTTTATGGTCGTATGGTTTGGGCCGTCACAGAGTTTAAGGTCTTAAGGTTTGGACCGTCACACAGTTTAAGGTCATATGGTTTGGACCATCACACAGTTTAAGGTCATAAGGTTTGGACCGTCACACAGTTTAAGGTCATATGGTTTGGACCGTCACACAGTTTAAGGTCTTAAGGTTTGGACCGTCACACAGTTTAAGGTCATAAGGTTTGAACCGTCACACAGTTTAAGGTCGTATGTTTGGACCGTCACACAGTCTAAGGTCATAAGGTTGGGACCATCACACAGTTTAAGGTCATAAGGTTTGGACCAACATCACAGTTTAAGGTCATATAGTTTGGACCGTCACACAGTTTAAGGTCTTAAGGTTTGGACCATCACACAGTTTAAGGTCATATGGTTTGGACCGTCACACAGTTTAAGGTCATAAGGTTTGGACCATCACACAGTTTAAGGTCATATGGTTTGGACCATCACAGAGTTTAAGGTCATAATGTTTGGACCGTCACACAGTTTAAGGTCATAAGGTTTGGACCGTCACACAGTTTAAGGTCATATGTTTGGACCGTCACATAGTTTAAGGTCATAAGGTTTGGACCGTCACACAGTTTAAGGTCATAAGGTTTGGACCGTCACACAGTTTAAGGTCATATGGTTTGGACCGTCACACAGTTTAAGGTCGTATTCTTTGGACTGTCACACAGTTTAAGGTCGTATGGTTTGGACTGATAGCACAGTTAAGGTCATAAATTTTGGACCGAGGTGAACACGTACGATGCGATACCATCACTGCGCGCGATTCCGAGAGAGGAGCCTCGGCCCAAGGGGTCGGCGAGGGTCCAACCATCAGGAGGGGGATAGGAGATGCTATCTCCCAGCTGTGTTGGGACTTAAATGCAATGCCTGGGTGACTCCTCGTTTACCATGGGGATGAGGGTCAAGCTGCACACAACCTGCAAAGAAGAAACCCAAGCACATACTCTAGCGCTCAGATAGCGGGAGACCCGAGAGACACCATTACGCAGCTTGGTCTGTTTGACGCGTGGGGGTGTACTGAGGGTTAGTACATAGAGTGTTGAGATTCCACCTTGACACGGTGGGGAGGAACATGGCATGAATCACGTCACCAACATTCAAGGACTGGGGAAGCCGGCGTGAAGACTGAGGATTTCTACTGACCATGTTCGCAACACAGAATCCCGTCGTGTTATCCATGGGGACAAACAAATGAGCATCAACATCTGACCATATTTGTAATGTGGGATTTGAATCAATTTGTTGTCTGAAACCCTCGGGGGTGTTGGCCCGTGATGGTAGGAGAGACCTTGGGCATTGTGTCCAGGCCGTTCTTGGGGGTCCCTCCGGGTGTGAAGGACGACGGGGGCCCGAATGAAGGGGAACACGAAGCTTGGAAAGTGGATGGAACTTGCCTAAGTCAAATCTGGCACTCCAAGTCCTAGACCATAGTACCCTGAACACATAAGCAGACCACTGGAAAGGGTCATAGGGTTTAGTCCGAGAGCGGACAAAAGATGGCGGATCCCCGAGAAAAAGAGGGGGCGTAATGCCAAACACCCTGGCAACCGGGAGATCGTGGGATCTCCTAAGAGATGGGGCTGGACCTGACATATAGGTGTTCAGGTGGTCATATGTATCCCATAAGGATGGGAATCAAGCTAGATGTAGTTCTTGAGGGTGACTTTTAATGTCATGGGAAACATTACATAGGAGGGCTAATCCTGAGGACAGGGTGCGCATGGTGCAGCTATTGAAAACCCGATGTGAATGAGGCCATATTCCCATACCATGCCACGCAATCCTATGGTCAAGGTCCCAAAGGCGAGACAGACGCGATAGCGGACCTCAATCTGGACCCAAAGACGAAAGGTCTAGGTGTTCCTACGTATCCCATTAGGATGGGAATCAAGCTAGACGTAGTTCTGACAATAAAATTTAACGTCATGTTGGACGAAATACGAATCTTAGTTTTAGGTCTTAGAACTCAGAACACAGGAAAGGGAGGAGTTTGGTAACCCCTAGGGCTGGACCCGAAACGAAATGTCCAGGCATTCCTACATATCACATAAGAACGAGAATCAAGCTGCACGTAGTTCTGGAAATACAGTTTAACATCATGTTGGAAAAAATACGGATTTTAGTTGTAGGTCTTAGAGCTTGGACCATAGGAAAGGATAGAACCAAAAGAGGATCTTAGTTTTAGGTCTTAGATCTCGGACCATGTGCAGTTTAAAGTCATGCGGGACCATAGAGCCCAAATGTTGGGAAAAAATGCAGTTTAAGGTCATGCAAGACCGCACAGTTTAAGGTCATGCAGGACCGCACAGTTTAAGGTCATGCAGGACCGCACAGTTTAAGGTCATGCAGGACCGTACAGTTTAAGGTCATGCAGGACCACATAGTTTAAGGTCATGCAGGACCGTATAGTTTAAGGTCATGCAGGACCGTAGAGGCTTAGGCAAAGTACTTCTTGAGGAACCTTGTGTTGGTGGGAGGAGTGACACGCTCACCATCCATAGTCACCAGGGAATATGTGCCATTGGGATAGACCTTATGGACAATAAAAGGCCCCTCCCACTTGGGCTCCAACTTGGGTGGTTTCCTGATGGGAATCATTAGCACTCTGAGCGCTAGCACCAAGTCACCTTGCAGGGAGGAGCAGAGGAGAACCTTCTTATCAGAAGCTCGAGCTATCCTGCTCTGATGCCTTTCCAAGTTATGTAAAGCACACAGCCTACTTTTGTCCATCGATTCGAATTCGTCTAGACAGATTTCGGCAACTCTATCCGGCGCTTTCTGGTCATAGACCGCCGTGCGCAATGAGGGCATCTAGATCTCGATGGGCAGGACGTCCTTAGCTCCGTATACCAGGGAATACGGAGTCACCTGGGTGGAGCTATGAGTCATCGTCCTATAAGCCCATAGGGTGTTACGGAGCTTGTCCGACCAACTTTTGTTGTTCTGACCAACCATTTTTTGCAGAATGTTAGAGAGGGTTTTGTTAAATGCCTCAATCTGTCCATTCACCTGCGCATGATAGCGGGAGGTATGGTTAGAGTGAATGTTGTACTTGGCGTACAATTTCTTCAGCTCGGCCGCTCGGAAGTTGGTTCTGTTATCCGTGAGGATAGCATGAGGTATTCCAAACCGGTAGATGATATGGGAGCTCACGAATTCGGCGATAGAACAAGCCTTGACTTCCCTGAGTAGGATTGCCTTTGCCCACTTTGAGAAGAAATCCGTAGCGGTTAAGATGAACCGGCACTGGAAGGCCGTCGCCGACGGGTAAGGCCCTACGACATCCAAACCCCAGACTTCAAAGGGACAAGAATACTTAGTAGTATGGAGAGGCTCCAGTGGCCGATGCATGAAGTTAGTATGAACTTGGTACACATGACACCTCTTGGCATACTCGATGCAATCGTGGATCATGGAGGGCTAGAAATATCCCAGCCTCTGAATCTGGTGAGACAATCGCGACCTGGCCTGGTGGGTGCCACAGGAACCAGCATGAACTTCTTGCATGACCTGTGGGATCTCGACTCCTTGAAGACAACGAAGGAGAACACCATCAAACCCGTGCCTGTACAGGAGCTGCTCACGGTTGGGACCACTTCAAAAGATGAACTACGACGTGCGGCGTGTGGCGCCAGATTCGTTCTCGCTCTGCTCGGTCCATCAGAAGATTGACATGTTGTAGGTACTCAACCAATGGTGTCCTCCAGTCAGGAAAGGTCTCGATCACCATGCCTGAAGCCCCCGAGGGTCCTAACGTAGAGGCACCAGCTGTGAGATGGTTCACTCATGGGCCATAATCGGCCTCTGGGATAACAGGAGAAATGAATCTATGGTGCACTACATGGATGATTAGGTCAACCTGTTCGGGCTCCGCAAGTGACGCGGCCAGGCTGGTCAAAACATCTGCTCGACTGTTCTATGACCGGGGAACGTGGACGTCATCTAGTCGGGAGGGGAACTTGGCCATTAGATGGAGGGTTCACTCCAGCAACGACATGAGTTCTGGATTCCTGACAGCATAGTCACCATTAACCTTCTTGATGACTAGCTCAGAGTCCCCTTTCACACACAAATGGGGTACGTTAACCTCCAGAGCCAACTCGAGGCCAGTGATGAGGGCATGATATTCTGCCTCATTGCTGGTGAATCCTTCTAACAACAAGAATGAATATGGTATAATAGCTTACTCCGGGGTGACGAAGACGATACCCAGGCCCACTCTGTTAAGCCTAGGATCATTGAGCCTTCTACCGGTAGGGCTTCGGGAGGCACCGTCAAAGTGCATCTGCCAGTATGGGGTGGCGTGATCGACTGAGAGGATTTCCTCATTAGGAAAGCCCAGATCCAGTGGCTAGTCTGCAGAGGTTGGGTGGGCAGTTAAGAATTCTTCCAACGCCTGTCCTTTGACGGCCTTCTAAGGTACGAACTTGATGTCGAACTGCTGGAGGATCACCGCCCAGCGTGCCAATCGGCCGGTCAACATAGGTCGGTTCAGGATGTATTTCAACGGGTCTACCCAAGAGACCAGCTATACCTCGTGGTGCTGCAAGTAGTGCCGCAATTTCTGTACGGCGAATACGAGCGCCAGATAGCACTTCTCGATGGGAGAATATCTAATTTCTGCGTCGAGGATCATGAAGCTGAGGTAGTAGAGGCTATTATCTGTTCCCTCGTTGTTCTTATGGGCGAGAAGGGCACTGAGGGATCACTCCAGGGCGGTCACATAAAGGACCAGCGACTTTCCAAGAATGGGTGGCATCAGGACCAGAGGTTGGAGCAGATACCGCTTGATTTCCTCAAAAGAGGTCTGACACTCTTCGTCCCACCCATAGGCGGCGCCTTTCTTCATGAGCCGAGAAAAGGTATTACACTTTCCGGCTAGATTCGCAATGAATCGGTGTATATAGGATAAATGGCCTTGGAGGCCTCGAAGCTCCCGAATATTACTCATGGGATGCATCTGACTGATGGCCTTGATCTTCTCAGGGTTAATCTCTATGCCTCAATACCTAACAATGAAGCCAAGAAAATTTCCGGAGGTGACCCCGAAGGCACACTTCAATGGGTTTATCTTCAAGTAGCAAGAACGGAGGAAACCGAACAATTTCTCAAGGTCTTTGAGATGGTCCTGGCGCTGACGAGACTTAACCACCAGGTCGTCTATGTAGCACTCCACCAGTGTCCCGAGGATCGGCTTGAATATGCGGTGCATAGCCCGTTGATAGGTGGCACCCGCATTCTTCAGGCCGAAGGGCATAACCCGGTAGCAGAAAGTACCCTGGGGGCCCTGAAGGCAGTGAACTCTTCATCCTCAGGGGCTATCCAGATCTGGTTGTACCCAGAGTACCCATCCATGAAGGAGAGGGCTTGGAACCCGGCCGTTGCATCGATAAACAACTCTGTCACGGGAAGGGGAAAGTCATCCTTCGAACAGTGGCGATTAAGATCACGAAAGTCGATGCAGACCCTGATCTGCCCATTATTCTTCCTGATGACCACAATGTTGGCTAGCCACCTGGGGTACTAGACTTCCTTGATGAAGTTGTCCTTGATGATCTTATCAACTTCGGCCTCAACCATGGCACCATGAGAGGGGTGCATTTTTCTGGAAGGCTTCTTGAAACCGCGATGGTTTTCTGGGAGGCCAAGGTAGTGGACGACTACCTGGGGATCTAGTCCCAGCATCTCGTCATAACTCTAGGCAAACACATCACGATGCTATCTGAGGAAATCTATGTACTGTTTTCATTCCTCAGAGGGCATAGCGGCGCTGACCAATGTGGGTCTCGGGTCCGCCTCGCTACCGAGGTTCACCTGCACTAACTCGTCGACCGTGGTGGAGACGCCCTCCTCAAAGGCAGGAGGAGAATCTTCCATGTATTCTTCTCCGCTTGTGGAAGGATCGTCCACGGGGGAAGCCGCTTCAGGGCAGCCCGACCCTGATGGGAAGCTAGCGCTGGCTTGGACGGTAGAGGTCGTCATGATGGGAGACTTATGCACTGCAGAGACCATGGAGACGAAGGTGGTTGATCCAATCCCATCTGGCCTTCGTCTCAAGGGACCACGCTTTACGACATCAAAGCAGTGGTGACACGTTGGCTTGAGCCGGTCGATTCCGGCCTGACAAAACAGACACGTATGACATACTACCGTTTCCATGAGCCCAACGCCCCGATATCGTACAGGGGTAGGAGGCTCGAGGATCACCTTAGCCTGGTTGGTGTAAGAGTACGAGGTGATTTCCCGCCGTCGCTTAGACCCAGAAATATTCCTTCCTCTAGTACCCGAGACAACAAAGAACTCTCCCATATCTGGAGTCGTGGCCTCCAACCGATGGATTGGGAAGAAATATGCGTCATTCAAACCTACCCAGGGATCACTCGTGATAGCGGCGGACTCAACCTCACCTGCCACGATTTTCTTGTCCTTGCTCTTGTAATAGTCAGCATCTAGGTAACGAGCTTCACAAGAGGCAAACAGAGACGTATCTCCTTGGAGCACGCCCACTCGACCCTTAAGGGAGTATTTGAGGCACTGATGGTATGACGAAGGAACCGTCGCGTGAAGGTGGAGCCACGACCTTCCCATTAACGCATTGTAGGTGGTGTCCTGAGAGACAACCATGAATTCGGTATTGGCAATTAAGCCACCAAACTGGGTCTTCAGACGAATCTTGCTGAGTGGAATTTGGTCGATCCTGTCATACCCCGAGATTCTGAGGTCGGAGGGAGTTAAATCACCCTCATACAACCCCAGTTATCACAGTTTCCGAGTTGGGATCAAGTTAATCCCATAACCCGTGTCGACAAGACATCGATGGACTTCCATGCCATTGAACTGGCCGGTGATGTACAACGGGTGGATGTGCCCCTGTATGGGAAGGTCTTCATCTTCACCGGAAAACGAGATAACCACCTGACATTCGACGTCCTCAATCATCTCGGTGTGGAAGGATTCTGTGGCTGCTACCTCCGTTTCAAACGAAGGGGGCTCCTTGGAGCCTCGGCGAGTGCCTCACGCATTTCAGACGACAGGCGATGGGCCTCAAGGATGGAAAGCCTTTCCAGAATTCCGGCTAGATGCTTCAGGACATCATACCTTCACACCAAATGTGAGCTTCTACTTACAGGAGGTCTCTCTGCGATTGGGGGCATGACAGGCCCTGCTGGCGAGACCAGTGATTGACTGGTACTAGGCACGTCCCGCTGTTCACTAGCTAAAGCCCGGGAGGTGGCTGTCGTGCTAGGACCGGAAGGCCGTAGTCGGCCGGTGGCAGGGTAGGGCTGGTTGCGACATGGGTGAGGCGGTTCCGCCCGATCCAGCAACACAAACGGTGGTGGAAGTGAACCTGCCGACACCGGGTGAGGGAGCCGCGAGTTCTGCTCTTTGTACTGGGCTTGCTGCCTGGTCTCAGTAGCGTGCATGACCTGACTGAAGGTGACGACTGTCGTGCCCCGGCGATCCGCGTAGCCACAGTTCTGTCGACATTGGCGATGGCTGGGGACATTGGGGAGGTCCACCTGGCGCTCCTCATCATCGGGAGTCAAAAAGGGATTTACCAACTCTACGGTGTTAACCGAATCATACCCCAGGATTTCACTCGAGGAGTCATTCACTACCAGATGGGGTCTCGGAGGGATCCCCATCTTCAGGGGTGTGAAATCGCCAAGCGTGGGGGAAGATGACGGTAATGGAAGGGAACAATATTTCTTCTCGTGCCACCGCCTACTCTTTTGGGAAGAAATAGGCTGGGAAGATGATGCCAAAGCGGTGCTCGCAGACTCCGAGGGCTCTGGCTGACTCAGGCGGGCACAGAAGATGCCATGGGAATGGGCGACCATCCTGCGGACCATCCGGTCATTACACTTCTGGGACCCACGGTTGGAAACCTGTTCCCACTCATCCCCGTTGTCACTACTGCCATCTGATCTCACAAAGACACCTGCCACGTGTGCCGGGGCTGGGCCCAACCTGATTTTGTTGTTGTCAATCTGGTCTTGGAGCCAGTCCTTGAACACATATCATCGCTGGATGGTGTGTCCCAGGAACCAGTGATAAGGGTAGTAGTTATGGTGATCAGTGAGACACGCCTCTTCTAGATTCCGTCATTCAGGCAGCCGCACGATCCTCTGTTCCAAAGTGCTACGGAAATAACCAGGGACCTGGGCCTCGCCAAACAAGTAAGTCCGATTCCTTCTGTCTAGAAAGGGGGCTCTTGGGGGCTGACCATGACCAGGGGATGGAGGAGCAGGTTGAGGAGGCGAAGCCGAATTATCTCTCCTAGGTGGTGGTGGTGCGTTACACAGAGGCGCCTGCCGATTTTGAGGCGGTCGCTGCTGGGCCGGAGGCCGTGCCCGTGGGGGTGTACCCCTATGAGCCTGCTGAGCTGGCCTCACCAGCAGCAACTCTAGCTGTATGGGGGCCTCTATCTGGGATAAAAAAGCGGGCTCGTCACTGGAGGATCTCCTTGCAGAGATTATAGGAGGCAACAGGCATGCCTGACCAGCCTGTTGTAGGGCTTCTTCAAGGCGCTGGGCCTTTTCCGAGAAGTCCCGGAACCCTCTGGCGTAATTCCGCATGATCAGAGAAGGAACTAACTCCGCCTTGATGTTCCCTACACACATCTTCAGTAATTGCTCATGAATCAATGGCATGTCAAGGGAGTACGTGATCCCCTTCCACTGGGCGACGAAGTCCGCGACTCGCTCGTCGGGCCTTTTCTTGAAACTGAAGAGGTCTGCAATGTTCGTCTTCCGGGATGTGGAACTGAACTGGTATAGGAATTTCCGGTGAAGGTCCTCCCAGCTAGTCACAGATCTAACAGGGAGCTAGCTGTACCAGACGAATGATGGTCCTTATAGTGTCAGAATGAAGCACCAGATCTTGGTAGCCTCCTGCTGCGCCGGAGTCCCTAACATAGGCCCGCACATCGAGTTGAAGTGGGCCACATGTTGTGGTGGGTCTCTGGTCCCATTAAAGGGGGCGAAAGTGGGGTTCCCAAATCCCAGCGGGGCTGGCATGTCATCCACCCATGCCGGGTATGGCTTGCCGTCCGGTGGGATTTCCACCTGCTGAGTTTCCAGGGCCTCCAAGCAGGCTATGAGTACTTCCATCAGATCATCTGGATGAGGATTCCTATCCTGACTGGGATCTTTAACCACGAGAGCGTTTCCAGGCTCTTCGATATGGTATTCACGCTCAGTGGCTCGCGGGGCGGCTGGCGGAGAGACTCTCGGGGAGGCTGGAGGAAACCAAGCAGGGTCCCCCAGGTGGTCCCACTGCTCGGGAGGGTTCGGTGAAACATATCGCGCCCTCTTGCCATGGGTTCCAGCATCTCCCCTACCGGTGAACGTAACATTGTCACAGTTTCCCGGGGGAATCTCAACAAGGGGTAGATGGTCCTGCCCCTACTGTCCTGGTCTAGGGTCACCATAGTCAGGCCGCCGCTCTGCGATGCGTTCGGCCAAGAGCTCATCAACCAGCCTCTTTTTCTCAGCAAGCTGTTAGCATAGCGTGGCCTTCTCGACATATTCCTCTACCTTCTGAACTGAGGAAGATGGGTCGACGATCTTGACAGACCCTACGGGCTCTTTACCCTTGACAATGTTTCGTCTCAGTGTCAGTGCCTCCGTGGGTACAGGGATACCTAGGAGGTTCTTCTGTTGGCGAGTAATCCTCCCAGATGGGTCCAGTAGCGGCCTGTCCTCAGGGGGTGATTCCCCGTCGAGGGGCTCTACACCATTTCCCTCATCTGAAAGGTTATCCATGTTGACTTCCACTGCCCTCAGTGACGTTCCCTCAGGGCCGCCCAGTGAATCGGGCTGTCGGTGGATCGCACAGAACAAAAGAGTTGCGTACTTCCCCCATCCGCGGATGTGCGCATGGGGGGTGGCTTCCTCAATAACTTTGTGGAGTACTTGAAAACTCTGGATGCATTGTTGCTGGAGGGCCTCGTGGTGGCCCAACGACTAGGGGTGCCGAACCGCAGGGAGTGCTGCTAGGTCGACCCGACGACACTGCTCCCCGATCTCCTCGAGATGCCCTTGGCTCTCAAGATAAGGCGCTTGCTGATGGCGAAGGCAGGAGTGAGTCACCTGAAGGGTCTGGCGGAAGCATTCAAACTCTCCCGGGGTGAGTGACTCTGGCACATCAAAATCCGATTCTGCGACCGTCCAAAACTTCTCAGGGAAGTGGCCCACCGCAAGAACGGTCCAGAAGCTCCACGACTCCGGTTCGGGGTATGGAACTTTCCGCCCTTGCTCGTCCGCTGAGGATATTCGGGGAACTGGAAATGGAACCAAGGTAGGCTGGTGGGCCGGTGGGATGGCGGGCGGGGAATACGGCAAATAGGCCGATTGTCCGCCGATCCATGGGTCATCCTCCAGGGGTTGCAGTGCCCGAGATGCCACGTCACGATAGGACGGGGCGGCGAATGGGTTTCCTATCATAGTGTCAGTGCTCGCCGAGGGCGTGTCACCTCGAGACTCTTCCGTTGGTCCCCAGAAGAGTTCCCTACCCTCCCTGACAGAGGCGGAAGGTGCTTCCGGGGAGGCCAGTGGCAACTGCGGGCTTGACCCCTAGGGGTACCCCAAGTCCTCGTCCTCCTGGATATACCTTTGAAGGAAGGAGGGAATCATACGGACCCCGCATTCGGGGTGTATGAGACTGATGCGCCACGTCCCCATCCCTGCCCTCAACTCGAAGGGTTGGGGGGAAGGTTCCATTGTCGAATCGTACTCCGCCTCAGAATCCGAGAAATGGACTGGTCTAATTTCCGTCCGAACTCCCCTGACATTCCTCTTACAACGATGACGCCCGACCTTCCTGCCCCTGGGTAGCTCCTCAGGGTAAGGATGATTCCCGTCATGGGGTCCCCCGGCCGCAATAGAGCTGGGGCCGAGGGGACTGAAGGCCGGGGTTCCAGAAGCACCGGGACTGATGTCAAAATGGACATGAGGAGGACCTCCATGTGAGTGAGTGATTGGATACGCAATGGCTCCATAATCGCAGCCAGTAGTAGGGGGAGTGACATCATACCCCATGCAGTGGGCGCTGGAAAGAGTCATACCTGGAGCATAGCAGTCACGAAGAAGCCTTCGTCTTTCCAGATCAGTGGCACAGAATGAGCCTTCATGGTGGGTGGCACTACCGCGTATTGGTCCGCAGTGGCCATTTCCAGTGCCAGTGATCAGGTGATTCGACCCAACTTGCCTGCAGGGCGGTCAGGGTTTTGATCCCAGTCGAGCATGTGGCTGCCCCTGCTCAACGTGTGCGGGAATCTGGTAACGGGAGTCAGCAGTGGCTCGGGCCACATTGGTTTCCGATATGGATGACCCAGGATGGGCATTGTCTCCCGCTCGTGCTCGACGCTGGCGTCGAGTCAGCTGGGATGGAGCCGGCGGTGCAGGCATGAAGATTGCCTGCTCCTCGGCCCGGGGAGTCGGGCGGCAGCGTCGGCGCAGCCTGGCGGGGGTTCTTGCCGTTAACCCCTGGGACAGATCTCCGATCGGGTGGACCCGGACATCCCCCACCTCATTGGTGTAGGGGAGGGATGTGTCAAGGCACTACGAGTATAAGCTCCTGAAGCAGTTGAACGTCGGAGTGGGGAGCGACGGCTCCCTGCGCGGCCCCCGAGGGCGGCGATGGTGGGGAGGCACAGCCACCTCTAGATCCAAGCGGGCCATGCCCCTGGTAGGGATGACCCCTTCCTCGTCATACCTACAAACCAGGTCATTGATCACCCTCTGCTGGATTATTTCTGATGGGGAGAGGGGGCACGGGCGCCCGGCTGCTACGGCGGTCGAAGTCAGAGTGACCGTGGAATAGGTGGGACTGCGCGGGGTAGCCGTGTCGGTACTGCCCCTACCCCTATGCCAGTGGGTAGGTGGCGATCATGCTCTGAATGCAATGATCTGATTACTGGAAGCAGGGAGATGAACCCATTAGCATCAACAGAAAAAGAGATCAACAACCAAGGCCCAACTTTATTCTGTCTTCCATAGTCGGTGAGAGGGATCCACGCTGATGACGTCGCAGAACGGAGTTGTCAACATCCCGACGGCCTCGACCCCTGGCGGGTTTCACGTCCCGGGGAGGGTTACCCAGACCTGGTGACATGATAATCTTCCGACGCCCTGACTTCTACCATTCTCCGTATTGAGGAAAAGAGATTCACATAGGGTTCACCATTTTTGTTGCTCCGATGCTTTCACCAGGGCGCGCGCATCCATCTGTTGGGAGGACGCACTGCTTTTTACCTCGCATTCCCGCTTTCCAAAGGCGGGCAACATCCGTTCCTTGTTTAGGGACGTCTGCTCCTTGATCGAAACCAGGATGATGGGATTTCAGTTCTTCCTTCCGTGGATTCCTCCTCAGAGCTCATCACCTAGTCCGGGTCTCCCTTATAGATTTAAGACGTGCTCGTGAATCTCATTCCCAGTGCCATATCTACATGGACGCCAGTTAATTACGCTGCTTTTGTCGAGACGCTCCAAGGGGTCTTGTCGGGGCTGCAACCTTTGGTGAGGATAATGGTGACGTTGGGGTGTCGTTGACATGTATGTCTTTGGTCCCTCATCATTGGGCTTCTCGAGGGCGCGGAAGCCCGAGGTATCCCACATCAAACACGGGGAATATGTATCATCTGAGGTTTTCCTCAGCTTCCCATGTTTAACACGGGGTATGTCACGATTTTAAAATCTCACGGAGACGGATTGGGTTGAAGGACCCCTAGGGGGAACACCGATGTTGGGGACATCACGTGGGCGGCTTCCCAGATGTCATGGAGTGGGATAGGTGGCATGATCTCACTGGGATGTGGCGGCCCGGGTAAGGATCAAGATGGATGGTGGAGTGAGGCATGGGGCTTACGTTTTAAGATGGACAAAGAGGGGGAATAAAGTTTAACATAATGTGGGATGAGATACAGTTTAATGTCATGTGGGACGAGATACAGTTTAACGTCATGCGGGACGAAATACAGTTTAACGTCATGCGGGACGAAATACAGTTTAACGTCATGCGGGACGAAATACAGATTAACATCATGAGGGATGAGGGATTTGGGGCTTATTCTCTGAGGCGGCCCATGGTGGTCAGGGAACCGACGTGGAGAGAGGTCGGGATGACCGGGTGGTGGGCTTGAACCTCGTGGAGGCTTCTTACGTACCATGCGTTAGCACGGATCAAATTCCACGTAGTTCGCTGGGATGGAGCTTACGCTCTGAGGCGGCCCATGGTGGTTTCATGGTCGATGCGCACTCTAAGCCCACATGAGTCATGCTCGGTGTGAGAAATAAGAGGTAGTAGGGACCAGACGATCACGTCGCAAAAGGTTGCATCCGTGAGAAGCGGAATGGGGCTTACGCGTGGAGCGGCCCAAAGAGGAAACAGGGGATTACGCGTTGTTAGCGGCCCTTGGTGCCGGGGCTTATTACAGGGTGGAGGCCCGTGGTGCAACAAAGCACAGTGGGAAAGGGACTCCACTGGCCTTGGCAGGGGGAAGCATGGAGATGCACGGGTGAAATCATCCGTTGAGAGGCTATGGGCTTACGCTCTGAGGCGGCGCTTCCCCTGCGGGCAAATGCCACTCCAACAAGGAGGATCTCATTCCATGTGAGGAAGAGTCCATTCCCATGGAGACGAGTGGGCGTAAAGAATTCTTGTGCTGGGGGGACCCTGCGTGCGAAGCACGGGGTCGGACGACAGTTTACCGTCATGTGTTAAGGATGAGGTGCTTAGCAGTTTAACGTCCTGCAACTTGGACGAGGTGGGTTCACTCCACCTAGGGCTTACATGCCCGACTCCCTCTACCCCTTGTGGGAGGTAAGGCATCGGCAAGGCTGTAGTGAAGGGGGGCCACAGGGAGAACCACCGGGGGGCCACGTTAGCGTGGCTATGCGAAGGAGCAATAGCAGTTAGCGTGCCTGTGTGGAGAAGCATAAGGCAAAGCAATGCCATGGGAAATGCGGCCCAAGGGACCTTGAGGTTACTTCACACGAGCTTGGAAGGCCTTACGGGAAAACAACGCATGGCGCGCATGCCTGGTAGGGGAGACAACAGGTGCCGGCGCAGAGGGGCAGCCAAGGGGCATTAAGGTGAAGGGTCCTAGGCTTTGCACGCAAAAAGGAAGATTTGCATGCAAAACACCGGGAGGACGTGCAATTGTAGCAAGGGAATTGCGCGCAGATAGGGAATTGCACACAGGGTTTTGCGCGCACGGCAGGGTATTGCGCGCACGAGACACGGATTGCACGCAAGGAAGAAAACCAGAAGAGGGAGCAAATTCACTTATGCCGGTGGAGTTGCGTGCAATGGAAAACTCCGGGGCAAGGTTGTGAGAAATGACGAATTACCTAGAAGTCATATTTCACGCGGGGGGAGACAAATTGCGCACACGAGAGCCGAATCAAATTCCGTAATCCCCAAACCGTTCGAGGTAGCCTTCTATTTATAGGAAACGGCCGATGCGGAATCCAGGCAGTGCGCAAAATCTTCCATTCCTGGAACTGTTTGCGCGCAATATCTCACCGCGAAGAACCGGGGCACGCAATTATTGCGCGCCTCACTGGCTCGATTCCGCGAATCCCGAGAGTACTTCGCACGCAGAACATTTTTCCACGCGGATCCTCCTTTATTTCGCGCACCACATCCCGGGCCTCCGGATCAGGCCTCTGATTCCAAATATGAATTCGCTTCGTCATTCCGAAACTTCCTCCGGGAGTTACGGACTTTTTCGGCGTCTACACATGTCAATTAAAAGTATCAAGGTGCTTTCCCATAGCCATACTTATATACAGATAATCTTCCTAGGTACCAAATATAGCCCAAGCTATAATTCCCTGACACCAGTTACCCAGAGTCAGTGCATTATTACATAACATTGGCATGATCACAAGAGATCAAGTATCGAAAGACCGATTAGTTTAATAGCCTTATAAGTACTAGATACATACATAAGTTTAACATTGCATTATGAAACTGAAAAACAACAACATTGTGTCCCCTTTGAACACACTTATATCCCTTAGTCTATTTCTACAGGTTAATCGTAACATATTTCTTTACATCCTGGGAAAAATAAAACATAAGAAAGGGGTGAGCTTAGATGCTTAGTAAGGATAACAATATCGCAGAGACTATCATAAATAAGCAAAAACATTAAAGGCTATGTATAAGACTAAAACAAAATCCTTTTAAACTTAAAATTTATCATAATATGGTAAAGATTAATCAATTAATTCCATATAATTATTCACATGGATATTCTACTAGTTTAATGATCACATGTAATATCAATAGATAATTTCATCATTATGGAATGCATAATGTCAGACATCATAACCACATAGTCAAGGCCTCATGCCAAGACTACAAATAATAATTTTATCAGGGCCTTGTGTCAAGACACTAGTTTTTCTCATGATACTTACTGATGCATAGAGGGGTTATAGAGGGCCCCACTAATCACTTTCTAAGACTAATTCATTACTTATATAAAAATAGTAAAACATAATATAAACATTCATATTAATACTAGCATACGAAATGTCAATACTTTAACCACAAACCACGAATGATATAAAAATAGCACATTCAATTTCAAACATAATTCATTCAATACAACATGGAATATTTTATTATAATAAATAAACCTCAATCAAGAAAAAAAAAATATTTAAGGATATTGATATAGATGAAAATAACCAGTAAAACTATTTGAGAGAAATATCCTCTTTTCTTGAAAACATTTAAAAATCACACTAATTATCAAAGAAGTTGTTTAAAAGAGATTTTTTAATAAAATTATCCTATAAAAATTTAAAACTTTTTAAAGGATTTTAATTTTAAAACATTCATGTCTATTTTAATAAATCCTTAAAACCATTTTTAAAACATGGATATTAATGATAAATATTTAGAAGAATAAATCATTAAAACAATTAAAATGATATTTTAGTTAAAGAGTTCCTAACCAAATGAATGATTTTTAAATACAAAAAATTGAGGAATAACATTAATAAAAACATTATAATATCATGAGAATATAGGTATTCATGATATAATATGTCTGATGATAGTATATACACCATATAAAAGTGAATTAGCACCTAACAATAAAGAAGTCTCAATAGAATGTAAATTGAGATGAAATAACTTATAAAGACCATATCATTAGATTAATGATAAATAAATGACACAATTATATGTGAAAAATATAAATACACTCAATATTATTATATATTTAGTGTAAATCAATCATAGGACATTCACACATATTCTTGTAAAAACAAAACCATTGACTTGGATGTTTAACTCAATGAATGAAAATTGAGTTAAGATTACCCTTATAAAGTTCATATCAATGAAATGATAATATATTAATGGAGTTATTATGTGTATCAAAAGTATATCTACACAAAGTTGAGTGGAAATTACTATATAAATAATTAAATAGTGATTCCACACATAGTCTTGGAGTAAAATAATCAATGAAGTATGCATAAAACCTAATGAGTGGAAATTGAAATTAGAAATTCCATTATCGATTTGGTAACTTATGAAAAATACACCCCCTTAAAAAAGGATAATTAAATGAATATTTAAATACCCATAAATTATAGTATATTACACAAATAATACAATCATGGGAAGTACATACACCACACAAAAGGAAGTAGTAGAAAATATAGCATGAATATCACGAGAATAAAAGTGAGATGAAAACCCATTACCTTGTACTTTTTCTTAGTTTAGGGTAGGTTAACCTACTATATAATGGTGAAATAATGGTTATTAAATTATATAATAACTATATAAATAATTAGGATATCATATATGATCTTCTAATATTTCATTTTTAATGATATTTTAGAGGTATCTTGTTTTGGGTGTTAACTGATTCATTTTCCTTTATATGATTCATTATGTAAGTAATGTTTTTTATGATTAGGATGTATTTTATTGATATAAAGAATGATATTAAGTTATTAAACATTATTTTTAATCATAAAATTAAAATTATTCTTGAATGGTTACGACGAGGAACAAAATCTCAATGCGTCATGGAGACGGTAAGCCGTACGTACGCACGAACGACAATATCATTCTACTAGTGGTGAAATATTATGTAATTGGATGGTATATTATATAAAAATAATAATTAAATTTTTATATTTATTATTTACATCATTTATAATCATTATTATACACATCCAAAAAATGATGTGTTGAAAAACAAACTACACCACGACGTGGAGACAGTAAGCCGTGTGTACGCATGTATGGTGACTTTGTGATTAATAGGATGGATAGAATAATGAATATGGTTTTACCATATTTATTATAACATATCAGTATGTATAAGGTACTTTATTTATTATTTTATTATGGAAAAAACAAATAAAGAAGAAGTGAAAGAAGAAAATAACTTTGAAAGGGGTGCTGAAGTAATTACCTCTTCTTCGGGTTCTTTTTTTTTATTTGAACAAAAGGGATCATTAGGTTGGATTTATGATCAATTTAAGGCCTCTAGGTTTATTTTAGGGTAGTTGGGAGGATATTTGAAATGGTTTTGGACGATACCAAAGGATTCGGAGGTGTGACATTAATTGAAATTTAAGTACCCTTTTATATGAGTGGTGAGGGTTACTTTAGGAAAATCTTGAAATATTATTTTATTATAAAATAATTTTCAGTTAATCATGGATAAAAATGGATTTATTTAGAGGATAAGGTGGTTATGGGTTGAAAAAATCTCAAAAAATAGGTTTTATACAAGTTTGGGTTACCATATTAACCTTATCTTTTATATTTAACTCTTAATTAAATAGTTTAACTTTTACCATGTCTTCTTGTATTATTATTATACATGGTTAATAAACTTACTATAAAATTCCAATAGAACATAAAGTTGTTCAATAATGACATACATATCATTATATAAGTCCTTTGGCTGAGCCTTATATTTTTAGGACTATTATATAATTTAATAAAATAATATTTGTTTTAAAAACAAATTTATGTCAATTTTGACACTATTTAGTATTTGGTTTTTTTGAAAGAAATTAAAATGTGATTTAATTAAAAAAAATACATTGAATAAAAAATAACATGTCATATTAATCTAGAAAATTAGTGGATGACATTAAAAGTTTTAATTTACATTTATTTTAATATTTATAACATCAATTATTTTAGCCATTCATTAATAAGGTAGTTACTGCTTCATCATTATGTCATAAATAAATTTAATTATTTAATTTCTAAAAATTATAAGTAAAATACCATAGTGTATGAAATATATTTATATTTCTAATTAATATATATAGTCGAATTTATTTTATGTATAACCCTATATTAAAGTTTTTTAATTATTAAAATTCGAATTTAACACTTTTACGTCTTCTTTAAATAAACTATAATAAATGTCCTAATCTAATATAAGTGGATAAAAAAGGATCATATGTTTTCCTATGGTTTATTTTTTTTGAAATACACTTATCCAAAAAAATTTGGACATGTGTTAGGGTAATTATAATATCAGTTTTACCTTTAATTACCCTTTCTACTTTTAACCGTGGCAAATAAAATTCAAAAGTTACTATTCACATAAAATTATTTTATTCCTATTGAACCAAATTTTACATACTGATGTCAAGTGTGTCTTTCAAATTTTTGAAATTTAATTCACACAAGTGGTAAAATTTTGTTTTATGCAAATTTTCAAATGTGCTTAAAAAATGTTTGAAAGACGGTAAAAAGTTCAATAAAATTTTATATATCTAATCTTATTATAAAATGAATTAAATGAATTAAATTAGACTAATATAAGTATTATGTATCTATTTTGACTTTAAAATAAATCTAAATTAAAAATAAATATTTAAATAAAAAGTTTTTTTTAAACAACACAGTGTTTTTCACTATTTATCAAAAATTGAATGTTTTTAGAAAAATTCCAAAAAATCACCCAAGGATAATTTTGATATTAAAAGTTCAAAAATAATCTCTATTTTACCAAATTAAAAACATCGAAGTTGTGTTGAATAATTTAAAAAATATTCTCGTTGTCAATACCCGAAAGAAGGTGTTTGAGAACTAAAAACTATCAAAAGATTTATATGTGTTTATGCCTAATTTAAATGTAAAATTACATAAAATGATCAAAATTAGATTGAATGATAAAAATAAAATCTAATTATACTTCAAAACCATTCATGTTTATAATTTGACAATATAAAATATTTTTATTAAAAAAGTTGTTTTCAATTAAAATTTAATATTTTTCACTATTCATCAAAATATGAAAGTTATCATAGAAGCACTGAAAATTTATCCAAACTAAATTTTTAAGTCTCAATTCTAATGAAGAAGCTTTTTTTGTCAAATTGAATATAAAAAGTTTCAAATATTGGATTTAAAAATTTTTTTCCATTAAAAGGCGGTAAAATTTCATTTTTTAAAAAATACTTCTTTTATCTTAAAATTTGAATTTATTTTTATATTATGTATAAAAAACACATAATATTGATGTTAAAATTATATGGAGTACATAAAATTTAAAATTCAGTTAATTCTATTCATAACCGCTTTTTGAACGGCTAGTTTGGTAAGTCATGGTGCGCTCGAACTCATTGTTGCGTGTAGAGCAAGCTATTGAATTACATTAAAGAAAATAACTTATATGAAATCTTGGGGTGTTAAATTCCTCCCCCATTTTATAAACTGTATCCTAGCAATTTTAAAATTGGGCTTGGGAACTTCATTTAATGCCTCACATCTGAAAAAGAGTCAATAAAACTATCACTTTAAAAGAAAGAAAGAGAATCACAAAGGTCACCTGATATAACCCATACTAGGATTCAATTTAGAAAAAATGGATATAAAAGATAAACTATGTGTCATGTTCTGATGTAGAGTGATGAAAAACACGATCAGGATAAATTTTACAATAATAAAACCACAAACATGTGATGGGTTAAACAGTTATTAGTTTCCTAGTAGGAAAAGTAAATAGACAACATTTTTTTGTTTGAAGTTACATTTCATAAATTTGTGGAATTTATTTTTGAGATTGAATAAGATCATAAAGAGATATACTTACTTTTCAAGTATAGTTTCATCCTTTAATAAATTTATACCACTAACTTATCTTTTCTCCAATTATGAGTTTTCAAGAAGACTTGGTCAAACCTAGAGCACTAGAATTTACTTCTCGAGAATCTCATAATCCACAAAGGATGAACTACATATTTCCCTTATATTTAGAGATTAACAAAAAAAATGGTTATTACAAGATCACATGATCCCCAAAATGGATAATTATTTATAGAAGGAAATACTAATCTTAATTTCCAAAATTAAACAAATAATAACCAAAGTTCAATAAAGACCATTTAATAAATAATTTTCCTTAAAACCCTTCAATATAATCCAAACTAATATTAAAACCAAAAACTAAGAAGAATTTAATCACATAGTACTTTCATATTAAATCTTAACATTTATCTCAAAATAAATTCAACTACTCTTAATGTCACCTACTAAAGTGCAATTAACCAAATCACATATTCTCTATGTCAGGTTAATCATTTCCATTAATAACCTGAATCTCTAAAAGACATAGATTCTTCCAAAATAAAAATCCACCATTACTCCTAAAATTAAATCCAATATTATTATATTTTAATTAGGCATATGGTGTTCCAAATAGAGCGAACATCTTCCAAAATAACATTTATCACTTAATCACTAAATCATTTCACTATACTAAGGATATCCATTTGATATAACATAATATCCCAAATAAACTTATTATTGATCAATAAAATCATTTAACTAAAAATAATTAGACACACTAACCAGAGACTCCACAATTTCCAGTGGTAGGTGATAAATCCCAGTCTCACTTTTGTTGTGTGTTCCATTCTCACAGCTTTGTCCGACGCGAAGGGTTGTCACACGGTGTGCATGTTGTCCATTTTCAAAAACTATATTTTATAACATTCCCAAAATGAGATAAATTCCTCAAAATAACTATAACATAATTTTACCATAAATTTATCTCATACCTCACATTTTCATCCCAAAAATTAATAACCTGTAATTGACTCAAATTCAAGGATCATATAAACCCAAATGGTTCTTTATAACTGTATCCAAAAAAGACAAGATAATTCTTCCTCAAATAGAATTTTCATATAACAAACTATAGGGTTACACATGCAAGAGAAAATTCATTCAATGTAATCCCATTAACAAAGATCATTAATACTTTTAAGCATCTCTCCATACATTTATTTCCACATAGGTTCTTACTTGACCTAGAAGTTATACTATAGAATAGTTAATTGACTCAGGTAAATCCCAGGTCCACTAAATTTATGGAAAATGACTGTAAATTGATTCTTAGGATCATTTTTATTTTCTTCCATAGTAATATTCATTTTTATCAACAATTATTTACTTAATGTCCTTATTTCCCACACATAAATCATTTTTTGTTCTATTGAGACACTTTTCTGGGTGTCTCCTTCCACATTTCCTACATGATGAAAATTGATCTTTCTTTTCTCCATCATCTCTACTACTAGGGATCTAATCATTCTCTGCCTTTCTCTTCTTTGTTGAGTTTGGGATTTGGTAAATTTATATGTTGTTGATCATATTTTTGGAAACTTGCTTCAATATGAACATGATATCTTTTACATCTACAAACATTCAATTTAGTTTCCCATTTCCACCATCGTGCCCACCTTGTACACCATGTTCAATGTTACTATGAATTCCTTGGAATCCAACCATTAACAAAAACCAAAAAGCATTGTGTGAGTAACAATAGTGATAAAAACATTTAGATAATATCATGACACGTTATTTTCAATCTAAACACCTTAAGATTAACCAAGGTTATTTATTCCCATCTTATATTAAAATACTTCAAAATAGGTTTTTAATGAAAATGTTAATTATCCAAATAATATCCCCTAGTATAGTCATAACCAAGAGTGGAACAAGGCCTGTTGTTGTGCACCAGTTCCTATTTGAGTTAAGATCAAAGCATTGTTTTTGGGTTTTACCCCTAGATACATCTGTGGCAGAGCCGCCTTTACCTGCTCGTATCCAGATAGGTATGTATTTCTTGGAAAATTCAAAAGATTTCTACATCACCAAAATTCTAGTAAATTATTTTACACTAATCCTCAAAGTCTATCTTAGGGTAATATTCTCTAATTAGAGTTTTTCTAAATCTAGTTTCCAAGGTTTTTACTAAACTTCCTCTAATACCAACTGCAATGCCTGGACACTAGTTACCCATAGTCGGTGCATTATTACATAACATTAGCATGATCACAAGAGATAATGTCTCGAAATACCGACTAGTTTAGTATTATTGTAAGTAGTAGATACATACCTAAGTTTTACATTATATTAAGAAATGGAAAAACAACAACGTTGTGTCTCTTTTGAACTCACTCATATCCCTTAGCCTATTCCGGAAAGTTAATCGTAATATACTTATTCGCATCCTGGGACAAATAAAACATAAGAAATGGGTGAGATCAGATTATCAATAAGGATAACAATATAGAATAATCTATTATAAATATTCTTAAACATTTATGGCAATGTATAAGACCAAAAAAATCCTTTTAAACTTAATCTTTAACATAATATGGATTAGATAAATCAATTAATGCCATTTACATATTCACATGGATATTATACTAGTCTAATAATCCCATGAAATATCAACATCTAATTTCATAATTATGGAATGGATAATATCAGACATCATAACCACATAGTCAAGGCCTCGTTCCAAGACTACACATAATAATTTTGTCAAGGTCTTGTGACAAGACACTAGTTTGTCTCATGAGACCTACCGATGCATCGAGGGGCTACAACGGGCCATTCCCATCAATTACTATGTCCAATTCATTCCTCATATGAAAATGGAAAAACATAATCTAAACATTCGTATTAATACTAGCATACGAAATGTCAATACATTAGCCACAAACCATGAATGGTTTAAAAATAGCACATCCACAGTCAGAAATAATTCATTAAATAAAATATGGAAGATTGTATTATAATAAATCAACCTCTACCATGAATAAAATACAATTAAGGATATTGAGATTGATGAAAATAATCAATAAAACTATTTGAGAGAAATATCCCCTTTTCTTGAAAACTCATAAAAGGCGCACTATTTATCAAAGAAGTCGTTTAAAAGAGTTTTTTGAATCAAAGTGTCCCATACCACTAAAAAAAACTTTTAAAAGGAATTTTAATTTGAAAACATTCATGTCTATATAAAAAATATATAAAACCATTTTTAAAACATGAAAATTAATGATAAATATTTAAAATAATAAATCTTTAAATAATTTAAAATGTTATTTTAGTTAAAGAGTTCCTAACCAAATGAAGGTGATTAAATAAAAACAATTGAGGAATAAAATTAATCAAAACATTATAATATCATGAGAATGAAGTGATTCATGATATAATATTTCAAACAATAGTATATACACCATATAAAAGTGAATTTGTGCATAACAAAAAAGAAGTCTTAATAGACTGTAGATTGAGATGAATTCTATTATAAAGACTGTATCCTTATATTAAGGATTAATCAATGACATAATTACATGTGAAAAATATAAATACACACAATATGATTGAATATTCAGTGTAAATCATTTAGAGGGCATTCCCACACATTATTGTAAAAACAAAACCAATTACTTGGACGTTTAACTCAATGAATGTAAATTGAGTGAAGATTACCTTTATAAAGTTCATATCAATAACTTGAGAATCTATCAATGGATTTATTATGTGTATCAAAATTATATCCACAAAAATTAAAGTGGAAATTACTACATTAATAATTAAATAGTGATTCCACACATAATCCTGGATTAAAATAATCAATGAAGTATTCGTAAAATCGAATGAGTGGAAATTGAAATTAGAAATTCCCTTACTGATTTGGAAACTTTAGAAACATACACCCCATTAAAGAAGTATCATAAAATTAATATGTAAATACCGATAAATTAAAGTATATAAAACAAAGAATATAATCATGTGCAGTACATACACCACACAAAAGGAAATAGTGGAAAATATAACATGAATCTCATGGGAATAAAAGTGAGATGAAAACCTCTTAACTTGTACTTTTACTTAGTCTAGGGTAATTTAACTCTTTTATAATGGTAAAATCATTATTATTAAATTATAAAATAAAAACATACATAAATATGATATCATATATGATCTTCTATTATTTCTTTGTTAATGACATTTCAGTATTATCACTATTTTCGGTCTTAACTGATTCGTTTTCCTTTATATGTTTTGTTATGTAAGTAATGTTTGTTATGGATAGGATGTATTTGATTCATATTCCGAATGATATTAAGTTCTTAAAAATAAAATTTAATCATAAAATTAAAATTATTCTGGAATGGTTATGATGGGGAAAGAAATCTCATCACGTCGTGGAGAAGGTAAGCCATACGTACGCACATGCGACAATACCATTCTATTAGTGGTGAAATCATAGGTAATTGGATGGTATATTATATATAAGGAATAATTAAGATGTTATATTTATTATTTACATAATTTATACTCATTATTATTCCCATCCAAATAATGAAGTGTTGAATAAAAAACTACAATATGATGTGGAGATAGTAATCCGTGCATACCCACGTAAGGTGACTTTGTCATTTATAGGATGGATAGTTAATGGAGTTATTATTTTATTAAATAAACAACAACTAAATAAGAAGTGGAAGAAGAAAATAACTTTGAAAGTGGTGATGAAGTAATTACCTCTTCTTTAAGTTCTTCCTTTTGATTTGAACAAAAGGGATCCTTAGGTTGGATTTCTGATCAAAGTAAGGCCTCTAGGTTTAAGTGAGGGTAGTGGGGAGGATATTGGAGAAGGATTTGGCTGAGGCAAAATGATTTTAATGTGTGAAATTAAAATAAATGTATGTTCCCTTTTATAAGGGTGGTTAGGGTCACTTTAGGGAAATCTTGAAATATTATATTATTATAAAATCATTTTCGGTTTCTAATGGCTCAAAATGGATTTATTTCTATAATAAGGTGGGGATGGGTCAAAAACCTCTCAAACAATAGGTATTAGATAAGTTTAGGTCACCATATTAACCTTATCTTTTATATTTTCCTCTTAGTTAAATAGTTTAACTTTTACCATGTCTTCTTCTATTATTACAACACATGGTTAATAAAATTACTGTAAAATGTCAAGAGAACCTCAAGCGGTTCATTAATGACATATCTATCATTATATAAGTCCTTTTTTCAACCCTTATATTTTTAGGACTATTATATAATTAAATAAAATAGTATGTGTTTTAAAAACTCATTTAGGTTAATTTTGACACTATTTAGTATTTCATTTTAGTGAAAGTATTAAAAATATGATTTACTAGAAAAAAATACATTTAATCAAATATAAAATGTCATATTAACCTAAAAAATTATTGGATGGAATCAAAAGTTTCAGTGTACATTTATTTTAATATTTATAACATCAATTATTTTAGTCTCTCATTAATAATGTTGTTACGACATCATAATTGTGGCATAAATAAATTTAATTATTTAATGTCTAAAAATTATAAATAAAATACAATCATGTAGTAAATATTTCTATATTTCTAATTAATATTTATATTCAAATTTATCTTATGTAAAAACCTATATTAAAAATGTATTATTTGTTAAAATTTGAATTTAACACTTTTAACTATTCTTTAAATAAAATATAATAAATGTCCTAGTCTAATCCAAGTGGATCAAAAAGGATCATATTTTTGTCCTAAAATTGATTTTGGTCGAAATACACTTATCAAATAGAATTAGGACATGTTTTAGGGTAATTACAACATAATTTTTACCTTTAATTATCCTATTTACTTTTAACCTTGGTAAATACAATTCAAAAGTTACTATTTTCCAAAAATTATTTTCATCCTATTGAACCAAATTTTACTAACTGATGTCAATCGTTTCTCCGGGATTTCTGAAATTCAATTCAAAGAAGCGGTAAAATTATGTTTTATGCAAATTTTCTAATATGCCTAGAAGGTGGGTAAAAGACGGTAAAAAGTTCAATAAAATTTTATATATCCAATATTATTGTAAAATGACTTCAATGAATTAAATTGGACTAATATAGATATTATTTATCTATTTTTACTATGAAATAAATTTAAATTAAAAATAATTATTTAAATAAAAAATCAGCTTTAAACAACAACGTATTGTTGTTCACTATTCATAAGAAATTGAAAGTTTTTAGATATATACAACAAATTCACCCAAAGATAATTTTGATATTCCAAATTCAATAATGATGACTATTTTACCAAATTAAAAACATAGAATTTTTATTAATTAATTTTAAAAATATTCTTGTTGTCAAAACCAGAAAGCTGGTTTTTTATAACTAAAAACTATCAAAAGATAGATATGGGTTTATGTCCAATTTAAATGTAAAATTACTTTAAATGAACAAAATTGGATTAAATGATAAAAATATAATATAATTTTACATCAAAAACACTCAAATTTATAATTTAACATTAAATTTTTTTGTATTGAAAAAGTTGTTTCAATTAAAATTTAGTATTTTTAACTATTCATTAAAATATGAAATTTTTCAGAAAAGCACCGAAAATTTATTCAAACTAAATTTTTTATGTCCTGATTCTAAATAAGTAGTTTATTTTTTCAAATTGAATATATAAATGTTTCAAATATTGTATTTAAAAAGGGTTCAAATTAAAAGGCTGTAAAATTGCATATTTAGAAAAATACTTATTTTATCTGAAAAAATGAATTTGTTTTTATATTATGTCTAGGAAACACATAATATGGATGTTTAAATTATATGTATTATGTAAAATTCAAAATTCAGTTAATACTCTTCATAACCTCTTTTTGAACAGCTAGTTTGGTATGTCGTGGTGTGCTCGAACTCGATGTTGTGTGTAGCACAAGCTATTGAATTACCTTAAAGAAAATAACTTATTATTAAATCTTGGGGTGTTACACACGCAGGGTGTGAGGTAAAAATATCAGTTGTCCACCACCAATGGTGTCTATGTGTAATCTAAGTAGTGCTCATAACTAAACTGTGTGTAGTAATATGTATTTAATTAACAACACAAAAATAAATAAATAACCAGCCCAGTTAGGATCCTAAAGGATACCTAGCTGGTCTACCAGATCTAGCTCATTGCTGGAAATTTTTTTACGAACAATCACTATATATATATATTCATGATATATATAGTATATTTATATATATTTAATCCACCTATATGAACCAATAATGTGAAGATGTATGTAACAGCCCAAGATTTTATGAAAAATATTCTTTTTAATTTTATTAATGTCGTGTGTTGTACGCTACACCAAAAGGAGCTTGCACAACACGCATCCTTGACTTGCCTTGCATTACACGCAATCGCAACCTTCCTCGATAGTGTGTGTAGTACGCAATAACGAGTTTCACTAAACAGCGATATGCTATTAAAACTAGCCGTTATGAATAGTAATAACCACTTTTTGAAATTTTGTAAATTTTATTTTTCAAAATGGATTTCATTTTTGGATTCGGAGTATCGAATTTAGCCTAAGGTGAAATTTTGGTACATTTCGGATAACTTTCATATTCTGATGAATAGTGAAAATTACTAAATTATAATTAAAAACAACTTTTTTAATCGAAATAATTAATAGTGATAAATTATTAATTTGAGTGGTTTTAAAGTATATTTAGAATATATTTTTACAATTTAATACAATGTTGGTCATTGGACGTAATTTCACATTTAAACCAGACATAAACAAGTGTCAATCTTTTGATAGATATTGTTTCGTAAAAACACGCTATTTGTTTTAATAGCGGGATTTAATTATAAAATTAATTAATTCAACTTCTATGTTATGAATTTGGTAAAATAGACTTCATTTTTGAATTCGGAATATGAAATATAGCTTAGGATGAAATTTTGGCATTTTTCTAAAAACTTTCAATTTTTTATGAATAGTGAAACCACTAAGTGGTAGGTTAAAAACTGAATTTTGCATAAAACTTAATTTTACCCCTTCTGTGAATGGAATTTCGAAAATCCGAGAGACACGGTTAATATCAAGGACTAAAATGTGGTTCAATGAGATGAAAATAATTTTTGGTGAATAGTAACTTTTTACTTTTTTTTACCGCGGTTAATAGTAAATAGGGTAACTAAGGGTAAATATGATATTACTATTAACCTAACGCATGTCCTAATTCTATTGGACAAGTGTAATTCGACCAAAAACAAACTTAGGAATAAAATATGACCATTTAGGCCCACTTGGATTAGATTAGGACATTTATTATTAATTTATTTAAAGAAGGGTTAAAATAGTTAAAATCAAAGTTTAATAAGTAAATCATTTTTAATATGGGGTTATACATAAGATAAATTCGATTGTAAATATTCATTAGAAAGATAAAACGATTTCCTACATGATGGTATTTTATTTGTAATTTTTAGACATCAAATAATTTAATTTAGTTATGACACAACGATGATGCAGTAATTATCTTATTAATGAAATATTGACATAATTGATGTTATAAACACCAAAATAAATGTAATTTGAGATTTTTTATGAATTCCACTAATTTTCTAGGTTACTATGATATATTAATATTGATTTAATAAACTTGGTTCGAACATATAATTCTGTTATGACTTTCACAAAAATCATATATCAAATAGTGTCAAAATTGACACAAAATAGTTTTTAAATCAAATATTATATTATTAATTGTTATTTTATTCCTAATAATCTAAGGTTCGGCCAAATGACTTAGATAATGATATATATATTAATAATAAACAATTTGGGGTTCGTTTGGCATGTTATAGTAAGTTTATTAACCATATAGTGAAAGAAAACAAAAAGACATGGTAAAAGTTAAATTATTTAACTTAGAGTTAAATCTAATTGATAAGGTTTAAAATAATATCCAAACATGTCTAAATTTAATTGGTTGATGAGATTACAACCCTATCTCATCTAATATTTGAATATGAGTCATTTTTGGAGGTTTTTAAGTGGGGTTAGATTTATTATAAATTAATATTTTTAAGAATTCCTAAGGTGCCCCTCTCCTCCCTTAAAAAAGGACACCTTCTCCCCCTCCTCCTCACACCAATTTGAGCACTCAAGCTCGGCCAACCCCTGACAAAATCCCTTCTCCACTTCCCTAGAAACATCTTAGAGGTTCTGGTCTTCCTCAAAGACCAATTCTAGTGCCCTAAGAGGAGGTCTCAAAGAGGCACTTCGAAGAAGAGGTAATTACCATTACCAATTCTTTCATCTTTATTTCTTCTTCCACTTCTTCTTCTTAGGTTGTTTCATTATGAAGTAATAACATCAGTATCACTCATATACTGATATGTTATTATAAGTATGAAACAACCCTATTTCACCATCTATCCATCCTATGGAAAAAGAAATCACCGCGCGTGCGTACGTACGGAATACCGTCTCCACGCCGTGGTGTAATCTATTTTCCACCGCCACCTTACATGGATGGGTATAATGGTGTAAAGAATAACTATACATAGTTATTACAACATCATATTGATTCTGATATATTGTATAATCCACTCCAATTCAATTCAATATTTATAGAAATGATATCATCGCTCGTGCGTACGTACGGACTACCGTCTCCACGACGCGATGAGATTCATTCTCCATGTTAACCATTTAAGAATGATTATAATGTATATATAAGAAATAATAATGAAATATATGACATTATAAAGCTACTGGATTTATGTATATATACATATGTATGTCATCTACTTACTTCCATTTCAAGACAATAAGGAAAGAAAAACAGCGTTCATGCGTACGTACGGACTACCGTCTCCATGAACGGTGTTTTTCATTTTATTTATCTACCTATTATTTATATATATATACTGAATATATATGATATACAAATCATATTTTATATTCTGGAAGTAAGTAAATCATGATATAAGTAATAATGATGTCAAGAACAACAAGTCAAAACACCAACGATAAATGAAACGATTTTACCCAAAACGCTTCTTTAACATGGAATTTACAAAAGAACGGGTAATATAATGTAATAAGTGAACCATATATGATATCATAACAATGAATATGATTCTGTAATAAGTCAATAACATGATTTAAATCATTATATAGGAGGTTCGGACACTTACAAAGCAATTCGGACCTAAGGTAAGGGAAATATCACAATCTCATTTTTATCCGAGATTGTTTATTCGTAAGTATTTACTGGGGTGTATTTTATCATCCACATCCATGTTTCATCAATATGAAATATTATTTCCATCCACCTAAAATTGTTTAAATCCATTTTTACCCTTCGGTGAGTTTTTAGTAATATGTATGAAAGGAATCTTTTGTCGTTTTTCGTACGAGGTACTTTTTGACTTTTCCGACAAAAGTACGAAGAATGTTTTTTTTAACTTATACGGAATGAATGGATTTTTAAAACATTATTTCCAAGAAGCTTCCTTTACAAGTTTTCAAGTTTATTTTTAATCAACTTCTTTTATTTTAATGTTTTATGACATGTTATGAAAGGAAAAATGTTTTTGAAGTAGAAAGGATATTTTCCTCAAGAATGAAGTTCAAGTGTTTTATCAAAATTATATTCCATCTAAGATAATAAAAGGGTTCTGTTTTTATCCCTATTATTACATGGATTTGATTATGTTTTTATGGAAACATTTTTATGAATTCCTTTATCTTATATGAATTGTTTTATGATGTCATGTTGTTTAAGAATCCCATTTTATTACATGGGTTATGCGATGATGTATGTTTTATGATTATGTGGCACACATAAGAAAGGATTCATTATAAGATGGGTGGGACCTATATCTCCCTCCAATGCATTGGGTAAAGATTTTATATCTCATGAGATAGACATGGCTGGAATGGTAGGTTATACCGGTTCAGTGAAACAGGACTGAAACGAGGGTTACTCGATTCAGAAAGGGACTTTGTCCACTAAGATAGTCTTGGCAATGAGTCATGACTAACAAGAAATGATTTTCCATGATTATGTGTGCATGCCACAAAGTTTCAAGTTTCATGTTATGATTATGGTGATCTCATTTTCACTTCTATGATTTTTTCCATGTTAAGATATTATGATCTCTTTTGCAGGTTATGATTTTCAAAAAGATATGATATGATTTTTATTTCTTTTGTATACCCTTACTGAGCATTTAAGCTCACCCTTTTATGTTTTATTTTCCCCAGGATATAAAGAAAGGTTTTAGGTAAGAAAAAAAAGGGAAGATCTTTATGGGAGATATTGAAGATCTTTCACCAGGATTAGAAGATTACGTTCCGAGTTTCCAAAGACACTAAACTATTACGATCCTTGTGTGTGTGTTTTTGTTATGTACTAAGTATTCCGCAAAAGTAATGTAAAGTCTATGTACGTCAGGATACGGGTCTCTACAGTTGGTATCAGAGGAAAGGTTTAGTCAACCTTTGGAAACTAGGATGCGAAAACGTTAGTGAGATCCCTAGAGATATTTCTAAGGTATGTCTAGGGATTTCTCTAAGGTTAAGTATACGTATAGGTTATAGTCCTAGAATTGCGCTAACGATCTTAGAATTTAACCTAAGATGTTAGATATCGAGGGTACTACCCCTTTATTATGTTGTTTTCCATAGCATTATTTTTGCCTCTCACACTATTCTTTTGGGGTTTTAGACGATGGCTGGAACCCGAAGGAACCGTGTTGATCAATGCAATGATTGTCCCCCTGAGCAACCAAACGATATGGGATCTGGAATGCAAAATCTTGTAGCCATGCTCACACAACTTTCTCAAGCTATGAATCATGCAGGACTTCCAAACGAGCAAATGAAGGAGCAACATTCCGTTGAATCCTTCATGAGGCAGCGTCCGCCTTCTTTCAGTGGGTCTACTGATCCATTAGTTACTGAACAATGGATTAGTACTACTGAAAATATATTTTCAGTTCTTCAATGTTCTGAACATGATAAAGTCATCTTAGCAGTATATCGTTTGGAAGGTGAAGCTGATCAATGGTGGAATCTTATCAAGAATACGAGGCCAAGAGATGAAATTGAGTCCATGGAATGGGACGAGTTTAAGAACTTGTTTTTCAGTAAGTACTTCCCTCGTATTCTTCGAACGAAGATGGAAAAGGAGTTTCTTGAGCTGAAACAGAAGGATGATGAATCTGTTGGTATATACGAAGCGAATTTTACAAGACTTGCAAGGTATGCATCTGGCATTATCATCCAACCTGAAAGTAAAGTTGATCGATTTTTCAGTGGCTTAAAACCAAGTCTTTGAAGGGCATTAGCTATAAGAGACTTCAGTAGCTATGAAGAAATTGTGCGTTGTGCTATCAAGGTAGAAATGGAAGTTGGTGTTACATATCCATCTCATGGTTTTGACAAGAAACGAAAGATGGAGTTCAAGGAGAAATCTCAGAATAATGGTGAAAAGAAGATGAATGTTTCCTTATGCACAAAGTGTGGAAACAAGCATGGTGGAGATTGTCTTAAAGGGACTAGAAAATGTTTTAAGTGTGGAAAAGAAGGTCATCGAGCAGCTGAGTGTCGAAGTAATAGAAAAAGAGTTTCTAATGATGTGAATAAAGCAAACACTACAGAGAACGCACCACCAACACTTCAATGATTCAAGTGCAAGGAAATGGGGAATTATGCTAATAATTGCCCTAATCCAAGGGTTAGTGATGATCAACATGAGCAACCACTGAAGGCAAAGGACAAAGGGAAATCACATGCGATCACTATTGGCAATGTTGAATATGATAACGATGTGGTGGAATGATTAAGTGTTTATGTAATGGGATTCCAAAATAATGTTGTATCATGGAGTATAAGAATATTTATGTATTGGTTTAATGTGGTATTCAAAGTGATTGAGATATTTTTGGTAATAAGATGATATGCGCATAATGAAGGGAAAATAAAAAAAAATGAAATGTTTAACAGTATTCATGAGCTCATGATTGATATAAGGACTAAGTGATATCATGGTTTGAGTATATAGAATTTTGAGGATTTTGGTATGTGGAAAGTGTTAACTTTAAACTGCATTCATGTTTTCACTAAGGTATTCAAGAGAATACATGATTAAGGACTTTGAATGTTTAGAATGTGACCAACAAGACATATCTTATGGGGATCGACGATGGTGTTAAATCTCTGGTAATCGTTTTCACTATGTTATGAGAGTGGACTACAGTATTATGTATAAGCCTAAAGATTAGACTAGATTATGTTGGAAGTAAGTTAGTATTGTTTAAGGATAGAAATTTTTTTCGATATAATTGATGGGATGTTATAGTAATATAGTTTTGGAAAAAGGACAACCTGCAGGACGGGCGACAGCCCATCGCTTCAGACAAGGCTGTAGGAATCGAACCCACAACCGAAGTGCGACTGGCCTTTATCGCCTACCACTGACCTACAGGAAGTCCCTGTTTAGTAGAAACTAGGGTTATTATATTAAGCAGTATGATATATGAAGTATAAGCCCATTTTAGGAACCATATATGATTAATCTCACTATAGATCGACTTATGTATATAATTTTTGCTAACCTTTTGTTTGAGACAGATGGAATGACCCGTCATTCTATCACATTATCTGCTAACACTTCACGAATAACAAATTCAACTTCATTTATTTAAGAGATGAAGTGGAAATTGTTCAAGGCACGAACAACAGTGAGATTGTACCAAAATAAAGTAAGTATTTATTCTAATTCAAATTTTCAACTTTAGGGAAATGATCTTGAAAACCAAAAATGTTGTCCTAGTGATCTTATACCTGAGGAATCAGATGGTACCTTATATCATCACAAATTTATGGATTTGTGATTTTTGGCTTTTCCATAGCCATGTTCTCTACCACTCTCCATCAGAACATGATGGTTAGATTTTTCTTCCATATCCATATTTTTACCTATGTGGAAACCCAACAATTAGTTTATTTGGGTAATCGTTACATTTCATACTTTAGTTTTTAAAGCCAAGTTTTGGTATTCCTTTTTACGATGTGGGAAACTTTCGAATTGAAAACCATTTATAACCCCGACGAATTTCGAGGGCGAAATTCATTTTAAGGGGGGTAGAATGTAACAGCCCAAGATTTTATGAAAAATATTCTTTTTAATTTTATTAATGTCGTGTGTTGTACGCTACACCAAAAGGAGCTTGCACAACACGCATCCTTGACTTGCCTTGCATTACACGCAATCGCAACCTTCCTCGATAGTGTGTGTAGTACGCAATAACGAGTTTCACTAAACAGCGATATGCTATTAAAACTAGCCGTTATGAATAGTAATAACCACTTTTTGAAATTTTGTAAATTTTATTTTTCAAAATGGATTTCATTTTTGGATTCGGAGTATCGAATTTAGCCTAAGGTGAAATTTTGGTACATTTCGGATAACTTTCATATTCTGATGAATAGTGAAAATTACTAAATTATAATTAAAAACAACTTTTTTAATAGAAATAATTAATAGTGATAAATTATTAATTTGAGTGGTTTTAAAGTATATTTAGAATATATTTTTACAATTTAATACAATGTTGGTCATTGGACGTAATTTCACATTTAAACCAGACATAAACAAGTGTCAATCTTTTGATAGATATTGTTTCGTAAAAACACGCTATTTGTTTTAATAGCGGGATTTAATTATAAAATTAATTAATTCAACTTCTATGTTATGAATTTGGTAAAATAGACTTCATTTTTGAATTCGGAATATGAAATATAGCTTAGGATGAAATTTTGGCATTTTTCTAAAAACTTTCAATTTTTTATGAATAGTGAAACCACTAAGTGGTAGGTTAAAAAC
Organism: Viscum album; assembly: GCA_963277665.1. Lineage (NCBI taxonomy): Eukaryota > Viridiplantae > Streptophyta > Magnoliopsida > Santalales > Viscaceae > Viscum > Viscum album. Next base: position 124,388,452 of record OY728146.1, on the reverse strand, counting down.
TGAATTTTGCATAAAACTTAATTTTACCCCTTCTGTGAATGGAATTTCGAAAATCCGAGAGACACGGTTAATATCAAGGACTAAAATGTGGTTCAATGAGATGAAAATAATTTTTGGTGAATAGTAACTTTTTACTTTTTTTTACCGCGGTTAATAGTAAATAGGGTAACTAAGGGTAAATATGATATTACTATTACCCTAACGCATGTCCTAATTCTATTGGACAAGTGTAATTCGACCAAAAACAAACTTAGGAATAAAATATGACCATTTAGGCCCACTTGGATTAGATTAGGACATTTATTATTAATTTATTTAAAGAAGGGTTAAAATAGTTAAAATCAAAGTTTAATAAGTAAATCATTTTTAATATGGGGTTATACATAAGATAAATTCGATTGTAAATATTCATTAGAAAGCTAAAACGATTTCCTACATGATGGTATTTTATTTGTAATTTTTAGACATCAAATAATTTAATTTAGTTATGACACAACGATGATGCAGTAATTATCTTATTAATGAAATATTGACATAATTGATGTTATAAACACCAAAATAAATGTAATTTGAGATTTTTTATGAATTACACTAATTTTCTAGGTTACTATGATATATTAATATTGATTTAATAAACTTGGTTCGAACATATAATTCTGTTATGACTTTCACAAAAATCATATATCAAATAGTGTCAAAATTGACACAAAATAGTTTTTAAATCAAATATTATATTATTAATTGTTATTTTATTCCTAATAATCTAAGGTTCGGCCAAATGACTTATATAATGATATATATATTAATACTAAACAATTTGGGGTTCGTTTGGCATGTTATAGTAAGTTTATTAACCATATAGTGAAAGAAAACAAAAAGACATGGTAAAAGTTAAATTATTTAACTTAGAGTTAAATCTAATTGATAAGGTTTAAAATAATATCCAAACATGTCTAAATTTAATTGGTTGATGAGATTACAACCCTATCTCATCTAATCTTTGAATATGAGTCATTTTTGGAGGTTTTTAAGTGGGGTTAGATTTATTATAAATTAATATTTTTAAGAATTCCTAAGGTGCCCCTCTCCTCCCTTAAAAAAGGACACCTTCTCCCCCTCCTCCTCACACCAATTTGAGCACTCAAGCTCGGCCAACCCCTGACAAAATCCCTTATCCACTTCCCTAGCAACATCTTAGAGGTTCTGGTCTTCCTCAAAGACCAATTCTAGTGCCCTAAGAGGAGGTCTCAAAGAGGCACTTCGAAGAAGAGGTAATTACCATTACCAATTCTTTCATCTTTATTTCTTCTTCCACTTCTTCTTCTTAGGTTGTTTCATTATGAAGTAATAACATCAGTATCACTCATATACTGATATGTTATTATAAGTATGAAACAACCCTATTTCACCATCTATCCATCCTATGGAAAAAGAAATCACCGCGCGTGCGTACGTACGGAATACCGTCTCCACGCCGTGGTGTAATCTATTTTCCACCGCCACCTTACATGGATGGGTATAATGGTGTAAAGAATAACTATACATAGTTATTACAACATCATATTGATTCTGATATATTGTATAATCCACTCCAATTCAATTCAATATTTATAGAAATGATATCATCGCTCGTGCGTACGTACGGACTACCGTCTCCACGACGCGATGAGATTCATTCTCCATGTTAACCATTTAAGAATGATTATAATGTATATATAAGAAATAATAATGAAATATATGACATTATAAAGCTACTGGATTTATGTATATATACATATGTATGTCATCTACTTACTTCCATTTCAAGACAATAAGGAAAGAAAAACAGCGTTCATGCGTACGTACGGACTACCGTCTCCATGAACGATGTTTTTCATTTTATTTATCTACCTATTATTTATATATATATACTGAATATATATGATATACAAATCATATTTTATATTCTGGAAGTAAGTAAATCATGATATAAGTAATAATGATGTCAAGAACAACAAGTCAAAATACCAACGATAAATGAAACGATTTTACCCAAAACGCTTCTTTAACATGGAATTTACAAAAGAACGGGTAATATAATGTAATAAGTGAACCATATATGATATCATAATAATGAATATGATTCTGTAATAAGTCAATAACATGATTTAAATCATTATACAGGAGGTTCGGACACTTACAAAGCAAGTCGGACCTAAGGTAAGGGAAATATCACAATCTCATTTTTATCTGAGATTGTTTATTCGTAAGTATTTACTGGGGTGTATTTTATCATCCACATCCATGTTTCATCAATATGCAATATTATTTCCATCCACCTACAATTTTTTAAATCCATTTTTACCCTTCGGTGAGTTTTTAGTAATATGTATGAAAGGAATCTTTTGTCGTTTTTCGTACGAGGTACTTTTTGACTTTTCCGACAAAAGTACGAAGAATGTTTTTTTTAACTTATACGGAATGAATGGATTTTTAAAACATTATTTCCAAGAAGCTTCCTTTACAAGTTTTCAAGTTTATTTTAAATCAACTTCTTTTATTTTAATGTTTTATGACATGTTATGAAAGGAAAAATGTTTTTGAAGTAGAAAGGATATTTTCCTCAAGAATGAAGTTCAAGTGTTTTATCAAAATTATATTCCATCTAAGATAATAAAAGGGTTCTATTTTTATCCCTATTATTACATGGATTTGATTATGTTTTTATGGAAACATTTTTATGAATTCCTTTATCTTATATGAATTGTTTTATGATGTCATGTTGTTTAAGAATCCCATTTTATTACATGGGTTATGCGATGATGTATGTTTTATGATTATGTGGCACACATAAGAAAGGATTCATTATAAGATGGGTGGGACCTATATCTCCCTCCAATGCATTGGGTAAAGATTTTATATCTCATGAGATAGACATGGCTGGAATGGTAGGTTATACCGGTTCAGTGAAACAGGACTGAAACGAGGGTTACTCGATTCAGAAAGGGACTTTGTCCACTAAGATAGTCTTGGCAATGAGTCATGACTAACAAGAAATGATTTTCCATGATTATTTGTGCATGCCACAAAGTTTCAAGTTTCATGTTATGATTATGGTGATCTCATTTTCACTTCTATGATTTTTTCCATGTTAAGATATTATGATCTCTTTTGCAGGTTATGATTTTCAAAAAGATATGATATGATTTTTATTTCTTTTGTATACCCTTACTGAGCATTTAAGCTCACCCTTTTATGTTTTCTTTTCCCCAGGATATAAAGAAAGGTTTTAGGTAAGAAAAAAAAGGGAAGATCTTTATGGGAGATATTGAAGATCTTTCACCAGGATTAGAAGATTACGTTCCGAGTTTCCAAAGACACTAAACTATTACGATCCTTGTGTGTGTGTTTTTGTTATATACTAAGTATTCCGCAAAAGTAATGTAAAGTCTATGTACGTCAGGATACGAGTCTCTACAATGTAAGTGGCCATATACCAAGAATACTAGTGTGGGATGGATTGGGGTGTAACTCATACATCTATGACCATCCTAATGAGCCTATAAGACCATGAAAAATGGTGTATGCCCTACACCCCAAGAAAATATTGTGACATCATGAAACAATGCTTGGGATGGTGTGTGACCCATCATTCCTTCACTATAATAATACTATGTGGCACATAAATCTCAATGCCCATATAGTATCACTAATGTGAGATTCCATACTCAACACTCGGTGTAAAGGGGTGTGGCTTTCCTCCTTGCTCAACACCCCTTACCATTGTAAATAGCCTCTATAAAAGAATATTATAATTATAACTAGTATTTGGGAATTACATCCCATCTATCTCTTTCATCTAACCCATATATGCATAATAAAGGCATAATCATTATTAATATAATACATAAGGCATAACCTATTATGCATCTCATTAGACAAGTTCCATAATATAATGTGAAATACATTCCATTAAAGCATTCCTTAAGAATGAAATAAAGGAATCGCCTTACCATCTACTGAATTCATTCCATTTAAATCATTTGTTTTATTTTATTTAAGGAAGATCATACCATATTGTATAATCCATCCCACTTTATCAATTCCAATTAAATAATCCAATTCAATAAAACATGGAAACACCATTTATAAGATCAAATAGGGTCACTTGGAGGGTGATATGGTTGTTGAATAAATTTACTACATGGGAAGTTGAAAGTATAGAATAAACCAAACACCTAAGTGGTTCCTCAAATTCCATTATCATTCAATTATCATGTGAAATTCCATTTTAAGTTTAAGATGAAGGCTAATAAGTTGTTTCCGATAATTCATAAATTAGATATAAATGTCAATTAAAAGTGGTGCACCCAAGGGGTTTATATAAGTGTGTCATCCAACCTATAAACCATTAAATAAGATTAAATAAATATGTATATTGGTTCAAGGTTCAATTATACAAAAATGAATATATATTAAGTAGATTCTCAAAAAAAGATGACATATGGAATAATGACAAAACTACGAGACAATAAGAGTCATTAGGAAAATGACATAACCACCTACCTCAAGATTATAGATAATACCTCGCTCGATATCGGCCTCAAATTTGATTTTTTTGGGAGAGTTATTAGAAATTTTATAATGCATTGGAAATAGTGAAAAATATCTTTCACCTAAATAGCACGATAGATTCAAATATTTACTTTGATAGGAGGTAAGTGACTATGGTAGCTTACCGTGATGGATCCAATGCTTTTGACATATTGAGGAATGAACACTGGATAGAGAAGTAGATTTGAAGAATATATTGTGAGTATTTTGAGCTCAAAAGAGGATTATAAGGGTGTTGGTCCACTGGAGGAAGAAAGGGAATGTAAAAAAGGTTTTAAGTTAAGTATGGGAAATATGGTCATTTTCCCCCAAAATATCAAGGTGCACAGTTTGGCCACATGGTTAAGAAAAACTATACCCAGTTAACAACTACTTGGGGATTAACACATGGTTAGGTTCATGGTTTGACTAACTATGTGAAAAATATGAAAAATGGATTTTTCCCAAACTTTCAACTAGTCACACGGTCATGGGCCCTGGGTCACACGATTTCAGAAAAACCGTGTAGCTCGATTCGTTCATCCCATTTTGGGGATCCCGGCTCCAAAAAATATCAAGATGCACTCATGACCTCCTTGGATTGATTAGAAATCAATAATATGACTGTTTAAGGTTTTAAAATTTAAAAACTAACTTTCCATACCTTTGTTCAAAAGACAAGTCATTACAACCTCTCCTCTTTAAAAAAACTCATCCCCGAATTAGCCTTCAGAGGGTAAATAGGTATCATCAGTGAAGAGTTCCGACCACTGGGAATGTATATCACCTACCCACTCCTAGTTATCATCCTTTACTCATCTGTGCTACTAAAAAACATATACCAAATGAACAGACCTTTCTCAAAGTTTCTTCACACTCCGATCCACTATATTCACTAGATACTCCTCAAAAAAAAAAAGAATCCATATCAAATTCAACCTCATCAGGATAAAATACATGTGATGGGTTTGAATAGTATTAGTGAATATGATATACACAAAATAAATCATGCATATACCAAAATATATGTGGAAGTTCCAACTTGTAATCTACTAGTATGATCTGTTTCACAACCTCAAAGGGTCCAACAAACCTAGGTGAGAGCTTAAAATACATCTGAATACATTTATAGACAAACCTGGGTGAGACTCGTAAGAAAACCATATCTCTGAACTTGAAATCAAGTGGCATCTGGTGTTTATTTCCATACAGATACTATCTAGTTTTTTCTATAATCATGCATTTTCTAATCAGCTTGAAGAGCTCTATAGTCTCTTGCACGAGATTTGGTGAAATCATAGCTACCTCCACGACCTCTATTCAACACATAAGTGAGAGAAAAGTACTACCATATAAGGCTTCATAAGGATACATCTCTATGGTAGCATGAAAGCTGTTATTATAAGAAAAATGAACAAGATGAATGTTTTTCTCCCAAGAACACCCAAATTCAAGGACACATGAATGGATCATATCTTACATAACCAGAATTGTATGCTCCATCTATCCATTAGTATGTGGGTAAATGGTCATGCTAAAAAGTACATGTGTACCCAAGGACTTGTGTAACCCCTACCAGAACTGTGATGTGAAACAATCATTTCTATTTTAAATTATTGAAAGAGGATCTCTGTAAAGATGTATAACCTCTCTAACATACAACCATCCTATATCAACTACTGATATGGTGTATCACACATGTATGAAGTGTGAAACCTTTATCAAATTATCAATAAAACCCATACTTTATCATTTACTCGAGGTGATCTGGGTAGACAAGCCATTAAATTTATTAAAACATCATCCCATTTCCAATCAGGAATAGAAAATGGCTGCAAATGCCCTTCTAGTTGCTGATGTTTTTCCTTCACCACTTTAAAGGTCTAACACCTAGTGGTAAAGCTGAAAATCTCGTATTTCATACCAGGACACCAATATTGGCATCATAGATCCCGATATATTTTGTTGACAATGATGTGAACTGCCCATCCTGAGGTGTGAAATTCTAGCATCAGCTCCACTTGGATGTCTTCTGGGTCTATTAAACACCCACGCAATAATAAATTATCTTCCCCATCCATGGTCCTACCTGATGTTGTTTCATTATCTAAAACTCTTTCCCTCCGCAAAATTTCTTCAGGATCTAATAACTTCCTCATTCATATCCATTCTAGAAGAGTAGAAGTCACTATTAAGGGTGTGAGGATAGGCTAACTATTTTCCTCCAAAACTTCAATGCGAATCTCTGAGAATAAGTTCATAAGTTTCCATTCACCACTAGATTCTTGAACCACATGTGTCTTAGACTTTTGGCTTAGATCCTCCACTACTGAATTCCAATTTCCAGGCATGTAGGTAATCTCAAAATCAAATTAATGTAGGTACTCAACCCACCTACATTTCTGAAGTTTAATATCCCATTGTGTGAATATGTACTTGAGGATTTTGTTATTAGTTAATACCATAGAACCATAACCAAGTAGATATTGTCTCCAACACTGTAATTCATGAATAAAAACAACAAGGTTGAGGTCATGCATTGAGTAATTTTTCTCATGATACATCAACTAATGTGACCCATACACAATGACTTGTGTTTCGAATATCAAAATAGCACCAATCCCAATACCTAATTTTTCATAGTATAAAGTATAGATCCTACCAAGCTCTGGAAGAATCAATGTTGGTACTAAATTCAAATGACCATTCATATCCTAAAAGGATAATTCAAAATATTTTGACCTTACAAATTTAAAACCCTACTTTTTCATGTCTGTAAGTGGTGTTGTAAGGTATGATAAATCTCAGATGAAGCCTTTTTAATATCATAAAATACCCAAGTTACTTTGAATGTCAAAGATATTCTTATGCTGCTCCCAGGAATCTACAACTCTCACTTTCTCTAGGTCAACTGAAACTACTGACTCTAAGATTTTTTCACAAAAAAAGTGGAAATTATGGATCCCAAAGTGCCATTTATTGATCTTAGATTAGAGTTGGTTCAATCTGTGCATTCTTCATGATCTCAAGATGTGTTAAATGGCCATGAATGGAGTGTGAATACACCAAGATATCACCAGCTATGATGACAAAAAATGAATCCAAATATGGTTGGAAAACATGATTCATAAGTTCCATGAAAAATATAGGTGAATTCATAAGTTCAAACGGCATGAAAAGGTACTTGTAGAGACTATACCAACTCATAAAAGTTGTGTGAGGCATGTTTAAAGTCCTGAAATGCACTAGATAATAGGTAGAACTCAGATCTATATTCGAATATACTTTCACTCCTTAAAGGTAATCAAAGTGGTCTTTTATTTGAGGAAGTAGAAACTGGTTCTTGATCGTTTGCTAATTCAATTGAAATTAATTCACACAGAGCCTAAGGTTATCATATAACGTCCATTAAAAAAAGGAATAGTGAACCCTAATGAGAATTGATGGGGTATATAAAGCTTTTAGACTCTAGATCCTCTAACTATTTCTTGATCTATAGTAGTGCCTTAGGTTCCATCTTATATGAAGGAATGGTAATTGGTGCTTCTCATCATGCTAGCTCAATAGTAAACTCTACCTATCACACCAGATTTATACTAGATAATTCTTTAAGAAATTCATCTTTGAAACACTCCACTATAGGGAAAAAAATACTAGGTCATAACCGCTGGTAATCTTGTGAAATACTGGTGATCTGAGTTGTCACATTTACCTTCCTCTACTATTTGGGTTCTTCCCAAGCCACACTAACATCCCATTCACCCTTATAAACGTGAATAATTCCCTTTGGATATGTAAAATCCACCCTCTGATGATAGTAGTCAATATAGGCTCGATAGGTAACTAACAAGTCTCTCCAAATGATTATGTTATATCTTATCTTGTCATGGATAAAGAGATCCCATATGAAAATGTGACTGTATATCTAGATGGTTCAATATTTAAAATGGTGAACTCCCTCAAGTCAAATGCCTAATGGTGTTTCTAGCATCATAACTCCATATACGTGCTGGATCTCATGGACCAGACTTCCCAAAATAGTCTTAGATATAAAAGAGTGAGATGCACCTATGTCAAATAAAGAAGACACTAATGTGGAGGATATTATAATTGTACCTTTTATAGTAGAAGGTCGAATGATATGATCCTTAGGTGTAGGCTGGACTACTTGTAAATTCCATGTACCATGGCCCTATGTCACTGCCAGCATGCCTTTATCATGCCTACTCTTCTTACATGGATAATAATAAGTCTAATTTATTCTAACTTGACCACCACCCTAGCCTAATAGTATTGTGGTATTACAGCTTCCTACCTTTCATGATCCTTTTGGTCTTGATCTTGGCCAAGAAGTTGGTGATATCCCTGCTCACTAGCCACTAGAGGGAAAGTCCTGCATATATTTTGAATATTGCCCATCTTTCTACAAACTTTTTACTCGATTGGATCACGTGAGAACTGAGGTTTTTGTGTCCCATATTCCCACACTGGTGAAAAATCATAAATCTATCTTTATTAGTATATTTAATGATGTTACCTCAACAAGTAGCCTCATAGAATCTCATTCACCTAGAAGAAGAACAACCGATAGCTATAGGTACCTAACTATCCAAACTCACACCTTTATCTTCCCTCATATTTAACTCTATGATAAGGTCATGGTTGAAAATTTTATACAAATATTAACTTGAATACGCTGAACTAAAATCAGATTGTTTATACCATCCCATCCTTCAATCACCAAGTGGTCAAAAGTTTATCAGTAGCTAGAGTAGAGTGAATCACTGAAGCTCTGTTAAATGGAAACACTATTCCATAACTGAAATAGTCCCCTAATGCAGGTTCATTACTTATCTATATTTATCATCCCTTAGATTATAGAGAAATAATTAGTCATATAATAGGGTTTGAAAATCCTCCCATACCATGTTATGATGATGATCCACCTGGGTGATAACATCCCACCACCGCTTAGCCGAATCAATAATCATATACACACCTAGCATGACCCTACTCTTTGGAGGCATCTCAATATGATAGAATATATATATAAATATATGATAAATTTTATCCAAGAATCCATATCTTGTATTCCTCCATCACCCGAGAAGGTGGGAGGATGCTGCTGCTTAAACTCTCAATTCAACTCTTCATTGATCGAGGCAAGTCAAGCTACACCTTGCATCGACTATAACATACGAACAAATACCTATCTAAACTAATCATTCATTCCCATATCAATTATATGATGTTTTAAAATAGGTGGCACTATAGGAGGAATGAATGGAGGATCAAGTCCTGCCACCTTAGGAGCATGGTCGTCACCACGTTTAGCGCATACGATGTGAGGCCATCATGGCGACATGACACTACAATTACAAATGAACTCATCAGAAGAAATTTAATGAATTTATAATATTTTATTTAAGAAGCTAGGATAGTTATAAAACGTTCTTATAAGAATGATCACACCTCTCTCGCTACTTCAAAATCTAGTTCTAGATGGTAGAAAGAGACCATAACAGGCCATAAGAACATAATAGATACCCTACTACCCACTACTAAGGATGGGTCCTGGTCTATGTATATGTGTTAGAAATATATAATATGGATGATTACAATTTGGAAGTCATATTTTTTTTCATTTGTTATAGTTTAAATGTTTAAATCACTTATAATGGTTTAATAATAATGTTTACCATTTTCTGATCCATAAGGGCCCATACTCATCCTGAATGAAAACAATTCATCCACTTTATCTACACACTAACATGTTTCAACCCATGTGACTAGTGTTTCATGGATCAATGTGTCATAATTGACTATATAAGGTCTCTAATTTAACCTATTTAAGGAAACAAAAATTGGGTAAGATAGGAAATTTAAGTATCAATTATGTTTTCTAATCCATACAAGAAGTTTTAGCATAATTTGATTCAAATTCACAGCACAAACAATATACATAAGAAATAAACAATGAAAATAAATCATGGTGTGGTAAAATGAATGACCTATTAGTCCTAATATGACTATAGTGATGCATGGAATAAAAAAACCTCATTTCATTAGGCCTTGTGAAGAAATATCATTTCAATCATATCAATATCAGTAACATCATAAAAAATGTTTCACCCATTGGTGAAGTGGAATCAAATATAAATGGAATAATTAGTAACATCAATTTCCTATCTAAGGTAATTTGAGTTTCCCCTATACATGGGTCAGCTACGTCTGGGCATAGGGTGAATTCAAAAACCCTTTAACTCTTAGTCTCCTATCTAATACCCAAAAAGTAAGACAAAGGAAAAACGAATCCTCTGATACCACTTTGTAACATCCCAACCTAGGATCCACTTCACTCATGTCTTGAGCTAGTGGGTAACATAGAATCAAGAACACCTCCTCATATACCAGAGGATTTTTACTATAAGTGATGATGTAAAGGTTGTGTATTGGTGAGACTATACCCTTATATTAGAGTGGTGCAATGGTGATAACCATATACAATAACTAGTTGAAGAATAATATAAACATACAGAATATATAAACAATAGAAGTGTAAATAACTAAATTAACATGAAAGTACATAAGTATAGATAACTGAGAAAACTGTGTAAATATATCAAAATACTCTATGACAATATCTGATACATGGATTCATGGAATGCTATAATAAAGAAAGGAAACACTCAGATATAAGAACGCTACCAAATAGTACAAAAGGAAAACAGTACAAAATAGCTCCAAGCATCCCGAGCCTATACCCATTCCCATACTACCAAGATCCAACTAAAGGTAAATCATATAAAATACAAGTAATAGGGAACTTTCCCTTTTCAGTACCTATAGATAAAAAATATTCTTGGGTACCAAAGTCCATCCAAGTAGGGTGTGAGATAAAAATATCAATAGGCCACAAATAATGGTGTCTATGTGTAATCCAAGAAGTGATCAAAACTAAATTGTGTACAAGTATATGTAATTAATAAAAAATGTATAATAAATAAATAACTATCCTTCTCAAGTTCTTAAAGGACACCTGGTGGGTCTACCTACTTTGGCTCATTATAGGAAAGAAATGTATAAACAATCACTATACAATTGTAGTTGTAATATATATATATTTACACTATATATATATATATATATTTATTTAATCCACCTATATAAACCAAGTACATGTGGAAGTAAGTGGTCGTATACCTAGAATACTATTTTTTTTCTAGACCAGGGTGTAACTCAGACATCCATGACTATTTTAACGATCTTATAAGAAAAATTAAAAGGCTACATGCCATACATCTAAATAAATGCAAGAAATGTCTACAACAACACTTGGGATGATGAGTGATCCATCATTCCATCACTCTAATAATTGTATGTGGAACATAAATCCCAACACCCATATAGTATCACTAGTGTGAGATACCATACTCAACACCTGATGCATGGGGTTGTGTCTTTCCTCCATGCTCAACACCCCTTACCGTCATACACAACCTCAATAAAGATGTATTATAATTATAGCCGACATGGGGAGTTACCTCAATTCCATCACATTAATTTAGAAACTATATGAATAATCAAGGAATAATCATTATTAATATAATACATAAGGCATAACCTCTTATGAATTTCATTATCCCAGTTCAATAATATAAATATAAATAGATTCCATTAAAGCATTAATTAAGCATGATAAAAAGGAATGTCTTTACCGTCCTTTGAATTCATTCCATTTAAATCAATTGATTCATTATATTTATGTAAGATCATATCATCTTATATAATCCATCCAACATGATCAATTTCATTTAATTCTTTCAATTCATTAAAACATGGAAACACAATTTATAAGATCAAAAGGGTAATTTATAGGGTGACATGGTCATTAAGGAACTTTCTTACTTGGGAAATTCTAGGGATAATCGAAATAAAAACCTATGTTTCACCTCAGGTTCCATGAACATTAAATTATCAATGTAAATTACATTTTAAATTTAAGTTGATGGATAAATAGGTGTTCAGTGAAATTTGGAGATTAGGTGTAAAGGACAATTCTACGTGGCACAACCAAGGGGTGTCTATAAGTGTGGAATAAAACCTATAAATGACTGAAAAAGATTCAATAAACATGAATCTAGGTCAAAGGGGAAATTAGACTTGATGAAGTCAATATAGAGGATATGGTAAACAAAATCCAATGTGCGACATAACAACATAGGTACGAGATGAAAAAACTTGAAGGGGAAATGACGTGACCACCTACCTCAAGGTCATAGACATCACCATGATTGATATAGACCTCAAATTGAAATTCAGTTGAAAGATATATAAGAAATAATCCAATTCCATAAAAATAGGTAAAACGAGCCTGCACATATATATCATGATGGATTCAATGTTTAACTTTGATATGAGGTAAGAGACTATGGGAGCATACAGATATTGATCCAATGCTTCTATTGGATTGAGGAATGAACATCAGATGGAGAAGTTACTTAAAAGACTATCTTGTAAGGATTTTGAGATCAAAAGAGGAGGATAAGGGTGTTTTACCACTTGAGGAGGAAAGGAAAAAAGGAAAATAATGTTTTATGTTAAGTGAGGGAAAATGGTTATTTCACCCCAAAATATCAAGGTTCATGGTTTGGCGAAACTATCCCCAAACCATGATCAATTCACTACTTCTTAGGGAACACCACATAATTAGGAACACAATTCAAAAAACTATGTGAAAACCATACAAAATGGGTCTTTCTCAAATATTCAACCAGTCACACAGTCATGCATCCTAGGTTGCATGGTTGCAGAAAAACTGTGTGGAATACTTCTTTCTTCCCTTTTCAGGGCTTTGGGAATCGAACAAGACTTTGACACACCCATGACCTCATTTTTTTATTAGACATCAATAATAAGTTCATTTAAGAAATTAAAATTGAAAATATATTTATATGTATCTTAATTGAAAATATGGGTCAGTACAATGTGATCTCTTGTATATTTTTCCAATTTAATATAGTAGACACAAACTATGGGTTAGTGGATCTAGGGTTATTATATTTGGTATCAGATGAAGGTTAAATATAAACCGTTGAAACTAGATTTTAAATGGATGTAACTAACATGAGAATTATAATATTCCCATATTGTATTTTATATTTTTTTATTATTATAGGGTTATTTATTTTATATCTCTATATTCAGGATGATTATGATCTAACTCATTGTGTTTCATTATCTAGTGATGAAACTTATCAAAAGAAAGAAAATGAACACCCATAGTCAATATAAGGACATTCTTACTGACCAATCCAATAAAACTAGTTCCATATTTGAGGAAATCATGGCAATATTAGGGAATATGACTATATTTATGATAAACAACCTTTCCGATATAGAGAAACCAATTTTTCCAGAACAGGATTCAACTATGGTTGAACACATCATGTGAAAAAATAATCAATAATTTAATGGAACTACAAATCCCTTTGTATCATAGTAATTGATTAATTCTATTATAAAATTTATTTATATCTATGGGAAGTAATGAAGGTGAAAAAGTTATTCTATAATTTTATTATTTGAGAGGATATTTTGATAAATGGTGGTAATTTATCTAGAGAACTAAATAGGTTGATGAAATAGAAATCATAGAATGAATAAATTATAAAGTGATATGCTTTGAGAAACACATCCCCCATGAACAAAGAGTTGAAATAGAGATTATGTTTTTCACTTTTAAGTAGAAGGAATAATATGATGTGGTGAAGAATGACACTAATATTAAAATATTTTCTAGGAATTCTATACAATACATATATAATCTAAAAATTATGATTGTACTTTTTTTATGGGATTAAGATGATTTTATTAAGTTAAATTGTTACTCAAATTTTTTCATCATATGATGATGTCATATAAATTTCCATTCAAACAGAGAAATAATTTCCTAATTATTATATATTCAAGGGAAATAAATAGAAGAAGAGGTTGTTGAGAACCAAGAAAAAGGGATATTACAGAGTATCAATCGTATTTATTAGTCTTTTAGCATGTTAAGGTTGATAGATAGAAGCCTAAGGGGGTGTTATAACTATTACCCATACTATAATGGAAATAAGAAAACATTTTTATGGATTTCATTATGAGACTCTCCAAAAAATCAAAAGGGCATAATGATATTCATATTTTAGTTGATATCCTAATAAAATAAATGTTTTTTATAAATATTATAGATTATTTCAATCTTGATCTATTTATTTTTTTTATATATTAATATAGTTGTTATATTTCATGGTGTACCACTCTCAATCATATCTAATCAGGATCCAAGGCTTACCTCAAATTTATAAAGAATATTTAAGAAGTATCTAGATACAAAATAGAGTTTTAGTATTACTTATCATCCTTAGATACATTTTTAGTTAGAGAATCCCATTAAAACTATATTTGACATATTGAGAGCTTTCTCTATGTACTTCAAAGGAGCTTGTGATTAGCACCATCATTTGGTAGAAGTTTATAAAAATAATAGCTTTCAATTAAGCATTCAGATGGATCCCTATGAATCCATCTATTGAAGGAAGCACATAAATCAAACCTGTTGGGATGAATTTTAAGAAATAAATATATATGGAAATGATCTAGATAAGTAAATAAAATATAAAGTTATATCCATTCAACAACACATATGTGTAACTCAATGTTAAAAAAAAGTTATTCTTAAAATTTTCATTCAGATCTAGAGTTTATAGTTTTTACAAGGTATTCAAATATATATATATATATATATATATCCTTGGCTGATGGTAATGATATTTTTAAATAATGTAAATATGATCCCTATATATAATGGTCCCTTTTAAATTCTTGATCGCATTGAGATGGTAGTTTATCACTTGTAACTTCAACTGAATCCCTCTCAAGTTCATAATGTGTTCATTTTATCTCTCAGGAGGAGGTCTATAGAAGATCCTTCACATGTAATAAACTCATATTTTATACTAATTAAGTACGACATATCTTATTAGGAACAAGCATTAGAGATTCTAGATCATAGAGAAAAATTATTATGAAAAAAGACCGCTCTTATAGTCAATGTTTTGTTGTGAAACCATAAATATGCTGAAGATATGTGGGAACCTGCGGATATAATGAGAAATAAATTATCCTAGTTTTTTTTTGTATCATAATGTTTAAATTCTTATAAAGGGGTAGAATGTTACAACCATATATTTTATTATATAATTCTCTTTAAATAAATATATTTTTTGATAACTTTATTCACAAAAAACACTAATTTTAAATGAAGAATGATAAAATATTGAAATTTTATTTTGTGATAGTTATATAATTTATTAAATCATCATGTAAATTTTATCATAGGATGAATTTTGTGATTTTTCTTAAAAAAATTATTTTTCAGTGAATAACAAAAATACCAATTTTTGTAAAATTGCAATGTCATTTTTAAATAAAATAATTAAAAGGCCCATCTATATTTTGGATTTTGTATTAAAGTGATATAAGAAAAATTTTATTTAAATTAATATCATTAATTCTATATTTGTTAGTATTTTACATGATTTGGAGATAAGTTATTTTTAGGCTTAAAAACACATTTTTTGGAAAATTATTCTTTGTCACTTTTTCAGGGTCTACATTAAGTTAATTTTTTAAAATTATTTTCTAAATTTGATAAAAGTGATTAAATATTTGGATTTATGAGGTTAAAGTTTTTAAAAGTAAGTCCATTTTAGTTTTTAGTAATTATGAAAAGGAATTGTGACAAACTTTATCACCCCGATAAAGGGAAAAATCCAAAATTGAGGTTAAAAATAATGCTATAAAGGATTAAAATTATATCCAACACTTGTATATATTTAATTTTAATATAGGTATTCAAAAATAACCATAATAACTTAGAATATATAGAATTTTTGTTCCATTTTTTCTTTTATAATGACATTAATATTATTTTAATTAATAAAAAATTAAAATTATCAGTCACTTGCCTTTAAATTTCATTTATATGTTCACATGGGGTTAAATTTATGTTGGTGACTAATATTAATGTTTATTTTGATAAAAATAAAAATATTATTATGATGAAAATTTATTTTTAATTTTTAGTTATTAAATAATTACCTTAAATATTTATACAATTCTAACACAATGCTTGTGAAAACTGTAGAAAAATCAAGGGAAATAATTTTAAAAAGATTAATAATTTTTTTTAAAGAATTAGGGTTAAAAAATAACTTTATAGTTAATAATATTGTATTATTTATTTTTAAAAGGATGATATTTTAATTCTAGAATTTTATTGGTGTTTTTAAGGTCAAACTATATGAGTAGTTATAAAAATAATTTTAATATTATTTTATGTTAAATATTTTTTATTAAATTATTTTAAAACCATAATAATCTTGAAATTAAGAAATTAAGATTATAATTTGTAGAAAATTGTTATAACTTGTTCATTTTTTATAAAATTGATACCTTATAAGTAAAATTTTATTCCTTTAAGATTTAAAAATTTGTTACTATAGTTAAGGTTAAAATTGTTTAACAACGGGGTTAAACCAAAAGTTAAGGTTTAAAATACCAGTTAAAACTATCAAATTTTTATTTTATTTTTTTAAATATAAACCATATACAATATTATATTCTATATATATCCACGTAGTTTCCATTTAAAATGAAAATTAATTTATTATAATCAATTTTTTTATTAATTCCATGTGTGTCATTTTGTTCACTATAAAAAGACACAACCTACCCTCTCTTCTATACACCTACTAGATCAACTTATATAAATAAAAAAATGAAATAAAAACTTCCAATAATCCTTATTCAAGTTATAGAGTAGTTTTTATTCCAAAAAATACAAATCCTATTCCCCTTAATTGGATATCTAAATGAGATCCTTCACAGAATAGGTAATCATCTTCACTGAGCACTTTCATTTGTCTCTTTTTTTAACCTACTCCAATTATGTCCTAAAAATTAAAATATAATAAAAAATTACCTACCATATAATAATATGTTATTATTTTTATAGAATAATATTTATCCATCCCCATCTTTATAAAATGGTAAAAAAAACCATCGATCATGTGTATAACAGACTACCACCTTGTAAACAGATGTAATTTATTTTCCATTGCCGATTAACATGAATGTTAATAATGATGGAAGTAATTAATTTATATGATAATTATAAAATAATTAAAATTATATAACTATAATATATCATTTTCTTCCATACCCTTCCACCCGTTAAAAAAATGATAACGTCGCTTGTGTATATGTACTACCTACCATCTCTATGAAGCGATGTGATTCATTTTTCATGTATATTTATCACATAAGATTTTAAATATGTATGTAATAAATATTTTTGATTTATATGTGATTTTTAAAATTATATATATATATATATAAATATGATAAATATACAAGGACCATAACTATCAAATCAAAACATACATAAAAACGAAGTAGTTAACACCCGAAACACTAATAATAATAAAATACTGTTAAAAAATGGGTGATAAGATGTTACAAATGTATGTTATGTGATATTATATATATGTATACTATTGTGTAATTTAATTGTAAAAAATATAAATTTTTTATACATGAGGTTAAAATAACATACAAGTCAAGTCAAATGTAAGGTAGGGGATACCATCTCAATTTCCAGTCCATTGAGACATATTTTTTATTATACACCTATTTATTTTTATGTGGCTTATAAAATAACCCTTTTATATATGTAACATAAATATATATTAATTAATTATGATTAATGTTTCAATTCAAGTTTACACATTCAAGGGGTTATAATTTAAAGGTCTCCAAAGAGGTGAGAATTTATTTTAGAATATCATTTTTACGATTGCTCATATTTTATTGAAGTAATCATACAATATATACTTTATAAAATATTTTTTTTCTTATAAAATATATATTTAATGATTTTCCATGTTTCTAAAAAAATTCCTCTCTTTTTCACTAGAAATTAAACAAATAAATGTTTAAAATATAAACCAATCATATTTCCCTTTCAATTGGGTATAATTTGTTCTATGTCTATATTTTTATAATTTTTTTAAAAAATAACTTTTTATTTAAAAAAATTGAACAATTAAGGATATTTTATGTTATAATTTCATATTTAAAATGTTTTAAAGGAATATTTAAAATGTTTTTAAGAGGTTAATTTTCTACTATCCTTATAAAATGTCAAATGGAATGTTTTTTAATATGGAATTAATATATTTTCCTTTCGCCATATCCTTTTTTCTTATTTTTTATTATTCTAAAACTTATCCTTGTTTTTACAAAGAAATAATTTTAATGGTTGGTTATTTTTATGTTTCACTTGATGTTTTTTTATTTCTATAAATGGAATGATTTGTTTATAAAACTTATATTTCTGATGAATTGACAGTCATCTATTATCTCTTATTAATTTTTTGATCATTAATTTATCATGAAAAATTTACTTTCTTATGATAATTTTAGTTTGAAAATACATTTATCTTAAATATATATATTATTTTTGTCATGGATAAGGGTATTTCTAAAACTATATACAATTTATACATACAATTTTTTACCATGAATGTTATTTGATTGATTGGAAAAAATGTCAATATTACATATTATTTAATCAATACATATTTTTTGTGGATTAGAAATTTTTTTATGAATTAAATTTATCATTGAATATATAATGATTTTATTATACATGTAATGACAGATAAGGATCATTTATAGATAGCACCTCGATACATCGACAGGTCTCATGAGACAAACCAGTTGACCAAATTTATTAAATGATTTTTTGGTGTATAAATACACATTAATTAAACATTATGGGAACAAGTAATTGATGGTAATATATCATGATGTTTTAAATCATGAACTCAAAATTTAAGTATTTCCTATATTGATAATTTTAGTTATGATAATCCATAACATTACTACATTTTTATTATCCATGAATGAATTTATATCCCATGTTATTGATTAAATGGAATGTGTTTATAGTTATTTTAATTTTTGTGTTGATTATGAATTATTGTTAATGACATATTCCATTGTATATAACAGTTACTAAGCATATTATCCCACCCTTCATTTTTTCTCTTTCCCTAGGATCAGAATAAATATATTTTGAATAATATCAAGGATATGGTAATATTGATTATTCAAATATTTTATATTTTTAATGTAATGTGGTAATCATGTATGTATCTAGTTATTAAAAAACTACTAAATTTATCGACACTTGGTTATGTGATCCAATGAATATTATTCAAATATAATGAAGTAAAAAATAGCTCTAGGTTACTAGAGTTGGGGTTGTTATAATCAACCCATTATCATAGTTAGGAATTCCCAATAATTAAAAGTTCCCCTAATAGAAGTTGAATAGACACTTAAACTATGTGTCCATATTAATTCAAATGACTAAATACAAAGTCTCACATAATACTTTTTAAAGGAATTTTTTATTTATTATGAATAAATTTTCTTATTTTATCTTTTACATGTCTTGTTAATATTATTTGGATTTTAATTATTTTATTAAACATGTGATTATATAATATATATTCATAATACTTTTATTTTAATTCCTTATTTACATATTAATAAATTTATTTAGATTATTTTGGTCTTACATCTACAAAATAAATCATGCATCATACATAAAATAAATCATTCATCATACATAAATTAAATGTGCCTTGATCAAGATATTTAATTAGAGGTTTATTTATTGGGTGGACAATAAAAAACCATTGACCTTTGGTGAATGAAAACTCCTTAATCTATTATAAGGTCAATCTTCAAAATTTCTCCTCTATAATGTGTATCTCCTAGTTAAGGTTTCACATCAGGTTTATCTTGAACTAACTCTATGCACCCGAGATCTCTATCCTTACAATTTACTTACTTAAAATACAGGAGAAGAGGACCATCAGGGATATTAAAGAAAAGAAAACACAGCCACACTGAGCCCTTATATAATGGGGGATGGATCACTAACAACACATTATTTCAATCTAATAATTATAATAATAAAAATCATTGTAGTTATTAATTTAAAAAACCACACACATACACATGTGTCTTTATCCTCATTATCACTTTATTTTTTAGTGAATATTAATTTAAAATAACTATATATAATTCATTTAGATTTATTTTCTGTTGATAGAAAACATATGTTAATTAATCTTATTAATTATAAGGTTGATCATTTAATTTAGTTTATCTTAATCTCCATGAAATTTATCCTATAGATACGCATCTAATGTGATATTAAATAAATCATATATGTTATTATTATTTAAAATTTTATAAAATATGTACATAAACTTGTACTTATAAGAAACTCAATGAGTACATATTCAAACTACTCATCTTGTATGGGATTGTGTACCATCTACTCATATCAAATACAATATACAAATTTTTCCATATAATTACAAGGTGTGTATGAGTCAAATAAATATTTATTGAAAAATTATTAATTAATTTAGTATGTACTAATTTAATTCATGTGGATTAGTTTATGTATTACGATTAAACACTGTATATTGTTCCAAATTTTATATGGAAATTATTTAGTAATTTGACACCATATAAAACCTATCATATGGAATGTATGAGTCAATAAATGACACAAAAAACACATAATGATAAGTTTTATAGAATGAAAAAATATTTTCTAATATTCAATGTAAACAGGTTGGGTTCACAATATGTATATCTAGCTATACGTCATGAATCTTTCTCATCGTATGTTTTTTATACACATTTAGGAACAAGGTGTGTATTTATGCACAATAATTTTCGAGTAAAAAAGTTTTTACAATTAGAACATGCCATGTAAACTCCATGTTACCAAAATATAATCCCTTACATGTTTTCTGATTAATAAACGACACATATTTTTCCACACATTTTCCACCGTGAAAACACAGGGACTACTCGGTGTGTAACCTTATTACATTTTGTGTTGTCCTAAATGTTGTGTGACAAATTATTTTTTCCATAACATGGTCTGTAACTAATAAATAATAAATTCATTATTTCATGATGAACCATGGAAACCTTGGTATATCATAGTGCAATGTACTAGGATACACGATGTATACCTTTGGGTTACACATCGTGTACTTCCATACCATCTAACTAGAATTGTCATTAACTCTATATATGTTCTTTTAATGTTATTAATTAAATATTAATCATATTGGGGTTATATAAGAATTAAATTAAGAGGTGAATAAGGTATATTCACAATCATTCCATGAACCGATCCACTGAGTCCCAATCCACAACTACCCCAAGCCCACCCCCCAATAGACCTGGGGATGACGACCAGTACTGAGTAGAAATATGCCAAACATGTGATGAAGTAGCATAATGTATCTATACGCAGGAACAAATTTCATAGCCCGTAAAATGATGAAATATAAAACAAATTAAACTAATTAATTCATACATATATAATCCAACAATCAGATTATGACAATAAAATAATGAAAGTGATAAAGGGAAAAAATACAAGCCCAACCAAAAAAAATAGAGAGTCCAAACTACTATGAAGGTGGTGGATAATTTCAACTACAACCACCTAGAAGAAATATCATTCTATCTAGCTAAATATATTCTCTACCATCTCTCTGTCCTCCCATGACACCATCAAAAGAGTCATCATCTTCATAATAAATGATATGTGTGGGAATATCCCATGCATGAGTCAGTATAATGATACCCTATAGGACACCCTATAAAAACTAAAAAAAGAATAAATAATCTTCAACTCATAATAAGGATATATAAATCAAATGAAAAACATAGATATATTCAATAAGGACATTGCACCTCTAGGAGGTCTCAACCAAACATTCAATTATAGGACTCTTATTGTAGATTCTAGGATATGATCATCTAATTATAACCTAATCCACAATCCATTATATAACTAGAGAAACTCATCCAACAGTTCATAATTTTTGGGACCTTCCAAATAAGACTCACTAGTATCTGAATACCTCGATACTCTGATAGGGGATCACACCCAAGACTACTAGTGGAAACAACATGCTAGATCTAGATCAACATGCTATGTAGGGGATTATATGAAAAAATACTGTGAACCATATTGAAATATACTGATACATGGGGGATAAATTAACAGTGTAAGGAGGTCACACTAATTCCATAAAAATCACCTTCGGTATAAGAAGGAATGATATAGGATCATAATTCGATATCAGTGAGGAACATTGAAAACTCTATATGATAAGAATCCACCAGAGAGGATCACAATACAAAGATTTGGATGTAATTCTACACTTTAACCTTGAAGGGATAAACCATGGGAACACATTAAAACTAATAATCTTACAAACTAAAAAATGAAGGGCTTCAGACACCCTCAAAGGTAGTACATTGTGTGTACTAGGGATTTCATAGTGTGTCTATCCAACCCTTGGCCTTCCCATATGTCACTACCTTTCATGACATTTCAACCTCAAAATACACAACATGTAAGTAATTATACATGGAGTATAGAGGTATGTTGTCACCATTCCCATGCTATCTATCTATTCTCATGTACATATTTTCATGACGGTGTACCGACATATGTAACAGGGTCATGCCCGTGTATACCTGGTTATGCCCATGTACATGGCTCTGCCTATGTACTTAGTTTGTATTTGTGTACCCTATCCTACCCATTCCCATGTACCATACAAGGTATATGGTGAGTCTCCATCATTGTTCACCTAGTTTGTGATAGGTGTCACACAGCACTTGATATTTTCTTCTTCATGGAAACCCTATCATTGTACCTAGGGCCCCACATAACATATGATCCCAGATTACAAGTCATCTAACTCAAAAATTTCCAAAACCATAGGGTTCTTCTCTACATCACTATCCACACTCTCCACCACTATTCCAGCTAGTAATCTCATATATAATGTATTTTGACCCTTTCCATCACTGATTATTGTGATTTAGGCTATGATTTTCTTGTAAAACATCCCCATTGATCCACACCATCTTCCACACATCAAATCGTAATGAATAGGAACATTAGATCAATTTTTATCTACCTCTAATTATCCTCCATCATTGTTACACATCAATCAAAAAATTGATCATGAACTTCACCCTTATTATTAATCTGATGCGCCAAATAATGCTATCAAAACAATCATATACCTGGTATTCATCGAATCATGGGACAAATAAATTTCCTACGATGGATGTGCAAAGAAAAAGGGGAGAAATACATAAACCAAAAACATGAGGAACAAACTATATACTTTTTAATTTTGGACTCGATCTTTTTTCTAAGAATTAGATGATAAAAGATGGAATAAAAACACAAACAAATAATTAAATTAATCATAAATAAATCAAACATCGATGCACATATAAGCTCTTATTTGTGAAATTTATTCTCATTTGACAGGGATAAAATAATATGATGGAATAAAACAAATAAAATGTCTTACCTAGAGTTTGAATAGATTATTGATGGAGAAAATTATTTCATTGTCATCATTGTCAAGATCCACTAACTCTGATGGCGCAATGATCAATGAACTGATCTTAATCTGATGTTGTTTGGAAATGATCCTCCAGTATAACCTCTCCAATAGCTTCTCTAAATCCCTAGTTTATGTGACTAACCATAGGGATTAGGCATAATCATTTTCAAATAGATAATTATAGGTTTTTGAGTCAAAATAATGAAATAAATAAATAAAATTGTTTTTATTATATGTGCATATGATAGCACATTACTGATACGTCAGAAACTGAAAACGATTATGTTGTGCCTTGGTTAATGACTACACTATAAAATCAATGGTGGTCTCATAATTCCAATTTAATACTCCCTTAAAGAGTTATTAAGATCTTTTTCGGAAAAAATCATGTGTGAGATATTAATATTTTTTATATTTTTCAAAGATTCATTATGGAATAATTGGGAATCATAATCTCATTTCTTATCAGCTCTGGCCTCTGAAATTAATCCAATATTTTTTTTATGTAATACATCAAAAAATAAGATTCATTAAATTATCACCACCTTAGGTATTTTCATCTTGAAAAGATAAAAACCTACTCAAAAAATTGAGGGTATTAAGCTCACATCTTGGTCTCCCACTCCCAGGTTCTCTCATAGAGATTCAGGTACACCAAATAGACACGAATTAGGGGAATCAATTTCCCATGATGGATTCTATCATATGAATCCCCAATCTCCATTGGGTACTCATAAAAGGTAGACATATCATTAATTTCCATCTCTCTCTAGTGGATAATATGTGATGGGTCGTGCACGTATCCCCTCATCTATAATGCATTAAAGGTGTCATTTACAATGTCTAACTGTGGAGGTAGAGTTAAGAGGTATACCACCTCACCCACTCTATGTCTCATTTTTAAAGGGCCAATTAATCTTGGAGATTTATTTCTACCCCAAAAAAATATGCAAAATCCACACTGAGGTGAGATCCTTAGAGACACATGGTCTCCCACCTCAAACTCAAGAGGCTTCTATCATTAGTCTGCATAGGAATTCTAATAGATCTGTGTAGTTATCATATTCTCGTAGATAATATGTAGATTCTCTATCATAAATCACACCATCTCTTTGATAATGAGTGAAAAATCATCTAGATCAGTCAACCAAAGGGATGACCAGAAGGGTCACCCATAAAAAGCAATGAATGGTTGCATACTAATGGTGTAATGGTGTGTTTTTTGTACATTAATTCCACCAAGGTTAAGTGATCCTCCCATCTATAGCCAAAATCCAACATTTATGCTCATAACATTTCCTCCAATACCTAAATGGTCTTCTCACTCTAGTCATCAGTCTGGGGGGGGGGAATGTGTTGTTCAAACTCAATTGAGTCCCAAAGGAATCCTACAATCATCCCTACAATCACAATGTTAAATGAGCATCATGGTCCAAAATTATCATTGAGGGAACACTATGTAGCCGGACTATATCCTTCATGTAAAAGAATCTCAATCTTTCTACTAAACTCTACTATCGAATGACTAGAAAGTTGAATGACTTGGTGAGTCAGTCTATGATCACCTATATGGAATCATATCCCCTGGAATCAAATGTTAACCTTATCATGAAGTCCATGTATATCCCATCCCACTTCCACTTTGGAAACTTAGGTGGTTGAGCTAAAACCTAGAGAACCTAGTGCCTAACCTTTACATGGTGATATATGAGGCATCAGGAGACAAACTATGCTAAATAAATATTTATGACTAGATACCAAAACCAATGTTAGAGGTCCTAGT
This sequence comes from Viscum album, assembly GCA_963277665.1. NCBI lineage: Eukaryota > Viridiplantae > Streptophyta > Magnoliopsida > Santalales > Viscaceae > Viscum > Viscum album. Next base: position 124,362,502 of record OY728146.1, on the reverse strand, counting down.
ATATCTTTTCCACACCAAGATTTACCAAAAATGGGGATTTATGAAACTCATTCATATCCTACTCCCATTGAACCATTGGTACCATAATTCATACACTAAAAATGATAACATGTTCCCCATTTTTATAAAATACATCATGATGCCATACAATGGATATATTAGTATGTAAAGTCTCACAGTCAGTGTCTCCATGTTGTTCCTCCCAAACACACTATAAAAGAAGAGGGGTTATAAAAATTGACTGAATATATGAAGCAACATCAATTTACACTATGTAAAACTTAAATGATGATAATTTTTTTTCTTCCTTGGTCAACAACTAAGATCAAGATATATTTCTAAGAGAGTTAGCTACCATATTCCCCTTCCTATGAGTATATAAAAAATGTAAGTCATATTACTAGTGAAACTCTACCCATCGCCACTTTATCAAGTCAAGATACTTATAAGGGAATATATTATTGAGACTATTGAGGTCCTATTAGATGATGAAAGTATCCCCCATAAGTTAGTTTTTCTATATATTTAGGGAGAATACTACTATTTCAAGATCAAAATTATTGGTTATGTAGCTCTTCTCAGGCAGTATCAACTTAAAGGACCCGTAAGAAATCACTGCCTTCCTCAACATTAGAACACAACCAATTCCATCATCTGAGGTATTATATAACACTACATATTCCAAAACCCCATCGGGTAATATAAATATGGGGTTGCTGGTCAACCTCTACCTGAAATCCTGGAAACACTACTATCACTTTTCCATCTGTATAAACAGCTACCCCATTTTGGTCAAAGCTATCAAGGGTGATGAAAGTTTGAATAAATTGGGAAAAAAACTCTCATATTATTCTTATAAACCATGGGAAAATATACACCATTATAACACTCTTAGGTGGGTCCCAAACTAGCACAACCTTAACCATTACAAGATCAACACTCCTCCCTATAAGATGACATGTCCTATGAGTTGGACCTCTTGAATCCAAAACCAAAACTTTGAGATATTACTATAAATCTTATGGTCTTAGTGTGTGTCTTGGAACATCCTCATGTTTAACACATTATCCTCCTCATATGTTGATTACACTAGAATATTTTCAATGAATACCACCACAAACAAGTCTAAGAAAGTATGAAAGATACAATTATTGAGTCACATGAACACTACTATGGAATTCATTGTGATAAAATTCATAAAAACATACTCATAGTGACCATAGATCCATTTAAATGAAATGCTAATTATATCCTCATCTCATACCTATAGCTAATGATAGCCTGATCTGAGGTCAATCTTTGAGAACCATCTTGCCCAGCTCGACTATTCGAAGAAGACATCAATCTTCGATAAAGGATACTTATTCATCATATTAACCTAGTTCAAGAATCAATAATCCACACAAAACATAATGCTCTTATATTCCTTCTTGGTGAACAAAACTAGGACTGCACATGGGGAAACACTAGGTCTCATGAAGCCCTTCTTCTGCAAGTCTTTCAACTATACCCTTATCTTAAGATGTATTGGAAGAGCCATACAATATGGTACTGGAGATATCAAGGCCATCCTTGGGTGTAATTTAATGAAAAGACTTGAACTCTATGGGGAGTTAAGCCTTAAAATCCTTAGGAAATACATATTCTTACTCTTCCACCACCGCAAAGAACCTGTATCCCATATCTACCATTTCTCCAAGATTCATGCTGGTCAACTAATGAGTAAATGGTTTCACTCTCTTATAATAGATCCCTTACTTCTCTTATAGGGTCTCCTTTTCACCCACAATGGAAAACCTCACCCTATCACTATGGAAACACCATATCCTCTTCATAAAACATTGAATTTGAGCATAAACTATTTATATTTAGTCCATACCTAAGATGAAATCATAATGATTCATCACTGATAAAAAGAGATCCCATACAAACATTTTTCCTCAAAGCATCAGATCTCACAGTCGACAAAAGTATGAAATCACTAAGTCCCCTCCTATCAGAGTCTCTGGCCATAAGCTTTGAACCAAAGTATCAACTATAACTTCTATGTCTTAAACCAAACATGGGGAAAGAAAGGAATGACTCAACCATGTTTCTATTAGTACTGTAGTTAAGGGATAAAAGTCACAGATCATACCTCATATCATCTATGGAGCCTCAGGGTCATAGGCCTCCATACCTAACAATTATCCTCATCAATGACCACCCATTCCCAAATCTTAGCATGGACCACCTGGGGTGAAGGTTATAATTTGTGAAACCAAAAATCACCTCCTACTTCACTACCTACCCCTCTTCTATGTATGCCTCCCTGTGGAAAAATTTACTATTGAATCTTCCTCTACATGGGAGGTCCCTTGACCATATCCTGATTAGATGTATGATAAGTTAGAAAATACCATGTAATATTTCCATGATAGTCACAGGAGAAACACTACCTATTCCTTGGCTGATTCGAGGCATCCTAAGATACCTACTACATTGATCATCTTTCCTAGTATTGTCTTATAAAGAATCTTACATGCTCAGATCTCTACGAATACCATAAATTACCTTCAACTGAGGTCTTATCTCCTAGTTTCCCATAACCAGCACCCACTATCAATTTTTTCTCTTCAAATAAGATCTCAACTTCATTGTTCTACTCAATCTCTCCAATATAAGTGGGAATGTAAAGAGATATCACTGAATGCTTGATATCTCAGCATAAGACATGGTTAATGTTCTAAGATACAAAGAATATATCTTGATCCATATATATAAAGTATTTTGAGAGATCATAAATCCTCAATGAATAATCCCCTATGGTCATACTCCCCTTAAACATATGTAGAAGCTCTTGGATGCACACTGATTGTAATGTGGATGGATAAATATCCTCCCTAAAGATATGATCAATGTCTGACCATGAGTGAGTTTTCTTATCATGTGATTGAGTTACCAGACTACACTATCACCCAGTGGATCCCTAAAAAAGACTCTCTATGAGGACTATCAACTGATCTATAGGAATACCCACTATGATAAAAACTCAAGTGAATTCCTCTAGCTAGTACTCATCCACATTGGAGTCCTACTCACCCCAAAACATGGGAGGTTTCCACCTCTAGAACTCATTCATTTCACTCTCTATCATGTATCATTAGCTAGTACTTTTGATGCTAAATATTTATCAATGGGTGTTGGTATAGCCGGTAAACCACCGATATGTACTATCTTTGGGGAATTCACCTATATCGAATCCTCATCACTTGGTAGATAGTCATCATGATCATGTAGTGGAATCATGGATGGTTGTTTTCATGGATATATCTAGAAATAAACAATATCTACCATGGTCAAAGAGTATATTTGGGGTGATGAACCAAGAAGGACATGGAAACAGCAACCCATTCCAATATGATGCATGTACTAATGTTTTCCATGTAATCCTTGTCTACATATACTGAGTTTAAAGGAAGGTGATTAGAGACCTAGTTTATTGATATGTCAACCACCACATGGAGACTGGAGTACCTGACCTGAAAGGAAAACTCAAAACAGTAAATACTATTTCTATAGTACCCAAACCAATCTCACATACTCAGGTCTTAAGGTAGAACTAACTCCACTGAAAAAACTATTTCATGAACTGACCTACTAGGGCATGAACCATGACTACCCCAAGCATTCCTTCAATAGGCCATGGGTTTACAACTAGAACTCAGTAGGCATATCCCACACATGTGTGGAATTACCCTAATGTATCTACACACACACACAAACATCTCCAAGCCCATACAATGAGGAAATGTAAAAATAATAGAACCAATGACGATATAAATTTATAATCCCACAGTCTACGTATGATAAGGAAATATTAAAAGTGATAAAGGGTCAAAATACAAGCCAAAAAAACCCTGAAGAGAGTCCAAATTTCATAGAAGGAGGGGAATAACATTAAATGAAATAACCTAGGAAACACCTTCATCTATCTAGATCATGATTTTCTCCATCATTCACTTGTCCACAATGGGACTATCAAAAGGGTATTCTTCTACATAAGACATGAAACATGTAGTTAGATCTCAAGAAGGGGTGAGTATAATAATACCTAGTAGGAGAACCTAAAAACACTAATCAAACATCATCAAGAATTGTCATCTAATAAGAAGGATATAAAAATACAGGGAAAAACTATATATACTCCATAAAGACAATGTGCCTCTAGGTGATCTCAACCAAACATCCATCCACATTATTATTATCAAAGATTTTAGGCCATTCTTGTTCAAAGAGAACCCACTACACAATCCATGTTATTGCTGGGAAAACTCATCTAAGAGGTTATGATCATTAGGCCACACCCAAGAAAACTAATAGGTCACTGAATACCTTGATACTAAGATATTTAATCACACCTAGTACTTCTAGGGGACACCACAAACCAAATATTGATCAACCCAATATATAGGGAATTGTATGCCAATGATACCATGAACCATACTGATATGGCCTTCTAGTTGGGGGATGAACACCCTATGTAAGGAGGTCATTCTCATTCCACAACCCCTAATAAGGGTATAAGAACGAATGATAGAGGATCACACTCTGTTATCATGAAGGGACACTGCAAACACTATCTATGAATCATCCTTGTGAGGGGATAAAATTCTATAGCTGTAGACATAATGTCACATGATAACATTGAGGAGATGAACCAAGGGATCAAACTCAACTGATACTAGTCAAAACTTATGAAACTGAGGTCTCCAAACACACTCAATGGTGGTACACGACATGTACTAGGGATTAAATGACATGTCTATCCAACTCCTATTCTTATCATGTTTCGAAGCCTCACATGAAATGAAAAAAAATCCAAATAAATGGCATTTAAGTATGTAAATATGGAGTTTAGATGTATGAAGACACCTTCCATGTACCATCAATCCATGCTCGTGTACTTCTGGCTATTCTTTTGTGCCAACCTATGTAAACCTGGTCATTCCCATTTACACCTAGTTGTGTTTGAGTACACGAATCTGCCCATATACTCTAGTCATGTTTGTATACATTGTCCTACCCCTACCCATGTTCCCTTGGAGGTACAGTCCGATCCAGTAGTACGGTTCATGAATCATGTGAAATGTGTCACATGATGTGTGATATTTTCTTCTTCGTGGAAACCATAGTGCCACAACCAGGGCCTCACATAGCGTGTGATCCTAGATGACATGTTGTGTAACCCAGAAAATTCTTGAACCATCGGGTTCTTCTTCACATCATCATTTGTGCTATTGTTTCAAAAAATCTAGTTTGTAATTGTGCATTTGATGTCTTATGGATTTTGAATCACCGATCATTGGCATCAAGGATCCAATATTCTTGGAAAATACCACTATTAAGCCACACCATCTTCCACATGTAAAAATGAGAAGAATAATAACTTTTGATCCATTCCGATCTAACTCTTCTCATCCTCCATCATCATCACACCTTTATTGTACCCTTGATTGTGAACCACACGTGTGGTATTAATCCATTATACTGAATAATGGTCTCACAATGATCATATACCCAATATTCATCAAATCACATGCCAAATAAATTACCCCTATTTACATCTGAAGAAACATGGGATAAAAACCTAATCCAAAAACTTGAGTAATTAACATAATTCTTTTTTAGTTTTGGCATCAACCCATTATTGAATAATTAGATGAACGAAGAGATAACAACAAAATGAATAATTAATTCAACTCTAAATAAATCAATTTTCGATGCATGAATCAATTATTGTTTATAGAATTGATTAGTGTTTGAATGAGATAAAATAGTGGGATGGAATCAAAAAAATAAAACATCAGACCAGTATTTTTGATCAATTTCTGATGAATACCTATCCAATATTGTCATCATTGTAAAAATCCATGAACTCTGATAGTGCAAGGATCTTTGATCTGATCTTGATCCGATGTCATCTGACAATGATCCTCCAATGGATTCTCATAAATGACTAGTCTCAATCCCTAAGTAATACAACTAATAATATAGATTAGGAATATCTATTTTTAGATAGAGGATTCTAGGAATCTATGTCAAAATAAAGAAATAAATTAGTTATGTTAATTTTATTTTATTATTTTCACCTACAAGATCACTTTACTAAATGGGTCGATTCCAAAAAATATTATGTCATTCCTAGGGTATACCGATACTCAGAATTCAAAATTAATCCACGTATTTTTGATATAAGCCTGCACTCAATATTTATTTTAATTTTTACTAAAAACATCATGCTCATGATCATAACATTTTTAATGTTTTACAAATAGTAATTTTTAGTTAATCAGGCTTAGAAATCTCACATTGTATCATTTCCTGACTCTAAAAATAATCTATATAATATTCTTAAGTAATATATAGAAGTATTATAGTTTTTATAAATCAAATTATAGGAAAATATTTAATGAACTTAAAAATTATTATTAAACATGTAAATTGATCGATAATCAATAAACAATTATAAATATAATGTGACCTCACTTATACCACTTTCATGTTCTAAATATAGTTGAAGAACCTATTAGACATATGAAAACCCATTATTTTTAAAATTAATAGGATAATATATAATGTGCATGATGCAGAATTTCGTGACCAGTGGAATGTTTTCAAATAATACTAACAAATGTTTTTATCGGAACCAGTAAAGAGGGTCCTTTCATGTTAATTAATAAAAAATTTAATATAAAAAAGAAATAGTTCAGTCTTGATTTTTTTCTTTGATGTAAGTATCGATTGTCTAAATTTCATTTAGTTGTATTTTAATTTTTTATGAGGATAAAATTTAGATACCCTCTAACGGTGATTCAAGCATGCTTATTTGATCTTGTAACATCGTCAATGACTGTTCAGGTGCTACTGATCGTCTCGTGTCACTACCTAGATAACTAACATGATCCCTTTCGTATGAAAGGATCATCATTGATCTCTCTAACATGATAAGAAGGGAGGGAGGAAGTGAGAATCTAAAGAGTTTGAGAGAAAATTATACATATTATATTCATTATGAGAGAATTCTCTTGGGTGGAGAATGTTCTGTACAACGACCAACCTTTCACTATTTTCATAATCGTCTCTTTATATACCCAAGTTTAGGGTTTCGCTTTATTTAATTTCATAAAAAACCGTAATAATATTTTAAACCCATAATTATCCTCATTCCATTTGAAATAATAATAGTAATATATTATTCTATGGCTGACACTAACACATGAAATGATAAATATTAGTTATAGTCAGGTTAATAAATATCTATAATTATAGTAATAACTAGGTTTGTTCTTCCAACTTTAAATTTATTAAATTTCAAAATAAATATTTAATTTTAAAAAATACTATATTCAGGGTTTGGAAATTAAAAATATTTATTTTATTGATTGGATAATTAAATAAATTTAATATTAATAAATAATTAATTATTACCTTTTGAATAATAGAATATCCTTATTATACATTCAATAAATAAATAATTAAATATTACATACACAACATGGTGAACAAATTTTTTATTTTAAATATTAATTTTAATAATCAGATAACTAAACAAATTATTTATGAATCCATAAATAATGATTTATTAACATGTGAATAACATGTGATAAATAAATATAATAATTATCCACATAATCAAATAATTACCTTATAAATAAATATTTATTTAACATTTTTGATCAATAAATTCATAATAAATATCACTTATCAGTCTAAATAATAATATTTATTCTAAACATTAAAGAAAAATGATATTTTACTGCGATTAATAGAAATAATTTATGTGTGACCCTCTACACTTATTCCTTAGTGGCATTAGACAAACATGTATAAAATATAGGATTACTATTTAGCAATGGGTCTAGGCCCCCATAGAGGACGAAGATACGTCACAATGACAAAAACCACAATCAAATGTTGACCATGTAATATAATCTATTTATCAGGATATGTCATCAAGTAGGTTTCACACTAGTCTCATCATCCTATATTCCTGATACATCTTTCATTAATTATCTGATATAAACTTATTGTTACAACATTTTCATGGAATTCAATGCAATGGTTCAATTTTTGTTAAAGGGACGAGATATGAAATTCCATAAATATGGAAGATAAAAATCATTCCTCAATTTATTTATTAATTACATATCAATCATGACACACCAAATGTACCCAACTTATACACTAACATTTTTCATAATGGTTTATGATTATACATCAAAGTGTTCATGTCATGGAATGAATTAATAATAATCTTAAAGTTAAAGGATCATTAGTCACACTCACATATAAGAATATTTAAAGAAACACAAATTTGTGGAATTCATATTGGCAGTTCTGTTATCACAATACTTCATCTTGAATATTAATTAGTGAAAACATGATGAGATGAAGTCTCATCCAATTTTGGATACTAACACATAATTCTCAACATAATATGTATCAAGTCATAAAATGTTATCTGGTGGTAAAACTATGCTCAAGAATATCATCATTTCATATCAAGGTTATCATCATAGTGAGTAACTACATATGAAATTTTAAATATGATATATATTATAGGATATTATAAAATTTATGTTATACCGATGAACAATCAATATGTGATAGAGTATTTATTAATATTCAAATCCACACATATATATACAGTCTAAAGTAATAAGTAGTTGTTTCTTGGAAAAAAACACAAAATATATTTATAAAAATATTATATAAATTATGAGTGAATGTAAATACATATTTATTAGGTTCCTCCAATGAAGCTCAAAACTATTCCAGTGTGAATAGATTATACTAATAAATTAATGTGTAGTAGTTAAACCATGAATAACCATCCCAACCCAGGGTAAGACTACAACACTAGAATTAATCAATACTTAATAAAATCATGATCCAAGAAAATATGAGGTATATATTTATATATACTATTAATTAATACTAAATAAAAACAATCCACCCTCCCACAAGGAAACTTATAATTACCCTATCACTACCCATCCAAATATCTCACATCAATTCTATCCACCCACTTTGCTAGAATAATCATATGAAAACTATAACTTAAATCATAACCATATCTATATTAAATAATAAAATTAATCCAAAATATATCTATAAATAGGGTAAGGAAAGGGAGTACTATTTTTTATATTATAGTCTCCCATCTATATAGATATTGGGTCACAGCTAATAAAACCACCCTCAAGTAGGATTTGTGAAGCGAATGGTACTAAATCTACTTCAAAATAATATAAAATAATAATAAGGATAAATCATTAATCTTAATTCCAAGATCAACTATCTATCATTCATAGTCATCATAAGTTTTTTGTACTCTCATAATATATATGGTTCTCTCATGATAATCATGTTGTAATCCCATGGTAAACATAGGATTATGGTATTCCAATGGTAAATACCATTTATTATAATCCATCATGATTGATAAGGGAATCATGGTACTCATGCCAAATATGGTTTGTCTTTCCCATGTTAATTAGACTATTTTTATCTTTGGAAATAATAACTATTCAACTTCATTTCCCAACATCTAAACCTAAATACAAGAGTTCATAGGGAGAATTGTTTTTCATATTTCCCATACTCTTGGATCTATTAGTCCATAAGATCAATCGACCTCATGTCACATCATATAGAAATTGTTACTAAATATCATCCTTTAAAATTACAATCCATCATAAACATTAAAATCAAGCCTTAATAAATCTACAACATCTATATATATACTTGAGAACTCATAATAAAATTTATGATGCCATGATTTAAATATATTGGTCTTGTAGAGGCCTCTAATGATATAAACCCTATATATACTTTAAAATGTCCATATATTATATATTACAATCATGTTGAAACATGAGAAAATAAAAAATGGGTAGAATTATACCATATATATTTGATAGGACCTCATACTATGTTAGAATAAACCTATGTTTATCTACTTTGAACCCATTGAAAGAAACTGAATAGAATATTATCATCATTGGTACATGTCACAACACTCAATAAATGAATTATGGTAATACTATTTTAGGGAGGTTGTAATATCCTTGTAATCTTGGATTTCTTTTACCTTTAGTGGAATGTCATGTAGATTGGAGACTCTACAAGGAAAATTATTTCATACTATCTATATTTTTCAGTAATTGGATAAAAACATGATGAGATTAAGACACATTTTTATTTTATTTATGATGAAAATATATAGATAGGAATCCATGAGATTCTTAAGTCACCAAGATTTTAATCAAATTTCTATATTGATATTTATTTTTTAAGGAATATCCATGAATGGATGCTTATATCATAAACACATGGATGCCCTAGAGATATTGTGTTTCTCGAGGTTAATGTTAGTGGGGAGGGATATTTTTTTAATGTATCAAATGTGGAAACTAATTTCTTCAGATGAAATTAATTCAAAAAGATCTTTATATGGTGAATTTCAAGAATTGGTGTGTGCATAAACCTACAATATGAGGTTTTCAAGTAAACTCATAGAGTATTATTTATGATGTCGAGAAGGTATTTCTAATTAAATAAAATAATCTCACTTCTATCCACTTATCTTAGTTTATTTAGAACCATGTTGAGAAGTGATGGGTGCTTCAAGGGTGAAATTATACTAATATCAATGCATGGACATCCCAAGATGAAGGGGAAGGAAATAACCTATTTATCCTTTAAAGAATTTAACCTTTCATCCCCAAAAATACATCTCATGTAATCCATCACCCAAAGAAGGGAAACAAGGATTTGTTTCCATATCAAGGGTAAAGCACAAGGGGGTTTGTTGAATCAAATATTTGGGTGAACATGTATATTTCTCATGGAAACTACAATGTCTATTTTTTCCTCAATAGAAATATAATAAATATTTTCATGAAGAAATTCTATAGGGTTACCTAATATGAAAATATTGAGGCCAACATATTTGATGTCCATGAAAATCCTCTACCAACTCACCCAATGTTAATTATTTTCTGATAGACCATACCACAAGATATTCATGAAAAATTATTAATGGAAAGAAGCAATAACATAGGAAAATTATACATATAAAAAATGTATATTGTAATGGATGAAAGGACACATTGATATACAATAACTATTTTATGAATTTAAAATATATCAAGTGATATTATTGATAATTTTATCAATCTAGGAAACCTATACCTGACCATGTATGAGAGGGTAACCAAGGATAAATTGAGGGAAATAGTTACTATTAAAACCAGAAAATTCCCTAAGAAGTTTAATATGGCTGTTCTAGGTGCAAATAGACAAATATAGAGTTATTTTACAAGAATTTTAAAATTTCACACTCCTACCTCTATAAAATAAAATAATTTTTTTGAAATATACAATTGATGATCTATTTATATTGATGAAAATATTCATTTCACTATAGAAATAAAGGTAAGATATTCCCATAAGCCCACAAAAACCTTTGAACCTATCAACCCTCCCTTATCTCATAATCTAGTTAGGACTCCAAATAAAACATCATGGGATATAATGAAATCACATAATGAGAGGGAATACCCTTATCGAAGGGAATGAATGGATTTCAAGAATCCCAAATGATTCCTCACATGTAAAATAGAGTACTATAAGGAAGATAAACACTTGATGAGGATATTACAAATCATTTCCAAAATGAAAAAAGGTAAGGAACCCGAAAACATTAAGAATTAATCCCCATCCCATATCATCATATTACTTTTTTATGTTAAATTAAATAATCAAATATACCCCATACATTATGATAAATGTCCATGATTGTTTCCTAGGAATGGAAAACCACACCATAAATACTCCTCCTAGGGACAAATCCATATTTCTCACTAGAAATAAACTACATGTTAATAAGAACTAATTGATTTTTAATGATTTTTTACATGAAATTTAATTAATTAATAGGTTATACGTGTTGAAAAAGGAAGGGGTTCTTGATCTTGGGAATTTAGAAAATTGATGTAGTAGCCACCAGAAAAGTAATATGACCCCCTACAATGAAATATTAATATACCTGTTGATATCACATTTGATAATGGACTAGGAATAAAGAAACAAGGAACCATGGGAAACATCTAATCCTATATAACTTTTAGGACAATTTTTTTTGATAACTTCAAAGAATATTATTCACTCAAGAAAAATAATTATATAATAGTTATTCTAAGATAAATAAAGGGGTATAATATAACTTAAAAAAATACCATCACCCCACCATAGGGTAAATAGGGTCAAAAATATTAAATTTTCCCATTTTAAAAGTAAAAAGATTTGAGAAATGGTTCAAATATATAGAAACTGACTATGAAATATTTATATATAGAGTACCATATTCATATTGATAATTTAAAAATCTCAACCTATGTTTATTATTGATGAAACAATTAACATAAAATATATTTTGATTTATTTTAGGAATCCAAAAATCTATATATCTTTTACATTACTTGATCTCTAACGAAAGAATTAAGTTCACAATATTTTGTGTAAGTGAGAGATAAACAAAAAGGATTGATCCTCTCACTGGGCTTGATGATTTTTATTGAGGTCATAGATTTCCTGGTTAAGATACACACATGATGGCTTAGTTTTTTTTTGTATTAATAACCTGCTATTTAAGAACTAGTTTAATCCTCTTGAGATTTGAATGAAGAACCATATGTGGGGGACTATTGGTAAGAATCAAAAACTAATACTCTAAAACAATGATGAAATATGGAATTCCTTAACCAACCGTGTAATAAATCATCAAAATATATATAGTTCAAACTATCCCCTAAAATAATTAATATTTGGGAGTAGTCTATAATAATGATGGAAAAGTAATTAGCCTATGGAATATTGTACCATTTGACACTAGTAAGGTTTCACAATAAAAATTTTAATTGACACAAGGCCCACTGACTGAGTATTTTATTATTACTTCAAAAAAAATTCACTAGAAAACCCCTAGTCTATGAGTTTTGAATCTACCATTACTTGATTAAAGTACTATACTGAGCTTCAGGAAATACCCTCTTGATCCTATTTGCAATGATGTTTTATTTTTATTAAATATTCTCTTGTAAGGCTTGATAAATTTTAATTTTAATTTTATGTGGGGATACCATGAGAAATTAGTAGAGATACATTGAGAAGGGTCAAAGGGTTAAATATTATTTAAGTTGAGTTAAAGAATTTATGGAATTTTGAGGGAGAGTTATCTTTTTGAAAAAATTAATATGTATGATATCGAATATGTAAAGTTTTCAAAATAAAATATTTCACTTCAATACATAATATATTTTCATTGATACATAATATATTATAATTAATTCATAATATTGTTACTAATATGTAATATATTTTATAATTTTTAAATGTGTAAAATGCAAAACTTTAGCTATGTTATATATAATATTTTGAATGATATGTAATAAACCCCACATGATGTGTAATATATTGGAAAGTATATGTATGAAAATAATCTGCATATAAAATCATTTCCTTGGGAACATATAGAAATATTGTAAATGTATCACTACATTATTGTACATAATATATGTTAAATAATATTTAATATATTCTTGAGAATATATAAGATATTATTGATCAATACAAAGTTATATATGATTTCCCATTTCATACATTTTGTTTGTTATATTGAAAATTTTGAAAATTTAGGAGATTTAAATGTGATGAGGTTGAGTTATTCCTTAAATATTAAATATCAAAAAATTGAGGGAGATTCAATAGTGATTCATAGTGATTCATAGTGAGAATTTTGGGGATTTAAAAATGTAATAATGAGAGTATTATTGATTATTAATGTTTGAATATTCGAAAAACATTTCAAAAGATCAAAAGTTTGAGGATTTACCAGGAATACCTTTGACCAGTTTAAAGGAAAATATCATTGGTATTTTTTTATATTTGGTTTAGGATCAAGGAAGGTTGACCCCTGATATAATTTAAGAGTTTATTATGGATTTAGGATTATAGGGGTATAAAATCACATTTTTATTTCTGGAAATGGAATAATATAGTATCATGATTTTAGTGATTTAAATGGGATTTAGATAATCTGAATTTTGGTAAATTTTTATGATTCTAGGATGAGAATATGAAAAAGTGAGATAAATAAGAAGAAGACTAAGAAAATACTAAAATAGTAATGAAAAAACTATGAAAAGTGAGACACCTACTTACGATTTCTATACTGAGGAGGTATCCTTGAATATATTTGGGATTATGATGGGAGAGATCAGATTAATTTAGTTTAGTGGATGTCTAGAAATTCTTATTGATCATAATTAAATAATATTAAGAAAAATATGGTTATTAATGAAGAATTAATTGTTAATTACAGAGCCTAAAAATAGCATATTATAATTTTATTATACCCTGGTTGGTTCCATGAATATAGGTTCAAGGATATACCACTGTGTGTTATTATTCGTAAAAATAAAAGGCAACCACTGTGTGAGTGGGATTACAACAACTCTAATATATGGATGTTTTAATAAACATTAGAGGAATAAACTTATCAATAAATCCAGTGTTTCATCTATTATACTTCCAAAACCATTTTAATTTATATAGATTTATCTTGAAAAATATAGAGGTAATTAGTGGTTTCAAAAAGGGTTATAAACACTAATTAATCCCCATCCCACAATTGATTATATTGTAATGAGATTCTTATAATTTTCATTAGAGAATATGTTTTATCTTGAGATATTTTTTTTAATTTCTAGTACATGGAAAAACTCAATAATTATAAAATGAGTTATAAATTTCTATGGAAAGATTTTTGATATTTTAAAGGAGGATATAAAGTTATATCTTCTCTCTATTAGACTGTATGCCCTTGAATTAATTTTATTAGGTTTTAAGATACTTAGTGAGACTTATATATGGTATTTTCTTGATAATAAGGATAGTTAGAGCCATTAAAAGGTAAGAAATTTATTAATATCCTCTATCTAAGAAAAAACATGAAAAAACTATGATGTATAATTTATTTTTAAAAAATTATGCATAATAAAAAAACTTATATAAAGGATAAACTGAGTTAATAGAATCAAATCTATAAATGTTTCAAAGAATATACAGATATGTGATAATACATGAAGATAAATCATTTTTTTAGTTATTTACCGAGGTTAGTATTATTTTCAATTCTATTATTATATATGAAAAAACTCTTAAAAATTATAGTGGTGATGAAACACTTAAGAATCATTCTAGATAAATTAAAAAAAATATCATCTATTTAAGATAAAGATCTTGTTGACTTTATAATTAGTCAATTACACAACACATTAATCAATTATGAGATGATTGTAGGACCTAATCTCTAAAGAATGTATAGGAAGGAGAAATTAATATATTTTAAATTGTTAGAGAATCTTAATATCGAAGATGAGAAAAATTCCTCAGATAAAGAAGATAATTATGATGTATTTTTTGAGTTTATTTCCATGATGCTAAGAAACTTAAAAATGGGAAATAGTAAGTATATAGGTAAAATTTCCTTTAAAATATTTATTTTTTGGGAAAATTAGTGACTTCTCTGTAAAAATTCAATGATGAATCCAAAATGAATGTGTATGAGAAGAAAAAACTAATAAAACCTTATAGAAATAATATTCCTTTATAAAAAATATATCTAAATAAAATGGTAAGGATAAAGTGTTATCCATTTACTTCATAAGAAGTATTAAATCCCTAAAATAAGGTACTTGTGGAAATGAAGAAATAAGTGTTAACCTAGTAACATAAAAACAAGCTTCAAACAAAGTCACTATAGATCATGGAGAAAGAGAGAGTTCATCCTTATAGGGTGTAAAAAAATAAGGTGATATTTTTTTGAAAAAGGATAATCATCCATGTAATACATATGATTAATTAGATCAATATATTACAAAAAAATATTGAACATACAAGTGTTAGAAATAAAAAATATAAAAAGGACCTTGATAAAAGAAAATAGATATATTGAGAAAGTGAATATGGTCAAAGGCATTGAGAATTTTAAAAATTAGAATTATAAAAAATGAAATATTATTTATAATATTTCTTCAAATATTATGTTTAAAAATCAATTTTATTACATTTTAATGATGAAAATATTTAATGTTAATAAGTAAATAAAAAACACAAGAATGATTAAAGTGGAGTAATCATAGGTTCTGGTGAAAGTTCGATGAAATTTGAAAATATTTTCATAATTATTGAGTAGTTAAATAATTTTACAATACAGAAAATAAAAAATATTTAAATTGATGAAAATAATTTATAAATGTAAATGTATGGTTATAAATGTTACACCTCAAATGATTATAATGATTTGTAGAAAATCGATTTTAAAACAACAGTTGGGATCAACTGAAATTCAAAAGAAAATGTAACATTGTTAGATATTATGAAATATATATATTTTAAAAATTCACATTTTTTAATATATTTAATTACACAAAACACTGATATTATCATTTATTACATTCTATAATGTGTTTCTTTGATATCGTGCATGACACACAACAACAAGCTTCATCAAACCATGAAATACTATTATTTTAAATATAACAACGGTAACATAGTCATTAAATAAGTGGGTATGGGTAGTATTAAATACATTATGATATATATATATATATATTACTTACTCAAAATAATTTTCTTATAAATGATTATCCAATAATTAATAAATTTTTAATTATATTAATCAAAAGTGTGTTTTCTTCAATAATGATTTTTATTTCTTTTTATGAGAAAATAATCTAATTACTATATAAAGATTTTAGAAAATTTATTTGATAAAATTAACTTTATTAATGATATTATCATATCAAAATTAACATATGGGAAATTTTTCTGATTTTTTAGAAAATATTAATTTTTTAGTGAATAGTGAGAAATATCAATTTTTGTAAAACTGTCATTTCATTTCAGTAAATTAAATAAGTTAAATTATAAATTATGTTTTAAAGTAAAATATGTATAATTTATTTATATTTAATTAAATTAAGTATTGTTTTATCAATGTTATATTGTATTTTAATATAATTATATTTTTGGGTTAAAAAAATGAGTTTTTTTCTAAAATCTTTTCAAAAATGTATAACGTTTCTCCATTTTATTAATGATAATAATACCTAATTAGGAATATTTTAAATTAAATTTATAGATTATATATATATATAAATATTAATTTATATTCATAAAATGATTATTATTATACATATTTTCAATTAAATCATCTTTTTTCTTGAAAAATATACTTCTCGAAAACCTGATTTTTCAACGCATCTACAAGTTTTATTTTAAATTGAAATTTTCCACTTCAGTGAATTAAATTTGGTAAAATGGATTCCATTTTTGGTATCATAACAATATATATTATTTAAAATTTTAACTTAATTTTAGGCCATAATGAATAGTGAAAACAGTAAAATTTATTTATCGTAGTTAAGCTGAAAATGGGTTTACTGGGGGTTAAAAAAAGGTTAAGTTCTAAAATGACATATAAACATATCAAAACACATTTTTAGACATAGTTTGACCTTATAACCTATAATTTTATTTAACATACCATATTTTAACTTTTTCCCATGTGAAAAACATGGGTAAACGTTTTTCATTCTAAAACTTACAAGTGTGCCACTCACCTCACTTATAAGAGGACGCCCCCTATCCAGTCCTTTACAAACATACAAAACCTTTATGGTTAAGCAAATAACTACCAAAATAAAATTATTAATTCCCTAATACCATAATTAAATACTTATTTTTTCACAAATCAATGATTATAATCCTTTTGGTGGAAAATAAAAGAAATTTTATGAAGAAGAGGTAACAACCCTAACCGAGCATTTTATTTTATTTCTTCCCCCACCTAATTTAATTGTTATTAAACCATAATTATATAATGAAAAGTTCATCTCTCATATAATGAGTTGTTAATATATTAATTTAATAACCTAAATCCATCTCATTTTTCCTAAAATGGGAAACTAAACCATCGATCTTGTGTATGGTGGACTACCGCCTCATGAACCAAGATAACTCATTTAACATAACCATTTCTCATAGATTGTTATTATGATGGATTTAAAGTATATATGTATGATATTTTTAAAATAATAATACTTTTTAAATTATTATATCTCTCATAAATTATTAAACTTACATTCTGGGAGGGATACGATACCGTCACTTGTGTGTACGGCTGACTACCACCTCATGAACTGATGTGATTCATTATTCACTTACTCTTTGTGTGGAAGGTAATAAGGATAATATTAATAAATATATGTGATATTTATGAACTAAATATAATTATTTAAATTAAATATCACATATATATTCTTACCTTACAACCCTTCAGAAAAAAATAATGTTGTTAGTGTGTATTTTGAACTACCGCCTCATTAACCGATGCGATGTGTTTTTCATTACCGTTTTACTTGGATTGTAATAAGTATAAATTAAATGAAAATATACGATTTATATTTATATATGATATATATATATGATATATGTATGATATATATAACATCATAATTATTCTGTAAGGGTGGTATATTATTTACCTTTCATTTGTTTCATCAGTCAAGGAAATGGAAACAACGTTTATGCATACATACAACCTGTAATCTCTATGAAAATTATATTTAATTTATATCTATAACACTAACGGGTTAATATAAATACATATATAATGAATTTATATGATATTTATGTCATGTTCAACATTTTTAAATGATATAACCACGATCAAAGTAAAAGGACCAAAAACACCTAACCAAAACATACATGAAAAATAAATCAGTTATTATACAAAAATGTAACCTTAATTAAGTAATATTAATATATAGGTAATAAGATGGTATAATTATATTATATATGGTATGATATTTTTAAATATTTTTCTTTAATATATTATAATAATCTTATATATATTATATAGTATGTTCAAATGTGTATGAAGGTAGTTGAGACTTAAGGTATGAGATTTCTATCTCACTTTTATATTTCTATGTGGAATATTCCATTTTAGACAGTTATTTCTTTTAAATAGTTTATTTATTAAAAGTTAATATATTTTGTAATGGTTATAATTATTTTTTTTGATTTACATATCCATTTTAGGATCTCCCTTTCACGGGGTTTACCTTAAAAATGTTACCAAAGCTGTAAGGGGTTTTTTATCTCAAAATTTCTTCTCTATGGTGTAAGTTATATTATCAACCTATATTATTAAATTTGGTGTATATAATAACCCTTTAAAATTTTATATCATGAATATAATTATTCTCATGGTATTCTATGTTTTTGTTAATTTTATTATTTCGTGTGCATTATGATTTAAAATAATCAAAGTGGTAAGAGTTTTATGTTACTATCTCATCATTTATCAAGATTTTTTATAATTATGATTAAAATGATAAAATATTATTATATATACCTAAATAAACTCATGAATTTTATTCTCCTATGGTTATTTACTGAGAATACATGTTTCCCTTCATTTTCTTCTCTTTATGTAATCAAGTGTTCAAAAGAATGTTTTTAAGAAAAATCATCTTTATCTATCTATTTAGTTGAAAAACCATTTATATACCAAAAAGTTGAATTATAAAAAAAATCAATTTTTTTAGCGTTATTGAAATTAATTTATTAAATAAAATTTTACCCATGTTTTACTTTTTAATTTTTTTTTAAAATTATGTTTCATGTATCTTTTCCAACAATTCATGTTTTTCTTTTTCTGAAAATGTGAAATGAATAATTTTTTAACATGTATGACCTAGATGGAATTTCCTACCATCATGAACCTTATTTTATTTGAATATTATTATATATTTTTTCATGGTTATTTTAGATTAAAAGGATTTTAAAAATCATTTATGTTTAAATTTCATTTTTCAAAGTGGAAAAGATATTTTACTAAAGAAATTTCTTAAATGATTATTAATGCTTTTTTATATGTATTCATGGTTATTTTAAAAGAAAAGTATTTTGAAAAAAATTTATGGTTAAAAACTTATTTTTCAGAGAAGAAGGGATACTTTCAGCAAGAAATGTTTTAAATGATTGTTAAATTTTCCATTATATATTTTTGAGCTAATTTTTAAATAAAACAATTTAAAAATATTTATGAATATTTAAAAATTGATTTTCAAAGAAAAGTTATTTTAATCAAGAAATGCTCCAAATGATCTTTTTAAATCACTTTCCATCTAATATAATATCCTTTTATGAAACTATTATTTACAAGTGATATTATCCAAGGATATCATTCTTATTCTTCCTATATGTGGTTTATATTTATGATGATAAGATATTTATGAATCCCTTTTCTCTTCCATGGGTTATACCCTTATAAAATGATAAAAAACCAACTTATTTTCAGGGGATGTGCTATGATAAAATGATAAAGGATTATAAAACCAGTATCTTTTTACATAGTTTATGATATGAAGAAATGTTTATGAAACCCATTTCATTTCATGGGTGATGATATGATGAATTTTTTTATGATCTTATAGAAAAAATACATTCTATTTTATTTTTTGTGATGGGAGGGACCTATATCTACCTCCAACTCATTGGATAATGATTTATTTCTCATGAGGTAGCTAGGAATGGAACTTGGATTCATCCTAAGTAAGGTACTTTTTATACTATGATGGTATAGGGAGTAAACCATGATTACTATTATAGTTTGGGGAGAAAACCCATTACTATGATAACCTTGGAAGTGAGCCTTCACTACTATGAAAATAAATTTGTATACTTATTTATTTTATTCAATTCCATCTTTGATACCTATGTTTTGATATTATTGGCCTATGATCTTATATTTCTTTATGATTCATGTATTATGAACTTCCAATCTTTATTCCATGCCTCCAAATTATGATCTTTGATATTAAGGGTATGGATTTAAAATTTTAAGAACATGTTCTCATACGATTATGATTATTTCATGCTTATTTGATTGGTGGTATATCACATGCTTACCCTTATTGAGCATCAGAGCTCACACTTTCTTATGTTTTCTTTCCCAGGATATGAAGAAGAGAAGTAGGGTATATTTATGGAGAGTAATAAAGGGGAAAATATTTATGGGAGATTTTGAAGATATTTCAATGAATAAAATTATTTAGTTTATAGTCTCCAAAGACACTAATAGATTATGTTCTTTAGGCATGAACTATTGTAATATATTGAATAATAATCTAGAAAGATGAAATATTAATTTATCAAAATCCTGGGCTATTACAGTTGGTATCAGAGGATTGGTTTAGTTAACATTTGGAAGCTAGGATGAAAAAAATAGAGAGAACACTTAATATAATCCTAAGTATAAGAGAACATTGGTAATGAAATGAATATGGTTTTCCTAGAAATAAATCATTTTCTGGACACTACAAGTGGATGTTGTTTTTTTACAGAGGTTTCTAGTGTAATAATTTTAAAAAATGTGTGTTGGTATTGACTCGATCATTACTTGGTACATGACAACAGGCCTTACTACACACCTGATTTGACATTCCTAGTAGATAATCTTTAGTCAATCATATATTTTTATAAACTATTATGGATTATTTAAATAGGTGATAATCATGGATGAACATGGTTAAACCTAATGTGTCATATATTTTAAAAATGGTTTCTTGATTTAGACATCTTATAAATAAATTTTTAGACTATATGGTTTTACACTATGAATATTATTACCCACAATATGATTTTGGGTTTTAATCATTGTATTGAACCACAAGGAACTTAATTAACATAAGATGTGATAAAAAATTTACTAATTGGAATTCAAGTGGGATGATTATTAGAGGAAAGGATATTTTTATTATTCCTTATCAATAATCAAATAACATTATTAACAATATGTGCCTTAACCAACTATGGGACTCACCAAAGAAGATAAGGCTAGAGTTCACTGAGATTTCTTGTAGTGGAGACCATGGAGGAATGAATATTAAGTTTCCTATATGTCAGGAATATGGGAATAAGAAATGAAGAGAATGTCCCATAGGTATGATAAGATTTTTTGGGTGTAGAAAATAAGTACACAAAATAATAAATTAAAAAGGAAAAATAAAATGCCCAATCGAAACAATGGATGAGAATATTTGTCTCCCTAAGGTATCATTAACAGTTTAATAAATTAAATTTGGAAAGTATGAGAGTTATGAAAATTTATTTCATAAGGGAAATTGTTTTAAAGAGAATCAAAAAGGTTTTATGAGTAATGGTTTTACTGTTGTCGATGAAGAGACTATAAATGACATGTGAAATGAAGAAGGTATTAAGGAATAAAATGATGAATCATAGTTAATGGATTAAAGATGGGGTGAAATAATTAAAGTGTTTATGTATTTGAATTCAAAACTTATTTCATATGAAAGATAATATATATAAGTATATTTTGTATCATTTTTTAATTAATTATTTACAATAATATGTTGGATAGTACTGATGTCTAAGAAAATTGACTTAATGGTACAATGATATTTTATAGAACACACAAGATTCAGGAAAGAAAACCCTCAATAAGTTTCTTATGTCGAAAAACTGGTGTTTCGTTTGGATAAGGATATTATTGATATGGATAATGTAAATTGGATAGTATTATTGTATTTGAAACTAATTAGTTATTTGATAACAAGGTGGTGGAGTTAATGAAATTTTTGATTCAGGGTATATATTCAATGAACTATGGTTCTATTTAAGGAATTAAAAGAGAGTTAATTTTTTAAAGAATGCATGGTTTCAATATGGATTTATCGCAATTCATGTTATTATCATATTTCTCAAGATGATATGACCAATGTATTCACATATATGGTACGTAACAATTAAGATATTCTTTATGATATTTTGGGATTAATGTTATGTTTATTTTGGAAACTTGGTGACTTTGATCTTTTTTCTTAATTTTGGATGTGTATTAAGGTTAACCATTTATATAATTTTTTAAGTAGAACACTATATATAGTAATAGATATTAATGTGTTATTTGATTATATGAAGATATGACAATATTGGATAACTTTTGTAAAAAAATTTCATTTTGATGACATCTATAGATAGAAGGAATGAATTATCATTATTTTATGGATCTTATGATCCATTGATGCTTAAGAATTAAAAATTCATCTTCATTTCATGGAGTAAGAGATGAATTGGAAATTGATCGAGTCATAACTAAAAGATTATATTGTGATTATTAAATGGACCAAGATCAAGTAAGTATATTTTTTTGTATTCTCTATCATGATATTAAAAATTTTGTTTTCTTTAGGAAAAGGATCTTGAGGAAAAAACGTTTTCATATTACCATCATTTTTAAAGGATCAATGGAATTTTAACTAATCCTATATTTATGTATTTTTGGTGGTGAACTTTCTCGTGAACATGTTCTCTATCACTCTTTATTAGTGCTTGTGAGTTATTTTTCTATTCCATATCCATATTTTTAATTCAATCTAATGTTATCATTATGAGGAAACATAGTTATTTTTTACTTAATGTAACATTTATATTTCTAAATCTACCTTTTTATGGGAAGGATTATTATTCGTTTGTATGATGTGGGTTTCTATGTAAGAATTTTCAAATGCTAAACATTCAATGATTGAGATGAATTTTGAGGGAGAAATTCATTTTAAGGGGGGGGTGTAATGTAACAGCTTGAGATTTTATAAAATAAATATTTTTTTAATTTTTATTTTTTAATAGATTTTGGTATTGAAGAAACTGATTTTAGTAGGTTTTATATGCAATAGTGAGTTTCTTCAATATCATGCATGACACAAAACTATGAGCTTCAATGAACAATGAAATAATATTTTTTTAAATATGACTATTATAGACTAGTTATTAAATAGGTGGGTATAAATAGTATTAAATAAATTATAAAATACATATATATAATTCCTAATAAATATAAATTATTTTATATATTCCTAGTGAATAATAAATCAATTTTTAATTATATCAATCAAATGTATGTTTTCTTTTAAAAATATTTTTATTTATTTTTATAGGAAAATATTATAAATAATTTATAGAAATTTAAGAATATTTGTTTGTTAAAATGAATTTCATTTTTTATACCATCATATTAAAATTAAATGATAGTTAAATTTTGGATTTTAAGAAAATACTGATTTTTCAGTAAATAGTGTAAAATTCCATTTTTTGTAAAACTATCATTTATTGTCAATAAATCATGTAATCTAACTATCCCATTATGTTTTAAATTAAAAAAAGTATTATTTATTTATGTTTAACCCAATTAATTACATTTTTATAGTTTTTTTATTTTATTTTAGTGTAACTTTATTTTTTGGTTTGAAAATGGGGTTTCTCTAAAAACTGTTTTAAAATACATAATGATTATCTATTTTAATTAATTAAAATAACTAATAATGATGAATTTTTTAATGAAATTTCAATATTATAAAATAATAAATTTTAACTGATATTCATATAATGATTATTATTAGACATATAGTTAATAAAAAATCATCTTATGCATGAAAAATATACTTCTCAAAACCTTGCTTTTTCATCATGTCTATGAGTTTTATTTTAAAATTAATTTTTCCAATTATGTGAATTTGATTTGGAAAAATGAATTTCATATTTCATATCATTAAAATTTATATTATCAAATAAGTTTAACTTATTTTTTTACCATAATTAATAGTGAAAAAAGTAAAAAATATTTACCGTGATTAAGGTGAAAATTGGTTTACTAGGGGTTAAACTAAAAGGTTTAGGGGTAAAATGACCTAGAAAATTGAACAACACCCGCTGGATGGTCATATTTAAACCTTATAACCTCTTAAGTTTGATAATGTCACATTTTGGATGTAATAGGGAAACTTGAGTCAGCTTGACAAGCCACTCGAGATGGACCATAATGTAGTGAGGTGTAAAAATAAGGGAAAGAGGATAACAAAAACAAGTTTGTATAAACCAAAATAGTTCATATAACCAGAATAAAATAGAGAATAAAAAATATATAGAAAAGATCTATACAAACCTGGAAAAATAGGATAAAAAAAATTATGAATCAGACAAGGCTAGAAGTCTCAATAGGACCAATGACCACCTCCAAACCATCACAAACTGAAGTCAGTATCAACAAGAGAATTCATCATGCTACAAGACGCCTTACCTATACTTAAATCCTAAAATAAAACATCTAAAACTAGACAAATTAAAAGGTTGGTTTTGAGTAAAAATCCCATTAGGATCTCACCATAGAGTCTATACAAGGTAAAATACCAAGAATTTAATAGTTCTATGTTTTTAAAAATATCCCTTTTTAAACTATTTCCATAAATCCAATCCCATTTGTAAATAATTTTCCTTTGGTTTCTCATAAAATAATTTCATATTCACAAATCCAAAAATATGTCATATAAAAGTGGTAAAACATGGAGATAATATTTATACATCATAATTCATTTAGTTGAACACACATACATGACATAATTTATCATGTAAAACCTTATGATACAACCTCATGTGAAAATATGTTAGAAACTATCCCTGAAAAAAATCATGAGATAAATAATTATAAATTAAAAAAGAACTCCTAATTGAGAAATAGCCTATAGGAACATGTACTAGAAAAAATAGATCCTAATCGAAGCATAATATTGGTCCCAACCGATATCAAGTACTACCACAATGAAATGATATCCTAATAGAAATCCTTAGTAGTGCGACACACACTAGGGTAACCTATGTCTCTGGCCTGATGCACCAAATGTTCCCAAAGTGACATTGTAAAAATCAATTTAATAACCATTATTTAATTTTTAAAAATCATTTTGAAAGACAAGTCAATATACTTTGGTGTTTGAAAATCCATTTCCAACTCAAACCCACCATTCAAGAAATTAATCAAACACTTGGTGTGAAAAAACCCATTTTAAAGAAAAACCCCTTTAAAAACATTTATCTTTCCAAGAAATCCAAAAAATCAAAAAATCACTTAAATTAAATGAACAAACCAATGTAATTTGACAATAATAATAATCAATCGATTAAATTAACCCTTTTTATATAAACACCTACCTCAAAACAGAGGTAGAACAAATAAACATTGACAATGATGATTAGTGAAGTGTATATTGGATTATCACAATCCTAGACCCATATGAAAAAAATTCAATACTCCATAAAGAAAATTATATATGGAATAAATAGAATCTTTGTATTCTATGATATTGGAGGAGAATAGATCTATAATAGATCTTCCAGAAGAGTAAAAACCGATTTAAAACTGAAACATGCCTAAAGATAAACCATCAAGAATAAAGGATTTCAACTATGAATAAAAATTTAGAGACATCTAAAGAACTGGGGAAGGATAATAATGATCCAATATGATATTATGGGTTGATTAATATTAAAATAATCTAAGCAAAATGTCACGAACCGAATCTGGTCACTGCCAAAACCAGCACCAAACCCAGCCCGTGACATGACCCGAAGGGCGTTCCCTATCCCCACGGGCTGGCACAAGTGCCCGGGTATCATTAATTTAGGTTTGGGAACGATTTACCCGAGTATGAAAGCATAAAACATAAAAACAAAATCCATAATATAAATCTGAAATTTTTGAGTCAAACAAGACTTAAGTGAAAACCAGAACTGAGTACATTGGTTTAAAGATAATAAAAGTGGTCCAAATAAAAATAATTATAGCATCAAGACATCCCCAAGGACTCCACATGACTAGGGGTCATCGCCCCCAAGCTATCTCCACAACTTCGCACCAAGAATGGGAACTAACACCATGAACCGCCATCGCCCTTAGCCTTTCCTTTACCTGAATCAAACATAACCAAGTCTACTTACACCCAAGGGGTGTAAGTAGGGTGTGAGCCTAAGCCCAGTAGGATACCACCCAATGATTCCAAAGAGTAAGAAATACAATGTGAAAAAGCAAGCAGTTTTCAAACGCAAGGAAAAGTAGTGTTCAAATTTCAAGAAATGAAACCTCTAATTGAAAATAGTTTTCAATCCAAAATTTTCAGAATATTAACACATTAAAATAGAAATGTTAGATACTGTAATTTACTTCCAAACACACCCTAAGACATGGGTAGATACTACAAATCCAATGAGCAACAACATTGGGAACACCCCTAGGCATTAGGTTGTCTTGGGCCCTATGTACCTCATACCTCGGTGTAAAGTAACCATAGGAAAATCCTTTCTCGTGCACGAGCCACTAGTAGGGAACACACCCATAACCTAGTGGTCCCCAATAATCATCCACATAGTTTAGTTAGAGTTGTCGTTATCCAAATGCTAAGTGAAACAGGGACAAAACCCATCCGGTCCACTAGCCGTACTAGTACAAATCCGCCCCACCTAGGTACCCGGGCTTCCCCTTTTGTGCTCAATAAATTTCAGCATGCAACATAAATAAATTTTCATATAAAACACCATTACTGGTCAATCACAACCAATACAGTAGCTATCACATTTTATACCACTTAAAACACGCAACAAAACACTTAGATTTTTCATTAAACAATTCCTCAAAATCTCGTAGTGTTTCAGACACAAAACACCTTATAAACCTCACTTGCATACTATGTGCACATATTTAAGTTTCCAAAACATAAAGGACATCCCACTACATTTCAGTGAAAACACAAAATCATTTTTAGGGCAACCCTATATAGTTCAAGAAACGAAATCATTGCAAAGTCTCCATTTTTACACAACACAACTCTTAGAATTTCATGTGGTTCACAAACACCATTAAAACCAGATTTTTCAGCAACAAACACAAGGGACAATCATTAAAAACAGTATTTTTATCCCTATTATACTTCAATAAAATCAACTAGTTACTTATAGGGTATCCCCAATTAAACTAATAATACATTTCTATGAAAAACCCTCAATTTCACATGAAAGTGACCTTTAGGATTCATTTTAAATACAAACACCACTAAAACTATATTTTTCAGAAATAATAAAATTGAATAAGCATGAAAATACCATAAAAACAGTAGCCAATTCACAAAGATTTCATACACAATGGAATCACCTACCAAAACCAAGGAAACCCTTGAATCCTTTGTGCGAAAACTCAAACGCACCATCGCCGCACCTCAAGAAATCTAAACCAGACCTAAAACCAGAATTTCAGACCATAAAACACAATATAAAACCTTAAATTTTAAACCCTACTTCCTGGACATTAGGAACCACAATTATAATGGAAGAAACCCTAACTAAATTGGATGTAACCCTAAACAAATTGAAAGAAGAAAGGAGGAGAACAACTTACTTAAAATATCTTGTATAAATCGCCCCCCAAAATACCAGTATCTGATTTCACAAATACTCAAACCTTCAAGGTCGGTTCGAACAAGAATAGGTAGATCATTTGGGAATTTGAATGGGGGAAAAAGAGTAAGAATCGAAGGAGTTATGAAGGAAACAAATTACCTTTATAAATCTGCCCGAAATTTGAGTTCTCCAGATATTTCGACCTAAACCGCGATGCAAATGAGATGAAAAGAGGGTGGGAGGATATGGGACGCGAGGCTGGGTTCAAGGGGCGTGTTTGGGGCTTGGAATCACTGAAAAATCCTTAAAAATGAATAAGTTATTAGTAAATCAAATTTTATTTTTAAAACTGGAATTGGGCTTTCGGGCAGGCCCAATCCCTTAAATAAAAACCCATATACACCTTAGTTATGGATTTCCAAAGACTCCAAATTTTAATTGTGGTGTTAATATATCAGGGGAGGACATTTAGGAGTTGGAATGAGTAAAAAATATTAAAAAATGAATAAGTTATAAAAGAAACAAAATTTATTTTTAAATCTGGAATTGGGCTCACGGTTTGGCCCAATTCATGAAAACTCACCTATTCTCTATAAAAACATTGAAAACCCCCCAAAACAAAGCATTAATGGAAAGTAAAATAAAAATACATTTAAAATAAACTATGTATGTGACAATTCTCCCCACCATGAAAACTTTCCGTCCCGGAAAGTCACAGTAAGGCCAAAGCAACAACCAAACTCAACTGAGAAACCAAGAGGTACTCTCTTGTCAGGTTTCTCCCCCAAAGGCCATAACACCTCCAGTGATCAATGAAGGAAAAAATACTCTCACAAACATGACTTACATCACATTCCAGAAAGAATCAAGCACATTTAGGCTTTATCCCAAATGAAAACTCCTCAAACACAATCTGAACAATACTCAATCAATTTACCCAAATAAACAACAACATCGAACAAGGTTACACTTTCCCTTCTATAACTAAACCATTTGTCACTCTCCAATATCAATTTTTTACCAAAGAAAGATGTAGGTAGTTAGATATCTCCAAATGATAATACTTACTTCCCATACTAAACCAAGGAAAAATATGAGTTACTCGTATGAAGAGACACAAATGGGCTCCCCACCATAAGAGACAACTTAATTTTTTTTTTCCGAGACAGAATCAAGACACTAAGAGGGGGAGGCCCAAAGAGACTCCCTAGTACAAGGGGTATACATAAATTAGAAATTTACAAAATAATATACATGATACCCACAGTGGGTCTTCCTACCACAAGAACCAACCATCTTAACTAACCAGCATGGGCCGACACAAAAAGACCCAAATTTTTTTTAAGATTTGGAAAGGGTGTAGGGTCAGACCGCACGGTTTGGGAAACCATGCACTAACTATGCTGATCGTTATTTGAACGTGGCTTCCTAGCACACTGACACTACTAATCATGCACAAAATGTGTGCTCAAACTTTCTAGCCAAATTTCCAACCATTCTCCAATGACTCAATGGAAACCAACGTGGGAGGGAAAGACATTAGGCGATGACATGGGTACAAGGCCCTCTACCTATTTCCACCGAATGAGAACAACAGAAGGAAGATGATGAAACCATAGGTTTAAACACTTTCTATCTTTCACACTGAGTATAGGACTTTGTACAAGTGTTTAAACGACACTGGTGTTTCCCCTGACTACGCGCCAGCTTCTCTCCGAGACCTATGGCTGGAGCTCAAAATATTGAAGCATCTTCGGCCACGCAGTTAGGCTGTTGAAACCCCTATGTGGAACTTCTTCTTTCGGTGCCACAAACAACTACACTGCATACCCTGATGGGTTCATCAAGACATAACACACTTCATAACCCACTTTTCCCAGAAACAATCATTTCACTGAAACAAGGGATCAGAAGATGCACACACATCGCACCTTGTTTCTTTGGGTGAGAAACAACAGATGGGAAAGACACATATAAACACCTTCCTCTAAGATAGAGGATTTGATGTTTTTCCCAAGGGAGACACAATCCCAACATAACATAGAACCTTAAAGGATTGTGTGACCTTCACCTTTATGGTCAAAAGAGCACACAACATCACAATGCGCCACCGAACATGACCCTGACGATTGATAGAAACAATACATGGAACGGGACCATATTCAAAGTCCATAAACAACAGATAAGTCCAAAAAGTGGACACAATATCATATCATGACCTAAATCTCAAAATTGGTCGTTTAATAATAACTCTTTCTTCAAAGAAATTATAAAGAACCCAGAGGCCCTCTTAGACACCATCAAGACACTCATCTGTACTAACAACGAAAGAACACTCCCACCTTTGGTGAATCAGGAAACTTAAGAAACTAAGGTCTCTTTCAACCTTCCCCAAGAACTATCCCACTACAAGAGGATCCACAAATCAGCGAAATGAATGGGTGTAGACTCAATAAAAGAAATGTTCGATAAAATATTATTTATATTGATCAACTGGAGGATTTTCCAATGGCGAAACAAAACGGGTTGCACTTCAGTTGTGCATTAACCCTTAATGGGGGCGTACCTTATCCAATGAGAGAACCCAAGGACCCAACCAAGCTGGTCTATTGGTAAAAACATTCCACAAACCAGATCCAAACACATGAAGGGAACCACCGTAAAGGTATCCCAAAAAAAATTTCAAAAGAGACCACTAACCGTCCCTGCAACACAGCTTACCGACCAAACACAAACCCAAAACACAGTTCAAACAGAAGGGGTTCTTGAACTCAAAACATCCCACAACATCAACATTTTCAAAAACCCATAATACAAACAATACCAAACTATTCATCAAGAAATCATGTTTTTCTTTAAATCCAATTCTTTGAAAACAAACGGTTTAGCAGTAAGTGTATCCACCAATGGTACCCCATGGGCCTCACACATGCATGTTTTTGTGCCACACCGGGCACCCTCCTCATATCCATCCCAGCACTCATCCAGTCATGCCATCAACCATCAATCATCCCATATAACTCCATGCATGTGGTCACTCATGGAAATACCAAAGGGTAAAACAAAACATCCTTCCACTTTTCAAAAACAAAATGGTCAACCAGCCCAACCTTTTTCTCAAAACTGCTAACAATGAGATCGAAATCCCAATTCACATCTTACAAAACATTTCATAAGGACACAACCATTTAGAAAAGAACTAACATTCAATTTATTCACGTCAATTTCGAAACATATCATCCCATTAAAACACACTCTAATTGTTTAGAAAACTCTATAGGAAATGCTTTTCTAAACCAAATTCAATATAGTTCCTGCTTTCAAAGAGGTGTAAGCGCACCATTTTACATTTCAAAACAATTCTGAAAATTCAGTTCTGCCATTTCATAAACCAAACCATTCCCTCTTTATTTGAAAATCATTTCATAAAAACGTTACGCTTATTAAAACCAAGTCACCTTAAAACCAAAGTGCTAAGATTTCAAAACTAAAGCACAAAACAGTGCAAGAGGAAACTAGTTTCGGTGGGTGACTTGGACATATGGTTGGCAGCCATATTCCAATCACTTCGCCATCACAGAGAGTATTCTAGGGAAATATCCATGGCTCCACATGGCTTGCCGGGCCCTGCGAGCTCACTGAGATTATTCTCCCAACTCTCTTTTCATTTCCCATAGTCATCATTAAACCAAAAAAACCAAAGGACTCAGATAAATACATACTTACCATGGTGACTTGAATCCCTTCATGAGGTGTGCTGGCCAGGCACACTACCCATGACTGAAATTTCAAGTCCCAAAAATCCTAGCTCCATACTATGCTGACTCTTCCCCAAATAACATGACCCAAGGAGCGAACCTGCTCTGATACCATTTTGTCACGAACCGAATCTGGTCACTGCCAAAACCAGCACCAAACCCAGCCCGTGACATGACCCGAAGGGCGTTCCCTATCCCCACGGGCTGGCACAAGTGCCCGGGTATCATTAATTTAGGTTTGGGAACGATTTACCCGAGTATGAAAGCATAAAACATAAAAACAAAATCCATAATATAAATCTGAAATTTTTGAGTCAAACAAGACTTAAGTGAAAACCAGAACTGAGTACATTGGTTTAAAGATAATAAAAGTGGTCCAAATAAAAATAATTATAGCATCAAGACATCCCCAAGGACTCCACATGACTAGGGGTCATCGCCCCCAAGCTATCTCCACAACTTCGCACCAAGAATGGGAACTAACACCATGAACCGCCATCGCCCTTAGCCTTTCCTTTACCTGAATCAAACATAACCAAGTCTACTTACACCCAAGGGGTGTAAGTAGGGTGTGAGCCTAAGCCCAGTAGGATACCACCCAATGATTCCAAAGAGTAAGAAATACAATGTGAAAAAGCAAGCAGTTTTCAAACGCAAGGAAAAGTAGTGTTCAAATTTCAAGAAATGAAACCTCTAATTGAAAATAGTTTTCAATCCAAAATTTTCAGAATATTAACACATTAAAATAGAAATGTTAGATACTGTAATTTACTTCCAAACACACCCTAAGACATGGGTAGATACTACAAATCCAATGAGCAACAACATTGGGAACACCCCTAGGCATTAGGTTGTCTTGGGCCCTATGTACCTCATACCTCGGTGTAAAGTAACCATAGGAAAATCCTTTCTCGTGCACGAGCCACTAGTAGGGAACACACCCATAACCTAGTGGTCCCCAATAATCATCCACATAGTTTAGTTAGAGTTGTCGTTATCCAAATGCTAAGTGAAACAGGGACAAAACCCATCCGGTCCACTAGCCGTACTAGTACAAATCCGCCCCACCTAGGTACCCGGGCTTCCCCTTTTGTGCTCAATAAATTTCAGCATGCAACATAAATAAATTTTCATATAAAACACCATTACTGGTCAATCACAACCAATACAGTAGCTATCACATTTTATACCACTTAAAACACGCAACAAAACACTTAGATTTTTCATTAAACAATTCCTCAAAATCTCGTAGTGTTTCAGACACAAAACACCTTATAAACCTCACTTGCATACTATGTGCACATATTTAAGTTTCCAAAACATAAAGGACATCCCACTACATTTCAGTGAAAACACAAAATCATTTTTAGGGCAACCCTATATAGTTCAAGAAACGAAATCATTGCAAAGTCTCCATTTTTACACAACACAACTCTTAGAATTTCATGTGGTTCACAAACACCATTAAAACCAGATTTTTCAGCAACAAACACAAGGGACAATCATTAAAAACAGTATTTTTATCCCTATTATACTTCAATAAAATCAACTAGTTACTTATAGGGTATCCCCAATTAAACTAATAATACATTTCTATGAAAAACCCTCAATTTCACATGAAAGTGACCTTTAGGATTCATTTTAAATACAAACACCACTAAAACTATATTTTTCAGAAATAATAAAATTGAATAAGCATGAAAATACCATAAAAACAGTAGCCAATTCACAAAGATTTCATACACAATGGAATCACCTACCAAAACCAAGGAAACCCTTGAATCCTTTGTGCGAAAACTCAAACGCACCACCGCCGCACCTCAAGAAATCTAAACCAGACCTAAAACCAGAATTTCAGACCATAAAACACAATATAAAACCTTAAATTTTAAACCCTACTTCCTGGACATTAGGAACCACAATTATAATGGAAGAAACCCTAACTAAATTGGATGTAACCCTAAACAAATTGAAAGAAGAAAGGAGGAGAACAACTTACTTAAAATATCTTGTATAAATCGCCCCCCAAAATACCAGTATCTGATTTCACAAATACTCAAACCTTCAAGGTCGGTTCGAACAAGAATAGGTAGATCATTTGGGAATTTGAATGGGGGAAAAAGAGTAAGAATCGAAGGAGTTATGAAGGAAACAAATTACCTTTATAAATCTGCCCGAAATTTGAGTTCTCCAGATATTTCGACCTAAACCGCGATGCAAATGAGATGAAAAGAGGGTGGGAGGATATGGGACGCG
Source organism: Viscum album (assembly GCA_963277665.1). Classification (NCBI taxonomy): domain Eukaryota; kingdom Viridiplantae; phylum Streptophyta; class Magnoliopsida; order Santalales; family Viscaceae; genus Viscum; species Viscum album. Next base: position 124,328,066 of record OY728146.1, on the reverse strand, counting down.
AGGCTGGGTTCAAGGGGCGTGTTTGGGGCTTGGAATCACTGAAAAATCCTTAAAAATGAATAAGTTATTAGTAAATCAAATTTTATTTTTAAAACTGGAATTGGGCTTTCGGGCAGGCCCAATCCCTTAAATAAAAACCCATATACACCTTAGTTATGGATTTCCAAAGACTCCAAATTTTAATTGTGGTGTTAATATATCAGGGGAGGACATTTAGGAGTTGGAATGAGTAAAAAATATTAAAAAATGAATAAGTTATAAAAGAAACAAAATTTATTTTTAAATCTGGAATTGGGCTCACGGTTTGGCCCAATTCATGAAAACTCACCTATTCTCTATAAAAACATTGAAAACCCCCCAAAACAAAGCATTAATGGAAAGTAAAATAAAAATACATTTAAAATAAACTATGTATGTGACACAAAAAAAGATAAAATTTTAATTTTAATGCCTTAGAATAGGGTCACACGTTTTTCTGGAGGAGGTTGTACTATTAAACTAACCTTACAACTTAACCATGTTCCCCTACTACCCATTATGGAAGGGTTCCTAGTTTGGACTCACAATTAATTTAACCATATTCCAACCATGGAAAACTCTTCTATGAGAATATAGTACCATTCTACATGGTAAGACTGACCTTACACCTTAACCATGATCTTAACCATTTTCCTACAAAATCAATGTTTTCATCCTCCAATCCCCCGAAAATTATAGGAGCAAAAACGATAAAAACTAGGGTTTGACTAAGGTGTAACTATAACCTATATGAAGTAATAATTTTCCCCATAATAAGCTATTTCCCCCCAGAAAGTCCTCATAATTCTAGACCAGAAAAAATAAAAGGCCAATGTTGCCTCATCAATGATTCATGGTCACACATCTTTTAGATATCCCTTCTTCACTACCATACTACCAGAATGAAGGGAATAATTTTACCATTTAGTACCTTACCTTTGCAATCAATAATCTGGTTTGGTAACTCAACAACAGTGGTATCAGACTCAATATCAATATTCTGCCATCTAATCACATGGTAAGGATCTAGGTGGTACCTCCTTAACTAGGAAACAAGAATACTATTCTAGGTCAAGGTCAAATAAGAATGTAAATCCAACTGATATTCCACCTTTACAAGGAACTACAATATCTCAAAGGGGCCAACAAACCTTTTCCCCAACTTATCATGCCTACCAAAAAGATGATGTCCCAAGTAATGTGAAACTCTAAGAAAAACCCTGATCACAAACCTCAAACTATAGCATCTGATGATGACGGTAAGCATAAGATTTGTAAGGGTTATGTACTATGAACAACTTCTTTCTAATCATATACACCTTTTCTGTCATCTCTTGAACATGACTCATCCCAAACAAGGATGTCTCTCCTAGTTCTACCTAGCCTGAAAGAGGTTTACATGGGTGAACATATAAAAATTCAATGGGTTATATCTTTATCGAAGCCTAATAACTATTGTTATAGGAAAATTCAACCAAAGTAAAATTATTTTCCCAATATCCTCCAAAATCATGAACACAAGAACACAATAAATCTTCAAGAATATATATAACTCTCTCTATATATCTATTAACTTGTGGATGATAATTCTGGAACAATTTCAATTAGTAACCCATCACTACTTGTAAACCATTCTAAATACCAGATGTGGACCTTGGATCCCTTCAGATACAACCACAAAGGGATCCCCATGGAGTCTCTAAATCGATAAAAAATAAAAATCCCCAATATGTCCCACTTTCATCATCTCCTTGATAAGAAATAAATGAACCGATTTCATAGTTTGATGAATGATCACCCAAATCACATATTTCTCAATATTATCCCATGTAAATACAATAAAAATTTCATTGTAAATGTCAAACCACTTCCATACCATAATGGTAGAAGGTTTTAACAAACCTAAAGGTCTCTGGTGTTCCATATTAGCTTTCTGACAAGTGATACACTATGAAACAAAAACTACAACCGACTGCCGCATCCTCGACCACCAATACAACCATATCAATTAGTTATACATTTTATCTCACCATTGGTGTATGGACCAACATGAAATATGACCATTTTCCATCAACTCATACCTCAAGAAAACTATAACCACCAACTTTCTACAGACATAAAAAGTCCTATTGTGAGACCAATACAACTCACATGAGGTCTCTCCACCATAAAGGATTGCACTAAATTAAAGGAACTCGGTGTCTGTCCCCCTCTTGAGATGAAATCATTCCTAAAAATATGTGTCACATTTCATCAAATCCAAGAACACATTTCCACCAACCTCTTCCACTAAAAATCTTATCTCATAAAGAAACTCCTTGAACACCACTCCTCAACTGATTCCTTAATAGATTGTTTTAGTAATTTTCTTCTCAATGGATCAGAAAAAATTCCCTTTCTCAATAGTGTACACAATATCAATATCAAAAGTCTAAAGATAAAATACCCATATTATCTATCATAAATTTAGATCCATATGAGTGAAAATATATTTCGAGATCTTATAATCTGAATACGCTGAAAAATGAGACCCAAATATATAGTGACACTATATTTTGAGTTGATGTATAACTAATTCCAACACAATATCTTGGGTATGAAATTTATTATTATGAGTGCATAATTGGAAATATCTATAGGACAACACCTATTTCCCATGCATCAAGAAACATCCGAAAACTATACTAGAAGCATCATAGAAACCATAATAACCTAAACCTAGTTCCAAAAGGGATAAAATAGAAATTTTTAGTCAACCTCACCTTTAGAAACAAAAAAATATATATGATATTTTTTATTCCAGTCAAACATTTCACCCTTATGGGTTAAATATGTCATAAAAGATGCGATCTTGGAGAAATATTGAACAAATATTCTATAGTAACCATACAAACCCAAATGCTCCAGATCTCAAACACATTTTGGGTTACTCCGATGACATTACTACCTGTATCTTTTCAAGATCCACTGAGATTCTTCACCTAGATATCACATTTCCAAAAAAAATTACTTCCCAGATCCAAAAATAACATTTTAAATGCCTAATATATAGACGATGTTCTCTCAAGGTATGAAGAATGATTTCAAAATGGTTCATATTTTCCTACTCTATCTTAGAGTACATCAAAATATCATCTATGAACACAACAACATAACATTCCAACAACCTAAGAATGATTCAATTTATAAAATCTATAAGTACCATATGATAATCAGTGAGACTGAATTTCATAACTAGAAACTAAAAATTCTCATACTAGATCCTAAACTCCATCTTATGTATATATTATTCTCATACTCTCAATTGGTGGTACCCTAACTGAAGGCCAATATTTGGAAAACAACATGTCCCTATATACTAGTCAAAGAGATCATAAATCCTAGTAAAATGATATTTTCTTTTTCTCAACAGTAACCCAATTTAACATTCTATTATCCATGAAAAGTTATAGACTATTGCTTAAATTCTTAGTAAAGAAGATAGGTTAATCCCACAATGAAACACTAGGGTGAATAAATCCATTAGACTCAAGATCGTTGAGCTGTACTTTAAGTTCTACAAACTCAGCAGGTTCCATTTGATAAGATGGAATCGAAATGGGTTACTTGGGAGAAATCCAATAGTAAACTCAACCTATCTCTATAGTGTTAAAGAAGAAAAATAATCCAGTAATATATTAGGGTATTACTGGAACCAAAAACTAGTTATTCACCCAAAATTTTCTATTTTGCAATATCTGAACATGTGACCCTCCCTAAAGGGGAATTATGGGGTTGAGGAGAATGTTTTGCTCATGTTTCAAAAGTTGCGAATAGATATGTAGTTATGTGCACAAAATACATGAATTAATAAGGTGATAATGAGTTTTGAGGATTTCACATATTATTATATTATTCCCAAGTTCCATGTGTGCAATGAATGAATCATGTCTGGAAAAAGATCAACTGCACGACCCGGTAGTTGCGTGTGAAAGTTGGTGACTTCTCCCACATGTTTCACAATCAATCCTAATAGCTTCAAGGAGGGTGTGTTAAAAATTACTTCATTGCATGTGACCCATCGTATCACTATCTAGTTTCATAATAAAGGTTATATAGAATCATGGATGTTGGACAACCTAGTCTCAGAAGTAGAGGAAAGAGAAGCCAAAAACACCGCTCTACGATAGTGAATTTTTGTGACCCAAGGTAAGGATTTCAATTATAAATAGAACCACACCACCACCTTATAGGAGGATCTTCAGAAGATGAATAATGTATCCCCTTCACGTAATTCCCTATCTTCTATGACATCATGAAACACTAGAGACAATGGTCCCTCAATGGTAGAGAACTTGTGTGATAGTCCTCTTATAGGCCCAAACATAACATGGCCCATGGTTGATTGATCCTCACACAACTCATTCCAAGGATGCTAATGTAGAGACCCATCCCCAGATAGCATGGACCCGATGTTTGATGTCAATCACATTTTAATGATTATATTGAATCAAGACCTGATAGACCAATCAGTTTAGTAGTCTTGGTAAACCAGATACATAAATTAGTCTTTTATTACAAATAAATACACTAGTTACAACATAAATTTTTTTCTTCTTTATAAATAAATAAAATTGAGTGTAACTATAATACATTTATTAAATTCATGTATATCATTCATAGTATACTTCTTTGAAACAGAGGGAAAGAAACGTAATATTGGTGGGCTCAAATGATCAGTAAGGGTATGTAAGGAAGAATCAATAATGAATCAATAGGAATAAGTTAACATGGAAAGGTAAATAATTGATAACACATGCCATTAAAATAAATATATAAGGGAATATCAATATGGAAAGGTAAGATACTGAAACTCATGCCATATAAATTAATAAACTATTAATGAAATGTATCCATTGATATATCGATGAAAAATATAATGGATGAATAATTACTGAAACTAGGGTAAAATGTATTCATATATATGGGAACAAAAAATATCATGGCTGAATAATAATAGAATCTAAATGAGGGAAATTCTTAATTATTGGATTCCATGTTTCCTAGGTACATTGTATCTTTACTATCAATACCTTTCACAATGCAGTTTATAACATGTAGGGTAAACACCCATTTGAGGTTGCTAGCCAAATGACTCGTCCCATGAGACTACCAATGCATTGAGGGGATATAGTAGGCCCCACCCATGTTGTACCAGTCCAAACCGTTTTTCTCATATATAAAATAATCAATTTAACAGTGTGTATTATAAAATATTTGTATGGAGTAAGAGATGTGGCTTTATCAATATGTACCCAAATAATAAAATAACATTCAAAGTAAAATCTGTATGATAAATAGTATATGGTTTAGGAAATAATCATATCTATAAAAAATTATATGGATATTAAATGTCGAATGATCATAGACAATTGAAAATTTCAAGGGTACTAAAATAATCAAGGAATTGAATGTGAATACTATCCTAGGCCAAATAAATGATAAACCGTATAGAGGAATATTATGGATGGTATCAATATAAAAAAACCTATGTGGATTAAAATAAATGGTTTGTTGTCATTGATGGATGGAAATATTATGAAATGAAATTTTTAAATCATTCTTGATGAAAATTTCCTTTTGTTTTGAAAATCCTTTTTAATTTTTTTAAAAAAAATCAATTGAAAACAAATTCTTTAAAAGTAAACCTTTAAAAAATACAAAAGGAATATTTTTAAGGAATTACATTAGGTAAATCAGTATACACCATACAAGGTAAAAAAATATTCCATTTAGACAGTAACATGGTAAGAAAAATACCTTGTTCAGAAAGCGATATGAATATTCCTTTGAAAACATTGGTAATAGACAAAAAAGGTAAAAATTTCTTTTCCAAATCATTTTAAAAATATTTTTGAAAACATTTTAATAAAACATGATTTATATAAGAAAATAGGTTTTACAACTAAAGAGAGAAATGAATTCAGGTTTTCTTAAAAACATTTTCTAAAACACCTTTAGTACCCAAGACTGAAAAGATGTTACTAATACATGAAAAAGGTCATGAATAACCAAAAACTAATGAAAAGTTTTATTAAACAATGTTTATATAATTTCCTTTAATGGAAATACCATTGAAATATCTTTAAAGTTATTATTGAGGAAAATAATCATTAAACATTCCAAAGGGTCCCATACCACTTTAAAACATTTTAAATTATAAACATAGTGAAGGAATAATATTAAATTAAATTCATAAATACCATGAAGATAATGGAATTAATGATATAATATATAAAAATTTGTATTAGATACACTACACAAATGATGTAAGTGTTGAGGATGACACTTATCTCATAGATGTAAAAAGTGAAATGAGAATACCTTACATATAAATCGAAAGACCCAAAAGTAATAATAATCTATTAAAAAATCTAAATACCATGAATATAAAATAATTTATTATATTAGATGTCAATATGGAATTATTTACACCATATATAAGATATTAGGTGAACAATAATAAAGTATGCCTCATGGAAAGAAACGTGAGACAAGAGTCTCTTACCTTAAACTATATTGTGGTGTGTCATCGTTATCCTTCTATATAGTGGGTTTAAACATGTTAATAAATTATAAAATAAAACAATTAATATTTATTATATCATATATGATCCTATTATAATATCTTATTACTTGTATTTAATAACCTTTCATTATTTTAACTATTTTGGGTGTAAATTACATTGTTTGTCGAGTATGTTTTAAGATGTTATTTTCTATTCTTATTAAATATGTCATAGTTTAATAATCAAAATAATGTAAACAATTATTTCAATATCATATATATACTTTATATATGTATTTATTTTATTATATCATATTTTTAGATTAGAAATGAAGTGCACTGTTCATGGAGACAGTTGGTCGTACGTACGCATGAATACTACATTAATTTATTTTTCGTGTTAAAATAATGAAAGATAAATAATATATATATATATTACATTTAAAGTATAATATATGTGTTATATATTTTTCATAGTTTTAATTAAACCATCATTTATGAGTTCCTTGTATGGTATGAATGAATCATATCACTTTGAGGGGAGGTAGTCCATACTTCTTCAAATGAAATTATCGTATTTACACATGATGGAAATCATAATGGTATGTGCTAAATAAAAAACATATAAGAATAAATAAATTATAAATATCATATATAATACATATATAAACATATTTTCCATCATAATGGCCACCATGAGTGGTCAAAAGGAAAAAATGAAAAATCATCATGTTATGAGGCAATAGTTCATTGTACACAGAAAAAGTATGTTTATTACTCATTAGATAGAATTGTGTGTATGTTTGGGTCTAAAACTTATCATAAAAATACTAGTATATATATTATTCATTATTTTTTTATAAAATATGATAATAAGAATATTTAAGTGGTTGTATAATGGAAATGAAACTAAAAAGTTTGAGAGAAGATGTTACCTTTTAATTTTGTAACTTATTTTTGTTTATACCAAAAGGATTCCATGGAAAGATCTATTACCAAATGGATAATTCAAGGTATATGAGAGGGATTTTGGGAGACTATTTTTGTAGGTATTATCAGAACCTAATATTTTTATAGGTCTGAAGAAGTGGGATAGGTGATAGCCTTTTATAGGGAAGGAAAAGGACCCACCTGGAATATTTGAAAATAGGTTAGGTGTATACATGTTCTTTGCTAAAAAAAGTCATAAAAACCAAAAAATAATTAATTTAAGTTAAATGGACGAATTTTGGATATAATATGGGTGTTTTAAATGTTTCCAGGTCATTTGGGCCCTTAAATTTAGGGTTTGGTCCCTTTTTTACCCATTTACACCTTAATCACTGCAATTAATTTTGATCACATTCACTAATCATTTTGGTAAAAAATTAAGTTGGTCATATAATAATCAAAATATAATCCTGATTAAAAATTTTTATCTCAATTTTTCTAAATTAAATTCATAGAAGATAGAAAATTTAGATTAATTCTAATCTCACAGACGAACGAATTAACTAGTTTTATTTGAAAAATGTTCAAAAGATTGTTAAGTTTTTATATTCAATCTCAAAGTGAAATCAATTATAATAAAATAAATTTTATTAATATATTTATAATATAACTAATATTACTTTTAAAAAATTTATGATATAATTTTACATTAATAATTATTTAAAAGAAAAGGTAGTTTCTAACTAAAATGCAGTATTTCTAACTATTCATCAAAAAATGAAGTTTCTCAGAAAAATACCAAAAATTTACACTAAGATAGTTTTGAAATTATAATTTAAAAAATGATGTTTGTTTTATAAAATTAAATTCACAAATTTTTAAGAATTCATATGTAAAATTGGTTCTCTATTAAAATGCGGTAAAATTTTCTTTATAAAAATTTAGGTTTTTAGGTGTAAAATAGGTTCTGTTATTATCTTACACATATCAAACCTAATGGATAAATATAAAAAATATTTGATTTAATATATTAAATATTTTTTTATTAAAATCATTCAATAATTGTAACTAGTTATGTTTATTATAGAAAAATACCTTTGGAATCTTAACAAATTATAATATTTCTTTTTATATCCAATTGGTTCTTATTTTTATTTATCATTAATTGTTAACCAATGAATTCATTTTATATTGATGAAAACCATAATTTTTATAAGTTAGTTATTAATATTTATATCAACAAATTTAATAGTTTTTTTTATATCATATTATATTAAATAATAATATTTCAATAATACTGTGTTATTTGGTGAAACATGGCCTTGCATGTAACGTAAGCTCTCAAGGAAGGCCTCTCATTCATGTAACAAAACATAAATTTGTGTTTCATTAATTTAAATATATATAATATATTTTATGTGTTAAATATATTATAAATTATCTGGATAATATATTCACTTACATGCTTGGTGTCATGTGTGTGACATGTTATTGAATACAAGGTTCTTACATTAGATTTTCAGGGCATCATAACTTAGGTCTGAAAAAGTGAAGGGTAATTATCACAACCATTACCTACACATAACTCTAGTTATTAAATGAAACTATTTCTCTTAAGTCCATCAGCTTATAGTAACCTATATCCCCTTTCTTAGGTAACACATGCATGCAATATAACAATGTTTCATGCAACAACATCATGGTCGCTGACCTAACATTTTCTATACCTATAGTGAAAGATTACCCTACCTGTTTCTCATAATAATAGGTACCCTAATTTCTATAGTTCCTAAAAATAGGTACATTAATTTTATATCTCCTGATTTCCAATCTTAAATGTTAGTTACAATTCCATGTCCTTCCCAAATACGCATGAGTGATGGACACATATTCCCTTAAGGTGGAATCTTTAAGAGAAATAATGAAACTCTCTAGGTGTTGATTCCTTATAAATAAAAATCCACCCACCTTGACATGGCACCTGTTGAAGTGTGATCCTGACCCACATCCAAGGTGCATAAATTAATACTTCCTAGTTTCACATCCTAGTCATATGATGTTAAATTAGATGACAAAATCCTTTGAACATGACGTAAAACTATATTCGTGCCCTATGTGATGAACATAAGATTTCATATGTATGATTATCATGTGATTCCACTATCTTCCTCATCATGGGATGATCCTCCACCCCTGGGTAGATTCCATTAGTAATACCCACACCATTCTCTCCCACCCTAGGATGTTCCTCCACCCCTAGGAAGATATCACATGTAATTCCCCCATAATTCCCTAAAGAATAATCATATTGCATCATAAAACTTCCACACATAATCCTCATAACATCCCTTACTGATAATCCTTCCATTACATGAACTTCCTAACCACATGATGTTAAATTACATTGATCGTTCTTATCACACGACCTTAAAATATGGAATTGAACTATGTGGGTTTTGATCCTTGTATCATATATAGGGTATGTAGTACATCTCTATGAGGTTTAATCCTAACCATAAATTCCATGTGTGAAATCCTCCCCCCTGGGGACACACATGACCACCCAATCGAACTCAATGGGAATTTATTATCTATCTATAAAAGACATTAAAACTATGACCCAATCTATCTGAATAAGACTTTATGATCCATCTCAATAAGATGTTACTATTGTGACATTGTCCATCTCAATAGTCCATTCTGATCATTATCCATAAGGTGTTAAGCCTTTTACCCAATCCATCTCAATAGGTTTTTTTAATCTATCTCCAAAATACATTAATCATGTAACCTAATTCATCTCAATAAGATGTTCTGATACATGCCCACTATACATTAACCTTTTCCCTCTCTCCACAAGACATTAAAATCACTCTCCATTCGAGAATCCCTAAACCATGAAATAAATATGAGGTTATAGAGGTAAAAATCCTCTAAAGATTTATGCCACTGGCATTGACTACCTTGTGATCGACATGTATTGCATTGGTTTATGCTTCTTAGATACCTCGCATATGATATGACCTCCAAAGAGTAAGAATTTTTGTGTGCCTAATATACCTAATGTATAGACATGTCCAAAAGATCACAATATGAGTACTAAAATTAACCAAATATGGATTCCCTATCGATAAAAAGTAGCATAATTAACTATTTTCCACCTCGAGATGGAATTGAGAATGAGTTCCACAAACATGACTTAATATACGAAGGAGACACAAACTAAGAAAAACATTTCAAGGAGGAATCCATGGATAGAGGAACCAACATCCCATTATCCTATTTCAATCCAGGAGCATACTTTGTAACGCCCCAACCCCAGTTACCCAGAGTTGGTGCATTATTACATAACATTGGCACGATCACAAGAAATATCAAATCTCGAAAGACTGATTGGTTTAGTAGCCTTGGAATCACTTGATACATTCATAAAGTTCACATTACATCATAAAGTTAAAACTACAACAACAACTTGTCTCTAAATTCATATCCCCTTATACTATCCCTGCAGGTTATTCCTAAAATACTTCTTCACATCCTGGGAAAAATAAAACTTTGAAAGGGGTGATCTCATATGCTCAGTAAGGATAAAAATATAGAGGGAAATTTCATAAATACGCATAAACATTTAAGGCAATGTATAACTAAAAAATCCTTTTAAACATGAACTTCAGCATAATATGGAAAAGATAAAATGAAATAATGCCATTTACTTATTCACATGGATATTCTACTAGTTGAATAATCACATGCAATATAAATAACCACTTTCATAATGATGGAATGCATAATGCCAGACTATCATAACCACATAGCCAAGGCCTCATGCCAAGACTACAAATAACATTCTGTCAAGGCCTCATGCCAAGACAATAGTTTGTCTTATGAGACCTACCGATGCATCGAGGACCTATAGTGGGCTCCACCCATCACTTATTAAGTCCAATTCATTCCTCACATGAACATGTTTAAAAATAACATAAACATTCGTATTAAAACTAGCATATGAAATGTCAATAAATTCTCCATAAACCATGAATGGTATAAAAATAACACATCCACAGTCAAACATATCACCAAACCTTCAATACAATATGTATGTTTTGTATCATAATAAATAAACTTCAAATAAGCTTAAAATCCATCAAAAGATGTTGACATAGATGAAATAAAAAATATTTGAGAGAAATATTTTTTTTAAATCATTTAAAAGTCACATAATTATAAAATAAAAAATTTAATTTTAAAATATGCTTATAATCTTTTAAGGTAAGATTTTATGATTTTATAATGGCGGGAGATAGCCTCACCCACCGTATAAGTTAAAAAAGACATTCTTACCTTAATTCTGTCTAAAAGGTTAAAAAGGACCTTGTTTGGAAAACTACAGAAAGATTCCTTTGTAAACATCTTATAATAAGTCAAAAAGGGTATAAATTACTTTAACTCATAGTCTATAAAATAGTAAGAATGATTTGATATACATTTTAAAAAAACATGGATGTGGATGACAAAGAGACCCCAGTAGATAATTACGTATAAATAACCTCGGATAATGAAGAGATTGTGAAATAAACCCATACCAATTTGGTGACTTTCGAAACATACATCCCATGAAATATGGATCATACAATTATGATGTAAATATACATAAATTAAATTATATTACACAATGAATACAATCATGGGCAGTACACACACCACATGCAATAAATAAGTGGTGAATAACATAAATCTCATAGAATTAAAAGTGAGATAAAAAACCACTTAACTTGTACTTTTTCTTGATTGAGGGTAGGTTAACCTCCTATATAATGGTGAAATAATTGTTGTTAAATTATAAAAGAATAATTTACATTAATATGATATCATATATGATCTTTAAACATTTCTTTGTTAATAATATCTTAGAATTATTGTTGTTTCGGGTGTTAACTTACTCATTTTCTTTTATATGTTTTGTTACATAAGACATTTTTGTTATGGATAGGTTTTATCTTATTCATATCTATAATGATATAAAGTCCTTAAACATTATTTTTAATCATTAAATGAGAATTATTCTTCAATGGATATGATGGGGAATGAATCTCATCGCGTTCGTGGAGATGGTAGTCCGTATATACGCGCGAGCGACAATATCATTCTTTTGATATTAAAATAATATATAATTGGATGGTATATCATATATAAAGAATAATTATTATATTATATTTATTATTTATATTAATTACACATCATTATTATACCCATCCAAATAATAATTTATTAAATAACAATTACACCACGACATGGAGATGGTAAGCCGTACGTACATACGTATGGTGACATGTCATTCAAAGGATGGATAGAATACTGAATATGGTTGTAACATATTTATAATAACATCATAGTATATAGAATATACTGGAGTTATTATTTTAGAATGGGAATAACAAAGAAAGAAGAAGTTGAAGAAGAAAGGAACTTGAAAGAGGGTGGTGAAAACATTACCTCTTCTTCGGGTTCTTCCTTTTGATTTGAACAAAAGGGATCCATAGGTTATCTTTATGACTAAAATAAGACATCTATGATGAAGATATGATATTTTAGAGGGAATTTGGGAGGATTTTGGCCGAGCCCAAAGGATTTGAAGTTATGAATTTGAGAGAAGGGGGAGTGCCCTTTTATAAGAGGGGTGAGGGGCACCTTTGGAAAAGTTAGAAATATTATTTTACAATAAATTCATATTTAGATTCTAATGGATCCAAGGTGGATTATTTAAATTTTAAGGTAGGTATAGGTTGAATACCATTCAAACAATATGTTTTAGATAGGTTTGGGTCACTATATTAACCTTATCTTTTAGTTTTAACTCTTAGTTAATTAGTTTGACATTTACCATGTCTCTTTGTATTTTTATATTATATAGTTAATAAACTTACTATATACTTCCAAGAGACACCCAAGTGTTCCATTAATGATACACCTATCATTATATATGTCTTTTGTCCGAACCTTAGATTTTTAGGAATAGAATATCAATTAATAATATAATATTTGTTTTAAAAACTCTTTTATGTCAATTTTGACACTATTGGGTATTTTGTTTTTGATAATTTCATAACAGCATTATTACTTTGAATATAATTTATATAAAAAATAACAATATGTCATATTAACTTATAAAACTAGTGTAATTAATAAAATGTCTCAAATTAAATTTATTTTGATATTTATAATATCAATTATTTTAATATTTCATTAATTAGGTAATTAAAACATCAGCATTGTGTCAAAAATAAATTAAATTATTTAGTGTCTAAAAAATACAAATAAAATACCATTATATAGGAAATATTTTTATATTTATAAATAATATTTATAATCTAATTTATCTTATGTATAACCCTATATTAAAAATGTTTTAGCAATTAAACTTTGATTTTAACTCTTTTAACTCTTCTTTGAATTAAATAATAATAAATGTCCAAATCTAAACCAAGTGGACCCAAATGATAATATTTTATTCCTAAGGTTTTTTTGGTAAAGATACACTTGTCCAATAGATTTAGGACATGTGTTAGGGTAATATTAATATCATTTTTACCCTTAATTACCATATTTACTTTTAACCATAGTAAATAAAAGTAAAAAGTTATTATTCACAAAAAATTATTTTCATCTTATTGAACCAAATTTTACTCCTTGATATTAACCGTGTCTCTTGGATTTTCAAAATTCCACTCACAGAAGTGGTAAAATTATGTTTTTTGTGAATTTCCAAATTCTCCTAGGAGGTGGTTAAAAGACGGTGAAAAGTTCAATAAAATTTTTATATATCTAAAATTATTCTAAACTAACTCAAATGAATTAAATTGAGCTTATATAAGTATTATGTATCTATTTTGACCTTAATTAAATTTAAATAATATTAAAAATTATTTAAATAAAAATTCGGTTTTAAACTATAACTCAGTGTTTTTTCACTATTCATCAAAAATTGAAAGTTTTCAGAAAAATACCAAAATTTCACCCTAGGCTAATTTTGATATTCTGAATCCAAAAATGAAGTCCATTTCGAAAGATAAAATGTATAAAATTTCAAAAAGTGGGTATTACAATTCATAACGGCTAGTTTGACTGGTTGTGGTGTGTGTTAGAACTCGAAGTTGCATACAATGCAAGCTATTGCATTATTTAAAGAGAAGCGTACTGTGGAAGATTGGGGTGTTACATTCTCCCCTCCTTCAAATAATTTTTTCCTCAAAATTTCTAGAATACCACCGTATGAAAATACTTGGGTGATTCTTCATCATAAGTTCTTCGGGTTCCCATGTTGCCTCTTCCATTTTATGATTTCTCCATAGAACTTTTACCATACGAGTCGTCTGGTTTCTCAACACTGGTTCTCTTGTATCATAAATCTTGATGGGATATTCACAATAAGAGAGATCAGGTTCCAGTTCAAATTCCTCATAGGTGAGTACATGCATTGGGTCAGGCATGTATTTTCTCAACAGTGATATGTGGAACACATCGTGAACTTTGGAGATATTTGGAGGCATTGCCAAACGGTAAGCTACATCCCCAATTCGGTCTATAATTTCGAAGGGTCTGATGTACCTAGGACTCAATTTACCTTTCTTATCGAAATGTATAACTCCATTCCATGGAGATATCTTCAAGAAAACATGATCTTCTACCAAAAATTCCAAATCCTTCCTTTTGTTTTCAGCATAGCTCTTCTGCCTACTTTGAGCTGCTTTGATGTGGTTTTGGATTACCTTCACCTTCTCCATAGTTTCCTCCATAGGTTCTGGTCCTACAAGTTTTCTTTCACCAACATCATCCCAACAGGTTGGTGTGCGATATCTCTTTCCATTTACTGCTTCATATGATGCCATCTGAATACTCGAATGGAATCTATTATTATAGGAAACTTCTACCAGAGATAAATATTGATCCCACATACCCAGAAAGTCAAGTGAGCAAGATCTCAACATGTCTTCTAAGGTTTGAATAGTCCGTTCTAATTTCCCATCTGTTTGAGGGTGGTAGGCAGTGCTCAAACGAAGTTCAGTATCCAAGGACTTCTAAAGACTCTTCCAGAATCTTGAAGTAAAATGGGGATCACAATCAGAAACAATCGATAAGGGTACTCCATGAAGTCTCACAACTTTATTAATATATAGCCTTTCTAGACATTCAAGTGGTAGATCTTCTCTTATAGAAATAAAATGTGATGATTTGGTAAGGTGATCAACAATGACCCATATTTCATAGTTCCTTCTAGGAGTCTTTGGTAGTCCCATGATAAAATCCATTGTGATATTATCCCATTTCTACTTATGTATGGGAATAGGTTGCATGACTCCTCCAGGTTGTTGCCTTCTAGCTTCCACTTGTTGGAAAACCATACATCTTGACACAAAATCAGCAATCTCCATCTTCATGTTGTCCCACCAAAAATGTTCCTTCAAATCTCTATACATTTTGGTTCTCCCAGGGTGTATAGAGAAACTGGAACTATGAGCATCGTCCAACAATTACCTTTTTAGATCAGGTATATCGGGAACACAAAGTCTCTTCCCAAATTTCAAAATTCCATCTTCATACACAAAGTCACTCAATCTCCCATCATTCACAGCTTTAATCTTCTTTTGAAAATCTTCATCATCGGTCTCAGAAATATTTATCCTTTCTAGTAAATATGGTTTGACAACCATTTGAAAAAGTATTGATGTTTCACCTTCCATGGTTATTCCCATGTCCATCATCACTAGATCCATGAAAATTAGATCCCTTTCAATTCTAATATTGTTCAATGCTCCATGATATTTTCTTCTCAAAGCATCTGCCATATTATTTTCCTTCCCCAGGTGGTATTTTATCGTGCAATCAAAATCCTTGAGTAATTAAAGCCATCTCCTTTGCCTCACGTTGAGTTCTTTTTGTGAGAAAATATACTTCAAACTCTTGTGATCTGTATAAATCTCACATTTTTCACCATAGAGGTAGTGCCTCCATATCTTCAAAGCAAAGATCATAGCTGATAACTTGAGATCATGAGTAGGATAGTTTTGGTCATGAATTTTCAACTGTTGTGATTCATAAGCAATAACCCTATCATTCTGCATAAGGACACAACCAAGTCCTTTCTTTGATGCATCACTATAAATAACGAACACATCAGTCCACGATGGAAGAGTCAATATAAGAGCATTGACTAATCTTCTCTTCAGTTATTTAAAACATTCTTCACACTCTTTTTTTCAAACAAATTAACCCATTTACATGTGATCTTTGTTAATGGGTTAGCCAACCGGGAAAAATTCTGGACGAAACGTCGATAATAACATGCTAAACGAATAAAACTGCATACCTCAGTTATACTCATCGGTGTAGGACATTCTTGGATTGCCTTGGTCTTAGAAGTATGAACAGTGATTCTATATTTAGATACAATATTGCCAAGAAAACAAATCTTCGGAATCTAGAATTCACACTTGCTAAACTTCCCATATAATTCATGTCTTCTCAGAGTCTTCAGGATAATGCGCAAGTGATTTTCATGATCTTCGTAGCTTTTAGAGTATACCAAGATATCATCAATAAATACCACCACAAAATCATCGAGATATTCCTTGAAAACTCTATTCATTAGATCCATGAATATAGAGGGTGCATTAGTCATCCCAAAAGGAATTACTGTAAAATCTTAATGCCTGTACCTAGTTCGAAATTCTATCTTCAGAATGTCTTTCTTCTTCACACACAACTGATGGTATCCAGATCGAAGGCCAATCTTTGAAATTTTTTGAGCTCTATGCAGTTGGTAAAATAAATCATCAATGCAAGGTAGGTGATACTTGTTCTTTATTTTTATAGCATTAATCTACCTGTAGTCGATACATAACCTCATAGATCCATATTTCTTCCTAAAAAAAGGACAGGGGCTCCCCATGGAGAAACACTAGGGAAAATAAATCCCTTAATACTCAATTCCTCTAGTTGTTTCTTTAGTTCCAATAATTCTACAGTGGCCATTCTATAAGGGGTCTTCTATATGGGCCTTGATCCATGAATTAAATCAATGGAAAACTTAATTTCTCATTCTGGAGGATGTGCAGGTAAATCTTCTGGAAACACATCTACATATTCTTTCACAATAGGCACACCCTCTATTTGAACATTACTTTCCTTACCCATAATTATTTCATTCTCTTCCTCCCCAATAATTGAATTTAGTTGAGCTATTGGGGGTTGATCTAGGTATGAATTAGGTGGTGATGATTATGCTCTAAAGATAAGGTGTTCTTTATCATCATCATCAAAAATAGAAACCTCCTTCTTCTTACAATAATTTTTTGCATCATAGTCTGAAAGCCAATCCATTCAAGGATTATATCAAATTCAATCATAGGTATGATGATGAGATCCACAGATAAAGAATATTTTTGTGCTCTAATGGGGACTAATTCACAAAACATTGTTGCAATGATACTTCCCTTAGGATTTTTAACTGACAATTCCCTTTTTAAATCAAATTGGAAATATCTAATTTTCTTAGCAAACTGGGATGATATGAAACAATGAAATGATACAGAATCAAATAATTTATTTTCTAAACTTGATGAAACCATTAAATTACCTGCCACCACGTCTTTCGGAGCTTCTACCTCAGCAGTAGTGATAACATAATCTTGGCCTTGATACCTTGGCATTTTCTGAGGTAAGTTCCCTAGAATCTTAGGAAATTCATTTGCATAATGTCACATCTCCCTGAAATTATAGCATTGGAAATCGGTAGCTTCCTTCTTCCCCTTAAAATCACGAGCTTGGTGGCCTTTTTCACCACACTTGTAACAGACTCCCATTTCTTTTAAGCAAGTACCGGGGTGTTTCTTCCCACATTTACTACAGGATGGAAATTCAACTTTTCCCTTATTCCCCTTATTTCCATTTCTAGATTGATCAGTATATCTCTTCTTCTCTGGCTTCGCTTTAAAGTCATAAGACTTAGAGAATTCCTTTTCTATCTTGATAGCACATGAGACAATGTCTTCGTACGACGAGAAGGATTGTGAGACTAATGCTTGATGAAGAAATGGTTTTAACCCATCAAAGAAACGATCAATCTTACTTCTTGGGTTATTTATATAATCTCTAGCATACCTTTCTAACCTTGTAAAGTTAGCCTCATACTTTGCGACATTCTCGTCCTCCTTTTTTCTCAGACTCAGAAATTGCCTTTCTATATCTGCTCGATGGTCACGAGGAAAGTATTTTTCTAAGAAAATATCCTTGAAATCCCTCCATTCCATATTTAATACTTCATCATCTTCCTTAAACTAGGATCCCCAGTCCAAGAATTATGATTTTATACTATGTGCAATACCCCCCCATAATGTGTTGTGTGGAATCAGTTGGCCTCTTAGGAACCTCCTTCAATTAGTGTGTTCAATCTACAAAACACACATTTCCTTTTAGTGTACTCACACCATTGTCCAAAAATCTATAACCATAAAATAAGAGCCTATGATCCAAAAACCATGACCATAAATTGGGAGCCCATGTCCAAACATTATTACTTTAAACTATGTCCATGTCTCCCCATCCCAAGAATGTTTTTTTGCGGTGTTGGGTGGCCTCTTGGATCCTTCCTTTCACATAAGGTTTGACATGCTGCCATAGTACACATATCCTTTTATGAAGATCACCCTGGTGTCTGAAAAATATGAATTTAAACTAGGATTCCAAGTCCAACCATCATGACAATAAAACTCGTGAAAATTTTGCCCAAAATTTATTGTGTGGAATCTAGTGGACTCCTTGTCCCCTTTTTTCATGTCAGGTAATCATCCTTTAGTACCTCATGAATTCCTTTGAGACATATATAGGCCATATTCCATGTACATTGACCTTAAACTAAGAGCCTGATGACCTGATCACATGAAGTTAAACTATATTACTTGACATCCAACTCACTCGATGTTAAATAGTGTGATACAATTCCCTCATCATATAATGTTAAACTACGTGTCTATCATCCTCATTTCCTAATATAAAACTGAAAAATCATCATTGTCCTATGCCTAAGAATCCCTTTTCTCTGGTGTCGATCACCCACTACATTGTTCAATTTATTCGACTGCCGCTCAACATCCAAGATGGAGCTCCCTATGGAGGATGAGTTTGACCTTTTTAGACCAATATGCACATGAAACATGCTCAAATCCATAATATCATAATTCCAAAAGGGTTTAATAGCATTCAAACATTCCATCACTTCATCCCCATAATTTTGGTGTTCATTTATTTGAATCCACATCCTCCTCTAAATCCAAATAGCCCCCCTTGATGGAATTTCCCCATTACACACTATCTCACATGTTGTCCTAGGCATGTGGCCCAGAAGAATTTTGATGAAATTTTGAGATAGGTCACGTGTTCCAAACATGGTCAGTGGTTGACCCTATTTTTTTCTATATTTCTAAAAATGATAATGGATGATATGTTTTTAACATGGTCATTAGTTATCTTCCATCCTCACTCTATGCCCATTTTGATCCAAATCATGGGCATCGTGATTCATCATCATCCATCCCATTTATTTAGGTAAAATTCATCCCCCCTTGCGTTACACCATTCGTACACTAGGATATGTTAAGAAGAAAAGTTGGCTATTAAAGGGGCCCTACCCACTAGATATTTCCATTTTCAGTTAGGACACTTATTTTGGTCAACCAACACATTTGAACCCAAAAGTTTCTAATATTTCCTAAAAATATCATATAAATATGCACTCACATAGTCATAACTTATTTCTCAAAATAAGTATAACTAACATTAACATAGGGATTGGTTTTTGTCTATCTAGTTAGTGTGTTTAAGGTGTGGAAATAAAGTGTTAAAAAAGAAAATTTTCCATGAATATAAATGTCATCACTAATAATCTTGAGTCTATAAGGGTCATTCACATGGTGGAGCTTCTCTATAATCTTAAAAAAAATACCACCCTTGGATATACCCTAAAAATGGGGCACTTCAGTCCAATAAAACTCTTGAAATTATAATCAAGGATCAAATGTAGCCTAATAATCTCTAACTCCTCCTCATTAGCCATAGGGAGAAGCTAATCATACCTATTCCACACCTGGTCCTACTCAACCTAGTACTCAACTATCAGAGATACCACTTCCCCCGTATGAATTTTTATGCCACCAGAAAAGCCTTAAAATAATTGATTACCCCATCTTGGGCATTGATGAAGGTTGTGAGCTCATTCACTTTCTTCTCCAAACATTTTATTTCTTGATCATCCTCAGGGAGCTTGCTGGTTCCATTATATTTCTCCATGTTCTATAAAAAATAAAATTGTTAACTTTTTACATGCACCCACTTAACGAGGAAATCATAGAGTAGTGTGTGAAGGGAATGAGCATCCACCCATCAAGTACCCATGTTCCATAGCCAGTGGAAGCATGAATCCATCAAACTCACCATATGTGGATCTAAATTGTGGGTGGAGAAATTTGACACACTCCTCCATGCCCTACATCGGATAATGCAATTCTCTTCTATAATATCATAATAAGAATCTTCTAGTTCCTCAGGAGACATAGGTTTATATTATAGGAAGGATATACAGAAAACATCAAGATAGTCCTCTTCCAGGATCCTCTCTTAATCCGAATCGTTTTTAGTAGCACTGCCTCCAATGGTCTAAATCTTATTCCCCCTAGTGTAATCACCCCCAAATGTTATAGGATTACCTATGAAAATCAAGGATGGCTCATCTTTGAAAAATGACTTCCAAAGAGTGGGAATTCTCATTGGGGGAGGTTCCCCAGATCCCCCAGCCATGGATTATGGTTATAAATGCACCCAATTAATCACTTTTTGAAATGAAATAATTTTATTCAATTTGATTGGTGATGGAGATTTGGAAAAAATATCTCATGTAATTGAAAAATACATACAAAGGATGAGAGTTTGGGTGAGTCTTAGTCTCAGATCATTGATAGGGAGTTCCACCACAAAAGATCCCAGGACATCAGTCAATACCTTGACAGCTAGTATATGCCCCCCCAGTTTTATTTAATGAGAAGAAGCACGAAAAAAATGAACACGGTTATGAAGTAAAATTACTAGCTCTATGAATGACTGGAAATGAAGCTATATTTATTGAGATTTAGTCCTTCCTTGATGAATAAGGATATCAATAATTAGTCTCCATGGGTAGTCTACATCACGAATAGTAGATTCCATTGGTGGGATACTCGGGTGTGTCCCCCCATAGTTGATAGAGAGGATTCAAGATTTCGAGACCGCCACTATGACCCCTTCACTTTTCCCTAAAATTTTAGTATAATTGCATAAAAAATATAAGTAATGCACACCATTATCAAATGGAGGACCCCCATACCATCTAATAGGGACCCCCTATTCATCATCATCTTGATAATTCATTAGAAAAATTCTAGTTAGTTTCTTCGAAGAAAATTGGGGGAAGGGATGTAAGAGACAGGTGGGTCAAAAAACTATGCTTCCCTTAACAAGCCCAACCATGTCGATATCATCAGTAGGGGTTGCTTCACCACTCTCTTAGTGACTCTCTTGATTATATGCTAACCCCCAAGACCTCTAATCAATGGTTCCCTTTGTGTTTCCACCAAGGTATAATTACTTGACTGCTTCTTCAGTGGATGTTGTCTCTATAGGATAAATCTCACCCTTTAACATCACCCACACTAGTTCACAGGGAAGATCAGGTGCCCCTTATTAGTGTGAGAATGAATCCATGACTAATAGGTATGATAAAATATCATGGATGTGCACCATGATAGGGATCTAGGAAATCCCTACCTCTAGCAGGTTGATCCCATCCTGGATCAACCTTTACCATAATTTCTCTACCAATATGTCTATTTTCACCATCCCCCAAGACCTTCAGAGTATAGGAAATGAGTCAAAATAGTTATCTATACCAGATACCCTTTCATCTTTATTGGGTACTCCCTTTTTATTCTCATCCCTTTCTGAGAGCCCTCTTCCTGCTCCCATGACCACTTATAATGGAGGCCCTCACATTCAGAATGCAGGGGTTCAACAAGACCTTGATCCCCCTGAAACCCAAGCCATAGCCCTTGATGCTTAGTTATCCCCTCGAAGAGAATCCTTCCTACTACCCTCCTACTCTAGCACCTCACTTTATACGGTGAGCACTCTTTTTCACTAAAAAAAGATTGCACCCAGGTACACCACCACCAAGTTGTCAGCATATGTCTAAGAGAGTCCAATGTTATCATTGGTTGGTGGAAGCATGCAGGCCTCCCCCATGACTTCTCTTATAAAAATACACCAAAACTAACTAATGATTCATGGATTCATTCATCAGGGATCCCATGTAGACTCTATTTGTCAACTTCTAGATGCATCTAAATATTTGGGCTAATTGAGATAGAGTATACAACTCACAATATGTGTTTTAGTATATCCTGGAAACTAGTACTTCACCTTTGATTTTTTGTTGTTACAATTTCTTATCTAGTATCCCCTTTGATTAGTCCACCATATCACCAATTGGGGTTGATAATAGGTACAATTTTATGTTTTCAAATTTTTTAATGTCGATCATGATCTCGACTTTACTGAGTTCCACCTTCCATACTCCAGCAATATTGAGCATTTGGGGATGCACGCTAGTATTTGGAGGGGTGATGGAATTTTTAAACTAATATCCTCTAACCTGAATACTCCAATTCAACATCAAAAAAACTCCAAAGAAAAAATGTATGGTGTGAGAACATATCCTAAGAGGATCCCACTACAGAGTCTATACAAGGTTCAACATCAACAATGAAAAAGTTCTAGATTAAAAAAAAACTCTTTTAAAATCATTTTCATAAATCTAACCCATTTGTAAATAATTTTAATTTGTTTTTTGATAAAATTCATTCATAATCTAAAATATAGAAATTTGACATATATAATTGATAAAATAGGTGGATAATATCCATAAAATATAAAATAATAAATTATACAAGCATACATGATATAATCTATCATGAAAAATCATGTGATACAACCTCGTGTAGAAACATGTGATCAACTATCTATAAAAACAATCATCCAATAAATAAACATAAATGAAAAATCACTCTATATTGGGCCCCATCCTACAAGAATATGTAATAGAAGTAAAAATTCCGAAACCAAGAAAATTTTGTGTACCAACCAGTATCAAGTCATTCCATAGTCTATTGATATTTCAAAAGAAACCCCAAGTGGTTCCACATACAATAGGGTCACCTAAATCCCTTTCCTGACGCACCCAACATTCCCAATATGACAATATAGAAATAAATTTAAAAACCATGTTAATTTTTTTTATAAAACTTATTAAAATATAAAAAAATTATTATGAGTTTGAACATCCATTTCCAAATCAAAACCACTTTTCAATCATTTAATCAAACACTATGTGTGAAAACCCCCATTTTTAAAGAAACCCCACCTTGAAAACATTTATATTTTGAATAAATATATTGAAATAATAAATAATTTACATAAAATGAACAAGAAATTAATATTAAAAGAATAATAATCAATTAATACACTTAACCCTTTGTAGAGAAACACCTACCTTAAAATAGATGTAGAACAAATCACATTCGATAAAAGTGGATTGGGAAGAGTAGATCCAGACCTTGAGATAATATATCCAAAAGAAAAAATGTAAATAATATATAAAAACCTTTACAACCATATTAAATTTTCACTTTGGGTTCCACAATATGGTAGGAGAATCAAACTAGTGTATATCTACAAAGAATAGAAAAAACTAGACCAAAACCACAACATACCTCAAGATGATCTGTCAAGAAAAAAATATTTTTAACAAGAATTCAAATGGTGAAAACTAAAAATCATTAGGTAGGGATAATAAATATAAAACATGAGATTATATGTTCATTAGGTTTAAACCAAACTAAGGGAAAAATGGTAAAATATGATTTTTTTAATGGTTCAGAAGAGGGTCACATAGTTTCCCCGATGAGGTCGTGCGGTTAAAATAATAGTTCACCTTAACTGTGTGCCAACTAAAATAGATTATATATGGGTAAATTTTTTGGATACATGTTTATTTTAACCATTAACTAACCATGTAATACTTTTATATCCAAGAACAGTGTCATATCGCATTGTTACAACATAGTTAAACTAATAGTTCTCCTTAACCATGCGCCTGACCTTTTCCCTCCAAAACCCATTGTTTTTAGCCTCAGATCCCCTAAAACATATCAGAACCAAAAATTTAAAAACCAATGATAGAATAATTCATACCCATTACCTATATTTAATCATGTTTTATACTTAAGGAATTTCAAAAATGTGGTCACACCTTTTTCTTTTAAAAAAATTATAAGTGTTCCACTCACCTCACTTATAAAAGGCCACCCCTCTCCTATACTCTTCACACTACCAAAAAAATATTTTTTCATATAATTCCTACCCAAATAACTTCCTTTCATCCCCAATACCATCCTAGAAGACTTATTTTAGTAAAAAAATATTGTCTATGAAGCCTCTTGGTGTAAACTAAAATAAATTATCTGAAAAAAACATGACACCCCTAATCGAGCATTTTATTTTATTTATTCATCTAACTCCTAAAATTATTATTAAATAATTAATATATAATAAAAACAATATATACCATCCAATTATTTATTATTATGTTATGTTAATGATCTAAATCCATTTCATCTTCCCTCAAATGGTAAATGAAACTGCTGATTGTGTGTAAGACAGACTACTACCTCGCAAACCAATATAACACTTTTTCCATCATTGTTTATAAATAATTGTAATGATTGTTGATTTAAAGTATATATATTATATATTTAACATAATTATAATTATTTAATTATTATATTTCACATACCAATTTTCATTCAATTTTATGAGGGATATGATGACATCGCTCATCTGTACGGTGGACTACTTTCTTATGAATCAGTGTGATTCATTCTTGAATTATTATTTATGTGGAAGGTAATAAGGATAAGGTTAATGAATATATGGGATTAATATAAAATAAACATACTTATTGAAATTTAATATCACATATAACTTCTTACCTTCCATCCCATTGGAAAACAATAATGTCCCTCATGTGTATGGAAGACAACCACCTCGTGAACCGATGTGATGTGTTTTTCATTTCCATTTTACATGGATGGTAATAAAGAAATATTAAATTAATATATAAGTGTTATATTTATGAAATATATTACATAATAATTATTACATAATGATTATATATTTTTTACCTTTCTTATATTCCATCTATTGAGGAAATAGAAATGACATTCATGCATACGTATAGCCTACCGTCTCCATGAACGGTGTAATTAATTTCAATCCATAACTCCAATAGATTACTATAAATAAATATATAATGAATATATATTATATTTATATAATTTTAAAAATTATGTAAAAGATATATCCATGAAAATTTTATAATTACAGAAAACCCAAAACAAAATATATGTTAAAAATAAATCAATTCTTACCCGAAACATAACTTTAATAAGGAACTGTTAATAAATGGGTAATAAAAGTGTATAAGTATATCATATATGGTACTATAAATTTAAATATGGTTCTTTAATATATTTATAATAAAATATTATCTATTATAAATAAGGATCGAATGTGTATGATGGATTTTGAGACTTAATGTAAGGGATTTCCATCTCACTTTTATTTTCAGTGAGAAACATTCCATATTCAACACATGTTTCTTTTATGTGATGTATATACTAACCATTATTTTATTTTATGTTTAATATGATTAAATATTTTTATACTTGAAAAATAATTTTTGGATATCTCATTAATGGTGTTTTCTATTCAATAGTTACCAAAGTGGTAAGATAATTTTTTTCTCAAATTGTCCTTTTTGAGACATAAGTTTTGTTATGAACCTATCTAATTATATGAGGTGTATATACTTAAAATTTTACATGTTTAATGATGATTATTTTCTTTTCAAGATAATTTAAGTTTCATTTAATTTTATTCCTTCATAGGTATTATAATTCAAGGGTACCAAAGTGGTAAGAATTTTATGTTATAATCTCATCTTTTATCAAGAGTTTTTATGATCATGCTTCCAATGATAAAATATTATAATATATCACTGAAGAAACACGTGAAATTGAATATCATATAATTTTGTTATGAGAATATATTTTATCCATTCATTTTCTTATCTTTATGAACTCAATAGTTCAAAACACTGTTTTTAATTAAAAACATATTTATTTCACTCTTTGATCAAAAACAATTATTCTTATAAAACCAAATTTTCTAAAAATGTTTCCAAAAAATGTTTTTATCATTATAAAAATGATTTTTAGATAAAATATTAACCATTTTTTAACTTTCTAGAAATTTTTTAATGTTTCATTCATATAAATTTACAAATAATGGATGTTTGGATTTTACAAAAAATGTTAAAGGAGTTTTCTTAACACGAATGGTATAAATGGAATTTCCCACCATCATTACCATTATTTTATTTTAATATTTCGTTATATGTTTTCAAGGTTACTTTAAAATAAAATTATTTCAAAAAAAATATGTTTTAAAATGGTTTTTTCAAATGTTAGATGATATTTGAAGAAGAAATGTTTTAAATGATTTTTAAACTTTACATTAAAAAAATTAAAGGTTATTTTCAAAGAAAGGTATTTTCAAAATTTTATATTATTTAAAAATATATTTTAAAAGAGAAAATTATATTATAATGAAGAAATTATATAATTTATTTTTAAATAATCCTTTATATGTTTTCATGGTTATTTTTCAAATAAAGGTATTTAATAAATATTTTATGAATTTTAAAAAAGCGATTTTCAAGGAAAAGTTATTTTCCTCAGGAAATGTTCCAAGTGATCTTTAAAAATAATTTTTTATATAAGATGACATCCTTTTATAATAATTATTTTTTATTGGGGATATGTTAGAAAGATATCATTCTTATTATTCCTCTTGATGGTTTATGTTTGTCATGACAAGATAGTAAGGAAACCGATTTCTCTTTCATGGGTTATACCATGATAAAATTATTAGTAAACCATCCTATTTTCATGGGTTATGATATGATGAAATGATAAAATTATTATGAAATATGTATCTTTTCTGTTGGTTATGAAATGAAGAAATGTTTATTATACCCATTTTATTTCATGGGCTATGATATGAATAGTGTTTTGTGAGCTTGTGATAGGAATATGTTTGATTTTAATTATGTGATGGGTGGGACCTATAATTATATCCAATGCATAATGAAATGATTTATATCTCATGAAATAGATTATACATGAACAGGGAGTGAACCTAGTTTAGTAAGGGACGTTTTTTGCAATAATGGTCATGGGACTAAACCATGACTACTATGATGATTTTGGGAGTGAGCCCTTTCCACTATGATATCCTTGGTAGTGATCCTTAACTACTATAGAAATGAATTTTTTTGTTTATGTGTATGGAAATTTTAATTTCTTATGCCTATGTTATGCTCTCATAGAGTATGTTCTTTGACTAATTTATAATTCATGTCTTATGAACTACCAATTTTAATTCCACACCTCAATATTATGATCTTTGATATGTTAGGTACAATTTTAAAATGTTAAGGTGATTTTATCATACCCTTAGGACTATTTCATTCTTATTTGATCATTGATATCTCACATACATACCCTTACTAGTCATCTATGATAACCATTTATTATGTTTCCTTTCACCAGGTTATAAAGAAAGATTTTAATTAATTTATTTTATGAATAAAAATAACGGGGAAGATATTTTTGAGAGATTTTGAAGATCTTCCACAAAATAAGAAGATTGTGTTTCTATTCTCAAAAACACTAAACTATTACAGTACCCTGTCATATACTTCTATAATATATTGAATATCCATATCAAATGATAGAATATGTATGTTTGAAAATATTGTTACATTATAGAAAACATCAAACCCAATCATATATGGATATATAAAAAGTCTATAAAAATATCCACATATCCCATCAATTTATAAATAAGATATTCACAAAAAGGTTTTATATAATAAGATCACTAGAGTTATGAAGATTTTTATGGATAATAACCCATACAATAATATAAGTGTTTTATAAAAGAATGATATTTATAGTATAATGTAATCCCAGGTTTTTTTACATAGACATTTCATGAAATGGAATAAAACACATGATATTTTAATGTATAGTTTCATGGAAAATAGGAACATAATACATTAAAAAATAAAAAAATTCTAATCCACACAAAAGTGTCCTTAATTGGTTCCCCCTAAGTTAATTTTACTATATCACATATCTTGGGGATATTAAATAAAATAAAGGGGTGATCATGATCCTTGTACATGAATAAGGAAGGGTGTCATCTAACATCTAATGAAGAGATATATCAATAAGTGAATGAGTTATAACAATATAAAATGATCAAGTTAACATGAGGAATATCATAAAAAATGAATATGAATAATAACATGTAAATGTGGCTAGAACATAAAAATGAGGCATTAATAATCACATCACCATGGTATATCACCAAGGTTCATAAATGAAAATTAAAAAAAAATATTCACCAAAGTATCGTAAAACATGTTATCTATAATGATTAAAAAATTTACCCAATGCATTAGAGTTATACTACGGAATAGATTTAATAAGTATTAATTTCATATGATTCACATTGATCTTAATGAATAATTTTCTCGATAACCCAAGAAGAGTAATGTATGGGTTTCATATAACTACATTAAGTATGTAAGTTCTTAAAGGCTTGACCATAACATCATTTTTAACCCACAAAGGTGATTTTGGGTTTTGTATAAGTAAAAAAAATTATATTAACATCGTGTTTAATACCCATGGGTAAAGAAAATGGTTTGGGTATTCACTATATAAGAATTTATCATGTAAAAGATATAAATTTGAGAAGTAAATTTTACATCATTATGAGTATAAAATATGGATTTAAAAAAGGGTAAAATGAGAATTAATGAAGGTCTCCCATTAATAGAATAGTATTTTATAAGTAATTTAACGGTAAAATCAAATGAAAATAATGTAACATGACCTTTATAATATGTAAAAAAAATAGAATTACTTTAATAGAAATTATGATGAAGATAATTCCCTAACCTTTAATATTAGCCCATATATCTTGAGTAAAGAATATTGGGGTTTGTAAGACACCATGGGGAGACTATTTGGGAGTAAAAGTGACAAGAAATTCATGGATGATGGATTTTTATTTATGTTTAAAAGTGAAATGGATGGGTATTTAAAGAAAAAGTGGGAGAATTGTTTAATAATTTTAAAATATAGGTACTTGAAATCTAGGTTGTGAAAAATGAAAAACCATTATATTTCCCATGGGTTTTACTCATGGTTTTGTAAATTTAAGTAATATTTTATGATATTTTAACCCATTAGAGTTGAACACCATTTTTAATACTTTTTTAAACATTTAAAATTATATTTTCCACAGAATGGGATTTTTAAAATCAAAATATATATTTTTGATATTGGAATGTCACTTCTAGGTTTAGAAATTGAATAAAATAAATTAAACTACATAATTTTAATAAAATAAATATTTTTGGAAATTTATTATGGTTAATTAATTATTACATCATTATGTAATAAATATGAATTCAAAAAACATACTAAAACCCAACAACTGCTTTTTTATTACTCACTTAAATATAAATTATTTTAGAAAATTATCCAAAATTCAGTGTAAAAAAATTTTGACATGATGATTTAAAATATAATATTAATTTTTTCAAACTAATTTTATAAATATGATAAATTTAAGTATTAAATATAATCATTGTTTTTATTTATAAATAGTTGTTTTCAAGACATAGACTAATTTATTAAACTTATAAAAAAATCCAAGGATATTATAAAATTATTTTATCAATTTTATACAAATAAATTTCTTTTAGATACAATTTCTTTAAAAAAATATTATTTTGAATACATGAGTTTATTATAAAAATGTATATATTTTTATCAAAATACAATTACTTTTAATTTGAATCTAAAAATAAATTTATCAAATTTGGCTTACTTAAACATATATGTATTAAACAAAATTCAAAAATGGGATTGATGGAAAAAATAATGATTTTTTAAAAATAAAATTTACCTTTATTTAACTACATCCCATACACATAACCCCTTATTTCACCTGTGTACACCTAAAGGGTAAGGTGTAGGATGGTGGTAGTCTCATGGGGCGGCTCAGCTAACATTGAGCGAGTGGTAATAAACACTAACATGAAATTCTCCCATAG
Organism: Viscum album; assembly: GCA_963277665.1. Lineage (NCBI taxonomy): Eukaryota > Viridiplantae > Streptophyta > Magnoliopsida > Santalales > Viscaceae > Viscum > Viscum album. The sequence goes on along the minus strand of OY728146.1, from coordinate 124,297,179 downwards.
GTGATTTGTTTCAAGCCTCAATTATTGAAGTTTGGATTGGGCTTGGATAGGGGTGAACCATAGTGACTCCACCTCCATCCCATGTTCTAACAAATGGGCTTCAATGACATGACTCTACTAGTTGAGGTTATCATTTCTTCTTTCTATTTCAATTATCCATTACCATTAATAATTTTAAACACTGTCTATAATGGTAAAAATATTTCCAATGGGTGTAGTTTACAATGATCAAATATACCAATGATTATATTAAACAATGGTCATATTTTACCAATGATCATTTTAATATACCAAAATTCACATTAGTCCCTATAAATACCACTTCATTATTTCACTCAATATTCACAACAATTCCTCCAAAGTTTATTTTTTCATTTTCTAAGAAAATGATTAGTTTACTAATATTTTGTTTCATTTTTATAGTGTTGGTCATGTGGGAGATAATTATAGTAGATTAAGGTAATATATATTTTTTTATTTTATGTTTTTATTTTATAATTTTTGTCTAATTGTATGGTTTGGATTTTTTATTAGTTTTTAGCAGACTTATGTAATGATATTTATTAATGAGATAAAATTTTATTGGTTCCATTATATTTTTTACATGTATAATATTGTATAATATAACACAAACTTTCAAAAGAAAAAAATATCATTAAAAAGCTTAGGTTGTTACATTCTTCCTATATTAGAAATTCTATCCCTGAAATTTTAACTCATATACTCAGTTGATAATAGGTGAGGGTGCTTCTATTTTATTTTTTCTTTTGGTTAAAGGTAACGTCTTTATACAAATGATTCCTCCATAACACTTTGAAATGGTGAATTTTACTATTTTATAGAACATTAACACTATAGTCCAAGTTCTCCACTGAATTTTTTGCATAATAAAGGTTGTGTTCCATTTGTACCACCTAAGAATTCATAACATGTGAGGGATTAGGAATGTAATTACTAATTAGATATAAATGGTATAAATCATGAACGTGTGCTCTATTTGGTGAAATATAGAGCAAATAGGCCAGTACACCTACGAGATCATGGATTTCAAAGTAGATAATGCACCTAGAGATAAGATTTGATTTCTTTCTAAACCACATGCCTCTCTTCCATGGTCATATATGAGTGAAAACATTTCCTCCAATATCAATATCAAATTCCATTCAATTATTGTTAGAATATATCTAATTACAAATTTGGGAAAATTGTTTATATTTTTGGTTATCATAATCCTTTTTTGTTATCTCTTACACAAGAATGGGCCTAATTATCTTTCTCTAACCAACTTCATCATACAATGTAAGAGTTCTACATCATTTACCATATAGAGATTCATAAGGTTCCATTTGAATACATAGGTGGACGATTTTTTTTTCACGAGAACTCAAATAATGGGAGGTGTTGATCCCATCCACCACTAACTTCCATTGATCTTGTTATTAGAATGTCCTCAATTTTCTAGATAGTCCTTTCATATTAGTCATCAGTTTGGGGGTGATAGGTCATACTAAAATTCAATTTAGTATTCAAAAAATGTTGAATACTTCTCTATTATTTAGACATGAACCTTGGATCATGCTTAGAAATGATTAGAATGGGTTCCCCATTCATCCCTACCACTTTATTTATATATATCTTGTCAATTTGGTCAAGAGATAAATCTTTATGAATAGTAATGAAATGGGAATTCTTGGTGAGATGATCCACTATAACCCATGCCACATAGTTTTATCTATATATTCTGGGGAGTCTAGTGACAAAGTCTATAGTGTTATTGTCCCACTTCCATGTTGGCTTGGGTAGTGGTTGAAATACAGAATTAAGAAGTTATTACTTCTCCTTCACTTGTTGACACATAAAGAAACTTACAGTGTACTTAGTAATCTCACTTTACATATTATCCCACTAGTTATTATCAATAAGGACCCTATACATTTGTTTTTCCCTTGATGTGTATAGAATGTAGATCTATGAGCTTCATCTTATAGATCCTTATTTATATTTGGGATATATGGGAAACATATCCTTATACAAAATTTCTGTAAATATTCATGATAATATTAATCTTTAGAAACATCCCATTATTCATAGCCTCTATCTTATTTTTTATCAATGGATATTCTCTTTGAGATCAATTTATATTATCTAGTAATGATGGTTGAAAAATAATTTGGGATAGTATTGATTATGTCTCTCCAATTTTGATTCCCATGTTCATCCTTATTGGGCCATTTATCAATGGATCTCTACGAATCCTCATCATTTCCCGCATAATATGGTCAGTAAAACTTAATACATCAGTGATATTGTATTCTCTTCTGGGTTGATAATGAGTTGAATAGTCATAGTCTTTATGAATCTCTAATAATAACCTATCCCTCACATTCAATTTATTTTGTATGAATATATACTTAAAACTCTGGTGGTTTGTGTATATGTCACATTTCTATCCATAAAGACAATTCCTCCATATCTTAGTAAAAAAATAACTGTAATTAACTTCATATCTTGAATTGGATAATTATACTTTTGAGGATTTAAATTCTGAGATGCATAAGTGATTACATTGTCATTTTTTATGAGGATGCACTCAATCACTTCCAGAGATGCATCAATATAAATAAAAAATACTTCCTCAACAAAGGGTAGAGTTATTATAGTTTTAGTAACCAATATCTTTAGTTCTTGTAAATTTTCATCACAAACCTCAATACCCATGAATATAGATCATTATAGAGTTAACATGGTTATTGGATCATAAATCTAGGATTTTTTTCACAACCCTCCTATAATACCCTGATAAACCAAGGAAACTGAAAATCGTAGTTACTATTGTATGATCAGGTCATTCTTCTACATCCTTTTTCTTGGTTGGGTTAACTGATATTACTCTATTTATTATAATGTGCCCTGAGAATTCAACATGTTGTAACTGAAATTCAAATTTTCTTAATTTTCTAAATTTAACTCCTTCCTTAAATGTTTTAATATAGCCCATAGATATTCCTCACACTCCTCAAAACAATTGTAATATATCATAATACAAATAATAAAAACAACCAACAATTTATAAAGGTAGTCATTAATGAATATATTCTTCAAATCCATAAATATAGTTGGATCATCAGTCAAGACGAGGGAATAAAAGATCATTATGACTATATTTTATTTAGAAGGTAGTATATGGAATATCTTCTTTCTTCACCCTAAATTAATGATACCCATATCTAAGGTCAAACATGGAGAATAATTACGACCCAAAAATCATTTAAAATAAATCATCAATCTTTGGGAGAGGGTACTTGTTCTTCCATGTGATCCTGTCAACTTCTCTATAAGGATTTCATATCCATATTGATCCATCCTTCTTCTTTACAAAGATAACAGGTTCTCCAAACGGTGAAACATTTTTTTAGAGAAATCCCTTCTCATATAGATCTTAAAGTTTTTTCTTTAATTCCTCTAACACCATATTTTCTATTCTATATAGGATCTTTATTATTGGATTGGATCCTTGAATGAGTTCAATGGAGAACTCTACCTATCTTTTTGGGAGAGGTCTATGAAACTCTTCAATAATTATATCAATATATTTGTAAATGATGGGGAAATTTTCGATACTCATACTTTAATTCGTTTATCCATATTCATCAATCAACTACATAAATAAGGTTGTTGGAGGTTATTATAGACAAATATAAGGTCAAGATATCTCTACATTGGAAATAATTATAGGCTGTCAATTCAATACAATTGAAATTCCCTTACTCCTTTAGTTGATATAATCATTATACTTACTTGAGACCCATTTCGTCCCTAGTATTGTATAAAATTACACCATGGTAAGGAATACTAGATTTTTGATGAGATTATACACACCAAAGTTAATAATAAAGTTTCTATACATGGTTGATGCTAGGATAATCCCTCCACGAGTCTTGATTGATAACTTTACTTCTATAAATTTGAGAATTGATTTTATATTATTTTCGGACTTTGATTATATAAAATAATTTGTAGAAGTGGTATAAAAAAAGTACCTACTATCATTGTGGGAATAATGAGAATACCTTCCACCACTTCATTTGGAGCCTCTACTTACGCTGTCATGATAGAAAATTCCTCACCTTGATCCCTTGGACTATGATTAAGTTGATGATGATTTTCCTCCACTGTCTTTTTATTTGAACATTTTTTTGTAATGTTACCAAGACTTCCACAATTGAGGAATTGGACTTTAGGCTAGGCTAGCACAATATTTCCTTTTTTTACTAATGTTGAGAAGTTGAAGCTTCTCCTCACTACTATAGTTCCGAAATATATGACCATATCTTCTACACTTGTACCATATTTTACTCCTAATAAATCAGTTTCCTAAATACTTCTTGCCACATCTATTTTATGAGGTATGTTTTAGTTTTATTCCTCTTCTTCCTTGATTAAAATTATTTCCTGAGTTGGGCTTTATTATTATCTTCTTTTCGTTTGACATATGTGACCATTGAATATATCCAATTCATCCTTTATATCACTACTCACTTTTTCATCACAACATTTATAGTTTTTATTTTCTTAATTTATCCACAGATGGGGTATTTGTTCAATAATGATTTTATAAAAAAATAGCTTTAGGATCAATGAAAAACTGAGAGGTGTATCAAGTAAGTCTTGTAATTTTTAGTATAAAGCTTCCCATAAATTAGTTTTCCTTAGGATTAAAATTTAGGAATTCCTTCTATATTATTATTCACACTGAATGGGGAAAACATTAATTGAAAAATATTCCCCTAAACTATTTACATTCCATTACACCATTATCCCTTATTAGATTCATGTTTTTAATTAGTTCCCACCACTGATCATCTTATCATTAAATGTTTTATACTTCCAGGGTGAAATTATCTAGATTTGAACTATGGAGTATAGAAAATATATTTTATATAAAGGTAATGAATTTTTCAACAATAAATGGGATGGTATATCCACGAAAAGAAAATGGTCATTGATGTATGAAGTACTAAGAGGAATGTTATTCCCTTCTAGGTAAATTTGGTCACTCAACTTGATTAGTGTTATTTTTTTCTAACTCTAGATATTTGATTCATCATCCTCATAATGTTTTCCATTCTAGTTTACATCATTTTTGAATGTTTTTTTACATCATCATCAATTTAACTCATCATTTATATGGTTCCTCATATTTCATTAAATTCTTCTAAAATGAGAGACTTTAGTGAGAAATATGTTACTTATAGTAATCTTATACTTCTAAAGTAGTTTAATCCTTAAAAAATAATTATTAAATATGTAATTATTTGGTAATAATTTCATTTTCAATATATCATTCATTATTACTCCTAAAAATATTACGACTAATAAAATATATCCCCTGTGAGTATTCATCAGGTTGTGAAGAAAATATCATTATTTTACAATATTTCCTGATCAATTCTTACTCAATATTATTTTTTTAGGGTTTTGACTCCTACATATATCTATGAAATATCTATATTGAATAGTAGTATCTGGACTGGGATTTCATTAGTTGGAAACTAATTGTTTAATACTTCACCAAAATTACATGATGTTTTCCTATATTTAGACTTATCTCTAAGGTTATTTATAAATTTTCAAATCCTAAATTCCAAAAATAACTAAATCATCCATTGATACCAACTATCTAATCATGAATTTTAATTAAATAATCTTTTAGTTAACTGAAAATATGGGATCTTTCAATATTTTGTTTCGATTAAAATAGGAACAAAATACATGAAAACATAAAATATTCTTATAATCCACATGAATGCCTCCATCATGGGATCACCCTAAGTCACTTTTACTATATCTCATATAATGTGTAAAAACATAAAAGGAAAGGGGTGATTCTGATCCTAACAAGGGAATAATCAAGGAAGACATTTATCATATGATCTTGAGAAATATCAATGAGAGCATCAGATATAACAATATAACAAGATTAAGAGAACATGAGGTGTATCATAACAAATAGAATGTGAATAATAACATGGAATGTTTCTATAATATTAAAATAAGGCAATCATAATCTAATTAACATGGTTTATCACCAAGGTCTCATTAATGAAAATTACTAAAGTTATTCACAAAGGTATTGTAAAACATGTCTTATATAGAGAATAAAATCACTAACCGGTGAATTGGAGAACTATATGGGAACACCAAAAATATTTCTTAATTTTATGTGATTCACATTGATCTTAATAAATCAGTTTCTTAACAACCTGATGAGAATAAATTATCAATTTTATATAGCAATATTGTGTACTTAAGTTCTTAAAAGATTGACCATAAAATATTTTTTAACTCATAGAAAGTGAATGTTTGTTTCATATATGGAAATTCACAAATAAATAAATTATATTAACATCTAGGTAAATATCCATTGATAAAAAAATGGTTTGGGTATTCAAAATACAATAATTTATCATATAAAATAGATAAATTTTACATGTAAATTTGGAAATATGATGAATATAAAACATTGATTTATAAAATGGTAAAATAAAATAGAACTAAGGTATACCTTTGAAAAAAATTATTTTTATAGTAAGGGAATTATTAAAATCATAATAAAAGTATGTTACATATGATTTATAATATATACACAAAAATAATTACTTGAATGTAAAAGAAGATGAAGATAATCCCATTACTTTCAAGAGTTGCTCATAAATATTGAGGATGGATCCATGGGATATTAAGAACACTTTAGGGGAACTCTATAGGAGGAAAAATGAACAGAACTTTATAGAGGATTTATTGGTAGTAACATGGAAAAGTGAAATGGATGGGTATTTTTTGAAAATGTTGATTAATTTTCTAATAATTCCAAAATGTCAGTCTTGGAAATATGGGTAGTGGAAAATAAAAACCTATTGGATTTCTCGTGGTTTTTGCTCATGGTTATGAACATTTGAACCAAATTTTATTATATTCTAATAAATTTGAGATTAACCCCATTTTTTAATACTACTTTGGACATAGAAAAATATATTTTCCACAAAATAATGTTTTTAAAATAAAATTTTCCATTTTGGACTTTGGAAATTCACTTACCATTTTAAAAATTTATTAAAAGATATTGAAATAATTAATATTAATATTAATATAATATTATTTTAATGAATTGTGGTTAATTAATTATTACATCATTATGGAATAAATTTGAATTCATAGAATATATCGAAACCCAAAACTGTATTTTTACTATTCACTTAAAAAATGAATTTCAAAAATTTATCCAAAATTATCTCTAATGCAATTTTAACGTGCTGATTTCAAATTTAATATATATTTTAATTGAATAGATATATAAATAGTATACTTTTAACTTCTAAAAATAAACTTATGTATTTATTAAAAAATACTATTTTTAAGACATAATAAAATTTTTGACACCTATAAAAGAATTTTGGATAGTATAAAATTACTTTATCATTTTTGTTTAAATAAAAGTGTTTTAAAAGACTATTTCATTAAAAAATTATTTGGAGTTCCTAAGTTAATTATTAATGATTATTTATTCTATAAATGAGAAAATTATATTTTATTTTCATCAAAATATAAATTTATCAAATTGGTCTAACTTGAACATATATTTTATTTAAGAAAAATATTCTCAAACTAGGAGTGTTAGAATAAATTGATTTTTTAAACAAATAAAAATACACTTTAATTAACTATATCCTTGAAACATGAACCATTATTACAACCTCTTACACCCAATGGGTAAGGTGTATAATGTTGGTAGTTTCATGGGGTGACTCAGTTGACATTTACCAAGTGGTAATCTCCACTAACTTGTATTCTCTCATAAGTGATTTCATTCAAGCCTCATTTATTTAAGCTTGTATTGGGATTGGTTAAGTGTGAACTATAGTTATTATAACTCCCACCCTTGTTATGATAAATGGGATTCAAATGGAATGACTCTACTAGTTGAGTCCATCATTTATCCTTTCTTTATTAATTTATTTTCATTGCAACTTATAAACAAAAATTAAAATGGTAATATTATTACAAAGGGTTTAGATCCTAATGTTCTAATAGAATAATGGATATATTAATCAAAAATAATTTTTTTCCAAAAATTATATTACTATTCCATTAGTTACATTGGTCCATGTAAATACCACTTTGTTCTTTCACCCAGTATTCACTACAATTCCTCCTAATGTCATATTTTTGATTTTCTATGATATTGATTGGTTTAATAATATTTACTTTGTTTTTATAGTTTTATAAATGTGGTTGAATATTCTAGTAGATTAGGGCATCCAAATTTTTTCATTTTATCTATTTTATTTTATATTTTTGGTCTAATGGGAATATTTTTAATCTTAATTCATTTCGTATCTATATAATGTAAAGAAATATTTTAATGCGATAATGTTTTATTGGTTATTATATATTTTGTACATGTATAATATTATATATTATTAGATACACTTTATAATAAAATAAATATCAAATATCAAATTTGTTTTTTACATTCTTCCCCTTTTAAAAATTTCATCCCCTTTTAAAAATTTCACCCCCTTTTAAAAATTTCATCCCCAAAATTTCAACTCATATTATCAGTTGAGAATCTGTGAGGGTGCTTTTGTATCATTTTTTCCTTTGGTTCCCATGTAACCTATTTACATTTATTGATCCACAAAAACACTTTGAAAAGTTTAGTTATATTATTCTTTATAACATTAAATATATATTCCATTAACTTCCACAGATTCCCCTCATATGAATGGTCATGTTCCAATTGTACCATTTCCATATTCAGTACACGTGAGGGATTTGGTATGTACTTCTCAAGATAGATAAACAGAATACACCATGAAATTGAGCCATATATATTGGACGTTCTTGACAATAAACCACTACTCCTATGCAATAAATTATTTAAATGGTCTAATGTACCTATGTATATGATTTCCTTTCATTCCAAACCATTAGACTCTCTACCACAGTGATATCCAAAGGAAAACATTTCCTCCAACATGAAACTCTAATTCGCTTCTATTGTTTTCCACATAGATATAATATTTAATATGATAAAATTTTAGATCTTTTTGGATTTCATAAACCTTTTATGTCATCTTTTTCCAAATATTGGGACCACTTTTCTTTCTCTAGCCAAATTGATCCAAAAAAATAGAAGGTGTACATCACTTCCTAGATAAAGCTTTATAGGGTGCCATTAGAATACTTGAGTGGATTATTTTTTTTGTATGAGAAATCAAATAATTTGAGGTGTTGTGAAAGTTCCCTTTTAGAGTATTTTATCACTAAGAGGGGAAGGGGGTGAATCATTGATACTCTTTTTATTTTATATTTCTATTCAATTGAAACAACCTTCGCCTCCAGTTAAATATTCTAATTCCCTACTGAGAAACAAATCAATACACATCGAAATGAACATTAAGATTTACAAGGTTCCATTTTCATTATGAATATATACATCCTTGGTATGGTTTGGAAATGATTCAATACCACACGATCCACTATAAATAAATCCTTGGATTACAATGAGTAGAATGTACCCTTACACTCGTCTAACACTATGAAACAAAACAACTAGTGCATGTTCACACTCTTATCACAATAGGGTAATACATTTGTTTTGTAACATATGATCTTACTTGTGATTATTTTCAATTCACCAAATGTTTTCAATTGTAAAAAAAATCTTTTTTCTCTTACTTAGAAGAAATATAAAAACCTCTTAGACTATGTAAAACAATTAGTCTGATTACCTAGAGTATGATGCTCCCAGTTTGATTCTTTTTAGTATGATCTTTCAATTGAATAAAATATAATAGAATTGGGACCACTCTTAATAATTTCATACAATATTCAAGAAAAATAGACTCATCACCACATCAAAATAGGCATGTAATAGTCAATACAAATAGAATTGGCACCACTTCAAAACATGTATGAAATAGTCAAAACAAATAGAATCGGAATCACTTAAAAACCTCTTCTTTTACCTCTAAAACCTAGAGCTTCTATATCTTATATTGTTAATAGTACACATTGTCAGAAATTACAAAGTTATTCCTCCTTTTATAGGTGAAAATTGGTAGGAATACAAATGTTTTTCCTGCTAACTCAAAATTTTCCAAAATTTGAATTTCCTCATTAAAATTATTGGATACATTTGGACTTTTTCATAGTTTCTCGAAGCTTATCGAATCTTGATGAAACTTTATTTCAATATTTGGATCTTCCATTTATATCTCCATATCAATTTATTATACTAGAAAACTAAAACAATTTTTGTTTTAGAAAACCATAACTGTGGGTACAATTGTTGAGTATGAATGTTTTTGGGTACGATGGTTTTTAATCAGCACCATCTCTTTTCTTTCACTTTCACCTATGAGTCTGATGTAATAAAAAGTCATTACCCTGTTGGCATGACATGCATTATCTCTTCACTTTGTATTTCCATTGGCATGACTCTTTCTTCTTTTCCATCAACACAACTATTTCCATCGGCACAACTATTTCCATCAGCATTACTATTCCCATTAGCATGACTATTACCATCAACATGAATATTACCATTGGCATGACTATTCCATTAGCATAACTATTCCATCGGTACAACTCTGAGTCTGATGAAAAACAAATTCATTACCATGTTGGCATGATATGAATCATTTCTTCTTTCATCAACATGACTATTCCATCGGCATGAATATTCCATCGGCACAACTATTCCATCCGCACAACTCTGATTCTTTTGTAAAACATAGTCATTACCATGTTGGAATGACATGAATAATCTCTTCCTTCATTATCATGACTATTCCATTATCACAATTATTCCATCAGCATGACTCTGAGTCTGATGTAGAACACAGTCATTACCATGTCGGCATGACATGCAACATCTCTTATTTCCTCGATATGACTATTACATCAGCATGACTATTCTGCCAGCACAAATATTCAATTCGAAGGACTCTGATTATGATGGAAAACAAATTCATTACCATTTCGACATGACATGCATCATCTCTTCTTTCATCAGCATGGCTATTCCATCGGCACAACTATTCCATTGGCGCGACTCTAAGTCCGATGAAAAACAACGTTATTACTATGTCTACATAACAAGAATCATTACTTATTTCATTAGAATGACTATTCCATTAGAATGACTATTCCCATCATCATCGCCATTCATAGTTTATCAATAGTCACCACCATTCACAAATTTTAAATAGTCCCCACTATTCAGAGATTTTCTATAGTCACCACCATTCAAAGATTTTCAATAGTCAACACCATTCACAGCTTCTCAATAGTTACAACCATTCACGGATTTTCAATAGTCACCAAAATTCATATATTTTCAACAGTAACAACAATTCACAGCTTTTACTTACCCCTTTTATTCTAGTTTCTTTATTTCCATCCAATCCTGATGATAAACTTTCTAAAAACAAGAGTCTGATTCTTTTAAAACAAAATCCCAAAACAATTTTTACCAAAACAAAATGAAGTGATTTATTTTCTTCAAAACCAACCTTAAAAACGGAATACAACTCATGAAACCTTTATCACCTTTATCCTCATCTTGGTCCCAAAAATCTTCCCCTTTGGATTCTGTTGTCAACCAAGTTTAATAAATCACTAAACTTTGTAACCTTAAGAAATGGATTACATATCAACAATTCTAAGCCTATGTGATAAAACTATTTGTATTAAACAAGAATCATTAATATAAAAACCATTCTATTCAAAAATATATCCAAAAAATGATCATGATAACCTATTTATTTTCCTACAACCACTCCAACAAACATATTGAATAGTTCAATCACAAAAAAATGCTGAATTCAAACCTTACCCACAACTCTCTCTTTTATGCAATAGATTTCTGAACCTAATAATTATCCCCCTTGAAGAGATAATACAAAGTTAAGATGAAAGTGGGTATAGATAAAAATACCTCAATATTTAAGATAAAGAGGTTGGACACCCATGCACAACCTCATTTTTTAAAATGATTCCCCAAATAAAGGTTTTGTGAAAATATCAACAACTTTTTATGATACTGGAACATACTCCAGCTTTAATTAATTATTCTCCACAAGTTCTTTGATGAAATGATATTTGATATCGATATGTTTTGACTGAGAATGTTGCACTAGATTCTAGGTGAGATTGATTTTAATTTTATGGTCACAACCTAAGAGCAAGGGTATATTAACTTCTACAAGTAAATATTCCAATTGTGTTTTCATCCACATACATTGAGTAGCGGCTTGAGTATTATCAACATACTCAGCTTTGGCCATAATGAGAGTTACTGAATTTTGTTTCTTTTAATGCCAACTGACATAATTATTTGCACGAAACAATACACCACGAGATGTGGATCTTCTATCATCAATATTTTTTCCGAATATGCATCTGAATACCTAAAAAATTCAATACAATTTTAGCTATCATTTTTTATTCCAAATTTTGTGTGTTCCTTTGATGTATCTAAGAATTATTTTTCCATCATGTAAATGTGATTCTTTTGGATAACTTTGAAATATTACACATAAGGTAACATCATATACTTTTTCAAGTCTTGAGGCAGTCAAATACAATAGATGTCCAATCATCTTTCGATACTCTTTTTGATCAACTTCTTTTCCTTATCCATCTCTACTGAGATTTATTCCCACTGAAATGGTTCTGGAAAAAGGTTTTAAATTTTCCATGCCAAACCTCTTGAGAAGTTCCCTTGTATACATTTACTTAGAAAGAAAAATGTATTTTTTCTCTTGCTGGATTTGTAACCCATGAAAGTATTTCCTTTATCCTAGCATGGACATTTAAAAAACATTCTCCATTTCTTCAAAAATTATTTTACATATTCCTTCATCATTCCCATCAAAGATAATCTCATCAACATAAAAAATTAAATTGAGGGAATAATCATGACTTTCTCAGATGTAAATATTTTTATCCACCCTTCCTTTGTTAAAATTCATATTTCTTATGCACATATCCAATTTTGAATACCATGCCCTTGTAAATTGTTTTGAGACATACAATGCCTTTTTCAATATGCACACATAACCTTGATATTTTACAATAACAAATCCATATGGTTATTCAATATAATCCTCTTTTTTAATATCACCATTTAGGTTTGCAGATTTAACATCCATTTTAATGATCGTATAGCCTCATTGTGCGGAAAAAGAAAGAAAGATTCTAATTGTTTCAATTCATTCCATTAGAGAAAAGGTTTCATCAAAATAAATACCCTCAATTTGTGAATAACCTTTTCAAACCAATATTTCTTTGATTCCTATAACCTCACATTTTTCATTCATCTTGTTCTGGAAAACCTATTTTGTGCCAATGATGTTTTTTTAGGATTGGGTATGAGTTCCCATGTATTAATATTTTCAATCTGATACAATTATTCATTCATGTATTAAACCCATTTCAGAATCTGAAAATATTCTTTCACATCATTTGGTCCCACTTTTGAATACAAGGAAGTATGTGTAATGGAATTGGTTGTTCTTCTTGTTTGAACCTTCAGATGTTGATGACCAATTATAGTTTTTTCTTCCACATGTTTCCTCAGTCTTGGATAATATTTTATATTGTCTTTTTCATTACTAGAAATAACTAAGTACAATTCTTCACCTTTATTAGGATTACAATTGTTTGTATCCTTATAAAAATTATCTTCTTCATCTTGCTTAACTTCATTGTCCACCTAGACATGTATCTCTTTCTCAGATACTTCAATCAATTTTACATCAACTGAATAAACAATTATTTTTCTTTATTTATTGAAGCATCTATAACCTCTTCATCCTAGAGAATAGGCAATAAAGATTCCATCCTCACCTTTATTCTCAAACTTCCCATAGTTTCTACCTATCTTATTTATAATACAAGAACTGCCAAAAACTCTAAAGTGCTTCAACCGTGGAGTTTTTTCATAAAACAATTCATAGGGAGTCATAACTGATTGAGGCCTATAAAAACAAAAGCTATGAATATAAATATCATTACTCATGGATTGTCTCCAAATGTAATGAGAAAGTCCATGCTCAAGTAACATGTTTCATCCCATTTCCACTAGGCTTCTATTCTTTCTTTCGGCAACCCCATTTTGTTGGGGAGTTTATTTAGACCTATAATCATGTCTAATTCTTTGCTTCTCAAGATAGTATTAAAACTATTCACTTCTATATTCACCACAATTATCTATTCTCAACTTCTTTACAGAATACTCACATTCTTTCTCTGCTTTTCTTATGAAACTTTTAAACATTTTCAAAGCATCTATTTTTTTATGTACATAACACAAGTAATGCAAGTAAAATCATCAATTAAAGTAATGAAGTACTTATATATATATATTTGTTTATTGTTTTCTCATTGGACCATATATATTGGAATGGATCAACCCCAAGTGTTTTTATGATCAAATATCATCTTTCTTATGCACAACATTTGTTATTTTTCCTTTCCAACATATAGTGTAACACCAATATCTTATTCTCGGAATATCAGGAATGTCTCCAACACTATCTCATTAATATAACTTGCTCATGTTTCTATGAATCATATGTTCAAGTCTTTTATATCATAATTTATTCTCTTCCACCATACGCATGTAACAAGAGTTTTGTGAATCCCAAACCTAAAACAAATTTATTTTCATATGTTGGCCTCTTGTAACAATATTTCCATCTTATTAACTTTTTATAAAAAATACATATATCTTGAAGATAACCTTGTTACCCACATCACACAATTTTGAAACACTTAGCAGGTTGTCTTTCATTCCATCAGCATACAATTGTTTCATAGATTTAATCTTTTCTTTCCCAATAAGGGTTGACCCAACACCTTTGATTTTCAATGATTCATCATTACCAAATGTCACTGTTCCCTTTTTATAATATTTCACATCCTTAAATAATTTCACATCTCCCATCATGTGATAAGAATACCCACTATCAATAATCCAGGGTCGTTTTGATTTCATGGATTTTAATGAAATTTCAAAAACAAGTTCATTTTCTCTATTATTTTCATTCATCGCCTTTCGCTTTTGAGAATTGAGAATATTTTGGTGAGCTGGTAAAAAAATAATACATCAATTTTCTAGGTCTCTAGGTGGTTCAGATATTTCACAAATATTTTTTAAGGGTTGGAAACTATTTTCAATATTAACTTCATTCTTTTCACATTTCTTCAAGACAACATTCTCATTTTTATTTCTTTGGGGAGATTTAATCCCCCTAAATCTCTTATTTTCATAACCTGTGGGATAATAGTAATGGTTTTTATTGAACTAACACAAACATGATGTGTTCCCGAACCCCCCCCCCCACAATACCAGCAATACACATAGAAATATTATTATCCTAAGAAACCTCTATACTAATCAGAATTGTGAAAAACTTTCTCAACCATGTTCTTTTCACTTTCAATATGATTATTCTTCTTCTTTTCAACCTTGATTTGGGTAGAAATATTTGAAACTTTTTATGATCTAGATAAAACCATTTCCGACTCAGGATGTTTTGTAACTTCTAAATTCTTCACTTTGACTACATACATAACATTACCAGAATTATTCTTTTCAGAAAAAATTACATTCATCTTCTCACCCTTTGAATGTATATTTTGTTGAACCTTCTCAATTTTATCATTATGAGAACATTCACCAACTTCTGTGATAGAGCTTTGGAAACATAGGATTTTATTTTCAGATTCAGATAGTTTTTGTTGGTTAAGTTCCAACTCTTATTCTTTTTCCTTCAACTTTACTTCCAAATGCACATTACAATTCTTTTCATCTTCAAAAGACTTATTAAATTCATATATCTCTTTAACCAGATTTTCTTTCTCACCAGAAAAATATTCTTGGTTGCTTTATCATTTATCTTCCGACTTTTTGTTTTGATTTTCAAGACTTCTTATCTATTTCATACATTATTTAAACTCTTCTTTAAAATGAATTTCAAGATGAATTTCTTATTCTTTAGAACTACTGCTTCCAAATTCATTATCATTCAAAATTGAAATTAAAGTATTTTCATTTCCATACTCAAATGATTTTTTGAATTCAATATAACTCTCTTCTCCTTCATCATATTTGGACAAGAAACTTCTTCTTTTTGATTTGAAAATGTTCTTTTATATTTTTTTTCTCCTTTTTCTTCCACGATGATCTTGTATTTATTTATTTAATATCACTATCCTATTCATTATTTATTTGAGGAAAATTATCCACAAACTGAACAACACCCCCACATTCAAAACAATTCAAAGGAAGTTTCTATTTTTATTTCCCTATACCTATTTTCACATTATTATAATAAAAGTTTAAAATTTCAATGATATTTTTACATACCTCATTTTCATAGTCAGAATCACTAGCTTCATCTTCAATTACAATATTCTTTGAATTTTCTTTCTTCATAACCTTGAAATAAATTTCTCTATCAACCTTTTTTTCTATTCATTTCATTATCTCTTCTCATTTCATATGTGATAAGAGTGATATGTAAATCATCAACATATAATGTTTGAGGATCTCTGCCTTCCAATGAAGAAACTTTTTCATCGAATTTTTCCGGTAGGATCTCATGGTCGTTTAAACAACTGTAGAGTCTCTTAGATTTTCACCAAGACATCTGATCACACTCAGAAAGTCATTCATCCTGGAAAATAATTCCTCGATAGATTCATGATCACCCATCTTCAAATCTTTATACTTTAATCTCTATATTTGTAACTTTTCCTTCTTCACTTTTTTATTTCCTTTGTATATGTTTTTAAATTTATCCAATATAACTTTATCTATGGAAAAACCTTTCACTATCAATAATTCAATTTTAGAAATTGATGATAATATAGAATTCTTGGACCTTCTATTATTCTCATGAAACTTCTTATCAATAGGTGAAAGTGGAGAACTATCATCAATGGGAGGAAGCCCAACTGTCATCGCTTTCAGAAAATCATAATTGATAGACATTAAATATTGAAACATTATATCTTTCTAGATATGATAGTTCTTTCTATCAAAGATAGGAATTCCTTTAATATTCAAAAAATTCATGTTCTCCATCAATAAAGATAAACAAAGGGATCTTGGCTCTAATACAAATTGAATGTTCCTAGTTGGATTATTGTATCACTGAGAGGGGGAGGGGTGAATCAGTGATACTCTTTTTCTTTTATATTTCAATTCAATTTAAACAACCTTCACCACCTGTTAATGATTTTAATTCCCTTCTGAGAAACAAATCAACACACATCCAAAGGAACACAAAGATTTACAAGGTTCACTATTCAATAGAAATAGCTACATACTTGGTATGGTTTGGAAACAATCAAATACCATAAAACCCACTAGAAATCAATCCTTGTATTAAAATGAGTAGGATGTTCCCTTACACCCATGTAGAAGTATAAAACAATACAACTAGTGCATGTGCACCCTCTCAGCACAGTAGGGTAATAAATTTGTTTTGTAACATCTCATGTTACCTATTCTTATTTCTAATTCACCAAATGTATTCAATTTTAAAGAAATTTTTCTTTTCCTTACCCAGAAGAATGGTAAGAACCTCTTGGACAACATAAAACAATCATTCTGATTACCCTCAGTACAATGCTCCTAACCAGATTATTTTTAGTCCAATCTTTCAATTTAATACAATAGAATAGAATTGGAACCACTATTAATATTTGAATACAACATTTAGGACAAATATAATAGAAACCACTTCAAAATAGGTATGTAATAGTCAATACAAATAGAATTGACACCGCATAAAAACATGGATGCAATAGTCAAAACAAATATAATTGACACCACTTCAAAACCTCTTCTTCTCTCTCTAATATTTGGGGGTTCTCTCTCCTCTACTATGAAAAGTACACGTTGTCAGAAAGTACAAAGTACCTCCTCCTTTTATAGGTGACAATTAGCAGGAATCCAAAAGTTTTTCCTGCTCACTCAAATTTTTCCCAAATTTAAATTTCCCCCTGAAATTATAGGATATAGTTTGACTTTTTCACATTTTCTCAAATCTTCTATAATCTTCTAGAAAAATCATCTCAATATTCATATCTTTTATTTGTATCATCTTACCCATTTCTTATTTCAGAAAACTAAATCATTTTTCTTCTAGAAAACCATAAATGTGGGTACAATTGTTTAGTAAAATTGTTTCTGGGTACGATGGTTTTTAATTAGCACCATCTCTTTTCTTTCACATTCACTTATGTGTCCGATGTAAAACAAAGTCATTACCTTGTTGGTATGACAAGCATCATCTCTTCACTTTCTCTTTCCATAGACAAGACTCTTTCCTCTTTTCCATCGGTATGACTATTTCTATCAGCAAGACTGTTTACATCGGCATGACTATTCCCATCTGCACAACTATTCCCATTGGAACGACTATTCCCATTAGCATGACTATTCTCATCAGCATGACTATTCCATCAACATTACTATTCCATCGGCATGACTCTAATATCAATGCAAAACAAATACATTACCATGTCAGCATGAAATTAATAATCTCTTCGTTCATCAGCATGACTATTACATCAGAACAATTATTCCATCGAACTGACTATGAGTCTGATGTAAAACAAATTCATTACCATGTTGGAATGACATGCATCATCTCTTATTTCATCATCATGACTATTCCCTTGGCACAAATATTCCATCAGAATGACTCTGAGTCCAATGAAAAACAAATTCATTGCCAATTTGGCAAGAAATACATCATCTCTTATTTTATCGACATGAATATTCCATCAGCACAACAATTCCATCAACACAACTATGAGTCTAATGTAAAATAATATCATTACCATGTTAGAATGAGATGCATCATCTCTTCTTTCATCAGAATGACTATTGAATTAGCACAACTATTCCATTGGCACGACTATGAGTCCGATGCAAAACAAAGCCATTACTATATCGGCATGAAAAACATCATCTCTTCTTTCATCGTCATGATTATTCCATCAACATTACTATTTCGATCGTCATCACCATTCATAGTTTTTCAATAGTCACCACCATTCACATATTTTCAATAGTCACCAATATTCATAGATTTTATATAGCCACCACCATTCATAGATTTTCAATAGTCACCACCATTCATAGCTTTTCTATAATCACCACCATTCATAGCTTTTCAATAGTCCCCACTATTCACATCTTTTCAATAGTCACCACCATTCACAGCTTTTACTTACCCCTTTCTATCGTAATGTTTGCATCATAAGTTCTACCACTTTAGTTAAGATTTATGATAATTACAAAACAGGAAAGTATCTTCACATTTATAATTGGAAAGTATCATAAATTTCCATTCATTATAGTTTCATTATTTCCATCTAATCATGAGGAAAAACTTTTTGAAAACAAGAGTCTGATTCATTTCAAAACAAAAACCCAAAATAGTTGTTATGAAAACAATGTGAAGTGATTTATTTTCCTCAAAACCAACCTTGACAAAAAAGGAAACTCTTGAAATCTTCATCACCTTTATCATCATCTTAGTCCCAACATGTTGATCCCATCCATCATTAAATTTCACTAATCATGTTCTTATCATGTCCTCATGTGTCTGAATATTCATTTTAGATTTTCCATCATTTTGGGGTGATATTCCAAACAAAAATTCAATTCAGAAATAAGGGCTTGTTAATGATTTATAAAGAATTTAGATGTGATCCTTTGATCATGATCATAAAAATTTGAAGGTTTTGTTTCATGCAGCCTCACCAATTCATTTTTATATATCTTGAAATTTTTTTCAAGAGATAAATCTTCCCAAATATAGATTAAATCAGAATTCTTGGTGAACCGATCCACTATAAATGATGTCATATTATTTCCTCTATATGTTATTTGGAGTCTAGTGACAAAGTCTATAGTGTTATTTTCCCACTTCCATGTTGTCAGGGGTATTGGTTTCAATACATCTTTAGGAAATTGTCACTCCAACTTCACATTTTAACCCACCATGAACCTAGAAATTATTTCAATGACGTAACTCTTTATATTATCCTGCCAATTATTATCACAGAGGTATTTATAATTTTTTTCTCCTAATATGTATAAAGAATATAGATATATGAGCTTCATCAATCATCCCATTCTTTATATTTGGGATATATGGGACACATGAACTTTTTTAAAATTTCAGAACATATTCTTGATAATATTGAACTTAGGATACTTTCTATTGTTCACAACCTCTATCGTATTTTTTATCGAAGGATCTTATATTTGATATCTGTTGATATTATCTAGTAATGATGGTTGAGAAATCATTTGGGATAGGATTTATGATGTCCCTTAAATTTTAATTCCCCCATAAAACCTTACTAGTTCCTTGATAAATCGTTCTTCATGAATCCTCGCCATTTTTATCACATTATGGTCTTTCTTAGATAATGCATCAATTACATTGTTTACTATTTTGGGGTGATAAAGTGTTGATTAGTTATAGTCTTTAAGAATATATAACCATCTCATTTGTCTCATATTAAATTCCTTTTTCATGAATATATAATTAAAACTCTAGTGTTTGATGTATATATCAAATTTCTATTAATAATTATAGTTCCTCCTTACATACAGAGTAAAAAATTACTATAGTTAACTCCATCTCTTGGGTAGTTTAATTTTTATAACAAATATTTAACTTTTGAGATGCAAAAGCGATCAACCTATCATTTTTTATGAGGACGCACCCAATACCTTTAAAATATGCATCAATATAAATAAAAAATTCTTCCACAATAGAGGGCAGAGTTAATATATTTATAATAACCAATATATTCTTTAATTCTTGGAAATTTTCTTCACACACATTTATCCACATTAACTTTTCTCCTTTTAGAGTTAACTTTTCTAGTGGATTATAAAGTCATGAAAAGTTTTTTTATAAACCTCTTATAATACCCTAATAAACCATGAAAAATTAAAATAACAGTTAATATTATCGGTTGAGGCCACTCCCCTTAAACCTTTTTCTTTGTAGGGTAAACTAAGATTCTTTCAATTTTTACAATGTGCCCTAGGAATTCAACTTTTTATAATCATAATTCACATTTTCTAAATTTTAAAAAAAAATTCTCCTTTCTATGATTTTTATATTGCCCTTAAATGTTCTAGGTTATCCTAAAAGCATTTGGAATATATCATTATATCATAAATGAAAACATCCAAAAATTTATTTGTGCAACCCAAAAAGAATTTATTCATCAAATCCATAAATATAGCAAGAGAATTAGTCAAGATGAGGGAATAACAATAAACTTATAATGACCATATCATATTCAGAATATATTATTTGACTCAATTGATGATAACCAGGTTGAAGGTCAATATTGGAGATTAATTGTGCCACATGAAGCCTATAAAATAAATTATCAATCTTTGGGAGAGGATACATGTTCTTCACTATGATCTTGTTAAGTTCTCCATAATCAATGAAAAATAACACTGATCCATTATTCTTCCTTAAAAATATATCATGTGATCCCCATGGTGAAAAACTTGTTTAGATAAATCCCTTCTATGAAATATCATGATATTTTTTTCTTTAATTCTTCTAACCCCACATTTTCCATTCTATATGGGGTCTTCAATATTTGCATGGATCCTAGTATTAGTTTAATGAAAAACTCTACCAATCTTTCTAGGGGAGGTCTAAGAAAATATTTAGGAGAGATTTCAATATATTACTAGATGATGGAAAATTCTCTGTCCTTATAGTTTTATTTATTTCTCCATCTTCACTAATCATCTCCATAAAAAAGGCTATGGGAGGTTCTTATAGACCAAGATCAGGATGAGATATCACAACTTTGAAAATAACAATAGGTTTTCCATTAAAGAATACTGAAATTTTATTCATCCTTTTGTTGATATTATCATTATATTTTGAGATCCATTTTATCCATAGTATACTGTCAAATTGCACTTTATGAATCACCACAAGGTTTGCGGTGCGATTGTACTTTCCAAATATAATACTTGGTTTTATATTCACTGTTAATACTAAGACGATCCCTCAAAGATACTTTATTGATAAATTTACTTATAGTATATTGATAATTGATTCTATACTCTTCTCAAGCTTAGATTAAATAATGGAATGTGTAAAAATGAAATAAAAAATATTTAATATCCTTGAGAGAACAATGCGGGTAGATGCCACCATGTTATTCAGAACCTCTACTCAATAGTCATGATATAAATTTCATACCTTTCTCCCTTAGCCTATGCTAATGTGGATAGTGATTTCCCTCTATTATCATCTGATTTGGACATTTATTGGTCTATTTCACAAGCTATCTAGACATTAAGCATTGAACTTCAGGCTAGGCCTGCACCATCTTCCCTTTTTCATTAATATTAACAATTTGTGAATTTAATTCACCACTAATGTTCTAAAATACATTACCATATATTCTAAACTTTTATCAATTTCCACTACCACGAAAATAGTTCCCCGAATAGTTCTTATTATATTTTTTTCTTGTGAGAAGATTCATTTTCATTCCTCCTCTTACTTTATTAAAATTCTTCCCTGAGTTTGTCTTTATTTATATATTATTTATACTAAACCTATGTGACCATTTCATCCCTAGAAACTCTAATTAAAACTTAAAACCACTACTCTCTATCTCCTCATAGCTTTTGTAGTATGAATTTTTTAAATTCCTCCATAGATGGGGTCTCAATCCACTAATAAATCCATGAACCATTCCCATAGGATCCTAGACAAAGCTAGAGAAATATTAAGGAACTCTTGTAAAGCTCATTATGTAGCTTATCAATTATTCATTTACCTTCATAATTATATATAATAATTCCTTCTAAATTTTTTATTCCCATTGAATTTTCAAAATATATATTGAAAAATATTCCCCTACACTATTCTCACTATATAGCATAAATTTCTATTAATTGCATCATGTTTTTAATTGTTTTCCACAAATTATTATCTTCTCATTATAAGTTGTATAATGAAAA
The DNA here is from genome assembly GCA_963277665.1 of Viscum album. NCBI lineage: Eukaryota > Viridiplantae > Streptophyta > Magnoliopsida > Santalales > Viscaceae > Viscum > Viscum album. The sequence continues at coordinate 124,274,060 of OY728146.1, read as the reverse complement.
GGTGAATTTCTATAGATTTTAATGATGGAGTACATAAAAGATATTTTCTACAGAGGTAACACATTTTTTAGAAATTAATGGATTGGTAGATCCACTAAAAAGGTGAAGGATTTTGAACGAATGAATCAAAGGAAATTTATTCCCTTCAAGATTATTTTTTTTCAATAAAATTGATTAAATTTATTAGTAATGACTCATGATAATTGATTCATCATCCTCATGATGTTTTATATTCTAGTTTTAATCATGATTAGAAGGGTATTGGTCCAACATCTGTTGCACTCATCATTTATGTGGTTCCTCGTATTTACCTCCATTTTCTTAAAATAAGTAAAGTGTAGTGAAAAAAATGTTACTTTAAGGAATATTATAATTATAAATTGAATTTAATAATTAAAACATCATGCTTAAATATGTTATTCTCTAATAATAATTACATTTTCAATATATCAATCACAATGGTTCATAAATATATTATAACTGACCAAACATATCCCCCAAGAGTGCCAATCCTGGTGTAAAGGAAGTCCCATTTTTGTACACCAGTTCCCTATTGAGTCTATCTCAATATGGTGTTTTCAAGGTTGTTACCCCTAGGTACATATGAGCTAGGACCACACCCACTTTTAGTATCCATACATGGATTTCATTCCTTAGAAACCACTCTCTTAAAGCTCCAAAAAAATTCTTGTTTGTTTTCATCTATTTATAATTATTAATAGGTTTATCACTAATGTTTTCAAAACCTAATTTCAAAAAATAACAAAACTTACCTTTGATACCAACTTTGGAATCCCTTCTTTTTTTATTAAATAAAATCTTCATTACATCGAACAAAAAATAGGATCTTCAAATATTTTATTTCTAGGAAGATAGAAATATAATACATGAAAACACAAAAAAAAAATTATAATTCCCATGAAACGGTCCATCTTGGGTTAAAAACATATAACTTTTACTATATATCATATACTAGGAACATACATCAAAGGAAAGGGGTGACCATGATCCCAATAAGTGGATAAGCAAGGGAGACATATGGCATGTGATCATGAGGCATATCAATAAGAACATGAGATGTGTCAATATAACATGATCAAGACAACATGTATCATATCATAAAAAAGAACATGAATCATAACATTTAATGTGTATTTAACATAATAAAATGAGTAATTCATAAGAATATCCCCATGGTTTTTTACCAAGGTGTAATAAATTAAAATTACCAAGGTATCTTAAAACATGTCATCTCTAGAGATAAAATCTTTAACCAATGAATTAGAGCACTAACAAGGATAAAACATAATATTTATTAATTTAATGTGATCAATATTGATATAAACACATTGTTATCTCAAAAACCCGAGGATAATAAATTATGGGCTTCATATAGTAGCATTGAGTACATAAGTGCATAAAGGCTTGACCATAACATAATTTTTAATCCACAAAAAATAAATGTGGGTTTATAATATTTAAATTTTCAAATAAATAAATTATATTAACATATAGGTGAATACTGATAAATAATTTATCTGGGTATCCGAAATATAATAATTTCTCATGTAAAAGAGATAAATTTCATAAATACATTCAATAACATGACGAACAAAAAATGTGTATTTAAAAAGGTTAAAATGAAAAAGAAATATGGTCTCCCATTGATATATAGTTATTTTATTAGTACTTTTATGATAAAAATCATAATAAAATAAAGTAACATATCATTTATATGATATACACAAAAAATAATAACTTGAATGGAAAAGAAGATGAAGAGAATTCCTTTACCGTGATGAGTTTCTGCTAAATCCTGAGGACGAAACCTTGGGTACTTAAAGACACCTCAGAGAACTCTTTGGGTGGAAAAATTACCAGAACTACATGTTTGATGGATTGTGAGTGAAAATAAATGGTTAAATGGATGGTTATTTATTGAAAAAGTGTATGAATTGTTTAATAATTTCCAAATATAGGTCTTGAAAATATAGATCAGGGAAAATGAATAACCAAGGGATTTCCCATTGGTTTTTCTCATGATTTTGGAAATTTGAGTCACATTTTATGATATTTTAATTTATCAGACTTTAATACCATTTTTAACACTTCTTCAGACATGGAAAAGTATATTTTCCACAAAATAACCTTTTTAAAATCAAATTTTCAATTTTTTTCTTTGGAAAGTTAATTATAGGTTTGTAAACTGATAAAAAGCTTTTAAAATAATTAATATTGATAAAATATTAATTATTTTCATGAATTTTGGTTAATTAATTATTAAATAATTATGTAAAAAATTTGAATTCAAAGAACATATCGAAACCCAAAACAATATTTTTACTATTCACTTAAAAATAAAGTGTCTTATATAATTCACCCAAAATTTACACTATCCAAATTTCGACGTTATGATTTAAAATATAATATTTAATTTAAAAAAATAATTCTATAAATATCATAATTTTAATTTTTAAATATATATTTATTTATGGAAAAATTTTAGTTTTTAAGACATAGCCAAATTTCTGACAATTATAAAAATTTCCTAGGAAATTATAAAATTATTTTCTCATTCTTATTTAAATAAAAGTGTTTTATAAGAATATTTAATTAAAAAAATATTATTCATAATACATTTATTTATTATAAAACTATATATGTTTTCTAAAAAAACAATTTTGTTTTATTTGCGTCTAAAAATAAATTTATCGAATTGGTCTTACTTAAAAATGAATTTTATTAAGAAAATAAATTTTCATCATGAGATTTACGGAATAGAATAATTTATTTAAACTAATAAAATTACACTTTAATTTTCAACATCCTGGAAAAGTAACCCCTTATTACACCCACATACACCCAATGAGTATGTTTCGCGATGTTGGTAGTTTTATGGGGGGCTCGGCTAACATTGACTGAGTGGTAATCTCTAATAACATGAAATTATCTATTTGGTTGTTTCTTTCAAGCCTAACTTGTGTAATATTGGATTAGTCTTGGTAAAGGGCAAACCATAGTGATACTACCTCCCTCTTGTGTTCTGAAATTCCTCATAAATTTATATTTTCATTTCTTAATAATATGATTGGATTGCTAATACTTTTATCATTTATACAGTTTTTTCTATGTGGGAGATGATTCTATAATATACGAGCGATCTATATTTTCCCTTTTTAACATTTCTATTTTATATTATTTTTTCAATGGTAATGTTTGAAATTTTAATTGGTTTCATAGATGACTAATGTAATGATATTTATTAATTATATAAGGTTTTATTAGTTTCTATATATTTTTTACATGTATAATATTATATAACATAACACACACTTTCTCAAGAAAAAAATAACATTTAAAAAGTTTGGGTGGTTACATTATTCCCCCATTTTGAAATTGTGTCCCCTAAATGTCAACTCATATTATCAGTTGAGAATCAGTGAGGGTACTTCTATTTAATGTTTTTTTATGGTTCCCTTGTCACCTCTTCATACTGGTGGTTCCCTCCACAACACTTTTATAAGTTGGGTTTTCTTATTTCATTGAACTTTTAATCTATAGTCCAAGATCTCCACTAAGTTCTCCTCTCAAGAAATGTCATATTCAGTTGTACCAACTTCAGAACCAGTACATTTGAGGGATTCAGTATGTACTTACCCAAGAGATATAAAAGGAATAAAACATGAAATTGATCCATTTTTTGTGGAAGTCCTATCCAAAAGGTCACTACTCATATGCGATTAAGGATTTCAAAAGGGACAATATACCTAATGAGAAGATTCCCTTTATTTTAAAACCACATGACTCACTTCAATGGTGATATCTGAAGGAAAACATTTCCTTGAAAATAAAACTCCAATAATTTGAGGTTTCAATACCATCTAACTCTAAATTCCATTTAGCATGTTTTTATAAAGTTCTCAAGTGTATTAAAAGTCTTTTCATATTGTCCATCAGTGTGGGGTGATAAGTCGTAGTAAAAGTCAATTTAGTATTTGCAGCATGCTAGAGACTTCCCTAGAATTTAGACATTAAATGTGGATCATAATCAGAAATTATTGAAAGTGGTTTCCCATAAAACCACACCACATTATTTATTTATATCTTGACAAGTTGGTCAGGAGAAAAATCATCCCAAATAGTGATGAAATGGGAAATCTTGGTGAGTTAATCCACTCTAACCCATGTCATATTATTTCTTGTGAATATTATTGGGACTCTAGTGAAACAGTCCACATTGATATTTTCTCACATAAACATTGTCTTTGGTCATGTTTTAAATACTCATTTAGGAATTTTTAACTCTTCCTTCACTTGTTGACACACCAAGAACCTTTCAGTGTAGTCAGTAATCTCCATTTTTCATATTATCCCACCAGTTATGATCATGAAGGTCCTAATAAATTTTGTACTCCCATGATGTTTAGAGAATGTAGATCTATTAGCTTCATCCAACAAATCATTTTTTCTCATTGGGATTCATGGGACACATAGCCTTCTATGAAAGTTTAGTAAATATTCTTGATAATATTGTACTATGGAAACTTCCATTCCTCACATCCTCTATCTTATTTTGTATAAATGGATATTCCATTTGCGATATATTGATCTAATATAGTAATTATAGTTGAGAAACCATTTTTTATAGGATTGATGATGTCCCTCTTATTTTTATTCTCATTTCCCACCTTACTAGGTCCTTGATCAATGGATCTCACTAAATCATTGTCATTTACATCAAAAAAGAATCTTTCCAACTTAATGCATCAATGAAATCATTTTCTATTCATTTTTGATAATGATTTGAATATTCATAGTATTTATGAATATCCAACCACCTCCTTGTCACATGTTAAATTCCTTCTCTATTAATATATACATCAAAATCTGGTGGTCTATGTATATATCACATTTCTACCCATAAAGATAGTTCCTTCATGTATTCATATAAAAAATAACTTTATATAACTTCATCTATTTCATAGGATAATTATTCTCATGAGTCCTTAGCTTTAGAGATGCATAAGTGATCACCCTGTCATTTTTAATTAGAATACACCCAAGGCATTTCAAATATGTATACCCATAAATAAAAGAATTCTATCCCTATATAAGAATAGAGTTAATATTTGTGGATTAACTGATATCTTCTTTAGTTCATGGAAATTTTCAATACACACCTTTATCTACAAGAACATAGCTCTTTTCGATATAACTTGGTTAGTGGATATGAAATTCATGATTTTTTTTTTCAAAAAGCTTCTATAATATACTTATAAACTATGGAAACTTCCAATCATGATTATTATTGTAGGATGAGGACACTCCTCTAAAACTATTTTCTTGGTTGGGTTAACTGGGATTCCATCAGTGGTTATAATGTACCCCATGAATTCAACTTTCTATAACCAAAATTCATGTTTTTTGAATTTTCCAAATTTATTCCCCTCTCTTAGATTTTTCAATATAACCATTATATGTTCATCATTATCTTAAATTTTTTTAAATATATCATAATATCATCAATAAAAAATAATAAACATTTATAAAGGTATTACTTAAATGCTCTATTCATCAAATACATAAATTTTGTAGGATAATTAGTTAAGTTAAGGGCATAACAAAAAAATCATAATTCCCATATCATATTCAAAATATAGTGTTTGGGATATCTTCTTTCTTAACCCTCAATTGATGATACTCAAATTGATGATTAGTATTAGAGAGGAATTGATCCCCACAAATCTTGTCAAATAACTTATTAATCCTTAAGAGAGGGTACCTGTTTTTACATGTGATCATGTTAAGTTCTCTATAATTAATGCATAGTCACATTGATCCTTCCTTCATTTTTACAAAGATAATGTGTTCTCCCCATGGTGAGACACTTGTTCAAAAAAATACCTTCTCCAAAAGGGCATGATATTAGTTATTTAATTACTTTAACTACATATTTTTCATTCTATATGGGGTCTTAGATATTGTCTTGGATTCTAGAATGATTTAAATGGAGATGTCTACCTATTTTATGGGGGAGGTATATGTAACTATTGAGTAAAGATGTCAATATAATCCTAAATGATGAGAACCTTTTCTATATTTATACATTAATTTATTACCCCACATTCACTGACCATCTTAACAACTGAGGCTATAAGAGGTGATTCTTTACAAATTTTTGGATGAAATATCTCTACTTTAAAAATAACTATATGTTGTCCATTCAAGAATTTTAAGGTTTTTTTCTCCTTTAATTTATCTTATAATTATACATTAAAAGCTAGTCTATCTATAGTATAGTGTCAAATTCTTCAATGGGAATGACTATTATTTTTGTGATGAGATTATACTATCCAACGTTAATATTATAGTTTCTATAAACTATTGATGCTATGATAATCCCTCCATGAGTCATTATTTATAACTCTACTTATGGAGGATCGAGAATTGATTCTATATTATTTGTAGACTTAGATGAAATAAATTAATGTGTATAACAAAAATAAAAAGAAGTGATTACTAGCTTTAAAATAAAAAAGAGCATACTTTACACCACATCATTTAAAGCCTCTACTTATGCTATCATGATAGAAAGTTCCTGACCTTTATCTATTATCATATACCTTGTTTGATGGTAATTTCCCTCCATTATCTTCTTATTATTATATTTATTGGTAAATTTCAAAATATTTCCACACTTGAGGCGTTAAACATCAAGTTGGGATAACACCATATTAAAATTTTCATTAATGTTGTGAAGTTTGGGCTTCCCCTCACCACTACAATTCCTAAATATATTATCATCTTCTATACACTTGATTCACATTCCCCTCCCATGAAATTAGTTCCCCTAATTCTTCTTACAACATTTATTTCACGCAATAATCTTCACTTTCTTTCCTCTTATTCCATAATAAACATTCTTCCCTAAGTTTGGATCCATTTCAATCTACTTCCCATTCAACCTATGTGACCACTGCATATCTCCAAAGTCCAATTAAAAATTTATAGCACTAATCAATTTTTCCTCATATCTTTATAGTCTCAATTTTATAAATTCCCCCACATAAGGGGCCTCAACCCACCAAATAATCTGTCAATATTTTAATTATAAACCACAAAATACTTATAGGTGTATCAATGAAGTCTTGTAATGTTAATTTTTTATCTTCTCATTAATTCAATTTCATACTACTTTATATTTAGTAATTTTTTCTCTATTTTTATTCACATTGAATGGGAAAAATATTTATTGAAAAAGATTCCCCTTAACTATTCCCACTCATTTGCATCAATCTCTCTTATTGGCTTTATGTTTCTAATCAGTTTCTACCAATGATCAACTTCTCCTTCTATGTGGTATAATTATATAGTGAATTTCTCTAGATTTGAACTATATAGTACAAAAAATATCTCTCCTACTGATGTAATCCATTATTCCGCAATCAATGGGTTAGAATATCCACTAATAGAAAGTGTCCATTGATGCATATAGGACTCAAAGTCAATTTGTTCCCTTTATGGTGAATTTGGTCACTAAACTTGATTAAAGTTATTAATCATAAATCATGATATTTGATTTTTCAACCTCGTGATGTTTTCTTTAAAAGTTTCCATCACGTTAGAAAGGTTTTTTGTGCATCATCTGTTGCACTCATATTTTTTGTGGTTCCTCCTATTTCATTACAGTTTTCAATAAAAAGAAAACCTTAGTGAGAAATTTGTTACTTTTAAGAATCTTATAATTATAAAGATAGTTTGTGTTATAAAACATAATTATTAAACATGTTATTATTTAATAATAATTACATTTTCAATATATCATTCATAATAGTTCATAAATATCTTATGACTAACCAAACTTATACACAAGGAGTGTGAATCTATGTGTGAAGAAAGGATTTTTTGTTTTACACTAGTTCTCGATAGTGTCTATATCAATACAGTATTTTTAGGTTTGTTACCCCTTGGTAAATCTTTGTGAGATCCACATAAACTTGTAGTATTCAGACATGGATTTCGTTTCATGGAAACCACTCTCTTAATACATCACCAAATTCCAAGATGTTTTCATATATTTAAACATATCCATGGGGTTCTAACTAAAATTTTAAAATCCTAATTTCCAAAAATTACTAAACCTTACTTTTATACCAACTATGGAATCACTCATTTTTATTACATAAACTTTTCATTTCATGGTACAAAAAATAGGATCTTTGAATATTTTGTTTCAAAAAAAATATAATAATAACATGAAAATATAAAAAATCATCTAATAAATGAGAAAGTATCTTTAATGGGTTTAATATATGTTAAATTTACTATATCTCATATACTAGGGACATTCATCAAATGAAATGGGTGAACATGAGGCATATAATAACAAAAAGAACATGAATCATAACATGTAATGTTAGTAAAACATACAAACAAGTCATTCATAAACATATCACCAGGGTTTATCATAAAGGTCTCATAAGTGAAAATTGTCAAATTTATTCCCCATGGTATCATAAAACTTTTCATCTATAGAGAATAATTTATTTACCAAATGAATTAGATAACAATCTTTTAGTACCCATAATATGTCTTAATTTCATGTGATCCACATTGATATTAAAAAGCCTTTTTCTCAATAATCATGGGAGAATAAAGTATGAGTTTCGTATAGAAACATTGAGTACATAAAGGCTTAATGGAATTAACTTAACATAATTTTTAACCCATGGAAAGGTAATATGGGTTTAATATATGTAAATTCATAAATAAATAAACTATATTAAAAACTTGGTGAATACAAATGGATAAAGAAATGTTTTTGGTGTTCCTAGTATAATAATTTATAATGTAAAATAGAGAAATTTGAGAAGTAGATTTATAATTATGATGGGTATACAATATGGATTTATAAAGGGTTAAAATAAATGATAACTATGGTTTAACATTGATAAAAAATTATTTTAATAGTAAGGGAATGATCAAAATAAAAATAAAATTATGTAACATACCATTTAAAATATATAAAAATAATAATTTATTGAAAAGAAAAAAAGTTGAATATAATTCCCTTAACATGGATAGTTGTTTCTAAATATTGAAGATGAAAACATTGGGTGTAACACCCTAATCTTCCATGGTACACTTCTCTTTGAATAATAGAGCATCGTGTGTTGTACACAACCTCGAGTTCTAACACACCGTGACCAATCAAAGTGGTCATTATGAATAGTAATACCCACTTATTGAAATTATATTAATTTTATATTTCAAAATGGACTTCATTTTTGGATTCAGAATATCGAAATTATCCTATGTTGAAATTTTGGTATTTTTCTGAGAACTTCAAATTTTTGATGAATAGAAGAAAAATACTTAGAAACATCTTTTTTAATCAAAATAATTTATAGTGATAAATTATAAAATTGAGAGGTTTTAAAGTATAATTAGAATATATTTTTACCATTTTATCCAATGGTGGTCATTAGAATTAATTTCACTTTGAAATTGGACATAAATAATTGTCAATCTTTTGATATATATTGTTTCTTAAAAACACGATATTTGTTATGACAGCGGGAATAATTTTTAAATTAATTACTAAAATTTCTATGTTTTTAATTTGGTAAAATGGATTCCATATTTGGAATCAAAAGGTCCAAATTATGTAATTAATACACTTGTTTTTTGACATTATGAATAGTAATGACGGTAATTATCTTTAATTATCGTGATTAATTAGTAATAAGGTAGTTAAGGGTAATAAAAGAATATCATAATAATAACAAATTACCCCAAAAAGTGTCCTAATTCTACTGGTTATGTCATGGCTGACCATGGGATGCCTTGTGCCAAACTTTGGGACCCCATGGAATCACTTTTGGGTGATAGTGACACTTTATTATATTATTTTTTTAAAGGCAAAGTGTAACGAAAGTATGTATCACCCAAGTAAAACAATTTTAATTTTGTCTGTGTAAATGATATATTAGACTATAAATAGTCATTAGAAATCTAAAAAGATTTCCTAAATCATGATATATTTTTTATAATTTCTAGGAATTAAATAAATTAATTTTTTTATAACACCATGATGTTGCGGCGATTACCTCATTAATTAACGATTTAAATAAAATGAAACGATAATGTAAAATATAAGACTTAGACTTGTCAAAAACCTATTGGATGACTATATTTAGAACTCTTATCACCTTATACTTAAAATATATAATTGTGGGACCTTTTAAATCCGAAAATCACTTCATAATAATGTAACATTTCATGACTTTCCAAGAGTTCCCCTCCTCTCCTCTTATAAAAGGCCCCCACCTCTACCACCTTATTCACACCTTCAAATCCATTTGGCTCGGACAAACTCTACCAAAATACTCTATCAACTTCCCTCTATTACTCCTAGAAGCCCCAATTTGGGTAGAAGTTTCCCTAGGAAGCCTTTGGCTCAAATCAAAAAGAGTTACCCGATTTTAAGGTAATGTCTTCTCTTATGTTATTTTGTTTTATTTGGCTTCTCCAACCCATTAAATTCTTTTTATTAATTTATTTTGTAACAAAAACAGTATCTTAAATATACTAGGATATTTTTATGAGAATTATTTTATGTAAACTTACACACACCTTTGTCTAATGGTTAAAGAACATACTGTTTCTGTGGGTGGCGAATTACTGCCTCACGAAATGATGATTGTTCAATATTCTTTTAAAACCTCTCATGGTAGCCATTAAGATGTCAATGTATTTATATATGATATATATTATGTTTATTATTTCCTTATTCTACTTTATTTTTCATTTATGTCATAACTTTATGATTTCCATTATGGGTAAACGCGATAATTTCATTTTAGGAAGTGCGGACTACCGCCCCCTCAAAGTGATTTGAATCATTAATGCTATATGTGGGATGTATAAAGGATTGAGTTAATGATATTATATATGATATTATACTGTAATTATAATATACCTTTATATCATTATGATTTCATTCCATTAAATATGAAATATAAATGAAAGTAGCGTTCATGCGTACGTACGACTTACTATCTCCATGAACGGTGCATTTAATTTCTTACCTCTAAATGAAATGAAATATTATAAATGAATTTATATAATAAATATATAGGATATATATTATATCTACATCATGAATATAATTCTTTATTTAATGGATATTTTACCACATGAGCAACTTGTAATTATAAGAAGTTTATTTTTGACTCAAGTACCAAAGATCGACAAAACGACCGTTATTAAATTAAATAATTACATAATGTTCATAACATGGTAATATGTGATATAAAAGGAATAATGAACTTGAAAAAGGTTCTTAAGAAAGTAGAAATTAACTCTAGTTTATTATTCAGGAGATTAAAGAACGATCGAGTCAAGTCGGACACGAGGTAAGGGAACTTCTTAACCCAATTTCTGTTCTTTGGGTTAATCTCCAACTTTTTAATTATGTCATGATATTATCATGTACTATCTTGTATTTGTAATTTCTTTATGTGTACTTATATTTAATACACATAAAAGATCTATTTTATTTAAAAAATGATCTTTGTAAGGGACTTCATCTCAATCTTTTTTCATTGAGGCATATTTTGTTTTAATACAAGACTTTATTTTATATGGTGTATAAACCCCTTTGACTTTTACGTTTATTCAAAAGGATTCTTTTTTATACAAAGTGTTTTACTAAACGACCAAAGGGAATTTTTTTTCTTACGTATGCGGCGACAATGGCTTCTCCGTTGTTGTGACCATTATTTGAGTTTCAGCTTCCTCTACAAGCCATAATATTTTTTAAAGGAAAAATAAATTCCAAATTTTACTTTTCTATTATTTTGGTATTGAAAATGGTTTTGATAATGTTTTTATTATATCAATGTGTTGTATTGATATCTTGTGATTGAAATGTGGAAGTGTTATGTTTCTTTTATGCATGTTTTATGTGATATGATTATGTTTTGGTTTATGATATGTTTAAACCTTTTCATATAAGGAATGAATTGGAATTAATAAGTGATAGGTGGAGACCGCTATAGCTCCTCAATGCATCGGTAGGTCTCATGACACAAACTAGTGTCTTGGCACGAGGCCTTGAAAAAATCTTATTTTTAGTCTTGGCATGAGGCCTTGGCTACGTGGTTATGATAGTCTAGCATTATTCATTACATCATTATGAAAGTGGTTATTGATACTGCATGTGATTATTCGACTAGTATAATATCCATGCGAATAAGTAAATGACATTATTTCATTTTATTTTTCCATATTATGCTGAATTTCAAGTTTAAAATTCTTTTGTTTTAGTTTTACATAACTTTAAATTTTTATGTTTATTTATGAAAGTTTCCATTGTATTGTTATCCTTACTGAGCATCTGAGCTCACCCCTTTCTATGTTTTATTTTCCTAGGATGTGAAGAATTATTTTATGATTACCCTATAGGGATAGTATAAAGGGATAGAAGTGTGGACTATGAGGACTATGTTATTGTGATTTTTCACTTTATTATGTAATGTAACATTTATGAATGTATCTAGTGTTTCCAAGGCTACTAAACTAATCGGTCTTTCGAGACATGATCTTTTCTGATCATGCCAATGTTACAAAATAATGCACTAACTCTAGGTAATTGGGGTTGGGGCGTTAGAATTGGTATCATAGGCAGTTTAGTACTAACCTTGGAAGCTAGATTTAGATAAACTCTGATTAGAGCACATAACCCTAATATAGACTTTGAGGATTATTATAGAAGAACTTCCTAGAATTTTTGTATTATAGAGATTTTGTGAGTTTTTAGAGCAATACATCCCTATCTGGATACGAGCAGGTAGAGGTGGCTCTGGCACAGATGTACCTAGGGGTAAAACCTGAAAACACTGCTTTGAGCTAGACTCAAACGAGAACTGGTGCATGACAACGGGCCTTGCTGCACTCTTGGTTATGACACTCCCAGGGGATATGCTTAGGATAATTATCATTTTCTTTGAAAACCATTATGAAGGGTTTATGAGTATATACTTCCTAAAAGAAAACATTTTTATGATTATGGATTATATCCATAAACTGTTAAATTTTTGTTAAGTGTTTTACAAGTTTGGAATTATGTATTTTGATTAATAAACTGATCTAGTTTATGCCATTGTTTAGAAATGGTGCCTAGTGGAAGTAATGGAAACTGTATCAATGCACGCACTCCATGTAGGGATTTCTCTCCTGCTCAAGATAATTATAATGGAGCTAGTGATACAACTGGTGCTGATCATCTTATCATCATAATGGGACAACTCACTCTGGTTATGAATAATTACCTTACTCGTATGGAGAACCCTGATCTGCAATGTGGAGGATCAATGTTAGACCGCTTCATGAGGCAACAAACACCAACATTCAATGGGAGTACCAATACCTTAGTAGCTGTGCAAAGGATAAATTCCCTAGAGAAAATATTTCAGGCTTTGGGGAGTAGTGAAAGGGAAAATGTTATCATGCCAGTTTACCGCCTCACTGGAGATGTTGATCCGTGGTGGTCATTAATTCAAAACACAAAGGAAGATGATGAGGTATCAAATATGGAATGGAGGGAGTTAAAAGATATTTTCTTAGAAATATACTTTCCTTGTGACCATCGAGCAGATATGGAAAGGCAATTTCTGAGTCTGAGACAAAAGGAGTATGATAATGTCGTAAAGTATGAGGCCAACTTTACAAGGTTAGAGAGACATGCTACAGATTATATACATAACCCAAGAAGTAATATTGATCATTTCTTTGATGGGTTAAAACCATTTCTCCATCAAGATTTAGTATCACAATCCTTCTCATCGTGCGAAGACATTGTATTGTGTGCTATCAAGACTGAAAAGGAATTCTCTAAGTCTTGCAACAACAAAGTAATGTAGGAGAAGATGAGAACGGTGGAACTAGAGACAGATAAAGGGAAAAAGGGAAAGAAGGATGTTCTGTTATGTGATAATTGTGGGAAGAATCACCCCATTACTTGCCTAAAGAGAATGTGAGTTTTTTACAAATGTGGTGAAAAAGGTCACCAGGCTCGTGATTGTAAGGGAAAGAAATAGGATATCAATGTTGAATGATATAATTTTACAGAAATGGGGAATTATGCAAAAGAATTCCCTAAGAGCCAAGGAAACTTAACTCAGAAAAGTCCAAGGGAGCTAGGCCAAGCTTATGCTGTTACTACTGATGAAGTTTAATAATTACTGTATTTGTGTTTTTGGACTCAAGAACTATATTATGGTTATAAGAATAATTTCATATATATAAGGATTTTACTGTAGTACTTGTTGTTTTCATTAAGGTTTTAATATGATGAAGGTAATCATATTTTTGGAATGAGACAATAACAGAATCTTTACCTTGTTTGGGGAATCTGATGTTACAATTGATTTTGGAATTTATAGACCTTTTAGAGAAAGTCTGGACATAGGTATTTTGGATAACTATAAAGGTTGGAATGGATTATGTTTAAATTTGGATAGTATTGTTTAAGGTTAAAACAATTTTGAAGATTATTTTTGGAATATTATAATACTATAGTTTTAGGAAAAGGACAACCTAAAGGTTGGGGGATAACCCGTCGCGTCGGACAAAACTATAGGAATCGAACCCACAACTATAGTGTGGCATGCCTTTATTACCTACCACTAGCCTATAGGAAGTCCCCGGTTATTACAAAATATTTTTCCTAATATAAATGGTATGTGTTAATATTTGGAACCTTGTACGATTAGGATAAATATAATATTATTGAGTTCTATTATCTTTTTTTTGAAAGATGGGTTTGTGGTAAATTTTTTTTAAAGAATGAAAATTCTACATGAAAATTATGTATATATCCTTACATTCTTAGTAAATATCCTAAATAAATTACTCAACTTTATGAAAGGTAACTTAAAATAAAAACATTGTCGGTTTACTTTTCCTATTGGGGAATCAATGATCGTTTACCCAATCAGAAGTTTGTGATTTTCTTATAGTTAACTTTCTCCTAATCCTATTTTCTACAACTCTCCATCAGACCTTGATGGTTTTTTTCTCCTCCATATCCATATGTTCATAGAATCCTAGTATGGGCTATCTCGGGTGACCTTTGTACTTCTCTTTCTTTCTTTTAAAGTTATATTTTTATTATCCCTATTTCCGATGTGGGTTTTCCACAAGGGTATTTTCTATTTTCAACCTTTTATTTTCAAAGAAAAATTTCAAATTTCGAGGATGAAATTTATTGAAGGAGGGGAGAATGTAACACCCCAAGCTTCCATGGTACATTCTCTTTGAATAATAGAGCAGCGTGTGTTGTATGCAACCTTGTGTTCTAACACACTGCGATGAATCAAAGTAGTCTTTATGAATAGTAATACCCACTTTTTGAAATTATATAAATTTTATATTTCAAAATGGACTTCATTTTTGGATTTGGAATATCGAAATTATCCTATGTTGAAATTTTGGTATTTTTCTGAGAACTTCCAATTTTCGATGAATAGTAGAAAAATACTTAAAAACATGTTTTTTAATCAAAATAATTTATAGTGATAAATTATAACATTGATATGTTTTAAAGTATAATTATAATATATTTTTACCATTTTATCTAATGGTGGTCATTAGAATTAATTTCACTTTTAAATTGGACATAAACAATTGTCAATCTTTTGATATATATTGTTTCTTAAAAACATGTATTTTTTGTGACAATGAGAATAATTTTTAAATTAATTACTACAATTTCTGTGTTTGTAATTTGGTAAAATGGATTCCATATTTGGAATCATATGGTTCAAATTATGTAATTAAGACACTTTTTTTTGACATTATGAATAGTAACGATGGAAATTATCTTTAGTTATCATGATTAATTAGTAATCAGGTAGTTAAGGGTAATAGAATAATATCTTAATAATATAAAATGACCCCAAAATGTGTCCTAATGCTACTGTTTGTTTCATGGCTGACCTTGGGAATCCTTTTTCCAAACTTTGGGACCCCATGGAATCAGTTTTGGGTGATAGTGACATTTTATTATATTATTTTTTTAAAGGGAAAGTATAACCAAAGTATGTATCACCCAAGTAAAAAATATTTACTTTTGTCTATGTAAATGATCTCTTAGACTATAAATAGTCATGATAAATCTAAAAATATTTCGTACATCATGATATTTTTTTTTATAATTTTTAGACATTAAATAAATTAAATTTTTTATAACACCATGATGATGTAGCGATTACCTCATCAATTAACGATTTAAATAAAATGAAAAGATAATGTAACATATAAGACTTAAACTTTTCAAAAACCTATTGGATGAGTATATTTTGAACTCTTATCACCTTATCCTCGAGATATATAATTTTGGGACCTTTGAAATCCGAAAATCACTTCATAATAATGTAACATTTAATGACTTTCCAAGTGTGCCCCTCCTCTCCTCTTAAAAAAGGTCCCCACCTCTACCACCTTATTCACACCTTCAAGGCCATTTGGCTCAGCCAAACTCTGCCAAAATACTCTCTCAAATTCCCTCTATTACTCCTAGAAGCCTCACTTTGGGCAGAAGTCTTCCCTAGGAAGCCTTTGGCTCAAATCGAAAAGAGTTACCCAATTTTAAGGTAATGTATTCTCTTATGTTTTTTGTTTTATTTTGCTTCTCCAACACCTTAAACTCTTTTTATTCCTTTCTTTTGTAACATTAACAATATCATCAATATACTATGATATTTTTATGAGAAGGATTTTATGTACACTTACACACACCTTCATCTAATGGTTAAAGAACACACTGTGTCTGTGGGTGGTGAATTACTGCCTCTCGAAACGATGATTGTTAAATCTTATTTTAACACCTCTAATGGTGGCCATTAAGATGTCAATATATTTATATATGATATATATTATGTTTATTTTTTCCTTATTCTACTGTATTTTTCATTTATTTCATGCCTTTATGATTTCCGTTATGGGTAAACGCGATAACTTCATTTAGGAAATGCGGACTATCGCCCCCTCAAAGTGATCTGAATCGTTAATGTCAAATGTGAGACGTATAAAGGATGGAGTTAATGATATTATATATGATATTATACTGGAATTATAATATAACTTTATATCATTGTGATTTCATTCCAATAAATATGAAATAGAAATGAAAGTAGCGTTCATGCGTACATATGGCTTACCGTCTCCATGAACGGTGCATTTTATTTCTTACCTCTAAATGTAATGTAATATTATAAATGCATTTATATACTGGATATATAGGATATATATGATATCTACATCATGAATATAATTCTGGATATAATGGATATTTCACCACATGAACAACTTGTAATTATAAGAAGTTTATTTTTGACTCAAGTACCAAAGATCGACAAAATGACCGTTATTAACTTAAATAATTACATAATGTTCATAACATGGTAATATGTGATATAAAAGGAATAATGAAATTGAAAAAGGTTCTTAAGCAAGTATAAATTAACTTTAGTTTATTATTCAGGAGATTAAAGAACGATCGAGTCAAGTCGGACACGAGGTAAGGGAACTTCTTAACCCAATTTCTGTTCTTTGGGTTAATATCCTACTTTCAAATTATGTCATGATATTATTATGTACTATATTGTATTTGTACTTTATTTATGTGTACTTATAGTGAATACACATAATAGATCTATTTTATTTAAAAAATGATCTTTGTAAGGGACTTCATCTCAATCTTTTTTCATTGAGGCATATTTTGTTTTAATACAAGACTTTCTTTTCTACGGTGTATAAACCCCTTTGACTTTTATGTTTATTCAAAAAAAATATTTTTTATATGAAGAATTTTACTAAATGATAAAAGGGAATGGTTTTTGTTCTTACATATGCGGCGACAATGACTTCTCCACCGTCGTGACCATTATTTGAGTTTCGGTTTCCTCTACAATCCATAACATTTTTAAATGGAAAATAATTTCCAAGTTTTACTATTCTATTATTTTGGTATTGAAAATGGTTTTGATAATGTTTTTATTATATCAATATGTTGTATTGATATCTTATGATTGAAATGTGGGAATGTTATGTTTCCTTTATGCATGTTTTATGTGATATGATTATGTTATGGTTTATGATATGTTTAAACCTTTTCATATAAAGAATGCATTAGACTTAATAAGCGACGCGTGGAGCCCGCTATAGCTCCTCGATCCATCGGTAGGTCTCATGAGACAAACTAGTGTCTCAGCACGAGGCCTTGATATAATCTTATTTGTAGTCTTGGCATGAGGACTTAGCTACGTGGTTATGTTAGTCTGACATTATGAATTCCATCATTATGAAAGTGGTTATTGATATTGCATGTGATTATTCGACTAGTAAAATATCCTTGTGAATAAGTAAATGGAATTATTTCATTTTATTTTTCCATATTATGATAAAGTTAAAGTTTAAAATGCTTTTGTTTTAGTTTTACAATGACTTAAATGTTTATGTTTATTTATGAAAGTTTCCTCTTTATTTTTATCCTTACTGAGCATCTGAGCTCACCCCTTTCTATGTTTTATTTTCCCAAGATGTGAAGAAATATTTTATGACTCACCTACAGGGATAGTCTGACGGGGATAGAAGTGTGGACTATGGAGACTATATTATTTTGATTTTTCACTTTATAATGTAATGTAACATTTATGAATGTATCTAGTGTTTGCAAGGCTACTAAACTAATCGGTCTTTTGAGACATGATCTTTTGTGATCATGCCAATGTTATGCAATAATGCACCAACTCTGGGTAACTCGGGTTGGGGCATTACATAGGGGCTTAAGAAAACTTTTGGGGTGAATATTGGGAAAGAAAATTTACTAAAACTTAATGGAAGATGGATTTGTGGTAATGGTTAAAGGTGAAAAGATCAATATTTAAATAAATAGTGGAGGAATTGTTTAAGAATTACTAAATATAGGTCTTGGAAATCTAGGCTATGGAATATAAAAAATCATTGGATTTACCATGGTTTTTGTTCATGGTTTTATAAATTTAAGTCACATTTTATGATTTTATAATCCATTATAATTTAAATCCATTTTTAATACTTTGAGTTTGGAAAATTAATTTTTCTACAAAATAATTTTTCTAAAATTAAATTTTCCATTTTTTACATTGGAATGTAACTTATTGTTTTTGAAATTGATTGAAAGATATTAAAATACATAATAATAATTAAATAATAAATTTTTGGTCATGTATTGTGGTTAATTAATTATTACATTATTATGGAACAAATATGAGGTTATAGAACATATCAAAAACCAAAAGTGTATTTTTACTATTCAATTGAAAATAAATTATTTTAAAAAATTGTCCAAATTCACCTTAACCAAATTTCAAAATGATTATTTAAAATATAAAATTTATATATAAAAATAATTTTCAAAAATTATATTTTTAAATTTTAAATTTTAACATCTTTATTTATTGAAAATTGATAGTTTTTAAGACATGGGAAATTTTATGGCCCTTATAAAAATGTCCTACAACATTATAAAATTATTTTATAATTTTTGATTAGATAAAACTTTCTTAAAATAATATTTCATGAAAAAAGTTTTATTTTTAATAACATAGTTTATTATAAAAGTGTATATAAATTTTAAAGAAATTATGATTTAGTTGCATCCAAATATCTATTTATCATATTGGTGTTGCTTAAAAATATATTTTATTAAACGAAATTATTCTCAAAATGGGAGTGATGAAATAAAAAAATCATTTAAAAACATGGAATCTAAACTTAAATTAATTATATGTTGGAAATGTGAACCCTAATTACACCCACGTACGCCTAGTTGGTAAGTTCTGCAATGGTTGTCGCTTCATGGGGGTGGCTCGGCTAGCATTGACCTAGTGTCATTCTCCACTAACTTAATCTTCTATCATAGGTGATTTCATTCAAGACTCCCTTCTTGAATATTGTATTGGTATTGGTCAAGGTTGAACCACAATGATGCTACCTTCCTCCAATTTTCTAATAAATGGCCTTCAAATGACAAAACTCTATGGGTTGAGTCCATCATTTAATTTTCCTGCAACAATTGTCCATTGTAATTAAAACTTATAAACACTAATTATAACAACAAATGTATTATCAATTAGCATATTTTCCAGTTGTCAAATGAAGAAATGGTTATATTAAAAAATGGTCATATTTGACTAATGATCATATTATTATTCCAATAGTCACATTGTTCCCCATAAATTCCACTTCACTCTTTCACTCAACATTCAATAGAATTCTTCCTAAGGTTAAATTTTCATTTTCCAAGATTTTGATTAGTTCAATAATTTATATTTTTCATTTCTATAGTATTGGCCATGTGGGATATGATTCTTATAGATTAATTAGATCCATATTTCCCATTTTGTCTTTTCAATTTTATATTTTTTATCCAATTGTGATGTTTTTCATTTTCACTAGTTTCATAGCTAAATAATGTAATGATATTTATTAATTAGATAAGTTTTTATTGGTTCTTATATATTTTTACATGTATAATATTATATAATATAACAGAAACTTTTTCGGGAAATGAATATCATTTAAAAATCTTGGTTAGTTACATTATTCCCCCCTTTAAAAATTTCATCCCTAAAATTTCAACTCATATTCTCAGTTGAGAATAGGTGAGGGTACTTCTGTTTTATTTTTTCCTTTTGTTCCCATGTCACATCTTCATATTTATGGATCCTCCGAAACACTTTGACAAGGTTTATTTTATTATTTCATGGATCTTTGAATATATATTATATTATCTCCACTAGCTTCTCCTCAGAATAATGGTCATATTCCAATTTTACAACCTATAGATTCAGTACATGTGAGGGATTGGGTATGTACTTCCTCAAGATTGATAAATGGAATACATCCTGAACTTCAGCCATATTTGGTAGAAGTGATAACTGGTAGGCCACTACTTCTATGTGATCAATGATTTAAATGGGGCCAATGTACCTAGTGATATGGTTCCCTTTGTTTACAAACCACATGACTCTCTTCCATGGTGATATCCTAACAATCACATTTCCTCCAATATCAAGCTACAATTCCATTCGATGGTTGTCTACATAGCTATTATACTGAGTCTAAGAATATCTTTAGATGTTTTTGGATGTTAAAAAGGTTTTATGTCATCTCATTCCCAATATCAGGACCAAGTTGGTTTCTTTAACAAACTTCATCCTGACATTTTTGAGGTCTACCTCACATCCCATATAGAGATTTACAGGGTTCCATTTGAAGATGTGAGTGTAAGAATTTGTTGGTTGATGCCTCAAATAATGGAAGGTATTTATCTCATCCATCTTTAAATTATACTGAGCATGTTCTTATCATTTCCTCAAGTTTCATTATATTCCATTAATATTTAACACCAGTTTGGGGGTGATAGGTTGTACTAAAATTCAATTCAGTATTCATAACATGTTAAATAATTTTACAAAATATTGATGTGATCTTAGGATCATATTATAAAATGATTTAATATGGCATCCCCTATAGCCTCATCATATCCTTTATGTATACCTTGAAAATTTGGGAAAAATAGAGATCTTCCTAAATATAGATGAAATGATAATTCTTGGTGAGGTAGTCCACTATAACCCAAGTGACATTATTTCATCTAAATGTTTTTTAGATCCTTGTGATGAAGTCCATAGTGTTATTTCCCACTTTTATGTTGGAATGGGTTGTGGTTGCAATACCCATTTAGAAATTTGTCACTCCACCTTCACTTATTGATACACCAATCACCTTGTAATATATTCATCAATATCCTTTTTCATATTAACCCACCAATTATGATCATAAAGTTCCATATACATTATTTTACTCCCTGGATTTATAGAAATGATAGAGCTATGAGCTTTATCCATCATTTCCTTCTTTATCTTTGGGATATATTGGAAACATAGCCTTATATGAAATTTTAAAACATCTTCTTGATAATATTGAAATCATGAAACTTCATATTCGTCACATCCTCAATCTTCATTTGTATCAAATGATCTTCTATTTTATATCTTGTGATCTTCTCTAGTAATGATGGTTGAGAAATAATTTGGGATAGGATTGGGGATGTCTCTTCCCTTTTTTCCCATTTCCAACCATACTAGGTCCTTGATAAGTAGATCTCCATAAATCCTCATAATTTACATCACAGTATGATATTTCCTACTTAATGCATCGATGAATTTATTTGATCTTCTAGGGTGATAATGAGTAATACAGTCATAGTCAGTAAGATTCTTCATCAATCTCCATTAACTCATGATAAATTCATTTATCATGAATATATACTTAAGAATATGGTGGTATTTATATATGTTAGAGTTCTACCTATAAATATAGTTCCTACTTATCTCTAGAGTAAAACTTACAGTACCTAACTCCATCTCTTATGTCGGATGATTCTTATCATGGGACTTTAAATTTTGAGTAGCATAAGCTATCAACCTATCATTTTTCATGACGAAAAACACATGCCCTTTTCGATATGAATCACTATAAATAAAAAATAATTCCTTGATAGAGGTTATATTTAGTGTAGGTAGAGTAACAAATATAATATTAGTTCATGGAAATTTTATTTACAATCCTTTATCCAAATGAACTTATGTCGTTTTTTATTTAATTTTTTTAGTTTATTATAAATTCACGAATTTGTTTTTCAAAACCCCCATATAGTACCCTCATAAACCAAGGAAAACTCAAATATTATTTACTATTGTAGGATTAGGCTACTCCTCTATATCCTTTGTCTTGGTAAGGTCAAATAATATTCCTTCATTGGTTACAATGTTCCATAAGAATTGAACTTTTTGTAACCAATATTCACATTTTCTAAATTTCTGAAATTCCATACCCTTCCTCAATGTTTTAATATAGACAATAGATATTCCTAGTGCTCCTAAATTTTTTTTAATATATCATAATATCATCAATAAAAAACTACAAAAAATTTATAGAGGTAGTCATTAAAGACATTATTCATCAAATCCATAAATATAGTAGGAGAATTTGTTGAGCTGAGGGAATAACAAAAAAATAAAAATGCCCATATCATATTTCAAATATACCTGAATGGCCCGAAGACCTTCTTTTTTATTGAATTTTGATAACCCCATTTAAATGGATAAGGGGGAACCCTTACATGGCCCATGGTTAAAGAGATTACATTACCCGTAGGTCTTTTATAAAATATATAGACTATACTTGGAACTCCTCTTACAAGCTTCTCCATCGTGATGTCATCACTCCACATTCGCATGGCTATTATTCTAGGCTTCCCACACAAGCATACCCTAGTCCTGAAGACAATTTCATATCACCTATTTTTATACAAATCCGCTTAGATTTTTCTCTGGTGAATGCACCTACTCTAAATCTTTATCTAGAGTCTACTCCTTGTAGAGTCGGTCTGATCATTTAAGAAAACTTTTTAGGTGTCCTGAGGGCATTGAGGTGGCCTGAAGTCCTTGAGATGGCCCAAAATCCTTACTGACACGAAGGCCTTGGGTGGCCCGAAAGACTTAAAGGACCCAATGCCCAAACTGGTGGCCTAAAATCCCAAACAGATTAATATTTACGACTATTATAGTGCTTTCTATAGTACTATTACAGTGTCTGCTATAGTACTACTACAATATCTCTATAGTTCCTGCTACAATGTCTACTATAGTACTGCTACTGTACCCCCAAAAATATGTCTCTACTTGGTTTTAAACTGGAGTCTCTTGGATACAATACTGAGTCCTCACCAACTAGGCTGAGGCTCTTGTTCCATATTCAGAAGATAGCCTTTGGAATATGATGTTTTTTACCCTAAATTAATGATACCCATGTCAAAGGTCAATCTTGCAGAATAATTAAACTCCATAAATATTTTCAAATAAACTATCAATATTTGGGATAGGGTACATGTTCTTAATTTTAATCCAATTAAGTTATTTATAATCAATTTATAGTCACATTGATTCATCATTTTTGTTTAAATATATAATCAGTGCTCCCTATAGTGAATCATGTGGTCAGATAAACCCCATTTCCCAAAGATCATGAATTTATTTCTTCAATTCCTCTAATTCCACATTTTATATTCTATATTTGGTATATGATATTAGTTTGGATCCTAGTATGTGTTAAATAGAGAACTCTACACCTCTTTCGGGGGAGGTTCAGGTAACTCTTCAATAATTAATTCAGTATATTCCTAAACAATAGGGACATTTTTTATCCTTATACTTTCATTTATTTCTCCATCTTCATTGATCATATCAGTAAGAAAGCTATAGGAGGTTCTTATAGACAATGATAAGGCTGGGCTATCTCTACTTTGAAAATAACTATTGGTTTTCCATTCAATACTACTGGAATTTTGTTCCCCGTTTAGATTATCTTGTCATAATAATTTGAGATCCAGTCCATCTATAGTATAGTGTTGAATTCCTAAGTGGGATTGACTACTAGATTTGTGATGATATTATACTAACTAAAGTCAGTAATAGAGTTTATATTCCCTATTTATTCTAGGATAATCCCTCTTAGAGACTTTATTAATTACCCTAATTCTTGAAGGTCAAGAATTGATTCAATATTCTTTTCATACGTGGATTAAATAAAATAATGTGTAGAACCTCAGTAAAAAATAATTAATATATTTGAGATATAAACGAACATAGCATCCCCTTAATCATTTGGAGCCTCTACTTCATATGTTATGACAGAAAATTTCCAACTTTTATCCCTTACACTATGTTGAGGTTGATAGTGATTTCCATCCATTATCTTTAGATTTGGAAATCTATTGGTAAAGTTACCAAGTTGTCTACACTTAAAGAATTAATCTTTAGTTTGGGTTATCACCATATTCCCTATTTCATTAATGTTGATAGGAAGAGGAATCACCTCACCACTATGGTTTCAAAATATTTTATTATATCTTTTACACATGTATTTCTTTCCCTTCCCAAGAAATTAGTTCCCAAAATTATTATTCACACATTTTTTACATGTGAGAAGATTCACTTTCTTTCATCCCCATCCTTGATAAAAATTCTACCCTGAGTTTGGATCCATTAATTTATTCTTTTCATTTGACTTATGTGACCACTACATCTCTACAAACGCTATTTCAACCTTCATATTAATAATCACTATCTCCTAATAGATTTAATAGTCTCTATTTTCTAAATTCCTCCACATATGGGGTCTCAATCCACCAAAGAATCTATCAACCTTTCCCTTAGGATCCATGAAAAATCTAGAGGTGTATCGAGGAACTCTTGTAAAGTTTATTTTATAGCTTCACACTGATTTATTTTCCTTATGACTAAGATCTAGGGATTCATTATAAATTATTATTCCCCTTTAATGGGGAAAATATTTATTGTAAAATATTCCCCTAAAATATTCCCACTCCATAGAATAATTCTCCCCACATGGATTCATGTTTCTAATTATTTTAAATCATCGTTTAGCTTCTCCTTATAAGTGGTATACTGCCAAGGTGAATTTCTCTAGCTTTAAAATATAAATTATAGAAAATATATTTTATATATAGGTAATTTGTTTTTGATAAAAAAATGGGTTAGTATAACCACTAAAAGAAGGTGGTCTGTCACGACCCGTCCTAGTGGGGCCCAAACCGAAACTCCCCAAGCCCGCCTCCAATAGGCCAGGGGCTGGTGACCAGCACTGAGTAGGCATGCTACTAACATGGGAGGCATTGCCTATAGACCTGTACACACGCACACACATCTCCAAGCCCACAGAGCTGAAAAGTAAAAACTACTAAAAATGTAAATGCATGCATACACTAAAAATCCCAACCAACAGAGTACGACTGGAAATTAAAGTACAACAATTGTAAAATCCTGGGCCAAAATTACAAGCCCACCAAAAAGAAAGTCTGTAACAAAGTCCAACCTATAAGGAAAGGTGATGGAACTGAAATATGAAGCTGTAGGAACACACCTCGCTATCTGATCTCACTGAGTGTCATCTGGTCCTGGTCTGCCTAAAATCCTATCAAAGGCTCGCTCGTCTACACAAGACACAACACGTGCGGGCAAAGCCCATGCATGGGTGAGTATAACAATACCCAGTAGGACACCCCGAAACCACAAAGGAAATACAACAAGGGAAAGAATACCACATAGGAAAGATACAGTCAGCTCCACACAGTATATGTCTACAGAACATACAACAAGAAAATGCAGATATACTCATACAAAAATGACCATTACGATACCGCCACTAGGATCCAGCTCGAAGATTCCACTAAGAACATAACAAGGAGAACACACTCCTAGGTCTGAAGAGAGAGATGTGAAGTACTTGTTCCATGATAACACACTCCGCAAGTACTATGAGAAGATGATGCTCAGATGAGGTTCGCAACCAAGTCATGGGGTGATTATGACAACTCAGTCTGACCTAATCCGCTAAGCAGAGGATCAGCGCCTGGGTAATGCTGGTCACGTCGATACCAAGAACTCTACCTAGGGTTATAGGAATGAATAGAGGATCTGGCTCTAAGTCTCACAGAGGGGATTCCAAGAACTCTATTCATGAAGTTCTGCTGAAGGGATCATACTCTTGTGTAAAGTAAATGATACCAGAACCTTCAGGGAAAGTACCAAGGGCACAAACCCTAAGAAAACTAGTCCAAGTCACAGAAGGCAAGTAGCTCAATCCTTGAAGAATTTATTACACGGCGTGTAGTATGATTACACGCCATGTTCCATGACCCCGGGCACTGCCCGTATAAATGTCCTGTGTCGTCTGTAGGGTCTTTGGAAAACTCAACTACAGGGCGTGTAGAAAAGTACATGCCATGTTCCTGACTTTAGGTACTGCCCGTGTAAGCGTCCTGTGTCATTTGTTCAAGATGAGTAAAACCAAACTACACGGTGTGTAGAAAAAAGTACACGCCATGTTACTTGACCTCAGGTACTTCCCGTGTAATCGGTCAGTGTAATTCGGCTTTTCGGATATAGATCAACGACACGACATGTAAAAGGATCACATGACATGTCCGAGTACCTGGGGTTCGCTCCGTGTACGCTGGCCATGTGCCTGTACACAGTCCCTGCCTGTGTCCGTGTTGCCTGCCTGTGTACTAGTACACGGGGTATCCCGTGTATCTGGCCGGGTCTGGCCGCTGAGGGGTATACACGGCGTATCCTTGGCCATGTACCCTTCCTATGTCCGTGTACTCCCTAAGTACACGCCAGGTGGTCTGCCGATGAACACACGTCGTGTAGCCCATACTACACAGTGTGTAGTCAGGAAATTTCCAGAACACCGTCTTCTTCCTCGTGCTTTAGCCGATCTTCCGGATCCACGATCCCTCATCTGTTTGTCCCGATACACCAAGGTTTGGTTCAGCTCGTTATACGAACACCGCAACAGGTGTTTTCGGTCTTTAAAACGGATCATAAACCTCGAACGATCCATCCGAAGAAAAACGATCGAAAAATCGTAACTCTCATTCCGCTCCGAATCATCCGCCGATATCACCGTCGCACCTCCATGGCACCGCTCCGAGGTCGGATCCAAAGTTTGGGATCGTTGCGTCGTAGAACGGATGTGCAACGATCCATCATTTATCGCCCCCTAAATAATGTGAAGAAAATGAAGAAAAGAAAGGGATAAATCCAAGAAACGAAACTGAGGAATGAACCTCCACCATCGTACGTCACAGCGTTTATCCGCTCTTGTTAATAGGATTAAACAGAGCATAAAATCAACAACAATGGATTAACATGGGTTCAATCTCCCAAAAATCCCCACAGAAAGCCCATCCCGCAAGAACAATCGATCCGTGGACTAATATCTTCATGGATTAACCCACGTTCTTCGTAGAAATCAACAATGGGGAAGAAAAATCATAAGAAAAACATCCTACCTAAAATCCGTGGCATTCATCGGTGATGATCCGGTCGTTGCGTCATTATCGCCGCATTGGGAGGTTTTCTCCAGAGCCTCTAGAGCTGCCAAGGGTTTCAGGGTTATGAGGTTTGTAACCCTGGACCCTTGCACCAACCATTAATTAAAAAATGCAAGGGATAACTGTTGCAGTCGATTTAAAAGATTTTGATATAGAATAAAATATTTTTATTTAAATATTTTATTACTCTTACGTCCCAAAAACTGGATTCCACCACAGACCTGCGCTAGCCGATATTAGGCCTTGCCTAAGGTAAAATCACTATTCCAAACGCAATGGTGCCCTCAAATTTTTTATCGGAGCACCCATTCAGAAGTTCTTCCACTTTTTTCAGGAAAACCGCATGCGCGCGTAATTTAAATATTAAATTAAATTCAATCATTTTTTCCAGGATCACCGGGCCTTGGAACTGCACGCCGTCTCAGAGCCTAGTCTCGAATTAATTTTCATATAATATTAAAATAATACATGGAAAAAATTTGAGACATTATGTGGTCATTGAAACATTAAGGGCTCAAAGGAAATTTGCTCCCTTCGAGGTGAATTTGGTCACTCAACATGATAAAATATATATTCATAACTCTGGATATTTGATTCATTATCCTCATGAATTTTTCCATTCAATTTTCCCTCATGTTAGCATGGTTGTTGGACCATCATCAATTTCAATCATAATTTATATGGTTCATCATATTTCCATCTATTTTACAAAAAGAATAAATCCTTAGTGAGAAAGACATTACTTTTTGGAATTTTAAAATTCTAAAGGGAGTTTAAGTCTTAAAATTTCATTCATATATATTTTATTCTTTAATAATAATTAAATTTTCAATATATGCTGCATAATTGTTCATAAAAATATTATGACTAAACAAACATATCCCCTAAGAGTTTCAATCAAGGTGTAAAGAAAGGAATGTTGTTGCAAACCTATTCCTGACCGAGTCTAGCTTAGTACAGGGTTCTCAAGGTTGTTACCCATAAGTGTATTTAAGATAGATCTTCATCCACCTATAGTATACAGATATGGATTTCATTTCATGTAGAATACTCTCTCAATACATCACTTGAATTTTATGATTCTTTCTATTATTTAGACTTATCCATAGTTTTCTTACTATATTTTTTAAATCCTAATTTCAAAAAATAACCAAACTATCATTTGATACAAACTATGTCATCCCGTGTTTTTATAACATAAAATTTTCATTACATTGAATGAAAAATAGGATCTTTTAATATTTGGTTTCTAGAAAAATAAGAACATAATACATTAAAGCATAAAAAATATTATACTCCACATGAAAGTAACCTTCAGGGTTTCACCCTAAGTTACTTTTAATTTATCTCATATACTGGGGAAATATATCAATGTAAATGGGTGTTCATGAGCCCAGTAAGTGAATAATAAAGGGATACATATAACATGTGATCATGGAGAATATCAATAAGAAAAAGAGATATAAAAATATAACATGATCAAGAGAACATCAGGAATATATTAACAAAAAAAATTAATCATAAAATGGAATTTTCCTTCAACATAAAAATGATTCAATCATAATAATATCACCATGGTTTATCACCAAGGTGTCACAAGTTAAAATTAACATGGTTATTCACTAATTTATCATAAAAGATATCATATTTAGAGATTAAATTATTTACACAACGAATTGGATAACTAGAAAGAATAACCCATAATATGTGTTAATTTCATGTGATTCACATTGATCTTAATAATTTATTTTCTCAATAACTTGACGATAATAATGTATGGGTTTCACATAGCATCATTGAGTATGTAATTGCTTAAAAGCTTGACCATAACTCAATTTTTAACCCATATAAGGGGAATGTGGATTTTATATATGTAAATTACAAAATAAATAAATATATTAACATCTATTTCAATGCCCATGGAAAAAATAAATGGTTTTGGTAATCAAAATATAAAAATTTATCATGTAAAAGAGAAAAAATTGAGAAATAAATTTGGCAGCATTATGGGAATAAAACCTGGATTTAGAAAATGGTAAAATGAAATAGAACTAAGGTATAAAATTGGAAAATAATTATTTTAGTAGTAATGGTTTGATAAAAATCAAAATAAAATAAATTAACATGACATTTACATGAGATACAAAAAATAATAATTACTTGAATGGAAAATCAGAAGAAAAAATTCCCTTACCATGATGAGTTGCTCCTAAATCCTAAGGATCGAACCATGGGGGATTAATGAAAACTCAGGAGAATATTTTAGAGGAAAATGACTAAAAATTAATGGTTGTGGATATGGAGTGAATGGGAATGTTAAAATAGATGGGTATTCATAGAAAGAGTGGATGAATTGTTTAACAATTTCCAAATATAGGTTGCGGAAAATAAAAAATAAACGGATTTACTATGATTTATTATCATGGTTTTGGAAATTTTAGTCATGTTTTATTATATTTTAATCCATTATAGTTTAATACTATTTTTCAATACTTATATGGACATGAAAAGGTATAATTCCCAAAAAATAATGCTTTTAAAATCAAATTTTCCATTTTTAACTTTAGAAAGTAACTTATAGGTTTTGAAATTGATTAAAAGCTATTTAAAATAAATATTATTGATAATATAAAATATATATGGACATGGAATATGGTTAAAAAATTATATAATCATTATGTAATTAATATGAATTCATAGAACATATTGAAACCCAAAAAATTATTTTTACTATTCACTTAAAAGTAAAGTGTTTTAGAAAATTCCTTAAAATTCACTCTAACCAAATTTCAACATACTGATTTAAAATATAATATTTATTTTATTAAAATAATTTTATAAATGTGACAATTTTAACTTTTAAATATAATTATATTTATTTATTTAATAAATTTATTTTTTAAAATAGTCAAATTTCTCACATTTATAAATTTTTTTAGGGAATTATTAGATTATTTTCACATTTTTATCTAAAAAAGTGTTTTTAAGACTATTTTATTAAAAAAATTATTTTGAATACCTAAGTTTATTATAATGTTTATATATTTGATAAAAAATCAATTTTCTTTTATTTGCATCTAAAAATTAATTTATCAAATTGGTCATACTCAAACATATATTTTATTAAACAAAATAATTCTCAAAATAATATTGATGGAATAAACAATTTATTAATGAAAAAGGATATTAAACATTAATTTACTACATTCTATACATGTAACCCTTTATTACATCCATGTATACCCAATTGGTACAGTGTGTGATGGTGGTAGTTTTATGGGGTGGCTTCACTAACATTGACTGAGTGGTAATCTCCACAAACATGAACATATCTCATAGGTGATTCGTTCAAGCCTAAATTTTTGAAGAATGGATTAGTCTTGGTTAATAGAGAACCAAAGTGACACTACATACCTCCCATGTTCTAACAAATGGGCTTTATGCTGCATGACTCTACTAGTTGTCTGCATTATTTCTCATTTCTGCATCAATTATCATTTTGTTTGTTTATTATATATAGTAATTACAACAGAAAAATTATTACCAATGGGTATATTTACCAATGGTAAAATATACCAATGGTTATGTTGAACAATGTTTATATTTGACCAAAAATAATATTATTATCCCTATAGTAACATTGGTCCATATAAATGCAACCTCATTATTTCACTCAATATTCACTACATTTTATCCTATGGTTATTTTTTCAATTATTAAGATATTGATTAGATTACTAATATTATGTTTCCATTATATATTTTTTGTTTGTGTGGGTGATGATTCTAGAAAATTTGACCAATCCATATTTTCAAATTTTAAATTTTCTATTTTAGATTTTTTCCAATTCTAATGTATGATATTTTCATTGGCTTCAGATTTGACTAATATAAATATATTTATTAATGAGTTAAGGTTTTATTGGTTCCTCTATATTTTTTATATGTATAATATTAAATTATATAACACACACTTTATCTGGAAATAAATATCATTAAAAAAAATTGTTTGTTACATTCTTCCCCCATTTAAAAATTTCAACCTTGAAATTTCAATTCATATTATTAGTTAATAATAGGTGATGGTACTTCTGTTTCATTTTTTCCTTTGGATCCCATTATCACCTCTTCTTGCATATGGTTCCTCCACAACACTTTGAAAACATTAGTTTCTTGTTGTGTAAAACTTTGAATCTATATTACAAGATCTTTATAGGCTTCTCCTCCTAAGAAATACCATGTTCCAGTTGTACCACTTATAG
Organism: Viscum album; assembly: GCA_963277665.1. Classification (NCBI taxonomy): domain Eukaryota; kingdom Viridiplantae; phylum Streptophyta; class Magnoliopsida; order Santalales; family Viscaceae; genus Viscum; species Viscum album. The sequence continues at coordinate 124,241,763 of OY728146.1, read as the reverse complement.
AAGTAGTATATATAAGGGATTAAGTTTGTACATCCTCAGGATAGATAAATGGAATACATCATGAACTTGAGCCAGATTTGATGGAAGTGAATGTTGATTTCCCCTAGTCCTATGTGATCAAGTATTTAAAAGTGTCCAATGTACCTAGGGATAAGATTACATTTCATTACAAAGCTGAAATGGATTGCTATTTATAGAAAAATTGAAGGAATTGATTAATAATTTTCAAATGAAGGCCTTGGAATTCTAGGCCATTTAAAATGAAAAACCATTGTCTTACCCATGGGTTTTTTCATGGTTTTGGACATTTGAGTCACACTTTATAATTTTTTTAACAAATTATAACTAAACAACATTTTTTTAATAGTTATTTGGACATGTAAAAGTACATTTTCTACAAAATAAGGTTTTTAAAATCAAATCTTCCATTTTTACTTTGGAAAGTCACTTATAGGTTTGGAAACAGATTAAAATATTTTATAATAATTAATATTAATAAAATGAATTTTTAATTGAGTTTAATTATTTATTACATTAATATGATATAAATATAAAGTCATAAAACATACTGAAAACCCAAAAATGTATTTTACTATTCATAGAAAAATAATTTTTTAAAAAAAAATCCAAAAAATTCTCCCTAACCTAATTTTATGATGATTATTTACAATATAATATTTATTTTATCAAAATATGTCTCTAAATATTTTTATTTTAACTATTAAATATAAAAATCATTATTTATTGAAAAATATATATTTTTTAGAGAGAAATTTCTAAAACTTATAAAAATTTTATGGTAAATTATAAAATTATTTTCTCATTGGAATTTAAATAAGAGTGTTTTAAAAGAATATTTCCTTAAAAATATACTATTTATGTCACATACCATGCTAGGTATTCATCCAATCTAGTGCTCAACCCAGTCTGTTGCATAGTCTAAAGGGAATTAGTGATCCCCACGGGTTGGCATAAGTGCCCGGGTATCAAAAGTAAAGTGTGGGAATGATTTAGATGATTTAATAAAAAATAAAAATCCAACATTTTAAATGACCCAAAAAATAAAATACACAACCAAAAAATCCCATAACATTTTTCATATTTTAAGATTACATGTTGAACAAAAAATAACAAAGATACTATATCAATGGAAAACTAAACCTCCTACCCAAACATTCATGAAACATGAGAAGCCACATCCTCAAGACAACATCACCAACTCTGCAAGAGAAGGCCATTAAAAACCCAAACCTCCTTCAATTGGCATGGTTCCTTTCCCTAGAATACAAAAGGGATGATATCGACATACACCTAGGGGTGTATTTAGGGTAAGAACTAAATCCCATTAGGATTCCACCCAAAAGATGAAATTCCATGCCAAAATATTCATATAATAATCGAACATGCCCGATAAAATGTAGTCTTTTGAAAATATTAATAAGGAAATCATCTTTGTATGTAAATAGTTTAAACAAATATCACTTTAAATGAAAACCATTTTCTAAACCTTTTAATAAAGGGAAAAGTGGAGTTTAAAAGGACACACACATATATACATTAGAGGTCCACCGTATGCCAATGGATGGAACCCCAACATATAAAGTACAACACCATGGGTGAATTACTGAAGGATAATTAAGATCAAGTGGGTCTTAGATACTCATACCTTAGTGAAATGTGGTATAGTAACCACAACCATTAGCGTTCTCATGAACGACCCACTAGATATTAGAAATATCCAATGTTTTAGAAGTGATTATCCATTATCACAGTTTTGTTGGTGTTGTAAACATCAATCCAAGTAAGTGAAACTAGGAAAATCACTTTATTATCACTAGCGCACCAGTTCTTGTTCTCCCACCTAGATACTCGGGTTTCCCTTATGCTCAAGTTGATATTCACATATCACAAAAATCACCACTACCACAACCCAATGCAATGAATTTCAAGAAAACACCATTTTCCATAAAACCTACCATTTTGTGTTTTACTAAAAAAAAATACCCATATTTAATACATTTTCCATCATTCTCATAATTCATTATTTCCCTATTTAAGAACACAAGTAAACACAAAAAGTTACAACCAACCAATTCTATGGGAAATCCCCATTTGAAAAACCACTCATACATTAGGACGATTTTTAAAACAATATTTTCCATCAATAAAACAATTTAAAATTCATACTCAAAAGTTCACAATAATTCTAACATAGAAAAAATGATCTATTTTCCATTAGAAATATTTTTTAAAAACACACACATCTCAAGTTCTTATGAAAACATATTTTTTATCTATAAAATAAGGCACAAAACCCCTTTTTAAGAAACCCCACATGAAGCATACCCATGATCTAGCCCATTTCCTTTATAAAAATTCATTTCAATAACACAATAATTCCAAATATTTCTAAACCATGTATCTCACCACCCAAAAAGATTACAAAACATGTTAAAATTAGTTAAACAAAAAAATAAAATTATAAAATAATTCTAGGGAATGAAACCACCTTCCTCATATGAATAACTTTCAAAAAAAAGGTATGAAAAACAATTTTCACCCCAACCGAACCAAAAGAAAGAAAGAAGAAAACCTGATCAATAAGATCAAACCCAAAACCCCAATATTAAAACCCTAAATAGAATCCATAAAGGAAGGAGAGAGGAAACCTTAAAAGAGGAAAAAACCTAGAATACAGAAAAAAAAATAAGGAGGAAGACACTTGCTGAGTGATTACATGAATGATCCGGACTAAAACCATTAAGGGAAGGAAGATATAGAGGAGCCAAATGCAGTAGATGATTCACCAAGGGTGGATGATGCTGAGGGGGAGAGAAAACTAGGGATTTAGGGGTTAAAACCCAGATGAGAGAGAAAAATACCCAAAATTTTAATGACATGGCAGGCCGCATGGTTAGTCCACAGGGTTTGTCAAACCTTTTAGAGATCTTGCGACCATATCTTCTGAGGGAGACACCTACCACACATGCAATCTGCACTATTAGCCTAACCATGAGGAAACAGTGCGGTTGCTTCAGGACACAACCCAAACCTACCACATGGTTTCCTTGGCCGAGGCACACGATTACCCTAATCATTTGGCATCCATGAACTGCAACCTATCAATCCCAAATTTTATACTTTTCTTGAAAATTAAAAAGTAAACCCAAAGGAGGAATCTAGACCATGGATGAATATAAGGAATACAAAATACTTTTAAACCCATCACACCTATTTCTTGAGAAAAACGGTCGAGAACCCGACCTAAACTGGAATAAAGGCAAACTTAAAAACATGGGTGTGACAATTCTACCACCATAATGCTTTTCTCCCTAAAAAAGTCACAAAAAGGCTAGAACAAAAAAAATGATACTCCATCATAGTTCAAGGATATTACTAAATAACATTGAAAGAGGGAAGGACCAAAACACAATCATTGAAAAGGAGACATAAAAATTGAACATGGGAGGCCAAAAATGAGTTCCTGCTATGTGTTACGGACCCCCAAAGGTGAAATCACATCCAATTGATTTATTAAACCAAAAAATATCATTATACAACACAATATCCCATTTCTAAAACAAAACACCTCATAAATTACTAGATAGAACCTACACCACTTGTCTAAAACAAACAAACAAAAATGATCAATTCAGATACAAGGAACACTTACACAACATTAATTCAATGAAACGGTTGGGGATTCTCTAACACCAACATTTAAACAAGGAATAATCTTGGGGTTAGATATATTTGAATGAGACCACCACCACCAATCCAATACCAAGAACATAACCAAATTACTGTCACGGGGAGTCCAAAATGGAATCCCCACTATAAGAAACAACCAAACACCCAAGGTAGAATTGGGACACCAACATGGGGAGGCCCTAATGGACTCCCCACCATAATGAATTGTAAAGAATCTATTTATACTTAGGAAATTTAAATGAGACCCAAGGTGGGTCTCCCCACCATAAGAATTAACCAGTTAGATTACCTGACTAGCACATACTAATGAAGGAAACCTGGCATGATTTAGCACAAGAGCATCCAACATAGCCTAACCTCCCACCGATAGGGTCCTAATTAAAGAAACTCTAAACCAAATAAATACATTACATGGTTCACAACTCCCACCAGCATTACCATCCATAAAATTTACAAACAAATATAGGGATAAAAATTGAACTACAATGTCATTTATTCATGATCAACTATACTAATATTTACAACCACAAGAGTATAAGCACAAAGGTTAAAGATAATGATACAACCATTATTCCTTCTAGCTAAGGAGGAACTCTTCAATTCAATAGATTACGACATAGAGTAATAGTGTCCCCATATCTCTTCCCACAAAAAACCCATTCAGGATAAAAAAACTATATGGGAGGCCTAACTACTTCCACCTACTATAAAGAAGACGGAAACTAATGTAGAATCCAAAATACCCATTGGATTCCCTAACCATGTTCCTAATTCACTTATAAACCTATGCCTAGATCCCTATTTAATGAAGTATCTCCTGCCTCGTAGTCATACATTAAAAACCCCTGATTGACACTTTTTCTTTAGGTCCACAACCAACCAAACCGCAACCTAGAAAACACAATAATCACAAAACGCCCCAAGATCCACTTACCCCCCACACGAAACTCTCACTAAAACAAGGGTTTAGAATATGTACACACACCACCCCTTGTTACATTGAATGAGGGATGTTGGAGGAAAAGGGAACATAGAATACATCTTCCTCTAAAATAGAGGAATAAAAAATTATCCAAATGAAAACACACTTATGTCAAAATAGAGGTTCATGGAAAATTACATGCCCTTAATCTTTGTAGTTGAGTGAGAACAGGATGACTCAAGGCATCACTGAACATGACCATTGTGACCGGAAGAAACCCTACAAGGAGAGGGACCTAAAACTGAGTCCCAAATAGCACATGATTCCCATAAATAACCATAAAATCCTATTGTAACTAATTCTTCCACACTAGTGGCCTAACATTAGCCCTTGAATAGATGAAACTGACAAAAGGTAAAAATACCATTTTAAGATAGTGGTCAAAACCAAGGACAGAGACCACTTTTCACTTTCCCTACTATATTTCCCTTCATCGCTTCCAAGTAGTGTCTTCAAACACAACAGTGTAAAACTTGATAACTAAAGACTAAAACAACTCAAATAAAATGAAGTTTCCCTTAACTCCTCTTGTATCCTCTATCCTACTATGAGAGGAATCACTTCACTGAGAAAAAAAATTAAGAAGACTCATCTCCCTAAATTCGACGAGATAGTCCTTGTGTGGATCAATTAGAGTACCCACGAATGGATAATCACTTGTGGCCATACATCAATCATGTGTTAAATTATTTATGAGGGAATACAATATATAATATGTAAAACTAAGGACCCAATAAAACTAGTTCATGGGCCAAAACGTTTCAAAAACCAGAACCAAACACACAAGGGAGACCAATGCAAAGGCCTCCCAAAACACTTCTCAAAAGAGACTATTAACCAACACTCCATACCAACGTACTGATGAAAAACATACATGGAATTTCATTCAAATAGGATGGGGTTTAAAGGTTAAAAAATCCGACAACAATATCTAAAAATACAAAACATTTACATCACACTATCAAAAATCATCAAAACACCTCATCTTTTCTTAGAAGACACACTTATAAATAAAACAGGACTTGTGGGTTCACATTTACCAAAAGTTACTCATGGGTTTCACACATGTATACTCTGATGCCACACTAGGCACTAATCCAATAACCCCACATAACCCATGCATGCGGTCACCTATGAGAACGACAATGTTCAAAACAAAACCTTTCCACTTTCCAAATCAACAATTAACCCACACATCCTCTTCTCAAAACCACTAGCCACCAAAATAAAAATCCATTCTGAATTTTCGAAAATATTTTCTATAAAAGAACCAATAATTCAAAGAAAAATCATTTTCAAACTTCACACATCCATTTCAAAAAATTTCATCTCACTTTAGAACACTCCTAATTTCACAAAAAACTCCGAACATGATTTCTAAAACCATTCATTACATTCCAAACACTTTAATTTTTTTGGAAAATCCCCTTCAAAACAATTATATATAATAAACTTTAACATAATTCATATTTTACAAACAAATAATTTCAACAAACCACAATTTCAAAATATAAAAATATGATCTTGATACACACCCTCACTCACTCACAAAAATTTCATAAAAATATATATTTTCAAAGTTCCATAAAAATATTCGGAAATACATTTTCCTCCCCTTTGAAAATCATACTATTTTTGCCTTAAATTAAATTTTCAAAATTTTCTCTCAATTATTTTTAAATGACAATTCAATAACCCAAAGGGGTATAAAATACTGCAATATAAAGTTAGTGTCGGAGAGTGACTTGATCATATGATTGGAAGCCACACCTCAATTACTCTACCATCACAGAGATCATTCTAGGGTAATTTCCTCATATCAACATGTGTTTCTATGACCTATGAGATCGCTGGGACCATTAACCCAACTCCCTTTATTCTCCCCAAGCAATGAGCAATAATAAGGGCTAAAAGACTTGGATGAAACCCAAATTCCTCAGGAAACTCATGTCCCTCTTCTAGGTTTGATGGCCAAGAGAATTATTGGTAACCATAACATTGAGTTCTGAAAACCTTAGATCCTATCTTCCTTAACACTTACCTAAGGAACATTATAAGGCCCCAACCTTAAACCTTACTTAATCTTGAGTTATTACAAGATTACACATTGAGGATCTTTTCGGGTTTGGAGTTTTAGATCATAAAACTTGAATTACATTCCACATATAAACAAAGTGGTTACATAAAGATAGTATTCTTCATTCCCATCAATGGAATCATATTTAAAATAAAACATGGATTCTTTCTTGACACTTACTTGACACTATCATCATATCATGTACCTTTCCCTTGACCTGTGAAAAACATTTCAAAAAAACATGGGATGAGCATAAAAAGCTCAGTAAGGGATATAAAAATATGGAAAGGAAACATGGGTACATATATACATAATAATGAAATCATTATTTACCCATAAAACATAAGCACTTTAACATACCTCATCAAATCGTGAATAAATCATAGAAATCATAAGACATAAAGGTAACTTGAGGCATTCATAACATTCTTACATAGGGAGTAACCCTCTTGGTTACGTTTGGAATACCCATCACAGTATATTCCCTAAATCTCTTCGGAGAAACCTTAACGTTTCACTCCTTCGCGTTACCCAATGCATTGGAGAGCTATATCGGGCTCACCCGCCCTTAGTTTATCACGGAACCACCCGTCTTCATAATAATGCCCAAGAACCTCAACATAATCGTATCACATAAAACATGCATATAGGAAACAAAACATTTCCACCTTTCAGTCACAAGATATCAATACAACACATTGATATAAAAACATTATGAAAACCATTTTTAATACCAAAATAAAAGAAAAGTAAAACATGGTATTTTTTTTCTTTTAAAAAGAAGGTATGGCTTGTAGAGGAAGCCGAAACTCAAATAATGGTCACAGCGGTGGAGAAGTCGTTGTCGCCGCATACGTATGACAAAAACATTCCATTTTGTCGTTTAGTAAAACGCTTCATATAAAAAAGATTCCTTTTGAATAAAAATAAAATTCAAAGGGGTTTATACATCGTATAAAAGAAGGTTGTGTATAAAACAAAATATACCTCAATGAAAGGAGATTGAGACGAAGTCTCATACCCCGGGTCCGACTTGACTCGGTCGTTCTTTAATCTCCTGAACAATAAAATTGAGTTAATTTCTACTTGTTTAAGAATTTTTTTCAAGTTCATTATTCCTTTTATATCACTTATTTCCATGTCATGAACACTATGTAATTATTTAAGTTAATAACGGTCGTTTTAATGATCATTGGTACTTGAGTAAAAAATAAACCCTTTATAATTACAAGTTGTTCATGTATCCATTATATCCAGAATGGTATTCATGATGTAGATATAATATATGTCATATATATCCAGTACATGAATGCATTTATAATATTACATAATCATTTAGAGGTAAGAAATGAAATGCACCGTTCATGGAGACGGTAAGCCGTACGTACGCATGAACGCTACTTTCATTTCTATTTCGTATTTTATAGAATGGAATCATAATGATATAAAGGTATATTATAATTCCAGTGTAATATCATATATAATATCATAACTCCATCCTTTATACGTCTCCATATGGTATTAATGAATCAAATCACTTTGAGGGGGCGGAAGTCCGCACTTCCTTAAATGAAGATATCGCGTATACCCATAATGGAAACCATAAACGTAGGACCAAAAAGAAAAATACATAAGCTTAAGGAAAACATAAACATATTATATATAATATATAAATATAGTGTCATCTTAATGGCCACCATTGAAGGTGTTAAAATAATGTTGAACTATCATCGTTTCAGGAGGCAGAAATTCGCCATCCACGGAAACAGTATGTTCTTTAACCATTAGATGTAGGTGTGTGTAAGTGTAGCTCGAATCCTTTTTATAAAAACATCCTAGTATATTTAAGATACTGGATTTGTTACAAAATAAACTAATAAAAGAGTTTAGGGGGTTGGATAAGAAAAATAAAACAAAAGGACTCAAGTGAAGACATTACCTTAAAATCGGGTAACTCCCTTTGGTTTGAGCTCAAAGGCTTCCTTGGGAAGACTTTTGCCCAAAGTGAGGCATCAAAGAGTAATATAGGGAAGTGGAGAGACAAAATGAGCAGGGTTTGGCCGAGCCAAAGGCTTTGGGAGTGTGGGTAAGGTGGTAGAGGTGGGGGCCTTTTATAAGAGGAGAGGATGGGCACTCATGGAGAGTAAAGAAATGTTACATTATTTTAAAATGCTTTTCGGATTCAGAAGGTCCCACATTGATATAATTAGAGGGTAAGGTTATAAGGGTTCAAAATAAACCCATCAAATAGGTTTTGGACATGTGTAGGTCATAGATTTTACATTATCATTTCATTTTATTTAAATCCTTTATTAATGAGGTAATCACTGCGTCATCATGATGTCATAAATAATTTAATTTATTTAAAGTCTAAAAATTATAAAATAAATAATATGATGTAGGAAATATTTTTAGATTTCCATTGAATATTTATAATCAAAAATCTGACTTGTATAACCCCATTTAAAAATTGTTTTAATAAAACATATCATGTTTGTGTCATTTTTACTTTATCATTAAATAAAAAGTTATTTATGTCATTTCCCATCCAAAGTGGCTCCATGGGGTCCCCAAGTTGACCCATGGATTTTCTTGGTCTTCCATGACACATACAATAAGGGTAGGACATGTTTCAAGCTCATCTCATATTATTAAAACATTATTTTCACCTTAAACTACACTAATTACCTCTAATCGCGATTAAGAACTTAAAAGTTACTATTCACCAAAAAAATTATTTTAATCTCATTGAACCACATTTTAATTATTAATGACAACCATGTATGTCGGATTTTTTAAAATCAAATCACATAAGTGAAAAATTTTCATTTAAACGAAAAATCAGTTTCTTTAACTACCACTTAGTGGTTTCACTATTCATCAAAAATTGAAGTTTTTCAGAAAAATACCAAAACTTCACCCTAAGCTATATTTGATATTCTGAATTCAAAAATGATGTCTATTTTACAAAATTAAAATCATATAAGTGACATTAATTAATTTAATAATTAATTCTCACTGTCATGACAAAAAGCGTGTTTTTATGAAATAATAAGTATCAAAAGTTTGACACCAGTTTAAGTCCAATTTGAAAGTGAAATTGATTCCAATGACCACCATTGGATTAAATGGTATAAATATATTCTAATTTCACTTCAAAACCAATTAAAAAGATAATATAATCATATAAATAAATTATATTAAAAAGAGGTTTTGAATTAAAATACAACATTTTCACTATTCATTAAAAAAATGAACATTGTCAGAAAAATACCAAAATTCACACAAAGTAAATTTTGATGTCCCAATAATAAATAATAAGTTTATTTTGACAAACATAGCTTATAAAATTGTCAAAAGATATATTTAAAAATGGTTTTCCATCAAAAGGCAATAAAACAATCTTTTAAAAATATTAGTGTATTCCATGCTTAAGATTGGATTTATTATCATTTTAAGCCTCTAAAACACTATCTCATTGCATTTTCAGATTCCCATGTTGCCTCTTCCATCATGTGGTTTTTCCACAAAACCTTCACCTGATTAACCACCTTATTCCGCAACACTTGCTCCCTGTGGTCAAGAATATGTACTGGTTGTTCCTCATAAGATAGGTTCTCTTCCAGCTGAACTACCTCTGGACTCAAAACATGAGATGGATTTGGCATGTACTTTCTCAACATCAAAACATGAAAAACATTGTGTACTTGAGATAAACTCGGAGGTAAAGCCACTCGGTAAGAAACTGATCCAAATCTCTCCAGAATTTCATATGGTCCAATGAACCTTGGACTCAGCTTTCCTTTCTTACCAAATCACATCACACTTTTCCATGGTGATACTTTGAGAAAAACATGATCACCTACCTCAAAAGATAGATCCTTCCTCCTATTGTCTGCATAACTCTTCTTCCTACTCTGAGCTGTTCTCATGTGTTTCTGAATCAGCTGAACTTTTTCTGCCATCTCTTCTACCAATTCTGGTCCCATCAACTTCCTTTCACCCACTTCATCCCAGAAAGCTGGAGTTCGACACCGCTTCCCATATAATTCCTGAAATGGTGCCATCTGTATACTAGAATGAAAACTATTATTATATGAAAATTCAACCAAAGAAAGATGTTGGTCCCAACTACCCTGATAATCCATCGAACAAGCTCGTAGCATATCCTCCAGGGTCTGAATTTTTCGTTCTGACTGCCCATCTGATTGAGGATGAAAAGCTATAATAATATTTAATTCAGTACCTAACGACTTCTGAAGGCCTTTCAAAAAGTTACAAGTGAACCTGGGATCACGGTCAGATACAATGGAGAGAGGAACTCCATGTAACCTAACTATCTCTTTAAGATACAAACGGGAAAGTTGATCTAGGGAAAAAGTATCTCGTATAGCAAGGAAATGAGCAGATTTGGTCAAGCGATCAACAATAACCCAGATTGCATTATTACCTTGAGATGTCTTCGGTAATCCCACAACAAAATCCATGGATATATTCTCTCATTTCCGCTCTGGAACTGGTAAAGGCTGAAGCATCCCTTTCGGTAACTACCGCTCTGCTTTGACCTGCTGACAAGTCAAACACTTCACAGTAAAATCAGCAATATCTCTTTTCATTCCATCCCACCAGTAATACTCCCGAATATCTCTATACATCTTAGTACTGCCTGGATGAACTGAAAACGGAGAACTATGAGCTTCACATAACAACTCTCTCTTCAACTGTGAATCACAAGGAACACACAATCTCTTCCCAAATCTCAAAACGCAATCATTATCAATGTTGAATTCAGGCAACTTACCCTTCTGAACCAGCTCTACCTTTTTCTGCAACTCGCTGTCTTGCTTCTGTGCTTTCTTGATTCTGTCTGATAGAGATGATCTCACTGATACCTGAAACAAAACAGAAGAACATCCTGCACAAACAACTTCTATGCCAAAGTTCATTAAATCCTTAAAAAATGGATCACGTTCCAAACACAACATTGCTAATGAAGCATTACTTTTTCGACTCAAATCATCAGCCACTTTATTTGCTTTTCCTGGATGGTAATGAATTGTACAATCATAATCCTTGATTAATTCTAGCCATCTCCTTTGTCTCATGTTCAACTCTTTCTGAGTAAATATATACTTTAAACTTTTGTGATCAGTATATATTTCACACTTTACTCCATACAAATGATGCCTCCAAATTTTTAAAGCAAAAAACAACAGCAGCTAATTCCAAATCATGTGTAGGGTAATTTACCTCATGAGTTTTCAACTGACGTGAAGCATAAGCAATTACCTGATCATTCTGCATTAGGACACAACCAATTCCTTTCAATGAAGCATCACTGTATATAACAAACTCACCATTCCTAGAAGGTAGTGCCAAAACTGGAGCATTCACCAATCTTCTTTTCAATTCCTGAAAATAATCATCACATTCTTTCGTCCAGATAAACATAACACCCTTCTAAGTTAGCTTAGTCATTGGACTAGATAACCGTGAAAAATTTCTAACAAACCTTCGGTAATAGCCTGCCAAACCAAGGAAACTAAAAATATCTGTTACATTTGTGGGTCTTGTCCATTCTTCAACAACCTTTGTTTTTGCAGGATCAATAGTTATCCAATCTTTAGAAACAATATGACCAAGGAAAGAAATTTTTTGCAACCAAAACTCACACTTGCTGAATTTCCCATACAATTTCTTTTCTTTCAAGGTTTTCAAAATGACCCTTAAATGTCTTTCATGTTCTTCTTTACTTTTAGAAAACACCAAAATGTCATCAATGAAAACCACCACAAACTTATCTAAGAACTCATGGAAAATTATATTCATTAAGTCCATGAATACAGCGGGTGAATTGGTTATCCCAAAAAGCATTACTACAAATTCATAATGGTCATATCTTGTACGAAACGCAGTCTTCGGATCATCTGCTTCCTTTAACTTCAGCTGATGGTACCCCAATCTCAGGTGAATCTTTGAAAAATACTGAGCTCCCTGGAGCTGATCAAACAAATCATCGATATGAGGCAAAGGATATTTGTTCTTAACAGTGATGTTATTCAAGGCTCTATAATCAATGAAAAGTCTCATAGAACCATCTTTCTTTTTAACAAACAAGACAGGAGCACCCCATGGTGATGTGCTAGGTCGAATGAAACCTTTATCCAATAACTCCTGCAATTGTTTCTTTAAATCTAAAAGTTCAACTTGAGCCATTCGATAAGGGGGTTTTGAAATTGGCTTAGCATCAGGAACTAAGTCAACAGTAAACTCAACTTCCCGATCTAGTATTATTCCAAGAAACTCATTAGGAAAAACATCAGGATACTCATTTACCACCGACACATCATTAATCTGAACAATTCCTTTATTTTCAACGATGTGTGCAAGGTAACATTCATTTCCATCTTTTACAAGTTTCTCAGCCTCTTGATATATTATCAACAGTAAGGGTTCATTCTTGTACACAAAATGAAAGTCTTTCTGAAAATAAACTTCTTTAGCTCTACAGTCAATCTTAGCATGGTAAATAGAGAGCCAATCCATACCCAGGATAACATCAAACTCTACTAGAGGTAGAACAATAAGGTTTTCAAGTAGGTTCTTTCCACAGATAAGGATAGGAATATTATTATAAATTCTTTTTGCCTCAACATTTCCCCCAGGTGTTTTTACCACAAGTTCAGGAGTCATTTCTTGAGATGGTATTCCCATTTTACTAGAAAAGGTTTCAGTGATCAAAGAATGTGTAGACCCCGAATCAAACAACACACTGGTATAATCTGAAAAAACAAAGTACCTGATACAACTTCATTTGATGGCCCGACATCTGCTGAAGTAGTAGCAAAGGATTTCACCACCCCTTTATGCTTGTAGTCTAACTGCTTCCCATCACTCAAGCTCTTTGTCGGACACTCGTTTTCATAGTGACCCATCTCATTGAACTTATAACATTTCACTAACTGTAAATCAAATTTGGTCTTACCATCACCCTGATCTTTTTCTATGCAATCACGAGCCTTATGTCCCATCTAACCACATCGGTAGAACTTTCCAGAATTCAGAAGACATTCCCCAGCATGCCTTTTTCTAAATTTATCACAAACTGGAAACTTAGTTTTCTTACCATCAGACTTTTTTGAATAATTCTTACCTTTCTCCTGCCACCTCGATCTCTTCTTCTATTGGTTGTTATAGAACACTTGATCATCGGAAAACTCCATTTCCACCTTCTCAGCACATCGAACAAGCTTTTCATAACTTTTAAATTCATGAGAAGATAAAGACCTTCGATATTTTGGCTTTAATCCTGAGTAAAAACGATTGATTTTACTATCAAGGTCTCGAATAAAATTTGGAGCATACCTTGACAATCGAGTGAACCTTTCTTCATAGGCAGCCACTGAGTCTTCCACTTGCCTCAATTCCAAGAATTGATTTTCCACCCTAATTCGAACAGCCTTAGGAAAATACTTCTCAAGAAACATACATTTGAATTCATCCCAGTCAAGAGCATCAATCTCATCAGCGTCCCTGATATTTTTAACCATAGACCACCACTGATCTGCCTCACCCTCCAAATGGTAAATAGAAAGACTAACCTTTTGATTGTCTGAACACCCCATGACATCAAAAATCTTCTCTAGTGCTTTAATCCACCCTTCAGCTAACACAGGGTCAGATGATCCTCTGAATGATGGGGGATGTTGCCTCATGAAATGTTCCACCACTGACATGTTCCTCTGCGGTTGATCCATATGATCTCGTGAATGGATACCACCGCCATTTATCGCTTGAATCAACTGCGCCATTACTGAAACAAACTGTTCAGTTCCAATTCCAACCATCTCAGGATGCTGATTCGGAAGGTTATTTCCTTCTTTATGACTTCCTAGAACTGTTTCCCTATTTCCTCTATGGAAAACCATTCTGAACAAACATGTCTTAGATTAAGCAACATGGTAATATTCAAATGCTATATCATTTCAAAAAATATTTTTTGGATAATCATTTAACAGAATTATAACTCCTAAATTTATCTAAACCGACCTCTGATACCAACTATAAGGCCCCAACCTTAAACCTTACTTAATCTTGAGTTATTACAAGATTACATATTGAGGATCTTTTCGAGTTTAGAGTTTTAGATCATAAAACTTTCATTACATTCCACATATAAACAAAGCGGTTACATAAAGATAGTATTCTTCATTCCCATAAATGGAAACATATTTAAAATAAAACATGGATTCTTTCTCAACACTTCCTTGACACTATCATCATATCATGTACCGTTCCCTTGACCTGTGAAAAACATTTCAAAAAAACTTGGGATGAGAATAAAAAGCTCAGTAAGGGATATAAAAATATGGAAAGGAAACATGGGTACATATATACATAAGAATGAAATCATTATTTACCCATAAAACATAAGCACTTTAACATACCTCATCAAATCATGAATAAATCATAGAAATCATAATACATAAAGGTAACTTGAGGCATTCATAACATTTTTATGTAGGGAGTAACCCTCTTGGTTACGTTTGGAATACCCATCACAGTATATTCACTAAATCTCTTCGGAGAAACCTTAATGTTTCACTCCTTCGCGTTACCCAATTCATTGGAGAGCTATATCGGGATCACCCACCCTTAGTTTATCACGGAACCACCCGTCTTCATAATAATTCCCAAGAACCTCAACATAATCGTATCACATAAAACATGCATATAGGAAACATAACATTTCCACCTTTCAATCACAAGATATCAATACAACACATTGATATAAAAACATTATGAAAACCATTTTCAATACCAAAATAAAAGAAAAGTAAAACATGGTATTTATTTTTCTTTTAAAAAGAAGGTATGGCTTGTAGAGGAAGCCGAAACTCAAATAATGGTCACGGCGGTAGAGAAGTCGTTGTCGCCGCATACGTACGACAAAAACATTCCCTTTTTTCATTTATTAAAACGATTCATATAAAAAAGATTCCTTTTGAATAATCTTAAAATTCAAAGGGGTTTATACACCGTATAAAAGAAGGTTGTGTATAAAACAAAATATGCCTCAATGAAAGGAGATTGAGACGAAGTCCCATACCCCGGGTCCGACTTGACTCGGTCGTTCTTTAATCTCCTAAATACTAAACTTGAGTTAATTTCTACTTGTTTAAGAACCTTTTACAAGTTCATTTTTCCTTTTATATCACTTATTTCCATTTCATGAACACTATGTAATTATTTAAGTTAATAACGGTCGTTTTAACGATCATTGGTACTTGAGTCAAAAATAAACCCATTATAATTACAAGTTGTTCATGTATCCATTATATACAGAATTGTATTCATGATGTAGATATCATATATGTCACATATATCCAGTACATGAATGCATTTATAATATTAAATAATCATTTATAAGTAATAAATGAAATGCACCGTTCATGGAGACGGTAAGCCATACGTACACATGAACGCTACTTTCATTTCTATTTCGTATTTTATAGAATGGAATCATAATGATATAAAATAATATTATAATTCCAGTGTAATATCATATATAATATCATAAATCCATCCTTTATACACCCCACATATGGTATTAACAAATCAAATCACTTTGAGGGGGCGGTAGTCCGCACTTCCTTAAATGAAGATATCGCGTATACCCATAATGGAAACCATAAAGGTAGGACCAAAAAGAAAAATACAGAAGCTTAAGGAAAACATAAACATACTATATATCATATATAAATATAGTTTCATCTTAATGGACACCTTTGAAGGTGTTAAAATAATGTTGAACAATCATCGTTTCGGGAGGCAGAAATTCGCCATCCACGGAAACAGTATGTTCTTTAACCATTAGATGTAGGTGTGTGTAAGTGTAGCTCAAATACTTCTTATGAAAACATCCTAGTATATTGAAGATACTGGAGTTGTTACAAAATAAATTAATAAAAGTGTTTAGGGGGTTGGATAAGCAAAATAAAACAAAAGGACTCAAGTGAAGACATTACCTTAAAATCGGGTAACTCCCTTAGGTTTGAGCTCAAAGGCTTCTTTGGGAAGACTTCTTCCCAAAGTGAGGATTCAAGGAGTAATAGAGGGAAGTTTAGAGACAAAATGAGCAGGGTTTGTCCAAGACAAAGGCTTTCGTAGTGTGGGTAAGGTGGTAGAGGTGGGGGCATTTTATAAGAGGAGAGGAGGGGCACTCATGGAAAGTAAAGAAATGTTACATTATTTTAAAATGTTTTTCGGATTCAAAAGGTCCCACATTGATATAATTATAGGGTAAGGTGATAAGGGTTCTAAATACAGCCATCCAATAGGTTTTGGACATGTGTAGGTCATAGATGTTACATTATCATTTCATTTTATTTAAATCTTTTATTAATGACGTAATCGCTACATCATCATGATGTCATAAATAATTTAATTTATTTAATGTCTAAAAATTATAAAATAAATACTATGATGTAGGAAATATTTTTAGCTTTCCAATGACTATTTATAATAAAAAATCTGACTTGTATAACCCCATTTAAAAATTGTTTTAATAAAACATATCATGTTTGTGTCATTTTTACTTTATCATTAAATAAAAAGTTATTTATGTCCTTTCCCAACCAATGTGGCTCCATGGGGTCCCCAAGTTGACCCATGGATTGTCTTGGTCATCCATGACACATCCATTAATGGTAGGACATGTTTCAAGCTCATCTCATATTATTAAAACATTATTTTTACCTTAAACTACACTAATTACCTCTAATCGCGATTAAGAACTTAAAAGTTACTATTCACCAAAAAATTATTTTAATCTCATTGAACCACATTTTAATTCTTAATGACAACCATGTATTTTGGATTTTTGAAAATCAAATCACAGAAGTGACAAAGTTTCATTTAAACGAAAAATAAGTTTCTTTAACTACCACTTAGTGGTTTCACTATTCATCAAAAATTGAAGTTTTTCAGAAAAATACCAAAACTTCACCCTAAGATATATTTGATATTTTGAATTCAAAAATGATGTCTATTTTAAAAAATTCAAATCATATAATTCACATTAATTATTTTAATAATTAATTCCCGCTGTCATGACAAAAAGCGTGTTTTTATGAAACAACAAGTAGCAAAAGATTGACACCAGTTTAAGTCCAATTTCAAAGTGAAATTGATTCCAATGACCACCATTGGATTAAATGGTACAAATATATTCTAATTTCACTTCAAAACCAATTCAAAATATAATATAATCATATAAATAAATTATATTAAAAAGAGGTTTTGAATTAAAATACAACATTTTCACTATTCATTAAAAAAATGAACATTGTCAGAAAAATACCAAAATTCACACAAAGTAAATTTTGATGTCCCAATCATAAATAATAAGTTTATTTTGACAAACATAGATTATAAAATTGTCAAAAGATATATTTAAAAATGGTTTTCCATCAAAAGGCAGTAAAACAATCTTTTAAAAATATTAGTGTATTCCATGCTTAAGATTGGATTTATTATCATTTTAAGCCTCTAAAACACTATCTAATTCACTAATAGACATAGATAAAAATATCTATTATTCATTAATTACTTGGGATGTTACAAACATTGCGTAAATGTTCTGACCTACTCCAATACAATATTTTCATGAACCAATTAGGGTATCTATCTAATCCGACACTCGACCAGGTCCATAGCATGACCCGAAGGGCATTACCGATCCCCATGGGCTAGAAAATGTGCCTACATATCACAGGTAAATAATGGGACTGATTTAGCTAATTTAATAAAAATTAAACAACCAATATTTTAAATGACCCAAAACTATAAATACACAACCAAACAATCCCTTAAAATTTTCAGATTTTATGTTTAGATCTTGAACCTAAAGTCCTAATGGAACTAAATCAATGGAATACTAAAGCTCCTACATGAACGATTTTACAACATGAGGGGTCACATACTAATGCCACCCTCACCAAAACTGCAAGAGAATGACATTAACAATCCAGACTGCCATCACTAAGAATAGTTCCATTACCATGAATGCACATAGAAAAAATTCTACCAACACCCAAGGGTGTATACAGGGTGTAAACCAAATCCTAGTAGGATTCCACCCAAAAGAATAGATTCCATGCCAAAACATTCATATAACAATATGACATGCTCATTGAAATGGAGTATTTAGAAAATATTACTAATGAAATCAACTTTATAGGTAATTTTTTTTAAAAAATAACACTTTCAATGTAAATAATTTTCTAACCCTTTACTCAAAGAAAAAAGGGAGTTTATAATGACACACACATACACAAGAGAGGTCCACTATATTCTAATTGATGGCACCCCTACATATAACATAGATCACCATGGATTAATCCCCTAGTGTTAATCTAACTCAAGTGGGGACCTAGAATCTCATACCTTGATGAAAGGTGGTAAAGTAACAAAAACTATCAGCATCCTCATTCACGAGCCACTAGAGAGGATAAATATCCAATGTTATAGTGGTGATCATCCATCATTATAGTTTTATTAGTGTTGTAAACATCAATCTAGCTAAGTAAAACCCGAACAAGACACTTATGTATCACTATGTACTTGTTCTTGTCCTCCCACCTAGATACATGCAGTTCTATTATTCTCGAGTTGATATTCACAGGTCACATACATCACCAAGACCATGACCTAATGTTAAGAATTTCAAGAAACAAACATTTTCCATAAAACCAACCATTTTATATTTTATTCACATAAAAAACCCCCATAAAATACATTTAACCTCATTCAAACAATTCATGAATTCCATTTTTATCGAAACAAGTAAACACACAAAATTAAAATCAACAAAATACATAAGACAAGAACCATTTGTAAAAATTATCATACATTAGGACCATTTCTAAAACAATATTTTCCATCACTAAAACAATTTAAAACTCATTCTAAAAAGTTCACAACAAGGCTAACATACCAAAATGATATATTTTCATTATAAATCATTTTCAATACACATGTATCTCAAGTTATCTTAAAGAAATATTTCACATATATCAAAAAAGACACAAAATCCCTTTTTAAAAACACTATACAAATCATACACAAGATAGAGCCCATTTCTTTTATAAAAATTCATTTTAATCACAAAATCATGCCAAATCTTTTAAAAACACGTTTTAGACCCCCCAAATAGAGTATAGAACATGTTAAAATTAATTAAACAAAAAAATCAAATTATAAAATAATGTTAGGGAATAGAACCACCTACCTATTTTGAATAAATTTTTAAAAAAAGTGTGAAATTCTATTTTCACCCCAATCTCACCACAGGAAAGCAAGAAGAAACACTAATCAAGAATACAATACTGAAAAATCCCAAATCAAAACATCAATCAAAACCCTAATCATAGGAGAGAGGAACCCCCAAACGAAAATAGGTAAAACCTATAATAGAGAAGGAAAACAAGGAGGAAGACACTTACCTAGAGATTCCTCAAAGTATCTGGACTAAACTCACCAAGTAAGGAAGATTTGAAAGTGACAAAATAGGGAGTGTAGGCACCAAGGGAATATGAGGTTGAGGGGAGAGTAAAAAAGAGTGGTTTGGGGGGGGGGGTTAAATCCAAGAGGATAGAGAAAAATACCCAAAATGTTAATGAACCAGTAGGCCACACAGTTAGTCTCCATGGTTTGTCAAACCATATGGTCATCTCTACCAAGGGAGACTCCTACCGCATAGGCAATCCTCATGATTATCCGAACTATGAGGAAGCCATGTGGTCACTTCTAGCTGTAACCCAAACCTATCGCATGGTTTCCTAGGCCGAGGTGCCTGGTTTACCCTAACCATGTGCCAATCATGTGCTGTATTTTTTCAAGACCAAATTTTATACATTTCTCTAAAATTCCAAAGTATACCCAAATTAGGAAGCTATACCATGTTTAAATAGAAAGAATATCTCAAAATTTTAAACCCGTCACACCTGGTTCTCGAAAGAAACAGCTGAGAACCTAACCTAAACTAGAATAAAAGAAATCTTAAAAACTTGGGTGTGATAATTTAGAATACATAAGATTATTATAAAATTGTATATATTTTATAAAAAATAAAATTATGTTTTATTGGAATATAATAATCAATTTATTAAATTGGTGTTACATAAAAAAAATATTAAATAAAAATTATGCTAAAAAATGGATTGATGGAATAACCATTTTATTATAGAAAGTAAATTAAACTTTATGTGACTATGTCCTTGACATGTGACCCATTATTATACTCGCATACACGCTATGGGTAAGGTGTGTGATTGTGGAAGTATCATGGGGTGGATCGACTAACATTGAATAAGTTGTAATATATATTAACATGAACTTCTACTATAGTAAATTTCATTCAATCCTCACTTGTTCAAGCTCATATTGATATTGGTCAAGGGATAACCCTAGTGATATTACCTCCCTCCAAAGTTTTGACAAATGTTATTCAAATGGAATGACTCTACAGGTTGAAGTCGTTGTTTCTTTTTTCTGAATTAATTACCCTTTTTAATTACTAATTATAAACAAAGATTATAATGGTAATACTATTAATAATGGGTATAGTTCCCAATGGTCAAATATACTAACATTTATATGGACTAATAGCCATATTTGACCAACAACCGAATTATTATTCCAACAGTCACATTTCTCCCTGTAAATACCACTTCATTTATTCACTCAATATTCACGAAAATTCATCCTAAGGTTATATTTTTATTTTCTAAGATATTTATTGGTTCACTTATAGTTTTCTCAATTTTATAGTGATGGACTTGGGGACAATGATTCTAGTAGATTGGGGTGATCTATATTCCCCCATTTTGTCTTTTCAATTTTATATTTTTTATTCAATTGTAATGTTTAGTATTTTTATTTCTTTCATAACTGTCTAATGTAAGAATATTTATTAATTAGAAAAGTTTTTTGGGTTCCTCTATATTTTAGGAGTATAATATTACATAATATAACACAAACTTTATCAGGAAACAAATATCATTTTAAAATTATGTGTCATTAAAAGGATATGGTTGGTGTTGTGGTGTTTCTTTCCATAAATATTATTATTTTTGGTATGAAGTGTCTCTACTATAAATAGTAAGTTATAATGAACCAATGTTCATACAACAAAAACATAGAACAAATCACCAATTTCAATATTTTGAGAAGTAAATTGATTTGAAAAATAATTTTCAGAGCTTAAAAAAGTTTGTGGGATGTGTGGTTTAGATGGGAAATGTAATAGAATAAACCCTTACATCCCATTACATTGCATGTATTGGGATATGAAAGAATTTGGAGTAATTTTATTGGTGTATTTGGTGGAGGCTGAGTTAGTTTTTCCACCTAATGGTTCTCCACGTCATGGAGAATGGATTTGTGGAGTCCATAGTGGAGCTGCAAGGGAGACATTGTCACAATTCACAGTTTGGTGAACCATGGGAAATAAAACACCCATAGTGAAGGGAGTGATAAGATATTATTTTCACTATGAAAAAAGGTAAATAATTAAAATTTATTATGTTTCCATTTTATTGGGTGATTCGTATGGGATGGTGACTTGTATGAAATAGTAATCTTTAAAAATATCTAGGGTGGGCATAGTTCTTGGTGTGGCACTTCCTGAACTCACCAATGTGAAAAAAAGACATCCAAAATTCCCTTACTTAGGTGTGTTGTAAGGAATGGTGATCTGGGATGAAAAAAGTGTATTTTAGTGGTAATAGTGTGATCTTGAGGTCACTATATTGTCACCTTGGTCATTATGAGGGAAAATGACTAACAATCTGCTAATACACCATGTTAGTTCCCGTGGTGATTATCCATATAGATTTTTAATGAATTTTTAAAATGTATGAGATTTAGGATGTATTGGATCTTTCAAATTTGGGGTTATTAGGTCTCCCTTTAATTTTTTTAGTGATTATGATACAATGGATAGGCTTACTAAACACTCTCAAATAGTACAGATCGACTTATATTCTAGTATTAACCTTTTATATTCTATTAAACTGTTGGATTGTTTTAGAACATATTTTGGGTGTTTAATTTAATTTTTAGATTACTTATTTCTCAATTCATTGAAATTTCTATCTTTTTGATTGAGGAATTATTCTCTTTCCCTATGTTGGGATCTTCTTATTCTTCCTCTATGGTTGGTAACAACAACCTTAGAATGAGATTTTTTGAATACCTATTAGTTTTTAATGGAATGTTTTCTATTTTAGGTATAAGTAAACTTATTTTTGTTTCATTGGTGCTTAGTTTTGGTTATATTCACATGGAGTATCTCTCCTTCTTGAGGTAGGGTATCTTGATACATCCCTCATATCTTCTGAAATCAATATGCTTTAATATTCTTATTGTTCTTCCATCCAATTATGTTGTTATAATTTATTTGGGTGATATGGTTTACACGAAAGTTAAGTATTAAAATAAATACCTTAAAGTATGTAATAAATTAATTAATATGATGAAAAAAATTAGAAAGTATTTAAATGGGGAAAGAGTGATTTTGTGTGTGTGCTTTATATTTCCTCTATTATTTCCATTTATTGTGCCTTAGTGATTTATGTTTAAAGATATGATCTCAGAAATTAAGAGTTTATTTATGTCTCATGATGTATTTACTTCTAATTATAATGAATCTTGGAACCTACCAAAATTTAACAATCCCTTGAAGAAGGAAAAAATGGGAAAATTCTATAATGTAAAATATGAACAACGCTGCTGAAATTGATGGTGCTTTATATTATCCATGTTTTAGTTGTATTTATTTTAAAGGGGGTCATGTGATGCTAATATTTATTATTACTTACCTAAATTTGGATAAAAATGGTTTGTGAAATTAAAAGGAGACTTCTGATGGTAAATTAAAAGGGGAAGTGGGTTGTAGATGATCATATAATGAAAGTAGTGAAGGGTTATGACTTGAATAATGGTGATGATTGATGAATCGATGAAATTAAAATGGTATGTGGTATTTTTAATGGTTTTGAATGGATAAATGAATAAATTAAGAACTTTGTGTTGTAGGGACCAGTGAGTTATGGGAAAATTGAATGAATGGGTTGTATAGAATTTTTTTTGTGAATCCTCCTCTTTGTAAATTTTGGTTGTGTTATAATTTTTATTAACTTTTTTTTTGGAATTTATGTTTTTTTATATAAGAGTTTTAGGTTGTTGATGGAAATCTTGGATGTGGTGTTAAAGAATGAAAGATGTGGAGGGACTATTATGGGATATAATGGATTGTAGTGGGACATATCTTCTATAGTCTATAATGAATCACAGTGGTTACATATTTTATTGGATGATAATGGATCCATATTTCTATATGACCAAAAGTTTTATTGGTTATAAGTTTAAAGTGAATAAATGATGATGTTGATTCTAGAATGTGGGGGTTTATAGTGGGGGGCGTGCATGGTAGGGGAGGGAAATGAGGGTGATGATCTACATGTTCATGATAACTTAATATTTATAATAGTTATTTTTAGAGGGTGATGTACATGAAATTAGAGTATTATGTTGTTAATGTTCATCATGTCTACATTACCTTATCAAGAGATGCCTTGTAAAGTGATGGAGTTGTGGTGATTGAGGCAATGTGGCAGTGGATGTTGGTATGAAAAATAATGGTGATGTTTTTTTGAATGTATGAAATTATAGTTAGTGATTTTTTTGTTGGTGTAATCTCATAGTTGTTTCCCTATTCTTGGAAAGAGGGTGATAGTTATTTTTTGCTTCCAATTTGAGTAGGTGAACCCGTAGATGAAAAGTTAGAACTAAGAGGATCATATTCTGGGCCCGGATATAGAACCATTATAGTGATGATTATGAATTGGTTGAGAAGGGTAGATCAGGTTATGGTTGTAGTGTGAGAGAACATAAATAATTTTTTTATTGCTTGATTGATTATTTATTTTTCTATTATTGAAACTGTGACCTTGTTTTATTTCTATTCCCCTTCTATCTATTAATGATGTTGATGTTTGTATTTTTTCTTTGTTGGTTTCACTATGTATTATTCTTTAATATTTATTGAACATGGATGTTGATATTTTGAGATGTATTATTCTCTTGAGTACTCCCTAGTGATTAACCCACCAAATTTTTATAGTGTTTACAATATAGTATATATCCCCATAGTAAGTGATGATATTTAGGTAGCCTCTATGGATTTGGTAGTTGTCTTGGTGTTTAGAGTTTTTTTCATGTATTCTTTTATGTTACATAATTTTTATATAATAATAATTATTATTTTAGAAAATGTATTATGGAAGGTTTTACTGGGGAATATCCCTTTATCTCTTTCCCTTGAATCTTTTAAGTGTAATTACTTCCATGTGTTTATTTTTTTATATACCCTAAGTGATATTCACAAACCATGGGCCTAATTAAGCTAGTAATCAGGGTTCATTATGTTCATTTATCTTCTCATGACCCTAGAGGGGTGCCTTTGGAGGTTGGGGGTCATGAAATTGTGTTATGAAGGGTTTTGGTTGATAGATATGGTGGATATTATATTTAGGAACTCGCGAGGTTTCATGGGTTTGGTAGTGCAATAATCGTACTCGATCTGAACTTATAATGTTGACTAAATATACATTATAAGACACCAATATTTTATGCCCCCCTATGATATGATTTAGGGAATTTGACATACTACTAAAAGTTATCTTAAATTGAAACCATTATAGTGTAGAAATCATTGCGAAGTACATGCATCATTACCATTAGCTGCATAGACATTCAGATTCTAAATCCTATATGTGTTTCTATGATTTTACATCTATGATGTATTTGTTAGTAACTATCCATTGCTACCAAATTGACTTCACAACCTTAAAACGGAAAAACTAAAATGATAATTAATCAAAATATACTACTTAATTGAACACATTGTTTGAAATTGAATGTGTTTTTCCATTATTGTTAAAATATGTTTTACCGTGAAATTGTTTCCAATGAATAATTTCTCAACATATTGACTTGTTTTCGGAAACAATTAGAGTTTTTTTCAATGTATGCTTAGTGAATTTTGTTATCAATAGTTACTGAATTAGATAATCTTTGAAAAAACATGTTCCCTTAAGCAGATTTCACACTGGCATGATAAAATAGTGTTTTTTCAGAACCATCCATACGAGTATCCTAAATTCCAAGAATGTTGTTATTCCTTGAATTGTTATTCCTTTTCTATGTACTATATAAATTTTATAGATATGTATTGTAAAAAATGGTTTTGATTATTTAAATTATGAAATTTCTAAAAAAATACTAACATGTCTATTTATAATTTGTTTAAATTTGATAACATAACATGGATGAATTAGACCTTCCTTTTTGTCATGACTATAGTTTTTTTTATAATTTTTTAAATTATAAGTTACATGTTTTTTTATAAAAATTCACAGTTTTTATGAATTTTTGGTGTCTCTTATTATTAAAATTTATAATAAAAAATAAACATGCCCTATGACAAACGTTAATAGTTTAAGAGTTTTTCCAATTACAAAATCGTTCTCATTTTTCTAAAAAAGGTTAAAATATTTATCAAGTTAGATAATTTATTCTATTGGAAACTAAATTATTAATTTTATGACATATCTTATCTTCTTCTTATGGAATGTATCTTGTATGTTTTAGGGACCAATTATAAGTTTAGAATTTTTTAAATTTATTAAAATTATATAAAATAATAAGGATTATTTATAGTGGCATGTTGTGACTTGAAACTATTTTACTTAATTGAACCAATTATTCAATGATTGATTAAATTTATTGAAATTAAATAATTTTTACTTTTTTTTATGTTTTTAATATTATTCCACTTTTAGGTGTTGAAATACAGAGGAGCGTGTAATTCAATGAAGTATGGGAAGAATACCTAATGTTGAAAACATTTATGATTCTAGTTATAGAAATAGAGATAATATAATTATCAATAATGTTGTATGTTTAATATTTTTTTATGGGATATGAAATCATGTTATGTATTTATTTTTTTAAACATGGAAGTACAATTGTATATCCCTTATGTTGTATAAGCTTGTTTTCTAAGTGATGAGATGTTTAAATATTGTTTGGTTCAGGCATGTCAAGAATTATATAGCATGATACCACATTTTTATCTTAAAACATGCGATCTAATATACTGTTTTATTTTTATGATCTTGAAAGCATGTTTTATTTTCAAATATGAAATCATATTTCTTACATTAAATTTTTTTTATGAAATTTTTCATCTAAGTAAATAAAATTTGATACATGAGAAAATTTATGATAGCATTTTGTTTTGTTGGAAACATATTCCCTTAAAAATTAACTATTTATCTTATGTTTAAAAATATAACTTATATTTAAAAATATGTACAATTTGTATCTTTATCATGACCGCATGATAAAGTCATTTAAATGCAAGGCATGATAGTTCACCTAAAATGACATAGAAAATGTTGAATTATGTTTGTGATTTTCATGTTTATTTATTTTTTTCACTGAAACATTGATATTCCTTTCAGAAACATGTTTTGGAATTAATAAATAATGTGTAAATGTCTATTCGTGAAGATTATGTTTCATAATATATCCCAATCCATGAACCCTTTAAATTCATGACTATAAAATTGTAAGACTCTTGATGTTATATTTATTACTATTGTGAAAATGTATCCTTGCTATAATTATGTGTTGTGGAATTGTTTTATTTATGGAATATCCAATTTAAAAGCAAGTATTAACAACATAAAGTAAATTATAAAATCGTTTTTTGGAAATTCTTGAAATTGATTAATATGAATTTTCAATCCACAACTAAATTTTCATAAAGAAGTTATTAATTACAATATTTTGTACTCTGGTCTTATTATTATTGAGATTATTATGATTATTAATGTTATAAATTCAAGAATAGGAAGAGAGTTAAACCTATTCCCCATCAGGACAAATTATTTAAGAAAATATTTAAAACTAGGAAGGTGAGTCTGGATCCCCCAAAGGAGACAATATCCTGCTTCAGTGAGTGGTGCCCCTTGATGTGTGTTCATACAACAGTGATAATTTGTTTATTTTAATGGGATGATGTGGCTTTATCTAGTTTTTGTGGTCAATATTGGCATATTTTCTATAGAGGTTGAAATGGTGGTGTAGATAGTTTTATAGAAGACAGGTGTTTTTCAGTTGATGTGGGATGGCACAATGCATTTCTCAAAGGAGGATAATGATATTATTATGTGGTTGTGTTGTATTTTTATAGGAGATTCGGCATTGGTTGATGTTATTTTTATGATATTATGATATCCATTTCTTATGGATCTTCATTATTATCTGGTTCAAGATAAAATTACTATTTCATGGTTTAAATCTTAGTCATAAAAACTCAATATAGGTTTGGGGAATGCGAGAGAGGACGATATGTCTTCAGATAGATATTTAATGAATTCCCTATGGTATGAAGTGTTTATGTTATTTCTTGGTCCCTCTATCCTTGATATTAAGGATTGGTGGGAGTAGTTTGAGGTTTATTTTTTGTTGATAAAGACCCAAGATAAATTCTGATTTACTATGGGTGTTTTATTATTTCAGAAAGAAGCTTAATGGTGGTTTGAGATGAATTTCAGCAATTAAGGAGAGATTTTTGGGTTTTATTTCTTATGTTTTTCAATGAAAGTATCCTCTCATGACTATGGAATAATTTTCATTTGAATAAGCTTCAAGATAATCAATAGGGGATGTGTGTTTTCATAGATTTAGTGTCTTATTTATGGAGCTCATTATTTAGTTTCTATTTTCCCTGAAGAGAGAAAACTATCATAAATTTTTAAATATTATGTGTAATTAGAGATTCAACTATTCATCAAGCCATTAATGTTTTCATATTAGGATGGAGTAAGAGGTCACACAGAGATCATAGAGAAGTGGTTAGGGAGGTGGAGTTTAATGCTTTGATTTATGTGGTTTATAATTCTTATATGAAGAGAGTGAGTTGGTCTACTAAGGATTTGTTGTGTCTTGGAACACTAAGGTTGGGTGAATCGAGGTTCTATGTGTATAGAAATATGATCTATTTATAGTTTGATACTGTGGGTCACCATCATTATGACTATTTCGAGGTTTAGCATTTGGTGGGATGTCAGTAGAATAGGGATGTCTTAGTTGAGTTCTATTCAACCCACTAGAAACTTTTTGAATATTTCAAAATTTATTTGGAAATTTTGTTAAGAGATCTAACATTTTTGAGTATAAATGTTTTCATTGAAATTACAGAGAAACTATTTTAAAAATTTAATGAAATTTTTTAATTAAGAATATGAAATTGTTGATCCAGGTTTGAATATCATGAAAATATTGTTAATGTGGAAAGAGTAGTAGGTAATATTAAATCATGAGAGAGAAATATAGTGCCACCATGGCTTCATCCAACATCAGTGGAATATTTGAGAGGTATCTTATATTATCTACAGGTTTTCAAGATAAAATTTTGTAGGGAGATCATGGTATTGATATTTATGAATTAATTGGATATAAGTTGGTCTCATTTTAGAGGTATCTCTACTAGGTAATTTTCTTTTGCAGTTGTGTCTTAGCTATAAATAAATTCCTAAGTGGTATCTCAAGGGATAGTTGTTCCGAAATTTCATTTTTCTTCCTAAGTTGTGTTTAATTATCTTGGATGAAAATTATTTGAGAGGTATATGATGTATTGTACCGGAACTTATGGATCCATTATTTTGTGTTTTTTGGGAGAATGGTTCCTTGGGAATAAATTTAGTGGTGTCTCTGGAGGATAGGTTGGTGTTCAGGAAACCTTGAGGACCACCACACCATAGAGAAGGGTGTAGTGGAGGCCATTTGGGAGATGACATAGAGAAATGGATATGGTTGGGAATTTATTAAACCATAGGAAGTGAAATACCCCTTTATTATGGTGTTATAGGATTAGAGTTTCCCTATGAGAATGATCAGCATGTAAAAAATTTGAGGTGCCCATTTCGGTGGGAATTTTGATTGGGGTGGTCACCTAAGTAAAATAGTTAGTATGGAAAATTTCCAGGGTTGGTTAGTGATAGTAATGGACATGAAAAACTTACCTATGTGAAATGAGGACTTCAAAAATTTCATGGGTATTGTGTTTTAAAGGGAGTGTCAATATGGGTTGAATATATGGGATCTGAGTATCCAAACAATTATCCTAGGGTCACTACACCATGTCCATGAGTGTAGTGAGGGAATTCGAACAAAGATCTTGTGCTAATACATGGTGGTTCCCAAGATGGTAGTCTAAGTTTATTTTTTATAATACTCATGAGTATAGATAGATTTTATAATATAATATTGTGTTTTTGAACTACTGGATGATTCATCGGTGTATCAGGGTTTAGATGATTAAACCAAATGTTTGTAACTCTCTAAAGGGTATTTTTAGACACAGAAAAGGGGGTAAGGGTGGTCATGGAAGTTTATAGAGTGATCAAGAGGATCTGGGGCCTACAAAAAAAATTAGTTCCATTAAATAGACAATAAAGACCGACCAGCTTACTGGTGGCATGTACATTAGCTCGGTGAGGGATTTTGGACACACTAACTACTCATTGGGGTGGGTGGGTGGGGGGAAGCGGCTTCACCGTGTCCCCATTGGGAGTTTTTAAATTAGCGGTGGCCTGGGAATTTTATCAGGGAAACCACTTCCATAACCAATTTCAGTTTTAACACCTCCCCCACAATAGTTAACACATATGACACATCATTTCTTCCCTATTGTAGGTATTGAATGATCTCCTTTCAGATGCCATCAATTGTGATCAATGACAAATAGTGAGGCTATAATTTAGATTCATCCTCCCTCAGAATCTTTAAATCATTTAGTTTTTTCAATAATGGGTTTTGATGATGGAACCACTAGATAACGGTATAATCATCTTGAGGTGATGGAACTTCCTTTCTACCTAGCTAGAGGGTGGCTTGGAATTATGATTTAAAGTCATATCTATTTATTTCAAAGGAGTTATGTGGTCAAGTCAGTTTTCAAGTGTTTTAGGTATTAAATTAAATAGTGTCATAAATGTTTCCAATTATAATAGTTAGTTATATGGCCTGAGGTAATGATGGGGGAACGATATTTTCCTGTGGTATGTTGTTGGACTTGATTCCAGTATGTCAAGAGCTTTTGATGAGCGATTTTTCATTTATTCCAAAGTTTGTTATCTTGGTTGATTATTCTAAATTACAAATTAATTATAATTTTGTTATAATTAATTAGTATTTTTATGTGAGTTAGGATCATAAGTGGTGGTGTATTTTCCATTAGTGTTTAATGAGGTTGAGCGGTGGGTTGTCGGGGTATACTGAAGGGAAGGTATTTTTTAAAAATGGTAGGTGGTATAATTTAAATTCCATAAATACATTCCATTTTAGGAAATATATTGGTATTGTGTCATTCAAGAATCTGAAATCATCCTTATGTTTAAAATATAATGATATATTTCTTTAATTCATAGCCTTAGACTAATTTAGACCCCCCTAGATCGCACTTATAGTTTAGTGAACTACCCATGGAACGAGAATGGTCCATGTGAGATTTATGACCAAACCTTGAGTATATAATGTTGAGTAGATTCTTATTATTCTCATTTTTGTTTTTATAATTACATCAACCTCTCCTTGTTTTATTTGTTTTTACCTTATTTATATTTTTGACCTTGACTTATTCATCTATTAAATCTATTTATATCTATTAACTTATGTAATATATGATGTTAGTTGTTATTCATTGTTTATATTTGTCATTATACTATTATGTGGTAATTTTTTAACTTCTCATATATTATGCTTGATGAATGTTGGTAATAATAGATTCATTAAGTTGAGAATAAAGTAAGAAATTTTAAATCTAGATATTAGTTTTACTGTCTCTCTGTATATTGATAATATTTAGAGCTACAATACTCAAAATTTCATAAATCCAATTTATTTAGAAACATAAGAATATTTCCTAGTATTTCTTCAACTACAATAAATGGATAACTTGAGATATGTAACATATAATTTCATGCCACTTTTTTAATTAGAAACTTAAAGAGGTTATCTAAATTTTATTTAACTAAAAGTAAGGATAAAATATCAATTTAGGCAACATAAAAATTTACTGATGTCTCTACAACATTTTCATAATTAGGGATATTTCAAAATATGAAATATACTATTTTTTAATGATATATCAACTTATAGGAGTAAATAATTATGTGTTATTTGATCATTTTAAAATATGTGGAAATTATATAAATATAATTGAACTAAACTAAATTAGTAATACACTATTGAGAAGTAAAAGAAACTGATCAATTCATTCAATATCAAGATGATACATATTTTTAGATTGTTTTTGAAAAATAAAATTATTTCACATGGATATTTTATGCATATTACTACAAAATTAGAATTGTCTTACTGTAATAGTTCCTATAGAAATATCTTACTAGATTTTGGAGAACTATATTACATGGAAGATAAATATCTTAGTCAGATATAACTATCTTTTGTATTAATTATCTTATGAAGATAGGGTGGGCATAAATATCTTATACACTGAGAATTATCTTATGTTGTAAATATATTATGAGAATCCCTATGAAATATATCTTATGTGAGTTAGTAACTCAACTCTCCATCTTAAAAATTCTTGGCACCACAACATGAAAAATGAATCCTATGGAAATAGAAAATAAATAATTCAAACATTAACTAAAAATAGAGTTTTAAGAAATTGAACTCAGAAGTGAATAACCTTTATATTGAGAAGGTTTAGGACTACATTTGTCTGAAATATTTTCTAAATATTTAATATTTATTCCTGATGGATATTTGACAAATGGAAACTAAAAATGTTGAAACAAGATAAAAATTTGTAACAAATAGATAATATATTTCTATATATTTTATGGGGTGATTGAAGAAAGAGACAGAGTCATGAATATATAAGAAAAATAAAAAATATATGTGCTACATAATTTTGATCAACACATCTAATGTTCAACACCTTTGAAGAGAAATTGAAATAATCTATATATAGATTTTTCTATCACTATGTGAAGAACATAGAAGGATAAAAATTGTTCCAAAGAAGAATAATATTATTTTTATTCTACTATTTAATGGAGGAAGGAAGCCTGTATTATTCTTGAATATCCATTGGCTAATGTAGTTCTTTGTTGAAAATTCTTATCATCTATTAGTTGTAGAGGAAACTATTTTTTGAGGTCATATCATCCTTCTATATCGTATCTTTTTTTTATAAGTATAGAATTATTATACTCAGTCTTGGTGAAGTGTGAGTTTATTGTATTAATTTTTTGAGGTTCCAATGAAAGAACCTTAATTCCTAGTAAAATACATGAAAAAAGTGATAAATTCATTCACTCATGTCGATAAGTCCTTCATAAAAAGGACCGGTTCTAATAAAATCACCAAGATCAAGTAGTATAGTGTTAATGGAGTGGACTATGGGATACTTGTGCCTTAAGCCACTATATATAATTGAGTTCTAATTTCTCTCACTAGTGCAGAAAACGTTTTTAACATCACCATTTTTTATGTCGGTTATATATAACAGATGTGAAAATCCGTGATACGTGATTTTTTACGTCAGTTATTTTATAACCGATGTAAAAAATACGAAGAGTAGATTTTTGACGTCGGTTATTTTAATAACCGATGTCAAAAATCACGTGCTTTGGTTTTTTATGTCGATAATTTTATAACTAATGTAAAAAACCAAAGCGAGGTATTTTTTACATCAGTTATTTGATAACCAACGTCAAAAATGACATATCTACAAATTTTTTACATCAGTTATTTTATAACCGACGTAACAAAGGCAGTATCTGAGGCCTTTGTGATGTCGGTTATCAAATAACCGACGTAAAAACCCAACCTGCTGAATTTTTCACTTCGATTATATTATAAAAGACATAAAAAAACAACACTTGGAAATTTTTATGTCTGTTACAAAATAACCGACGTAAATACTATGGTTTCTGATTTGTTTTTTAGGTTGGTTATATAATAACCGTCGTAAAAAACCGACACCCGACTTTTTTTACATCAGCTATGAAATAACCGACGTAAAAATTGCATTTTATGATACATTTATAACATCTGTTATTATAATAACCAATGTTATAAATGTGATAAAAATATTTTGTAACGTCTGTTATTAAATAACCGATGCTATAAAACATTTAAAAAATTAACACGCCCCGTGGATTATCATTGCTGATTTTTCAATCGACAGACCAACGACTCGTCTCTCTCACGCGGAAAACCCTAATCGACTCTTCA
This sequence comes from Viscum album, assembly GCA_963277665.1. Classification (NCBI taxonomy): domain Eukaryota; kingdom Viridiplantae; phylum Streptophyta; class Magnoliopsida; order Santalales; family Viscaceae; genus Viscum; species Viscum album. The sequence goes on along the minus strand of OY728146.1, from coordinate 124,207,588 downwards.
TTCTGGTTTCGTTAAACTCGTTTTTCCATCATCTTTTATCATCTTTACTCTCCTTGGATCTATCATCTCCACTTGAAACACTCAGGTAAGCCTAACACAATTTTATTTTCTTCCTTTTTTTTTCGGATAGTCTATATCTATGTTTTGAGATTTATTTGTTTAAATTAGGTCAGGTTCTTCGATTTCGAACCCTATTACCTCGTTTTTCCATAATCATCTTATTTATTATAACTAGATCTATTAGACCAACTCGAAATATTCACATAAGCCTCACCTAATTCTATTTAGTTTGTTTTTGTTTCACGGATGCCCGACATTGATGTTAATTTTTGTTTTCCTTGACAACTAATGATCTCATTCACCTATATTATTGCAATTTATATGTAAATCATTGTAATACACCCATTCTGTGTACCCGTGTGATTTATTTTATAAGCATATATGTTTTTTCATTTTGTAATGTTTGTTTTGGATCCTTGGTTGTTTCTATTTTGTGTATCACTATTTGTAGTTCGATAATCTATTTACGTCGCTTATTTTCATGGACTGTTATAAGTCTTCATGTGCTATTAAGACCCAATTAATTAAACAATAGATCATTTTAGACTAGTAGGAGATACAATTCATGGTTCTCATTTTGAATAATGGCATTATACCAAAACTAGAAGCTTGAGGTTAAAATCCCTAGAAATGCCAAAACTAGTAGCTTGAGGTTAAAATCCCATGGTTCTGGGGGGCTTTCAAGAGGGTTGGTGGCTGTCCAAGGGGTTGGGGGCTGTCCAGAGGGTTAGGGTCTATCCAGGGTGTCCATGGAGGTGGGTGGGGGGGGGGAAGTCCAGGGGTGTCTGTGTGTGTGTGTGGGGGGGGGGGGGTCTAAGTGGGTGTGGGGGTGTCGAAGGGGGTGGGGGGCTGTCCAAGGGGGTGGGTGGGTGGGGGGGGGGGGGTTGTCCAAGTGGTGGGGGCATCTCCATAGGGGGTGGGGGGGTTTTCCAGGGGGTGGGGGGTTGTCCAGAGGGCTGGGGGTGTCCAAGGGGGTAGGGGGTGGGGGTGGTGTCCATTAGGGGTGGGGGTGTTGTCTAGAGGGGTGGGGGCTGTCCTGGGGGTGGGGGATGTCCAGAGGGGTGGGGGGATGTCCAAGTGGGTGGTGGTGTATAGGGGGTGTCCAAGGGGGTGGGGGTGGTGTTCAGAGGGTTCGGGGGGCTGTCTAGAGGGTTGGGGGGTGTCCAGCGTGTTCATGGAGGTGGGGGGGGGGGTGACCAGGGGTGTGGGGGGGGGGGGGTCCAAGGGGGTGGAGGTGTTGAAGTGGGTGGGGGCTTCCAAGGGGGTGGGGGGGGGGATATCCAAGGGGGTGGGGTCTGTCCAGAGGGTTTGGGGGGTCCTCCCAGGGGGTTGGGGGTTGTCCAGGGGGTGTCCAAGGGGTAGGGGTGGGGGTGGTGTCCAAGAGGGGTGGGGGCTGCTGTTGAGAGGGGTGGGGGCTGTCCAGGGGGTGGTGGGGGGGATTTCCAGAGGGGTGGGGCTATCCAAGGGGGTGGTGGTGTCTAGGGGGTGTCCAAGGGGGTGGGGGTGGTGTTCAGATGGTTCAGGGTGCTGTCCAGAGGGTTGGGGGGTTTCCATGGTGTCCATGGAGGTGGGGGGGAAATCCAGGGGGGTGTGTGTGGGGGGGGGGGGGGGGGTCCAAGGGGCTAGGGGTGTCAATGGGGGTGGGGGGATTTCCAAGTGGGTGGGTAGGGGGGATTTCCAAGGGGGTGGGCACCTATCTAAAGGGTTGGGGGGGGGGGGGTTTCCGGGGGGTTGGGGGCCTGTCCAGAGGGTTGGGGTGTCCAGGGGATGTCCAAGGGGGTAGGGGTGGGGGTGGTGTCCAAGAGGGGTGGGAGGTGCTGTCTAGAGTGGTTGGGGTTGTCCAGGGGTGGGGGCTATCCAGAGGGTTTGGGGGCTGTCTATAGGGTTGGGGGTTGTCCAGGGGGTGTCTAAGTGGGTAAGGGGTGGGGTGGTGTCCAGGAGGGGTGGGGGTGTTGTCTAGAGGGGTGGGGGCTGTCCAGGGGGTGGGGTGGGGGTGTCCAGAGGGTTGGGGGGCTGTCCAAAGGGTTGGGGGTTTTCCAGGGGGTGTCCAAGGGGGTATGGGGTGGGGGTGGTGTCCAAGAGGGGTGGGGGAGCTGTCTAGAGGGGTGGGGGTGCTATCTAGAGGGGTGGGGACTGTCCAGGGGGTGGGGAGGCTGTCGAGAGGGGTGGGGGGCTTTACAAGGGGGTGGTGGTGTCTAGGGGTGTCTAATGGGGTGGGGTGGTGTTCAGAGGGTTCAGGGGGATACTCAGAGGGTTGGAGGGTGTCCATTGGAGGCCCTATGGTTTTCTTTGATTCAATGGAATTTAAAACTGATATATCTAACTATATTTTCTTTTTAAATTCACATTCAAGCATATTTTTTTAAATACGCATAGATTTGTTTTATATTTAAAAATTGTTTTACATTCAAATTTTGATTTTTTTCATATAAACATATATTTGTCTTATCTTAAAAAGATGTATAATTTTTATATTTGTTGTCGGTAATAATGAGTCAAAATTGGATTAAGACACATTGAATGAGAAATGAATATGAGGAAGGTGTTGATTCCTTTTTGTAATTTCCTAAACAAAATGTTCCAAGTAATGACATTTTTTTCTATCCATTCTTGAAATGTTTGAATATAAAGAAGTTGAAAAGTAGAGAGATAAAAGATCATCTGATTTGTCATGGTTTTAATCCAAGTTATAGACCTTGGATTTGTCATGGTGAAACTGGATGGAATTTCACTGATGATGATGATTCACAAGATGGTAACTCCGGTGGAATTGAAGAAATGATTCGTGATATTACAGCAGAACAAATTGAGATAGAACCGACAGTTGCGCGTCTATATGGTGATGATGAAAATCCATTATATCCTGGTTGTAAAGATTTTATGGTTTTTTCAGTGGTGTTAAGATTGATTAACTTGAAGGTGAAACATGGATGGAGTGACAGAAGTTTTACAGAGCTACTAAAATTGATGAAATACATTCTTCCAAAAGATAACGATCTTCCAGATTCACATTATAAGGACAAGAAAATATTATGCCTGATGGGATTGGGATACAAGAAAATACATGCCCATCTGAATGACTGTATTATATATAGGAAGGAATATGAATTTTTTTCAGTGTCCTAAATGTGGGACATCATGGTGTAAGGTGAAATAAAAATCACAGGCTGATGTAGAGATTACAAAGATCCCTTCAAAGGTATTTTGGTATCTTCCTGTAATTCATATTTCAAACATTTATTTTCTAATTAACATGATTCAAAAAGGATAATATGGAATGTAGATGAGTGGTTATGGGATGGAAAAATACGCCATCCAGCTGATTGTCCAAAATGGAAGAAAATTTATGGGTAGTATTCTATATTTGTAAATGAAATTAGAAATCTTAGAATAGGGTTGTGCACAGATGGAATGAATCCATACAGAACCCTCAACAACACACATAGTTCATGGCCTATTTTATTGATAATTTAAAACCTATATTTTGAAGTTTTTATGAAGTGAAAATATGTCATGTTGAGTATAATAATCTCTAGTCTGATGCAACCCGACAATGATGTTGATGTTTACTTGTCACCGTTGATTGATGATTTGAAACATTTATGGGATGATGGTGTTAGGGTGTATGATTCTTATAAAATGGAATATTTTCAACTACATGCAATGCTTTTTTCACTATAAATTACTTCCCAGCATATGGAAATTCTTCTGGATACAGTGTTAAGGGTCATTAAGAATGTCCAATTTGCGAACAACAGACGTCATATTGTCAATTGTATCATGGGAGGAAAACAGTGTACATGGGTCATCGAATTTTGTTGCCTATGGATCACCCTTATAGAAGACTCAAAAAGGCATTCAATGGATCACAATAATTTTATATTTCTCCAAAACCTTTATCCCCTAATCTGTATTTTGAGAGGGTGAAAAACCTTGATGTGACATTGGGAAAGACACAAAAATCTAGTAATGATAGACATATTTAGAATAAAAGGTCAATATTTTTTGAGCTACCATATTAGAGAGGTGTCCCCTCTACCCCCTCTATCTAGACATGAAAAATGGAAGATATATTTAATGGGAAAAAAAGGGCAATATCTTTTGGAATAATCGAGAATCGTAGTTGAGAGGATTATAAGATATCTATTTTATTTATTTAAGTTAACTATTTTCTTCATATAATTTAAATCATTACAGAAATGTTCAATTAATTAATACAGGACTCTCTTGAGGATCAGAGCTCACAGGGGGCATTTACAGCTACTTGGAGGCAATATATTTTATCTGTAGCATTGGGAAAGCCTGAACATCCTGGTCATGTAAGAGAATATTCGACAGGTGTATCGGTAAGAAAAGTGTTTACACGTTCTTCAACATCTAACGTTGAGGGTGTTAATAAAAAATAGAATCCTTGGAGGATGAAGTTCATAATATTAATGCGATGATTGAGGAAAATATTAGAGCGTCGGTACAGTCTTTGTTTGCAGACATGCAAAGGAAATTTCAAACTGCAGCTCCTACTCCTCCACCTCCCCTTGCAGACCCCATTATTTATCCTCCACCTCCTCTAGTAGCTCCCACTCCCCCACCTTAGCCTACGGACCCCATTTTTTATCCTACTCCTCTTCCGTAGCTTCCTACTTATTGCGAGTTGTATGTTTATGATCCTCAACATCATATAGTTGCATATGGGTTGGTATATTATATAATAGATATGGTTCATCATCAAAAATTAAAGGTAGAGATTCAGAGGGTCACTGTACAGGATATTATAGATAGATCAGCTCGAGTACCATTACCTACAGTTGAGGTGATGATAGTTGGACATAGTATTAGCTATTTTTTAATTTGGCCATCCAGACTACTTCGACTCATTACCATAGAGTTATGAATGCTATATCTTTTATTTTATTTTTTACTAACGTTGTTTTATCATTTGAAAACAAATATATTTTTCGATTTATTTTTATATGAATATTTCAAAGGTAAATAAATACTGTATAGAAAACAACAAAGACAAATGGCTATGACATTAGATACAGACTCTATTAGTCTTGACAGATTGTCAAGATATTCAAATTTGTTGGTGGGTCATTATGAGTTTCCAATGGAAGTTCATGTTTGTGGACATGAAATAACTATGGGGATTATGAAAACTGATATCATGGAGCTTGTTATTGGAGATAAGTTGGGAATCAACATGATGAAAAAAATTTCCATGTAAGTCCTAACACCTTTTCCCTGCGTTATATTTATTAAAAAAATTTACTTATGTCTATTTTGTATTTGGTATATTTATAACATTTATGAGAGGAATGAGATGATAGATGTATATGGATTCATTGACCCACAATTGATTTCCCCTGAAGCATGTGCATTGAATGAGGAACAAAGAATTCTTTATATTGCTGAAGGACTTGAATAGAATATAGTCACACAATGTTGGATGATGCCTTTTTGTGAGAGGTATGAAACAAATCTCTCTTAAAGAGTTCATTATCTTTTAACATAAAAATCGAATAACCTTAAATTTTCTTTTATCAGTGATTATTGGATGTTAGGGGTTTTTTTCCCAAGGGAGAAAACACTTTATTGGATATTCTCTGTCCATGATGATGTGCAGGAAAGTTTTATGAATATATTGGAAAAGTAAGTTTCAATTTCTCAATAGTTTTATATATTATAATAAATTTTAAATTTACCCCATTCTTATTATTTTCTAACAGGGCATGGGTCTACTTTAGAAAAAACACAAAGAAAAGTAGTGAAAAGATCAAATATGTAAATGAGAAGGTAAATATCCATTTATAATTTTTACTTTTTGATTTATTACATAAAAATAATATATTGAATTTACACTCATTCAAACAGAATTTTCATGAACAACAAGGCGTCATCGAATGAAGATATTATATGTTAAGATTTATGTATGAAATAATAACAACTGGTACAATTGTGAACTTTGACCTAGTAAGATTTCCTTTTAAACATTGCTATAATATTTCAATTTTATTTATTCATTAAACACGTTAAATAATATTCTTTTCATTTCTAGCTAATTTATGACCCTCAACCCTATACTGGTCAAGACATCAAACACTTACAAGTGGAGTGGTTAAATTATTTTATAGGTTTGATTGAATTTTAGTTGTTTGTAGTGTAAAATGAAATTTTGAATATTGTGGTTGTAATTGTGTATTTGGTATTCGTTTAGGTTGGATTTAGTTTTTTTGAAGTTGACAGTGAATGTTTTGAATGTTATATATGTGAATGTTTAATTTTTCTCTACTTCTTGTTTATGTCTACTTATGATGGTTTTTCTTGTATGGATTCTGGTCTTTGGGGAGGGGTTCCAAGTGTGTGTGGGGGGGGGGGTGTTCAGTGGGGTGGGGGTTTCCAGGGGTGTGGGAGGGATGTTTGGTGGGGTGGGGGTGTCCAGGAGGGTGGGGTTTCTATGGGTGTGGGGGGTGTCCAGGGGGTGGGGGTCGTCTAGGGGTGTGGGGCCTGTCCAGGGGGTGGGGGCTGTCCAGAGGTGTGGGGGGCTGTCCAGGGGTGTGGCGGTGTCCAGGGGTGTGGGGGTGTTTGGGAGGGTGTGGGGACTGTCCAGGGGTGTGTGTGGGGGGGGGGGGGGGGGGGTTGTCCAGGGGGTGGGGGCTATCTAGGGGTGTGGGTGGGGGGGGGGGGATTCCAGGGGTGTGGGGGTGTCCAGGAGGGCGGGGGTTGTCCAGGGGTGTAGGGGGATGTCTAGGGGGTGGGGGATATCCAGGGGTGTGGGGGGTTGTCCAGGGCTGTGGGGGTGTCTGGGGGTGTATGAGGGTTGTCTGGTGGGTTGGGGGTGTCTAGGAGGGTGGGGGTGTCCAGGGGTGTGGGGGTTTCCGGGAGGGTGTGGAGGGTTGTACATGGGTGTGGGGGGGAGGGTGTCCAGGAGTGTGGGAGTGTCTAGGGGTGGGGGTGTCTGGGAGGGTGTGGGGGCTGTCCAGGGGTATAAGGGGCTGTCCAGGGGGTGAGGGCTATCTGGGCGTTTGGGGGGCTGTCCTGGGGTGTGGGAGTGCTATCCATGGTGTGGGGGTTTTCTCGGGGTGTTTGGGGCTGTCCAGGGGGTCGGGGCAGTCCAGGGGTGTGGTGGGGGCTGTCTAGGGGGTCGGGGGGCAGTCCAGGGGTGTGGTGGGGGCTGTCCATGGGGTCGGGGGATAGTCCAGGGGTGTGGTGGGGGATGTCAAGTGGGGTAAATGCTTAATTTTTCTTTGTTCTTGTTTTGGTATACTTTTGTTTTTGTGGTATGAATTCTTGATTTGGTTTCTGGTTGTTTTTAGGGAGAGAATCTCATTTTATTTTAAAAAAAAATGGTCTTTCATGTCTGTTATTTTATAACAGACATGATAAAAGTCTTGGGAAATGGTTTATCACGTCAGTTATTTGACTAACTGATGTGATAAAAGGCCCCCGGACTAGTTTATCAGGTCCTTTATATAATAACTGACGTGATAAACCATTTCCTAGGACTTTTATCACATCAGTTATTCAATAACAGACCTGATAAAAGGCCCCCAGACTGGTTTATCACGTCAGTTATTATATAATCGACATGATAAACCATTTCCCAGGCCTTTTATCATGTCCGTTTTTCAATAACCGATGTGATAAAAGGCTCCCAGACTGTTTCATCACGTCGTTTATTTAATAACCAACGTGATAAACCATTTCCCAGGACTTTTATCACCTTGGTTATTCAATAACTGACGTGATAAAAGGCCCCCATACTTTTTTATCATGTCAGTTATTACATAACTGACATGATAAACCATTTCCCATGCCTTTTATCACATCTGTTAGGAAATAACTGACATGGTAAAAGGCACCCAGACCGGTTTATCACGTCGGTTATGTAAAAACTGACATGATAAAGGTCAGAGAAATAGTTTATCACGTCAGTTATTATATAACCGACGTGATAAACACCCCCACTCTATTTTATTATGTCAGTTATATAATAACCTACGTGATAAACCCTCCCCCTGGTTTTTACATGTCGGTTAATTAATAACCGACGTTATAAACACCGCGATGTTGTGTTTTTTATGGCGGTTTGTAAATAACTGACATAAAAAACAATATTTATAATGTCGTCTGTATTAACGTCAGCTAAAAACCGATCTAAAAAATGAAAAATAACCGACGTAAAAAATGTTTTCTGCACTAGTGTCTATTTTCATATATTTCCACTTCACTTCTCATTTAAATAAATAAGATAGAAGCAACATTGATTAAAGCATGATTTCTAAATTGTAAAAGATTTTTAAAGGGACTCAATCTACCCCTCTTGAGTCTCCATCTTATCACCTTAGGGAAAGAATAAGAATTAGAGATGGGCTCTACTTATAGAGATATGTGATGACATAACACAATATTTACCTATCAAAAACGTATTATATCATACTTGAATTAATTTTTAATACACTTGAATATCTCTTTTTTCTATAACAAGATTTAGGGGAAGATTCATTTAACGAAGTCTATTTCAATGGTTGATCTTAAAAATGTTATGCATGTGATTCATGATCCATATTATAATTTTGATAATTACGGTTTTTGGGAGGCTAGTATGATTATATATTTGAAGAAAATTAGTTCAAAATAATATTTTAAAGTTCTTAATACTTATAAAAACCCTAATGGAGAACCAAAGAAGTTGAGTTATATTAATGAGGTTGAGTGCGATTTAAATTCTATGGTTATGAATGCGGTAATTTTTTGTCTTTGTCCAAATAATTTCAACCATTTTTCTTAATGAATAACTTCTTATGAAATATGGGAGATTATTTTTATTTCTTATGTGGGTATGGATAATGTTTGAAAATTAAGGTAAAATACCATTATGTTTAGCTTCAATACATTTAAAATGTATGAAGATGATAATATCACTCATATGAATAGAATACTCACCGAGTTAGTAAATTATGTTTCAAACTTGGGAAGATCTAATCATGAATATGATTATTTCATGAAACTACTTAGAATTATACCCTCTAAATGGAATCAAATATCTATATTTATTTAAAAATAAACACCTATTAACTATTTTAAGATGTAGGAGTTGATTGGAACCTTAATGATGTATTAATTTTATATTCAAGTTGAGACTAAAAATCATAATGTTATCAAATAGGATAATATTTCACTAAATTATTTAAAAGATAATATTTTGATTATGATTCTGGTGGTTTGCATTTAAATGATAAACTCTATGACATTTCAATAAATTTTAGCAAGATATACCAAGAATTAAAATTGAAAAAATATATTAAGGATACTTGGAGTGACATTGAGAACTCTTGTAGTGACTCTATATCCAACGCCAATGTTGATCAGGAAAAAAAAGAAAATATAGGTATTATGGATTCATACTAGGAGGTATAATCATATTGTTTAATTATAAAATTATATTTCTAAAAATTTATTTATTAATGAAATTAATGAATATTTATAAATTCTTGAAGAGAAATTTTGAGCTTCAATGAAAATGAATACGAATCTTATAAAATATTGTGATGATATTTTGTTTTTGAAAAATAAAATTTTTCTAAAAAACTATCTAATTTAATATCATCTTTTTAAAAAACAACATGTTCTATGAATGATAATAAAATTAAAAAATTATTAGTTGAAAGGGAATCTTTAAAACTTATGACTTGTGTGATCATAAAAGGGGTAAAATATTTGAATAAAATTATTGGAAAAAACAAATTTAATAAAAGATTATTAGGAATTTAAAGCAAAAGAGAAAAACCAAAAAATTATAAAAACTCTTTTTTACCAGATTCTAATTGTAAAATCATGTCTACTATCAAATTATTTAATTTTTTTAATTAATGGTTTCAATGAAAATGATTGTTATTTTAAAATTCTCAAATTTCTGGTGAAAACATGTATATTTTTTTTAAAAAAATTACCTATGTTTAAATCAAGTATTTTTATACGAAACAAGAAAACTTGGTTTCCCAAATATCTCATATCAAACACTAATGGACCCAAAAGTGTGTGGGTACCATAATGAATTTTTTTGATGTTTTTATGTACTCTAAAAATGATCTCTAATGAAATATTATTTGGTGTTTACTTAAATAAATTGAGATAAATTTGAAATAAAAGGTTCCTTGAAGATGGAATTTTTATCCAGGGTGTTCATAATTCATTTTTGATTAAAAATTATTAATTATTTTATATATAGAGTGAAGTGATTTTATATGATTTTTATTTTATTCATCTACCATTCACTTTTATGTTCATAAAATATTTAGCTATATCACCATTTTTAATTCCAAAATTTATGGAAAATATATATGTATTTTAATGTTTTATGTAATGGAATATTGTAATGTTCTAATATATAAATTTTTATCATTTTCATAATCATGGTTTTGATGTAATATTATTTTTCCAACTTTCATGGGTTATACTGTAATGATATTGCATATACAAAACTATTTTAAGTATTTCATGTAATACGGTATTTATCATGCATAAAATTGATATAAAATTCTTTAAATTTGATTATTATGTATTGTGGATCCTTGAAGTTTAATGTTTTACATTGTTGGAGTTAACATTAATGAAAAATTATCATTATACTGTATTTTAATGAAAAAATTTCACCATTAAATCTAATCAATAGTATGATAAAAAATTAAGTGGGAGCTTCAATTTTTTAACTTTTAAAATTTATGAATTTAACATTCTTATTTCAGAAATATATATTAATTTTTTTCTATCCTTGACAAATGTTATGGATTTTGTGAATAATATAAATCATTTAATTCCATGAATACTTTTGGATATATTTTCTTTGTTTGAGTGGGATTTAAAATATAACTTCTGTATTATAATTATTTTTCTTTATTATCATGGGTTGAAATATTTATGGTTTTTGGATCCTTAAGTATAAATAATTTATATTTTTAAGAAGAACCATTTACCCTTTCTAAAATTATTTTTTAGTACTAAATCATGACATGTTAATTATTTAAAATATTAATTCATATTGGGAATTTTTATTAAAAACTATTCAAGAAGAATTATTAATAGATTTACTAGTTTTTATTTTCCATATTGGGATTACTCACTTATTCATTAAATTAAAATCTTTTTGTATATACTATTTTATTCATTTCAAATCATGTGATTGTTTATTACTATTTTAAAAAAATTGGAGTTTATATTTTTATGTATAAACCTTTGGTATGACCCTTGTTCTTATTTTTTTCTTCCTTTTTGTATGATACAATATTCATTTTTTTACCCATTTTTATCATTACAAAATAGGGGAGAGTGAGTTTGGGTTTTGTAATTATCAAAAAATGGGAGAATGTTGAGTGGATCCTTGACATTATCTTTTTTTTTGATAATTACATAATCTTAGGTTTTTTTATTTGTTTTTACCTCAGTTTATATATTTTTACCATTATTTATTTATCTATTAAATATTCATATATCTGTCAAATTTTTTAATATGCATTATCAACTTTTATTCATTTTTTATATTTTTTATTTTTATATTCTATGGTTATTTTAAATTTATCACATTTAATGGTTGAAGAATATTAGTAAAAATAAATTATTTCAAGTGAAAAGAAACCTAAAATTAGAAATATGGAAATCAGTTTTACCACCACTCTATATATTGATCATATCTGGAGCTATAGTACTCAGGATTTCATTAATCCAATTCTGTTAAATAGATAAAAAGATTATCTAAAATTTCTTCAATTACAAAAAATGTGATAACTCGATTTACCGATCTCATAATTTAATTCTTTTGGTTTCATTAGAAAGATAATAAATTTATCTATATTTAATTCAAATAAAATTTCAGTTGAAATGCTTATTTGGATAATCTAAAAATTTATTAAAGTCTCTATAATTTTTCGAAAAATTATTCATATTTAATAATATAAAATATAATATTTTTTGATGATATATAAACCTAAAGAATTCAGATTTAAGTGTTTTTTGATCCCTTAGAAAGATATAAAAAAAATTTAAATATAATTCAACTTGACCAAATTCATAATATTGATCAAATATTAAAATATCAAGCTAATATGGATTTTCAAGGTTTTTTATAAAGGAAATTAACGTTATGTTGTTGTTCGAATTATCTTAATAGAACATAAAAATTATCTTACTAAAATAGTGACCATAGAAATATCTTATGAGGAATGAGGAGAATCATATTATATAGAGGCTAAATATCTTACTCATATATAATTCTCTTACATAGGAATTATCTGATGAAGAAAGGGTGAGAAGAAATATCACATACTCTTGGGAAATTATCTTATGTTGTAAATCTATCATGATAATTCTACTAATAAATATGTTATGTGAGTTAGCAGCTCAACTTTATAGCTCCGGGATTCATGGATCCACAACATGAAAATTGAAGCCTATAGAAAAATGAAATAAATATTTCAAACATGAAATAAAAATAGTTTGTTATGAAATTTAACTCAAAATTGAATCACCTTCATATTATTGGAAATATTACATGAACTTAACGAGTATTGAAGTAATGATATCAGTTGAATTTGAAATCAGTTTTATGATATGCATAGGATTAGTCTCACTGGATTAAACATTCAAGGATATTGTCTATAGTATTGATATTTTAATTTTCTTCAATCATATATGATTTACTCCATATGATTTATCAGTTGGATATTGATTGAAACATTTTCGAAAATGTATATGAAGTGGTTTTTACCTTGTATATGAAATATTTGTTGAGTATTTTAAAGTTGAATATTTTTTAAGGAAGTGTTTATCATTGTAGAATGAGGGAAAAAGGTTTAGTTATTTATTATAATCGATAGACTAGAATTTAAAAAATATGGAATTGGATTTCAAGAAAATATATTTTATCTAATGACTCGTGATATATTATTTCTTGTGGAGAAGGATAAAGAGTGTATGTGTCTGAAATAATTTCTAAATATGAAATATTTTTTATTGATGGATATCTAGAAAAAGAAAAGTGAAGAATTTTAAATAATAGAAAAAAATTAATAGATAGAAAATATATTTATATATATTTTATAGGATACTTAAAAAAAGATATAGAGTCTTGAATGTGTGGGAAAAATAAAAAAAAGTAGTGTTTCATCATTTTGATCTGCTCAACTAATGCTCAACACATTTGAAGAGAGAATCGAAATAATTTGTATATCTATTATTCTCTCATTGTGTGAAGAAAAGATAAGGAGAAAACTTGTGCTGAAAGAAAATAATATTATTTAACTATTATTATTCAAATCCGGAAGGGAGCATGTATTATTCTCAAAGATTTATTGGCTACTATTTTTCTTTGTTTAAGTTCCTTATCATCATTCAGTTTGGGGAAAACTTTGTGATAAAGTTATATCAACCTTATATATCTTATATTTTTTATATATTTCCACTTCTTATATTTAGTCATGTTGAAGTATTAGATTCTTATACTAAGTTGTCTAGGTTCCTAATAAAATAACCTGAAGAATTGGAAAAATCCATATAACAAGTGATGGATACTTGCACTCAAGAAAATTAGTAACCATGAAAAGTGTTGGCTCTAGTAAAATAACTAAGATAATGAGGTAGAGTGTTGGTGGAGTGAATTAGGTAATATTGTTTCTCTATCACAATATACATTATTGTGCTCTCATTTAATTGTTTTCTTATATTTTTTGTGGCATTACTCGCATAAAGAAATAATACACATTCCAAATTTATTTTAGAGGGAAATTTAAATCAGCATGTTTTTTAAAGGGACACAATTCACCCCCATATTTAGTATTACTCTACTCACCTTGGGAAAACAATGAAATCAATTAGTCTATGTATGAATCTCATTAAGATTTAATTTCTAGCTGTGGTTTGTTGATTAATTCAACACATTACATTGACCCAGTAAGGTCCATAGAAGAGTGTTGACCTATTAAATGTGTCTTGAAAAAGGTTTACTTATTTAATTATTTGAACCAAGTGTATGAATAATATTAAAGTAAAGAGATGACCATGAGGTAATTAATATATTATTGTGAACCTGTGTTGGATTTGGGAACCATAACCACAAACATGAACATGATAACTTATTATCTATTATGAACTAGGGTATGACCAGATTGCAGTTAATAAAATGATTACTTATCAAATATGTTGTTTGAGTAATAATAAATACAAAGGTATATTGATGAATTAATATTCCTTAAAGTAAATAAAATAAGGTAATGGTGTCGGTGTGTTTTGATAATATTAATTAAATATGAAAATTTGTTAAATTAGATCATGAAATATAATATGTTAATGACTAATTTAAGTATTATGTGGTAATTCAAATTAAGGGCCTTGATCCATAATGAATGTTTACTTAATTAAATTAATTTCCCCTCTATAGGGACATTATTCCATGTATGCTTTGTTAGTATAATAAAATTGGTTATCAATTAAAATTTAGGCATTCCATGGGTAATCCTTAGACTCCACATCTGGATTCAAATATAAACCCAATGGATTCCATATGATTCACCAATGTGGATGCTTGGAAAGATCCCTCCATGGATCTAATCATTGAATTATTTTAATGAATGCATTGGCCTAGCATCATGAATTCACATAGAAACTTTGGTACATTAGAATTACTGAGGTGTTACTCAAATTTATCTTGATTTACTTGGTTACAGATTGCCTTAGATTATCTCTTTATATACCAATGAATCCTTTTACCAAAATTACAATGGACATGCTCCTATAGTTTGGTTTGATCCCCCTTTATATTGTATAATTCTAAGGGATTGTCCCTTAAATTCATATCTAGTTCTAAACAGGTGGATTTATTACGAAGGGATTTCTCACTAGTTTCAATCATATAATTCCATTGATATTTCCTTGTATTCACATAGTTTCATTATAATGGAATTATTACACGCACTGTGTGGATTCATCTTTGTTGTCTGTTCCTGGATTGCTATAATTGTTTTCCTGAGTCCTATGAATACCTCTTGGGTATCATTTTTTATAAATCTAAAGTAGGATAAAGCAGGTAGTGTCTACCTACCACCACCTACAGGACCATTCTCAATTCCACCACATTAATTTTACTGTATCCTCTAAATATATAAACTAAGCACCTCATATTTTATATTCATTGTAGAGAAATAAATTTGAAACTATTTGTCTAAAACTATTGATTTTTACTCAAAACATGTTTAGAAGTCAATTTGGTACTCAAACAGATCTAATGACTACAGGTTATGACTTGGGATGGTGCCTCATTAATATTTCTTATCTTTTCCAAGGACATGACATTGGAGTTGTGGACTATGGATGTAGTTAGACTTCCAATATAAGTTAGTTTGTTTTTTATTTATTAATTTTCATATTTAATTATTGTATGTGTGTCAAAATATTATTTATATTTAGTACCTTATAATTTAAGTATCATTTCTCTTAAATGGTTGGTTTATATTGTCTCTTACGAGGTTGTTATTTTTTTATCTACCTATATTTGTTTTTATTTATTTTATACTATGTATAATTTTTTATCTTGATTGTATAGTATCTCCATTATACTACCATGATACTATTACTTCTAGTTTTAAGCCTATATTATTTAGGTAGGTTCATATGAGGCCATGTGACCCTCTAGTTCAGTAACTTCTAGGTGAACTATGTGGGGTAAATCACCTAGTGGTATCAAAGAATAATTTTTTTCTTTGTGTTACTATTTTGGGTTGGTAGATATGTGATATAAAATGTTTCAAAAACTTTAAAATATGTCATGTTTCCGGATAGAAATCCCATACTTGGGGGAAAGACCAAGTTTCTAGTGAAGGGACATGTTGTTCTTAAATTTCATTTTTACAGTTGATTTTATTTTACCACGTGTGATGCACTTGATTGCGAGGTTACTAATTTATGGGATTTCTAAAAATGGGATGGTAGGGTATGAGGGTGTGTATTCTTGTATCATTTGAGGATCATAGGATTCAAATTCCATTAGCATTCTTATTTTTTTGTCTTGAATTACTTTTTTGTGTGATTTTTATACTTTTTGATGGCTATGGAATATGGATGGTTAAATAATTTTTTTCATCCACCTCAATTGTGTTTTCCAATATAGTTTAACGGTATAATTCTATCTAACAAGTATAAAGTTTACTAAATAAATCAATTGTATTAAAATATTTAATAAATTAATTACAATGTAAATCTCTAATATGTTAAAGGATTTTGAATTTTCTTTAAATAAATCTAAGTGATTAATTATGGATGTCAGTTAAATAGTGTTCCAATTTAAACTTATATGGTATTTTTACTATAACTTAGGAATGAAAACCCATAGAACCAAATCCTTATATAATCAATTCAAATCTTATATTTTGATCATATCATTAAATTTAAATATAATAAACCCCTGAAGTGTGTGAGTGTTTGAATATTAAATATATTAACAACTAATGGGTTTCACTTGAATGGGATTCCAATTAAAAATTATTGAGTGATTTCCTCCATAAAATGTAATTTATTAGATATATAATTATACCCATGTTATCATGAATTGTAACTTGTGGGTTCATGATATTCTTACATGCCTTATTAATTAACCCCTTGCGGTATATATATAAAATTGGTCAGTTATTTAAAGTGTATACAACCAATTATACAATATTTAATATTATTTTATTATGGTATATTACTTCAATGATTCCCTTAAAATTATAAAAGAACTATTGTTTAATTTTTTAAGATTTATTTGTATTATCAATAATTTAATTACAATTCGAGTTAAAACATAAAGAATATTTTACACAAAAAAATTTATTGACATTTTCTTTAATTGAGCCTCAAATATGAGAATTTTTTGAATAATGTGAATGGTTTAAAGAAAATTATGTGATAATTTACCTTGATTTCTCTACAGTTTCAGATAAATAAAGTTCCAAATAAAAGATATAATGTGTTTTCCTCTATTACTTATACTTGAAAATTTATTTATCATAGCCTCATACTAGGTATATGAGCTGATGTAAATTGCAAAAGAATAAATTTGTGAACCCTATATTTGTATTTGGTGTGGACTTAGATGGTTACTATTTCTGAACCTAAGTAGGGGTGTTTGAGACATTTTTTATAGGGACCCAAAATTGTGTAGGTCATGTTGGGTGTGATATAGGCTTAGTAATTGCGCAAAGATCTTGAGAGAGAGACCAAATTGTGAAACCCCATATGTGGTGTTTTGACTTCTTGTGAACATCATATTTGTACCAGACATGAGTATGGTAAAGATGAGTTCGATCTCTATATTATGTGATCTATTGTAGTAGGTGGTTGGTTTTTTATTTTTCATTTCAATGTGTCCATTAAATAAAGGTGAGTACTTCCCATATTGGTGACATAGATGAGTTTTGACATGTGGTCAAGGTGGAAGATCCAAGGGAACTTCATCGACATGACTCTAGGTTAGTGAGTTGGCATCTCATGTTACTCATTGGTGAACCACAATAGGCATTAGATGGTTCCTATGAATTCCTCTATATAAATATATAAATATCATCCAAATTACTAGACCTGTTGATTACCTAGTGACTATATTTTGATGGTTTGGTCTACAAGTTTCATGGTGATGGTGACGTAGCAATATCTGAGCGGCTAGGTTCCATGTTAGAGATTAGATAATGGGAGGTTATAAAGGGTGTGTGGTTTAGGTGTGTGATATTCCCTAGGAAAAATTGTTTAGGTGTGTTATAACTAGGTACTAAGTGGTATATTGAGCAAATGTTTCATATGTATACGGACATCTTCAATGATTTTTGCAGTAATGCATGTAGTTCATCCTGTGAGTTGGTGCTTTGATATCGTTTTGTGATGGTATCACCATTTTGGTTCATAGAGATATAATATTTGAATTCATCTTCAGGAATGAATTGAGATAATAAATAAGTCTAAATTGAATATTAAAACAACACTCAGGAGAGTGGTTATGTGAATGGGTTTAGCATGTGAGAATGGCATGGCCAGGGGCTTGGACATGTGGTCTTAGTTTGTATTAATCATGGAATGTTCGTGATTGGGATAGGTCAACACAATTGGGTTTCACATGAGCCTGAAAAAAAAATTGGGTACAGGATTCAAAATTTCATTTAGCTCTTGGTTTGGTAGTATATGAACATACACCCATGATTCTTGATCCTTAAGAAGTTGTGTGTATGTGATGATGACTGATCTGAACATAATTAATGGATTGCATTTGTGGTGACCCAAACATCCCTAGTGATAATTAAGATGTTTGGAGAGAGGAAAAAATATCATAAAAGGATCATCTGTGAAGGAATGACCAATCTAGGTTGAACCTTAATAGAAGCATTATAGGTTGACATATAGATGGAAGAAGATTGGATTAAGAGTTGTGACATGCATTTGGTTTTAGTGAGACACATTAGGGTTAGTGATTTGGAAATAAGTAATGGTGATGTATATGGTGTTGGGTAATCCATAATTCTTTTCAAGGTGATACTCTTATTGTATATGGGTTTCCTAGTAAAGGCCTTGAGTGACATTCCCATAAAACATGAGCATAAGAAGGCTTCCTTTTAGAGAGACACTAATGGGTGAGTTTTCTTGACCCTTTTTAACTATCATTTTTGTTAATGAATGGGATGAATTGAGAGGGAGGATCACCCCTCCTTTTATATGAAATTTTTTTTTCTCTGAAAGATTACGCATTGTAAACCCATTAAAAAACCTCTTCATGTGTTTCACCATTCATGAATGTTATTCATAAATATATTGGACATCTCTCCTCAACATTTCAGTTTATTTAGACATCATAGGTGGGAGTTATGAATTTTTCATTGGAGGTTTCTTTTCGTGGATAAAGTTTTATAGAAGCTTACTTCAAAAGAATAACACAAAATTGCATCCTTAATGACTTCCAAACTCCCTCCAATTAATTTTAGATATGTTCCTATGTGTACTTGTTCTATTCCAGGTGGAGTCACTACAAGTACAGGTGTGTATACCGATATTGACTTTTGTTACAGTAGTGGGGTCCATGCTATTTTTCCGGAAAATACTTAAAATTCATTGACTATTTAAGGCTTCTAGATGATTGAAAATACACCTAGTCTAGAATAAAAAGATTGAGTAAATAAAATAAGGATTCTAACAAAAAAAAATATTCACTCAATTTTGATTTAATTTTTTTAATAAATGACTAAAATACCATTGATGTAATAATCTATCCAGAATACAGAATTAGGCGATTTTCACCATTTTTCTCAAAACACATCATAAATCCAAAACTGTCTAATAAAATGTAAAATTGATAATTTTGGATGATTAAAAAATTGAAATTAATTCAAGAAATATAGAAAATATTCTCTCTATCAATCACAAACCATGATTCTTTTAGTATTAATGATTTACATGTTGTCTGATAGCATTTTATATGGAAAGTCAATTTTTAGGATAATTCGGTTAAGTATTATGGTGAGTCACCTCCATATAGGATCTACTAATGAGGAGAGTTAGCACCAGCCAAGAGTTACCATTAAGGAGATTCACTGCTTACCCAGAGCTACAATTGAGGAAAGTCACCACTATCTAGGACCTATCGCTGAGGGGAGTTACCCCAAGCCTTGTCACCACCAATGGAGTCACTACCTTGATTTTCACCACTAAATAGATACCATTAGGACCTTTCACCATTAGACTCTAAGTATCCATTGGAATCTGAGTCACCACCAGTCTGAGGTACCTCTATTATGATATACATCCATATTTTGATTCATTGCCTACTTCATTCCATCATTGATGTCCTATGAATTTTATGTGAATGGATCAAAGACTATTTCTGTTCAAAGATAAATTAACCAAGTATTATGACATAGTCAAATCATGTCCTAGGATTATGGATCCCCGTTAATCGATGCTACTGTATCTATGAAAATGATCTTTTTTCTCATATTATGTGTGTGTTATGATGATTACTATCTGAAAAGTCTATGAAAATTTGTGTGACTAAATATGTGAACATGTAAAAGATTACAGATTCATTTGATGAGAAGATCAATGACATAAAAGTAAATAATCCATTCTATAGAGTGATTGAGACACTGACATAGATTAATAAGAACAATCCCAAAAATTCATACGATCCTTTATTTTAATGAAACTTTCTAAAAGGAAACTCGAACTCTTCACCAAATCTATTCTGAGGATTTTAAACATTCTGTTCATAACAGAATGAGAATCACTATTCTCTTTATATTCTTTTATTTCCATTTATATTTTTAGAGTGGTGTTTTTTTACTTTTTCTCAAACACATACTATCTCTTTCTCCTAAAATAGAGAATAATTGTTATTCTCTCTTTCTGTTTACATCCATTTACCCACTGTGTTTTTGGAATTGGTCTTTGTGTGGCATATACTATTTTACATCCCACTTATAATTATGGAAGAGGATATTTAGCCTAGATAGCTTGTTACTATTTTTTTTACCTAATTAAATTTTTTTATTTTTTTTTATTATTATAATATTTTTGGAAGCTGGTGACTTCCATGTATAGGGGATATGTCTCATCTTGGGACCAAACCTTTTTCTCATTCTGCTTTATTGTTTTGTTTTGTTTTATTACCAAATCCATTATTGATTTAAATCTATAAAAAAATTGATACATTTAAAATTAATCTTAACAAGTGTTTATATATGTTATTATCTAAGTAAATTGATTTCAAAAACTCAAATAATTTTAACATCATTCTAAATGAGACATATTCACTCTTTGAGAAAAAAATTAAAATGAAATATCTTATATTGATCTGATATTTTTATTAATTAGTTAATTTATCTTATTAAGGGGATTTTATTTTTACTTAAATTTTAATAAAAACATTTTTGGGAACTCAATTCACCACCTCTTGAGTTACTCACTCAGACCAACATTTGGAATCAAATATTTTTTAATTATCTTTTCAACTGTGATTTTAGTTGTATTCTAAAGCTATAAAATTTCTATCAATTCTAAATTTTAGTTCTTCATAGACAATAGACAAGAAATATTTTCTACCAATTGACATACATATTTTTATGGTACAAATTATTCTCAAAGGGAAATAAAAATGAAAATTCATTTATAAAATAAGGATTTTGACAATTGGACTATAATAGAAGATCATCATGAAATACCACAAACTATTAGGGTTACTTGGAGTGATTCTACAACAATAACATAAAATATCAATTGTAAACCTATGAATGATTTGTTTTTTCCTTAATTGATGATTAATTTAATATATTATCAACTTTCAAATTTTCTTTTGAAATATGGGATACGTTACTTGTCTCTCATAAAGGGATATAAAATGTCAACGAAATGAGACTAAATATATATACAATCATGTTTGATAATTTTAAAATCAAATCTGATGAACCTATATCTAATATGTATCTTGTGTTCAATGAAATACTAAATACCTTACACTTACTTGGAAAACAAGTGACAGAAAAAGATCAAGTGATGAGACTTCATAGATGCTTACTAGACAGATGGAGAAGAACAATTGGGTCAATTAGAGAATCTTGTGATGTAAGTAAACTGTTAGTCAAGGAATTTATAGGAAAGATGATGATGTATGAAGAATTTATTAAGGTAGACAGGGATATTAATGAATATGAGACAAAAATAAAATTAATAGCCTTTAATACTACTTCCTCCAAAAATGAGAAAAGGTACAAGCTAAAAATACTAGTGATGAGAATTCATCTAATGATAGTGATGAAGAGATAGCCCACATGGATAGAATATTTAAAAATATATATATGAAAATGAATTTATTCAAGAAGTAAAATTTCAAATGAAATTATGAAAATAAGGGAAATATGAGAAATGGATTTGAAAAAGGATTATACTCATGATGAAATCACCTCCTATAAATATAAAGAGAAGTAACACATTCAATATGACTATCAAAAATTTTAATATAAAAATAAATTTGAGGATAAGTTTAGAAGATTTAATAAATTCAGGAAATAATCATGGAATTTTTATGAAGACAACTCTAGTGACTCAGAAAATTAAAAATAAGACAATTCTAACTAGGAAAATATGTTTTTTGTAGCAAGCACATTAAAGGTAAAGAATATTCTTCCCACTAATACTACTAATATTCCAAATTATTTTGAAAATTAATTTAATGAAGAAAAAAAGCCTAATGAAGCTCTTTATGAATACTATAACATGTTATAATATATATTTCATGATCTCAAAGAAAAATATAAATCACTTAAAAACCATCATGCTTTGATAGTAAATATAAAAACTAACCTTACTGTTTAATAATAGAAAAATTATCAATTATTAAAAGAAATCAATGAATTTAAATTTTAAAATGAACATTTAAAAAAAGAAATTTAATGGTTTTCCAATTTTAAGAAAACCTTAACTCAAATACCTGAAAATAAAATTTCCCCCAAATATGACATTGGAATAGGTTATCAACCTTAGTGAAGAAAAATTGTAAAAACCATATTTATGCCGAGTAACATTTATGAAAATTCGTATTCTACAAGTACTTACTCAACTATACCTAATAAAATATTTATTTCTAGAAACCTATATTATGTTTATAAGAAACCAATTAGATTATTATGGGTACAAAAATCTCTTATTACTAACCTAATCGGACATAATAATATTTGGGTACCAAAATCATTTTTGTATAAAATTTGTTTTGTTGGAAACCTATTTGAATACCTATAGTAAAAGAATATGGTATCTAAATGGTGGGTGTTTTAGACATATGACTATTGAATATTAAAATTTCAAAATTTTGATCAATGTTGATGGTTTCCATGTAACTTTTAGCAGTAATGATAAAAGAAAATTCATTAAACATGGATAAATGGGTAATTCTAATTAAGTATTAATTTCTAGAGTATTATATATATATGGTTTAAAATATAATATTCTTATCATTTCTCAATTATTTCATGATTATTTTTATGCAAAGTTTTAAAATAATTCATGTCAGGTTTTTTATGATAAAAATGTTTTACTTTTTTCCACCTTAAGAAATGATAACTTTTATACTATTGATATAGATTTTTTATCTTTGAAAACAATTTCTTAAATAAGATCATTTCACAAATAATCTTGTCTTTGGAATAGAAGGATAGTCCATTACAATATTCATTCACAAAGAAATATAACTAGAAAATGGTTAGTTAAATATCTTCTAAAACTAGAATTCTCAAATAATAAGGTTTGCAACCCCTATCAAAAAGGGAAACTTCATAAGATATCTTTTAAAACTAAGAAATAAGTTTTAACCTCTCATATTCTATAGATAGTTCATGTGGACCACTTTAGACCTTTGAAAGTTTCTATTTTAAAAGGAAAACATTATTTCTTTGTCCATGTTGATGACTTCTCTAAGTACACTTGGGTATTCTTCTTAGATCACAATAGTGATTCTTATTCTTACTTTATTATGTATTCCAAATCTATAGAAAATATAATTTGATATAGGATTAAGAACATAATAAGTGACCATGGTTTAGAATTGTAAAATAAACCCTTTGAATCATTTGGTCCCCAAAATGGTTATAATCACAAGTTATCTTCTCCTCGGACACCACAACAAAAACGTGCAGTATAAAGAATAAATAGAACTCTTTAATAGATAGTTTGGACTATGATAAATTAATATGAATTACTTTTCAAATTTTAGTTAGAGGTTGTTAACACAACATTATATACAATAAATAATGTTTTAATTAGGAATATCTTTAAAAGAACACCTTATGAGTTATGGAATAATAGAAAACCAAATATAATTACTTTATATTTTTTGGTTGCAAATTGAATTTTCTAAATGCAAAGGATAATGGGGAAAAAATTATTTCAAGAGTGATGAAGGAATTTTTCATGGATATTCAATTTCCAATATTTCTTATAGAGTGTTTAATAAAATATCAAAATCAATGGAATAATATATTCACATTAAGTTTGATAAAACTGACCCTAATGAACCTAAGACTATCTTACATAACCTTTAAGATGATCTGTAAACTCTAAATACTAATGATAACCCTTATGAAAGTTATATTAAACAAAAAGAAACTTCATCTAGTGAACTTGTAGAACCCAAACCTAAATAAAATCTTGAGATAACTAGACCATCATTTCAAAGAGCTGTTTGACTCATTGAAACCACCCTTTAGATATTGTAATAGGAAACCTAGATAAAGGTAAAAAACTAGATCTTCACTTTGGAATCAAATTGAAAATCCATATTTCTTATCACCACATGAACCAAAGAACATCAATGATGCTATCAATGATGAATTCTGGGTAGTATCTATGTAATAGTAACCTAATAAATTTGAAAGAAAAAAGATTTGGGGACTTTTTGAAAAACCAAAATTCACCTTAAATATTGGAACTAAGTAAGTGTTTAGAAATAATGTTGATGATTTAGGCACTGTAGTAAGAAACAATAAAAAATTAGTTGCACAAGGGTATAATCAAGAAGAAAGTATTGATTATGAAGAAACCTTTTCGCTTATATCCAAACATGAAGCCATTAGATTATTACTTTCCTATACAGCACATTTGGATTTCAAACTATATCAAATGGATGTTAAAAGTAAATTATTGAATGTGTTTATATTTGAGAATGTTTTTTTAAAACCTCTCTATATTTCAAAATAAACATTTTTTAAATCTTGTTTTTAAATTAAAAAATATATTTATATGGTTTAAAATAAGATCTTAGAGAATTGTATAATAATATTACCTCTTTTTTATCTTATAAAGTTTTAAAAAGGGTATAGATAATATGAATCTTTTTAGAAAAATAATTTCAAAAATAAGTTTTAATCATACAAATATATGTGGATGATTTTTTATTTGGATCTTCTAAATATTCCTTATGTACTAATTTTTAAAATTAACGCAAACTAGATTTGAAATGAGTTTAATGGGTGAAATCAAATTCATTCTTGGATATCATATTTTTTATAAAAATTAAGAGATTTTTTTAAATAAAATAAAATATAAAAAATAACTCTTAAAATATTTTTCATTAGACAATATTAAAATTAGTCATAATCCCATGAGCGCCACTTGTAAACTAGATCATTATGATGTTGGGAAATCAGTAGAAAAAATTAGTAATAGAGGTATGATTAGAAGTTTATTGTACTTAACTACTAGTCGACATGAAATTATGTTTAGTGAGTTTATCTGTGCCCATTTTCAAGAAAATCGAAAAGTGTAACTCTTAAAAGTTATAAAAAGAATTTTTAAATGCCTCATATATAAAAAATAGGATTGTTCTATCTAAGAGGAAAAGATTTTGATTTAGTATGTTATCTAGATGCTGATTTTGGTGGCTCTAAGTAAGATAGAAAAATAACATAAGGAACATTTCATATTTTATAAAAATATCTAATATCATTGTGTTGTAAGAAACAAATTTTGTTGTATTGTCCACTGGTGAAGCTGAATACATAGCTATAGGTAGTTTTTGTGCACAATTTTTTTGGATGAAACATATTTTACTGTACTTTGGATACCAATTTAGACATGCTACTATAAATTGTTATAACACATGTGTGATAAATATTTCTAAAAAAACTAGTATATCACTATATAAAAAAATTGATGTAAGACATAAATTTTGAGAGATCATTATAAAAAATGTGATTCAACTTTTTAATTTATTGGAAGTGTACATCAGCTTGGTGATATATACAAAAATCCTTCAAATTCTGAAATATTAAACTATATAAAACATGAATTATGAATGATAAGTTTTGGATGTTGAGTCACTATTGACGAGTCACTGTTGATGAGTCGCCATTGATGAGTCATCGTTGTTGAGTCACTGTTGATGAGTCACATTTAATGAGTCATTATTGATGTGTTTTTGTTGATCAGTCACTATTTATGTGTAACCATAGATAATTTTCCATTGATGAGTCGCCATTGTTGATGAATCACCATTTCTCTTTGTTACCATTTATTGTTTACTATTTCTATTATTTTTTCAGATTAAATTTTTAATGTTTTATATTTATTGTTATTTATTATTTCAAATCCCTAAATGATAAAACTCGTGGATAAAATCAAATTGATTCACTACTCCTCAAACCTTTGAACTCCTAACACCTTCTCTTCCTCTCAGAAAGATCATCATTCATTCCTCTATCATTCCACCTAAGCCTTCAACCGATCAGAATGGACCATGTTAAGCGATCAGAATAGTCAAATACCAAAGTGGTGAGACAATCCAAGAAAAAAAAGTATCTTCAAGTAGATCATTTTTTGTTTCTCAAAAACCAAATTTGGAGAAACGAGTTGTCGAAATAGAAAAAGAAATAAATGTGTAATGGATTCTATCAAGAAATATGATCATTTTGAAAAAAGTGGATGAATTGTTTCACAATTAATTATAATGTGTATTATCAAAGGTTGGTCTAGGATTATTATCAAAATGTTAAGTTTGTTTTCGGAGATAAAGAGGATGAAATAAGAAGTCACATAGATGGATAATAGTTCTCTTTATCTTCAAAGAAATGGGAACGGTACCTAAGAGTACCTTGTATTGGGGTATATGAGTATTTTAAAGGAATAGTTATCAATGATAGTGGGATTTTAATTTATAAAGAAGCTCAACTATAGTTAATAGTTGATGGAGCAATATAGATACCAACATATTCTGAACTCAATGGTGAGTGTAAACTTATTTTCAAGTTTGTACAACATGTATTATGTCCTAGATATTTGGATTTCAACAATATGTGATATCAAGATGTTTACATATTGTTTGTTATGAAAAAAGGAAAAAGGATCAATCTTTGTAGATTTTTGATGCTCAATATTTATGAAATGTACAAGAAAATTTCAAGGCAGAACTCTTTGATATACCCTATAATGATATCTCTCATATTTGATGCTAAAGGCACAGTCAAATAAGGTAAAGAATATTAAGATAACTATAGTGGTTTTTGTTTTTCAATAAATTTTTTGAAGGGTTTAATTGTGTAGGAATCCATGGAATATTTGACGGGTAAGAGAAAATGAAAAATCTTTCAATTAATTCAACCATATTGATAATCCATCCAGACCAAAGGACATAGTTGACCCTGGTCTTTATCCTGACTAGTTGGTTAAATATTACGATGATGATGATAGTGATAAAGTTGAGAAAGTTGTGGAAGAAGAAGATGAATTATCAGTTGAAGTGGGGAGTGATCTAGAGATCCCCAAAATCCCCCTAATGTTTATTCTGGATCTATCAGTCTACATGGTTCTCTACCAACCAAATAATCACTTTTAGATGAAAATGATGATGAGGGATCCAAAGTATCTATAGAGTACCAATTCAATACATCTTCCCCTAAATCGTCAAGAAACTCAATTGATATTTATGGAAATGGAAGTGTAAGTAATGATAATTCATCAAAGGAAGAAGATAATAAAGAGGTTCATGATGGAGAAAAAGATGATAATGATCAAGGATATGATCATGGTAGTAAATATGATCATGGATATGGTCATAATTATGAAAATAATAATAATGTATATGATCATGATGATCATTATCCTGAGTTAATCCAGGAACACCCTTCAACACTAGTGGTATAAAGTCATATAAGTTTTGAGGATAGATCCATATATGATGAAATAGTTGTTATACCACATATTCCAATAGATGATAAGAAAAAACAGTTCAGGGGATAAGTCTCCCAAAACAGCTGATCACTCATAGCCAGTGGATCACACATAGCCAGTAGATCTCCCATAGACATTTCATATAGATCCATCCCCTTCTGTATCTAAATTTTCTGGATCTTCTCAAATTACTAGATATTATTTTGTTCTTCCATATACAAGACACGAAGTTAGTGTTTTTGATGAATGGAAAATATATCTTGTTTTTGTAGAAATGGTTTAGATTGTAGTGATTCATTTGATGAAGTAAATCTAGTATGATGAGAAGGATCCTTATTGGATTAGATTGATCAATTCGGTGAGTTGCAACCTTTTACTCAAATGGATACTGATAAACCAACTGAGGTTATTGTGGCAACTGATAATATAAGTCATCCTCCTTCTCAAATTGTTATTTCACTTGATTTTGTGACAAAATATGATAAATAATCTTCCCAAAACAAATTGAATTTTGATCCGAAATCCTTGAGAGGAAACTTTATTTCATATTTCAAAACTATTTTAAGCTCTTAACCATCTCTAGTTTTTAAACACAGTGAATAAAGTACTCCATATTTTTTTTGAGATTGTTATATCTCATTTAAAAAAAAAATTTATATTTCAAAATCAAAAAATAAAAGTGGAGAATAAAAGATTTTAAAAATAATTTGAAATTATGAGAGTCTTAATAGAGGTAATGACATCATATTTCTTAGATATTTTGAATTATTTGTTTGAAAAATTTGAATGAATATCTAAATTTTCATCATTATCCACTCCACCTCCACTGGCTTTAGTACCTATTGATAGAGAGCTACTCATAAAGATTTTCAGCGAAGAAATTATTACAGCTTTGGGTGATGTGTTGACACATGAAGAGTAATTAAGTAAAAAAAAATTCACAAAGAGTTGGTATATGAGATGATAAGGGAATATTTCAGTGAAATCAGGGATGATAAAAACATCATAAAGAATTTATACAAATCATGATCGGTATGAAAACATAAAATTTTGGACAGAGAACTTGAGAATGCCACCAGTGATAAGGTCTTTCAAAGGACCAGTGAGTTAACTGAAGGTTATCAATCCATTATTTTAGATATTTATGGAATATAAACGAGATTTGTTTAGTGATACACATAAGGGTGGTAATATTATTATAAACTTATCAACCTCATGAAACCATTTCTCCATGTTCACAGTATAACTATAATTGCAAGAGACAACATCCCCATGGAAAATGTTCTTTCCTCAACATCTACAGAGCCTGTATGATATAGACCTACAATGATTGCTCTGTCAGATGGTCTTCTGCCTCCATCATATCAACCTATGATTTTATCCATAGTTGAATTCATTCACCACATCAGGCTTTTCCTTATTTATGAACCAATTCCTCCTTAAAAGAAATCATTTCCATCACAAACTATGCTTCAACTATCTCTACTACTATTTCAACCCCTTAGGATAAGGACAAAGAAAATGACAATGTAAAGATCACAGATAGTCCATAATTTACCTATAATAGTGAATTTGATTAGAGGAAGTATTTTATATGGTTCTTGTTCAGGTGCTCTTTATCTTTTTATTGATAGACTCAATTATTTTATAATATTAAATGAAATATCTTGGTATTCTTCTCATTTAGTGGGAATTTTGTTTCATCATTCTAAGATTTTTTATAATATCAATAGTGGAGATATATTGGAAATTTATTTATTATATGTGGAGAAAATGGAAAACATAAATACACTATGAAAAATTATTTATTTTATTTATTTATTTATTTTATGTATTTTATGTATTTTATGCACTTAATATTATTTTATTAATAAATATTAAATATATTTTTATATCTTACATTTCCCTGATATTATAGGTTTATTATATCATTCATATATCTTCTGAAATGAAAAGAAGATTGTTTTAACATAAATATTTCTTTGATTATATATTTTAACTTATTTAGTACAAGTCTTATAAAATGATATGTTTTGTGATCATAAAAAATGGGGAGAATGTTGGAACTTATTTATGAAGATAGTGTTTATGAATTCTTAATTTTAATGATCTCAAACCATGATTATTTTTATACTAATGATTTATATGTTTAATGATACAAATTTTTATAGTAAGATAGAATTTATGATAATTCAACTAAGTATTGAGGCGAGTGTCCGCTAATAAGAGATACCACTAAGGAAAGTCGCTGCTAGCTAGGAGTTACTGCTGAGGCAAGTCACTGCCATCCAGGATCTACCGATAAGGTGAGTCAACAGTATCCATGAGCTACTGTTTAGGGGAGTTTCCACCAACATTATCACTACTAGTAGAGTTGTGTCCATGATTTTCACCACCAAGGAGCTACCATTGGAACTTATCACCGTTAAACTATATGTCAGTGTCGGAATCTGAGTCACCACCAGACTATGGTACCTCCAGTATGATATAACTCTAGATTCTGAATCACTGCCATATTCATTCCACAGTTGTTGTCTGAGGACTTTGACGTGAATGGATCAACATCTATTTCTATTCAAGTATAAATTTACCAAACCTTATAACACAGTCAAATATTTTCCAAGGATTTTGTATCTTCTTCAACTGATGTTGTTATATCTATAAGAAATATCTTCGCTCTCTTAGTGTTTGTTTGTGTGGTATGATGATTACTATCTAAAAAGTCTACAAAAAATTCTGAAATTGAATATGTGAACCTAAGCAAGCTTATTGATTCATCTAAAGTGAAGACCAATAACACATAAGTGAAGAATCCATTATAGAGATTGATTGAGAAACTGATATAGATTAACTAGAACATTTATTCAAATTCCTACAATCCTCTGTTTTACTACCACATTCAAAAATAAAGCTCAAAATCCTCATAAAATCTATTTTAAGGATTTCAAAAATTCTAAGAATAATATATTGAGAATCACTATTCTATTTATATTCTTTATATTTCCCTTTCTATTTTTTGATCAGTGTGTTGTTACTTTTTTTCTAACACATACTATATTTTGCACCTAAACAAGAGAATATTTTTTATTATCTATTTCTATTTACATTTGTTCACCCACTGTTTTTGTGGAATAGGTTCTTTTGTAGAAAGTACTAGTTTAATTCCCATGTATAACTATAAAAGAGGATATTTAGCCTAGATATCTTGTAATTGGTGTTTTTTACCTAATCTAGGTTATGGATTTGATTAATTATTATTATAATCTACTTAGCAGTAGGTGATTTCCAAGTGGGGAGGATTAAGTCTCATCTTGATACTAAACCACTTGTTTATTCCACAATGTTTCTCTGTTTTATTATATTTCCAATACCTATATTGTTTTTAATCTATAAACAAAACTATTACATTGATATTTAATCATAATTAGTGTTTATATTTTTTTATTAGTATATTCATTTAAAAATATTACATAATTTTAATATTATTTTAATTAATTCATAATCACTCCTTGAGAAATATTTTAAAAGGACGGGTCTTATATTGATCTCCTCTTTTGATTAACTAGTTAATTTATTTTATTAAGGTAATTTTACTTTTACATTAATTTTAACATAAATTTTTCTTGAGAACTCAATTCACCCCCTAGTAAGTTACTCACCCTAACAAACAACTAATAACAATGGTAAGTTTAATTTCAATAATTGATCAATGATAGATAAAATTATGTGCTTAAAGAGAAAAACATACAAATAATCAATAAAAATATCACGAGAGAATAATCCATAAGTAACTAAGTTAGAGAGGCCTAGAGACATCATATGGACATAATCAGAAGTGAAAAACAATCCACTATGTAGCATAATATTATTCACTGACATGCATCCATATTGGAAAGGATTGATAATAGGGATTTATGTATTTACTATCCATGGATTCCCATGCACTAAAATGTTTCCAAATTGTATAAAATAAGATATATCCACTAGGAAGGTCTATCCCACAAGACTATCATGCTACAAATTTGAGCTCCACGTAAATACCCAAGTATTCTCTTGAGTCTCTAAATACTCCAAGGATTAGAAAAATTTTATATCAAAACAAGAAGATTCATTTATTACAAGTGATTTAGTTCAACTGGACTACCCTCTTTACACCATTAAAACAACTCATTAAGAAAATGGTTTTATCATAAAACCATTTAGACAATATTTTATGGTTCAAGGATAACTACCATTATAAAATATTTATAATTGTTTCAAGGAAAAACTATTAAAGAATTCCAACAAATACATTGTGAGTAGTTTATAAAACAAAGGAATATGTGTGTGTTTGTGTGTGTGTTTGTGTGTGTGTCTGTGTGGGTATTTTAAAATAAACCTCCCTCTAAATCATTAATAAACCAAAAAATATTGAAATTATAAACAATAATAGTATTTATAGGAATAAAAAATTCTTTAATATTATTAAATTAAATTTAGAAACATCAATCAATTCATGTATTATAACTATGGAAAGGCCCAATAATTCTCTATTAGGATATGTGATAAAATTAACTTGCACGGATTTCCTTTCACTAAAAGTTAAATAAAGGGATCCTAAGAAGACAAAATAAAACACTGGATAAATAAAAAACCATATTAAATTGGGATGAACATGATCCCTAAGACACCCTTGGCCATAGGTGGAAAAGGGACCTAAGGAAAAAAAGGAAGAATATATCCAATTAAGAGGATTAGAACTTAATTTTAGATCTTGATATGTATCATGATAAAAATCAACAGGAAATAAATTTCAATGGTAGGATAATCAATTTTCAATACATGAGGGGACTATAAAGATAATAAAGCAGGGGAAGGGGATAAAGTGGGGTAAATTTGGAAAGT
The DNA here is from genome assembly GCA_963277665.1 of Viscum album. NCBI lineage: Eukaryota > Viridiplantae > Streptophyta > Magnoliopsida > Santalales > Viscaceae > Viscum > Viscum album. The sequence goes on along the minus strand of OY728146.1, from coordinate 124,174,930 downwards.
AAAAGAAGATAAATTCATTAAAATTTAATTTTGGTGATTCTGCATGGTTTGGATGAATGATTTTGTATATTTGTGCTAACCATGTGGATAGTTATATAATACATTTTATGGATCACATTGTTTCTACAAGATACATATGATCAATCCATGTGTTTACTCTTAAATGTACATTAATAACACACTTCTCACAATAATAGGGTCTTCTTATGTAAGGTTAAGCCACATGATTACAACTAAATGTGTGACAACCACTTGTTAACCATGTAGACCACCCCATAACCCCATTCACATAAAATTATAATGAAATTTATCTTGAAACATAAAAATAAAGATTAAAAAACAATAAATAAAATATTTTATATCTAAAAGTGAAACCAAGTTGTGAAAGTAGAGCATACTTTTGAATAAAAAATGGATTCAAGTTATAAATGAAAGGATTGATGAAATTAAAAAGAATTGTACATGGGAACTTGTTCCCAGGATATGGGAGAAAAACAAAATAAGTATGAACTAGGTATTCCTAAACAATATTAATGAGAATGGTGAAGTTATAAGAAACAAAGAAATACTTATGTGCAGGAGTTACACAAAAATTGAAGGAATTATTTTTTATGAAATATTTACTACTATTTCTAGGAATGGTACAATCATAATTTTTCTTTTAATTTAATCATAAATATACTTTATTTTTTTCAAATGCTTTTAATGTCTACATTTCTGAATAGTGATTAAAATTACGAGGCATATATGGATAAAATATATGGTTTTATAATTACTAAATATATAACCAAGGTATTAAAATTGAATAAGGATCTATATGGGTTGGATCAAGCCCTATGATCATAGTATTTCAAGCTTGATGAGTACCTGAGAAGGATTTGATTCATAAAAGGTTATGTGGACAAAAACTTGTATCCAAATAAAACTAATACAACATCACTCATTATGATTCTGTATATTGATGAAATTGTATTTTCTAATAATAAAAATGATTTTTTAAAGAATTTTCTATTTAAATGAAAAAGATATATGATATCTCAATTCTTGGGGAGATAAAATTAGTATTATGAATCTAATTTACCCAATATACTAGATATATTTAAATTTCCCAGGAAAAGTATATCAAGAAGTTATTGAAAAAGTTTATCATGGAGGAATCGAGAGGAATGTCTACATCAATTTAAGTTGGAAAAAATTTGAGAAATGACGATGAATGGGACTTTTCTAATGATATGAATCCCAAAAGTTTATTCTAAATCATTTTTATTTGACTACCTTAATTCTATTCACTATTTTTAATATCACTATTTTTTCTGAAAATAAATCTAATAAGGAAGAATAAAATTTCCTAACAGCTAATAAAATTTTCATATATGTTAAAAATACTTCTAATTATGTCAATTTTTTAGATAAGAAATCAATTATTGACCTATAATGATTCATATATATTGATTGGGTTGGTCATATAGAGGATAAAATAACCCTATCATTTTGATTATTTTTCAATGATGAGATATGTGTTGGATGAAATCATCATCTATATTTTGTTCCACTAATACTGAGTTTGTGTCTAAATCATATGAATCTACACAGATGATATGGAAAAGGAAAAAAATTGAAGATATGCATGTTATTTCTGAATATCCACTAGTTATTTGTGGTGATCACTAAAGTTATATAAATCTATCAAAGAATCTAGTGAACCATTAAAGATCAAAGATAATTGATATCAAGTAACACTTTTTGAAGCATATGGAAGATGAAGGCATACTAAATCTGTAATATTTTTTATCCAAATATAAAATCATTTATATTATTAAACAACAATTTCCAACCAAGTCATATGAGATATTATGGATATAAATGGGTGTATAAACCATTACCAAAAACACTAAGGTATGTTTATTAGAATCCTCCACTTTTTCAATTATATTTTCTTTGCTACAAATTTGGATATGTAATATGTTGCTGGAGAATACTTATCATTCCTAAATTATTATATTTTTTGTTGATATGAGTGTATGAAAAATGATAAAATGTTTTCTTTAATTTGGGTTGTTAAAATTTCATGGGTTAAAATGTGGAAAACCTTTATGAGTGTATTAATCTCTATTATTTTACACATCAAGTTATCTTAAGTAAACTTAAAGATGATTAGTTATTCATTTATTGATTTTAAGAGGGTGATACCACCCCTTTGAAGTAATTTTTTTTCATGAAGTAACCCTAGATTCCCATATATCAGACACTTGATCTGGACCATGATAGGTCTATAGGGGAATTCCTAATTCCCATTTCATCGAAACAAAAATAAAAGATTCAAAAGAAACATGGTTCTTATTGCCCAAACAAATTAATACAAGAATTTTATATTCAATCGTGTGTATGAAACACAACACCAAGAGCCTAAGGGGATATAATATCCCAAGAATTTATATAATATTTACTATTTTAAATAAATTAAATCTATGATATAACTTGAAATGCATGCAATACTAAGTTATCTTGCACAGCACGTAATGAATACTTTCATCGATAGCTTGAGTTACATATAAGACCATGTTTTACTGAGAAAAAATATATTATTAAGACATTATTATTTAACATAACAAGATATAATGTTTCCATTAAATTAGTGGTTATGAAAATTAATAAATAAATTATTAAAATATATGTTTTATAAAAATAAAATATGATTTTATTAATTACCAAATAATTTAAAATGAATGTAAATATCAATTGAATATAAAAAATATATTTTTATTCTCTCAAAGGGATTTCTCCTAACAAATTAAATTAATTAATATTAGTGAATGATATTAGTGAAGTAAAAAGTTTATATACTCAAAAAAATATTTTTGATATTCATATAATAGATTTTATATACATAGCATAAGAATAAACCCAATTTTACACATAAAAGAAATATTTTTATTAAGGAAATTTTACCATATTTTAAAAGAAAACTTATATTAAATCCATTTTTTTTTAATTTTAAAAAATTTATATTAAAATTCCTTGTTACTTCTCTTGCCTTTGATAGGGTCAAAGGCCTCTTGTTCTGAAATAATCTATTGGTTACATCTACTGGACTTATGGCATTTCATCTTAGACATTGACATGAACCTGCTTTGATCCACTTTGGTACACTCCCCTCTTTTGTTTGCACTGGAGTTACACTATAGCATCTTGTCCAGATGATCTAGATCTTCTCTTGATGGGATTTTCTCTCTTTCTTGTAGTTTCCTCTTTCTCTAGGTAGTGCCATCACATTTAATACTTGTTGTTTTGTTAGATGCCGCTTATGCCATTCTAAAAAAATTTAGTGCTCTTTTTCATGTCTCTTAACGAATAAGGATCTAGGGGGCTTGGTACCAACTTGATGCTTTTGAACTTTATGCATGAGGTGATTTATAACTTGAAGACAACTTGTTTTAGTCAGTTGGATACATTATGAACTTTTGTTTGAGATTTACTACTACATTACCAGGTATATCTATCATTTTTGTGTTGGGGTAAAATCATTACACCTCTAAAATACATTTTAACACTTTTAAATTAATAAATTTCTTCGTGGTAGGAATTGGGTGATAATTTATGTCATCATTTGTCTTAAAAAAATTACAGTAATTAAGAGAAAAATTAGATTAATAAGGGATTAAAAATTAAACTTAAGGGAAAAAATGACTAATAAACTTGTAAAAATCCATTAGAGTGAAATATTTAGACTATATCCTTAATTTTATCAAATTTGGTTCATATTTTTTATCCAATTTACATGGTAAAAACTTTGGTGGAATTTCCTTTTCAAAATTTTTGCAATAATGCCACTCCTCCTCCACTATTAAATGGAACTCAACCCTCCAACTTATTCAGTCCTATAATTCCCTTTGAATCATAAAAAATATGATAAAATAAGATCCCAAAATACCTCCCCTAAACCTAAAATCCTCTATTTGGTAATAAATTCATACAAAGAAGTCCTTCGGTGAAAACTAAAAGGATTTACCTGAATAAGAGGTAACCTTTTTCAACGATCACTTTAGATTTATTTATTTCTACACTCCTCAAATTATTTTTGTTCCATGATTATATAATAACATCATCATCTAGAACATACTAAGATGTTTTATGTTAATTTCTAGACCTATTCTGATACACACTTCCATCAAAAGTGTAATAAACTTACGGTTTGTGTGTATGGTGAACTAACACCTCATAAAATGATGTCGTTGATTTTTCCTTTACTACCTCTCATGGTTGGGAATTATTATTAATAACATATTGATATCATATATATATGAAATTTAATTTTTATTCATACTTCTTGAATTATTATATGACATGTACCTTCTAGTGTTCCATTTTGTGGGTATATAATAACATCGTTTATGGACATGTCGATTATCGCCTCCTCAAAGAAATATGATACATTCACACTTTACATTAAATGTATTAAGGATTGTTTTAATAAAAATAAGTTACATATTTTACATAAATATTATACTAGATTTATAATATACATACATACATATATATATATATCATTTAATTTTCATTCTTTTAACTTGACAAATAAATGAATATAGCGTTCATGCATATGTACGACCTACTGTCTCAATGAATAGTAAATTTCATTTCTTATCTCAAAATATTATGGATTCTTTAAAATACATATATACCGAATATATATGATATTTAAATCTTGGTTTACATTATATATATTATTAATCAATTATAGGGACAATAAGTAACATGTCAAAACTTAACTGAGAAATTTGACAGTAAACGCCTATAATGGTGAAAATAATGAAATATTACTAACAAACGAGTAATAAGATATTATAAAAAGATTATATATGATATCCTAGATAATAATATGGTTCTATAATAAGTTTTTAACATATTTAAACCCATTGTAAATGTGGTTAAAGGATGATCACCTGCAAGGAAATTCATGGCAAGGGATTTTATTCTCACTTTTTTCATATGTGAGATAAATGTCATATTCCAAACATACTTCTTTTGTGTGGTATATATACTACCCATTTTGATATATTATATAATTAATTATTTTATCTAAATTTTATTTTGAGTTTTAAATTTAATTATTTAATTTATTTTTATTTACACTTGAAGTTACCAAGTGGTAAAGAATTTCATAACCCAATTTGTTTTTTGTTGTGTTTTATTACATCCTCATTTTTATTGATATTCTATGATTATGTGTATAATTAATTTGACCATATATTGATGTATTTACACTTACATTATTTTTATATACATTTTATAAATATAATCAGTTTATTTATTGAGTCTTACTTAAACTTTATCGTCTTTTCGATGGTTTACATCGCAAATATCATTTTGTTTGGGATTGTTTACACTTGAGTTTCCATCAGTAGAAATAATTGAATCATTATTTAATAAATAATTTAATTTTCACCTCATATATTTATTCATGACCTTTTCCAAGTTATAGTACCATTTTTTTATTCATTTTATGTCAAAAAATTTAAAAATTGTTTTTATGAAAACCTGAATTCCTTTCTCTCTTTACATAGAGAAGATGTTTTCTTCTAAAAAACTTATTTTCTAAAAAGGTTTTCAAATATGTGTTGACCTTCCCAAAATTAATTATTAAATAAATTTTTACCTTTTTTCAATTTATAAATGGGTTCAAATGAATCTTCTTGTTAATTAACCTTTCTAACATTTTTACCTTGCAAAAGTAAAGTTCTTTTTACATTGTGCGGCATATACAGCTTCACCCATCGTCATTTCTTCAAAGATTCCTTTGCATGTTTAAAAGGTTAGTTTTTAAATAAAATGTTTTTAAAAATTTATTTTCAAAGAAATTTTTTTTCAAAATAAAAATGTAACTTTCCACAATAATTTTTTTAAAATATCTTTTTATAGTATTTCTATTCATCAATGACAATTAATACTTTATTTTTACACCACTTGGGATATGTTGTCTTGATCCCATCATTATTCTTCCTTTGAATGGTTTATTTTTTATACGAACAAGGATATTATTAACATTCACTACCTTTATTCCTTCTAGTATCCATGAAATGTTCAATTTCCTATGATCATTGAAAATTGAATTTCCCTTAATTATCTACATCATATATCATGGATATGTTTATTTCCTAAAATGTATATAATTTTTAGACAAAGTGTAAACTTTGATATTTATTTTATTAACTATAGAATATTAATAAATATATATCTTTTCCTCAATCTAGATATTTTATAAGGAAATTTTTATATTTAAATTGATTATTCTATATATGAGGAATGCATTAGACAAGTACTATATGGGTTGGGGACTGGTTACTACAATCCCTACGGTTTGGGTACCAGTTAATGCAAGAAATATAGGTTGGAAACCTTTTAATGTAATCCCCATTATGCATCGTTAGCCTCATGAGATGAAATCAGTTGGTGAAAAACCCTTTGAGTTTGTTTCGAAGTATAATAGATGTGTTTCTACCCATATATTTAAAATTTCATGAGAATATATCTTGATGCTAAAGGTATCATGTTCCTAAAAAACATGGCATCCAATAATTAAGAATTTACCTTATTTAGGATTCATTTATTGATATTATCCATGGGATAATTTATTTTACATTATCTTTATATTCACTTTTATTCCCAGTTTAATGATTTAATGGAATGGGTTTTCAGTTTCATACATTTACATATTGATTTTACCTTATATAGTATTTAAATGGAACATGTTTTCAATTATTTAATTTTATATATTGTTTATGAACTTCCTTATCAATTTATTGATCACATGGAATGAGTGTTTAGTTATTTACCATTCCATATTGTGTATTTCGACTGATTCGTTATTTATTCTGTTATACAGAACCCTTACTGATAATTTTAGCCCAACCTTATTTTGTTTCCTTCCCTATGAATCCAATAAGTGTACATAGAAAGCTATTCAATGATATAATGAGTGTGAATAAATTTATCCTTGAATGAAATAAAAAAAATATTATTTTGTAATTAGTGAATTTATTTATTATACAGGACTCATATACATATCTCATTTATCATGACTACTATGCACTTAAGTCCTTCTGAATTTGATTCCTTACAATCATGACAATGTAATGGTAGTAGGAACCAGCTCAGAGATTATAGGTTTGGGGTTCTAGAGTTGGTACCATATAAATCTTAGTATAAACCTTGTGAACTATATTTAAGAAAACATAGATTAAAAAGAATATCCATAATGTATAGTTTGAGGATAATTACATAATAACATCCTATAATTTTGGTAGGGTGGAAATTATGTTGTTATTTATAGAAATAAATCCATGTATGGATACTACAAGTGGATGTGGTGCTAGATCAGATGTACATAATAGTAAAAAATATTACATGGTGCATTGATCTAGGGTCGAGTGTTACCTGGTACATGACAATGGGCATTACTAAGAACCTAGATTAACACACCTAGGGGATATTATTAGGATAATTCCCATTTTATTACAAATCATTATAAAGGATTTGAATAGATAATAAAAATTTAAATACATAGGTTAAACCATATACAAAATAATGACTTATGTTGAAATAAAATGGTTGAAGTATTTACAAGGATTATTTTAATAAATTGTAGAAATATTTTTACCAATATTATTTTGGTTATAAGAATCATAAAACATATAATGATGGTTTAAACTTTTAGAAGAAGATGTGTCTCCATTAACATAAGAGTGTTGGATATAATCATGGGATTATAAGATTATGGTTGACCATATTTCCTAATTCTTAAAAATATTTTTAGGTTTTATGTGATGGGATTCTACCAAGATTAAGGATATTTTGGAAGAAATTTAGGGTAATACAGCTCATTAGTTTAGTGTAAAATCTATTTGAGGAAAAATTACCTTACATTTTAGAGACATTATTTTAAATGTATTTATAACATTAACTGTTATTGTGATCATTAATGAAATTGTAACAATAATTAAATAAGAATATTATACTTTGTAAAAAATAGGTTGTATTGAAAACCCAAGTAAACGGGTTGTGTAGTGATTAATTTCCAGGAATTCCATTATACTTTTTGGAAGCGTTAGAGGAATTTTATTAATATGGTTTTAGAAAAGGATAACCTATATGCCGATTAAAAACCTGTAAAGTCGATAATGTCTATGAGACTTGAATCCATGATTGAAGGATGATAAGGGTTTAATGCTAACCACTATCCTACACAATGTCCTGGTTATTATGTCATTTTTTTAGTTAATAAATTTTCTGAATAAATATTAATGATGAACTAGTAGCATTACTTTTTTTGTCAAGAGATTATTTTATTAACTATATTGGTTTTGGAAAAAGGATAGCTACAAATATAATGACTTGTTTTATGGGTATTATGATCTATTAAAATAAAATTTTAGTACTTCAGAGAAAATGGTTTGATTCTAGGATATCCATTTTATGGAGTAAGGGATTAATTAGAATTTGATCAAAGCACTACCAAAAGATGGAATTATTCATATGAAATTTAACCCTATCAAGTAATTATATTTTCTTATATTCTTGGCCAATAAAATAATTCCTCAAAATTGGGAAAAAGATCTAGAAATAAAATGTTGTTTTAATACCTTAATTTTTGTTGAACCGGTGGTCTTTTAAATCAACATATATTTATGGATTTGAGGACCTAAACTTTGAATTTATCATTCCTTTTTTTGTTATTGATGGAAAAAATGACTCCCAATAAATATTTACTCTTTTCCTCCATGAACATATATTCACTTTCCACTAATGTTCTCCCACTTAGAGTCTTAGTTATATGTTAGTCCATGTGACCTTTGTAATTCCCATTATCTCTTTTCTAGAGGATTTTTTATGAACCATTTTCATGATGTGGGATTTAAACATATGAAATAACAAACAATTTCTTATCATGTTTGAATTTAAATTATGAGGAAATAGTTTAATTAAGGTGGGGAGAGTTTAATGCCCCAAAGTTCTAAAATAAGAATATTGTATTTGATAACATGTATGTCACGCAATACCAAGAACAAAAGGGGATATAATATCATGACACTTTATTACATATTTAATATTTTAAATAAACTCAATATATTATATATCTTTCAATGCACTCAATATTGAGTTATCTTGTGTTTCATGTAACAAATGCTTTCTTTAATAGCTTGTGTTACATGGTAGACTGAGTTTTACCGAACAAAAATGTATTATTAAAAAATTATTATTTAATATAATAATATATAACCTTGTCATTAAATTATTGGTTATTAATAGTATTAACAAAATTATGATAATATATTTATTTATAAAAATATAATATGGATTCATTGGTTACTAATTAATTTGAAATGAATATAAAAATATAATGAATATGAAGGAAATGTTCTTATGCTCACAAAAGTGTTTTATACTTATATATTAAATTAAATAATATTATTGAATGATATTAATTAAATATATATTTAAAAAATTATATCAAATTTTTTTATATCCATCCAGTAGATTTGATAGTCATATGAAAAGAATAAACCCAATTTTACCATAAAATGCGATATTTTTCTAATAGAAATTTTAGCGCCTTTTAATGAAGAACCTATTTAAAATCCATTTTTTGGAAATTTTAAAAAAATTCTATGTAAAAATAAAAAATATTTTTTAAATAGTAACATAAAAAATTCTAAGGGTAAAATTATGGTATTTTTGGGTGAAGTTTCATTTTTTGATGAATAGTGAAAAATACTAAATTTTAATTCAAGACTACTTTTTCTTATAATTTATTTATAGGGATAGATTATATTTTTTATTAGTTTTATAGTTTAATTATATAAATTATTCATAAATAAATCCTTTTTAGTTCATTTTAATCAATTCCACTTTGAAATTGAATATAAAAACCTAATAAACTTTTGAACATTTTTACTTCAAAAACGTGCTTTATCATCCCACCTGCAGGATTAAATTTAAATTAATTTATTTTGCTTGTGTGATTTTAATTAGGAAAAATATATTAAAAAGTTTTAATCAAAATAATTTATAATTTATAACAACTTCAACTTAGTTTTTTACCAAAAAAATTAGTGAAAGTAATAAAACTTAATTATAGCGATTAAGAGAAAATTTAGCTTAATAAGGGACTAAATCATAAACTTAAGAGCCAAAATGAGAACGAAACATGTAAAAAAGACATTTTTGGAAATATTTACACCATATAATAAAGTTTATATAATTATGTTTATTATCGGATCTAATTTACATAGGAAAAATATGGGTTAAATTCCCTTTTCAAAAATTTATAATAATGTCACTCCTCCTCCACTATAAAAAGGCACTCACCCTTCCCACTTATGTACACCTATAAATCCATTTGTCTCAAAACATATCTTCTAAAATAATCTCCATGAATCACTATAATTAACCTACAGCCCTGAATTTTGGTATAAATGGATCCATGTAAGTCCATTGGCGAAAACAAAAATGAGTTACCCGAATAAGAGACAACTTTCTTCAATGATCACTTCAGATTTATTTCTTTCTACACTCCTTAAATTATTATTATTACATTATTAAATAATAAAATTGGTATAATAAATTTAATTATATGTTTTTATGTTGATTTTTTACCTAAAATGACCCACAATTCCATCCAATGGGTAACGACCATAATGTTTGTGTGTACTACAAACTACTGCCTCTCAAAAAGATGTCATTCATTTTTCCTTTACCACCTCTCATGGATGTTAATTATGATTTAAATGAGGTTTTTATGATATATATATATATATAAATGATATTTAAGTTTTATTAATACTTATTTAATTGTTATATAACACATAACTTCATGTGTTCCATTTTTTGGTGATGTGATAACATCATTTGCGGACATAAGACTACCGCCTCCACAAATTGATGTAATAAATTCACACTTTACATGGAATGTATTAAGTATGGTTTCAATAGAAATATGAGAAATATATGAAATAAATATGAAATTTTAATTATAATATACATATATATCATTTATTTTTCATTCTTTTAATTTGAAAAATAAATGAAGGTAGCGTTCATGTATACATATAGCCTATTGTCTCCATAAATGGTGCATTTCATTTCTTATTTATATATATTATGGATTATTAAAAATTCATTTATAATGAATATATACTATATTTACATCATGGTTTAAATTGTTTATATGATGAAACCATGATATAAAAAAAATAACAATTCAAAACAAACTTGAGAAACTAGGCAATTAACATGCAAAATAGTGAAAATAATGAAACATTACTAACAAATGAGTAATAAAATATTATAATAAGATCATTTAGGATATAATAAATATTAATATAGTTATAGAATAATTTATTAACATGTTTGAAATCATTATACATGATTTTAATAGAGGTTTACCCAAAATGAAAAATAAGTTAAGGGATTTCCATTTCACTTTTTACATCTATGGGATAAATGTTATATTCAAAACTGACTTATTTTATATGGTTTATATACTATAAATTTGGATATATAATATCATTAATTATTTTAACTTCATGTTATTTTTAGTTGAAATTTTAATTATTTCATTACAGTTAAAGTTACCAAGTGGTAAAGAAATTTAATAACCCAATTCTTTTTCACAGGGTTATATTAAATCTTAATTGTTATTGATATTCTATTTTTATGTTTATAATTATTTTGACTATATATTTATGTATTTACACTTAACATATTTGTATTTATAGTTTATAGACATAAAAAAATAATTTTTTGAGTCTCAATTAAACTTTATGACTTTTCAAGGGTGTTTTTCACAAATCTCATTTTGTTCGGGATTATTTACACTTGAATTTTTATCAAAGTAAACAATTGGACCACTATTTAATATATCATTTAAGTTTAATATAATCTTGTAATTAATGAACTTTTCCAAGTGATAGTACTAATTTTTTACTCTTTTTTACTCATAAGTTTTTAGAAATTTTTTCTAAGTAAACCCAACTTCATTTCTCTCTTTATTTCAAGAAATTATTTTCTTCTAAAAAATTGATTTACAAAAAGGATTTTAAAAATAATTTAACATTCCAAAAATTATTTATTAAATAAATTTTCATCCTTTTTTTCTTTTACAAATGTTTTCAAAGTAATCTTCTTATTATGTCACTTTTTTATCCTTTTTACCTTGTAAAAGGAATGTTACTTTTAACTCATATGACATGTATGGACTTACCCACCATAATTTAATTAAAGATTCAATTTAAATTTTAAAAGGTTACTTTTTAAATAAAGTGTTTTCAAAATTTATTTTTAATGGAAATGATTTTCAAAAAAATCAAAATAAAAAGGTTATTTTCCTCAAGAATAATTTTAAATGATCTTTTTATGGTATTTCCTTTCATAAATGATAATAACCCTTTTAATTTTAGACCACATGGGATATGTTGTATTGATACAATACATATTATTACTTTTTAGGGTTTATTATTTCTTTGACCAAGGATAGTATTGACATGAACTACCTTTTTTCTTTGAATTCCCCTTGAAATATTTAATTTCCCATAACCATTGAACATTGAATTTCCCCTAATTATCCATATCATTAATCATGGATATGTTTATTGTATAAATTGAATATCATTTTTACATATGGTGTTTACTCTGACATTTATTTGATTAAATTAGGAAATATTGATAAATCTATATCCTTTACATAGTAATAATATTTTAAAAGGCACATTGTTTATTTAAATCAATTATTCAATATATGAGGAATGATTTAGAGATACACTATAAATGTTGGGGACCAGTTGGTGAAATCCATATAATATAGGGACTATTTAATAAAATCCCGATATGTTGGGGACCGTTTAAAGTAAGCCCCACAGTGCATTTCTTGTCTCATGAGAAAAAATCAATTAGATGGAAACCCTTTTATTTTGTTTTCAAGAAGAATAGATAGGTTTCAACCCCTAGATTTAAACTTTCTTGATAATAGATCTTGACGGTAAATGTATCATGTGCCTAGGGAACATGAAGTCTAATAATTAAACATTTACTTTATTAATAATTCATTAATTATTATTATCTATGAGATTACTAATTCTATATTATCTACGGATACACTTTCATTCTCAATTTATTAATTTAATGGCATGTGTTTTCATTTTCTTACCTTTTAATAATGATTTTTCCTTATCCATTATATAAATTGAATGTGTTTTTAGTTTTTTACCTTTCATATTTTTTATTCACTTCCTTATCATTTTATTGATTACATGACATGTGTGTTCAATTATTTACCTTTCTATATTGAGTATTCACATTGATTCATTATTTCTTCTGTTATACTTAACAATTACTGAGCATTTGATATTGCCCTTATTTTTTTACTTCCCCATGAATGCAATAAGTGTGATAAGAAATATATGCAATAATATTTTAATTGGGAATAATTTTGTCCTTGAAAGAATGAAAAACAATATTGTAATTAGTGTATTCATTTGTAATACAATACTCATGTATGTATCTGGTTTACCGGGAATAATAAACTCTCTACTCATTTAGGATTTTATTCCATGTAATTAGACTTATTTAATGGTATTATAAAATAGCTCTATGCTTTTGGGGTCAAGGATCTACATATTGGGAACAATTTCAAACATAAAATTAATAAAACTAGTAGTGGAAAAAAATTAAAAAAAACTAGAATGATGCACTGATATGTTGGATTCACATGTATAAGAAAATAAAATGTATTTTTGAAAGAAAAAATAATTAGAAAACTCTCCCTCTCTTATGACTCCCTGATAATAAATAACACCATTTTTGAGATCTAAAATTCCACATGTATTAAAAACCACTAATAAAAGAAGAAATAAAAACAAGGATGACTAATTTGTCTGACCTACTAAAGAAATAAAAAACATAACTGGAACAATATCCCCATGTGAACCAAGGTCACTCTCCTTACAAAAACTAAAATTCCTACTTCAACAGTGTCATTTATTAGGATTTGATGAAGTTTCACTCTTCAAAATAAATACAAGAACATTGAGAAGCCACTCAGTCAATAAAAAATGTTTGTTGTAAATGGGGTGTGATTTAAATATCCCAATAGGGTTTCTTCAGTGATTAAATGAATTCCATTTGAAAAAGTAACCAATAATTTATATTATAAGAATAAATAAATTAATAAATATAAATTTATGAATTTTAGAAAATATATTTACTATTACTTATTTAAAATCTCATTTTGAAATCGTACCAATTCTTGAAGACAGAGACACAATTTCCTCACCTAAAATCCAATTTTAAAGGTGGGGTTCTAAAAGTTATTTCAAAATATATTTTTATTTTAGGAAAAACAAAAAGAGTAACTCCACCTAGAATAAATCATCAGATTTATAATTATCACTAAATCATTAAAGAAGTAAATGGGAGCAAACCAAACACAACCCAACCAATCATAAAGGAAGTAATGCAAGTAAAAAAAATAATAATTTATAAAGTCTATAAATCATAAGAAGTATATATTAAAACAATAGTAAGATAAAAACCATATAATCAATAATTTAAAATAAAAAACATGGTAGAATCACTCTAAATTCACTAGGAATAGGGTAACCGATCATTTATACATCACTATAGTGGTGTATTTTCGTTTCTTTCTACATATCTATCCAAAGGTATTACCACATATAAATCAATATAATCTCTAATGGGGGTATAACTTCATCCCATATAGGATATCATACCCAAGAACCTAGGGTTTTCTAACATAGTTTAACTAAATAAAATAACCAGTATTCATGAAATTATTCAGTAAATGTTTAATAAAAGGTTCTATATTTCTATATAAAACATTTTTTAAAAGAAATTTACACCACCTATATTAAAGTGAATAATTAATTAAACACATATACCATGTAAAATAATTATCAAGTATATCTTAATAAATCATATATAAACTCTACTAGAAATATATTAAAGAATAATTATTATTATTATAATATGATCAATAATAACAATAATGATATTAATAATAATACTAATAATAACATCCATGTATTACTTTATAAAATACAAAAAATTTATATATTTGAAACTAATAATAATATTTTTTTAAATATAATTTTTTTTTGAAAAGTTTATTTAAACATTACATTTATATTTTAAATATTCACTTCATCATTATACAAATACAAACATATATATATATATATATATCAATGAAGATATTCACATATTCCCATGTAAATATATATATATATATAATCTCATACATATGTGTATAGGCACTAAACACAACATGATATATTCACAAAGTCAATCATAAGTAAATAGCATATAAATAGAATAAGTGTTCTTAATAAGATTTATCAAACAAGAAAAAACCAATCAACTCAACCTCTTAAAAACATACTCCAACAAATTTAATTACATAAAAAATCTACAAAAATTATAAAAGACTCAAATTCTATATAAGAACCATCATAAATATTTTATAGGATTAAATATAACTATTCCTATTGTGAAACCAATAAATAAGGAAAAATACATATGAACCCACTTGTAAATCAACTATAATTTCTTTAAACCCATGATTAAAAAATATATTGAAATCAATATGAACTCATGATAATTCATAATTTTATGATACCTAATTTTGAGATACTAAGAATTTGTCTTATATTGTTTAAAAGTTAAATCATGGAAAAACATACCATGGACAAGTTTAAATAAAAAACCCTTCAAGAACAATGAGAGTAAAGTACTAAGAGTAAATTAAAAACACTAAAAATCATTGTCACAAAGTTTTAGAACCCCCAAATGTACCTAGGGTTCATCTTCAACACAACTAAGTAAGAGGGAGAAGAGATAAGTAGGAAAAAATAAGAGGAATAAGAAGGAAGAAGATAAAAAACCAAAACATGGACAATATACACTCAAAATATCCAAGATGGAATCCAAAGATCAGAGGAGGAATAATAGTTTTGTGAATTGGGGACCCCTAGGATTGTTTTTGTGAGTGTGGGAAATAGGGAGAAAAGAGTACTGATTTTAGGGGGGAAATAGAGAGGAGTAAAACTCTATTTTAAAAAAAATAATAACTAGGTACATCACATGGTTTCACAAAAAAATGAAACCTTCACTAGAAAAACTATGGAAACTTCATGGTCTGTCCATATATCTAGGAAAACCATGTGATGGCTATGTGATGTTGATGTACTAAATTAAAGAAACTTTCCAAATGGTTTGAGTAAAAAAAATTCAACCATGCACACAAAAACTCAAAAAAATTAAAATTATTCTAAAATTAAAAAATCATCTTCTTAATAATAATAAATATAATAAATAAATAAATAAATTTGAAAACAATTCTCAGGTTGTAATAATTATATCCACCATGACCCCTTTCTTCCCTAATAAATCCATTAAATTTTCAAAATGGATAGAAACTTATAAGTACATTCAATCTAAAATGAAAAACTTTCTAAAGGAGAATCACAAAAAATTGATCTGATACTATATAGAACTAATAAATGGGCCATGAATTATTTCTCTACAAGTCAAACCTAACAATAAAATGAGGAACTAGAATTTCAAGACACATAATAGGCCTCCCCACTATTTAGAAACTACCATGGTAGATCATCAAGGAAATGGTACTAAAAAGTGTTCATTGAAATAAAAACCAAATACTCAAATAAATATTTCTAAGTAGAAGATCCAACCAAACATATGTAATTTCGTTTGAAGTCATCATTTAATTATCAAATTAAAATTAGGAAATAATCATCCCAAATAGATCATAATCATAAAAAGACTCCAAAATGACCTGATAATAACTATCCAACCCCTTACCAAAACCCCTCAAACCAGGGAATGAAAAGGGTGGGGAACCAACAATGAGCACGTTGCATAAAAATAGCATGTCTCAATACATTAGTCAAAGAATGATAAAGTAAATACTAGGAATGTTTATTTAGGATACTGATCATAGTGATCCCAAAAAAAATCAAATCAACACTAACTAGTATATAATGTCAAATAGTTTAGCATTCATCCTGGTCACTTGAGAATCAAATCCAAAGTTTCATCTATTCCCAAAATAACTAAAAAAGACCTTATTATAACCATAACCACAAAAAAACACTTTGAAAATATAAATTTTAAAAACTTTTTTTATTCCCTGTATTACTTTTGAATACTGTAAAGATTATTTTCAGAGCTAGGTACTGAGAAAACATAAGGTTCTAGGGCTTGGGGTTCTTAGAAATAATTTTTCAAATATATTAAATATCACATGTTCGTATATTTCCTTAAAAGTATAATAAATCATAAATATATACTTGTATCAAAAATCTAATGTAAATTTTGAGTTTAGAGTGTGATTTTTACCCTATAAATGAGATAACCTTGGATCACATCAGACATTCTAGTTGAGTGCGGTCATGTTCAGATGTTTAAATAAATTAATTTATTTTACTTATTACCATGACATTGTTTTTTTATATGTATGTTGTTATGGAAAAATCTCAGGGTTGGCCACACAACCCTGGAGATTTTAGAGAGAGTTTTAGAGGAGTATTCATTGTAGAATGACGATAATGGGGATGCTGGTCAACCCCAGATCTGAATTTTCTAGTGAGTTAGGTGGTGATGGATAATCAGAGGATGAAGTGGTAGAGAAAACCAATAGATCTTCTAAATATCAGGTTACATGGAATGTAATAAAATGTTATATACTATGTGGGAAATCATTGGATGGGGTTCTAGGGTTTATGTGGAGAGTCAAATATCACACTCTATGTGACCCTATCACACATTATATTACATGTTATTGGTGTCTCATCATGTAACTCGAAGGTTACATGAGTACGGGAAGGTTGTAGTACACGAACACAAACAAAGTATACATACATGGTCTAGTGTAAATAGGCACAATTAGATAGCACGAGAAACGTTTTGATCAATATCTACATTCCATTTATAATTTCTACACACCTTGTATATGGAGATTTACATGTCGTGTGAGGCATAATGGCATGGTCAAACAAGGTCTTGGATGGACATGGCATGTACCCTTCTATACACCCCGCATACCCCCTTGGAGGGTGTTTAGAGCCCTTAATTTCTTCAATATAGACTAATACCAATTTATCATGTTCCCATGGTCTATCCCCTTTAGGGTACAATGTTTAATTACATCGACATATCTAGACTATGATCACATCTGAAGGATGAGTCACAGATATTGTTTTTAGTGTCCCTATATGAGACTTCAGTGCGATCCTTTGTCATTTTATACCCTATTTGGGGTTTTTGGAATTATTGTCTCCTCCTTGAGTAGGGTGTTGGTCCTCCATCTAGTAGACTATTTTAGTAGGGTATATAGTATCATTTTAGTGTGATCCCTCGTATAGAAGTATGATCCATATTAGGTTTGGGGTGTCCCCCAGTGTTCATGTGCTTGATTCCATTTCTGAGTATCAGGTTTTTAGAGACCAATGAGCTTTATTTGGGGGGTCTAATTATCATGAACTCTTTGAAAAGTTTTTCTAGTGATAGAAAGGCTCGTAGATTGGATTCTCTTGGAATGTGAATTGTTTCAGCAGTATCCTGTGACTAGAAGTTTAGTTGTGACTGCTTCGAGGAACATTTTCTTTTCCTAAGTATATCTGTGTTTTGTTGTGAGGAATTGATTTATGTATCATTTTTATGAGATTACTATTCTTTATTCTTCATTTTTAGTGTTTTTTTAGTGTCTTAAATGTATTTCTATACTCACCCCTACATGGGATCTTCCCTCGCATTCCATGTATTATATAAAAGATGAAATACTTGACGGTGTCTTGGGAGGTGAGGGAGCTGGTGGTTCATAGCTTGAGCATGAAAAATTGATTTGTTTTTCAAGTGGTTTCATTGGATCGTATTACTCAACCTTTTATTATGTTAAACTATCTTCAATTTTTGGTTTCTCTTGTATGTGTCCCTTCTCATCTCTTTTAGTACTTTACAGTTCTACTCTGATTGTGGGATCTTATATGTATGCATGAATTGGTTTTAGTTTTTTTACATTTCAGCATTGTATGGGCTTGGAGATGTTTGTGTGTGCGTAGTTACATTAGGCTAATACCACCCATGTGTGTATTAAGGCTACTCGACATTGGTCGCTAGTCCCTAGACTATTGGAGGTGGGTTTGGGGTAGTCACAGTTTGGGACTCATTAGTCTGGGTCATGATAGAGTGGTATTAGAGAAGTCATATCTACCTTAGGATCAAATTATGTGAGAATGGTTTGGGGTAACAATGTTAAATGTTTTGAGTTCATCTTTTGGGCCATGGATTCCAGTTTTGGTGTGATGGGTGACATAACCATATACTATGACTATGGTCACATTCCATTCGACCTGGTACATGTATAATTTGGTTATAGGGAAGACATTACTAAAATAATTATATATGAATGGTTATTGGTTTTCATATCCTTCATGAGTCATCTCCCCATATATACTCTTTTATCATGGTATGTCTTGTTTATTTTTGTATTCCTCTGCAAAGACAATCAGCTAGGATCACACTGCCTAGTAAATAGGATGACCATTTAGTGACTAGGATTCAATACAGGGCCTTGTACCAAATATAGAACGTTTGGGAAGTTTATCAACTATACCACCACCCATTGATCAGTATCTAGCATTGATAGTGCCAACTGAGGATGTACACGGGCTGAGTGCACTACATAAGTTCTAGAGGTAGTGAACTCCCATGTTTCAGGGTGACCTAGACCCCCATGTAGTAAAGGAATTACTAGTGGTATTCACATGAGTTTTACATCATGTGAGGACACCTGTAGATCATATGGAGATCCTCACAATGAGTATTTTTCAATGATCTATTAAGAGATGGTGGAGTTTAGCGAATCAGTCACATGAAAAGGGAGATATCTCCTGGACAGATTTTGTGAATCACTTTAGGGAGGAGTTTTATCTATAAAAAATTTAATTATTGGAAATCTAAGAAATTTTTTAGATTCAGTAGGTAAGTTTTAACAAGTATGAGTATTCCGTGAGGTTTACTATTTAGCCATGATACTCTATGAATATGGAGTGGGTTTCATTATTTATATCACATAACTATGAGTATGGATAACAATAGTATATCTTGGATTCATTTCTATCTCTCTGAATTACCACCAATGCTGAGTAGTGGATTGGTCCACGGTGGTCGAGAGTTTCATGGATTAATAGAAACTGACAGCGAGTGCTGGTAGTGGTCACATGAGAGATGAGACCTCAACGATAGGTAGCAGGTGAAATTTGTAGGGATCTGGGCAAGATATATTCTTTAGGATATGACACATGGATATAGGAACAGTAGTACAAGGATCTTATGATGGGTCAAATCATCTGTGGGAGAGGTGGTGTTTCTACTATGACAGTCGGGGACATCTCACATAGGATTTTCCAACTCATCGTATAACTGATCTAAAGATGGTCAAGGGACCACTATGTTTGAGATATATATAGCTTAAGGGTTTTCTATAAGGTTATAAACATAGTATATAGTTTGGTATATAATAATGAGGTGGTCCTAGGTTTGACATATTAGCACCATCACCTCAGGTGGTCCACTTCAAGATCAGGGAGCCAGTGGTCTAGGATAAGGCCAACTGTAGTCTATGGAGGTTTATGACCCTGAGTCTCCAGGGATGAAATTTTGTATGATCTATGAATTTCATACCTTATTTAAATTATTTATAGACACATGTGTGATTCATTCCTTTCTTTCCACTTCTCTAGTTCAAGACATAGAGATTCCAGTTGATCCTTTGGCTCGACCCTTGCACTTGGAGACTTCAAAAGAGGTGACTTAGTGAGTGACCTATTTTTTCAGAATTATGATCTGACACATATAATAGATATATTTTTTGGGATATCATTATAGTAAAAATTAAGCCTTATGAAATCATCTTAGGTGTGTACTATTTATGCACTGTGCATGTCTATATTGAATGTTATGGGTGGAGGATGGGGTTTGTCCTTAGTGATGGGAAGAGGTTCTCCTTCCTGGGTGAAAAGGAAATATTGACAGAGTAGCATGAGATCAGGAATAGAAGAGTGCATATGATTAATCACCAATTGATTACAATGACTCTCATATTTGAAGATTTCATGTGCTAAAAGTTCCCTATGGTGGTGGTAGCGTACAAGGATTCCTTTCCTAAGAATGTTCTTGGATTAACTCCCTGCCGAGAGATAGACTTATGCATTGACTTACACCCCAAGATGACCTTGATATCTACACCATATTATAAAATGTATCATGTAGAGAAACCTGAGATGAGGGTGTAGTCTTTCGACTTCTAGGAGAATGGATTTGTAAGACCCTATGTTTTCCCCTTATAATCACCAGTGTTGTTTTCAAATATGGTGGATAAGAGTTTGAGGTAATGTTGGGATTACTATTTCTTCAACTATGTGACTATGAAGAGTAATTATATACTACTACTGATTTAAAACCTATTTGATTGGATGATAGGGTCCTAATAGTTCTGAAATATTGATCTCAAATCTGGCTGTCACCAGTTATGAGTACAGGATGGGGATATATCATAAAAGGAATCCATATGTCTCTATGATCATTATGGGTACTTGGTGATTCCATTAATCATGATGAACTCTACAATAATTTTCATGGGACTCATGAAATAGATCTTTTATCCTTTATTATAATTTTTTGGTGGTCTTCATTGATGACATCCTAATGTACTTAGTGTCCGAGGAGAAGCTAGTGAAACACTTGAAGATAATCCAAGAAACACTCCTAGAGCACCAAATTTATGGGAAGCTCTCAAAGTATCAGTATTAGATTTGAGAGGTTCAATTCCTAGGATACATCATCTCAGATCCTAGAATGGAAATAGACCCAACAACGGGTGAGGCAGATACAACTTAGGATCCAACCAAACATTTTACTGACGTACATAGTTTCCTTGGGTAGGTAAGGTACAATCAGAGTTTTGTAACTGATTTTTTCAGAGTGGAAACGCCATTGAAATCTTTAACCCAAAATAGTAAGACTTTCTTGTTGACAAAAAGGTTCCAATAGTGAATTTAGGAATTTAGGTAGATATTAATGAGAACTCCCATATTGAGAATAACATAGGAGGGTGTCAAGTATGTAGTTTTCTGTGATGCATCTTTGACAGGGCATGGTTGTGTTCTGATGCAGAGTTAGGCGGTGATTTCCTATGGTTCATATTATTTAAGACCAAATGAGATAAACTATATGACCTATGATCTTGAGTTAGCAGTTATATTCTTTTAACTAAAGGTGTGGAGATGCTACTTGATAGGAGATAAATTTATTGTCTACTCAAACAATAAGAGTACTAAGTATATCTTCTCTCAAAAGGATCTTAACTTGAGATATAGGAGATGGATATAGTTATTCTAGGAACATGAAATTGATATCTTATATACTCATGGTAAGGGAAACATGTTAGAATGTTTTCTCAATAGGAGATATTGTTCCATGTTATTGGATTAGGCGTCAGAGTAGTTTTCCTCATTGCATTTATCCTTAGTGGAAAATGATGGTTCTTATATATTTAGTTGATGGTTTTTACCCCTACCTATTTTATAGCATTTTATTGATTACCAGTGTGGAGATACCTACTTTGAGACTATACATACTCAGATATCCACTAGACATCCTCCTGATAGATATTATGATGGCAGGGATCACACTATCTTTTTTAGAGGAAGGATGATTGTACCATTGGCATTACAGGAGGAGGGGATTTGGGTGTATCATACATACCCTTAATCAGTACATATAGTTGTGTAAAATTTGTACTTGTAACTTCTAAATATGTTTTTTTATGGGTATGAATTTCTATGTTGTGGGGTTTTCTCTCGATGGATCACTTGTTAGCAGGTAAAGGTTGAGCACCAAATTCTAGTGGGTTTAGCTCAACCCCTAAAGGTGATAGTGTGGAAGTAGATGGGATATGCATGGACTTCATGATGATTTCTTCATGTATTTATAGGTTATATGATTCCATATGGTTGATCATAGATGGACTCACCATTTCATCCCACTTCCATACCATCCGAGAGAAGAGTTTGTTAGAGATATTGAGATGCGTGTACACGTAGGAGATATTATGAAGCCATGAAGTTCCCTCAATGATCACCGATGATCATGATAATATCTTCATTTTATAATTATAGAGATGATTTGGGACTACATTTCATTAAAACACGATGTTTGACCCCCAAATAATGGTTAGACTCGGTAGAAAATTCTGGTCTTGGAGTACAGGTTGCAGGCTCACATGTTGGATTTTGTCCATAGTTGGGTGGGTCACCTACCCCTAGTTGAGTTTGTTCTCAATAATAGATACCATTACACTATTGGTATGATACAATTCAAATTTTTATATGGGAGACCATGCATATCACAACTTTTTTTGGAATAATTCATAAGATTCACCACTCATGGTCCTAGAGTTGGTGTGAGAAACTACAGAGAAGGTATAGATAATCCAGGAGTGGATAGAGATGGTGGAAATCCATCAGAAGTATTATGAAAGATGACGACAGAGACCTGTAGTGTTCGATGAGGGAGACCAAGTGTTCTTAAGGGTCTCACCTTGATGTGGATTGTGAATATTTCGATGATATGGAAAGTTATCTCCAAGATTCATTGGCCCTTTTTGGATACTATATTGAGTTGGAGAGTTGTTGTACCACTTAGAACTACAGATATAGTTATACTAGGTATATGGAATCTTCTTTGTGTTATAGATAAAGAGATATGTGCACAACCTATCACATGTTATTTAGTAGGGTGAGATATAAATTAAGGATATAGATACCTTCACTGAGTAACCTACAAAGATCGAGCATCATCAAGATAGGATCATTCATGGTTGATTGATTCCCTTAGTATATGTCTAGTGGTAGCATGATAATCTTTAAGAGAACGCCTAGGATAAGGATACCCATATGAGAGCCCAGTACCCACATCTTTTTGAATTGGCTCTCTTTTTTAGAGATGAAAAGTCCTAAGGTGGGAAGAATGTAATAACTCTGATTTTTCCATATATTAATTTTGGATATTATATAGATTATTTTCAGAGCTAGGTTTTGAGATCCCATTAGATTTTGAGGCTCGGTGTGCCTGTAATTAATTTTTGAAATATATTAAATATATTAAATATCATCTATGTTAATATTTCCTAAAAAGTAGAATAAATACAATAAAGATACTTGGATAAAAAAATATGAGGCTTTTGTAGGGTTCATAGCATGGGCTTTCCCCTATGTATGATATAACATTAGAACTCATTGGGTGTTTGGGATCGCACAATCATGGGAAGACATTTAAATAAATTAATTAATTAAAATAAATTATTTAATTAATTATCATGAAATATTAATTTTCTATATATACGCTTCTATGTTCAAATCCTAGTTTTAGCCACATAACCTTGGAGATTTGAGAGAGAGTTTTGGAGGATCATCCACTAGAAAACGATGATCAGATCGTGGATCATCAAATGGTGTGCAAGGGAACATGAGGATCTCAACTGTGAAAATTACATGGAATCATTATTCACCAGAAATTGATCCCAGTCAATATAGGAAGTTTAATTTTTTATTTTCACCATATTCCTTTATCCTGGTCGAAGGCTGATCTGTTAAAAAAAATAATTGATTCACCCATCAATGATAGATTTAATTGGTGGATTTATTTTTTTCATTAATTTTTATCCCACTTCATTAATCAAAATAAATGACAATGGATTGAGTTCAAATGAAAAACAGTGGAGGATCATTCCTCCTATCCTATGGTTTATGGATTTATCCCCCGCTTCTTCGCACATTCATTCCAAGAATTTTCATTGGCCCATAGTTTAATGATTACCCAGTATTTAATCGATGTGTGGCCATTATTTGATGTAAAGGATCAATAAAATACGTTTGGTTCATGATTGAGGGTTTTATTGAGGTTCTATAGAGATTAAGGAAATTTATAGGTGGATCAAAATGGATTTGTGTTCTCTATTCATCCAATATTTTATGGTGTGGCTATAGAGTGTGCATACAGACATTTCCCAAAATAATTTGATTCCATGAATCCTAATCTTTGGTTATGGGATGGTTGTCCCATTATGGATATATGTTTTCTAGTGCATTAGGTGATGAAGGAGACCTATATGATGATCGAGAGGAGGAAACCAATATATATGGAAAATCTTGGGTTATACAATGTGTAATCCTACATTACACACCATGTGGGACCCCCTATATGCAGTGCTAGAGTTTTCACATAGAGTTAAATATCACAATTTATGTGACCTTTTCACATGCTATGTGACACATACTCATTGGAACACTGTGTAACTTAGAGGTTACATGGGTATGGGCAGGATAAATTACACAAACATGACCTGAGTATATAAACACGGTATGATGTACATAGGTATAGCCAGACAACATGGGCAGAGTGCCAGGCGATCTCTACATGCCTTTTACTATTCACTCACACTATGTATATGGAGATTTATATTCCTCATGAGGCCACACCAAATAGGAATACTATGTGTTGGATGGAAATTCATTGCACCCTTATTTATAGGTTATGTTCCCCCTTTTAGTTGTTTAGAGCCATTCGTTTCTTTAGTATGGACCATTATTGGTTGAGTGTGCTACCTTAGTCTATACCCTTGAGAATAAAGTGTAGAATTATGTCCACGTCTCTAGATTATGATCCCCTCTATAGTATTAGTCTCAGATAGAGTTTATGGTGTCCCTCTGTGAGATTGGAGTGTGACCCTCTATCATTTTATACCCCATATTGGGTTTTTGGAACACGAGTGACCTTCTTGAGCAGGGCATTGATCAACCATCTATAATCTTTTTTACATAGGGTTTGTAGTATTGTTGGAGTATGATCACCTGTATATCAGGTAAGTCTATATTGGGTTTTTGGTGTCCCCCAGTGGCCATAGGTGTGATCCTCTATCTGGGTATCATTTCGTTAATGACCGGTGAGATTTCTAGAGTGGGGCCAAATGATCATGACATCTTGGATGAGTTTATTTGATGATAAAATGTCTAGTGGTGCGGAATATCCTGGAACATGAACTACTTCTATTATTATCCTATGGTCAGCAGTTTGGTTGTGAACTCCTGGAGGTGCGGTGTCCTTCCTAGGTATATCTGGTTTTTCTTGTTATGAATTGATTATTTTATCATTGTTATGAGATGACTATTATTTATGCTTCATTTTTATTGTTTTAAGCGTGTCCTACATGGTATTTTTATACATATCATTGCATATTATCTGCTTGCATGTGTCATGTCTTATGCAGATGATGGCCCATTTGATGGTGTCCAAAGAGGACAGGGAGCCAGTGTAGCATAGCTTGAGTTTGATAGACCAAGGTGTCTTCTGGGTGGTTTCATTTGATCATATTACTCACCCTTATAGTAGGATAGACTCTCTACTATTTTTGGTTGTAATTATATTTGGATCTCTTTATATCTTTCAATACATTTCTGTTATACTCTGATTATGGGATAATATATTTACTCATGCATTAATATATATTGTTTTAAATTTAAGCATTGTATAGGATTGGAGATGCGTGCATGTGTACAATTATGTTAGGATAATGCCTCTCATCTGTTTGATATTCCTAATCAGTGTTGGTCGTTATCCCCTAGACTATTGGAGGCCAGCTTAGAGTAGTCATGGTTCAAGCCCCATTACATCAGGTTGTGACATAACCACATCAATATGGAACGAGGGAAATGTCAAAATTTCATAAAACATGGGATATAATATATAAGAGATAAAATGGAATGCACCCAACAAGAATTACACCAAGATATTGGGGGAATACCTCCTAGTGAGAAATTCTCTACCTCTCATAGAGACCTTTTTGGGGCATACATAAAATAGCGTGATAACATAAAACAATAATAATTACAATAAAATATCAAATCACACTTAGTATAACTTTTTTACCAACTATAAAAACTAATCCAATATGGTAAATCATAAACATGACATAATGTTCCAAAAGGAAAAAAAATGGAATCTCCTTTTCAAAACAACTTACACTTTACACACTTTAATGTTAAAACATCAAAATATCACATAGAAAGCATTTTAAAATTACATAGGTTCCATTAATAGAAATAAACCACTAATTTTGTTTAAACAACAATCCCATTTTAAAACCAACTAATCAAACCTCTTACCTAATCCTGAAGGCCCATTTCAAAATTAGTTAAACCTCATAAAATCTCATTATTCATCATTAAACATTAAACTCCAAAATCAATCTTCACTATTCAAAACCTCCTGAAAATGAATTTCACTTCATAAAAAACATTTATCCATTTTTTGAAACCAAATAATTTTTCTTTTCCTTTGAAATTTATGCTCATATATCCAAATTCCAAAAAAAAACTCAACCAGTGACATCACAAAAAACCAAAACATCCATAAGAGGGACTAGTGGTTGTGCATTAAATGGCCATATAGTTTTGTATACCATGTGCTAATCACTACTAAAAATCACACTATATACATCACTAGCCTTTATCAGTGTTAGAAAAAAGAATAGATAAAAGGTGCCCTTTATTAATTCTTTTCTTAGCTTTGATAATGGATTACCTTTATCAGTGATTTTTTTACACTGATAAATGGAACCATTATCAGTGCTTTATTTTTACTACTAATAAAGGGAACCTTTATTAGTGATTTTTCTAGCATTGATAAAGGTATTTCTTGCACGTGTGAGTCCAACATCCAAATAATGGATATTCATCCACTTCTTCATATAATATTTTGTCATAAGCTAAGCTCAGAAGCCTTTTGTGGGGATGTGCTCCCACATACTTTCATATATGCACTCATATGGGATCATAGGCTCATGTAGGGATTTTCCCAATCTATGCTTCCCACGGGCTTAATCCCGCTTGTATAAACATAGTTGTGACCTACCTGACCCAACCCACCTTCCCATGTGGCCCATAGCTCCTATTTGTTAATATATACCAACAAAAATAACGAAAAGAAAATAATTAAAATAAATTGAAATAATTAAAAAAATTAAAAATTAAAATGAATGAATTTTAAAAAGTTATTATAAAAATTAATAATAAAATAATTATTAATAACTTTAATATATATATTTATAAATTAAATAATAATAAATTGTTTATGTTAAATATAGCTATATAAAATGAATAAATTGAATTAAAAAAAATACAAGTACTAAACTTATTTCATAATGTCATTATTCAATTTAACATATATTAAACTTATATATACACATTTATTCAACACACGCAAATATTCATATAATTAATGAAATCTTATATAGAAACACATAAAACTAATATTTTTTCATTTTATTCATATTTTATTATTTATTATAGAATTTCATTTTGTAACATAATATATTTAATATAATATCTTTTTAATCAGTAAATTTTATTTATTTATTTCTAATATTCTTACATTTAGTATTATTTGTTCTTTTTTTTGGAATTTAATCATTTTCAAATACTTATTTATACATATTTATTTACTATGTTTAAATATATTTAATATGTATTCATCTTTATTTAAATATAAATCCATATTTTATTTTTTTCAATAATTATTATAATTAATAAAACCAAACCATTTTATCAATATTTTTAAAGCCTATTCATTTTTAATTATTCAATTTCACTCATTTTTAACACTCATGAATTTAAGATTATATATTCATTGATAATGTTAAAAATATATTTTTAAATAAATATTTATAGAGAAATATATTTATTAATTAATATTTACAATATTTATAATATTATATATTTATAATTATAAATAAATAATTTTATATTTAAATAATTATAAAATTAAAATAAGTATATTTAAATAATTAATATAGTTAATATATTTATATTTATATTCATATATATTTTATAAATATATATATCATTACATTAATATAAAATTATATAAATATATTTATAATTATAAAAATAAATAAATATTTATAAAAAAATTAATATATTTACTATAATTAAATTTATCTTTATTTAATTAGATATATAAAATGATTTAAATATGTTTATAATTATAAATATATTTACAAATATATTTATAAATGTATATTTACTATATTTAAAAAAATTATAATTATAATTAAAAAAATATAATTTTTTAATAAAGTATTTATATAATTATAAATAAATAATTACATATTTAAATAATTATAAATTTATAATAAATTTATTTAAATAATGAATATATTTAATGTATTTATATTTATATTTATATTTATTTATTAAATACTTATAAATTATATAAATATATATAATTGTATAAATATTTATCAATCATTTAAAAATATTTATAAATATATTTAAGAATATATTTATTTATAGTTATAATGATAAATATTCAATGAAAATCCATCTTTATCGTCACTAAAACATTAGCGCTGATAATGATGGCTTTGATCAATGCGTCTTTTTAGCACTGATAATGATATATATTTATTTGAGATAAAAAAAGTGTTGATATAGAGTTATTTTATTAGCACATATTAATTTAGAACAGATAAAACCCCACTTTATCAACACTTTTTTCGTATCCTGGATAAAACCCTCATTAGTCATTTTAAAATAACCTTAACTGAACTGATTTCTGTCATGCCTCTCAAGCTCTTGTGGAATTCCATTGATGTCATCACTCCCCCCCTGAACTTCTCTTAGTAGAATCTAGCCTTGAATCAAAGTTATGTTATTTTCTTCCCATCCTCCCTCTTGGCATGCTTTTTATGGTTCCACAGTGAGTGTCAGTATTGTGTTTTCATGGATTTATGCTCTCATGGGTTACACAAGTTTCTTATCCTTAATTTTATCATCCATCAACATTTTTATTTCTATTTCATCAATACATTTCTCTATTTTTTAAACCCTAGTTGGGTTCAAGTTCTAAATTTTTAATGTCTTGATCCACAAGGCGTTCATGTTATATTTAAGATCATCATCTCAATAGATTTGATGTACTTTCTTCATCTATGTGTGTTCCTTGTAGGCAATTCAATTTTTCCACCTTTTTCATAATGTACCTTGGATTCTTGAAAAATCCTCTGGGTGAAGACTCCTCGAAATGATAAATTCCTTTGTGTGAGTTTTTTTCACTCGAAATCCAGCTTGGTAATATATTTATTTTGGGTGTAAAATACTATGGGTGTGGATCAGAGAGAGAGAGAGTTTTATTTGATTTTAAAACACCATATAATAGTTAAATGTCATGGTTTCTCACTATAGATATAGAGATATTTCTTGAACCTATTAAATATTGGTGTTTTACCTCTTTTTTATTTTTATTTTTTCCCCAATTTCCAAAAATAAGAGGTGTAAGAGCTAGGATATTATTTGAGGGTTACAAATTTGATGATGAATAATATAACTAAATGAAAAAATTGAATATTTTTTTATTTTAGAGATAAATTATAGGATGGAATATCCCTATACTTAATTTCCACTGATAATGGTGGAGCATGTGGATCCTAGTTTCTTTTTTGTTAATATTATCCTTGTATTTTGATTATTAGGAATCACATTTTTATTTTGAAAAAATAGAAGTAAAATTGATTGGTATATGTGAATCCAATTATAATGAGTTTGGTTACAGATGAGGTAATATAGGTAGGTAAATTGATTCAAGTATATTCAAATATAATGTCAAGGTGGATTTTCTTAGGTATTTTAATTTAATATGTGAATATATATTTAATTGAATGAAAACATTTTTCTTAACATTTTTAAATGGATACATTTTCCTAATATTAATTTGTGAGAAACAATATAAAGAACACATTTATCAGAGATTTAGTTACATGACTCCTTTAAATGGAGATTCAAAGGGTTATTCAAGAGAGGTGGAGGTGGAGATGTAGGCTCTTAAGATAAAGAAAGAATAAAGGGGTGTTTCCCATGTTGTATCTCATATAAAGGGTCAAAGATGTTAAATAAATAATATAAAATATACATAAAATAGTTTATGATTGCATAAATAAGGAATTCATTATCACATTTTCTAAGAGAAGAATCCTTTATGTGAAAATTTTATAGGGTGAAAATCCCTTTGGATGATAAATTCCTTTGAATGTAAAATCCTCTTTGTATGGGGTGAGAGATTGATAGATTTTTTTATTATAAAACTCCATCAAGTAGTGAAATATAATTTATCACCATGGATATAAAAATAATTTTCCATACAATTTAAATATTAAAGTTAAACCACCTTTTTCAATTTTCATCCCTAATTTATATAATTAGTCTTAATGTTAATATTTATAGTGATTTTATTTTCCCACCCCAATGATTGAAACTAAGTAAAAAATGAATTAAAACCTTAAAAGATGAAATAAATTTCTTTAAAAATGAATTAAATAATGAACCCATGTTCTAGGGAAAATAAATACTTAGATAAATCTATGTAGTTTCTTAGAACTAGACATAGTACGCACACTGAAAGTGGTTAAAATAATACTAGATTGAAAAATTAAATAAAAAAAGGTGTAAAATCTCTCTAAGATAATGTTTTAAAACACATTATAGTATTATTATGATTAACATAATTCCATAGGATAATTTTTTTAAATTTTTCATATATACCATAATATTTATAATGATTTGATATTTCATATTCACTTTACATGGTGGGAAAATATCAAATAGAACCAAGAGAACTATGTGAGGTAGTTATCCAAATTTTTTGAAAGTACATGAGAAAGATTGAAGGAAAATTTACTTGTATTCTAGAAAATGGGAATTCTAGTTGTCAAGGTGATACATAATTAGATTTACTTCCGGTTAATTTAACAATATATATCACTACATGTCTTCAAAAATAAAGAGTATAATATTTTTCAATTTAATGGTTTTTCAAATAAAAAATATCATGTGTGTTGTGGATTTTGATGAAACTAGAAATTTATATAAAATATTTAATGATTTTGTAACACCCCAGGATTTCAGAGTGTGTTATTTCTTAAAAATAATTCAATAACTTGCACTAAACGCAACACCGAGTTCAATAACACCATTAAAAGAGGTCATTAATAGTATTAACTAAATTTTAAACTTTATATAATCCTTATAATTTTAGAATCCATATTATGAGTTTCTTAGTCATAATGCAAGAACAGATTCATTTTCAGTATTGCACTTTTATCAACTTTTGATAGTGAAACCTTTTGAAATACAATATTTTAAACTTTTTGACTAAATGGGGACATCAAAAATTTAAAATGAAACACCTCAAGCTTCCACGGTACGTTTCCCTTTGAATAATGTGATAGCGTGTGTTGTACGCAACACCGAGTTCTAACACACCATAACTAATCAAACTAGCCGTTATAAATAGTAATACCTACTTTTTGAAAATATATATATTTTATATTTCAAAATGGACGTCATTTTTGGATTCGGAATATCTAATTTAGCCTAAGGTGAAATTTTGGTACTTTTCGGATAACTTTCATATTTTGATGAATAGTGAAAATTACTAAATTTTAATTAAAAACAACTTTTTTAATCAAAATAATTAATAGTGATAAATTATGAATTTGAGTGGTTTTAAAGTATATTTAGAATATATTTTTACAGTTTAATATAATGTTGGTCATTAGACATAATTTTACAATTAAACCGAACTTAAACAAGTGTCAATCTTTTGATAGTTATTATCTCTTAAAAACACGCTTTTTGTTTTGACTGCGGGAATTAATTTTAAATTATTTTCTGCCACTTCTGTGTTTTGAATTTAGGAAAATGGATTCCATATTTGGAATCAGGATGTTCAAATTGTGTAAATAGGTAACTTTTATTTTTAGACATTTTGAATAGTTACTGTGGTAAATATTTTATTTACCATGGTTAAAGGGTAAATCCAGTAAATAAGGGTTAAAAAAAATAATATTATAATAATACAAAATTACCCTAAAACGTGTCATAACCTTATTGGTGGACACATACCCGACCATGGGCATCCTTGGGTCAATTTGGGGACCCCTTGGAGCCACTTGTATGTGGTAGGGACACTTTATATTAATAAAGTTAAAATAAAAATAAAAATGGCATAAGCTTACATCTTTTAGAAGTACAATTTTTACATAGGGTTATACATGTTGGATTTTCAATTATAAATATTCATTAGAAAGATAAAACGATTTTCTACATAATGATATTTTATTTATAATTTTTAGACATCATATAATTTAAATTATTAATGACACAATGATGATGCAGTAATTACTAAAATAGTGAAAAATTAAAATAATTGATCTTATAAATACCCAAATAATTATAATATGAAACTTTTAATGAATTAAACTAATTTTATATGATAATATGATATATTAGGATTGATTTAATTGACTTTGTTCGAAGTAATCAATCTGTTATGAGTTTCACAAAAATCAACTATTGAATAGTGTCAAAATTGACATAAAAGAGTTCTTAAAACAAATATTATATTATTAATTGATATTAAATTCCTAAAAATCTAAGGATCGGCCAAGAGACTTATATCATGATAGGTTCATCATTAATGTACCACTTGGGGGTCGCTTGGATGTATATAGTAAGTTTATTAACCATATTATATAAAAATACAAAGAGACATTGTAAAAGTGAAACTAATTAACTTAGAGTTAATACTTAATGATAAGGTTAATATAAGTACCCAAACCTGTCTAAATTCTATTGGATGAGTTGTTTTCGACCTATCCCCACCTCATCCTTTGAATAGTAAACTTTGGAGCCTTTGGAAACCGAATATGAATTTATTATAAATTAATATTTCTAGCTTTTCCAAAGGTGCCCCTCACCCCTCTTATAAAAGGGGCACTCCTCCTTCTCATTTCCTCACACCTCTCAAGCCACTTGGCTCGTCCAAACTCTGCCCAACTAAGCTCCCCACATCCCTCTCCTCCTCCTTGAAGCTTCCCCTTAGGCAGAAAGAATTTCAAGAAGTCCTTTGGTTCCAACCAATGTGAGTTACCTAAATTAAAGGTAACGATTTCTCTTAAATTATTTTCATTTATTTTGCTTCTTCAACCCCCAAAATCTTTTTATTTCCTCTCTTTTGTAACAACACCAGTATCCTCAATATACTAGGATGTTGTTATAAGAAGGATTCAAACTACACATACACACAACTCCATCTAATGGATGATGAACATAATGTTTCTGTGGATGGCAAACTAACGCCTCACGAAACGATGATTGTTCAAATACATCTTACCGCCTCTCATGGTGGCCATTATGATGGCACTGTAATTAAATATGATATTGATGATATATATTTTATATATAAGCTTCTGTAATTCCATTTTATTTCATACCATTATTCGTTTCATGTTGTATATACATACGATAATTTCATTTGAGGAAGTGCGGACTACCGCCCCCTTAAAATGATATGACTTGTTCGTACCACACATGGAACGTATAAAGGATGGTGTTAATGGACTTAAGTAACATATATAAAATATTATATTATACTGGAATAGTAATATACCTATGTATCATTTGGATTCGATTCTTTTAAAATAAAAATTAAATGGAAGTAGCGTTCGTGTGTACGTACGGACTACCGTCTCCACGAACGCGATGAGATTCATTCTCCATCGTATCCATTCAAGTATAATTATCATTTAATGATTTAAAAATGATGTTTAAGGACTTGATATCATTCTGGATATGAATAAGATACAACAAACATGACTTATGTAACAAAACATATAAAGAAAATGAGTAAGTTAACACCCGAAACGGCGATAATACTAAGATATTATTATCAAATCAATATTAAAAGATCATATATGATATCATATTAATGTATATGATTCTTGTATAATTTAGTAACAATTATTTCACTATTATACAGGAGGTTAACCTACCCCAACCAAGGAAAAGTACAAGGTAAGGGTTATTTCACAATCTCTTCATTATCCGAGGTTGTTTATATGTAATAATCTACTGGGATCTCTTTATCATCCACATCCATGTTTCTTAAAAATGTATTTCAAAACATTTTTACTATTTACAAGAATATGGGTTAAAGTCATTTATACCTTTTTTTGACTTTTTATAAGAGGTTTATAAAGGAATCTTTCCGTCGTTTTCAAAACAAGGTCCTTTTTAACCTTTTCGACAGAATTGAGGTAAGAATGTTTTTTTTTAACTTATACGGCGGGTGCGGTTATTTTACGCCGTTATAAAATCTTCAAAGCTTTCCTTACAAGCTTATAAGAATATTTTCAAAGAAAATGTTTTATTTTATATGGATCTTAAATGATTTCAAAATAAAAGGAGATATTTCTTTAAAAAGAATTTTGATTTCATCTATGTCAACATCCTTTGATGGATTTTAAGATTATTTGAAGTTGATTTATTATGATACAAAACTTCTATATTGTATTGAAGGTTTTGTGATATGTTTGACTGTGGATGTGCTATTTTTATACCATTCATAGTTTATTGTGAAAGTATTGACATTTCGTATGCTAGTTTTAATACGAATGTTTATGTTATGTTTAAAACTTTTCATATGGGAATGCATTGGACTTAATAAGTGACGGGTGGAGCCCGCTATAGCTCCTAGATGCATCGGTAGGTCTCATGAGACAAACTAGTGTCTTGGCACAAGGCCTTGACAAAATCTTATTTGTATTCTTGGCACGAGGCCTTGACTATGTGGTTATGATAGTCTGGCATTATGCATTCCAACATTATGAAAGTGGTTATTGATTTTTGCATGTGATTATTCGATTAGTAGAATATCCATGTGAATAAGTAAATGGCATTATTTCATTTTTACTTTTTCCATACTATGTTGAAGTTCAAGTTTAAAAAGGCTTTTGTTTCAGTAATGCATTTCCTTAAATGTTTATTCTTATTTATGAAAGTTTCTGCTATATTGTTATCCTTACTGGGCATTTGAGCTCACCCCTTTTCTATGTTTTATTTTTCCCAGGATATGAAGAAGTAAGTTATGAATGACCTGCAGGGATTTTATGAGGGGTTAATAGTGTGGATTGTGAAAACATTATGTTGTTGTAGTAGTTTTTCATTTTATGATGTAATGTAACACTTATGAATATATCTAGTGTTTCCAAGGCTACTAAACCAATCGGTCTTTCGAGATTTGATCTTTCTTGTGATCATGCCAATGTTACGAAGTAATGCACCGACTCTGGGTAGCTGGGGTCGGGGCGTTACAGTTGGTATCAGAGGAAGTTTAGTACAAACCTTGGAAGCTAGATTTAGATAAACTCTGATTAGAGCACGTAGACCTAAGATGAACTTTGAGGATTAGTATAGAAGAACTTCCTAGAATTTTGGTATTGTAGAGATTTTGTGAGTTTTCCGAGCAATACATCCCTGTCTGGATACGAGCAGGTAGAGGCGGCTCTGGCACAGATGTACCTAGGGGTAAAACCCGAAAACACCGCTTTGAGCTAGACTCGAACGGGAACTGGTGCACGACAACGGGCCTTGCTGCACTCTTGGTTACGACACTCCCGGGGGATATGCTTAGGATAACTCTCATTTTCTTTACAAATCATTTTGAAGGGATTATGAGTATATACTTCCTCAAAGAAAGAATTCTTATGATTATGGATTATATCCATAAATAGTTCAATTTATGTTAAGTGTTTTATAAGTATGGGATTATGTATTTTGATTCATAAACTGATCTAGTGTATGCCATTGTTTAGAAATGGCGCCCAGTAGAAGAAATGAGAACTCCAGAAATGCACATGATCCAAAGAGAAGGAAGGATCATATCTTTCATGGTCTTGAGCTAGAATTTATAAGAGGAATAGTCTCCCATGTATTATCATCATGTGAAGAAATAATATCATGTGTTGATAAGATAAGTAAAGAGTTTACTGAGTCATATGGATTTGAAGGGAAGCAAGAGAAGAAAAGGATGGAAGAGAGAAAGATGGATAAAGGGATGAGGGAAAAGAAGAATTTTCCCATATGTGGTAACTGTGGAAAGAAACACCCTGGAACTTGCCTGAAAGGAATGGGAGTTTGTTATAAGTGTGGAGGAAAAGGGCACAAAGTACGTGAATGCAAGGGTAAGAAAATGGTTTCAAATGTACAATGCTTCATTTGCAAGGAGTTTGCACACTATGCGAACCTATGTCCCAGTCATCAGAATATGCCTCAAATGATGTTATCGGATAATAATCAAGTTATGATACTACCACAGATGAAGAGGAATGATTAGAGTTCTTATGTTGATTATATCAATTGAGTGTTGTATCAACAATGTACTTGTTATAATAATTATGGAGTATATAAGGATTGTACTGCAGTACTATTTCATTAAGGACTTGAGATTGTGTGGAACAAAGGAAAGTGACTCAATATCAGGATAAATTTTTGGAAAATATATGGTTGAGAGAATGATAAATCATAATATAGTTCTGATACTGAGGTAGTGATTTTGGAATAATATGTGATCGTTTTGGATAAATTATATTGGATATTCTTGACTACCCTGGAACTGATTAATGATTTGTATATTCCATCTTTGTTGGGGTTTAAAACATTTTTGGATTAAAAAAGTATATCCAGCATTCTATATGGAATAAGGGAGAATGAATGTAATCAATAAGGAATATGGTAATACATGATGAAGGTATTCATATTCTATTACGGGGTAAAAAGGATCTATATTATGTTTACCTTCCTTATAAATATTGGACTGTGAGTTTAGACAGAAGTATTTTGGATAGTTCTAGTTTGGATTATTTTGGATTGCCATAAAAGGACAACCCGGAGGTCGGGCGGCAACCCGTCGCGTCCGGAAAGGCTGTGAGACTTGAACCCGCAACCGAAGGGCGACAAGGGTGTATCACCTACCACTGGCCCACAAGATGTCCTAGATTAAATAATTTAGTTTTTATTAAAAGATCTTTTAGATGAATTATAAATTCGTTTATTTTGGAACCCTATACGAATAGTGTAAATAGAATTTTTTTTTACATTCTATTATCTTTTAGAGTGAAAGATGAGTATGTGGTAGAAATTTATTAATGGATAAAACTCTAATTATAAAGTAAGTATATCTCCATATGATCTTAGCCAATCTCATAAAAAATTCCTCAATATTAAGAAAAGCAAATTAGAACAAAAATGTTTTCCTAGATGGTACCTTAAATCATCACTAATTTATGGCTTTGGGATTGTTGGCCTTTTCATAGCCATGTTCTCTACCACTCTCCATCAGATAATTGATGGTTGGATTTCTCTTCCATATCCATATTTTCCTACATGGAACCCTAGTATGTGTTATTTTCGGTAATCTTCATACTTTCCACTCTTTATTTTAAATAGAGGCCTCATTAATTCATTTTTCGATGTGGGATTTCAACTAAGATATTTTGAAATGTCAAAAATGTGTTGTCCCAATACCCTATATTTTGTTGAACCGATGGTACTTCAAATCATCATAGATTGATGAGTTTAAGGACCTCAATTTTATACTTGTTTGTGATTGATGAACTCAATCACTACCTATAAATATTTACGTTTTTCCTCCAATTATATGTCTCTAATTGCCACCAATGTTCTCCTAATCGAGATCATAATTTGGTGGTGACCCTTTCATTTATCTTTTCCTCATATTAAGACTAAATTTTAGTAACCCAATTTCCGATGTGGGTTTTCCCACAAATATATTTACTACTTTCAACCTTTTATTTTCGAAGAACAATTTCAAATTGCGAGGAAGCAATTTATTGAAGGAGGGGAGAATGTAACACCCCAGGATTTCAGAGTGTGTTATTTCTTAAAAATAATTCAATAACTTGCACTAAACGCAACACCGAGTTCAATAACACCATTAAAAGAGGTCATGAATAGTATTAACTAAATTTTAAACTTTATATAATCCTTATAATTTTAGAATCCATATTATGAGTTTCTTAGTCATAATGCAAGAACAGATTCATTTTCAGTATTGCACTTTTATCAACTTTTGATAGTGAAACCTTTTGAAATACAATATTTTAAACTTTTTGACTAAATGGGGACATCAAAAATTTAAAATGAAACACCTCAAGCTTCCACGGTACGTTTCCCTTTGAATAATGTGATAGCGTGTGTTGTACGCAACACCGAGTTCTAACACACCATAACTAATCAAACTAGCCGTTATAAATAGTAATACCTACTTTTTGAAAATATATATATTTTATATTTCAAAATGGACTTCATTTTTGGATTCGGAATATCTAATTTAGCCTAAGGTGAAATTTTGGTACTTTTCGGATAACTTTCATATTTTGATGAATAGTGAAAATTACTAAATTTTAATTAAAAACAACTTTTTTAATCAAAATAATTAATAGTGATAAATTATGAATTTGAGTGGTTTTAAAGTATATTTAGAATATATTTTTACAGTTTAATATAATGTTGGTCATTAGACATAATTTTACAATTAAACCGAACTTAAACAAGTGTCAATCTTTTGATAGTTATTATCTCTTAAAAACACGCTTTTTGTTTTGACTGCGGGAATTAATTTTAAATTATTTTCTGCCACTTCTGTGTTTTGAATTTAGGAAAATGGATTCCATATTTGGAATCAGGATGTTCAAATTGTGTAAATAGGTAACTTTTATTTTTAGACATTTTGAATAGTTACTGTGGTAAATATTTTATTTACCATGGTTAAAGGGTAAATCCGGTAAATAAGGGTTAAAAAAAATAATATTATAATAATACAAAATTACCCTAAAACGTGTCATAACCTTATTGGTGGACACATACCCGACCATGGGCATCCTTGGGTCAATTTGGGGACCCCTTGGAGCCACTTGTATGTGGTAGGGACACTTTATATTAATAAAGTTAAAATAAAAATAAAAATGGCATAAGCTTACATCTTTTAGAAGTACAATTTTTACATAGGGTTATACATGTTGGATTTTCAATTATAAATATTCATTAGAAAGCTAAAAGGATTTTCTACATAATGATATTTTATTTATAATTTTTAGACATCATATAATTTAAATTATTAATGACACAATGATGATGCAGTAATTACTAAAATAGTGAAAAATTAAAATAATTGATCTTATAAATACCCAAATAATTATAATATGAAACTTTTAATGAATTAAACTAATTTTATATGATAATATGATATATTAGGATTGATTTAATTGACTTTTTTCGAAGTAATCAATCTGTTATGAGTTTCACAAAAATCAACTATTGAATAGTGTCAAAATTGACATAAAAGAGTTCTTAAAACAAATATTATATTATTAATTGATATTAAATTCCTAAAAATCTAAGGTTCGGCCAAGAGACTTATA
Source organism: Viscum album (assembly GCA_963277665.1). Lineage (NCBI taxonomy): Eukaryota > Viridiplantae > Streptophyta > Magnoliopsida > Santalales > Viscaceae > Viscum > Viscum album. The sequence goes on along the minus strand of OY728146.1, from coordinate 124,134,447 downwards.
TCATGATAGGTTCATCATTAATGTACCACTTGGGGGTCGCTTGGATGTATATAGTAAGTTTATTAACCATATTATATAAAAATACAAAGAGACATTGTAAAAGTGAAACTAATTAACTTAGAGTTAATACTTAATGATAAGGTTAATATAAGTACCCAAACCTGTCTAAATTCTATTGGATGAGTTGTTTTCGACCTATCCCCACCTCATCCTTTGAATAGTCAACTTTGGAGCCTTTGGAAACCGAATATGAATTTATTATAAATTAATATTTCTAGCTTTTCCAAAGGTGCCCCTCACCCCTCTTATAAAAGGGGCACTCCTCCTTCTCATTTCCTCACACCTCTCAAGCCACTTGGCTCGTCCAAACTCTGCCCAACTAAGCTCCCCACATCCTTCTCCTCCTCCTTGAAGCTTCCCCTTAGGCAGAAAGAATTTCAAGAAGTCCTTTGGTTCCAACCAAAGTGAGTTACCTAAATTAAAGGTAACGATTTCTCTTAAATTATTTTCATTTATTTTGCTTCTTCAACCCCCAAAATCTTTTTATTTCCTCTCTTTTGTAACAACACCAGTATCCTCAATATACTAGGATGTTGTTATAAGAAGGATTCAAACTACACATACACACAACTCCATCTAATGGATGATGAACATAATGTTTCTGTGGATGGCAAACTAACGCCTCACGAAACGATGATTGTTCAAATACATCTTACCGCCTCTCATGGTGGCCATTATGATGGCACTGTAATTAAATATGATATTAATGATATATATTTTATATATAAGCTTCTGTAATTCCATTTTATTTCATACCATTATTCGTTTCATGTTGTATATACATACGATAATTTCATTTGAGGAAGTGCGGACTACCGCCCCCGTAAAATGATATGACTTGTTCGTACCACACATGGAACGTATAAAGGATGGTGTTAATGGACTTAAGTAACATATATAAAATATTATATTATACTGGAATAGTAATATACCTATGTATCATTTGGATTCGATTCTTTTAAAATAAAAATTAAATGGAAGTAGCGTTCGTGTGTACGTACGGACTACCGTCTCCACGAACGCGATGAGATTCATTCTCCATCGTATCCATTCAAGTATAATTATCATTTAATGATTTAAAAATGATGTTTAAGGACTTTATATCATTCTGGATATGAATAAGATACAACAAACATGACTTATGTAACAAAACATATAAAGAAAATGAGTAAGTTAACACCCGAAACGGCGATAATACTAAGATATTATTATCAAATCAATATTAAAAGATCATATATGATATCATATTAATGTATATGATTCTTGTATAATTTAGTAACAATTATTTCACTATTATACAGGAGGTTAACCTACCCCAACCAAGGAAAAGTATAAGGTAAGGGTTATTTCACAATCTCTTCATTATCCGAGGTTGTTTATATGTAATAATCTACTGGGATCTCTTTATCATCCACATCCATGTTTCTTAAAAATGTATTTCAAAACATTTTTACTATTTACAAGAATATGGGTTAAAGTCATTTATACCTTTTTTTGACTTTTTATAAGAGGTTTATAAAGGAATCTTTCCGTCGTTTTCAAAACAAGGTCCTTTTTAACCTTTTCGACAGAATTGAGGTAAGAATGTTTTTTTTAACTTATACGGCGGGTGCGGTTATTTTACGCCGTTATAAAATCTTCAAATCTTTCCTTACAATCTTATAAGAATATTTTCAAAGAAAATGTTTTATTTTATATGGATCTTAAATGATTTCAAAATAAAAGGAGATATTTCTTTAAAAAGAATTTTGATTTCATCTATGTCAACATCCTTTGATGGATTTTAAGATTATTTGAAGTTGATTTATTATGATACAAAACTTCTATATTGTATTGAAGGTTTTGTGATATGTTTGACTGTGGATGTGCTATTTTTATACCATTCATAGTTTATTGTGAAAGTATTGACATTTCGTATGCTAGTTTTAATACGAATGTTTATGTTATGTTTAAACCTTTTCATATGGGAATGCATTGGACTTAATAAGTGACGGGTGGAGCCCGCTATAGCTCCTCGATGCATCGGTAGGTCTCATGAGACAAACTAGTGTCTTGGCACAAGGCCTTGACAAAATCTTATTTGTAGTCTTGGCACGAGGCCTTGACTATGTGGTTATGATAGTCTGGCATTATGCATTCCAACATTATGAAAGTGGTTATTGATTTTTGCATGTGATTATTCGATTAGTAGAATATCCATGTGAATAAGTAAATGGCATTATTTCATTTTTACTTTTGCCATACTATGTTGAAGTTCAAGTTTAAAAAGGCTTTTGTTTCAGTAATGCATTTCCTTAAATGTTTATTCTTATTTATGAAAGTTTCTGCTATATTGTTATCCTTACTGGGCATTTGAGCTCACCCCTTTTCTATGTTTTATTTTTCCCAGGATGTGAAGAAGTAAGTTATGAATGACCTGCAGGGATTTTATGAGGGGTTAATAGTGTGGATTGTGAAAACATTATGTTGTTGTAGTAGTTTTTCATTTTATGATGTAATGTAACACTTATGAATATATCTAGTGTTTCCAAGGCTACTAAACCAATCGGTCTTTCGAGATTTGATCTTTCTTGTGATCATGCCAATGTTACGAAGTAATGCACCGACTCTGGGTAGCTGGGGTCGGGGCGTTACAGATTTTTTCTATATTTACATATTTTTTAATGTTAAAAAATTAATATCATAATATACATTATGATAAATTAATGACTAGGGTGTTTGAAAATATTTTAATTTTATGACCAAGGATAAAAGGTAAATACTTCGAGATATCATGTATTATGAGTTTTAATATGAGATATAATGTCATATAAATTATAATATCCATATTATAATGTGTATTTCATAACATATGTAGTCATACCTTAGTATAAGAATTCTTATCTTGTGAGATAATAACTTATTTTTTAGTTGTTGTATCTAGTGTATATGAGAGTTTGTTAGAGTTGGTTCCACAAACTAACTAGAATTGTTATTTTTATTTCCATAATATTAATAAATATTTTATCATAACATGATTATTCTTCTACATAACATTAATTTTATAATTTATAAGATTTATTTTTCACACTAAAAGGTTATATTAGGTCCTTGGTATAATTTGAACACTGTATACAGGAGATCTTATTTTTTTCTCAATTTACCTCCTTGATTATCCACCCAATCCCTCATACCTCAATCCATTATCGTTTCACCCTCCCCCTCACATTACATTCTATTGTAAATAATAATTTCATTCATTGGCTTCATGAAATTACAATCTCTTTGACCCTGTGTAAAAAACCAGCAATTACATGACCTTGTATGTTCTGAGGAATGATATTTTTAAATAAATTTACAAATCTAGATTGAAATAAAATGTAAATAAAGAATAAGAATTACCAAGGGAAGAATTTTATCTAATCAGAAATAATTTTTTTCATGACATATTTTTTATTGATTATTAGATTAAAATATGTCTTTAAGTGATTCATTTGATTAAGAGTTCCATTTTATTAGTATTGTTAATAAAATATTTTATAATTATAAAATGACTAATTATTTGAATGCCCCTAATTTATTATAAAACGTTTATTAAAACATAGTAAATGTGACTAAATATGAGTGGAAACATTTATTCTTAAAGTGGGTACCTATCATTGGTAATTTTACATAATTAAAGGAAATAAGGATCAAGGGTTGGCTGATAATTTTTAGTGACCAAATTTCCCATATGATTTCAATTACTCACTATTTTTTTAATCTTCTAATTAATCATAGAAGACAATTTTTCACGGAAAAGTGATGATCACCTAAACCTTAACACTCCTTTAAAGCCCCACTCCGACTATAAATGAAATACTAGATTTCCCACCACATAACAAGAGAATAAATGAATAAAAATCAACTCCTCCCACTTACTAGAAACCCACCAAGCATGATTACTGAAACTCTCCTAGACTTACCACCTTTTTTATGAGAAGATAAGAGATTATAAAATTAACTCCTCAGAACCAAGGCCTTTTCCTTTTCATTGAGTAATTAAAGTCTTCCTTTAAATGTTGAAACTACAATTATAGTCATAGCATGAGTGTGTGTAAAGCATTAATTAAATATTTCTCATGGTCACACCAATCAAGGATCACCTTGTAGGGATTAGACATTTGCTACTACATTTTTCATCTTTAGGCAAAAAACAAAGAAATTTTATTCGGTGCTTTACCAAATCATATCCCAAGAACATTTAGATATATGGATAGAACTATCATATTAATCATCTGCATCTCCTAAGTAGTTATTATTCTATTTTCTGAGACCCACCCCCATCTCTTTTGGAAATTCACCTTTGTTTTTTAAACTACTTTTATTAGTAATCATCCCATACCAGATACTAGTGATCATTTTGAAAAAACTTATAGGATAATACCTGAAACCTTTGAAGTAATTATTTTCTTAAATTAAATGACCCATTTTCTTCAAATTGTACTGAAATTATTTTAAACAATCAAACGTAGGGTTACCCTTATTTGAATTATCTATGACTTTCCCCATGGATTATTATTATATTAGGTATTTTTTTTATTTTTTATAAAAAATGTATGTTTTATGAACCTAAGAGGATAGGTATGAATCTTAAATAAATTCATTCTAATCATATGAAAAAGAGTATAAATATGTAATTAAATAGTTCATAAAGTTTACAATAGAGCATTCATACTACCTCTATTAAATCCATTGTATGTATTTGAATTATTGTTATTCAAGTAAAATTGGTCAGTAAGAGTTGGAAGAACATTTTATTTTTCAAAAAATAGATAAAACATTTAAATGACAGAGTAAACATGGGGAAAATTGAATTTACACACCTATTGGGATGATACTACGGTTTATGGATCATTTGATATGAATACCAGTATAAATGATGATAGAGATCATGTGGAAGAAATGGATATGGAAATTAAATATAATATTCATTATTTTCTAAAGGTTTTTTAGAAGTTAAATAACTATTATAATATACCTTTTTAACTGGTTGTACTAAATTCACATCATTTTCGGTTGTATTTATGTTATATAATTTGAATGTTGGAAATTGATGGAGAGATGCTAGCTTTATATAACTACTTGGTCTATTAAATAAAATTCTACCAAAATAAAATGAAATTCATTATCAAACATATGAATCTAATTGAATTATACTATTAATGGGAATGATATCTAAAAATTACATGTTTTTATAAATGATTGAATATTTTTTTGTCATGGATCATGAATTTATCATAAAATTACATAAGTGTGGTACAGATCGATACAAGAAAAATGAATCAAGTACTTTGAAAGTTTTATAGTACTTTACTATCATTCCAGGGTTAATAAGATTATATGGATTTCTGGAAACCATGAGATAATTTATATGGAATATAGATATAACAATTATATATGGGAAACTATATGATCCAGAAGACTCTCCTCAGTGGAAAAGAATTGATTGTGAGTATCCTGAATTTGGAAATGAGTTGAGAAACATCCTCCTTGTATCATCTACAAAAGAAATAAATCCTTTTTTGGAACATATTTTTACTCACTGTACATATCACATCATGTTGGTAAATTATTACTTTAATTCAAGGTTATTCATAAAGAAAAAAGACACTATGTTGTATATTTTTATAGATAAACCAAAACAACATGGTAATGATATTGATGTCTATTTGTCTCCCCTGATTGAATACATGAAATTTATGTGGGATAAACATTTTACAATATATGATTCTCATAGATGTGAATAATTCACATTGAGGGTCATGTTTTAAGGGATAATAAACGAATTTATTTGTTATGGAAATTTTTTAGTCTATAACAATAAAAAATGTTAGAGTCTCTAATTTTCTAAATAATAAACATGATCGTTTTAGTTGAAACATTCCTCAAAGATTATGTTTTTAAGATATCAAAAAAATTTACCTCTAATACATAAATACTGATCATGGGTGACATCATTCAATGGAAATACCAAAAAAGTACAATATTTTCTCCACTAATAGGTTATCAACTATTCAATAAAGTAAAATATATTCACAAAATACTTTGAAAAACCTTACAAAATCATGTTGGAAAAATATCTCAATTTTCTTTGAATTATCATATTGGAATTTTTTTTAGGTCAGAAATTTGACTGATGTCATTCATATAGAAAAATTTTATTTAATAGTTTTATTAGAATATTACTAAATTATACTATAAGAAAATATGGCACAAAGGCTAGGTTGGAAATTTGTTACAGATATATAGTGAAGAAACATACATAATGTGTATTTAGCTTATCCATACTGTGTATCCTACCTATATATATGAAAAATAAATAAAATTCGGCAATTACTCCATTAAACATTATTAACACATGTTCGTGTGTCCCTTATTGATAGTATAAACAGTTTTATAGGTTATATATATATATATATATATTAAATGTTAAATTAGTTATTAATCAAAATTTGGAACTATATACTGACTATGGACCTTGAACACTATATACATCAAGTACAAAAAAGAATTACATGCTATATAATTTACATGTATTGGGGTGTCATTTATTGATAGTACTTATATACTATTAGTTAACATTTCATATATTCTAGATGCATGTGTGTACAAAGTATACAACAAGGATAATGAAAAGTAGTTTAGATAGTTATTAGCTGTGTTTATTTAGAGTACATTCTTATATACATTAATAATTTTAAATAATATTAATTTATTTAATTTATTTAAAATTTTAATATATAGAAAATCAGGGGTTGATTGAATTAAAATTAAGATTATTTGATCAATTAATTACTAAAGATAATAAATTAATTTAAGCATGTTTTATATTAATTAAGAATTATCTAAATAAATTTTAGTACATCAAATGTGTATTCATTACATTCATGGATGACCATGAGCTTAGTTGACAAGTGTATGGATTGAATTTATTTTAATTTATTTATGTCATCGGTTTTATTATTATTATTAAATTAAACTAATGTTATACATGTATTCACCTCCTCTTTTTATGTAAAGGCGTGTGCATCTCTAATTTATATTATGTTAAATCCCTAACCATTTCATTGGTTATTGTTGTAAAAGTGGGTTCCCTAGACATAACATGAATATTATTTTTTTTACCATATCATGTGTATAGAGATGTATTCATGATGTTTTCATAAAATAATAGTTTTTATACTTCTATGTCCTCTATTTATATGGAAATATCCTAATATTATTTGTTATATGAAATATAGTAGTTCTTGGCTATAATGAGAACCTTGAGATACCATGAAAATAGTATTGAAAATATATCCTATAGTGTTGATACTTAATTCTAACAAAACCAAAAAGATTTTGGACTATCAGGTTCTAGGGGATCATAAGCATTGATATTTATTCTCATAATGTTCTCACTTTGTGATTTATAGTATATAAGATCATGAGGATTGATCCACTAATAGTAACACCACATTTTTTCAGTTCCATTGATTATTCCTATATATAATAAAAATATATTGGTCTCTAATCTTGAGATTATCAATGTGTACTATTTCATATGTTATTTTGATTCATGAAAATAACATTGAAATTTATATCATGGTGAGGTAGCTTGTGTTGGGTATGTCATTGATGGTATGACATTGGTTGAATGGCCATGATAAAATTTTTCACTTATGAAAGGAAGATATATCTTAGGAATTATTAACAATGATGGTAGTTTCTTTATTAAATACGTAAACATGGTGATTTAAGGAAATTCCTTCTTATAATATCATAAATAAATAATTAATTATTAGATAATCATAAAGTGTGGGTCCTTGTAGTTGGCGTTTTTCTTAGTGGTAAGCACCCCTTAATTCTACATGAAAAATGGGGGGTTCAAAACCCATTGTCCACAGGTACTGTAGCAGTACTGTAGCGACAGCGGACACTGTAACGGTGGTGGGGTACTGTAGCATCGGCAGGTACTGTGTAGTACTGTAGCAGTGCGGGTACTATAGCAGTACTATTCAGAGAATGAGTCTTAGCCCAGAAACATGGGCCTACAAGCCATGTAATGGGATAAATTCCCACTAGGCCTTCGGGCTATGTAATGGGTCTCCATACACCCAGTTAAAGAGGTATTTTATTTTATTTAAAAATAAATGTGTCTTTGGCCCCAACCTTTAGAAAAAATAAAGTGTGGGTCCTACTTTATGTGATATCATGAGACAAAGAGATTATATTACACAATGAGTGTTTGTAGAAGGTTGTAATGTCTATGACTAGACCTTATCTCCTTATGGACCTTTATTGGTTTCTAGAATCTACTCTTTTCCAATGAGTGTCACTCAATATTATCAAGATAAGGGCCTAGAGGGTCACACATAAAGAATATTCAAAATCTTGATCATTTCTAATGAATTGGAATTTAGGATATAGAGGTACCCATGGTAGGGTGGGGTATTGTTCAAGTTCATATGATTACAAAGGGAATAAATAATTTCAATATTATTCACATCAATAAAAAAATAATGTTTCAATTTATTTACTTATTATATTCATATGAAATTCCGGGAATATAAAGAAAAATTATTTTCAATAAAATATGTAATATTTAATATTCGAGGTTTATTAAATATTCATGGGGTAATGAGTCAATTTTGTGACTTATAATTTATTTTGTAACATATTTTTAATTTTATATGTAATTGATAAATTAGTTATGATCATTGTGGAAGGTGTGTGAGGTTATACGATTCATTTTGGGAATTTAAGAAATAGAAAACCTATTTTAGTGATGAAGTGAAATTTTAATAACTTTAAACCAAAATATAAATTCCAAAGTAAGCCTTAATTTTAGGGACCATTAATTACCTTGAATTTGAGATGCTATCTCTCATATCTCTCATGTTTTATACAAATAAAGGGTGTATCAAGTCACCCCAATCCTATATCTCTACCCCAGATTAAAGATAAAGTTATCCCATGGCTACTGTAACGTCACAAATATTTTTTTTTCATTCCATCACCCAAATCCTCAAGATTAATGATTTCCAAGCATTTGTATTGTATATGTATGATCTAGATGTCCCTAGTTTTATTCCTTTAGGTGAAGATTAACTACGATGTGAAAAACTAATTTATGATCAAAATTAGAGGAGGTACAGTTTAAATTCTTATGCTTAATTTAAATTATGTGAGATCCCCATTTTTCATTGGGTTGATATTATTATAGAGAGGATGTTACAACTTCCACAATAGTATAAATGTTTTAAATTCCTACTATTTTATAATTTTTTTGTGTGATTAGTACATAAAATTTTTAACAATTCAATTTTGAATTTAGTTAATTAAAATGAAAAATTAAATTCTCATTTATTCAAGAGAAGGGTGTCATCATGGTCTTTATAAAAAAAATAGTGTATCAATTAGTGATAGAATTACCATGTTATGACCATTTAGAGATAAAATTTATTTTTTGGGGGGTAAAAATAAAAAAAATATTTATATATATTTTTCTAGGGTTGGTATATTTGACCTATGTCTAGTGACATCAAGTTAGAAGCAATGACTAGAGCAGTTCCAATGTGGGATCGGTACAACCAAGCTATAGTATCTTGGAAGTCCAAGTAAATGAAGACTTAAAAAAATTAAAAAGGTTAAACTGTAGAATTTTGAAAAATCTCATTATAATATAGATATATATATATATATAATGCACAAAAAGAGGGTATATTTATAACATGATAGGATTTAAAAAAATTAAAAATCACAAGCTTATAAGGGTATTTGAAACATTATAAAAAATGAATTTAGTATCGTATAATCAACCCCTTTTCAATGGACCCCCCCCCCCCCCTCATCATTTTGGGGGGAAGGAGAATTATTCTCTTAAACAATACATATTTTTAAAAAAAATAATTTTTTTAATACATTTTGACATAGTCATCACCCCCACCCCATTAGTTTACCCACACTACACATGGGGGCATTATCACCCGCCAACCTGGTTGGTTGCCCGGGTCGGGTCGGGCTCTTCTTGATCCTCCCACCCTATCTGATACACCCTATAAACCTAATCCCCTCTATGGGTGTTTTTATAGTCCCGAGAGGCCCCAAATAATACCAAAATTTTTAAAAATATTTATGATTTATGAAAATTATTTGTTGGATTCTATGGTAAGTATTTTTTTGAATTAAAATTAATTTAATTTTTTTTAATTTATAAAAAATTACTCATGATTATAATTATTTGGAAAATTAATTTATTCATATGAGTTTTATGTGAAAATATTGTTCACGATCCTTGATCAACTAACACATGTCTGCTTTTTCATTAATTTATTTATTTTAATTCATTGATTGTAATAATTATATAATAAATGATGATTTTCATATCATATTTTTATATTCATTATACGTATAAAGTCGTCCACATCTATAATAAAAATAATTGATAGGTATTTAGTATTCTCGAGATCTCCTAACCTATACAAAAGTTTTATTGATATATAATGAGGAGGACAAAAAGTGATGTAGTTCGTGTTGAGTTATGGAGATTCACGAGAAAGGATTTCAACAATTAGATGGGGTAAGCACTACAACTCAAGATCGATACAATGTTACTCAAAGAGTTACCCTTGGAATTATCTTGATCCATTATTCACTTAATGGATTAACCATTAAAATGAGATCATGATCAAGATATTTATTTACACACATTTTCTCTAGATTTTGTTAATATTAAAAACAAAAAATATAGAGAAACCCTTTCAATATGTTTTGGGTAATGTTCAATAAGAATATAAGAACAAAAATAATGATAAATATTTAGTTATTATGGTGATCAAGAAGAAATAAAAGGTGAAATGGACAATAAAAAGTATAATGAAAAGGAAAAATTTGAAATTTATTTCTATGAAACCAAAAATAAAGAGGGTGTTTATTGAATAGAAAAATATTTACTTCACATGTGGTAAGAAAGGTTACAGTAAGATAAATTAAAATGTTTTTAAGAAGTAAGTAGTCTCTTTTACTTCAGGAATGTTCATTAACTAAAATTAATACTATTATTGTACTTTATTGGTAATAAATATTATATTCCTATAAATTATGTGTATTTAAATATAGGTAATAAGTGAGTACATAAACATTACTATAAGTCAGGGTGCATTCTCCTAGAATTCATGAATGGGTGATTCCAATTTCAGTGGTGAGAAGCACACAAATTATTGTTCCCAGTGTGTTGATTCTTATAAAACAGTAATTTTCCATGGATTTTTACCAAAAAATATAAAATTGGGTTATTAAAATATAATGAGACATTATTTTTTTTAATTAATGTTTTTATGGCGTTTCATACTAAATTAATACTTTAATATTACTTTAATCATTGGAAATAAATGATGAATATAAAAATTCAAAAATCGATAATACCATGCGGTGGTAAGATGATTCATTTACAAGTAAAAATAAAATTATTTCTTAATAAAATAATAAGTATAGTTTTTAGACTATTTAGATATTAAAACCTTTTGCATTATCAATAAACTAACTTATCATTTTATAGAAAAATAAATCTTTTGAAATAATGGTAAACCATAGTACTTCTTGGGATATTTAATCTTGAAAATGTTAACCATTATAAGGAGAAACTATAGGTATATATGAATAATTCATAAGATTAAATTACTATTTAAGGAATATAAAATTAAATTTAGGAATATTAAAAGTTAGAAGATATGAGTTCCTTTTGTCCTTCGATTTGAATAATATCATTTCCTAGCATTCATCGATTAAGAAAATTTAGAGTGTATTGATTCATAAACTCGTATTTACTTATAAAATTGATATATATGGTCTAAGTGAAAGTAGAATCAATTATGATACTCACATGTATACATTGATCACTAAAATATATGGCGTATTTATTCCTAAAATCATGTTTCTTATTCACATCAGATCCATAAAGTCAGTAAAAGGAGTATCGATGATAAAACTCATAAGCACTAAAAAAATATTTCATTATATTTCAATACCTTCTTTAAAAATAGAGTTTTTAAACCTTAATATATTGAAAATATATTAAGAAATGAATTTTATATGAGTTTTTGTATAAACTAAATCTATTATGTCATTAATATGTATGTTTATTTTCAACAATTTTATCAAGGACAAGTAAACAAACAAAACTGCATCAAGAAAAACATAAAGTGAATATATGGAGATTATCTAAAAATTTATATAAGATATTACGTAAATTTATGGGATAGAAAAGTTATAGTAAAGTGATAGACTATATTTTTATAATAAGGTTCAAATCCTTAATAGATATAGTGATTTCAATATTTTCTTAGATAAATTAAAGGCTTAAGATGCACAAATAATTGGAATTTGAACTAGTTCAAAAATATCTCATTGAAATGAAAGGCTACAGAGACACATACTATATGAAAAAGTATAAAACTAAGAGAAATGGTTTTATGGTCACCAATTTTGGGTGATACATTATTAAATAAGAATAATTAATACTCATCATACAAGAAAGTATTAAATGTAAATAAGATATGTTGGTTAAATTAATATGAATTTATAAAAATGGATTCCATGTACCAAAATCCATTTAATATTTTAGTGATTTCTCTAATTTATATAAATCTGTTGGTGGGAATTGAAGGGATGATTAGCATGGGTGGTACAGGTGTGGTAACAATAAGGATTTATTGGTTATACCAATTCTTCATGCTTAAATTCATTTCAATTATATTTTTCATAGCTACTTTTTAAGACTACTATATTAGGAAATAGATATCAACAGAAAATTTTGTGAAAGTGACTATATGATGAAACTGGAAATGGTAGGTGATAGTATAAAATTCCAATAATGAATGAAAGTTATAGAGATCCATTTTATGGACTAATTCAAAACAATTCATATAATATTTATTTTTAAATGAAATTATTTCATGTATAGATAAAATTTTATTGGGTAAACCATAGTTTTCCAAGTAAAACATGTCCATAAAATATGAAAATGGTTTTTAGTATTATATTTAGTTAAAAATAGTTTGAAATAAACTCTCCAAATATTAAATTAATGTAAAAAACTATGATCAAAGAAAAAAGATCTATTGTTCTTGACCTAAGTGTTTATTAGACAAGTCAAATCACATATACTAAAATGGTATTGAAAAATACATGTTTGAACAATTTAAGTGAGAATTGATAAAAATTTCATATAGATTAAATCTCTTTAATAAGGCATTTATAAGAAATTAGAGGATATTGAAAGGGTAAGATGAAATCCATATGCTTTAGAGGTGGATCTATATTATATTCCATGTTATATACTATGTATGATGTTTCAAACACAAAAAATATGCTAGGAAAATATCATATAAATCAATGATAACTGTAAAAAAGTAGTCATATCTATCCAATAGTACTTTAAAATTGAAAGGGATATATACCTCGTATTTATTGATTAAGGAACAACAATTATAAGGGGATACAAACTACTCTTCTTATTTTCTTATTGGATCTAATATTTTATTCGGACTATGTAAATATGTAAGATAAACTCACTGAAGCTAGTGGCTTCTATATTTTCAAATACCGAGTACATTGTCAATTCTGATGTAGTTGAAGAAGTATTGTAAAATACGCAATGTTTTATATATTTTTTAGAATCATACTTAGTATGTAAAGTATTATCATAATATAAATTATGATAAACTAATTATATTTTAACTAGACATGATATTATGGTAATGATAGTAAATAAAAGGGATACACTTATGGATATAATCCCATTATGATTTTTACTCAATGAGGTGAAATCAAATATAATAGTGGACACATAGGATAAAATGGAAGGATAAATGACTAAATTCATTATTTAATATAAGTATGATCAAACCATGTGAGGTTTAACTATTTTATAATTATCATGTTGGATCTAGTTTATGTGGGGGTGTCATGAAAGTGGGTGACCTAGACCTAAATTGAACTATATTTTTTCATTACCAAATCATGTTTACAACGTTTTATAAATGATGTTTCCTTACCATAATAGTATTGATAATTCATTATCTATTATTTAAATGTTAATTTCCTAAGATTTTTTATTCTATCAAAAGTTTTTAGTAGTTACCAATTATATTGAGAACCTAAATATAATATGAAATTTATCTTAAACATATGTCCTATGGTCAAGATGCAATATATTAATAAGACAAAAATGATGTCTGACTATTAGGTTTTGGGAGATTATAATAATTAACACTTCTTCTCATAAATTTCACACTTAGTGATACTTATCATAATATATCATGAGGGTTATCATATCAATATGAACCCCACATTTTTTAGGTGTTATATGTTTTTTTCTATTTACAAGTAGGTGTATTAGTCTCCTGACTATAGATTATTATCAATGTTTACCATGTGATCCTATAATTTTATTCCAGATAAAAATTGTGAAATTTATATCATGGAATGGTATCTTGAATTGGGTGTGTCATTAATGGTATGATAGTATTTCAATGATCAAGAAATAATTTTTCTTTTTTAAAAGGAATAGTTTTCTTAGGACCAATTGACCAGAATTGTAAAACATTTATTATATACATGTATACGGTGATTGAAGATAGGTTCATCCTATAAGTCCATTAATCAATATGTTATGAAAGGATGATGACATGAAGTGTGTGTCTTACATTATTTAATGCCCTAAGCTTGATGAACTTGAATAGTATTGATTCACTTTGTTTTAAGATGGTTTATTTACATTGCAAGAAAATGAATTCAAATTAATTTAATGAGAAAACAAAAAAAATTAAAGAAGGTTGTGCATTCATTGAAATATTACATTACAATAGATAAAACCTTAAAATAAAATGAGAGACCACAACTTAACTAAAATAACCACCAATAACCATATTAATATTACAGGAAGACCTCTCAAAACAACGATAACCCCGAGTAGATGACAGGGGTCCTTAGCTTCCGCCATAACAAACATAAGAATATCCGAAGCCACCGCAGCCGCACTAAGCACCATAGGTTTGACACACACCATATTCTTCTCCTCCTTCTCCTTCAATCACATTGGGTTTAAGACACCCCAAGACCAGGTTTTATATTGGCACCAATCTGACCGTTACCTCATGTAACCATTGGAAACCCAACGGCTATAATTATAGTCATTAGCCATATGATGTTTAATTAAAGAACAATTAAGTACTCATCGACAAGGTAAAATTAATAATAATAAGCGAGTAATTTATATATGTAATTTTTTTATATATTATGTTTTGAATGAATATCGTTATAAAATTATGATAATATTATTTAGTTATAAAATTAGTAATAAAACTAATGTTACTACAAAATTCAGAATACATGACATTTTGAAATTATTTAGTGAAATGGATAATTTATGAAAACAAATGAGTAATTATTATGGGTATTGTACATTTTCAAAAAAATGACATATATTTATAAATGCAATTATAATTATTGTTTTTGGATTAATGTTTTATAAAATTATTAATAATAGGTATTTTATTGTACCAATTTAATTTAACCAACTTTGTTATAAAAATAGATTCATATTTGTTTTATAAATTTTAATTTAGATGATATAATATATATTTGATAAATTATTATTATAAAAATTATTACTTAATAAATAATTAATTTTAATTTTAAATAATGAAATTAATAATATTAATATGTAAATATTATATAATTAATAGTAAATACATGTTTGTTTCAAATTAATTGGAATATTATTTATTAATATTTATAATATGAATTATAAATATATATATATATGATTTATAAATGTAAATATATATATATATATTTATATATAATTGGTCTCTTTTTAATAAAATTATTTATGTTATGATTCAT
Source organism: Viscum album (assembly GCA_963277665.1). NCBI lineage: Eukaryota > Viridiplantae > Streptophyta > Magnoliopsida > Santalales > Viscaceae > Viscum > Viscum album. The sequence goes on along the minus strand of OY728146.1, from coordinate 124,118,478 downwards.
ATAGAAATATACATGTCTATTTATAAGTTTAATTAAAACTTGTTTATTTATATTGTGATATATGTTTATAATAATTAAGGTATTAAGTAAACTTTACTTTTCTAGAGTAATGCTTAAATAAAATTAACTTTTGACTTGTTAATAGGATATAATAATGATTAACATTAAATAATGGAATAAAGATAATGTATAAATAGTGTTGACAATATTATAATAATATAGTGGATGATTGAAGGAAGGAACAAAAAAAAAAGAAACGAGAAACCCTATTTGGGTAGACTCTAAATGGACCAAAAACAAAAGGGGAGGAAATAATAATAATAAATAAAAATAAAATCGGACAAAAGAATGTTTAATATAAAAAACAGGAAGGAGGAGTCTGCCTCCCTCATCGCGCAGCAAACCAGGCCAACGGCGACACCACCAGCGACGCCACCAACATTGTCGCCTCTCCATCGGCCACCCGAGCACCGCCACCTCATCACCAACACACGGCCTTACCATCGCCAGCGTTGCGAGACTCTTTGTCGTCACCTCACCGTCGACCTTCATGAGTGCTTCCCCAACCTCCGATGTCGTCTTCCCCAGCAAACCAGTGACCAGTAGCCATCGCCTTCACCTCCTCTCCCTCTCCACAGATTATCTTCAGCCTGTAACTTCCCTAAGGATCCCTTTTCCTCACCTTTCCACGAGCTTACCCCACTGCCTCTATTTATTCATTTTATTTCCACCGAAGATCACCGTCTCAGATAAGCTGTATATATATATATATAACTCTTCATTATTGTATTATTGGAATTTCTTCAACTCAAATTCCTATATTCACTCTCAGTAGTCAAGTTGTAGGGTCCTCATGGAGTTTGAACCGAGGGTTGTTGGCCTTTTAAACCCTCCTTCCATGCAAATGAACCTTATGGTTCATCTCCTCAAATTCTTTCCCCGGACTCTGAAGCTTCTTAGGATCTCCAGCAAACTCTCCTATACTAATCCGACCCACCTCCTCAGTCTAAGTAAGGGTGGTTTCTCATTCTAGTTTAGGTTGAACTAGGCTTATATAAATTTATAAAATTGTACAGATTATATATATACAGGCGTACAATCTTGTTTTTGGTTTCTCTTAAAACCCTAAAACCCTCTACACACCCTCTACATTTAAGGTGTCAAACTTTTTTAAAGGAGATTTGTTATTATTTGGAGTGAAAATGAGTTTTTTTACATAAGTATATATCTGTTTATATAGTTTGTATATATATGTATATAAATGTTTTGATCCATGTTGAAAACCCTAAAATTCCTTTCTTATTTACTGTTTTGAGGATCTTATATTTGGTTTAGGATGTTTGCTGTTTTTATTTTTCATGAAAATCAATGTTTACATTTATGTTTATATATATATATAAATATATAAATATATAGGTTATAGTATGTTCCATGTGTGAACTTGTTCGGACAATATCACCTTCCATATTTTTTTTTTCAGGGAGATTTTTCATGGTTTTCAAACTCAAATAATTCATATAGGGTTAGTTTTGAAAGGATTCCATTATATGTCTTATATGTATATATTTTCGGGTGCGTAAGTATATATATATATATATATGTATATAAACCCAACCCAAATCCATTTTTAAGATTTTCAAATAAATCAGTATGAGTTACAAAGGATTATATACACATAAAGGGTATTTCAAGTTCACTTGTAATATGTGAATCGCTCTTTGTAAACATAGTATATGTAAATGTATAATTATGTAATTATGCTAATATGTTTTCCAAAACAATCAATTATGACTTTCAAGACATGAATACTATTACTTAAGTAATATATTATGTGTGAACTAAGTTTACGGTTCTAAATAGAATTGTGTTTGTAAAAACTAAATATATATATATATATATATATACATATTTATGTATCACTACTCAAGACTGTTTTATAAAGGATGAATTCCAAGACTTAGGTAATGTTTAAAATGTGACATGTCATTTGGGTTAAATTGGATTTACATTTGGTGTGAAAAACCCTAAATTTTATAAATGTGTGCACTTTTAGTTACACATGTTATAAACCTTACATGTTTTGGTATTCATTCAATTGGTTTTATTAATTAAATATTTATTTGAAATATTTATTACATGTAAGATGTAAATAAATATTATTTTGGATATAGAAATAATAAATATGTACATCTCTTGTACATACCGTTGTGTAAATATTTGTATATGTATGATTTCCTAAAACCCTATTTCCAAGTAATGAATAACAGAATTTAATTAAGGCATGTGAAACCTTAATGAATGTTAATTTTAGTGGTTAATCCAAAATGTTCTTATGTAAAACATCCATTTATTATATTAACTCCATTGTGATTTTTAAATGATTTTGTTAAGGATAAAAACATTTAAGGAATTATGTGTTTTCTTATTAAATGCTTATTAAATAATGAACCCCCCAAGTTATTTTTATTAGTTAATCAAATTGTGATTTGGTTTAATTGCATAAGACTTTTATCAACATGTGTTTTATTAAATGTGCATGAAATAGGGACTTTAAACTAAGAAGTTATCATTTCATGTGGCAAACCCCATTCATTCAAAATTTTATGTACTTTTATTATTATTACATGTGAAAAAGATATTTTAATTATCCATGACTGCCTTGGGAAATGGTTAACATCAAACTTTATAAGTTTATTGTCATATCATTCATTTCAACCATAAATATACAATAGTTTAATTATACATTTTATTTATTTATTTATTCAATAATGCATGCATAAGAAAAATAATGAGAAATGAAATCAAATTACCCAAAGTAGTATAGGACATCTTGGGTAATATCTAATAAAATTAAATTAAATAAATCAAATAGGTATATGTACTTTGATTTATGAGGTATAAGGAATGCATTGGACTTATTATGTGATGGGTGGGCCCCGCTATATCCCCTCGATGCATCGATAGGTCTCATGAGACAACTAGAAGAGGAATTGGACGAGGCCTTTCCCATTTTACGAGTTATGAAATTTGGTCAAGGCCTTATTCACTAGACGTATTGGATGAGGCCATGACACCGTCCAGCATATGAATTTTCCTCATTATGGCTATGTAATTTAATTATCTAGAAAATATTCAATTAGTAGAATATTTATTAAAGAGATTATGGATTATGGCTGAGGCCTTAATCAATAGATGTCTTGGCCGAGACCTCGACAATATTTTTACAGAATGTTTTTCATTATGATCGCACAATTATGTGTATGTTAAATACCTATGTGTATGAGATTTAAGTATACAGGGAAAAAAATGAGACAGTGGTGATGCAGGATCAGTTTCATTTTTAATTTTTTAATGTGAATGTTAGCATTACATTACTCATGTTGTATTGTGCACTTTTATAAGTTATAGTGGAATTGTTTGTGCGCAACTTTGATAATGTTCATGGTTAGTAGTACTTCAATACATTTCATGTTATGATTCTTTATACCATAATGCTTACTATGTAACCTGATCTTTTAGTAGTCTTCAGTTGAATTCTTAAATGCTTGTGTGGAATTTCTTAAATGGTTTCCAAAAACCTTAGAAAAGTGATGACATTTTCTTTAAAGTAATTATTTTAAGTATGTGAATGTATTTTCAAAGGAAGTTTTTAAAATCTGTATTATGTATTTTCAAAACCCTTTAATGAGTATTTCAATGCTCACCATATGTTTTTGATTAATTTTTTTCAAGTTACAGTTTTAACAGATGGAACATTTCAGAATGCAGCTGGTTTTCTCAGAACCTGAACCTCACGAGCCTCTATAATTTTGGGAAATGATTAATTTATAAATGTTTTAATGAATTTTTAGTACGTCATGTCTCATGAGCACTGGCTCTGGGAATTCGGGGGTCAGTTCCTTACAGTTGGTATCAGAGGGTAGGTTTAGATAAATATGGAAAACCAGGTAGTATAAATATATGACTGAGCATTACTAAGTAATTATATTGTAATTTTTAGATGGCAGACAAAAAATCACTAACAAGACTTTTGTCCCTTACCCCTAAAATCCTCATAACTATAATCGTTAAGTTGTGTATGGAAGACTATGAACCCTTTTGAAACCTCCGACTATCCTGCATGCTACTTTACCAACTGTCGAACAACTCAAATATCCTTCAACACTTTTGAGGATCGAGTCATGTTTACTATCATATAAATTATGCACAACTTGCGTACAATACATGTAGGGGGAAATATTATGAAGGTATTTTCCTATTTTTTACCCTATCCACAAAATATCTGGAAAAAAGGGTTTTCCAGGAAACTGCAGAGCAGGGAAATCTCTATGCGGCCTATCTTTTTCAGGTCTTGAGTTTTAGTCTCTATAAGATACTCTTTGACATCAAACCCCTCGTCTTTGAGGTAGTACGATGAATCTTTAGGGACAAAGTTCATCTGGATATCACTGATCTTTACACCGCTCATGCCTCTATCTAGAAGCCCAACTGTTCTATGCGGAAATTTAACCCCACTTTCCCGAGGAGTATCTGGGAAAGAGAGATCGAGGAACGGGGAACCACCCTGGGAATAGAGTTGAGGACATCAGCAAACTTGTTATGGAGGTGGGATCTGTAATGGTACAACCTAGTTTTCATATGTTATTTTTAGTGGATAAATCCTAGAATGTTTGAGTAAGGACATTACGAAGGATTTCAGGGAGTTTTGCTTATCTATGTGGAGTCCGAGTAATAAATCATGAATTAAATTCAAGCACTGATGTATAAACTTATGTGTTATTGAAATATTATATGTTTTCCTTTCATGTCTATACCTTATCTGAACTTTTAAGTGAATTTTCATGAATGTATTTTCAGATGGTTGTACAAAAAAACATCTCATCCCTACCTGATTAAATTCTAGAGGATATCCTAATCAGGACGTGCGATGTGGACCATCCTTATTTCTTCCATCTGTGACGATCATGTCAATGAATGTATGAATTGTCCAACAGCCATGAAATTCTTCATTCCTACCAAGGGGACGACCATGTATTCCATCTTATCGCCACTACCCAACTCCCTTATTGTAGGCATAGGGGGAGATATTTTGAAGGTCTTTTTTGATGTTTCACTCTGGCACATAATTTTTCTGCTAGAGCATGTTTCCTAGTAGTTTCCCAATATGGGAACCGCAGAGCAGACTTCATGTTCCAGATTCTAAACCTCAGTCTTTTTAATCTCATGGTTCCAATGGAATATCTTGAGCATGATGAAGTTCAGTAGAGTACCAGAGAATATGTCCATTCGAGCATCCCCGACTTTATTACTGCACGAGCCTCCATATGGAAGCTTGTGTGTAGAACACATGAACAAGAGTTCAAGACATACTTCTCAAGGTGTATCTGGGCCTGTGAAGCTGAGGAATTGAATACCAACCTAGGATTTTTGTTGACCGAGCCAAATCTCCCATTTTGGTGGTGTTGATCGTCTGGAAAATTCCTTTTCTAGTTTATGATTAGAATTGCGAGGACGCAATTATTTTTAGGGGAGAATAATGTAACACCCCAATATTTATGAACTTGAATAGTATTGCTTCACTTTGTTTTAAGATTGTTTATTTACAGTGCAAGTAAATTAATTCAAACTAAGTGAATGAGAAAACAAAAAAAATTAAAGAAGGTCGTGCATTCATTGAAATATTACATTACAATAGATAAAACCTTAAAATAAAATGAGAGACCACAACTAACCTAAAATACCCACCAAGAACCCTATTAAGATTACTAGAAGACCACTCAAAACAACGAGAACACCGATTAGACGATATGGGTCCTTAGAATCCACCATAACAAACATAAGAATGGACGAATCCACTGCATCCACACTAAGCACCAAAGGTATGACACACACAATCTTCTTCTCCCCCTTCTCCTTCAATCACAATGGGTTTAAGACACCCCAAGACTAGGTTTTATATTGGCACCAATCTGACCGTTACCTCGTGTAACTGTTGGAAACTCAACAGCTATAATTACAGTCGTTAGCCGTATGATGTTTAATTGAAGAACAATTAAGTACTCATCAACGTGGTAAAATTAATAATAATAAGTGAGTATTTTATATATGAAATTTTTTTATATATTAATTTTTGAATGAATATCGTTATAAAATTATTATTAGATTATTTAGTTATAAAATTATTAATAAAACTAATGTTACTATAAAATCAAAATACATTTCATTTTGAAATTATTTAGTGAAATGCATAATTTATGCAAAAAATGAGTAATTATTATGGTTATTTTACATTTTCAAAAAAATGACATATATATATATATATATATATGCAATTAAAATGATTGTTTTTAGATTAACATTTTATAAAATTATTAATAATTCGTATTTTGTTGTAGCAATTTAATTTAACCAACTTTATTATAAAAATATATTCTTATTTGTTTTATAACTTTTAATTTAGATGATATAATATATATTGGATAAATTATTATTATAAAAATTATTAATTTATAAATAATTAATAATAATTTTAACTAATGAAATTAATAATAGTAATATGTAAATATTTTATAATTAATAGTAAATACATGTTTGATTCAAATTATTTGGAATGTTATTTATTAATATTTATAATATGAATTATAAATATATATATATATGGTTTATAAATTTAAATATATATATATATATATTTATATATAATTGGTCTCTTTTTAATAAAATTATTTATGTTATGATTTATATAAATATATACATGTTTATTTGTAAGTTTAATTAAAACTCATTTATTTATATTGTGATATATGTTTATAATAATTAAGTTATTAAGTAAACTTTAATTTTCTAAAGTAATGTTTAAATAAAATTAACTTTTGACTTGTTAATAGGATATAATAATGATTAATATTAAATAATGGAATAAAGATAAAGTACAAATAGTGCTAACAATATTATAATAATATAGTGGGATGATTGAAGGAAGGAACAAAAAAAGAAATGGGAAACCCAGTTTGGGTAGCCGCCAAATGGACCAAAAACAAAAGGGGAAAAATAATAATAATAAATAAAAATAAAACTGGACAAAAGGAATTTTAATATAAGAAAAACAAAACAGGATGGAGGAGTCTGCCTCCCTCCTCGCGCATCTAACCATGCCGATAGCGGCACCACCAGCGACGCCACTGACGCTGTCACCTCACCATCGGCCACCCAAGCATCGTCGCCTTAGCACCACCACACAGCCTTGCCATCGCCAGCACCATGCAACCCTTTGTCATCGCCTCGCAGTCGACCTTCATGAGCACTTTGCCAACCTCCGGTGTCGTCTTCCGCAGCAAACCAGTGTCCAGTAGCCATCACCTTCACCTCCTCTCTCTCTCCACTAATTATCTTTATCCCGTGACTTCCCTAAGGATCCCTTGTCCTTACCTTTCCACGATCTTACCCACACTTCCTCTCTTTATTTATTTTATTTCCACCCAAAGATCATCGTCTCAGATAAGCTGTATATATATATATATATAACTCTTCATTATTCTATTATTGGAGTTTCTCCAACTCAAATTCCTCTATTCACTCTCTGTAGTCGAGCTGTAGGGTCCTCATGGGGTTTGAGCTGAGGATTTTTGGCCTTTTAAACCCTCCTTCCTTGTAAATGAACCCTACAGGTTCATCTCCTCAAATTCTTTCCCCGGACTCTGAAGCTTCTCAGGATCTCCCGCAAACTCTCATATGCCAATCCGACCCACCTCCTCAGTCTAAGTAAGGGTGGTTTTTCATTCTAGTTTACGTTGAAATAGTCTTATATAAATTTATAAATTATACAGATTATATATATATGGGCATACAATCTTGTTTTCAGTTTTTCTTAAAACCCTAAAACCCTCTACAAACCCTCTACATTTAAGGTGTCAAGATTTTTCAAAGGAGATTTCTTATTATTTGGAGTGCAAATGTGTTTTTGTACATAAGTATATATATGTTTATACAATTTGTATATATATGTATATAAACGTTTTGATCCATGTTGAAAACCCTGAAATACCTTTTTTATTTACTGTTTTGAGGATCTTAGATTTGGTTTAGGATGTTTTCAGTTTTTATTTTTCATGAAAGTCAAAGTTTATATTTATGTTTATATATATATATACATATATATAGATAGGTTATAGTATGTGCCATGCGTGAACTTTTTGGGACAATATCACCTTCCATATTTTTTTAGGGAGATCGTTTATGGTTTGTAAACGTAAATAATTCATGTAGGGTTAGTTTTGAAAGGCTTCCATTATATGTCTTATATGTATGTATTTTTGGGTTTATAAGTATACAAACACACACACACACATATATATATATATATGTATATAACCCCAACCTAAATCCATTTTAAAGATTTTCAAATAAATCAATTTGATTTACAAAGGATTATATACACATAAAGGGTATTTCGAGTTTACTTGTAATATGTGAATCCCTCTTTTTAAACATTGTATATGTAAATGTATAATTATGTAATTATGTGAATACATTTTCCAAAACAATCAATTATGACTTTCAAGACATGAATACTATTCCTTAAGTAATATATTATGTGCGAACTAAGTTTAGGGTTCTAAATGGAATTGTGTTTATAAAACCTAAATATATATATATATACACATATTTATGTATCACCACTCAAGTCCATTTTATAAAGGATTAATTCCAAGCTTTAGATAATGTTTAAAATGTGACATGTCATTTGGGTTCAATTAGATTTTCATTTGTTGTGAAAACCCCTAAATTGTATACATGTGTGCACTTTCAGTTACACATGTTATAAAACATAAATGTTTTGGTATTCGTTCAAGTGGTTTTATTAATTAAATACTTATTTGAAATATATATTACATGTAAGATGTTAATAAATATTATTTCGGGTCTGGAAATATTAAATATGTACATCTCTTGTACATACAGTTGTGTAAATATTTGTATATGTATGATTTCCTAAAACCCTATTTCCAAGTAATGAATAACAGAATTTAATTAATTCATGTGTGACTTTAATGAATGCTAATTTTAGTGGTTGAACCAAAATTTGCTTATTTCAAACCTCCATTGATTATATTTACTCCATTTTTATTTTTAAATGATTTTGTTAAGGATAAAGAGATTTAAGGAATTATGTGTTTTATCATTAAATGCTTATTAAATAATAAACCCCCCGCAGTTATTGTTATTAGTTAATCAAATTTTGATTTTTTTAATTGCATATGAATTTTATCAACATTTGTTTTATTAAATGTGCATGAAATAGGGACTTTAAACTAATAAGTTACCATTTCATGTGGCAAACCCCATTCATTCATCATTTTATGTACTTTTATTATTATTACATATGAAAAAGATATTTTACTTATCCATTCCTGCCTTGAGAAATGGTTAACATCAAACTTTATATGTTCATTTTCATATCATGTATTTCAAACAAAAATGTACAATAGTTTAATTATCCATTTTATTTATTGTTGTATTCAATAATGCTTGTATATGAAAAATAATGAGAAATGAAATCAAATTACCCAAAGTATTATGGGACACCTTGGGTAATATCTAATAAAATTAAATTAAATAAATCAAAGTGGTATGTTCACTTTGATTTATGAGTTATGAGGAATTAATTGGACTTATTATGTGACGGGTGGGTCCCTCTATTGCCCTTCGATGCATCGGTGGGTCTCATGAGACAACTAGAAGCGGAATTGGCTGAGGCCTTTCCCATTTTACGAGTTATGGAATTTGGTCGAGGCCTTATTCACTAGACGTCTTGGCCGAGGCCTTAACACAGTCTGAAATATGCATTTTCCTCGTCATGGCTATGTAATTTAATTAACTAGAAAATATTCAATTAGTTGAATATTGATTAAAGAGATTATGGATTATGGACGAGGCCTTAATCAATAAATGTCTTGGTCGGGACCTCGACAATATGATTACATAATGTTCTGCATTATGATCGCAGAATTATGTGTATGTTAAATAGCTATGTGTGTGAGATTTAAGTATATAGGGAAAACAATGAGATAGTGGTGATGCAGGATCAATTTCCTTTTCAAATTTTTAATGCGATTGTTAGCATTACATTAATCATGTTGTATTGTGAACTTTTATAAGTTGTAGTGGTATTATTTATGTGCAACTCTAATAATGTTTATGGTTATTAGTACTTGAATACTTTTCATGTTATGCTTCTTTATACCATCATTCTTACATTGTAACATGATCTTTTAGTAGTCTTATGTCGAATGCTTAAATGCTTGTGTGGAATTTCCTAAATGGTTTCCAGAAACCTTAGAAAAGTGATGAAATTTTCTTGAAAGGAATTATTTTAATTAGGTTCAATTATTTTCAAAGGAAGTTTTCAAAAGCTGTATTAAGTATTTTCAAAACCCCTTACAGATTATTTCAATGCTCACACTACATTTTTGATTAATTTTTTTCAGGTTACAGTTTTAACAGATGGAACATTTCAGAAAGCAGCTGGTTTTCCCAGAACCTGAACATCACGAGCCTATGTAATTTTGGGATAGTATGTATTTGTAAATGTTTGTAATGAATTATTAGTAGATCATTTCTCATGAGAATCGGCTCTGGGAATTCGGGGGCCGGGTCCTTACACATTATGAGATATCAGGAGACAAATAGATTATATTACATAGTGAGTGTTCATTAGAGTTTTTCATTACTCTAACTAAACATTATATCTTTATGGTTTTTTATGGGTTACTATAAACCTCTCATGGTCTGTGAGTATGACTCACCACTATTAAGAAAAAGGCATAGAGGGCCACACCAAAAGCATAATCAGAAGCTTGGCTGATTCTACTGAGTTGCATCTTAGGACATTATGTACCCCATGATAGGGACCAAGTAATTTATGTGTTCATACGATCACAAAGGAAATAAATAAAATATATATTTTGAGTTAAAATAATACTAGATGAATTTATTTAACTATTATATTCATAGTAATTCAGTTAATATAAAGAAAAAAGTTTTTGAATGAATATTTAATATTTATTACTCTATGTTCATTAAATATTCTTGGGGATGTGGTTCTATTTAATGAATCATAAATTATCATATAACATAGTTTTATTTTTACATGTATGTGATAAATTACTTTTGATCATTATAACATGTTTGTAGGTTATAAGATTTATTTTGTGAATTTAAGAAATGTTTAACTTATTAAATGGATTCATTGAAATTTTAATAAGTTTAAACATATAAATAAATGAAAATTAAACCAAAATTAAAGGTTCTATATATTCCCGAAAACTTGAGAGGCTCTCTAACCTCTCTAAAGTTATAAAGAGAGAAATGTTGGATCAAATTAACCAAATTCATGATTTCATATTCACATCAAAGATACAGTGATCCAACAATCATTAAAATGTCAAAGAGATCCTAATTTCTCTACACTAGCTCTCAGAGTATGAATATCGACGTTCACTAATATTATGAAAAACATTTGGTTGATCTAGAGTGTTTTTAGTTGGGTTCCTTCAATAGAGGATCACTAATGATTAGTTAAATTTGTTTTCAATAAACATCATAGGAGGTCCAATTTTTTCCAATTTTAAATTTTATATGATCTGCAGGTTGTACTGAGGTATAATTAAGCAGGAAACAACGTCAAGAAATTATTATCAGTGTAAATTTTTAAAATTCACACTATTAAGGGATTTTTTTGAATGCCTAATAACTATAGTTCCCCTCACTTATTTATGTGTAAATTAATATATAATAATGGAGATCATGGAAGGTGGAGGTGTCTCAAGATAGATTTGAGGTGGAATAAACATAGGTGATACACATGATAGAGGAAGAATATTAAAACCCGAGTTAAGATCTACTCAATAGATTATTCTTCTAGGTTCAATGGTTTGATTTTTTCTGATCAATAAACAAACTGATAGAAAAAACATGATCATATAGAATAAAATAAAATAGGATTATGCATAAATAATTTATTAACACATGGTTAATCACATAAGTAAAATATAATTAAAATTAATAAGATATGTAAAAGGATAAAAAAATTGATCTTAATAAACAAAATATAACAAACAAATATTAAATAAGACATGGACTTCCATTATCCAAAATAATATTCTACCATTTTTGAAGTGTTTGTTAATTAATTTTTAAGTGGAAAATATAATTATTAGGATGTCTTAATAAATATGGTGTGTCAACATATCCAAACACTAATTTCATTTAACAGTATTTTTTAGGTTCATACAAATTTTGTGGAAAGTGTTGATGAAATCAAAATTATAATTTCTAAATTGGAGAGTTCACTAAAACATATTTTGGAACTATAATCTTGTATTTGGTTATACATCTTACTTAAGAAACAACTTATAATTTACCAAACTTTTATTATGAGTTATAAGAAGGAAAATATGGATTCTTTCCAATAAAATTTCCACATGCTAGTATATTTTGAGTCTACTTATGGGGGAAATTTGAACTTTCTAAATTAGTTGGAGACTTAATATAATAATTTAATTATTTCTTCTTACATGTTTTGGAAATAAATATAAATATTTATTTATATTTTAATATTATTATAGTAAAATGGAATTTGTTTCAACCATGATAACACTGTGATCATTTCTTGACTGATGACATGTCCTTATAGGAATAAATATCTCATAGTAGGTATAAATTTTTATAAAATACTTCATTAAATAAATCTATTATATTTTTTGAAATCACTTATTATTTTTATTCCTGATAAGGAGGAAAGTGACGAGGGGCTCTATTTCTATAAGAAAAACATGGATGATGTGTTATATATAAAATGTTTGATATTGTAGTCTATGTATAGTGAACATAAAAATTCAAATGAGACCACAAGTAAAAAAGTCTATTGATATATCTTTATGTTTAATATCAATATAGAAAAATATAAGAGTTTTATGATATTTCAAGGGTTCTATTTATAATAAAACAATGAGAGGGTCTAAAAACTAGTCTTTATATAATCAAAAATGATTGGCTATATTGAGTGAATCAAGATTCTTTAGTTCAAGATACTCAAATAATTAAAAAAATATCTCATTATTACATCACTCCCCAATATCATCTCCAGTTTTTTTGTAAATATTTAATATGAATTAAATTGATAATTTTATCCTAGATATCTTCACTTTTCCATGATAATTTTACAGGGAAATAAAGCATGAATAGCCTTCCATTCTTATACTGATCTAGACAATGGGAAAATTGAAAATCCAAAGTTCTAATAATATGTGTAAGGGTTATTTAAAAACACCCTCTAATAGTAGAAAATTAAAGGGTAAATAAAAGGAACATGATACTATTTTTTTATCATGGGAAAAAAATAACATTAGAAAAGAAATAGAAATTATATAGAGTAGAAGCTATTATTTCAAGTTTATCCATCAATTTAATTCAACTGTCCTACATCATGGGTTTTAAATACAATATATTTTACAATTTTATATTCAATCATGGGAAAAAGTAATTATAGAAATTTTATTAACTCAATATGTGTTCTCTATGGAGTGAAAAAAGTCGATTCCAAGATCATTATATAGTATGGAAAAACATCATGATTTTTTGATGGATTCAGTTTGAACTATTGTTTCATATATTATCCAAAAATTATCTCAGTGGGAATTTGAAAACCATGATATATTATTTCATTATTAAATAGAGTTTTTCATATTAATTTCATACTAAATTAATAGTTCAATAATTCTTGAATCATAGAAAATTTAAATTAGTAATCAATAATTAATATAAATATAATACTAAGAATTCCCCATTAGGGTAAGAAAAATTATTTTCATGTAAAAGTGATAGTTGTTAAAACAAATTTATCCAGAGTATTTTTTTAGTATCTCTTGATCTAAGACACTATGTATAATATGTAAAACCATAATAAAATACTATATTCAATAGCGTATATGACACGCAACACCAAGCCTAAACAAACCATAAAACTTTATTATTTAAACATTATCATTATAATATAGAAATTAAATTGGTGGGTATGAATTGGATTAAATTATTTATAAAATATATATAAATATACAAATAAAAATAAATTTATTTGATAAATTATTAAGAAATAAAAAATTATTTTTTTAATAAGACATTTTGTTCTTCAAAAAATAAGTTTTCTTTAAAAATGATTTCTAATTATTTTTGTGATGAAATATTTTAATTAATTTTTATAAAATTTAAAAAATTTAATTGATAAAAATAAATTAATTTTTGAAATCATAATATCAAAATTAACTTAGGTTTAAATTTTGGGATTTTCTTGAAATGATTGATTCTTCAATAAATTGTGAAAATTATCAATTTCTAAAATACTATCATTTCCTTTCATTATATAAAGTAAATTAAAAGTACCATTATATTTTAGATTTGGTGTTAAATTTTAAGATGAAACATTTTATTTATAATAATATAATTAATTTCATTTTAATCATAAATTTTCATGATTTTGGTAATTGATTAATTTTTTTCTTAAAATAAGGTTTTCTGTATACAGTTTTTAAGTAATGTTCATATATTCTCATTAATTAAAATAACCCCTTATATGGAATTATTTAAATTATATTCATAGAATATATAAATATTTATATAAATTTATATTCTTATAGTGATTATTTCAAGTCATAGAGTTAATATAATATCATCTATTTCTTGAAAAATGAGATTTCCTATAAACCCACTTTTCGTCGCATTTTGTGGTTTTAATTTTAAATTATATTATGAGAATTTTGTGAATTTATTTTGATAAAATATATTCCATAATTTTAATCAGAATAATTAGTATTATTCAATAATATGGAAATAAATTTTGTTCAAAATGAATAGAAAATACAATAAAAATTTGTTACAATGAATAAAGTTAAAATAAGGTATTGGGTGCTACAAGCGCCTAGGTTAAATTTAACTTTAAACAAACAAAGTATTTGTATTTGATAAATTGGATTTAATATTTATAATTATTGGGTATAAATTATCTAAGAATGATCATTTCACTTTTAGTATTAAAGGATAAATTACCTAGGTAAAAAAACTAGATACCGTGGTGAAAACTAAAATTGTAAGAGGGAGTAACCATAAAATTAAATGGAATAACATGTTTAAAAAATATTTATTTTTTAATTTTGGAGGTATTTATTGACCTTATATTATATTAAACACATAATATATAAAGTTTTTCATCACATGAATTGGCAGTGACATCATATTATTGAATTGTTTTGGGTATTTATGAAAATGACACTCCTTGTAACTTATAATTAGAAACATCCTCTCCTCTTTTATTAAAACATAAAAATCCTTTTTATAATCCAATAACTACCAAAAAAAATTATTTAAATTCATTAACACTTACTAGAGTCATTTATGGATTATAAAACCCTCTTATGAAGGAAATTGGTGAAAACATAATGAGGTTGTCCAAATAAGAGGTTTTGTTCTTACCCAAGTTTCTTGTTTTATTTATTTATATACCCCCTTAAAATATTATTCAAACATTTTGATATTCCAACATCAGTATATACCATATAATTAGTTTTTATTATGTTAATTTTATAAACTATATCAATTGCCTCTCTCATCAAATTGGAAACGAAACCATCGTTCGTGTGTATGGAGGACTGTCGCCTCATGAACCGATGTAATTCATTTTCCATCATCAAATCTCATAGAAAATTTGATGATGGATTTAATGTGTATATATATTATTAATTAGATATTTATAATTATTTAAAATTAATATATTTTATATGTTATTACCTTTACATTCATATAAAAATGATAATTTTATTCATGTGTACATGTATATTACCACCTTAACGAAGCAATATGGTATTTTTTCATTACCACATCATATTGATGGTATATATAAGTGTATTGAAACAAAATAATATATTAATGATATAATTATGATTATGTAAAGTTAAAATAACACTTAACATAATTCCATCATGATCATTGAAAAATAAAAATGTTACTCATGCGTACATATGATTGATCATCTCAATGATTATAACATGGTTTATTTTTCATAACCATAATTAATTATTATTTTTAAAATTTAAATTTATGTATAAAAAAGATACATATTTTTTTATTATTATTTTGTATATGATGAAATAATAATCTATTTGACCTTATTCAACTTTGGAAAATTATTTTGTGCATACGATCTGAACATCGTCAAAACACCCCACTTGAACCTAAATGATAAAATAATTCTGTATAAAATTAAAATAAATAAAATAAAAGGAATAATAAACTTTAAATTTTTTATTGAGAAATTAAATAATTAACATAACTTTAGTATTCATGAAAATAAAGAACACACGTGGGAAATGAGGGTCATGGTAAGGGATCTCTCTCAAAACAACCATTTTCTTTGGGTTACTACCATTATCTCTCTAACACACTTTCCCTATATTTAATGTTATATAATGTTTCTAAATAAATTATATATGTATCTCAAATTTATAACTATATTATTATTCCTTCCTTTGATAGTTTAATATATTCCTTGTGTTCATTTCTCAAATGTAATATTGCCTTTGATTATGATATTATGAAGGATTATAAAACCTATTTAATTTCCATGGGTAATTAATATTTTTATGCCTTATGATTGATTTAATTTTTATGGAACATGTATTCATGAACATGTTATCATGGGTGCTCCAAGATAGTTCTTCAGTGCATTGGGTAAAGCTTTTGTCTCATGAGATAGTTTGTATGGGATTAGAGTGTAAACCTAATCCATTATGGGAATTTTTCCACCATATGATATTATATTGGTATTTATAATTGACTCATTTTTATTTCATGTTATAAATTTCATCCATATTTATTATATTTATATGATCTTATGATACTATGTTATATATGTTATGATTCCATGTGATTACTCATGGGCCATCTCTTTTATTATAGCTTGTTCTACTATTAACTCACACTTTATGTTTCCTTATCATGTTTATTACCTTATTAGGAATTTTAGATCACCCCTTTCTTTTATGTATTCCCTAGGTTATCCAATACAGTATTATTATATTAAAGAGATTTGGGTACTAACTATGGAGAATAAAAATAAATATTTCATGTTTTAATTTTTTTTGAAATTTTTTGTACCTAGTCTTCTAAAGACACTAGGCCCCCTGATATTTGGGTTGTAATTAATATATTATTATGTTAAAAAACATGTAATAATATGTTTAAAGGGAATTGGTCTCTATATTTGGTATCATAGGAATTTCTAGTTATTTTTTGGGATTATGATTAGATATATTTCATTGAACCACCCTGGGGATAAGTCTAAGTATAGGATAACATCCTAAATTTTTGTTAAGGAAGAGAATATGTGGTTTTACTAGACCAAGGAATGGCCTATTTTATACAAATAATTGAGTTGAAAGGATTTAATTTTTTATGTATTGGGGTTTGAGAATTATTTTGTAGAAGTATTTTTATTAATTGTGTTTGGGTTATAAGAACCATGAAAGTTATAAGGATTGTTTTAATTTTTACAAGAATATATTATTTTACTATTAATTTATGGTGATTTAAGTTATATAAAAAATTATTATCGTATATGATTATGGAATATATATTGTGTATTATAATTTAAGAGTGACTGATTTTATTTGGAGATATATGTAAAATTTATCTTGGATGAATATGTGATCAAATCATTCAAATTGTTGAATTTGAAACTTAGCCATAAATATTTAGAAGAATTATGAGTTTTTTTATTTATCATATGATATAAGTTTAACTGTGGGTTTTATTGTTGATGTTTTAGAGATTAATATTTTATTTAATTTATGATGGTTTATTCATTTTTGAAATTATCTTACCATGTACAAAATATTTTGTTTTTGGTTAATGTCTAAATACATAAGGAATACCTTTTTATCCTTTTCTGGATTATGTGATCCATTAGAATATAATTTTAGTTCTTTAATCATAAAAAATCATCTTTAATAACCATCTTTTTTGGAAAAAGGTTATATTGTGCTGTAAATTGATTAAAATATGAAATTTTACTTATCAAGTAAGTATATTTACTTATGTTTTTAGTCTAGATGGAAAAATAATTCCTATACTCTAGGAAAGGGATCATGAAAAAATTTTAGTTATCTTACTACCTTCATTTATGATGAATCAATGGTATTTTTAACACCATGTTAGTTTATGGATTTTTGGTTGTTAACTATTTCATGATCGTTCACATTCTTGTGACCAATGATCTATGTCACTCCCCATCAATATTTTATACTTATTCTTTTCTTGCATGTATAAATTTTCACTTCCAACTAGTTTCTTCTTATTTTTAAACCTAGACATGTGTTATTCTAGATGACCTTTGTATTTATCTTCTCTATTTTCAAAATTATGTTTTATTAACCCTTTTTATAATGTGGGCTTTCAATAATGGCATTTTTAAATGTCAAAACCTTAATTCCTGAGATCAATTCAAAATTGTAAAGATTAAATATATTAGAGGGATTATGGGAATATAACACCATGATATTTTAAAAATAAAACATTTTTTGGTAGTTTATATGACACAAAACACTAAGCCTAAATGAACCATGAAATAATTTAATTAAAAAATTATTTTTATGAAAACATGTTTTCTATAAAAATGTTTTTTATTTCATTTTTTTATAATTATTATAACTAATTTATGAAAATTTTAGAAGATTTTTGTGATAAAATTAACTTCATTTTTCAAATAATCATAATAAAATTATCTTAGAGTGAAATTTTATAATTTTAATGAAATGATTTATTTTTCAGTGAATAATAAAAATTACTCATTTTTGAAATACTATCATTTAATTTAATAGAATCAAGTAATATAAAAGTTACGATAAATTTTCTATAAGGAATTAAATATATATATATGAAATTTTTATTTATAATAATAAAATTAATTTCATTTTAACCAGTTATTTTCATGATTCTGGTATAATATTTTTTAAAACTAAAAAAAATAAGGTCTTCTATAAATTATTTTTTAGTGCATAAAATTTATCCATTCTAATAAATTAAAATATCCCCTAGTCATGAAATATTTAAATTATATGTATATATTATATATGTATATATATATATATTAATTTAAATTCATGTAATGATGATTTATAGTCATAGTTATAATAAGATATCATTTATTACTTGAAAATGAATTTTCCTAAAAACCCCATTTTCGTCATGTTTCACAAGTTTAATTCTAAATTAAATTCTACCAAATTTATTAATTGAATATTATAAATAAATTAAAATATAATTAAACATCATCATTTATATTTCATAATAAGGTTGGATTGATTTTTTTTCATAATGTATAGTATAAACAATAAAAACTAATTACCTTCTTGAAGTTATAGTAGGTTTTTTGGTGTTACATGCAATTGTGTTAGAATTATTTTTTAACAGACAAATGTTTTTTATTTGATAAATTGAATTTATTATTTATAATAATTGGTTAAAAAGTATCTAGTAAGGATCATTTTATTTATATACTTAAATGATAAATTACATAGGTATAAAAAACTAGTTAATATGTTGAAAACTAAAATGGTAAAAGAGAGAAACAATAAAGGTAAATGGAATAACATGTTTCAAAAATAAGTATTTTTAAATTCTGGAAGTTTTATTAATATTATCTTCCATACACTACATCATTTATTAATTTTGGAGACACTTTTCTTGAGATTTAATTCCTATTATTGAATAGTTTTGGGTATTTACAAATATACCAATCCTTTTAACTTATAAATCGGGACCTCGTCTACACTTTTATTAACCCTTAAGAATAATTTTGGATTATAAAATACCTTCAAAAATTACTTAATTAATTCCCTTACACAAATATTATAGGAATATTTTTGATTAAAAAACCCTCCTTGGATGGATTTTGGGGAAAATATAAAGAGGTTGTCCAAAGAAGAGATATCATTATTAACCGAGAATTTTGATTAATTTCTTCTTCCACCTCCTTCAAATATTATTAAATGATGATGATATAATAAAATTATTATCTAACATACACTAATATGTTTTTATTTTAATTTAATAACTTATATCTATCTCATCTCCCATTAAATGGGAAACGAAATCATCTTTATTGTGTGCGATGGAATACCGCCTTATGATCCAATGTAATTAGTTTTCCATAATCACCTATCATAGAAGATTATGAAGATATATTTAATGTATATATATATAATTGATGAAATATTTATCATAATATTAAATTAATATTTCTTATTTTTTCATTTCCATTTATAGAAAAATGATAACATCATTTTTGTATACGTGTAGATTACCACCTTTACCGAGAAATGTGATTCATTTTTCATTACCACATCACATGGATGGTATATATAAGTGTATTTTAAGAAATAATATTATATTTATGATATAATTATAACTTAAAAAATATAAAATAAAGCCTAACTTATTTCTGGTATGATCGTTGAAAAATGTAAGGGTAACTCATATGTTTGTACGACCTATCATTTTCATGATTATAACATAATTAATTTTCTATAACCATCCTTCATTATTATTATTAAAATTATAATTTTTGTATAAAAGTGATAACAATTTCATGATTCAAATGATGGAGATTATCTATAAAAATATCTTTGACCTTAGTCAACTTCCCAAAATGATTTTGGACATATGAGTTGAACATCAGCAGAAAGTATAACTTGAACTGAAATGATTAAGTAATTGAATATAACATGTTAAATAATAAAATAAAATAAGTAATAAAATATAAAAAAACTTCTTAATAAACTAAAAAAATTACATAATTTTATTATTCCAGAAGATAATGAATGCACATGATAAATCAGTCTCGAGGTAAGGGATCTCTCTTTAAACCTCATTTTTCTTTGGGTTATAAACATTCTCTCTCTAACTCACTTTATCTATCTCTGTTTAATGTTAAAAAAATTTCTAGATTCATTATATATGTCTATCAAATATATACCAATCTTATTCTTC
This sequence comes from Viscum album, assembly GCA_963277665.1. Lineage (NCBI taxonomy): Eukaryota > Viridiplantae > Streptophyta > Magnoliopsida > Santalales > Viscaceae > Viscum > Viscum album. The sequence continues at coordinate 124,097,382 of OY728146.1, read as the reverse complement.
CTTTTTATATTGGGTAATACATGCCTTATGTTCATTTTTAAAATGCCTTTGTTATGAAATTTCCTTTGATTATGTTACAAGGATAGATTATGAAACCAATTTTATTTCCATGGGTAATTATTATATCTATGAATTGATTTTTATTTAATTTATATGGAAAAAATAATCATGAATATGTTTTGATGGTTGTGACCAGAGAACGTTCTAATGCATTGGGTAAAGCCTTTCCCTCATGAGATGTTATGTATGGATTAGGGGTTAACCTAATCTGTTATTGGACTTTGTTCACTATGTGATATTTTCTAGAAACTTAAAATTGATAAATATTTATTTCATTTTTGATTTTTCATCCATATTTCTTATGTTTTTATAATCTTATAATACCATGTTATTTATGTTATGCTTACATGTGTCTGCTCATGACCTTTCTCTTTTTTGATATCATGTTATAACCTTAACTCACCTGTTATGTTTCGTTATCATTTTCTTACCTTAATGGGATTTTTATCTAACCCCTTTATTTTATGTTTTCCCATGTTATACTTTGAATTTTTTGGAGATCAAATTTATTTCATACATCATTAAAGAGAATTAAAATTAAGATGTTATGTTTTAATTTCTTTTTATGTTTTATGTACCTAGTCTTCCAAAGGAGCCATAAACTTTGGGTTGTAATTAATGGATGTTTATGTAAAAATTCATGTAATAATATGTGTAAAAGGCATGTGTTAATATATAATGACTAATTCACTACCATTTTTTGATAAAGAAACCTTTATAAATAAGGGAACTCCACAAAGATACTAGAGTTAGTTCAACAAAACCATGTGAATTATTCTACAGTTATTACTAATAGTTAAATTTACATACTTCATGATATTCATTTAAGAAAATTTAAGAATACTCATTGTGGAAATAAACAAACTTGGAATAGTATAAATGATCCTCTGTGATAGATTTTCGGATTGTATCACAACCAATTATTCTTCAATACTTATATTTAAGGTAATCCCAAACTCACATTACCTTATTCATAAATATTTTCATGGTTATAAAATTGGATCAAAGAGATAACTTTTATGTATTAGGAATGTTCCAATAATATGTACCAAGAAATTTTTCAAAAATTACAATACAATCACAAACCACGTGGAAACTACATTGACTAATTCATATCATATTAAATAAAATATGATAAATAATCCATTAGGTAATATATTTAATGATTTATGGGGATGATTTTCTAAAAGATGACTTTATATACATATTAAAATCCAAGAAACACTAAGTCTATAATAATTATCCTATATCCACTAAGGATATTACCTTATTGGTCAAGATTGACTATCATTATATAAGAGGTAAGAATTTCTATTTTGAGATTGTAGGTGAAATCTTGACCTTAATAGAGTCTTGGTTTCAGATGTACTTGAGTAGGTATAAGAACATAGACTTCACTGTATCATTTGGAGGAGTGGTTCAAAAGGCACATACATTTTGATAAATTAAAATCAAAATTTGGCTTATATATATTCACGAAATTTAGTCATATATATGTACACATTACTAATAAATGTAATTATTCCCACAATAAAATAAAAAATAACAGATTCCAAATATTTAAAATTTTATATGAATTTTTTAATATAATCCATCCATAAAAATTCAAGAACTCTGTATTTTTAACATTTCTAAACATCATACTACATGTGATTACTCAATAGAACTTGTATATGGTTGTTGAAAATGAGTACCAAAAAAATTGATTATTAAAAGGATTTCTAAGATTGACTGTATGATAAAATTTTTACTCCAACCATCATTATATAATCTATTTGATTTCCACTTATCATAAAAGAATTTTATGATAATTGTTTTGGGAGGTTGGATATCAATTCCATTTTCCTTAATGGAACCCTTATGGATCATGTATATGTGAAATAACCAAAAGGGTTGGTCACCCCAAATAATTACAATAATATATGAAAATAGAATGTTTCCATTTATAGATAGAATCTTAAATAGTGTTCATATAATAGTAATTTAGAATGAGAGAATTCCATTTTTCTATAAAGTGTTAGTGGGATCACTACTATTTTCTAGGAAAGTTATGTTAATAAAATATATCAAAATATAGTCAGCCTTATCAGTTTTTTAAGACTAAATTTTTTTCTCTACAATGATTTAAAAAATAAGCATAGTTCATGGGAATAGGATATAAAAAGGTATATTTATGGGATTTCTTAACCTAGACTTAGTACATACCTTGAAAATATTAGAAAATAAAGACTAAACAAATTTCAAAGTTAAAGTTAATAAAATATCTCTTTGATAACTTGTGTAGGCACAAAAGGAGATCATGAATAAATATTTCCAAAGATTATGTGCTACAAATTTATTTAATATGCCATTATATGTATTGATGTTTGATAAGATTAATTTGATGAAAAATTTCAAAAAAAGTGGAATTTCACATACTTGTAGTTATAACTATCTGACGTTACTCGAGTAAGTAAAACTTGATAAGTTTATAGTAAAAGGATAAATTGGAATACTGGTGTTTAAAGGGATATAACTCTAGTTTTCATTCAGGTAATTTTTTAATATAAATTCATAGTAATGTTATGGTAATATATTTTAAAAACTTATTCAAGTCTATAGTTTCCGTATCTATAATATTTAAGTATATTACAGCTTATGATAGATATTAAGAAGATGTGTAGCATTTAATTGTTCAATTTTAGGCTATACCATAATAGTAAGAGTATTATCATTATTATTTTATGATCTGAATATGCTATATATGATGTCAGTTTTATGATAATATAATAATATATAATATTTTTTATATTACTACTTGAGTGATTTTCTTAAGGAAGTGATGTTGTACTGAGAAGTTTTTCCACACATAAATGTGGCTATACCCACTACAGCAACAGAAATATGATAGGATCTATTTATAAAGATATAATTAGAAAAATTATATTCTCTATGTGAGAAAAAATTGGTCAATTAACAATTGGATCTAGTTCAAGTGAGAGTCTTTTGGAGTTGGTCTCATAGAACCAACAACTTTGTACTTTAGATTTATTTTATATTTATATAATTGAATATTAATAAATACTTTATGAAAAATTTATTATTATTTTTTGTTACTTCAAAGTGATAATATAATAGAGTATCTATCACATTATAAAGATCACAATTAGTTCCCCACTTGGATGAGAACATTGATATGTTGAGTCTTGGCGGCGATGATGTTCTTTCTGGTGCATCTCGTAGATGATGACTATTGTAATGATCTTTTAGAGTGATGAAAGTGTGATGTACCCGATGGATGTGAAATTTATGGTGGGTGTGTGAAAGAGGTGGCACGTAGATCGGTAATGGTGATGATGCAGTTTCCTTTTGAAATTAGAATTTGGTTTTTGAATATTTTCATTTCTGGCGTGTTGTTTGTATGGTGGGTTGTGGTTGTTTGGTTACCGCTTACCCTCAAAGAGGCTCTTGGAAAATAATAAAAAAAATGTATTTGGAGGTTAATAATGATGTTCATAAACTTATTACCATATCCATATGACATCTTTTTATTAGACACATATGATTTATAATTTCAAGTGTAAGTACTTGTAAGTGGATGAGACTTCATTTCATGAAGTAAAAACTTTTTAATATCTATTTTAAGATATTATGAGGACATACCCACCCTTAGAAATCCCACATATTATAGATGTCATTTGATATTTTTGTCCATGAGACGGTGTAATGATACTTAGACTTTATGTAAATTATTAAATTATATCATGAGATCTATACTTACATGTATTTCTATAAACTATGTTTCTATATATTCATGGTGAATTTGTGTAAATTGAGTGGATCATGAGTGATATATTTTTAAAGAATAATATGAGGAATTTTTTTCCCTTCTATCTTTATAGAAGTTGATATATCAAACCATTTATTCAAATGTACTATCACATTAAATTATATGGACAAGGAATTTTGACAATTTTATTTCAGGTATTAAGAGAAAGATATATCAAGAATTAAAGTTAATGACATGAGTGCATAACCTTCTTGATGATATATTAAAATAAATAAATTATATTACACTATGAGGGTTCTTATGTGTTTTTCATCATTTAAATATTGTATTCTTACTCTTGGGTTCCTTTACATGTTGATGGAAACTGATATTGGAATTTATGTTTACCCAGCTAATGTCACTGAGGAAAAATCTAAGAGGGTCACACACTTAGTGTTTCAATTGATCTCAATTAAATTATATCTAATTTTAATTGTTAAAATAAATATTATTTGTTCATTATAGGGAATAATGATTATTTTGGGTTTACTAATCACAAATATCTGGTCAATATATTTATGTTTCAGTAGAATATTAAAATAAATATTTATTAGTAAGACAAATAATTTTATAAATATTTATTTATTTATCAAATGATTAATTTTAATTATTATTTAAGGTGTGGTAAATAATGAGGTGGAAATTCGGACTGATTTATCAGGTCCCATGGGTATGATATATTAAATATCATAGAAATAAATATTAATTTATTTATTTGGATAAATTATATTTATTTTATCCATGATTTCAAAACATCTCAAGGTAATAATAATAATATCATTATTATTTAGACATGGGGTTTCCTATAGTTTAAGATAATAATTAAGTTCCTATTTGAAATTATTTATTCTCTAAACTTAGATATATAAATACTTAGTTATATAATTTCTTAGGGTTTATGTGGTTGTGAATGACACACCACCCTATAAGATAATTTTTTCTACTCAACATGAATTTGATATATTGTGTGGAAATCAAAATGAATTTAAAAAATTAAATTAGTACCACCGTTCTAGAACCTAGAGTACCATCGATTATACTTAAAGATAAAAGGATCACATGTGAATCATTACTAGATAGATTTTAAACTTTGATCCTTATAGTGAAACAATAGTGAAACCAAACGATATTTGGATGATCGAGCTCTTATAAAAAGAAATAATTACAAAGACAAAGGTAATTATCAATTTAAATTAATTATAAATTTAACTGGAAAATGATCCTCTCTTATTGGTTATGATGATATTTGTCAATATTCATCAAATTAAATGCATTGTTAATGACATTTATCACCATGTACATTATATATTACTAATAGAAATATAAAAAAAAGAAATTTTTTCCATGACTCAATAGGAACTTCCACTATGTATAGAACCTACATTTGAAAGGTAGACTAACATCATCAACATTTAATTACCTCTAGATTGTTTTCACTCATTTATTATAGAATCTGTTAATGGAATTAATGTGAGACTTTTTTTAACTTAAGATATGGATTGAAATGATCCCATAATGGTCCAAGATATTCTTAATAGCTTTTTTATTTCCAAATCCCCCTTGCTATAAAATGATTAGATCATCTTCATAAAAAAAGTGACTGGGGGATTTAATAACTCTTCTAATCTGGATAGGTTTGATGATTCCCTACTCAACTCTTATTAAAATTCATCTTATAAGATAATATTCAACAATGAAGAAGATAATTATACAAATAGGGCCTCCATTCCTGTCACCACATGAACATATGTAGTAATCCTCTTGGGTGACATTAATCAAGATGAAAATCATAATAGAGTTAAATAAAATTTAAACTATCCAAATAAGGATTCAATGGATAAAAATTTGTGAAGAAATTAAAAGATGAATCCATAGTTCATAATTTCGAAGGTTTTTTTGACGTCCATATAAAGAGATATGTTTCTTTACCTACTATTTTTTTAGAATATTGATACATTCAAAGGTTGTTTCTAGGAAATCCTATATTTTCCTTCTATGGAAGAAGCCATACTGATTTTTTTAATACCACATTTTTTGAATATAAAAAGATATTGTTGGTTAAAAATTTTCTCAGGATCTTATAAACACTGTAAAAAAAATCCACTTGTTGGAAGATACTTAAATAGTTAGTACAATCATATTTTAGAAACATGATAATGAATTGATAATTCATACATTTTGGTAGAATTCCATTATTATTGAATTTAAATGTTTTGAAATTAATAATATATTCTAAAAAACCTTTATACATTTATATTTTTCATGGAGGTTATATAAAATATAATATTATTAAATATATAATTTTTATATATATTTCATAAAATAATAATAACTTATTATTATTTATAAATATTTGATTATAAATTCAATGTTATTCTCACCCACCTTAGGTTTAATATTACACAGGGGCTATTATCATAACTAAGGTTATCACTGATAAAGGTCTCTATGTAATATTATACTAAAACTACATAGAAGCTACTCCTTACACTGTTTTAGTTTAATCTTATATATATATCTTTGTATGTGATAATTTTAGTGTTAAAGATTATAAAAAAATGGTTTTAAATTTAACACTGATAAAGATCACTGGTTAAGATTAAACCATAATCATAAATCTAAATTCATAAAGCTATATAATGTTAATCCAAGAATTATTAGTGCTAGATTTAACACTGATAAAAATATAACTTTATCAGTGCTGAAATTAGCACTGATGAAATATTAAATTATCAAAAAAATATGATTTTAGAACTTATAAAGAATCTTTTGTGACATTTTTTAGTAATCACTAAAAAATTCTTTAATATATTCATAATATAACCCTAATTGTGTTGTAGATCAAACCTTTCATTCAAGCTATTACGAAATTCGTAATCTGCTTAACCCCTCCAACATAATTTTGTAAAATATTATTATCGTGAATACCCCCCCCCCCCCCACATACTCATATCCCTCCATGGAAAATAGTGCATAGAAGTACTGACTCCCAAAGTCTCACCTCCAGTAGGCCGCGAGTTGGTGACATGCACCAAGGGTATAAAAAATTAAATGAGAGGAATTACCCTCAATATAATAAAAAGATCAAGTGATCATATGAATAACCACACAAAAACTATATCATATAAAATAGAAAAAACTAAAATCCCATGAAAGTGATATACCATATGCATGAATATAAAAAATATATAAACTTCTCCTATATCTAAAATAATTTGAAAAGAAAATATTATTGTAGTAACCATGACTACCCAAGCTCTAAGCTAGTACTGTCGAGATTAATCACCAAGGACCTCCTATAAAATGGGAAATAGTTATATATATATATATATATATATATATTTAAGGTGATCAAAACATGTATAAATAGTAGGATCATACCCAATGCCTCTCATGAACAAGTAAAAAGGGCACACTAATTCCTAGATGAATAAACAGTATAATTGACCATCACCTATACAGATCAACTAGTTTTTTCCTATAGGATCACCAAGGCTCTCTCACTAGATAACAAATCCAAGAGAATTAAATTAATATTATAATATTTTAGACAAATGCACCCCAAAAAAACTTCTTCACTGATTTTTCACTCTCACCCAATGAAAATATATCATTTTCTCTTATACCTTTCATATACACCAATGATGGAACCAACCATATATAATATCTTATGGAACTAACCACATATCATATATCATGTCACCAAAAAATTATCACATCTTACAGCACCAAACACATAAATCATATCTCATAAACATTGCATTAGGGTACCATGAATACAAAATATATCATACATGTTTAATCCTCCCATTCATGATCCCCACTATGTATCTCATCATCAATCTCCAAAAAAAAGAAAATTATATAGAAAAGAGAAAATGGGAGGGGTTTAGTCAATCATATATATGATCCCATTCCTGAATTTCTATAAAAAAACACCCCCAAGGAGTTTCGGTGTCGGATAAGTTATTTAAATCTGGTGGGGAGTGTAATAAAAACACACAAGACTATGGGAAAAAAGTGGATATAGGCCTATGAGCGGCTTCTCCTCTCCCCTCTATGGTGACTATGGTTTCCCCTTCGGCCCTGATTCCCCTTCCCCATCCAGCTTGAATCATTCTCATGTCAGCTTCTTCTAGATCACCTATGCAAGTCACAGCTTGGATGACCACTAGATCATCTCAGCAGGACGCGACATGGTCAATTTTCTCCAGATCATCTTGGTGTGATGCGATGGTGATGGTGTTACATGGTGGAGTTTTGGCAAGGTTCGGCGGTCTCTTTAGCTTCGGTGAAGACTTGTCTCGGTAGAACATTGACTTCATCTCGGTTCGGAGTGTTGGTGATACAGCGTGTAACTTAGATCAGCAGGTATCGATTTGTGTGGTCTATAGATCTAAATTCAGTTCGGTCCAGAGTGTCTAGGTGTTACCTCTAGTTTGCTTCCGGTGATGGGCGGCGCAGGATCTTGAGAATCCCAAAGGGGGTAGGTTATGGTCTCCATAATTTTTTTTGCGGTATTTTTTCAGGATTAAAGGTTTGGTGTTGTTCTAATTTGGTTTGGATGGCTGTGTTTTTTTGTGATCTGCTGGTTGTTCTGATTTTTGAGTTGGATTTGTAGCAGCTTGCTTGAGGGAGTGATTATTCTCTCTTCTATCATGTGGGAATTCTTGGAGCTGGTTTGAATGGTTTGACGTATGGATGATTCTTATGATGGTCTGAAGTGGTAAATCTGTTGTAATGGAGATTCACCTAGACATGACATCATAGATCAGGCCTTTGAGGAGGTTCTAGAGCTTTTTGTTCATCATTTTAGTGCTTTATAGATTTGGATGTTTAAGAGGGTATGGCATCATCCATCGGATAGGTCATGTTCTTTGACACAGGACGCTTTCTTGTCGTTCAGTCATGTAATGATGGAGAGCTTTACCATAATTTCATACTAGGGAGGGTTGATCCATGTTGTCTATATGGTTTGTCTCTCTTGACCTTTGGGTAGTGATTTGTTTTATGTCTATTATGTGTATTTGGGTTCTACCCCTTCTTCCTTTAAAAGGGGGCTTGTTTATAATAAAAAAAATTGAAGGCCTTTAGGCCATTGGATGGATGGTAATATAAACACAAGAGAATATTGGAATATAATATTCTCACAAAATCCCACTCCTATGGTTCTATATAAGCAGAACCACCACAAACACCATTGGAATACAATTTAATGTCATACCACAAGGAGCTGACTCAAATTTTTATATTCCAACACACAAACATCACACTAAGGTCCAAATCTTGAGGTCTATTTCCCATTATTTTATATAATAGTTCATTCACTAAGATTTACCTATTTAATTATCAATTTAAATTTGCATTGATGATTTTTTCCTATTACCACATATTAAATAAGTGTATATTATTCCATTCATAATTAATGAATACCAATTAAACTCTATTTTAAGCTACAATATCATAACCAAGGCTACCAAGCCTCAACAACCAATGCCACAAAGCATAAAAAACCAAGGCCAAAAATCCACAAAAACAAAGGAAACAAATATAAACAAAAAAATATATCATAAAAAATACATATTATAATATTCCATTACCATTTTCAGGTATTACTAAACCCCTATTTTGGTTTATCCTTTAATCGGTTTCATATGGAGTTGTTTCAGGTGATTTTTCAAAAAATTATGGAGGTTTCTAGGATGGAGCATGATTTCCCCACAACCTACGTATGGTTAGGGGAAAATTTTTTCTAAGGCCATGGTTGGAAAGTAGACTCCACACATCCTATGTAAGGGTTTCCCTAACCATTCACAGTTTCCCAGGAAATGGTATAGATGGTTTTTTCTAGATTAGAAATTTTTAATAAATTTTTATGATCCCCCCTTTTTAGTCTCGAATATACCTCCTTCGACCTTAATTCATTTAAACCTTACTCATAGCTTCCATGGGTGATTTTAGGTGCCTCCGACCCCTCCCGGATGTGACCTGAAGCTTGAGGAAGGACCTTCAATCTCAATCCAGTTAGTTTCATCCTCCCGTTCTCTTCCTCATGGGATCTGTCCCTTTATCCTTAGGGTTACATGGATCTTGGTATTGATTTTTGGATCTAATATCATTTGTTTTTTGGTATCATAAACCTATGTTTGATTCTCTTTTGTGTAATCTTCTTTCTTCATAGACAAATCCCAATTAGGGTTTGGCATTTCGAGATCCATTTTTTCAAGACGTGGTTTCGTTACGAAGCACTCTTTTTATTGAAACCAATTTATTTGTTTAAATCTCAATTTTTTGGATTTAAATTCAATTTTTTAGATTCAAATAAAATTTCTTTCAATCCTTTTGTTAAAAAAACATAATTCCAATTAATTGGGGTTTTTAAAGAAAAAATGGTTTTTTTGCATGAAATTTGAATTTGGTGAGATTTAAATTTATTAATTTGATTTTTTGATTTGATAGGAATTGAATCATTTGAAATGTTGATTTTAATTGAATAAAAATTTATTTGATATAAATTTTGTGAAAAAACACAATTCAAGTGATTTGGGGGTTTGTGATGAAAGTGATAGAAGTGTTTTATTTGGTTTTGAATCCCAGTTTTGTGAAAAATGGGTTAAAACATTCTTATAGAAACCTTTGAGTCTCATATTGATGAAAAGGAATGTTTTTTATTAAAAACCCATTATGGTTTTAAAGGGAAAATTTAAATATTTTAAATGGATAATAGGAGGAATTGCATATTTGTTATAAAGTGAATTTCATGTCATTGATTTTTACTTAAGCACATGAAAGCCTTAGGTAGATAGTGAGTTATTTTGTGTGGCACTTTATGATTATAAAATAATCTAAAACATCAAATTAGTACATCCCATTCCTTAGGGGATGGTGATGACATCCCGTTACCTTAGGCCTAAAGGGGAATATGTGCATACTTTTTTTTATTCACATTTTTGGATCCCTATAGCCTGGACTATCATACATATTTGGAAAATTACTATGTTAATCACTTGTTTTATTTATTTTTGAATGTTACATTGTTATAAACTATTTTACATGCCTTGATAATTTATATAATCTATTTATATAAAGTGTTTATTTAATCCATTTGTGAGAATTTCTATATATGCAAAATATACTTTGATTAAAGTAAATTTACATCTTTTGAAATGTTTTCCATCATTAGGAATGTATAGAATGATTTTATGAAGGTATTTAAATCTTATATACTATAAAGAATTATTTGTTAAAATATGAGTTTTTAATGAAAATCATTTTTTTAAATTAAAAAACAGTTTTGGTTAAATAGATATCAGAATCTATTCTGGAATATTTGGGTGAAGTCCTGCTAGGATTTGGATCACACCCTACTTGTGCCTTCGGGTGTCTGTAGATTTTCTCTTTCCATGTTTAAGAAAAGGAAATGGGTCTCTTGGAGGTGTATCCTACTATTGAACTTTGTTATGGGGGAGTTGTATCCTTAAGGACTTTGGGTTGTTTTTTCTTATTTTTTACTTCGGTTGTAGTACTTTGGCGATTTTTCCTGTATAAATTCTAGTACTTTACTCCCAATTGAGTTTTCCTTTGATATGAATATTTTCCTGTTTTATTTTCTTTCTGTATTGTTGTGGAAAATATTGTTCCCACTTTCAGTTTTCATTATTCTAGGTGTTATTTTCCAACCCATGGGGATCGAGAATTCCTTCGATCTATGTCAGTACCGACTCAATTATCATGTTATCAAGGTACCCGGGTTGGTTCGTGACCAAGTGGTATCATAGGAAAGTTGATCATTTTCCTTGAAGTCAGTATGCATTGTGAAATCTTGTTAGGACTTAGGTGGTAGTTGTGATTGATTGCCTGGACATCTCTCATAGCAATGAACCTTTAGTAGTCAGGGGTGGTAATGGAAAGACGTCTTGTGGTTTAGTTCTAGTATTTTATTTATTTTTATTTGGATATCTTGAAATCCAAATCTTTTATATCCTATCTATTGGGATTAATTTCACTCGTTTCTTAGTTTGAGCCTTGACTAATGTCTTCCTTATTGCCTACTGATGTTTTACAGCGTCATACCTCTGTTAAGACATGTAAATCAGACCTAGGAGGAAGCTGCAGCTTATCCTTAGTGGTCAAATCCTATTATAGATCCAAATTTGATTGAGGTGATCATGCACACTATCCAAGATCTAGGACAGGAACCACCCCTAGTTCTTATTCAATCTCCCATTGTGGAACCTCATAGGGGCGTCCTCAAGATTATTTCTCAAGAGTTCCTATTCCAGAAACCAGCATCGTTTAAGGGCTCAAATTACCCTTAAGATGATGAATAGTGGTTAATAGGTTTGGAATTCTTATTTGGGATTTTGGAAATTCTTGAGGAGATAAAGGTTAAGTTTTCCACCTTTGTGCAGGAAGGACCAAGTATAAGATGGTGGGACACTATGGTGATGGTGAAGAAACATGAGTAATTAGAGTGTAAATATATAAAAGTTCTTTTAACCGACCAATTATATCTATATTTGATGTTTTTGGCCAAGTCTATAGAGTTTTTTAGACTTGAGCAAGCTGACAGGTCTGTGGAAAAGTATGAAAACCATTTTTCTAAGATTTTACACTTCAAACCTGACATTGTGTTGAATGGGAGGATAATGGCTCGAAGGTTCAAGTTGGGACTTCGTTAGGATATCCTTTCCCACGTTTTCTTACTGAAGTTCACTTCTTATGTCGATGTACTGGATAGATCACGGATAGTTGAGATAGACCTGACTGGTAAGTCTTGGTTTTCAGGAGTTTCTTTTTTTCCTAGTGGTAGTGTGAGTTATTTCAAGTGAAAAAGGTATCATGATGATTCTCATGGTAGGTCATGATTGTAAGATTTTTCTAAACCTCCTACAGTACCATGTAGAGGTCCATTGGTTTGTTAATAGTGTGGAAATTCATGGCATTCTAAAGAGGTTTTCATAGAGTCAACCAAGAATTGTGGATCCGGAGGGCATTCAGGGAACTTTTAGAGGTTCTTCCATATTTATTCAACTCCACGTAGTGGAACATGATCATCATATCCTCCTAAAACTATAGAGAAATCAGATTCTTCATGTGAAAAAGGGTTCCAACCACAGACATCCAGAAAAAAGTATCTTCACACAGTGGAAGAGTCTCTAGAGGAAGCAGAAATAGACCCAATGACCAAGAGAGGTCCCATCACTATAGAATCATTATTAGTGACCTATTTATTTGATATCGGTGTATCTCATTCGTTTATTTAAACCTATGTTGTTTATCTTCTTAATCTTCCTATGGAGATTTTTTCTTGTGCAATGGATATTACTACACCCCTTGGTATAAAGATATAGATGGTTCTCTATTGTCCCTCTTGTGTTTTCTCTCTATTAGATGTGGAGTCAGCTTGGACCTTTCTGTTTCTCAATATAAAATCTTTTGAAAACATATTTAGGATGGATTGGATCATTTCCATTAAATCTCAGATTGACTGCTATATTCAACATTTCTCCTTCACTACATCTTGTGGTGTGTCTTTTGTGTTTCAGGGAGAATGGGACGCAAGGTCAAGTAGGTATGGACCTTCTTATCCAGAATTGGCGAAAGTAATATCATCCTTTTCCTTTGACTTGGAGCAGAAATCTTAGAGTTGGGATCTCCCTCCAGTCATCATTGAGTTTTACAATGTTCTTCCTTATGACTTCTATGGTTTCCCACCAGTAAGAGAGGTTGATTTTTCTATTGACTTAATGCCTAGTACTCAACCAGTATCTATTCCCTCATACCACATGGCACCATCCAATTTGAAATATATGAAGTCATAGTTGGATGATACCCTTGGCAAAGTCTTTATATGCCCAAGCATGTCACCCTAAGTGGCACTAGTTCAATTTTCCAATTTGGCTGATGGTTCACCCCACCTTTGTATTGATTCTCAAAAGCTCAATCAAGTAACGGTAAAGAAAAATTATCCTTTTCCATAGATTGGTGATTTTTTTATCATTTAAATGGGGTTGAAGTTGTTCTTGAATATTGATCTTTTCTCGAGTTACCATCAGTTGAGGATAAAAGAATCCAACACTCAAAAAACCACCTTTTGAAGAAGGTATGGAAATTAAGAGTGCCTTTTCAGGACCTTTGGTCTAACCAATTCTCTAGATGTTTTCATAGATTTAATTATTAGGATTTTCCATGTGTATCTTGATATCTTTATGGTGGTATTTTTGTATGATATCCTTTGGTACTCTAAATCTGAGGAGGATCATGTTCATCATCTTAAAACAATGCTGAGTTTTCTAAGAAATCATTGACTCTATGCCAAGCTTTTGAAGCGTGAATTCTAGATTCAGGAAGTGAAGTTCTTGGGACACGTGGTGTACGAAAATTCAATATTAGTTGACCCTAAAAAGGTGAAAGTGGTTATGACAAGGTAAAAACCATGTAATGCCTTCTAGATTTATAGTTTCTTTAGTTTAGCTGGATACTACTATGGGTTTGTGAAGGACACCTCAAAGTTGGATTCTCTGATAACTTCTCTTACATGGAAGGCAGTGAAGTTTGTGTGGAGTGAGAAATTCTAGAGTTATTTTGGTGATATGAAACGTATTTTGACTCTTACAAATGACAGGTAGGGTTATGTGGTATTTTTTGATGCATTTTGTCCGGGCTTGGGTTGTGTTCTTATGCAAGGCGATTTTGTTGTTGCCTATGGATCTCATTATCTTAGGTTGCATTAGAAGAATTAACCAAACCATTACCTTGAACTGGAAGATGTAATGAATTATCTTAAGAGTTGGTAGAATTTCTTTTATGGTAAAGGTTTTACTGTGTTCTCAGACCACAAAATCTTGAGTTATATATTCTCTCATAAAGATTTGAATCTCCACCATAGGTGTTGGGTGGAATTCCTATAATCTTTTGACTTTGACATCTCCTATATCCTGGGGAATGATAATGTCATTGTAGATGCTTTTCATAGAAAGATTCCAACCCCGGTAGTGAGAGAATCCTCAAAAGAGTGGAACTTGATGGCTGGATTTTCACTGTTGCATATTGGAGTTCAAGAGTCTAGGGCCAAGGTTTTCTTATCCAGTTTTCAGTCGACATCTCTCTTATTTAAATGATTCTATAAGACCAACATCTTGATGAATAATTCTGTAGTATTAGAGGCTCTCTTAATGGAGAGGAGATAGTTTCCCAGTGTTCATTCTCCAAAGAGGGAATTCTATGCTATCAAAATCGTTTTGTGGTGTCGTCTTTAGTAAGGAAAGCTATTATTGGGGATTTTTATAACTCCCAGTGAGTTGTGCACCCCGAAATCACAAAGATGTTCTTATACATGAGAAAGAATTTCTGGTGGCTAGGTATGAAGATAATCATCACAAAATTTGTCTCTCATTTTTATATGTTTCAACAGATGAAACCTGAGCACTGAAAACATTTGGGTTTGCTTCAGCCACTTAAAATCTCTACTTGGAAGTGGGATGAGATATCTATGGACTTTGTTGTTGGGTTTCCATGTACCAAAAGGAATAATAATGTGATTTTTGTGGTGGTTTATAGGTTTATGAAATCGTCCCACATTATACCCATTTGTGATACAACCAAATATGAGGATTTGGGAAGTCTCTATGTTACAGAGATTTTTTGGTTACACGGAGATTCATCTGATATAGTCCATGATAGAGATCCTCGGTTTACTTCTAGATTTTGGAGATGCCTTCAGGAGGTGTTGGGATCTCACATCCATTTGAACATGACATAGCATCTACAATCAGATGTTCAGATAGAAGGATCTATACAGATTCATGCTTCACAATTGGGTTCTTAACTTTAGTGGAACATGTGATGATCAGTTGTGGTTGGTTTAGCTTTCCTATAACAATAGTTACCATCTTGAGATCAGAATGGATAATTTTTAGGTACTGTATGGTTATCCTTATAAATCTATGTTGTGTTGATCAGGGATAAATGAGAGTTCCTTGGTTGGACCAAGCATGGTCCAAGAGACAACAAAAAGATTCAGTTGATTCATCAGATAATGTTGATAGCTCAAAGAAGACACAATTCTTATGATAATCGTCTTTATAGACCTTATGAGTTCTTAGTTGGTGTCTAAGTGTTCTTGAAATTTTCACAATGGTTGCATCATTAATGGATTGGGGGAAAGGGAAGCTTGATCCTCATTTTATTGGACCTTTTCAAGTTGCTGAGAAGGTGGGGAAAGTTTTGTATTGGTTAGCACTACCACCATAGATAACATCGATACCTAACATGTTTCATGTATCTCATATTCGAATTTATATATATGAACCATATGATGTTATGAGTTGGTGTGATCTTGAAGTGGAACTTGATTTATCCATGACAGAATTTCTAGTTAGGATAGATGATTCTAAGACCATCGTACTTAATGGGAGAATGATACCTTTGGTTCATGTACTATGGAAGCACGGTTCTGATTCGCATGAGATGTGGGAGAGGGAGGCACTAATGAGAGATTAGTGGCCTCATATTTTTTATAGAGAGGGTTTTTATTAGGCTTTTGGGGATAAAAAGTATCTATAGTGGGGAGGTTGTAACATCCTGTTACCATTTTCAGATATTACTAAACCCCTCTTTTGGTTGAGACTTAGTTGGGTGTCGTTTAGAGTTGTTTTGGGTGATGTTTTGAAAATTATGGAGGTTTTTTTTGCTGGATCATGGTTTGAACATGGCCTATGTACAATTAGGGGAAATTGTGAACTAGGTCCATGATGGTATAGCAGGCTCGGTCTGTCCTATGAACGATTTTCCCTAATAGTGCACATTTTCCTAGGAAATTGTGCGGACGGGTTTTTCTAAACCTGAAATTTTTAATAAAATTTCTCGATCCACTTTTTTTAGTCTCAGACATACCTCCTTCGACCCTAATCTATTTATTCCTTACCTAAATCTTACAATGGAAATTTTTGGTGGCTCTAAACCCTCCTAGATGCGATCTAAATCTTGAGTAATGACCTTCAATCTCAATCTAGTTAGTTTCCTCCTCCCACTATCTTCCTATCACGATCTTTGTCTTTCTACATAAGGTTCCAGGGATTTTGGTATTGATTTTTGGATCTAATATCCATTTTTTTGGATATTAATCCATGTTTTGATTCATTTTTGTGTGATATACATTCTTCATGGGAAAATCCTAATTAGGGTTTGGCATCGCGAGATCCATTATTTTCAGTAGGTGGTTCTCTTACGATGCCCGATTTTTTTTAAGATTGGTTGATTTGTTTAAATTTTAATTATTTGGATTTAAATTAAATTGTTTATATTCTAATCAAATTTATTTAAATAATTTTTTAATAAAAAACCCCAATTCTGAAGAATTGGGGTTTTTAAGGAAAAAATGGGTTTTGGCTTGAAATTGGAATTTGGTGAGATTTAAATTTTTTAATTTAAATTTTCATTTTCATGGTAATTTAATCAATTTAAATTTTTATTTTAATTGAACAAAAAAAATATTTGATGGAAATTTTGTGAAAATACCTAATTCATGTGATTTGGGGGGTTTGTTATGAAAGTGTTGGAATTGTTTAATTTGGTTTCAAATCCTAGTTTAGTGAAAAATGGATTAAAACATTTTGATGGAATCCGTAGGGTCTCATCTTGGTGAAAATGAATGTTTTTTATTAAAACCCTATTATTCTTTTTAAGAGAAAATTAGAATATTAGAAATGGAGAATGGGATGAATTTCATATTTTTTATAAAGTGAAATTCTCATAATTGATTTGTACTTGAGCACATGCATGACTTAGGTAGTTGGTGAATTATTTTGGGTGGCACTTTACAATTATAAAATGCTTTAAAACATCATATCAGAACATCTCATTCCTTAGGCATTGAGGATGAGATCCCTTTACCTTAGGACTAAAGGGGTGTACGTACATACTTTTCTGTATTCACAATGTTGGATCCCTATAGCCTAGAACTGTCATACCTATTTGGAACATGACCATGTTCCTCACGTGTTTTCATTTTTTTTAATGCGTATATATGCCATTATTATGAACTATTTTACATGCCTTGATAATTTATATAAAATATTTATATAAAGTTTTTATTTAAGCCATTTTTGAGAATTTCTATTTATGAAAATTAGTCTTTGATTAATGAAAAATTCAATCATTTGAATTTTTTTCCATCATTTGAAATTTATATCAAGATTTGATAATGGTATTTCCATCTTTTAAACTATAAAGAATTATTTTTTTAAATATGTTTTGTTAATTCCAAACCTGTTTGTTTAAAAATTAAAAGTACATTTAGTTAAATTGATATTGTAATCTGTTATGGAATCATTGGGGGAAATCCTTTTGGGATTTGGATCACACCCTACTTTTTCATTTGGGTTTTTGTAGATTTTGTTATTATACATTAAATAAAAGTAAAAGGTATCACTTGGATTTGGTTCATGCTACTGCACTTTGGCCTTCATAATTTGTGTCCTCTGCGACTTTGGGTTTTTCTTCCCTTTTTTGTACTTTGGTTGTAGTACTTTGGCAGTTGTCCCTGTTTAACTTCTGGTACTTTCCTCCTAGTGGATTTTTTTCCTTTGATATTCATACTATCTTTTTTTATTTTCTTTCTGTATTGTTGGTGGAAAAATTGTTCCCACTTTCAGTTTGTATGATGTTAGACACTAGTAACCAACCTATGGGGATCATGAATGACCATCGGTCTATGTTTGGACTGACTAAGTTATCAAGTTACCAGGGTACTCGGGTTGGTTCATCACACATATTCAACTTAATATTTTCATTTATTTAATTTATGTATTTAATCATTTATGAAGTATTCTCAAATAAACCTGACACTATAATCTATAATCACATAACAAGCATATATAATGTAACAATAATAATAAATATCAATGAGATCAAGTAACCACATATGCATCACACCATTCCCTTTAAATTTCAATATTCATATTTATTATATTAATTATGTTAATTCCTAACATTCAAAAAATTGAAAAAAAGTAGATAATTATATATCTTCACATAAAATATAGAGAATTCAATTTACCCCCCCCCCCCCCCACAAAGAAGCTTTCTGATTCACTATGCAAATCCAAAGCAAGAAAAGATGAACCATAAGCCTATAACCACATAAGGAATCCATGATTAAATCTAAAACATAGTAATATATCATCAAAAATCATATACCAACAAACACAAAACCCCAAATAACATAGCCAATGTGAAACCTTCAAAGAAACATGGAATAAATCCAAGAGAAATTGAAGAAGGACTCACCAGAAATCGAAGTTATCAAATCTATGAAATCTGAGAATAAAAACAAAATATTAGAGGCTATTATGGATTTTCAAATAACCTAGGGATATCTTGAAGTTATAATGTAAATTTTGGATAATGAGGGAATTTATAGTGTGTTTAGAACTTATAGACAGCATGAAAAGCTTCCCATTTATGGTGTGAATATCTTGTTTACACTTTGAACTAGACACAATTAACATTCCACAAAAAAGTCCCTAATGAAAAAAAACCAAATGAAATTTATGTCATGAATATATCCTTTCGCATCATGAAAACTTCAAAGAAAGAACTTCAAAAAAATTACACCATTAACTTTCATGTTGTGAAACAACAATTCACATCATGAACTACTCCAGGGGAGTTATTGTAGAAAATAAGTCTCCCAAGATATGAGCATTTATTTACACCATAAACTGGTGATTCAAAACCTGAATCACCACCTACAATTATTGATTCAACTCTATATCATCCTATTCAATCAATTATCTCATATTAAGTCATACAACATTGAAAAATATCAATTTAATAACCCATAGGGGTCTCAGTTATTACAATTGATACCTCGCAATTGATTATCATCCCCATGAACCAAAAAAACAATATAAGGAAAGAACCAACCTACATAAGAATCAATTTCTCCCATTAAATATACCCCTAAAATAAGTATGAAACCATACACCAAAACATAGAAATAAAATATCAAAACATAATACTAAGAAGTTAAAGAATCATCATAGAAGTATAGCATAAAAACATCAAAAACATCATAGAAAAAAATACAGGTAGTGGGTTCACATCTATGGATCCCACTCCCATGTAATATCCTCTAAAACACCAAGACTCCATAGGACTCCAAACAAGGTGATAACATGCCCTTCTATAACCTTATTTTATTGATCCTAAATATTTTTCATTCATTCTATGAACATAGAATCATCCTTGATATCCAATTACCCCCATTTGATGATATTGGAAACATTGTAAAGGTATCAATTAAGTTATGAAATATGGAAGAAATCATTTAATTTTCTCATCTATATGTTAAGAACCATCCCATAAGCTACCTCACCAAATTCCCCAACACTTCAAAGGGTCTAAAAACACGGGTGAGAGGATTCTCCCCAGACCAAACCTTCACTACCCACACCAAGGGGAAAACAATAGTAAAACATGTTCGATGACCTCATACTATATAGGTATCCTTAGCTGATCGATATAAGCCTTTTGTTATTTCTCTACCACATTCATCTTCTAAAAAACCAAATGAATCTTCTACTTTTTTACTACATTAGGAAAAAAAATACTACCTCCCCAATATCAATCTAGTTAAATGGGGATAAAACAAACCTCCCATAAAATTCCCCAAAGGGAGACATACTAATGGATGATTGATAGATGTCATTATAAGAAAACCCAACTAGAGATCGATGTTGTACCGATGATCCCCCAAACTCCTAGACACATGTTCATAGTGTATCCTTTAGTATTTATATGGTCCACTCTATCTATCCTTAAATTTGCAGTTACAAAGGAGTGATAAGGTGAAATTCAGATACAAAGGTCTGATTTAATACCCTCTATACCCACAAAGTAAACCTAGGGTGTCATCTATTAATAATAGTCCTCATAGATCCATGAAGCCTCAAAATGTCATTAATGTATTGTATCACTAGAATTTCCATGGTACATGACTCCCAAATCACTATAAAGTGAGTCAACTTCATTAGTCCATCAACAATCACCTAGATAGGATCATATCCTCCCCTAATACAAGGGTAAACTAGTGACTAAATCTACATACTTTTCCTCCCACTTATCCTTAGGGAAATTTAAAGGATGGATAAACACACTAAGAACATAATGTTTTTCATTCTCCTACAGGAAGACTAGACATCACACTAAGAAATATACTAATGACTGATCCATTCTTGGCCACCAAAACTACCTCATCAAGAAACAATACATTGTAGAAATACTGGGGGTGAAAAAATAAATATTAGTTATAAAACACCAACAGGACTCCCTCGTGCAACACCAAAAAGATGAAAGTCCTTCTCGGGAACATAACCATGATGATAGCCATCCTATGACCATCGCTCAGGGGCATCACTATGAATGACCTAATCATGCATCATCTCTTTCTCTGAGTCTCCCCACTCATACTCCTCTACATGGTGAAAAAATGGTCAATACCATTTATTGGAATAACTATCCTCAGTAATCAACATTCTCTACTCCAAGATGAAAATCCATTAACTCCTCCATCACTCATCGAGAATCCCCAAATTCATAAAAAGCTTCCCATAACTATTTTTTTAGCACGTCTAACATGGATTTTTCCTTTACTAGGACATATGAGATCTTAGAAACATAATCTTGTAGAAAATTTATCCACCTCTTATATCTAAGATTTAGGTCATGATGGGAAAATATATACCTCAAGATTTTATGTTCCATATAGACCACAAAGCATTCACTGATGAGTTAATGTCTCTGAAACTTCATGTAAAATACCACCACCTCCATATATAAATTGTGGGTGTTGTAGGTATAATAATGGTGGAATAAAGACATGTACCCATAATAAGTCACTATCTACTTCGGAACCAACATACATCCTAAACACAAGTGGGAAGTTTCATAGAACACCTCAAATATCATGCTCTTCTTATAAAATTAAAGAATAGGGGAACTTACCAATTACTCCTACAAGTGGTTGAATGTTTCTTGATATTAATCATTATAATAAAATGATCAAAATTTATAGGAAAGGTTTATTAATTGTTTTTTAATCTGAAATAAATCATATAGAAGCCTTTAATAATAAACCATGAGACCAAGAAAACTATGGACCTCTTCCATGCTCTTGGGTGCTTCCCAAGAAAAAAACTACCTCAACCTTTTCTAGATCCACCGCTACTCCTCATCACATCACATGTATATGGAAATGAACCTATTTAATTCAATAAATTTGTATAGATAATTTCCCATTCAAATATTGGTGTTGAAGAGTTTGAAAATTATCCACAAGTGATTGATATTATCTTCCTATCCAACCTCAAGTATACAAGAATTTCATTAATGAACATGACTATGAATTGGTCTAAAACTCACAATTCATTGAGTTCATGATTCCCATGAATATATTCAGTGCATTCATGAAATGTAATGAAATGAATATAAACAAAAGGTGTCCATATTAACACCAAAAAATATTCATTATATCTACATCCTTCACCCTCAACTAATGATATCCACACTATAGATCAATCATAGAAAACTAGATTTCCCCACTAATTGTTCAAAAAGATTTTCAATTATTATAAGAGGTTAAATATTCTTGATTTTCACATGATTTAGCTTCTATTAGTCTAAACAAAAAATTATTCTACCATATTTTTCCTTATTGAGTGAAACTAAATCTTTGTATAACATTATACTATGCCTAGGAAAACCACTATAAATTAGATCATCAATCTAGGTCCTTAACTCACCTATATTTGTGGGTGACATATGGTAAGAAGACATCTAGATTGGTGTAGAACCCAATTATAACACTATTTTAAACTTGACATTGCATTGATGGGGTAGTATCCCAACCTTATCCGGGAAAATGTCCAAAAACATCACAAAATATATGGGACCCCCACCACCTATGCTCTCAATGAATCTAATTATGAATTAGAAATCATTGAATGAAGGGGATATGACCACCTACTATCCATCCAAAAACCTGACTCATTGAGGAACATCACACATTGTCCCTCCATATCAGAAAACTAAACTCTCTTCCAAAAATATTCAACCACAACCTGAATAGAATACAACCAATCTAGGCCAATTGTAAAATCATATGGATATATCTTTAGCACAAATAATTCTCCCAATGATTTATGATTCCCCATCATCAGTAAATATTCTAGAAAGACATCAATAAAACTATATTATCCTCTAACAGGCATGGATTAAACCTCTGATATGGAAACCCTATCCATATATAGTCCTAGTGCTTGAACTAAAGTGGGGAAATAAAGGAGTGTGAAGCTCCAGAATCAAACAAAGTAGATACTAGGGTAGATGATAAATTTATCATACCTCTAATGACCTCTAGGTTTTCTATAATTGGCTTATCTATCGCATCCATCTAACCTCTACTTACTCTTCTTCCTAGCTATAGATCCCCTCCTTGTCTATTTTCTATTTTGGGTCCTTGATTGTGAGGGATATCCTAGAGCTGACCTCTACTAACTCCACCTTCTCATGGTTGTAAATAATCCAACCAAATAGGCAACGTAATATAAGATGGAATCCCTATTAATACTTCTTTGGGGTAAACTATCACATATATTATAATGGGTCTGGACCAATCAAACCATACTGACCCTCTGGGTTTGAAGGACACTACCATTGATAGTGACCCTAACCTCTACAACTAAATTAAAAAATAGAATAGCACTTAATATTCACACAAGAACTTACATCCCCTAAGAAATGAAATACTGATTGAGGATGTCATCTCCCTTCCAATTAGAATCCCCACTATCCCAATATCTATGACCCTCTATCTTATGCTTCACCCCTCTATGGTACCTGTTGACCCTCAACTTGTGGTGCTCCATATCTCTCATTCACCCACTTCATAACCTCTTCTTTCTTCTACACCTTTGAATATATAGGCAATGTAATTGGGAAAACTATAGAATAGTGGTAAGGGAACAACACTTCTTCTAAGCACTAGGATTGGAACTCCTCATTTGGAGAGACAATAGGAGTAAATTAGAAAAGTCTATAAGTTCAATCCTGAACCCCCAAACACTTATACTCCCTAATAAAGGGGGAGACATTACTGATTATTTTATGGATTAACTTTTTCTGAAAGTAATTCATCCCGAAACTCCTATTGGATGTCATAAAATGATAAATTAGTCTCATTCTACTCTATGAGATATAACATCCACCACTGATTCACTTCTCCCCTCAATTGGATTACAACAATGGGAACCCAATACTTTTATTAAACTTGAATTGAACTAAATGTGATCTATAACTTCTTTAGATCGATATCCATATCTAGATTAGTTATTGTATCCTCATACTTCACCAAAATCTAATAGTGAAAGGCATAAAATGTATTCTTCTAATATTTATCATTCTAATCTAGATCAATCCTCAAAATGTTAATTGGGTAAGCCTACTGAACCTTACCAAATTATACTACATATATATAGTTACTTACAAAAAGCCTTACAATGAAAGGAATAACACCTAAGTCCAGTAATAATGGATTCATTTAGATTCATTTAATTAATTCATATATTTATTCTGAGAACCACCCAATTTAAAACAAAAACACAAGTAAATATGATACAAGTACCTTTTTTAATCCCCTACCACACAAACAACATTACTTTACCTAGTATATATAGAGATATTAAGGTCCTTAGTTCCAATAATAGGGGGGCCTAAAATCCTATGTCTTATTCTATCTCCCTTTATTTTATCAGATAGAAAGTATATCTAATGTTGTTTCCTTACCAACCCTTACAATACTCATGAGTACCTAAAACAAAACTCCAACATATATCTTAACCAAAATCTTTGATATCATTATATAATTACCTATCTCCACTAGTACCCCTATCAGTATGGAAGTGAAGAGAAGGATTGACCAATCCAGCCTCCAGTAGGCACTAGGTTAGCAACTAGCACTGAGGGTATAAAACACTCAAATGGGAGGCATGAACCTAAAAATGATAAAGAGATAAAGAGATAAGATAAAAAATAACCTAATAATTCCATCATATAAAGTAAAAGAAACTAAAACACTATACAATTGATATCCCATATGAATGAAATTAAAATTGATACAACTGCCTCTAATGATAAAATAATACCAAAAAAATCTTGTGCAAGAAATCACAATAACCAAATCTCTAAGATAATACTATACATATCAATCATAAAATCCCTCATATAACCCTTTATGAACATTTTATATATACATATAGTTATAATAAAATTTACACTTATTATTATCATAATCAAGGTCTCTCATATGAAAGTGAAAAGGTCAAACTAATGCCTTGAAGAATAATCAAAAGAACCAACAAGAACATAAAAAGGTCAACTAGTTTCCCCAATCCTCACCAAGGATCTGTCAATAAATAATTATTCCTAGAGTAGTAAATTAATATCATAATAATGTATAAAAAGGTGCTACACAACCAATTCCCCACTAGTTTTCCAGTCTCACCAAATGTGAATACATTCTTTTCTCCCAAATTTTCCATATCCACCAATGAAGACACCAACTATATTCATATTTTGGAACACAAAACACATATAATATATTATGAAACAAACCAAATATCATACCTTGTTCCCAAAACCATATAACTAATATTTTATAAAAAAGAGTAGGGTATCATAAATGTGTAGGAAATCAACATCATTCTCTCCTCCTTCCATACATGAACCCCATCATGCATCTCATCATATTCCACTGACATCCCGAGAAGCTGATAATAAAGGGAGAGTTGGGGTGAAGTAATATTTAGACATCCATATCCTCTCCATCCTATATATCAGGGAAAAACACCACCAAGGTATCTAGGTGTCAACGAATTTACCAGAATAAGGTGTGGTGTATAAGAAAAACACAATAGAAAATAGGTATATAATAGTCTCACATAATCCCAAACCAATGGTTTATAAAATAAACACCACTATAACCACCATAAAAACACCACTGAATATAGAGTCACCAAGAACTACCTATACTGTATAAAAACCAATCCAAAAAACCAAAAAAGAAGTCCATAACCATGGTTCTAATTTCAATTATTTTATTTAACAGTTTTGCAACTAAGATTTTCCCATTTAATTATCAATTTAAATTCACACTAATAGATTAATATATCATTAAACAAGTAAATAGTATTATATTTCTAAAAAAATATTACTAATAAATCACCATTTCAAACAAATTAATTGAAACCAAATACTCAAATACATAAATAACAATGACCGGTAAGCCACAATAATAAAGGCTACTTAGCCGAAAAAAATCAATCATAGAATAAATATATTCAACTTGGTGTTTTCATTTAAGAAAATTAATTTTTTAACCATTTAAATGGAATTATTAAATAAATCCAATACAATATGGTATAACTACAAAATAAGAATATATAATGGAATAACAATAATCAATATCAAGGAAATATGTAAACCACAAACACATCACAACATTACCTTTAAATTTTATTTGTCCAGTTTGGTATCTTCATTAAAAAAATTTTATTCCATCCACCTAATGTAAATTAAAATCCTAATAATGCACCTAATATATAGAAAAATCAAATCCCCTAACTCAAAAAATTATTTCTAATTCATTATGAAAAGAAATTGAAAGAGAGGAAAAACCAAGGGTCCACAACCACATAATGAATCCTCAAATCAATACGAAATACCATGATGTCTTATAAAAATAACATCCCAATGCACAAAAAAATCCAAAAAACATATCAACTATAAAACATTTGTAAAAAAAATTAAGATCTTAGAGAAAATAGATAAATGATTCACTCGGAATCACCAATATTGAATCTTTACAATCCAAATACGAATTCCAAAGATTAATGGTTGTTTGGGATCCTAAAATTGTCTAGGGATATCTTGATGATTGAAAGGAATGATTATAGAATGTGGGAAATAAGAGGGAGGTAGTAACTTATAGATTTACTAAAACCACTATATTTGTGACATGTATGGATGTTTTACACCACATCCCTTATAAGGTTTACATCCACCAAAATATAAGGCACTCAATCCAATGCACCTGGAGAAATTTCATGTCATGAATATATATTCTCACACTATTAAACCTTGGACTACTAAACCAATAAAACCCCACCATTAAATTTAATACTATTAATCGATAATTCATGATTTAAACTACTCCAAGTCAAAAATTAGAGAAACTGGGTCTCCAGGGCTATGAATATTCATTCACATCATGAACCGGTGACTCATGACAAAAATCTCCACCTGCAGTTACAAATTCAACTCTATATCCTCCTCTCATTTACTAAATCCCATATAATGGATCCCAAAACACAAAACAAACAAATTAATGGTCTAGGAGTATTTTAAATATTATAATTCAAATTCTAAATTGAAGGTATCCAATATCCTTCAATCATGATGTTTTTTAGTGCTTCTTTTGAATGCTATAGATTTAAAATGATTTCACTATCACTAGTTCCATAGTTGCACCCCCCATGTATAATTTTATTATTTAATTTATGAGATAATGAATTATTAATTTTAAAAACATAATATATTTTAGTCTCTTATTAATATTTCAGGTTTTTTAATCTCCCTATTAAATGATTTTATGTTTTTAAATGAGTTTTAGAGGGTTGTTTTAAAATTTGTGGTTATTCAAGTGTTGTATCAAGTAAATGTGTTAGAAAACTGAAAATTATGTATGATATAGATCATAAAATGTATTTTTAAAATTCTATTTAATTTTTAGATTAATTATTTAAATCATATTTTTTTATGTTCGGTGGTTGATTTAAATATTCAATTTAATTTTCAAGATAGAACAAGCAGTTCCAAAATTTAAGGTTTCTTTTGAATTTATAAAATTTGGTTAATTATTTTCAAGTGTGGGTTTTTTAATTATGTTTTTAATGAAATTATTCACATATTATTATTAATATAAATCTATAATTTAAATTACATGTTGGTTTATGTTTGGATAAATCTGTTCTGAACAAAATCCTTTAAAAATATTTTGTTACATAAAAAATCATTGATTCGTTAGGAATGTATGAAAATGGAAATTGGTTTCAATATTTTTATATATAAGTATTTAAAATATAATTGTTTTAAAATAGTAAGTCCGTTTTTTTAGTATATTTTCCAAATAATTATTTTTTAATGCACAGTTTTCAACTAGAATTATCATTGAAGTTCAATTATTTTAAATGAGATGAAATGAATTTTGGGTGCTTAAGGATTTATTTGATTTTCATTTTAATTCATAGGTTATTTATTTTCATAATGAAAGAATTTATTAATCTAATAATATATTTGGAATGAGTTTTGGTTTAATTTAATTGATTTAGGACTAAATGTGTTATCTTGGATGTGATTTCTTGGTATTTTTCTAATGGAAGTGTTTATTTTTAACTAATTTTATATTTATTTATGGTTATATGTTAGTTTGAGTTTTCCATGGATGGAAAACTGGTAATTCCTGTTTTATCGAATTTTAAGTTTCCTAAATATTTTTATTTGGAATTCATTTGATGATGTTTTAAATTTTTGTTTTGAACTACAATACAATTTCTTTTTGAAATAATTTTTTATTTTGAAATGAGTTTAAACTAAGTATATAATAGTTTCAATACTTCATTCATTACCACTTCCTTCATTGGGGGTATCAAAATTCATTTTAGTTACTGTATTAAATTACTCCCTTCTTTAAGACTCGCCTTATGAGTGTATAGGGAAGTAAGAATGAACACCTATATTGTTCCATTACTTCCTTTTGGGAATCATCTTTAGAAATTATAATTAATCATCCTTAAAACTAAAACACAAAAGGTGTCATACAAACTAAATTATAATGGTGACCCATAGAGATAATGATCCATAACCTGAAACTTATTTTCAATGTAAAAAATAATAATTATTTGAATTAAATAAATAAATCTAAAAATAATGTTAATAAATATATAGGTTAAAAAGGTACCAATAACTTTTACTTATAAGTTAATGTTATAAATATTCATATAAAATATTTTAGGGATAATCATGTTTTTATTGAAATTATATCTAAATAAATTATTTGTCATAGTGTTTTTATATAACATTTAATCTATCCTTTTATTATGATCCAGTAAGTTTATGGGTCTAATAATCTGGTATCCCAAAAATATATTTGAACAAATAAATTTAAACTCATTCCTTGAATGTGAATGAATTATCGTGACTAGTTTATGTATCAAATATAAATTCCCTAATAAATATGAAAATGATAATGTTTTTCAAATAAAGAATTGATATAGAAGAATGATTGAATTTAAAAACCCATCACAAACTGACATTAAAAACAAAAGAAATTCAATACTCAACCACCCTTCATTACTAGTCTTAGAAAAAAGTGAATAAACACCCATGTTTTTATAAGAACCAAAGAATTATTCCATATTAGACACAAGGAATATCCATAAAATAATATCTATATCAAACCAAAGGTTTTTTAAACTTCTAATGTGTTCATTAAAGTATACCAATGAATGATTGAATCAATACATTATTTACATCCTTAAAATATAGATCTAAATTTTATAGTGAAAAATCCTCTCATACATCTTATTATATCACCGATATCATATTTCCTATTATTTTGAATCCAAATCCCCTTAATTTTTTAAAAGATTGAGTGGGATATACTATTTATCCCCAATATGTTAGTATTTAAATTATGATTGTATATTTTTATAGTTATAATCAATATAATTTATGCATGTAAACAATAATACATTATATGAATACCTTTTTTTAATTTTTTTAAATGTGAATAATATTATGCAAAATAGGATGAACATGATTAAAAATAGATTGATTTCAATTATATGATTAAATAGCATGGGAATGGGTCAAATATTTTATCAATTTTACAATATAGAATGGAAATAAACCTTTTAAAATCATTTTTTCATTCTTACATTGTTGTTATTCTGGATGAATTTATCCAATGATTTGGAAAAACACTTTTTTTGTGATGGAATAGATCGATGTTATAAATGTTGTACTAAACATAAGGAATAATTGAATATAGAATATGCATGGGAAACACTATGACTTATGGATAGTCATATATTAGTACGTATTTAAATTATTATGGAGATCATATTAAATAAATGAAAACAAAAATTGAATATAAACTTTAAATTTTACAAAGTTTATATTGATCACTTAAAAGGTATAAAAAGTTGCCTTTATATATTGTATATTTAGAATATACAGTATTTTGATCTATAATGAAGCTAGAGAATTCAAAAGATGGAGATAGAAGAAGTGACACCATCTTTACAATGTGTTTTTCTCCCTTTGAATGATTTTTTATAAAAATATAATGCGCTTCCTTGTCAAATATATGGTTAAAATAGATTTTATGTTCACTGATTATCATCACTAAATGAATAAATACCAGTCCAAATGATTGAATAATATTTTTAAAGGAGATTTAATATCTTAAAAAATTCCCAAATTGTGTAATGAATAGTTAAAAAAAATATGAGTCAAGACCTTTGAAAGTTTCATGGTAATTTACAATAATTATCGGGTTTAAAATGCTATATGGAACTGAGGATACTATAAGGAAATTGATGTTCCATGTAGATAAAAGAAATAAATATATGAAATATAATCACCTTACAGAATCTACTCAGTGTAATAAAATTTATTATTAGTATACTAAATTAGGAAACGAGTTAACAAACCTCTATCTTTGTATTATATATTTAAGGAATGAATTATTTTAGTGTACAATGTATTACTCATAAAATATGGTCAATTATAAAAATAAATTATTACTATCCCTTTTGGTAATTCATAAATCATAAGTACATTATGTTGTTTCAACTTATATTGAGACAAAAAAAACCCAGAAATCATATTGATGTTTATTTTACTCTATTAATCACAATTCTAAATTTGATATGGGAATCTTGTGTTACATTATATGTTTATCATAAAAATAAAGAATTAACAATGTGATCCATGTTTTTCAGGATGATGAATGATTTTCCTACATATGGAAATGTTTCAAAATATATCATCAAGGTAATATTAGAGTGTCCCATTTTTAAAGAAGGTACCTACTTCGTTTGGTTGAAATATTCCTTAAATATAGTGTTTCTAGGACATATTAAATTTTTACCTTAATGACATAAATATCAATCTTATACAACATCAATTGGGAAATTCAGAAAAAGGAATAACACCTTATCCATATACAAGTGATGATGTTTTGGGGAAAGTAAAGGACATTATTATCATTTATAGTAAAACCATTCTGAAAAACCTTACAAAAATAGGTTGTAAAAGGAGATTGGAATTTTTTAATTACCATATTGGAATTTTTTGTAAGTCATATTTCTTTTTGAAGTCATGCACATAGAAAAAATGTATGTGGTGGTTTAAATGGAACATTATTAAAATCATCCAAAAAAATATGGATTTATGTCTAGGTTTGACATGATTAATTTTAGGATAATGGGATATTTGGTTCTAGTAGAGGGTAAAAGGTAAAAGATGAACTGCTCTTCCTCCATCAACTTACACTCTTTTAAAGAAAGTGATATTTCCTTAATAATGTAAAGGTTCAGAGAGGTAATCATTAAATTTAAGGAATATTATTTCAATGAACGATTTGAAGTAAAAGCGATTAAAACAACATGACTATAATATTTTGATGCAAGATTTAATGGTTTTGTCTTTATTTTTTATTCTAATTTAAAATTTTAAACATACATTAACCAGTATTTACTTATTTTTCAAAGAAATATGTAGTAAATTTATAAACATGAGGAAGTTTCTAACTACATAAAATAAAAAAAATCACATTATGTGAATCATAGATGTTCATACCACCATCACTTTGTTGTTCACTTGGTTAGAGAGATACAACTATGTTTTCCAATACATTACTGATTGATATACCTCATTTAATGGTATATGAATATTTTGAAATGGTGCATCAAAAATCAAAGTTAGAAATATGTTTATATTTTTTAATGATATATTGTTTTGGAAGTCATTGAATTACATAAAAATCCATGTTGGCTGTGGACAGCACTGATCTTTCACAATCATATCACAATAGGAAACATGTGGTAAAGGTATTTTTAGAGTGATGTTATTTCAATTACTATCATAGAGTGGGAGTAGGTCCACCTTTACACTTTATATAATTTTATATAGTATTCACTATATATTTAAACTCGGAAAGTAATTATTCTACATTTGAATCGATAAAGGTATGAAAGATGAACATTAGATACACATAATTAAAATATTATAAAATGGTTTCAAGAAAAATAATTAATTAGTTATCTAATAATATGATTTCAATTTTGAAAAAACTTTATTGGATAACCAAAGGAACAAGTATACATGTATTATATTATAATGGTTTTGCAATTAAAGACATGATGTTTTATATAATGGAACATGATGAATGTTGTATGATTCAAAATCTTGGAGTTACACTTATAGAAAAATTAACGCATGTATCTAGTTCCAAGGATAGAAATCCAATTTACATTAATATGTAATAATTTTTCATCATTGAAAAAATAACGATTTAGATTATAAAACATTATAAGGCTCCAATTTTCAATAATGATTAGTTGAAAATTAGAGTAGTTAAAATCAATTATTTAGGATTCATGAAATTGAATTATATTAAGGATGGGTACAATAAAAAATCATTCATAATGGAATTAAATAAAGTATCAATATTTTATGACCAAATCAAAAATTGATCAATTATTCTAAAATTGACTAAACTATACAGTCAAATGAAAATTCTATTGTGTTTGTCCTTTTGATTGGGAAATCATAATAATTTCATGGAGGTCCTAATGTAAACAGTCACATATTCTTTACAGAGTACCATAAATAGGGAATTTGGATACTTGATTGAGAATTAAAATCCCTTCAACCTTTAAATAAAAAAATATCTTCACTTAACATGTCAAATGACTATGATTTTTTTATATATAATGTGTTCTATCATAATATAATGGGTTCACTGATGTATTTATGTAATATAAATTAAATTTTTAGATAGTTTATAGATAATGGATTTGAAATCTATTGATACTACCAATCTTGTTAAATAATATATCATAAATTTTAAAAAATAGAAAATTTAAACGGTGAACAACATTATGGAGGTGATCAATAACCTAAAGGTGAAAAATATGATATCTTATACCTAAACATATAATAATTACCTAACATAAAAAATTATTTAATTAAAATAAATTTCTACTACATTTTAGGTTTAGAGTCTTAGATAATTAGGATAAAACATTAACTAATAAAACCCATGCACTTTTAACTAATAGAAATTTCTCACTATGAGAGAAACCCCAAGATCCGTAATTAATCTTCAAAACTTACCAAAAAAATAACTAAATAATAAAATCTTATATATATTATATATATGTTTTCTTAATAACTTGGGTAATGTAAACATAAGAAATGGTTTGGATTAGATGCTCAGTATGATTAAACACAAGTTTTAGGAGTCAAATATCATTAATGATTATAAGATGAGCATATGGTTAAAATCAAGAATGTTACACACATCAAAACATATATTGTTAATTATGTAAAAAGGTTTTAAATAACATAATACATTAATAATTTTTTTTGAAACATGATTCAATAAACATGTGCTATGATAGAATACCAAATTATAAAAATAAGTATAAAATCATGGAATCTTTCAAATATATCCCAAACATAAGCATATAAAATATTATGAAAAAAATATTACCACAACACATTCACACAACAACTTTTGATGAAACCGTCACACATCTCATTAAAAAAATTAAAAAAAATTAAAAAAATATTTCCATGTGTTATTTATAAAAAAAATTGTGAACCAATATTTCCATATCTCATTCACATAACATAATTGTGAACAAATCTTCTCTCATCTCATTCAATCAACATTTCATCATATCATGTGATATGAAACCTTAACTAAAGAATTTAAGGAAAATATAAGACCCCAACCATCATCATTAATATATGTGAGAGCTAAATAAAGTCTAAAATTCATTATATTATAAATAACCTATGAAAATATAATTGTTTTCTTAATAATTTCCAAAAACATCACATAACTTGAACTTAAAAATCATAGGATATCAAAAATATAATTTTTAAAAAGGAATCATATCCTAATAACATAAAAAGGATGTTTAAAGTATCAATTCATAAGAGATAAACCCTAGATGAAAAATATAAGTGAGAATATATACTTTTTCACAAATTATTTTAAACATTGTAATAGAATATGAAGTTAAAGTTACTTTTAATAAAATTGAAAAGGGAATGATTAGACTTTTGTAAAATATTTACTATTAAAAGGAAATTTCAATAGTTAAGCCTTGAAAAATATATAAACATTTCAAAATGGTGAAGTGAAAACACTTTGAAAAAAATTTCTCTATAAAAAAATCATAAATTATGGAGCTTTGAAAAGACATATATTTTATAAAAAATATCATGAAATGGAATAAAAACGCCTGATTTTGAGAGGATGAAAAACCTCTTGAATATTTTGAAATGTTTTTTTAAACATTCATTATAAAATTTTTATTAAAAATTCTATTTTAAAATAGGAGAAGGGAAATATTAGATCACCCAAGTGAACCCATATTTGGGATTCAAAGAGAGAAAGGAAAACATTTTTAGGAATAAAAAATATGTAAATGCAGGAAAACCAATATTTAAAGAAGATATATATTTTTCTTTAAAATGTTACACTTTTAAGAGAAAACAATTAATTGACAAATACTATTTGAGATAAAAAATAATTTTCCCCAAAGAGAAAATAGGTAATATCTCAATATATATTAAATAAAATAATTTATCAAACATAGATTAATTAATCTCAAGTAATAGTATTTAAACTCAACTAAAGGAAATTTGAGTTAACTAAGAACCTTAAGGATGCCATAAGTCTTGAAGAAATGAATATTTATAAAGGGGTTATGTGGTAGAAATGTAAATTGATAGAACAAAGGAAAAATTACCACATAATACAAATAAAGGTAATTATTTACCCCACTTATATGAAATAGGTTCAATATATATAATTATAACTCAATGATTGATAATTAAGTTTCCAAAAACACTTCTGGTAAGGGTAGAATAATAATAAGGGGTTACTATGAAATTAAAATTCAATTATCATTAAATTAGAGATGTCTATTATACTTGAATGTAATATGGTTTTGAATACAACATAAAAAAATTATGGTGTGAAATATCAAAAATATCTCATGGATTTAAAAATGAGACAAAGAAACCCTAACAATTTATGGATCATTCAACTCAAAACCTATTGAAAGAGAGATGAATTTAAATTGAACTTCAATTACTATGAATGAAAGATATTTAATTATTTAAAATATTAATTATTAAGAATATTCACCACTTAAAATAAATTAGGTTCACAATATGAAACATGTCTCAAAGAGAGAAATTTGAGATGAAAGACCCATACCTTTAATTTTTAATAACTTAAACTTTATCTAACCTCATTAGGGAATTAGATTATCACTAGTAATTATCCATTAAAATGAGAGTGTTATGGTTACTAATAGTGAATAAATAATTTAGGATTTGATATAGGATTTTATTAGGAGAAATGTTACATAGTTTCAACGAGGAACTCAAAGGGAAGGTGAGTCTTGATGTGGTTCAAGTGTCAGGTATTTTTGGAAGTAAACCTTACATTTTCAAGGATGTAAAGTTAATATTAAAATTAAAATAGCCAAAAAATGGGAAACATTTGAGGTTAATGTGGGTGTGATTCGAAACTCACCTTAACCACTCATTTTAAAACATGTATTTAACATGTTTTGTCCAATTACCCTTAGTAAAATACTTTTTACCATTTTTACTTTTTACCACAGTAACATATCAATTAATATTAATGAAAAAGTTTAAAATTGAACACATTAACTATTTTAATCCTGTGATTCATTATTTGGAAAAAAAAGTTATAAAATAAAAACTCTAAATGTGTAAAATGTTAATTTTAAAATAAATACACCTAATCATGGAAAAATATTTTTTATAAAAATAATTTTTTTAACTTTAAATTTATATACAAGATAAAATTAATATTATTACTGATTTTAATGATATAAATTGATTTATAATAAATAAAATAAAAGGTTTGATAGATTCAATGAAATCCACAACTACATCCCTACTTGAAAATACTTAATTCAATGAAAATACTAAAAAAATTCTATTAAACTAATATTTTAATTTAGTTCCAAAAATATTGTTCATTGGATTTATAAGCTCAGAGAATATATTAAATAACATAATTTTATTCCTTAAATATATATTTTATTATTTAAAAGTTTTTATAAAATTATAAAATACTCTTACATAATGATAATGTCATAAAAATAATAATTTTTTAAAATATCGTAGTTTTCGACATAGAATCCATATTTTCATAAAAAACTAAAAAATTATACTATATATATTTCTATGTAAGGAATTAAAAAATTCATTTTATTTTTTCATATTTAAATTATAAAAATTATATTTTAAAATAAAATTCTAAGTATAAATAAAATGACTTTATTGAAAGTAATGCTTTTAAATATTTACTCCCATTAATTATTTTTCTTGAAAAAGTGATTAATTTTAATAGTTTAAATTATTATTATTTATTACATATTTATTAAAAATTATATTATAATATGTTTTGGTTTTCTTATGTTCAGGGTAGCACTTAACACAAGTAATAAAACATAACATCATTTTTTACAATGTCTAGAATTTTGGGTTGTTGTAAGAAAACTAAAAATGTGATATGGTTAAAAATGATAGGAGAAGTGTTGTAACACCCAAAGATTTTATGAAATATTTCCCTTTAAATTATGATATTTCTTTGATATCTTGTGTTATATGCAATGTAGCCACCTAAACTTTTATAAAGGAAACTACCTTTTGAAATAATAAATATCTTATCAAGTAATGTAGTTATAGTAATCACATGCACTACTTTAGTTATTTTTTAATGTTATAAGTTATATCCTATCAGATTTATAAAGGACATTAGACATCATAACCATTGATATTATATCCAATATATAGTTATTTTATGAATATTTTATATATTAAGGGTTATGATAAATCCAATTTACATAAAAGGAAGGAGTGAGGGCCTTAACAAGTAGGATCATACCCTATGAAGCTCGTTTATTAGAGCTTTTGAGGGAGATAGCATCAATGGGGTTTTCCTTTTCCAATACAAAGCTGAGATTAAATAATAAATCATTACTAAAACCATTTATAAGGTAAGTTCATGATCATTGAGATCATGACCCAAATTATGTATGCCGAACCACCCAAATAAAATCCCACTACCACACACCTTACCCTTAGAGTATTAATTATTGTAATAAATGGATATGTCCTTAGAACCTAACAGAATTATTTTTTATATTTTAATAAAATAATTATGATATTTTTCTTTTATTATTAATTTATAATGATAAAATAATAAGTTTGATAAAAATTAGATTTGGATGTAATGAAACACAAATTGTATTTTTGGAAAATTTATAGTTTCAATCAAGACACTCTTTTTAATGAATTAAATAGTTTTTTAAATAAATTATATTTTAATAAAATGTTATTATTAAATAATATTTATTAAATATAAAATGGTAATATAATCTTTTAATGTCAAAAATATGTTTTATAATGCTTAGAAAACTGTAATTGTCAAAAAAAATTATTTTTCAATAAATGTGTATTATTGATTTAAAAGTTTGTATTATCATATTTAAATAATTTTTTTTGTAAAATAAATATTATTTTTGAAATTATCAAATAAAAATTATCCATTGTTAAATTTTTCCTAATTTTAAGAGACATTAGATTTTTTAGCTAAAAATTATATATATTATAATTATATGGTATGTATTATGACATCATAATAGCACAAAGTGATGTAATAAGTGTTATAAAGGGAATAAATGATCAAAAATATTTCTCTATTTTAAAAAAATTATATATGAGTTTATTTGATTAATTTCATAATCCCCAAAAAATCTTATAAAACCTTTATTATATTTTTATGGTTTTGAAATGAATAATTTATGAACATGACCCATTTTCAAATCACTAAGATTATTATTTTAATTTTTTTAGTTATTAATCTTTTAAAATATTGAAATCAACTCCACTTCGAAAAAAATTTCGTTAAACCCCATGGGATGGTGTGTGGTTTTGATTAATTTATTATAGAGTCCAAAAAATAAGTTTAGAATTTATTAAACAATTTCAATCCTTTTAAAATAAATACCCACCCATCCTTATTCATCTCCATTAAAAATTAACGAGTCAAAAAGTTTTGGTAATTTTCAACCCAAATATTCCCTCCACAGTGTTATTATTTCCTCAAGGTTTCACCATTATGTTTTAGGAAACAACACTTCAAATTAATGGAATTATAATCTTCACCCTTTTCATTCAAGTACCTCATTTTTTTCCTGTGTCTAAATGATGAATTGATTTCATTTATAAACACTTTTGATTATCCATTTAATTCCAAAACAATTTTTATCAATGGTTTTCCTTCATTCCCCCACATTTTAAACTTTTTAGTCCAAAATTTTATATATGTCATGCTACAAAATTCATTTCTTTGATTTTTCTCTTTTATATGAGAAATTATCATACTATTAATACCCAAATATCTTCCTTTTCTAAATGTTTTAACCTAGAAATAAACATTATTTATTTATTCATGTATTTACATATATGAAACCTATATTTCCTATTATTTAGTTAAAAATAATGTTATGTTCAAGTATTTCAGCACTTTTTACACAATAATTTTTATATAAAATCCATTATTTATTTTCCACAAGTCATTAATGAAATGATTTATTATGATCAATGTGGATCAAATTAATTAATACATGTGAATGGTGTATCCTGATTGCGATCCAATTCATTATTTAAACAATTAATCTCTATATATGGCATGGTTTATGTTACATTGGTCAATAACCTTGGTAATTATGATTTTTGTCACCTTGGAGATAATCCTCGGTGAAATGATTATGAATATCACATTTTAATGATATAGACACATTTCAATGTTATGATTCAATATTTTTATTTTATAATATGCCTCATGTTATTGTGGTCATTTCTTATTGATATTCCTCATGATCACTGATGGGGTAATAATTTACATATATATTTTTGTTTATAAAACAAAATTTTTCACACCTTAATTGATTAAACTTGCTGATATTTAATTGTTTTTATGATTTATGATAGGAGAAAAAATTATTTAGAAAATGAGCCTAATTTTTTTTAATCATAATAAATACACTTCCACTGTGACATGATGTGTTGTGGTGTGACACCAGAATATTGAAGTAAAAATATGTGACATATTTGATCAAACAGATGATTTTTGGTGCCAAAGGGAAAGTCAAGGACCTAGAAAAATGATTCAAAGTGAAGAATAAGATGAGACTAGGTGATACTTTCTTGAAATAACCATTAAATTTTTTGAATTTCCTTAGAAATGTGAAACAAAAGTGGAATTTAGAGCATGAAATAGTCTGTGAAAATAGTTCATCCCCAAACATTACACACTGTGAAAACTATTCACGACATGAACTTTCCTGATGGACTAAAAATCAACATTATTTAACATAAATTATGGTAGATGAACCTTTAACAATATAGGACCACAAAGACCAATTTATGATTCCATTTATGATGTACTAAGTACTTTTAATCCCTATAAATACATGTCCATGTTATAGTATAAGATATCAATTCTTGAGGATTTTTCACTGCACTATGTCATATGGATACCGGTTCTTTAGGTTTTTTCTTTATTTTTGTTGGAACCATGGTATTCTTGAATTATTTGTAGTATGGTTTGTGTCTATTTTCAATCCTCAGTGGAAGTTCAGATTGTGCACCTGCAAAGAGATCATACAGTTCAAGCAGACAACAGTATTGAAGGTGGCGTCATTTCCCAGTGTTTGCTAATTTTTTGGGCCTGAAAATCCACAAATGGAGAAAAGTTTTTTTGGAAAAGAGACATGCACATCGTGTACTTGAAAGAGAGGAAAATTTCACACCATATGTTTTTCAAGATCAGAACATGGGAAAATGGAAAAGGGATAAGGGTCTCGCAAGTTTTGAGCTGGTCGCGTAAGTGACCTACGCGCTATGAAGAGAATTGCATGCTGATGCCTAGGAGGATTAGAAACTTGCACGCCTATTGTTTTTCAATATCATAACTTCAAAATACGAAAAAGGAAAGAAGTTCTCACAAGTATTAGTGTGGTCGCGCAAGTGAGGAGTGTGACAGAGGCTAGGGAGGATGAGTTGCGCGCCGAAACCTGCGCGCCGAGGGAAGACTTACGTGCCACCGTGAAAGGGGTCCAGTTTTCCTATAAATAGAGGACCACCCCTCCTCATTTGTAACGAAGTTCAAGACATATATATTTTTCGAGCTCTCGTCGCGCAATTGGTTGAGTCGTGCAAGTGGTGGTTGGGTCGCGCAAGTAGAGGCTGTGCGCCGGTAGTTGGTTGCGCAATCAAGGTAGTTGGGGAGTTAAAGGTGCAGCATCACCCATGTTTGGTATTTAAGGAGGAAACGTCACGCAAGTGGTTTGGTGTCACCTGCACCCCGAATTTGTACCGTGCAAGTGACTTGCACGCCGGGATTGAAACTTTTATGCCGGGCTTGGAGAAGCACGCCAGGGTTGTTAAAGTACATCTGTCCTTTTGAAGCTGCACGAAAGCTGGAAGATTGCCCAGTACCCTGAGTGAAAAGTGAGATTCGTCTTCTAGTGAGACTTGGACTTCAACAGAGCATCTACATAAACAGAGGATGCATTGTTATGCAATGATGAAGAGACCTTCACGAATATAAACTGAGTGGGACTTCACCAAGGGCAGTGAGCCAGGGGGAGTCAACAGGAGTGACCCGAGGGAAGCAGTGAGCTATCCCTAAACCTTTGTAAAGGCAGTGAGCCTGGGATAGAGTGAATGTGTCCGAACCTTTGTAATCCACAGCTAGTGAAGATTAGTGTAATTTGGTACGACCGAAAACTTGTCGGCGTATGCTCCTTGGACGCAGCCCTTAGTGGTGAACCAAGTAAAAAGTGTTGTGTCTTCTCTATGCATGTGAATGTTTACTTTCTAATCATATTCATCATACAGGT